>CM035131.1:4435187-5715187 GCA_020205605.1 Panax ginseng | reverse complement strand
CGAATGACTTTTCTTTTCCTTTGTTCGTGCACGAGCCTTCAAAGTCGATCGTCGTGAATCGAAAAACATTTAGTTTAAGCAAGGATGAGCATTTGAGTGCCCAAAGAAGTAATAACAATTATATATATAATTTGAAAGAATATAAGTATTCTCTTTACATAACACTTCTACAAGGAATCAAAAGTTGTGAAGTAATCAGATCTTGATAAAAAATTCACATGACAACTCTCTTTCAATTTCTTGAAATTAGGCTCCACCCATGAATAGGGTTTAAGAAACATACTATGAACATGGTTTTCATTTTCGAAAAGGTTTAGCGAAAATTCATCCGCAAACCGTCATAACTTACTTACGCACGGAGGGTGATCAAATTTTTGTACCAGATTGATCAATACTACATAACTTGAACGAAATTCATCGCTTCACCCTTTGTCCGCCAAGTCAAGATAAAATTTTCCCATATAGGGATGTTCATACATGCCCGCTTCCAAACCCGAAGGTTTTAATCTTGCTCAACAATAATATGTAATTCAACATATATGTATACGGAGTAATTGACAAAGGTATATCAACATGTGAATAAATGCTATGATTATCCAAGTGGGGACACTTGTATAACCATTTAGAAATCAACTTAACGTAATATATATCCGAGCTAACATGTTGATAATCAAAGCGTACAAAATCATGCAGAATAGAATAATTCAAACTTCTTACTCATGTTCATTGCATAAAGGAAATGCAAAGGTAGATATCTTTTTCGATTTGCGATTACAAATCTCAACTTAGGTTTTATCTCTTTATCACAACCTATCAATAAGCGGATCATTCGCTCGATTAGAAACAATATATCATAACACATAATCTCATCAATTACTTGATTGAAAGACATAGTCTAATCACGCCATCACATAATCGCAGGTGATCATACATTCTATTCTATACTTTTATACATTTTTCAAATATCTCACCCATGCTCTTACGTAAGTCTTTTCTTTCTATTATAGAAGTTCGACATTTGCTCGCCAGCATCGAAATGACTTTATCGGGTAAATACTGAGTCTAAGACTCTTATCCTATACCTCAACATTTGTAAATATCAGATATTTTAATCATTTTCGAATTTTCCAGAAATTGAAAAATTTAAAATAATTCAAATCTGTCACTAACGGGCCTATAGTGACATAACTGTTACTATAGGTGTTCTTCAAAACTTCATAATTTCATAATCGGTTCTCAAGTCAGCTAGTTTGGCCGGCTATAACTTTCAAACATCGGAATCATAATTAAATGATTTAAACACTAAACAATTCCATTATCATTAATAATTAATTTATATTAAACTATTAATGAAACCATTGCCAAAATATAAAAGTTATTTATAATAACTCAAACTATTTTTAAAACATTTATATTACCCTTAAATGATTTTTAAAACAATTAAAATCATTTTTAAATAATCACCATTAATATATAAATATTAATGTACTATTCATCCAAATATTAAAAGTCATTAATTATAACTTAAAATATTTTTAAATCCTTAATATCCTCTTTAAATGATTTTTAAATAAATAAAACCATTTTTAAACTATTTATTTAATATAAATATTAAATAAACTTAATATCACAAATTATTAACTAAATATCATTAATATATAATTATTAATGAAATTATCTTCTAAATATTAAAAGTTATATTTTATAACTCAAAATATCTTTTAAATACTTTATTTTCATTTAAAATGATTTTTAAAATATTAAAATCATTTTTAAACTAATTATTTAATATAATCAATAAATAACTTTAATATCATTAATATATAATTAATTAATGAAATTCATCACAAAATATTAAAAGTCATGGAAATAACTTAAAATATTTTCTTATACCATAATATAATTTTTCATGATTTTTCATCTATTTTTAAATTATTTATTTAATATTATAATTAAATAAATAAATACCTTTTATATTTCAAAAATATTAAATATTTATGAAATATACTCAAAATAATTAAAAACTATTTTTTAGACTTTAAAATAATTTTTCATAATTTATTTGGTATTTTTAATAATTAAAAACTAATTTTTCTAATTTTTAAATCATTTTCGGAAATTAAAGAAAATAAAATAAATAAAATCCGTCGCTAAAGGCTATAGCGACAGACAACCGTCGCTATAGGTGTTCTTAATCTCAAGAACACTGTTAGAGACAGTTCAAGGAGGCTACTTTGACCATGAATAACTTTTTGGTCTTAATGAATCTGGGCAATCTATGAATTGGGTCTTGTAGAGGAAATACCAGACTACAATTACCAACAATCATAACGTTTAAAAAACATCAGATCTGGGAGAAATAATCTATCAAAGTAGTATTTGCTCGAGTCGTTCTTCGTGAAGAACGATTCGTGATGCCTACTGGGCCTCTATAACTCAGCGATCGTAAACGTTTATGTGATCTATCAATTCCATTAATGTACAACATGTAGGACTACAACTCTAACACTTAAAATCATCATAACAACAATAAATCAAGCATCTAAAGTATGGTCAAACCTTGTCGGAAAAATTAACACTTGGAAAATTCAATTTGCTTGCAATTTTTTATTAACGCCAATCAACTCACTTTGACCTTAAATAACTTTTGATCCACAATAGATATAGACCTTATTCCTTTTGGAGGTTAAAGACCACATAACAAGATACACCTAACAACTTTTAAAAAACAAAAAAAGTAAATAATAACAGAGATATAAGTCTTGACATTTGCCAAAAAAAAATTTCTGGACACTTAGAATATTTTCTGGGTTTGAAAAACAGCCGGTCAATGCCGGTCAACCCACTTTGACCGCTTATAAATCCCGATATACAATAGATATAGACATGATTCCTTTTGGAGTTTAAAGACCACATATCAGGCTACCTATAACAACTTTTAAACAACAAAACTCGAGATCTAACAAAGAGTTATAGCCTCGACATTTGGTGAAAAATAACGTAATTCGCTTTTTCCAACTTGTTTAAATCTTCAAATTCGCACTTTTGATGTTATGGGTTCTGAATTTAACAACCCGTAACATTAATAGACTCCTATTACACAACTTTAAACAATCAATTGCATCAATTAACATAGAATCGAAGGATTTTTGAAATTTAGGGTTTTACCTTTTCTAGCTTTTGGATTTTTGATTTTTTGGCTTTGATGCTTCTGATTTGTTGTTTGTGATGGTTGGGCTTTGTTTAGGGACTGATATGCTAGATAATTTCGTTGGCTAGAGGTTGAGAGAGTGTGGCTAGAGAGTTTAGAAAATATTAGTGTGCATTTGCATTATTTCTCCTTCAATCTCTATATATGTATCATGTCAAGGCCTTGGATGCTCAATAGGGTTGGTATAATTGAGGTGTAATGGTATAGTAGCATGAGGGAATTCTAGAAGCCATTGATTAGCTAGCATAATTGAAGATTCCATCAACAATGCTACTAATAATACACTAAAATGGACAAAAAGGGTATTTTGGTAATTTCCCATATAATTTCATGGGCATTCTTGTACATGACAATTAAATGTAATATTTAATCACTAGATGGTAATTCTTATTATTTACCAATTACTTTTCATCCTTTGGTAAATTAAAACATTTATACATTAACATCGTAATTAAACCCGATAATTTTAAATTAGGGTTTTCTATGAAAATTAGGATTTTCTAATTAGGGTTTCTTAACGCCATCAATTAGGGTTTCTAATTGACCATTAGGTTCTCTAATTATATGTGTATGTTCTAACACACGAGAGTTACTGATCTCTAACTTCAACCGATTAGGGTTGTAATAATTGTGGGTTTGTCTAATTATCGACATACAAATGATAGAATTAGGGTTTTCTTCAATTACCGGCATCTTATACACATTAACCTTCATATACACAAATACTACTCACCATATCTCGTGAATCGAGTTTAATAATTAGGGTTTCACAACACGGTAATATCTTTGCAACCTAATCGACCGCGTTCGCTCGATATTATCTCATCATACATTACACAAAGACATAATTATTGTCTTCAGAAATCATTATAACAATAATATAATATTATTATTCTCATCTCTTGATCACAATCCCAATTCGTGGTTTGATCTCATATCCCGACTTCTCTTTCGCGTATCAAGTTAAAATACTTGATTTAAATATTCTAATAATTCATATAATAAAATATATATTATATAAATTCTAATTATCACTTCATATATTATTTCCAATCATGTTTTCATGGAAAATAATTAATAAAAACATTTCGCTTACGTAAATTAATTACCATAAAATATAATTTGTAGTAATTAATAATTCCAAAATTATTTCTAATTTTTCAAGTAATAAATATATTCGCATTTATCGCTCACATTACTAGACACTTATTCTCGCTCATTAAATAAAAAAAAATTATACGCAAATTTTCTTATTTATTTTATTTAGGAAATCTCGGGTTATTACATTCACCTCCTTATAAGGATTCCGCCCCTAATCACCGCTTTAAAAAACTCATACGCAGGAAGGGTACATAACATATAATCATTGTGACGTAGATCTCGATCATACTTGATCGAATCGATCTTTAACTATTCTCCATAACGCTTGTCTATCTGATAAACAGAAATTTGATCTCTAAAAGAACTCAAATTCCTTCCTCAAAATTTCTTTAATAAAGTAATTTACTATATGTATATATACAGGAAAATCATATAAGACACATAAGTTATTCAAATAAAGACACGAGTTTTATTTCCAAATTGCCATCAGATCCTCAATCTTCTACGATATCTTGAACGACCATAATGAAGACACTTACGGTTTATTTCGTTGTCGCCTATATCTTGCTGTCATTTCTCGTATTCACATTCCTTATCTCATTTCTTCTTCTTTCACCTTATACTCTTTCATCTTATACTCCATTGATTCATAAATAAAACATTCGTTATACATTCTTGAATTGGGACAATTGGAAGAGATATGTCACTTACCGCCCACAAAATTTCTCTTTATCTCATTTCCTTTTATCGTATAGGTGATAAAAGTTATCTTTTGCCCTTTCCGTTATCCTAACTATCATAAACGCTTCTCTCATCGAGCCACTTAATCCTCTCTATACCCTAGCAATAGATTGCTTTAAAGTCTTTGGCGTTCAACGCTCGATTATCCGGTTGATCTTCCGCTACCGGTTTTCGTTTTCGTCTCGGTGACATAATCATAAATTATTCTTCATTTCCTTACATTCTAAGCCTCATCGTTATCGTTCGATATATAACACAAAATTTTCTACTCAAATAATCATGTATTCCAAAATATTAAATTTTGAAACTTGGTTTACTATATTAACCAATATTGAGATAAATATCTCGCTACTTTTATAACAACTTACTTCATTAATCCAACTTGTGACACTTTCATGGTACTTCCAACCATAAAGACCTCACATTAATAGAACTTAACATACCATAAAGACATATTGCTTTAAACATCAATTATCCCTTTGTGACTACGAAAAGCCTGGATTTAAAATCTTGACCAACATAAAATTTGAAAATAGTTCATCACTTATCATACACATTACATCTACTTAACATAACCTAAATCTTTTTCTTGGACATCTTTTTCGCTTGATGGCCTTTCCTCCTACAAACAAAACATGAACACAGTTTCTAAATAAGGACTATAATGAGAGGTATGTCCCCACGTCCGCAAAACATAACATATCTTCTTCCTTTCTTCTTATCGTGTTTTCCCTACCTCGTGGTCTTCTATCTTTCTTTTTCCTTTACCTCTCGAGTCGCATGAGTGTTGCTTGAGGCTCCATCCCGATCAATTTGGATTTTGAGCTTATCCTCGCTTCTTTCATTGTTTCCAAAGAATGCTTGACGCATTGGATATTAAGCAACGCCTCTATCTCCCACGGCCTTTCCAAATAGAAACCTTGTTCTCCAGATCTCGCACTTTCGTTGATGCTTGAGCAGCTTCAACTTTAGTGTCTGAATCACTATCTGTCAAATCCACCATTTCTGGATCTGATACTACGTTTTCCACTATAGCCACCTCGTCCGATTTGGGTTCTCGGTAAGCTTCTATTTCAAATGTTGGCCTCGATATTAGCTCGAGGGTATGGATCTGATCCTTCTTATTCCACATATCTTTTCCACCGGATATCTACATACATAAGTTACCCTCGATTAGCATATAGTATATATACATAAAGAAATCAAGAGTTTTATATACGTTGTCTCTTATTTTGTTTGACGATAAATTTATTCAATTCTCATCAACGCTTATCTCTCTCGCCGAAAGGCGCGCCCATCCACTCAAGATCGAATCGTATGATGGCGCGATGTCTAAAGCTCCGCTCCAAGGTATATATCCTGGTGTCTTTGGCTTTTATCTCAACCTTCAATTGTCCTATCTGTATCTCCCTTCGCTTCCAACCTCTCTCGAATTCTGCTAACTCCATCTGTGTTCGGTGAGCAACGTCCTTGTCTTCACTTGTTCAAATTTTGAGAAAGATGATTCTGTACCTCCTTTGCTTTCAAATTTCTAACCTTTAAGTCATCTTTCCTAACTATCAAATCTCTTATCATCTCACTGTCTGTGTACTCCTCGCTAGAGTCCATCGTCTCTTGGGTCAAGGAATTATTATTTTGACTTTCGTCATCCATCCTATGACCACAATAAACGAGACAACATCATTACTGAAATAAAATATATTCATCATTAAAATGAAGTAATATTTTATTTAGTACCACTAAAACTCGATGAATCTCTTCAACTCATCATATCCTATAACTTCTCACCAGAGTACTTCGCTCTCCGGTTCATTTGAATATCTATCTTAACTTTCGCTTCTCCATTCTACTAAGGTTATAACCTAGGTTTTGCACTCTAACGCTTATAACCTCATGACTTTGATACCAACCTCCTGTGGCGACATTCCAAATCCGGATACTTGAAACCCAAACTCGGTTCTCCACGATACCATTTCTTTAAAATTGAATAATACTAAATAATAATAATAATAATATAATTCAACTTAATTTACATACATCAAAGTTTACTTTCCCAGTGCGTGACCTTCAAATACATTCCTTACAATACGATAATAGATTCCATTGTCTTACTAACTATAACCATTAACTCATACTAATTCTCATTCGAATGACTTTTTCTTTTCCCTTGTTCGTGCTCGAGCCTTCAATTCGATCGACGAATCGAAAACATTTAGTTTAAGCAAGGATGAGCATTTGAGTGCCCAGCAAAGTAATAGCAATTATATATATAAATTTGAAAAGAATATAAGTATTCTCTTTACATAACACTTCTACAAGGAATCAAAAGTTGTGAAGTAATCATCTTGATAAAAATTCACATGACAACTCTCTTCAATTTCTTGAAATTAGGCTCCACCCATGAATAGGGTTTTAAAAACATACTATGAACATGGTTTTCATTTTCGAAAAGGTTTAGCGAGAATTCATCCGCAAACCGTCATAACTTACGCACGGAGGGTGATCACCCGTTTGTACCTGTATTGATCAATACTACATAACTTGAACGAAATTCATCGCTCACCTTTTGTCCGCCAAGTCAAGATAAAAATTTTCCCATATAGGGATGTTCATACATGCCGCTTCCAAACCCGAAGGTTTTAATCTTGCTCAACAATAATATGTAATTCAACATATATGTATACGGTAATTGACAAAGGTATATCAACATGTGAATAAATGCCATGATTATCCAAGTGGGGACATCAGATAACCATTTAGAAATCAACTTAATGAATATATATCCGAGCTAACATGTTGATAATCAAAGCGTATAAAATCTGTATGCGAATAGAATAATTCTCAAACTTCTTACTCATGTTCATTGCATAAAAAGGAAATGCAAAGGTAGGATACTCACTCGATTTCATTGATTACAAATCTCAACTTAGGTTTTATCTCTTTATCACAACCTATCAATAAGCGGATCATTCGTTCGATTAGAACAATATATCATAACACATAAGATCTTTGTCGATTCACAATTACATACATAGTCTAATCACGCCATCACATAATCGCAGGTGATCATACATTCTATTCTATACTTTTATACATTTTTCAAATATCTCACCCATGCTCTTAAGTCTTTTTTTTTTTATTATAGGTTCGACATTTGTTTAAGCATCGAAGCGACTTTATCGGCAAATCTGAGTCTAAGACTCTTATCCTATACCTCAACATTTGTAAATATCAAATATTTTAATCATTTTCAATTTTCCGTAAATTGAAAAATTTAAAATAATTCAAATCATCATTAACTGGGCCTATAGTGACATAATCTATACTATAGGTGTTCTTCAAAACTTCATAATTTCATAATCGGTTCTCAAGTCACTAGTTTGGTAAATTTATAACTTTCAAACATCTAATCATAATTAAATGATTTAAACACTAAACAATTCCATTATCATTAATAATTAATTTATATTAAACTATTAATGAAACCATTTCCAAAATATAAAAGTTATTTATAATAACTCAAACTATTTTTAAAACATTTATATTACCCTTAAATGATTTTTAAAACAATTAAAATCATTTTTAAATAATCACCATTAATATATAAATATTAATGTATTATTCATCCAAATATTAAAAGTCATTAATTATAACTTAAAATATTTTTAAATCCTTAATATCCTCTTTAAATGATTTTTAAATAAATAAAACCATTTTTAAACTATTTATTTAATATAAATATTAAATAAACTTAATATCACAAATTATTAACTAAATATCATTAATATATAATTATTAATGAAATTATCTTCTAAATATTAAAAGTTATATTTTATAACTCAAAATATCTTTAAATACTTTATTTTCATTTAAAATGATTTTTAAAATATTAAAATCATTTTTAAACTAATTATTTAATATAATCAATAAATAACTTTAATATCATTAATATATAATTAATTAATGAAATTCATCACAAAATATTAAAAGTCATGGGAAATAACTTAAAATATTTTCTTATACCATAATATAATTTTTCATGATTTTTCATCTATTTTTAAATTATTTATTTAATATTATAATTAAATAAATAAATACCTTTTATATTTCAAAAATATTAAATATTTATGAAATATACTCAAAATAATTAAAAACTATTTTTAGACTTTAAAATAATTTTTCATAATTTATTTGGTATTTTTAATAATTAAAACTAATTTTTCTAATTTTTAAATCATTTTCTAAATTAAAGAAAATAAAATAAATAAAATCCGTCGCTAAAGGCTATAGCGACAGCACAACCGCGTCATATAGGTGTTCTTAATCTCAAGAACAACTGTTGTTAGAGACGATTCAAGAGGCTACTTTGACCATGAATAACTTTTTGGTCTTAATGAATCTGGGCAATCTATGAATTGGGTCTTGTAGAGGAAATACCAGACTACAATTACCAACAATCATAACGTTTAAAAAACATCAGATCTGGGAGAAATAATCTATCAAAGTAGCTGTCAGAGCTGTTCTTCGTGAAGAATAGTTCGTGATGCCTACTTTGGGCCTCTATAACTTGACGATCGTGTAACGTTTATGTGATCTATCAATTCCAGTATGTAGACAACATGTAGGACTACAACTCTAACACTTAAAATCATCATAACAACAATAAATCAAGCATCTAAAGTATGGTCAAACCTTGTCAGAAAAATTAACACTTGGAAAATTCTGGGCTGCCCAGAATTTTTCGGTCAATGCCGGTCAACTCACTTTGACCTTAAATAACTTTTGATCCACAATAGATATAGACCTTATTCCTTTTGGAGGTTAAAGACCACATAACAAGATACACCTAACAACTTTTAAAAAACAAAAAAAATAAATAATAACAGAGATATAAGTCTTGACATTTGCCAAAAAAAATTTACGGACACTTAGAATATTTTCTCAGGTTTGAAAAATGGGTCAATCTTAGGTCAACCCACTTTGACCGCTTATAAATCCCGATATACAATAGATATAGACATGATTCCTTTTGGAGTTTAAAGACCACATATCAGGCTACCTATAACAACTTTTAAACAACAAAACTCGAGATCTAACAAAGAGTTATAGCCTCTGACATTTGGTGAAAAATAACAGAATTCGGTTTTTCCAACTTGTTTAAATCTTCAAATTCGTGCACTTTGATGTTATGGGTTCTGAATTTAACAACCCAGAACATTAATAGACTCCCTATTACACAACTTTAAACAATCAATTGCATCAATTAACATAGAATCGAAGGATTTCTAGAATTTAGGGTTTTTACCTTTTCTAGCTTTGATTTTTGATTTTTTTGGCTTTGATGCTTCTGATTTGTTGTTTGTGATGGTTGGGCTTTGTTTAGGGACTGATATGCTAGATAATTTCGTTGGCTAGAGGTTGAGAGAGTGTGGCTAGAGAGTTTAGAAAATATTAGTGTGCATTTGCATTATTTCTCCCTCAATCTCTATATATAGACCATGTCAAGTGCCTTGGATGCTCAATAGGGTTGGTATAATTGAGGTGTAATGGTATAGTAGCATGAGGGAATTCTAGAAGCCATTGATTAGCTAGCATAATTGAAGATTCCATCAACAATGCTACTAATAATACACTAAAATGGACAAAAAGGGTATTTTGGTAATTTCTATATAATTTCATGGGCATTCTTGTACATGACAATTAAATGTAATATTTAATCACTAGATGGTAATTCTTATTATTTACCAATTACTTTTCATCCTTTGATAAATTAAAACATTTATACATTAACATCGTAATTAAACCCGATAATTTTAAATTAGGGTTTTACTATGAAAATTAGGATTTTCTAATTAGGGTTTCTTAACGCCATCAATTAGGGTTTCTAATTGACCATTAGGGTTCTCTAATTATCTCGTGTATGTTCTAAACACGTGAGTTACTGGTCTCTAACTTCAACCGATTAGGGTTGTAATAATTAGGGTTTATCTCTAATTATCGACATCTGACGATAATTAGGGTTTTCTTCTAATTACCGCATCTTATACACATTAACCTTCATATACACATCAATACTACTCACCATATCTAAATGGCCGAGTTTAATAATTAGGGTTTCACAACACTTGGTAATATCTTTGCTACACAATCAATTGGCAATATCGTTCTTTCGATATTATCTGTCTATATATATACTCTGATACATAATTATTGTCTTTGTAAAATCATTATAACAATAATATAATATTATTATTCTCATCTCTTGATCACAATCCCAATTCGTGGTTTGGATCTCATATCTCGACTTCTCTTTCGCATATCGAGTTAAAATACTTGATTTAAATATTCGAACAATTCATATAATAAAATATATATTATATAAATTCTAATTATCACTTCATATATTATTTCCAATCATGTTTTCATGGAAAATAATTAATAAAAACATTTCGCTACGTAAATTAATTACCATAAAAATATAATTTGTAGTAATTAATAATTCCAAAATTATTTCTAATTTTTCAAGTAATAAATATATTCGCATTTATCGCGTTTACATTACTGAGACACTTATTCTCGCATTAAATAAAAAAAAAAAATTATACGCAAATTTTCTTATTTATTTTATTTAGGAAATCTCGGGTTATTACAGGTGAGGTGGAGGGGGTGGTGTATACATAATCGCTTAATATGAGTTGGGGGTGGAGTGGAGTGGAGTGGAGTGGAGTGGAGTGGGGTTAAGGGGTGGGGTGGGAAATTTGGGTGGGGAAGGTGGGTAGGGTGGATGGGGTATACATAATCGCTTAATATCAATTTTTTTTAGGGAGTGTTGGGTGGGTGGGTGGGTGGGTGGGTGGGGTGGGGTGGGGTGGGGTAGGGGTGAGGTGCGGATGGAGGTTAAGGGTATATACATAATCACATAATATTATTATTTTGGGTTGGGTTGGGTTGGGGTGGGTTGGGGTGGAGTGGAGTGGGGTGGAGTGGGGTGGGGTGGGGTGGGGTGGGGTGGGGTGGGGATAAGGAGTATATACATAATCACATAATATTATTTTTATAGTGGTAGTGGGGGTGGGTGGAAGGTAAGGAGTACATACATAATCACATAATATTAGTGAGTGGGGTATATATAATCGCTTAATATCAATTTTTTTTTTAGGGAGTGTTGGGTGTGTGGGTAGGTGAGTGAGTGGGTGGGTGGGGTGGGATGGGGGTGAGGTGCGGGGTGGGGGTTAAGGGGTATATACATAATCACATAATATTATTATTTTGGGTTGGGTTGGGTTGGGGTGGAGTGGAGTGGGGTGGGGTGGGGGGTAAGGGTATATACATAATCACATAATATTATTTTTTATAGTGGTAGTGGGGGTGGGTGGAAGGTAAGGAGTACATACATAATCACATAATATTAGTGTTAAATCAGGTCTTCATGAAACTCATAACCCATAACAATTTTAAAATAGTTAATATAATTTTTAACCATAACCATATAGTTCCAATCCACTTTATCCATATTAAAAATGGTTAATATGATTTTAATTCTTAAATAGAATCATAACCATATTTTAAAAACCAAAACCAACACATAACCATATTTTGCCAGGCCTATTCTTATATAATTGCTATGACATTCAGAAATAAGATCTTAATGGCTCACCAAAAATCAGTTTCACAACACTGAGCATAATTTACAATGGATACAATAAACTGAAACTTATTTCAATATTAGCAGTAGTCTAAAAATGATAAAGTTGGCTACATTCATTTTCTTTTCATTCTCACAAGAAATTATTTACTATGATTTTGAGCTTTTCGAAATAGTGAGTGATGAAAGAACCAACATCAATCTTAACTGCCCTGAACTCGTTGTATGCACTTCCGTCACTCTTCTCTTTCTGTAGATCAAAATAACAAGTCGATGAAGATTCAATGCTGAGGCTGCCAATTGTTGTCTCCAGTACATCTTCAACAAACCTTTTTCTCAATCTGACCATACTATCTCGTAAAGCCAGACAAGCATGAAATAATTTTACTTGAGCTTATGGAGAGGATCAATCAAAATTGTTCTAAAACAATCCTCCGCATGAAGTCCTCCGGTACTGGAAAATAAAGAGCAGGCATAAAGTCAAAAGTCCAAAGTCTGTTGTAAAATATAATTTCAATTATGAGTCCTATGATTATTTAGCGCCAGCTAAAGGTAGAGCAGATATAGCGCAGGTAGAAATCACTTCATTACTCATTCTGTTCCCAAAAAAAAGTCCCACTTTGATACGAATTACAAATTTTGTTAATTTTTAAACTTAGATGAACTCATATTATTTAAATTTTTGGATTTTGTGAATCGGCTTCTTCAAGTCAAAAATGGGAAAAACACATTCAAGCTACTTTTTTCCATCAACAATAGTTGTCTAAGTTGCTGAAGCACCTAAGTTATAAGATGCTATAGATAAGAATAAAGAATTGCTGATCAGATGTAAAGGACGAGTACCTAATCCACCAGTGAACAACTTGAATTGACCAAGCGCCTGCCGGATGAACATCTCAACACCGCTCACCACTATGGCACCAACTGCTGCCGCCTCTTGCATTAACCGAGTGTTTCTAGGTGTGTACACACAATCAAAAACCAGCTCATATGATCTTAAGGCCTCCTAAAATCCATAAATATGTTGATCATTATATGCTACTTTTCTGTATACACACACAAACATTATCTCTAAAACAAATCCATGTCCACAAACACAGAGAGAGAGAGAGAGAGAGAGAGAGAGGGAGAGAGAACAGAGAACCTTCGAAACAGGAGTTTGATTTGTATTTGGTTGCATGCCAATGGCTGAAGCATTTGCAAGAATCATTCCATTCTTAGGGCAGAATGTTTCTAAACATTCAAATGGCAGAGCTTCACCAGAAACTGCTTGGGCAAGAGCCTTTGCTCTCTCTTTCAAAAGAATGATAACAAGTAAGAAGAAGAATAAAAAAACTGCCTATTAATCTGAAGTGGATAGTTAGAGGACGTTACCAAAATTTCGGTTGAAAATGACAACCTGTGCTCCTCTATGTTTGGCACCAAAAGCCAGTGCTCTTCCAGCACCTCCTGCTCCAACCAACACAAACACTTTTCCAGCTATCGGAGAAGCATTTGATGGTGCCCCATTGGCTATTTGTCTTTCTGTTCACAGCAGAAAGTAACTTATCAGATTCAGATCATTTAACTGCAAGAAAATTGAGCTACTGAATGTTATTTCTTTCTTTTCTTTTTCCTTATAAATTTTAACCCTATCAACTATCAAATACTCAATATTCTTCCAAATTATGTATAGATTTTTTTGAAAGGTAAATTTAGCCCCAAGTTTGGGAATTGGAACCAGACCTTGAAGTTAAGTATAAACTATATAAGCTATCATTTCAGAATCCCATCCTTCTAAGTCATAAGTACCCTTAGGGGTTGTTTGATAAAACTGAATAAAACAATTCTGAATGTTTAAGCAATCTGAATGAGCTTAATAAATCAGAATTCTGAATGAAAAAAGTTGTTTGATAATTGATATGTATAAAACATCAGAATAATAATTTTTTTACTATTTTACCCTTGAGTACCGCTAAATGCAAATATCAAATAAAGTAAAACTCAATTTTCAAGCAGTCCCTAAGCAAATACATACCGTAACAAATTCCCAAACAGAGGAAAACTCTCCAATACTCTGATTCATGTATCTTCATACACATGTCCAAGGAAAAGCTAGAAAAATCGATTTTTCTCTCCTCTCCTTTTCTCTCTCACATTCACACACAGAAACACAAAAGCAGAAAAAATTCAAAGGAAAAGTACATTTTCAGTTTCCCCAATTTTTTATGCGTTGAATTTTTACACCTCAAATCTCGAATTTCTGCCCTCGGAATTCGGAATCTGCACCGCCCATCACCATCGCTCCAGTCGTTCCAAGAGTTTAAACAAAGATGTATCGGACCTGAATTCTTCTGTTACTAATATCGATTTCTTCGATTAGGAAAACCAGGTAAACTTTGTCATGGATTTGGTCGAGTTTGGACCCGAATTTTGGAGTAATTGAAGAAGATGACAGAACACTCCGGAAAAAAGAATCAGTGATGGAGAAGATCACCGAGAAGTGTAAAAGAGGGGCAACATGTGTAAAAAATTCATTCAGTGGGCTTAGAATTGATTTAGCGCAAAAATGGCAAATTAGTCGTCAATCCAATTGAACTTACTGATTTAGTCATTAAGATCATTTTTATTCAAATTAAACGGATTGAATGACTGACCGATTCAGATTACAAGTCATTCAGATGCATTAAGACCTAAACAAACAACCCCTTAATACTATTAAGAGTATATTGTGTTTGACAACAGTAGAAGTGCATCACAGTAAACTTCAAAACATAATAAAAGTAGATATTATGATCTTTTAGTCGCAAAATGAATTATATAGATAGTACCTCTGAGCGCATCTTCAATAGCAGTTATACAAGCCTCACAGTCGGTGTTATAACCAATCAGCTTTCCATCACTAGGCCGCCTCACAATGGTGTTTACAGCTCCTATGCACTGATTTGCAAAGGATGAAAAGGATTAGAAGGTAATAAAATAGTCCCATTTGTCTGTATCCTCCACAATTCAAATTGCGACATTAGTTCCAATGGCTAAGTACCACAGATCATTACAAAGAGATATCATCTCTGGAATTTCAGTTAAATCAACAAACCAAGCTGTACAACACATTCTATTTCAGATTTACACAAATTCTTAGGACGGTTAAAATGTTGGAACAAAAGCAGTAATTTCCAAGATACTAAGCACAGACGAGAAAGAAACGGTAATATCCATCCAAAACACAATAATATGTTGGTTTCCATTTGATTGCCGAGTCTTTAAAATTGAAGACCTTGTCTAACCCAGTTCATTTGACGATATACATCTCGCAAGAAGAAACAAAAGAAGAATTAAAACTTTGACTAATATAGCTGACCCAAGGTAATCAAGCAAAGAGAGGCTTTATGGAGTTGAGTAGATTTGAAGCTGAATACTGAAGCCTCAAGGTGTTTTTTGGTTTGGCTTCACATGATATTTGGCTCGATTTTTGCCAAGATGTCCAACCTTTACCACATGGAAAAACCAGATAAGGTTGAACAAGTCTTCTGAGAGTAGATGGGAAACACACAAGCAACAATTAAGAATAAACACCCGCAGACTCCCTAAATAAAAATAATAACAGTAAAATATGCCATACAAAACACACACAGTAAAACACAGACACGCACAGCAGGTGAGAGAGATTTGTTACTAAAGCAAAACAATCTGAATCCCAGAAAATGATCCTTTTGTAAAACTGATGAAAAACATGAAAGTTTTTCAGACCTTAGCAAGGGGATGGACTTCATCACAGCACTTTACTGCAGCTTCCTTATGCGGGATTCCAACACTGCAAGTTCAATCATAGGGAAGGCAACTATATATTAAAAAAGATCTACTCAATAAATAGTGTTGTATTCCAAAATAGTACAACCTAATTAATTGACATATATCTGCACCAAGTCTACGTAAGCTTTTATGAACAAATATGCAAGTAATAGTCAAGGAAGTCCATAGCTCGACTCTCAAACCGATCTCCCATTATCATCTTTAGTAGCAGAGTATCTTGTTATATGTTTTTTAAAGAATAAATTCTAGAAACTCATATAATTAGCATGCTTTGAACTTGTGGTCAAAGTTAAGTGAAAGAGGCCACTTTTGGTGCACATATACTTTGAATGAACCATACAAGCAACAAATTCAAGCCCAAAGTATTTCTCTTCTTTTTCTTTCTTTAAGAGAATAAAGCATACCTGAAACCTGCAAAGTCGTTGCATGAGTATACCTTAAAAAACTCGTTGATATTGTCAACAAGCAAAGGAGCATAAATTCCATTATATCCTGTATGTCTAAAGGCAGGGTTGTGCAGAAGAGGGCCTTTGCTATGGCCTACTGGATTTGAGATGACACCAAATACTTTTGTATCAGCATTCATACATTCGAGTTTATAAACTTGTTTGATGCTTTCTACAAATGGCAACCCGGGTATAGATTTGCCTCCCAAAGAACCAAAGACTAGAAAAGAACCATATTTTGGGCCCAACAATTGGCTTATAAGACCTCTGTCACCTGCAGCTCTTGCAATTAGTGGCACCTGCAGGTATATATATAAAAGAATTAGTGAAGTGCATTACAGACTTATAGTATGTTAGCTAATAAAAATATAAGACACAGAGATTATTTAGAAAAAGGGCAAAGAAATTAAATTAACCACCAACACAGTCCAGGATATTTGTTTTTAGGTAAAATGTATACTAGGGGCAGGTTAAATTTCAAACAATGGATTTTACATTGCAAAGCATTTCGATATAGTTATAAAGTATTCTAAAAAATTATCAAATAGTAAGAAAAGGTTTTGCAGTGAAAGCTTTCTTAAGTGAACAAAATTCTATAATAATTTCCCATATATATATATAGAGAGAGAGGATGGATCTAAAGCATATCTCTTAAATAACATACCTCTCTTAAATAGTATACTTTTATTAAAACTACGTCGTTTTGAAGATTCTTTTAAAAAACAAAATAATATTAAAAGAGAGTAATCTCACTTGCTTTTCTTTTATTTACAAAAATATCACCCGTGGTCCCACAACGTAGTTTTCATAAAGGTATGTTATTTAAGAGGTGTGCTTTAGATCCGTTCTATATATATATATATATATATATATATATATATATATATATATATATATATATATATATATATATATATATATATATATATATATCACATCTTTTAATTTGCAATCAATGATAAACCTGACAATAAGTAAGCATCCGGAGCACAGGTTCTACGTCTGTAATGTAAACCACATCAATCACAATTTTGATTATGTCTGCCCCTGTACTATGCAGGTATGCAATCAGGTTGCCAAGTTTCTCTATTGAAGGAGTGCCACCACCATTCACATAACTTGATACAATTATCTTGCTGTTGGACCGTTTGTTCATAAGTTCAGCCATTAAAACATCAGAAGCCACCTGCAAGTTTCATGCATTTAAGAGAGTCAGAAAGTAACCAAAATTTGGAAGGAAAAAAAAAAGTTATTGGAATATGACACATTAAGGGATAATGATAATCATCAAGGTAATGGTGGTGCTCAAGGTTGGAAAATGCAAAACCTAAAGTGATACAACAGTTTATAATACAGAAAAGTAGGACGTACCATTCCTCGTCTTTCATTTGAAGTTCAATGGCTATCACGAAATTGTATTGGTGCATCACCTTCTAAATTTTTATGTTTTGCTCATTGCTGATTGATTGATATCATGATATGGGAGATATTTATTAGGAAAAATCCTGTTCTCTAAACCTCACAGAGATTTCAAGTGTGTAAAAATTTGTTGGTTAATTTATGCTTAATTTACCAATAACAACTAGTTAGACTACATAATGGAAGAATTTGTTGGTTAATTTATGCTAAATTGAAGGTGTAATTTTTTGTTTATTTACTTAAAACTTCCTCCTCCTAAAAACTAACCAAAAACACAGAATTTTTCATGGATACTTTTACAGAATGCAATTGATGTTGTAATTTATAACAGTTAACAACACTACGAGAATATGATTACGACTATAACAAATTGGGTGGGGGTGAATGGGTGATGAAGACGATGTACTAACCTCAACCTCAATTTCAACGAATTCGATATCTAATTCAATGGCCAATCTCAGTACTTGCAAACATGTCTTCTTCGACACTCTTTTATTTGAAGTGTTCGGCGAATTAGACCTGAGACAGAAAAATATAAATCAAAATTTTCTGTTAAAATATTTAATTTATTATTCTTTCTACTATTTGTTTTCTTCTCTTTCCACTTTTACTCTGGAATTCATATTCAACTAGTTTGGGAATTTTAAAATTTGGTGATCTTTTTAAATAAAAAATTATTCTTAATTATATTTATAATAATACATACATAAAAAGTAATCATATTTAGCGTATACACGATAAAATTAATAAAAGCAAATAATATATATATATATATATATATATACACACGCACAAAGACATATATTTTAATCATTTAATATATAATAGTATAGACATTAATTTAATAAGCACTCACTATGTTTCAAAATTAGAGATACATTTTGATCTTTTGAGTCAATTTGTAAAATATTAAAATTCAAAATTAATATAAAATTATTTAGATTTAATATAAATAAATTTAACAACCGTAAACTAATTATAAAATACTAGTAATTATCGTTTTTGTTATTTTCTATATCAATTTTGAATTTCAGAATTTCACAAATTAACTTTAAAAAATTAAAATATATCTCTAATTTTAAAACATATATATATATATAACTATTCAGAGATAGGTAAACAAAATTCTCATAAATAATATTCTCCATCCATATTCTCAAAATTATTGTCCCATTCAATTCGAGACGAGGGGTGAAAATCAAGGTGGGTGTGTGGGGACATGATAAATTTTCATCCTTAATTAGTTATAAGTGAAAAATAAAGCTAGGAGATTGTCCGAACAATGAAATTGGCTGTTAGTGTGACTATATAACATAGAGTTTAACAAAATCTAAACATAAATTGGACCACGTACTATAAAATAATTAAGTTCAGTACCAAACAATACTACTATATATATATATATATATATATATATATATATATATATATATAACAGAACCGATCAAGGTGAGGTTTTTATTTTTGTTAAAATACGGACTTTTTTTTTTTTTTTTTGTTTTAAAACAACTAAAAAATATTTAATATTTTATGGAACTGATATTTTCCATAATATAATATTTTAGGCGTGAATACCTATACCAAAAATGGTGAGTACAATACCGCACAGTATGCAGGAACATTGCTTTTGTTATCGTGATCCAAATCACATCCAAAGCAATCAGTATTATGAAAAAATTTCAGTTCCATAAAATATTAAACTTTTTTATAGTTATTTTAAAAAAACCAAAAAAAATAAACAAAAAAAAAAAAACCGCATTTTAACAAAATAAGGAGTCTTTACCTAATCTTAACCCTATATATATATATATATATAATGCATACAGTTGAATGCAAAGTGTATTGTGTTGAATAATTTGATCGTTTAATTGTCAACATATTCACTCAAATCATTCCTATGTGATAAGAACCCTAAGCGGAATCAGGCTGTGCAACCACATCAAAAATGGAGTTATATTATATTATTCATTAATATAAGAATCTGGAGGCGTATCAAAGACAAATTGGTCGAGAAACTCTTGGCTTAGCTGCTCTCTCGTCTTTGTTTCTTCATTGATGCGTTCGTTTACCGACCTACCCTTCTTGTGTGCCTTCTCTCTCTCTCTCTCTCTCTCTCTATATATATATATATATATATCACACACACATATATATATTTATATATGTTGGATAATAAAATTTAATAATTAATGTCCAGAAAATTAATTCAATTCTACCAACCCGTATATCTTCTCTTGCAGTACAATAATGCTTCTGAGTCAGGGGCGGATCCAGCCATAAAATTCAGTGGGTTAAATTTATTTATTTTTGTTAAGAATAAAAATTATAACTATATATATATTTTTCTAAATCTAATATAATTTCTGAACACTTAAGTTGTTAAGTTTAATATATATATATATATATTCATAATTTTTGTATAAGAAAAATATTAGAATGATTTTTTTAATCAACAAATTTTTTTATTAAAAACTCAATATAGTACAAATGTGACAAATCCAAAAGTGTTGGTTAAAGCCACAAGCGATAAAGAAAACTAAGTAAATAGTCTTGAAATTTTAACACCTTCTCTTTGTCTTTGAGTTTTAATTTGGTGATAAAAGAAAAGGAAGCGAATGAAAACAAAAAGAGATAATGTCAGTTTCGTAATAGAAGATTTTTTTTTTTTTAAGAATAGCGGTTTTTTGAATTTTAATTAGAAAAAAAAATATAAAAAAATGAATGTACTTTGAGTCAAAAAAAAATTTCTCATTTTTTTTCTACAACTAAAAAACTTTATAGGATATTAGTTAAAAAAGAAAAGAAAATAAAAGAGAGTATTTACTTTTTGAGTCAAATATTACACATGGAGAGAGAAATAAGGAAAATAATACAAAATCATAATTACTTTAAAAAGTCACTTATATAAAAAGAGGATGGTGATGGGAATGTGTACTATGAGGAAAGATAAGGAGTCAAAGAGACAAACATATTACATATGGATTGAAAATTCAGTGTGCCCCTCCTGCCCCTAAGGTAGAACCGCCCCTGTTCTGAGTTATGATATTTATGAAGAATAGTTTTAATACTATATAAATATATATATATATATACATCGAAAAAGATGCATGCATGTATCAAGTTTTAAAATGGAGGAATAATTATGTGATGATAAAGAATGCCAACTACCTTGAATTTAATAGTCAAGAAACAAATGAATATTGGTATTGTACATACGAAAGGTGGTAAGCAAATTTACTATAAAAAGAAAAAAAAAAAATAGAAACCGCTATTCCTTTTTGTACTTTTTTTTATATATTTTATTTTTAGGAAATGTGTGTCACCAAATCTGTATGAAAATTTAGAAAGAGATATATAGAGAACATACGTACTATATATATAGATACATTTCATATATATATATATATATATATATTTATTTTTATTTTTTTGTGTGTGTGTGTGTTTGTGCATACCTGAAAGAGACAATTGCAGGAAGAGGTCTGTGTTTTAAGAGATTTTGAAGCTCGGAAATGTGAGAGAAATGCAAAGAATGGATGCAAAGTTCCACAAGATCTGCCCCTTCTTCCTTTGCTTTCTCCATCGATGTTACCATTTCTTGTATGCTTTCACATTCTAATGTTGCGCAAACTAACAGGCCGTTCTTAAAGTAGTCCATCTCTAGCTCTCTCTCTCTCTCTATATATACTATAATTAGTATGTGTATGTGTGTGTGTGTGTGTGTGTGTGTGAGAGAGAGAGAGAGAGAGAAGGAGGTAGAGAGAAAGATGGCTCAAAACCTTCGCGTATAGCTGAAGCTCCTTATATATATATATATATATATAGGAGCACAACAAGGCAGGTGGGTATGAATACTAGTCCAATTATAATATGAATAGGAGGTGTAATTATATTCAACTGTCTCGTGCTGAAAACTAGGGGTTAATATACTATCCTAACTTAACTCCTCATAATAAGTATATTACTACGTACCTATATTCCAAATGTTGCCGGGCCGCCTATGAACTACATCTTTGTATTTTTTTTCTTCTTTGCATTTTCTATGGACACCGTACGTGATATATATGTATTTATCTATATCTATGTCATATTTTTTATTTTATTTTATTCCTATAATTTTAATTTTTTGACATTTTATTAATTTAATCTTTTAAATTCATACCTTATCTCATTCGTAAGGGGAGGAGTCCTAGTAAGGTGGTAGATAAAAACTTTTACAGAAGTGTTGAGTCAATTGGTACCCCGAGCCTCTTACAAAACAAGAGGTACTGGGTTCAACTCCACCCGAAAAAAACATGAATGTAAAATACTAATAAAAAACACGAATATGAAAAGATAAACACGTTAGTTAACTAATCACCATACATTCGCCAATTGAGAAGACCGAATGAAGTTCCAGCTACCTACCTTACCTGTCTCTTAATTTAATCTTACTTCCTCACTTCATCCTCATATTTTTTATATGAGTTGTGAGTTAGAATTACTTATTTTTTATATTAGTTGCGTGAGTTATAATTATATATACTTATTTTTAATATAAATTGTGTGTGTGTTAGAATCATATAATAATTATAAGTCAACTCATATTTCAAATGATAAATTTATCATAATTATAATTCAATTAAATAAATTATTTATAATATTTAATTTCTATATTATTTATGATATTTCTATATTTAATGTTTCACAATTAATTAGTATATATTTTTTTCTCTCTAAAAAATTTATAATTTTAAATACTTACACGGTGCATGTGGTCATATGCTGCCACGGGATCATGAATCAGATGTTGCCACCACGATCAGTTTTATGCTAGAAAATGAAAAAGGGAAATTTTAATTAATGCATTTCATGCAGATATATGTATAGTATATTATATTAGTATCAAACATTTCATTTGTTTATAAATAAATTAACAGTAGAAGATGGAAAATTACATTTTCTCTCTTTAAAATTTGATTAAATTTTTTTCTCTCTAAAATCAGAAACTTTTCATATAAAAAATTAAACGCACGTTTTCAAAGATTATGGCAAACTTATTTTAATAAAAAATGAAGAAATTAACTTATTTTAATACAAAATTAAAGAACAATAGTTTTAGACATCATATATTTTACGGTTATCAAAATAATAGGTAACTGGTAAAGGCAACCAAAGGAGGCAATAGTGGTTGGATCGTGAAGAGTAAAATCTAATTAATTAATTAAGTTGCCACAAGAGAACCAAGATATACATCTATCAATTTAAGACATTTTATGACTACCCAAACTGAGCCACCCATTCTTAGATTATACTACTCCGTAGATATCAAACCAGCGGTCACTAAATTACATTATTAAATAAACCAATTTATAAAATTCCAATCGAGACTATTTACAAATTCTTTAAAACAACTATCCGAATTGACTTAATATATGGATAGGCAATCTACCAATATCTATTTATAAGGTATACCCGAGTTGACCCACCTATTCTTTGAAAATGTCTTAATTAAGTTGACCTCATAACGATATTAGATTTTGAAACAAATAAAATAAAATAATAAATAATATTTTTTAGATAATTTATAATTAAATTTCATCATTTGATTAGGTAAAATTTTAAAAATTCATAATAGTTTTCAGATTAAAAATATCTTAAGTCGAGTTTAAAAAATTAATAATCATCCTGTATTATTTTAAAACAAATAGAGTAAAATATTAACTAGTAAATGTTACCGTGAGGTTGAATATAATTGCAGTAGGTAATTTTCTTGGGGACAAGAAAATTACACGTACACTGAATAATTGGATAGGAAAAATGGAATGTGGTCCATCATCCCCCTAACATCTATGTTTATTTATGGTACGTGCATTTATATTCCTTTTGATTAACAAGAAGGTTGTTGGTAATGGTGGCCATACCATACTCCCTTCTTTTGGCTACCCAAACTTCATATATGTACTCCATCCATCATAGTAGTAATTTTTTGTCCAACTCCAATAATTCCTACGAGCTGCTTATTGGGTTCAGAAAATTTTAAATAAAAATAAAATTGAAGTGAATGCAGTATAATAACCAAATTTAAACACTTTCTAAATCATTTGTCTTCTTTCAATAATTTTAATTAAACAAATCTAAACGTATTTTCAGAATTATATAGAAACCAAAAGAAAATATTGTTTGTTTGTTTGTTTGTTTGTTTTAAAATTAATTTAAAAATCACGTCATTTAAACTAAACGGATAGACTCTCCGTTAAAAATAAAAATAAATCTCTCTTAACATTAATACTATTTAATTATTTAAAATAAAATTATGTATAAATTCATTCATTAATGCCGGACTAGAATACAAAATGGGATGGTGAATAGTGAGCATGATTGATTGTGGAGTAGTATATAATATAATATGGGGATGTGGGATGATAAAACGACACAATTCTGAGCCACTCGATGCTAGTACAACTTAGAAGATGATCCATTACAAATACTCTATCAAATTTTACTAAGACATTTTCTTATTTAAATTACTTATTTTAACGGTTAGTACACCAGAAAGTTTGAAACAAGTGGTACTGAAAGAGTTCAATTATAGGAATACTTCCAAGGAAAATTATTAGCAGAAGGGAAAGAAAGATCATTATGATTCTATTTGTTCTTTAATCTTGACAAGATTTCTACCCCACCGCTAACTTGTAATTGTTGGGTTGCCCCAATTGAAAATATAATACCATCACATGTTATACTACATCTCTCACTATCACTAAATGAGACTCGTTAAAATTGGAACATTGTGTCACCTAGAAGACAAATTTTAAGAAAGGGGCTCTTATTCTGAGAAAGTATATTATGAATGCCGCATTTGCTAATTTCACGCAGTCAACAACACTGCAAAATCAAAAAGTTACAAGCTTTTAGGCCTTTCCAGGTAGTTAACTACCTCAATTTTCATGTCGGCATGTGCAACTAATGCTAATAAATAAATAAGAAACCAGCAACCAAAAACAATTGCGTTTAAATAATGAAGTCAAACCTTGTACATGGCCAACCAATCAGTCGTGCTCTATCCGTTGGACAATAAGATTCACTGCGGCATTTGCTGATGAGAATGCCCCGTGAAAGCTTTCTTGAAAGGAGACGCGTTCCAATTTTATGGCCATCTTTAACAAAATCTCACCCAAGTCTGTCTCTTTGTCCAACAAAGATTCGTAATAAGAGAGGGCAGCAACCTTGCTAATTTCTACATTAGTTGCCTCTGGACAGTACTCGTCATCCAACCATTTCTGCAGCGTTACTCTCAGCCATTCTGATTCCTGCAGTGATGCTGAAACAGATTGAGCATATATACCTCATTCATAGAGTACAAACACACACACAAATAGTACTCTTGTAGGTCATTTATTTTTGTGTATAAAAAATGTGCATGCTTCAATGTACTCCCTCTGTTCCAAACTATAAAATATTCTGAGACATTTTCAAATTCAAAATTGGGATGATTCATTAAAAAATTATGAAACAATGAGTAGTACTTTTTAGATAGTTTACAATATTCATCATTGTATTGATTAAAATTAAAAAAATCCATATCAATTTTGAGCTTGAAACTGTCTTAAGTTAACTTCAAAAAGTCAATAATGATCTTATATTTTGGACGGAGGAAGTATATTCTAGTCAATTTGAAGTAGCAAAATGTCGGTTGCACAAAAGAATAGAGTTAGCTGAGGCAAAAGTTGATAAGTACTGATTTTCTTATTGGATCCAACAAATTCCAAGTTCAAATCAGCTCTCAGATAGTCAGATATACTAGAAAATCTATGATTTATAAAACCAATGTAGCTTGCAATTATCTTCAGTTGAGCACTCACCAGAATCTGCATCTATCCTCTTTTAAAAGATGTACTAATAGTTATTTGTCGTTGTTATTTCCTCCCCTTGCTAGTTCATGACCCCTATATCATGATATCCAAATTCATGGCCCATATATCATCCTAACCCAAATTTCACATCCCATATGGCACAGAAAAGTCCAGTACTGCATTATGGAGCCATTTCTCTTTTTACATTTTTTATTCGCGTGTTCCTGTACAAAGCTAGCTGCCTTAACCATAACAACAAAAGAATTAATGAAAGCTAGAAAAATCTCATGTTTATTAAAGGTCTACACTAAATCTAACTTTGCCAATATTTACCACAATCAATATCAACAATTAGACAGACACCGGTTGAAGCAGAACATGTTTAATCAAAACCCACACACATCCACAAGGATTAACGTTTGACTCCCGATCAGGTTGTGTGCTTTCAATTCCCTTCTAATAAAATACTTCCCTACCCCCTCACAAAAATTATATATATATAATAAACAAAAAAATATTACCATGAACTATCAATAAAGGGTGATGAGTATAATATGTTACTTGAGCTAAAAAAGATTAAATTAATTAGTACCTCCAAGGCTTTGGAAGTATTTGACCAATGGTCTGGAACTCTAAGGTTTTGAACATACTCTTCTGGGTCTTCTTCTCCTCCGTCAATTTGGGGGTCTGAGTGAGAGTGAGAGTGAGAGTGAGGCTTTGGAGTGGATAAACAAAGAGAGTGGCCATTTATAGGGCATCTGGGTGTAGAAGAGACCTGAAAATTAAGGGTTTGTATACCAAATGTAAAGTTACTACTACTGTTGATCTTTGTATAAAAGAAGGAATCTTTGTTTGGGGCATTTGTAGTAGAAACGATAAAAGTTAAAGACACCATTGTAGATTGTCTGAATATCGCTCTAGATCTGAACAAATTAAACTGAAAACTGTTAATGGCGGGAAAATTAGGGCAGAAGAGAGGTCAAATGCTCACGAATAATAAGAATCAGTTGAGGTGTCGTGTTGTTTTTGGATAAGGCAGATTCAAAAGCAAAACTACATACGGGTTTTGGAAGGGTAATAAAATTTCATAGTTTATTTTTGGTTTAAATATGAATTAGTATTCTAAATTATAGGTCATATTCCACTTCGGTGATTAAACTATCAATTTTTTTCAATTCACAATAATTGAACACGCCCACGCGTCAAATTGCTTGGCGTGGCTAATTGTGTGAAACTTTAAGCGAACATGTGACAAAAAAACTATTTTTTATTCATAAAATAAATAAATCTAATTTTATATGGGGCAAAATGGTCAAACAACAAATTAACATTAACATAAAATATATCTATATGAGATCATATACAATAATCGATCTAAATCCAGCCCTAAATCGAACGAAACCCTAACTAACAACTGAAGATCGATCGATTGTATATCATAACATATGGACTGTCAATATCGCCGGAGTTAAAAAATAGTAAAAATGAGTGACCAAGTCTGAGATGGCGATTATAGTTTCAATTGCTTCTTTACCACAAAATACCTATCAGATCTCTATCTCCCGTGTCTAAAATTTGAAGAAGAAATAAAGAGGAAAAAGAGTGAAGAAGTGGGTGAGTGAAGACGCGAAGAAGAAGAAGAAGAAGAAGAATAAAAAGTGGCTCATCAAATTAAATCGATCAAGACCAACAAAATTCTTCGCTGACTTTGGAGAATCGTGACCTGTAGGTCACGGTCTCTTGGTCTTGCAGGTCTGCAAGTCTTTGCGTCTTGGTCTGGTCTTCGGTCATGTTTGCGTCTTTTGCGTCTTGATCTTGGATCTTGGTTTCGAGCGACGACAGATTGACCTTAAACAGTCGTTCGACAACAAAACATGGTTGAGTGTATAAATCGCTAATAATTGCTTTCGTCGATCGATGTACATATTATCTGCGCAAATCACACGATCTTTGTCTTCAACGTCACTTCGCTCGCCTTTTACGAGCGATGAAGTCGAATTTGCTATCTCCGTCGGTTCTTAATGTGTTCATCAAGCCGTTGTTGGCCTTGAACATCGCCATAGCGATTAATAGAATTCTAATGCCGGTGAAATTGACGGAAGCTTGCTTGTTTAAAGCGTCGGAGGATAGTAATGTCTCGGCGAATTTGATTTTCTTTCATATGTTTGTTTTATTTTAATTAGGGATTTTAAGTTAGGTTTTGATGATTTTGCCCTTTATTTAAACAGTTTTGTTTATGTAATGAATAAAAAATAGTTTTTTTTGCCACATAAACTGCTTAAGACCCCACACAATTAGCCACGTCAGCAATTTCTGATGTGGCGTGTTCAATTTGTTGTAATTGGAAAAAATTGATAGTTTAATTACCTAATTGACAAAATTGAAAGGTGGATCACCGAAGTAGAATATGGCCTATGGCCTATAGTTTAGGGTACTAATTCATATTTAAGCTGTGACGCCCCCAAAATAGGTATACATCACCCATTTTGAGTCGCCAAATACATGGTACAAAATACAAATACAATCTTAAATATCTGACAAGAGCTACGAAGTTTTAATACAAATATTGTCTTCAGATAATATCCACTCTCGAATAAATCCTCATTATAATTATTATCACACTATTTCATAGAATAGTGAGGACTACTAATGTTATCATCGGGACCATCACTCGTTCCCTTCGATTAGTCCCCTCGCTACGTTCTCATTTTCTCGAAGAGAAACGGTGAAAGAAAGGGTGAGCTCAACTAGCCCAAGTAAGAAATGTTATGATTAAGATAATGCGGGATAAATTATCATTAGCCTTCAACAATGTTAAACCGATAAAATACAATGACAACAAGTTTAAGCTGCGGTGAATAAGCAATCTATTAAAAAAAAGTCAATTAGAATAAAATCTACTATCTTTTATGATTTAAAAGGTTTTTCATCACTTTTATCATTTGAGACTCAAAACAATAAATAATCCACATCATCCTCGCACTACTGAAATATTTTAGGAGTATATAGCTAGTCCCAAAAATAAAAGAATTTGTAAGAATTAATAAAAGGATATGCGAGAAGTTAATAATTTTTTATCAAAAATAGTCACGCCTTGTTGTTTTATGTACTCATAAATAATGGGTGTTGTATGCCTATTTTGGGGGCGTCACAGTCAACACCAGCACCCGTTGTTAAGGAAGGAGAATGACCACCTATCAATGTTTTAAATGCGGAGGAGTGGGACATATCAGTCCAAACTACGCGATGCCATCCAAAGCATGTTATAATTGTGGAAGAGAAGGTCACCTAGGATTTTATCGTTCACCAAGACAAGTTCACTAGGATGGAGGCACCAAAAGTCATCCCCGAAAAAGTCAAAACCCAGAGTAGTGCAAGGGAGGCGTTTGTCGTGACCTCCCGAAAGCGAAGGAACCCGAACGACGTCATCACGGGTAAGCTTATCATAAACTCAGTGAAGTTTATACCTTATTTGATCTGGGTTCTACCCATTCTTTTATTTCTCCTACTTGCACTCAGCGTTTAAAATTGACTCGGAAAAATTGGACTTTGACTTAGTTTGTTGAAACTCAGATTGGGAGAAACCTTCATTACATCCACTATTTATAAGTCTTGTTTGGTTTAAATCGGTACCCTCACATTACCTTGATCTTATTTCATTGAAAATACTTGCGTTTGAGCGTAATTCTGGGATTGATTGGTTAACTACTCATCATGCAAAAATTGATTATTTTCATAAGGTTGTTAACTTTCATATTCTAACCAACCTATTATCTTGAATTCAAACAACCAAACCATTAAAATCAATAACTCGTCATCTCAAGCCATAAAGCTATTCATTTATTGAAAAATGGATGTCAAGCTTTCTTAGCTCATGTCACGGATCTAAACAAAAATACGTCAGTTTTGAATGATAATTCTATTGTTAATGAATTTCCTGACGTATTCCCTGAAAAACTTCCTGGCCTACCCCCAAAGTGTGAAATTGAATTTTGTATCGACCTTGAACCCGGTACAAAACCTATTTCCAAAGCCCCATATCAAATGACTCTATTGAACTTGAGGAGTTAAAGACCCAATCAGAGGAATTGTTGACATCGGTTTCATTCGTCTGGTAGTCGTCTCCTTGGGGTGCTCCTATTCTATTCGTGAAAAAGAAATATGGGAGTATGCGACTTTGTATTGATTATCGGGAGTTGAACCATGTCACCATCAAAAATAGTCATCCGTTGCCACGTATTGATCTTTGTTCCGGATATTACCAATTGAAGATTAGAACCGATGACATTCCAAAGACGACTTTCAGAACTCGGTACGGGCATTATGAATTTCTAGTCATATCTTTTAGATTAACTAATGCTCATGCTGCCTTTATGGATATGATGAACCGAGTATTCAAGGGATATTTGGATCACTTTGTGGTCGTCTTTATTGATGACATCCTCATATATTCCAAAAGCCGTGAAGATCATGAGCAACACTTGAGGCTGATACTCCAAAAGCTTTGTGAATATAAGTTTTATGCCAAGTTGAAGAAATGCAAGTTCTGGCTTGAGGAAGTAGCATCCTTGGGCACGTAGTATCAAGTTATGGAATATCTGTTGACCCAACAAAGATTGAAGTTATTCAAAGCTGGGAGCAACCTAAATCAGTGACCGAAATACGTAGCTTTCTCGGCTTAGCTGGTTATTATCGGAGATTCATAGAAGGATTTTCTCGAATCGCTACTCCATTAACTCAGTTGACTCAGAAAGATACAAAATTCGGTTGGAACGAGAAGTGTGAGAAGAGTTTTCAAGAACTCAAGAGGAGACTTATTTTAGCACCTGTTTTGACAATACCATCTGGCTCTGAGGGTTTTGTCATCTACAGTGATGCTTCGGACAAAGGGTTAAGATGTGTTCTCATGCAACATGGAAAAGTCATAGCCTATGCCTCACGATAACTCAAAGAATATGAGAGTAATTATCCTACTCATGATCTAGAGTTGGCAGCAGTCGTTTTTGCACTAAAGATTTGGAGGCATTATTTGTATGGGGGGAAAGTGGAGATCTTTACGGATCATAAAAGCCTCAAATATTTCTTCACTCAAAAAGAACTCAACATGCAACAGTGACGTTGGCTTGAACTGTTGAAAAAATATGATCATACCATCCAATACCATCCTGGAAAAACGAACGTGGTAGCTGACACGTTAAGTAGAAGATCATATGCGGGTACGAGTGCGATATTGTCAACGCAAAGACCCATTTTGTATGACTTGCAAAGGATGGAGATAGAGTTAAAGACTCCAGGGACCCATGTGCTGATGGCAAATATACGAGTAGAACCGACTTTAATCGATAAAGTTAAAATCGCTTAAGCTACATACTCAGAGCTGATGAATGTGAAGAAGAAGGTTCAAGAAGGCGTTATTTTAGAAGCAAGAATCAATGAGGAGAGGAAATCTCAATCCTTGATTTAATTGGCCCATTTGAAATCCTTGATCGAGTAGGAACTATGGCTTATAGACTCGTTTTACCGCCAAATATGTTACGTGTTCATAACGTTTGTCACGTATCGATGTTACGTAAATATGTGGACGACCCGAACCACATTATTGATTTAGAACCGGACGAGATAGCGGATAATTTAACGTATGAAGATGTACCTGTTAAAATCTGGAATATATTACATCTTAAAGGTTATACCTCGAGAGTTAGAATTTGACGAATTGTCAAATGCCTGCTCGTGAGCCCGAGCCGATACGTCACGTAAATTTCGAGGTGAAATTTCATAAGGAGAGGGTTGTGAGACCCAGATTTTATGAATAAAGATTTAAATTTCTCAAAATATTTTTTAAATATTATGGTGTGGATTTGATATAATGTTATAGTTATGGGTAATATTTATAAATTTTGTAAAGTATGCTGAGTTGTTGTATTATATTCGATTGGTGGGGAATATTCGTTTTTAGCGGGAATATTAAATACAATGTATAAATCATTGGTGGACCCACAACATAATTATTATCGGATTGAGAAAAGCGACAAAAATATTTTATGAAAATAACGGCGGAAGTTTTCACTGATTATCTTGTTGAACTACTAGGTAGTTAAAAAATGCGATGTCTGGCGTGATTGCATATTAGCACACGGTATTGATTATTGATGCTTACGTGATAAATCACTCAGTTATACTTAATTATTGCTACAGTAATTGCTGCATCATATCTCTCATATTATTGATTCGATTATTATCACAGTATCATCTGCATTATATGTTATATTATTAAATCAATAATTAAGACGACAAAGTTATTCATATTATTAAATTGCAATATTTATAATGTTTAGAAGTTCTGTCAAGGAGAGATTTGGTCACCTAATTGGGCGCCAATAGGGAGAAATCCTTATTGGAAAGCCCCCTCTTTTCTGGGAACAACACAGTTTGTTAAATATTGTGAGTTATAATATTAATGATGAATAAGTTCGTGTTGATTAAAGATGAATTTGATAGTTCAATTGTGTTGGGATTATTTGTGTTAGTAGAAATCGACATTTATACCCGATTGAACAATATAACCTCCAGACATCAATTATCTCCCTATTGGCGCGCAATTAGGTGACCAAACCTCTCCTTGACAGAACTTCTAGACATTGTAAATATTGCAATTTAATAATATGAATAACTTTGTAGTCTCAATTATTGATTTAATAAAATAACATATTATGCAGATGATAATCTTGTGACAATAATCGAATCAATAATATGAGAGATATGATGCAACAATTCATCGTAGCAATAATTGAGTATAATCGGTGATTTCTCACGTAAAGATCAATAATCAATACCGTATTACTACTTAACCACGCCAGACATCAGTCTTTTTTTCTTACCGAGTAGTTCAACAAAGATTAATCAGTAAAACTTCCGCCTTTATTTTCATAAAAATATTTTTGTCGTTTTCTTAATCCGACAATAATTCTGTTGTGGGGTCTACCAATGATTGCGCCGTTGTACGAATATTCCCTGCTAAAACGAATATTACCCTACCAATCGAATATAATACAATAACTTGCATACTTTGCAAAATTTATAAATACTACCCACAACTATAACATTATATCAAATCCACACCATAATATTAAAAAAAAAATTTCGAAAAATTTAAATCTTTATTCATAAAATCTGGGGTCTCACATAAGCCTTTATTTTTTAATAAAAAAAAATAAAGTAATAAATAAAACCAAAATTGTTAAGCTTTAGACTTGGTAAATGGCAGATTCAAAGCCCTGGGTTGGTAGGTCCACTGTTAAAAAAGCAGGCTTTGTCTTTTTTTTTGGCTCACAAAAACTTGAGTCTTTTTGGTCTGACCTGTATAGTTTAAGCTCAAAAAATAGGCATAAAACAATCTCGACCCGCGGGCTGGCCCGTTAAAAATCAGTCTTTAGGCTAACATTTTTGACTCGCCAAAATTCGAGTCATTTTGACCCGGTCCGCCAAAGGCTCCGTCCAACCCGTTTGCAAGGTGTAGCTTCTACATTTCAATCCTATAACCTTGAGATGGATGATTATGGGAAAAATTAAGAGAATTTTTTTTCAAAACTTAATTTTGTTATGTAGCGAACTTGTGATCAATATATTAATTTAACCATACTTCTACATTTAAAAAGATAAATGAAATTCATGATTAAAAAAAAACTTAAAAAGAAAATGAAGAGGTTCTTCACACAAAAAAAAAAAGGAAAAGATTTTTTGTGTTTTATGTTGATCTTCATCTAAGTGGGCACTAGTTTCCAATAACATGCTACACTTTTTTTTAAGTAATATACTTTAATCCATAGTTATTATTATTCGGAATGTATTTTAAATATATTTTGTCATTACACTGATATAAATTATGTTTGTTTTTATTTGATTATGATATAATTAAAATTACGTTTGTTTGTAATCAGATTAAATAAATTCACTCGATTGCGATGTAATTAAAATTACGTTTGTAATCGGATTACATAAATTTAACATTTTTTTATTAAATTTATATGAATGTCAAATCATTCATTTTTTTACCTACATTAACATTATTATGAGTTTGTTCTTTCAAGTTTTATGCCTGCCAAGAACATGCACGCAGTGTAATGCATGACCACTTCACTTGGCATTTCTCTTATCCATGTAAAATACTTGCATAGATCTGAGTTAACAAGTTGAAAGTTAAGATTGAGCCCAAGCCCATCTATATATTCCAAATCCAATTCTACAGCCCATTTACTGCAAGAGCGCTCTCCACTTGGCATTTCATTTAGGACAGATATGGAATTAAATTAAAGGTCATTTAATACTCAGTTATACAAAACACAGTTCCATTTCCAAATTTTACAAACTTGAAATACTCCATATTATTTTGTTCCATATATTTATTCCTAAATTTATGAATTATTAGGGCATAGTTGTATAATGGTGATATAATAATTAAATTGTTAAAATATAATTAAAGATAATGTCTCATTTTAAAATCTCATAAATAAAATGATTTTATTTTTGCCAAAGTTAAAAATTGAGTACCCACCTTATATTATATTATTATTTTCTTTTTGGAATGAAAGGAGATAAAAGTTGAACTTTATAACTTAACGAGCATATTATGAATTACTAGTAAAACTTGATTATATAACTAAACCAACCAATATTAAAAGTTGTTAAAATTGACATAATTTATTAAAGAGTTGAGTCCATTAACACAATACTTGAATTTCAGTGGTTGTTTCTTTATTTTTGCCAAGTAAGGTGGTTGATTCTTAATTTGTAAAAAATAAAAACAAATAGAAAAAGTTCAATTACTCGATTTGAGGAGGAGATTAAGGGCCCGTTCGGCAACGATTTATTTTAAAATGACTTTAAAATTAAAATTTAAGTTACGATTTATAAGTAAAAGTGCTCGGTATCAATTTAACTTATAAATTAAGTTAAAATAATTTATGAAGGTGTTCAACTGATAAGTATCAAATTGGTGCTTATTGATTTTGTTTTGTAAATTAAAAAATAAATTATTATCAAACACCTCAATAGTAGCAAATGACTTATAAACTGGTTTGACCAACTTATAAGTTATTGCCCAACACCCTCTTATTGTCCTATGTATAATTTTGAACCTTTGTTTTTAAAAATATGCGCGTATATCTATATATCCAACACTATTTATAAAAGAATTTAATGATTAATAAGTGTGTCTGTCAATTTATTAAAATATATATGTATCATTGTAAACGAGGGAATTCATGTATAGTCAACTTATTGAATTTTAAAATTAAAATTAAACCATATATTATACTTTTAGATATAAGAATTGATTTTTGACAAGTAAAGTGGTTGATTCTTACTTTAAAAAGAAAGAAAAAAAAAACAGTGGTTGATTATTCATTAATCATTATTGTGAGACTGGAAAAATAGAAGAAGAGGCGCCAAAATAAGTGAGGGGAGTAATCAAGTTGGAATCTACTAATATTTGAGAATTGAAAATCAAAGGATAAGGTAAACTGGTTACCGTACTCCTCCAAAAGTCCAAACAGGCCTCGGAGCTTCTGTAACTACCCCCCCTTCCTCTCTCATTAGCTGCTCCTGAAATGGCTAACGTTGCCGCCGCAAATTGCTGGTTCAGTCTCTTCACCTCAACCGGAACTTCCCCTAATTCTCTCTCATCACATCGCCTTTTCTCCACCCAGAAAAGATCAGCTTCTTTAATATTTAACAAAGCCATCAATCAAAATTCCAATAGGAACAATCCCAATAGACCCATTTCGCCATTACCTCGAAAATCTTCTACAGAGGTAGAAAAGCCCTAATCTTTATCTCTTTCCATTAATACAGTTATACATGTATAGTTCTATCGATTTTATGCTCTTAATATTTGTTTATTTATATGCTGGGAGTCTTAGTTTTAAGTTGTATTGATAATTCTGTAACATTTTCTTGTACAATGGTGGTTCATTATTGGGGTATTGTCTTGTGAGTAAGATGTTAATGTTGTATTGTATTGAGCTGGAGTGATGTGTATTTTAACTCATGTAGGCCATGACGTAGCAACTGTATGTTGGATTTTGATTTATTTTATTATTATTTTTCCCTAAAACAAGCTCTTGCTGAAGCTAAATGCTATGCTATGTTAAGCCCTAGGATAGAGAGCTTGTATTTCGTTTATGGGCTTGTTCTTGTTTTCCTATTATAAAGTTGGTTGAGATAAAGTTGGATGTACCCGGGAACACCTGAGTTTTCTAGGACAATGAGAAGTCTCCAACTCTCTATCCCTCTATTTTGGGTTCCACTTGAACAAACTAGTCTAAAATTTATTTCTGACCCATCTTTGTATTCTTCAACTTTTATCTTAAGCTAAGCCGACTTGTTCATTTTTTTCTTTCTTTGTTTCCAAGAAAGAAGCTGTTTCACAGAGCTTTCGTGGAAGATCAAAAGATGAAAGGCCCTACTCAAACGCCGATGACCATTGTGGTAGACGTAACACAGGACTATCTCAGTCAACAACTTTTAAGTCATCTGGTGCACAGAAAAAAGGCACCAAGGGATTTAGAATTGACTCAAAGGAGCAGCAGGTATTGAGATGCACTTAATTGATGCAACATGATGCACAAGGTCACTTTAATCATGAAATTTGTTTTTGGAAGCTATTATCCACTTAATTGAATTCTAAATTCCTTTTCTTTTAGATGTTGCCACTTGAAGCCTGCTAACTCTATAAATTGATTTTATCTAATATGTACTGCTGTTTTACCCAGGTTGAAACAGGTAATCTTCAAGATGCGGCTTTTCTTAATGCTGTTGTAAAGGTAAAGATCTCTTGTTTATTTTGTTCTCTTGTTGATCTCACTTTTAAGTTCCAAATTGAATTATTGTAAGCATTATGGAGCTGGATATCCTATGTTCCCCAACTCTTTCCAGCATTGCTTTTGCATATTTCTACTGGGAGTGGTTGAATGCATATCGGAGCTTCCTGTATTATATTTGTAGACTAAATAATGGAGCTAACGCTTACCATTTGAACTGTCTTCTTCTGTCTATGTCAATTGACTCTCTACCTGATGTCCTTATGGAACTGCTCTTTATTTTGACAGAGGAGTTGTGTGATTTACTGAAGGCTGAGTGAAAATCTCGAACTATTTTAATCAAATTATTGAACTTACTACTTCCGTTATAAGTTGTGTTTCAAGCTTGTAAATCTTTAGATATATACATAATCAATTTATACTTTTCTGTTAGATTTATCATACCTGGTGTAGCTTCTGTATATCACACAACATATAAAAGTGGAAAATAAAAAAAGTTGATGCAAACTTTGTTCATGAGAGGCAATCAGGAATACTCAGTAGTGATATAATGTATTTTGCATGCAACAACTAATGTTGATCTGGTCTCCCTCTATATGGCTTGTGCACATTAAAGTTCGTCTATTTTATATTCGTTATGCAATATAACATTCTTAAGCATGTAAATATATGCAGAATCTATTTGTAAATCTTTTTACAAGTATCTTCAGTTTGGTTTCACTCTTTTTGTTTTTCTTATTTTTCTAGGTTTACTGTACGCATACTGCACCTGATTACTCCCTTCCTTGGCAAAAACAAAGACAATATACAAGTACCGGAAGGCATGTTTTGATTTCTTTACCTAGTCACTGGTTTTGGAAATTATTAGGATTTATTTTTTTAAATAAATTATTTTGGTGGGTGTTAGGAAAAGTTTTATGAAACAAGGACCTTCAGTTTTTCTATTTTAGTATTGTTATTTTCCATGCTTGCTATTTATCGGTGCTTGCCCTTGTATTTCTTCATGCAGTGCTTTCATGATTGGAGATGGGAAGCTTTTAACGAATGCGCATTGTGTTGAACACAATACCCAGGTATACTTTATAGTTGTTCCAGCTATACTGATCACTTGGATATAGTGATTTAAAAGGAATCATTTATCTGATATTTCTGTTCATGATTTCTTAGTTGCGTAAAGTGTTGAATGCTGAACATAAGCCTATTGCTACATTGAGGAGATTAATACTTGACAAGACTAGTGATAGGAAAAAAAATGTCAAGACTATGATGATGTATCGTATATCCTTATTTTCCTTATCAAAAGGGGTAGTGATTTATAAGGGGACTTATTCACAATGATAACAGCACTAAAAGGTCTTCAATTTAAGCTTGACACTGAATGGGGCAACCACAATTTGCTTGGGTTAAATCCTTATATGCTTTTGTTTGTGACTCATCCCTCCAGGCGTTGGATAAAATGGGCCCATCACTACCATCCTATGCTTTCCATTGCTGCTTGGTTATCGTTATGTGACCAAATCTATTTAACTTACTTTTCACACAGCACTGCATTTCACTCCACTGCTGCCACTATTTGTGGTTTTTCCCTTGCTGCGATCCTTGGTATGAGCTCCATAGAGCATATCCATTCTATGCTTTCCCTTGCTGCTTATAGTTATGGCTACGCAACCAAATCTATTTAACTTGCTTTGACACTGCACTGCATGGTACTGTAGTGCTGCCACTCTTTGTGGTTTTTCTATGCTACTATCTTTGGGATAACCTCTGTAGAACTTATCTATTCCAACAAATTTTTGTTAAAGAAATTTAACACAAACACACATTAACCTGACTACCTGAGTGCTATACCAGATTCTTATCAAGTTTCAGTAGAAAATCGTCATATCCTTTTAAGTACCTATACAGTCTAGATTCTCCATATCTATCCATAATAGATTATACACTCTCTAATTCTAGCTATTCATATAACTTAAAGGAGCTATAAATTCTGACCAATCTAATATTTCAAGCTTATTAATCCTGAAATTGAGAGATGTGCTTATGCTCAATTGTGCTGCCCTTCTTATTTGGCTGCAGGTCAAGGTGAAGAGAAGGGGAGATGATACCAAGTATGTGGCTAAGGTATCATTCATATACAAGGAAGCATTGTGGTTTTAAAATTATGTATCTCAACTATCTTCATTGGTAATAATAATGATCCCTAATGTGTGGTCAAGATGGCCTGAGCATTTGAAGTTGGTAATTTGATATGATCTGCCTTTAGTGGTAATAGAAGGAATGGATAAAGCTGTCAGGTATTTGTTAGCGAAATAGTGAATTAGCAAAATTTAAAAATAAAGCTATGTAAAAATTGTTTACCAATTTTATTTGTGTCGGGGTACGTCGTCTTTCAGAGAAACATACTAATGCTTATTGACATTATTCTTTAAATTCTTTTATTTTAATTATTGTACCTTTTTTTTCCAAGATCATGAAATTATTTTTATTCTTGTTTATCAATTACTTCCATTGATGTTGGTTCAATGCCGACTGCTATTCTTTTACTAGTTAATATCTACTCAGGCAATTGCTTTTCTAGTTTTAGTATGCTTTGCAACTGTTGTTTATTTTTAATTGATAAAATATATAAAAAGGTGGTTCTGATGCCAACTTTTTAGACTTGATGAAAATGTTTTATTTGTTATTGGATTATGTGTTAGAGCATTTCAGATGTTTCAGCTTACTTTATATCAGTGATCCCATGTACAGGTTTTAGCTAAAGGCGTGGAATGTGACATAGCATTGCTTTCAGTAGAAAGCAAAGAATTCTGGAAAGGAGCTGAGCCTCTCCATTTTGGGCACTTGCCTCGTCTGCAGGTGTTTATCCCCCAAAAAAAAAAAAACCCCCCCCACATATTCTCCCTCAAAGAATACTAGTTTAGAGTTTTTGTTCTCATTGTATAGATCTTCATTTTGTGATTTTATATTTTATTGGGAAATACTTCTCCCATGAATCGAGCAGTTGAGCCATTTCACGTAGTATAAGTTTGTTTGAACCCTATAGTGAACCTCCTCGTTAGGTCTTCACTGAACTACCCTCATCCGGTCTGTCTATCCAGAAAAAATAATATAGATGTGAAAGCAGTTAGCAAAGGTTGGATTAATTTTTTATTTATTTTTAAAGGTAATGTTATCAAATGGGTCTCATCCATGTGACTTGCTTAGCATGGATTATTCAAAATAAAGTTGGACATAATCTGTACCAGCTGAGATCATGAGTTTATATTCGCTTAAAAATGAAGGTCCGTCATATTAAGGATTAGGTCCTTCATTCAATGGTATGACACAAATGGGGCCAAAATTTGAGGAAGGAATGACAAAATATTTATGCGTGTCAAAGTACAACCGTTTGATATAATTAACTTCTTGAGGGCTTAATTAAATATTTCTCATGGCTAAAATGTTGTACCATTATAGTATGCAAATATTACATACTGATGTGGTTATCTGTACATAATAGTATCATTTAGTGGCCTCTAATATGCTATTGGTACACTCCTAAATAGGTCTGATTAAAGTGTAGTAGTGTACTATATGTTTTTATAAAGTGTTTGTCCAGATTAAAGTGTTCTATATGCTTGTCCAAATTCCTTGACTGAAGTGTTCTATATGTTTTATTACCCTCTTCAGTTCCTGCTTGCTATTTGCTCTGGCGATTATTTTCTTTTTATAAGTATTTGCTCTGGTTATTATTTTGTATGTCCAGCTTCAGTTTTTCCCTCCCCTTCTAGTACTGCCCAAGTTTGCTACTGGTTTTTTGTTGAAATTTGTAAACATGGGATGCTTAATGAAGATCCTAAAGATTAGTTTCCAGAGCCATGAACATGATATCTAGGTACAACTAATAATTTGTTTTCCCCCTTCACAATGGCAGGATGCAGTTACTGTTGTAGGATATCCTCTTGGAGGAGACACCATTTCAGTGAGTAAGGGAGTTGTATCACGAATAGAGGTTTGTTTCTCTATCTCATAGAAGTGCCAACCTATGTGACTTTAAATTAGTTATTGACATGAAGACCAACACTTTGATGTCTATGTGTGGTTAGTAGCCCTCAAGGTTGTGTTATATTGTTCTCATTTTTGAATGTACTCCATGCTATAAATTTACATTTCATGTTCCAACATTTTAATGAATGGGTGCTTACTGATCGCTACTAGGCAATGCCAATTTGTGATGCTCAATTGATAAATGGGGATATTTAGCAAGTCAGATCCAATACTTTCTAGAAGCCTCTGGTATGCCAAAAACAGATCTTCAGAAAAACTCTGTTCTACTTAATTTTGTTTGAAATTCAAGAGTAAATTGGTGATTGATTTTCCTCTTTATAATATTCTTTTGTAAAACTTCTATATCATCAGTTAGATTCTGCAATAACGTATCCCCATTTATGTCGCATACCCTGCTTAAATCAGAAGAGTGCTATACATGATATAATTATCAACTACAATGAAGAATGTTTCGAGAGCTGCACAAATTAAATGTATATGTGTGATACTAATATACTATTACTTATTCAGTTTAGTGCAACTAACTTATTTACCCAGCCGGCAAAGGCTCCATAGTTTGTTGTTGCTGATTGTTTTTAAGCTGAAAGCATTCAAATGTAAAAAGTGCAAGAATGCGAGTTTGCATTAGTATGATATTCATTATTTCTCAACCAGCAGCTCTTTGAATGAATGATTTTCATCCAATACCGTCCAGCATTTCCACAGTGATACATTCAAATCTAGAAAAGCGACGTTGTGGGCACATTGATATCTTACTCCTTTTATCCTTTGTTGGGCAATGACCAAATACTAACCATCAATGTTTTGCCACAAACTATTAAGAAAGCTTTAATTTCACCTAGATTTTCAACAAACTTACAAATTCTTACTAGTTCTGTACTATCAGGTGACATCATATGCTCATGGATCATCTGAGTTGCTGGGCATTCAAATTGATGCGGCAATAAATCCTGGTAACTGCATGTTAAAGAACTATATTTCCACCCATTACAGGGAAAATTCTTCATGATAGTTGTCTGTCTACTATGAAACAATTTTTAGAAATTGCTTCACATAGCAGCTGAACATCAAATTGTATCTTCTTGTTTTTCCTATTGCCGCTGCTTATAGTAAATAGATTGTAGGTAATAGTGGTGGTCCTGCGTTCAATGATCAGGGAGAATGCATCGGCGTGGCATTTCAGGTAGTCTTTTGTCCAAGTCTGACATATCTTTACTTGGTGTTTAACTGTGCCATATAGACATTGTTTGTTACGGTGGAATGAAAGACCAGGAATGTGAATCTCATTACGAATAATGGATTCCTGGTAGTAAAATTATCAGTACGTCTCCATGTAAAGGTTTGGGGTATCTCAACACATTGTTCAGGAATTTTAGTCTAAAAGTAACGGAGCCCAAATTTTATATCTTTTGTTGATTATTGGGACGGTGAAAGATAATAACCACCCCAGGGAAAGGAATGAGATACCCACTCTATGTGGGAATCTCATTCACCAATAATTACGCTTGCCATACATTTAAATTTTATTTCGCAGTTCCTGAATACCAAAGAGGTTATATTTAATTCTAATTCCATTCTCCTCACTGGTTGCTTGTCAAGTCTAATGTTGAACCAGTTGCAATAGTTGTCAATGGAAAAAGAGAAAAAAGGAATGTCTTTTGTTTATATAATAAAAAGAATTGATGAATCAGTTGAAGCAGATATGTGTTTATTATATTAGTTGTAGTAATAGTTATTATTATTATTATTATTATTATTATTATTGTTGTTGTTGTTGTTGTTGTTGTTGTTGTTGTTGTTGTTATTATTATTATTGTTATTATTATTACTCTCTTGACACATTGTTCAAATCTAAGGTGGTGTTTGATTGCATCTTAATGCATCTGAACATTTTGCTCACATATTTGTATTAAGAGGTTCTATGAATAGTTAAGATACAAATATGAGCCTAAACTATTCAGGACCTCTTAATACAAAGATGTAAGTTGTTAAGATGCATTAAGAGATGCACTGTTAAGATACATTAAGATATAATCAAACACAACCTAAGTATGGTAGACTACTATGAGTTATGTGACAGCTAATTCTTTCTGCATTGTTTATCCTAATAGTATGCTGTCTCTTCTTTGTTTATCACCTTTTCACGAGGCATTTCCTTTAGGTGTACAGATCAGAAGATGTTGAAAATATTGGATATGTGATTCCAACTACAGTTGTTTCCCATTTTATGGATGACTACGAGAGGAATGGAAAGTATACTGGTAAGATTGTTTTTATAGATTTATATTCATATTATATACATCCAGATCAGCAAGGTGTTGGTTAATGATTCTTGAACATGATTTTTTTCTTTTATTTATCAATACATTCTTGGTACTTTATGCTCATGAACTGTTTGCCGGTATTAAGTTGTAGACTAAATATGTGTTTAAATTGTTTTATTTGAATGGTGATGATGCCTACTAATACGCCGTGCTCAAGATTGTTTTCAAAAACATGTTATAGGCATATGGTTATTAGCTTAAAAATGAATTGTAATAACACTTATTATTAGGACATTATTATTAAATTTATAACTTGGAGGATAAAATAGAGACAATATTAAATTCAGGGGGTAAAGATTAAAGAAGATATTTAAATTTAGAGGATAAGATTGTAGATTTTTAAACTTAGGGGCTAAACTGGGGCAAATAGTTTGGGGAGACCTCATGCTTGCTGACGCAACCTGGGCCTCCTGCTTTATAAATAACATAAAACATACAACCTTGGCACCTTGTTACTTTTGTTCTATCCAACCTTCTGTCAGGCTGAAATATTTTTGTATTGATTTTTCAGCAGAATCTACTCTACACTTGTTAGTACTTTTTTCTTTTTCCTTTTTGATGGCAAAATCTCTGGAGTTATTAATATATAATCTTCTTCTTTCAGCAAATTTGCTGCCTATGGATTCTAGGTCTCGTTGGTGTTTGATTATTAAATCTTTGCTTGTTATCTTCTACCCATTTGATTTTTTTTTTTGCAACTGAAATGATATAATTTGTGTTACACTAACTTAGGTCCATTCATATTTTCAGCATCATTTTCTTACAGTCATTCTATCCTTTCATTCTTGTTATTGTGTTATTTCCACAAATTGCTTTGGATTTCTGTTCATACTTGTTAGTCCTCACACACTAACCTCTTGTGCATGATCCCACTTCCACATCCACAAAGACGCTAATAAGACGAATTAAAATAAGATTATCATGAGATTGTCATCTGACATGGAATCATATCAAATAATTATCTTTACTTAAATTTTCAGGTTTCCCTTGCCTTGGAGTCTTGTTGCAAAAATTGGAGAATCCGGCGCTACGTGCCTGCTTAAAAGTGCCCTCTAATGAGGTTCATCTCTTTATCTGGCTAGAAAATAGGATTATTGGATATGCAGCTATTAATTAGTTTTCTTACATTTCAATGGAGACATCATCTTAAAGAAACATGCTATAGTTTTTTGCAAATCTAAAACATTTGAATTGTTGCCGGCATTATCACTTTATTAAATGGTTGAAGGGTACGATCCACAAGTCATCCGTATATATTTCGTGTATATGTCATGTACAGAAAAGTTTTAACAGTTGGCTTGTTCAAAGTCTTGAATCCAAGTCTATTTCTGTCAAATGGTAGCAATCAACATGCCATATAAACAGGGGCGGATACAGTCCAAAAGTTTAGTGGGGTCAAATTCAAAAAAAAATTCTTAAGAATAAAAATTTAATAAAATGAATCACAAAACTAAATAATCGCCAAATATTTTAAAACTAATTCAATCAATAAATATTTTAAAACTAATTCAACATCAATAAATATTTAAAAACTAATTCAACATCAAAAATAGATCAATATATATTATCATTATGAATAGTCAAGTGTAATTAGCACCAACAATAAATAATCTCAATTAAACCATTAACAAGTAACATTACAAAATAAATTATAAAATTTAAAGAAATTAAAAATAGAATAGAACACATACTTGAAAAACTTTTATTTTATGGAGTTCTCTTCATTGTTGGAGTGTTGCTCTAAGAAGTAAAAAACCCTAATTTTACAAAAGTACAAAATAGAAGAATTCATAAACAATTACAAAAATTCCTAAAGCAATTGTTAAATTTGTGAAAATAAAAAACTAAAATTAAAATATACTTTTTGAAATTGTTTCAATTGCAAATCGTGATAGCCTACTTACCAATTTACCTGATTGGAATTTGGAGACTTTGCGAACTTGCGATGTGCCGTGCGCAAATTTAGGGACTTTGAGAAATACTAAAGAAATTCAGTTAGAATTTGCTTTAATGTAGACTGCACTCGTTGAAATTTCATTTAACATCCCCTATTTTTTTTTTAATATGGCCCCCTTCTTGAAAATCCAGTGGGGGCATGTGCCCCCTGCCCCTGCTGTAGGTCCGCCCCTGCATATAAATGCTTGTTAAGCTGGTAAATGTTAAATTCTTAGATGAAGAAAATTCACTTCCAATATTACATTTCTTTGAATAATAATGAGGTATGACTTAAAAAAGTATTCTCTCTCACAGTTATTATTTTTCTGTCTAGTGTCTTGCTTTTATCTTGCTAGTATGAGTTTTGTTCTTATTCTCTCTTGAAAATCTCCCATGACATCTGTTTTTACAGGGTGTTCTTGTGCGGAGAGTTGAGCCTACCTCTGGTTCCAGTAGTGTCCTGAAGGAGGTATGATGTCTTTTATAACTCAAAGAGTTTACAGGAATTTTAATTCCAATTTATATGGTCATCGGTATGGAAGGCTTGACCATCCGTTACTTGCTTCTTATTAACTTTCCTTTCTCATGGAACTGGTTTGGAAATAATTACTGTGGTTGAATTATGGTTGGAGAAGAATGATGGACATCAAATATAAGGGGAAAGAAAGTTAGTCCACAACTTAGAGGAGCTATAAAAAATTATGATGCTTGGATGAGATATGTTTAAAATTATAATATGATTGAGGTAAAGGGCTGTAGGATAGATTGACTCTGACTGGATGTATGGTGTGGGATGTGGAGCTGAGAAGGAATTACCAACTTTGTCACAAATTGTTGGGGATAAGAAGATGGTGTTAGGCTGGTAGCGGAAGCCAGTTTATTTCTCATAGCATGGGCTTGAGTGGAACCACTAAATTGAAAAATGGATCCTGCTAAGGAATTATCAGGGAAGTTGAGTTGAGTGGTATGAAAACAGGGTTGGTCTATATGCTTGGTGGGATTCTGTATTGAAGGGATGAGAACACTTGGGTACCAGCTCCTTTGTGCTTTTGTGTTATTGCTTAAGATCTGAATGAAAGTAGGAGATCATTTGAGGGAAGGGGGCAAGGGGCTGCCGGTTGCTAGGATGAATTTATTTTTCTGAAGTCATTTTTCCTAGACTTCAGAGAAATTCATTGCACGTTTCCTTTCTCAATTGTCAATCTTTGAGAGGTATCTTCTCTGAAGTAGATGGAGAGTCTTTTATATGCTGTGAATGAATGGCTTGCAGCCATTTCTCTGGGTTTTTGGAGGACGGACTTATCAAATACATATTCTGAGAACTATACTTAATTCTTTCAGTTTCTTGCTTTCTCAGGGGGATGTGATTGTGAGCTTTGATGGTGTTCCTGTCGGGTGTGAAGGGACAGTGCCTTTTCGGTCTACTGAACGCATTGCATTTCGCTACCTCATTAGTCAAAAGTAAATTTCTTGGTTCTATGTGAAAATTGATTATGAACAATCTTTTTCCTGCCCATGACGTATAAATTCTATCAGTCGTATTTACTCAGAACGTCTAAATTCAGGAACATTCCAAAGTTACGCATTTTTTCTGTCTTGCCAAAATGATGTAGGATTCCACCAACAAAATAAGAAAATTTACTAATGTCTGCAACAGGGTTTTGTTATAGCAAACACAAACCTTGTACTATCGTTATATTACGTAACCTCCTATAGCTATGAAGGGGATTCTGCTGGGCTATCCCCTGCACTCACAGTTTGGCCTTGTATATTTCTCTGCACTACCTTTTTTTCCCTGCCTTAGATTCCTTTCTAGAAATTCAGTCACCCTTCTATCAGACTTTATTTTTTCTTTAAATGTCGGTAGACATACTTATGGGATGTCCATGTTATATAACAGCCTCCTTTCTTCAAACTTATCTTTAAATCTTTCCACGTATCTTAGTTTTTCAATTTCATCTGTTAAGCACAAACGTAACTTTGCAGCTTAAATTTTTTTCCTGGTTCAGATTCACAGGCGATGTAGCAGATCTTGGTATTATTAGAGCAGGGACTTTTATGAAAGTTCAAGCAGTTCTAACACCACGTGTACATTTGGTATGTGGTGATAAACTTGATACTGGTGATGCTATACCTTCTTGAGGATGTGACTCTTTCTTTCAGTAGTGACTTAATTGTATTTGGTTTTCAACTTTAGGTTCCATATCACATTGAAGGAGGTCAGCCTTCATATTTGATAGTCGCTGGTTTGGTGTTCACACCACTGTCAGAACCATTAATAGAGTATGTTTCATTGTATTATTGTAATATAATTTCCTTTCAACCAATGTATAATTGATCTAAGATAGCTAATAATTCTAATAACAAGCTAATCTGTTCATTGTTATCCTTTACAGCGAGGAATGTGAAGACAGCATAGGGGTAAGTTGTCATTGATTGTTCAAACCTTTTTAAGATCACATTACTACTAGTATTACAGCTAAGAATGTAAACTCAGCATTATTTATGCTTCAAAGATGATAACTTGTCTCTCTTTGGTCAGTTGAAACTATTGGCAAAGGCACGCTACTCTTTGGCAAGATATAAAGGGGAACAGATTGTGGTTCTATCACAGGTAGGTTCATTTTGAACGTATATACGACTGACTCTCTCTCTCATCCCAGCATCTCAAAGCAACGAGAATTTCCAAAATGGATCTTTTGCCTAACACTTTCTCCCTCCCTCCCTATCTTCCTCCCTCCATTCACCATCTGAAAGCAACTGAGAATCTCGAGACATGATCTTTTACCTAACTCTTCTTCATATAGCTCAAGAAGAAAGCCATCTTCCTTGTACTCTGAATTGTAAATAGCTGGTTATGCTATAGGATTTAGCCTTTTGGCTAATTGGCTATTCTTCTTATAGGTCTTGGCAAATGAAGTAAACATTGGATACGAGGATATGAGCAACGAGCAGGCAAGTTTTTGTTGCCACTTTTGAGTTTTAAAAGCTACTGTTGATTTATTCGGGCAGCATTTCAAAACAATTATAAATTGCAGGTTTTGAAATTCAATGGTACAAGAATAAGAAACATACACCATCTAGCTCATCTGGTTGATTGTAAGTCCCACAATCTCATCTGTTAAGTACTTGTCAATCTGAATTACCATGATCCTAACAGTGTTGTGCTCAGCATGCAAGGACAAGTATTTAGTGTTTGAATTCGAAGACAATTACTTGGCCATTTTTTGGAAAGAGAGGCGTCAGTTTGCCTCCCCTGCATCTTAAAAAAGACTATGGAATTCCATCCGAAAGATCGTCTGATCTTTTGGAGCCATCGTGAACATGATTGAAGAAAACCAAGCAACTGATACACAAAATTTTGGCGATCCTCCAGTTTCAAGTTCGGAGTTTGGCTTTGATGGGCTTCTTTGGGCATAATCCATACCTTTTGAAGCTCATTTTACATTCTCTCGGCAGCCATAATTCAAACGTAACCACAGCTTGCAATTAGTTGGAAATCAGTATTTATCATATGATCTTGTGGTCACCATTATTTCGGTCAAATTGGGTTGTCATCTGATATTTTTTTTATCAGCAATTTTGCAGTAGAGGGTAGATAAATTATTGGGGAAGAGGATGCAAGTAACCTCAAGTAGCTGCTGCTCCCCTCTCCTCCCTGTTGTTATGTATTTGTTGAGAAATGAATAATGTATTGATTTTTTTATGATTGATTAATGATACATTAAAATAAAATGTATCAGTAGGCTGATTGTATTGCAAATTTTAAAGTTTTTGGATTTGGGTGGCTATGTTTTTTGCATCCTCCATCCATTGCAGGCTTGCAGTGCAGCTCCATATAGACCTCCTCTCCTTCCCAGTTCTGCACAAAATAATCCTTTATTTATCTCCCTTCTCATCTTCATTCGGTCGGAGGGAGTAATTGAGATTGGTGATAAAATTAAAAGAATTTTTTGTTGAATAAATAAATAAATATTTGAAAGTCCCGCCCAGATCCTTGGATTAGCTACAAATACTAGTAACTATGTATTATTTCATATGGAGTATTTACCAAAAGAAAAAATTTGGGCAGTCAAAATAATGTTAATAGTATATACTTGAATTGAAATTTTAACACTTTCAACGACACTCCTCGTTACTAAATTTATCATTTGCTTATTAAAGAAAATCAGATTCTCCACTTGGATTTCATCAAATGTTACGATCTCCACCGTAGATAGCACCATTTTTTAATTACTGTACTAGTATTTTCTTTGGGATCTCATCTCATCTCATGCCCTGTAAAAAAATACTACAAATAACTCTCTCTCTCTGGCCATATACTCTGAAATCTATTTATTTATTTATTTATTTTCCTTCCCCCCCTCAAGTCAGCTTTACATGTATAGAAGAACAAGTGTTTGTTTGGCAAGAGAAAAAGCCAATACTCGATACCCGATACCCGATACCCGATACCCGATACCCGATACCCATCCATCTGAATAATATTCAGGGGAGGGGAGCGTCCCACAAGCAGAAAAAACAAATAAATATTATTAACAACAAAACAATTACTACTGTTAAGTATATGGGAACAAGACAGACAGAGAGACAAAGGCAAGCCTAGGCCTAGCTGTTTCATCAGATTCCACCACCACTTTTTCTTTCCTTTTTACATTACATTACATTACTCCTTTTTTAACCCTCTCAAATCAATCATTCCGTAATCAATAATCATTCACTCACTCCCATATTCCTCTTTTCTCTCTCCTCTCTCCTCTCTCCCTCCCTCCCTCTCTCTCTGTAAAGAAAGGCACACACACACACTGACTAGAGTTCTTAGTAGCATCATTAATGGCTGCCAAAGGGCCAATTCTCTCGGCATTGACAATGGTTTCCATGGCTTTTTCACTAGTAGTAGCCTCAGCAGAAATACCCATTTCTGTAATTTCTGCTGCTCCTGCACTTCTGCCATTTGAGCCTCCTCTATCTTCTCCTCCAGCTCCAACCCCAACCCCAACCCCAACCCCAGCTCTCTCTCCAGACATTACTCCTCTGTTTCCTTCCCCAGCAGGCCCTTATCCAGCTCAATCCACCCTGCCCATCATTCCCTCCAGCCCAAGCCCCCCAAATCCAGATGACATGATTGCTCCTGGCCCAATTATAGCAATTCCACCATCTGGGTCTGGACTTATGCCTGATTCCTCATCATTCAGTCTCAATGCATTTGGGTCTCTAAGTTCAGTGGTGCTACTTCTGGGGTCGGTGCCACTTTTTGGTTAAGACAGCTTTTTTGGAGGCTTTATTTATGATAAGCATTATTGTGGGTTCAACTTTACTTTCATTTGTACTACTTTTAGTTTTTGTCCTCTTCAAGTATATAATATGTTAATTTGATGGTTATTGAGGCGTATGACAATGTACACAGTTATTATTTTCTTGCACTCATAACTCCTCTTTTTCTTTTTCAATTTTATTTATTCCTCTTTCTGATTCAGTGGAAAGATTGTAAAGTGTTTTTCATGATTATTATGTATTTTTTAAATATTGGATGAATAACCATAACTCATCAAAATTATTATGATAAATCAGTGGATATAAAACTACCAAAGTTAAAGAAAAAAGGATCAGAGTATGATTTAAGCCAAACAAAGAACATGAATACAAGAGTAGGGGTGTAGGTAGAATAAACAGAGAAATTGGAAAGGTTCTCATTATTCCTTTTCAAATTCCAATAAAAACTAGAATTAATCACTACTAAGAAGAATAATAAACTGAAAATTATTAGGATCATACTTAAGGTTGTAATTAAACGGTTTCGGACTCGATTCGTACTTATTTTATTAAAAGTTTGATTCGATCTCTCAAAATATAAATGATTTAGATATGAACATATTTTAAAATTCGATAAATTGCTCAAATATTGTCAAATTGCAATTTTTTATTGATACTCAGACCATATTCACTCGAAAAGTTCAAACACTCAATTCCATAATGTTCTCACCTCAATAGTTAAACAAAACTCAATCAAATCTTATTTTATACTCGATAAATTTTACAATACTCGACTCATTTACATCCCTAATCGTATTTACATCCCTAATCGCAGTTCACCAAATGAATAAATAAGAGAACTATATTTATACTACGTAGTTCAAAGGCGTACGTACCTACATAAGAATGGCAGCACTTTATATTATGCCCCATATATTACTTGCTAGAAACTAGTTCTAGAGAACAAACAACACTAGTTTTTGGCTTTGAATCTTTTGATGTCCCATTAAACAATCTCCCCCAAAGTATCTCCTTTAATTTGTTGAACTCAAGTGGGCTCTGTTGCTTGGTAGTCTCTTTATTAGCGACCATCTTTCTGAGCTTCATATTGTCTTCCTTGAGCATATCCATAGCGAAACTGAGCTGTCTTATGGCCTCTATTTTTTCTTCATCTTTCTGCATTAGCTGCTCCCCTTGAAGCTTGTTCTCTTCTTTAAGTTTATCTAATTTTTCCCTCAGCTTCATCACTTTGTCATTGCCAACCTCACTCGAAACTTCTTCTTCCACTTCTTTGTTGAATTTGGATTCTTCCTCTTGTTCAGGATAGTCCACCTCAGAATCACCAGATTCGTCGGGCTCATAGGTCTCCAAATAGCTGTCATATGATCTTTCCGTGGAGTTCATTAACTTGTCAGCTCTATATTTAGTAGAGGATAAAGGAGATGCCCATGTAGTTAAGAGGCGACTTCCAGAGTCTGACTTGACTTGATCATATCGCTCAGCCAATGAACGGTGGGCTCGATAAAATTCCTCAACCATGGTAATTAGCTCTGGCCGCTTCTTGTAATACATCTCTGCACGTTGAGCAAAAGAATCTGCATCTTCTTCAATTAATTTTAGCAGTGCCTTTGTCTTCTCATCCAGATCTGCCAAGGTTGTCAGGAAACATGAATAATTGCATAAACCTCAGAGGAGAGAGATTAGTCATGCAAACAAGTTTCAAAATAAATAGCAATTTGAGAATTTAACTAAGAAAAGAAACAAAGAGTAAATTTTAATATGTCCAACATAATTTCATGCAGAGAGGGTACTGCATCCATGCCATAATCCTAATCCAGAATATAAACAATCATAGTGTTCTATATGCTATAAATATTATTTAGTGTTGACTAAATACTTCTAGTGCCATTTCTTAGTTCTTAGTACCCGGGAATGAGCATATTGCTAATTCATCTTTTCTTTTCTTTTTCTTTTACATGTTCAACATCCCAAGGTAATTTTTTTTTCTGGAACAGAGAATTGTTCTCTAAAGCTGTTAAATTAAGAGTTTTGAACAATTAATATGGTTTTGATTATATTAAATTTCATTAGCAGAGATACTTTATAGCGTTATATAAAGGATGCACCAAAAACTTCCAAAGACCACAATACTGATGGACCACAGGGGTAAAGGGCCATTAATCATTACACAGGTAAACATGTAAAGCCATCAATCATTAATCCAATTACCAATGTAGCCCCATTATTCATAACCTCTAATACCAAGTATACATCTTTTTCTATTTTTTACTATTTCGTGAAATGGATACAACTCCAAAAAGATAAGATGGGAGTATCCAGTACTCCACATAGAGATAAGAAGAGGTCTTCTGATCCCCAGACTAGATTTAGTCCATCATTTCCATGATTCTTGTGGACCCCTCCACCAACATCGAGTTATCAGATTGCAAGCGATAATGTGCAGCAGTTGTTTAGCGGTACTAAATATAATTTATAGAGAAGAATCAGGATAGCTAGGGGGCTATGGGCCTCACATCTAGGCTCTAGCGATATGTATTGTTTGTCTAAAGAGAGTCATCTCATATATTGTGTTGTCCCTGGACCAAGTACTTTCACTCAAATTGGTTAATATCATTGCCTACACTTTGTGTTCCTGAAAAGTCTCGTGACACAACTTAGACACCTTCTATATTATTAATGTCGCACAAAGTAGACCTCTAGTATTAGAGGTAACCCTGTACCCATCCAGTAGTATGATGAAATCTATGTCACACGGACCAGTGACTGACACTCGACTGGACACTTCATTTTATTGTAAAAAACTAGCAAAATTAAGGAGTACCCGTGTCCAACTGATCCGAGTTCGTGTAACATAGGATGAAACACCATTTACAACACTTTCTTTCTCTTTTCTTTTCCTTTTCATCCTTTACTATAGCGTCATTCCTTTCTTTTTCTTATATTTCAGCACGGAGTGATGGTTAATTAACTACTAGTTTTTAACTGATTAAGGATTCTTATATAGTTACATTCTATAGTTGAAGAAAACCAGTTTTTTACGTATCCTTTCTTTCTTTTCCAAATTTCTTTTCAAATGAATTTCATGATCAATATAAAGTTTTATGCTTTGGTATGGCCACTGCATCCTCACAACTAATTAATTACCAGAACCATGTTATATTCACCCTACAGCTAAGAACAAACATAAATACTAATTAGTAAAATAAGAGAATCAATGTAAATACACCAAATCAAGCCAAGTTGAAGTACTGACTACTGTGAGTGGATCTAATTTCATTCAGTTGTAACTCAACTCCCCACTAAACAAATCTCTAGCGGTTCTACAAATAAAAAGGAAATATTTCAATCTTATCAATCATTCATTAATTTAAACCATCGAAGGGTGGAAAAATAGTACATCCAAAAATGCAACTAAAACAAGCCCTAAACAATAACACTATATAACAGTACAAAGAGAGGAGGAAGAAGAAAATGGAGAATATCTTTTGGGCTTATCATTACCTGAAAGGGTTGATTGAAGCCATGGGGAGCGTGTTAGTTTCCTGGTGTTCTGACTGTCAACCCACCACCACTTCTTGTTCCCCTCCATCATTTTCATTTTTCCTACCGCACCATATTCATTCAAACAAAACTCAAAATCACAATACAATCAGTAATATTACTGCAAAATCACTAATTGAGTATAATTCCCCAACGAACAATGTTGTACGCAAAAAAATAAAATAGGGGGAATTTTGGTCAATAAAGAAGCAAAACTCTTAAATTTTACAGGAGCGCCAAAACCGCAGTCCGACAATGGAGATTTGTTGTTATCCGTAACAAGCCTAAGAAACGGAAATGACAGAAATACCCCTTCCTCACAAGATATATGTACGATACAAATATGCATATACCTTAATAACTGAATGAATACAATGCGTCGTCTTCTTCTTCTCCACAGAAGTAGTAACAAGTAGAGACGACAATGGAAGAATCGACCCTCTCTCTGTTTATCTCTCTGTCTGTTTAGGGAAGAAATAAGAGTGAAGCTCGAGAATAGAGTTTTTGTCTCACTTGCGGAAATTTGAATTTGAATTTGAATTGAAGTCTTCCTATCACTATCAGCCGCGTAATACGCCCCAATTACTCAACACACTCTAATTCAATTGAGAATTTTAAATATTTCCAATGACATAATTTTACATTTTAGGCCTTGCGGATTCCTTTATTTAAACAACTACTCCTATTATTGTTTATATCACAAAAATAGTCCCATTTTATTTCTATTTCATATTTTTTGTATATATTTATTAAATACTTGGTATAAAAATAATGACATTTTAATTATAAATTTATAGATATTGTTTCATTTTATAATATCAAAATAATATGATTTTTTAATAAAAAATTATAATTTAATCAAATATAAAAAGCTCACAAACAAGATACACTTAAACATGAAACAAACTTCCCATAACAAAATAAACAAATTTATCTAACTGAGAATCGAATCTGAGACATAATGCTACGTTTAGATTGAAGGAACGAAGGTAATAATTGAATAACTCGTTCTTATATAATGAAAAAAAATGTGTTTAGTTGTTTAATAGAATAGAACGAATCATTCTCATTCTTTATCAAATTTGTGAATTTTATTTCTTAAAAAATGACATAGAATGACTCGTTCTAGTTTGAATAGAATGAATCATTCTACTTTCTATTTCATTCATTTTTCTATTTCATTTATTTATTAATTTTATTACTTCAATTCAAAGATAGTCTAAAGGTTACGGGTAGCTCGATTTTAATGAGAGTCTTAACCACTAATGTGACGCCCCCAAAATAGGTATACATCACTAATCTTGAGTCGTCAAATACATGGTACTTGGTACTAAATTCAAATACAACTTGATTATACAACAGTCGTGTAAAATACGACAAAATACATGCTGTGAGTTTTAATACAAATATTGTCATCTAGACAATATCCACACTCAATTTAGTCCTCATTATATTTATTATCACACTATATATCAGAATAGTGAGGACTACTAAGACACCATCTCGAACCATCACTCCGTTCCTCGACTAGTCCCGGCTACGTTCTCATTTCCTGAAGAGAACAGTGAAAGAAAGGGTGAGCTCAACTAGCCCACTAAAAAATATTATGACTAAGATAATGCAGAATAAATTATCATTAGTCCTCAACAGTGTTAAACTAATAAAATACAATAGACATCAAGTTTAACTGCAGCGGAACATGCAATCCATTAAAAGAGTCAAGTAGAGAATAAAATCTACTATCTTTTATGATTTAAAAAGGTTTTTCATCACTTTTATCATTGAGACTCGAACAATAAATAATCCACATCATCCATACACTACTACCAAGGATATTCATTAGGGTCACGACAATAAATTATCCATACACTACGGGCCAATGATATTTGTGTATTCATCAATGGTCATGATCATGCCAACAATCGTCCATCAATGCACTTCTGGCCAATGAGGACTTTTACCACATCATTTGTAACATTACTACCCATGATTACACCTAATAATCCTCGTCATAATCATACCAAGTCCATCTATGCACTACGAGCCACGTATGACTTTCAAAAAATAATATAAACATGAGGATGATGACAATGATATAAGAATTCAATAAAACAAGTTCAAGAATTAATTTATTCAGGGAACTAATAACGTCTAAATTGTCAACATGATACTTCTTTGTAAAGTAAAATTCAAGAATGCTCGGAAGAATATTTTTATGAAAAGATCTTGGATGAAGCGCAAATATCAAGAATATTCCACTAATTTCATGGATTTGTAAAGTCAAAACTTTAACCAACCGAGTATAATAAAGAATGGAATAACAAAAGAAATCACCATGCATGCGGTATTAAGATGTATGCAAAGTTATTCCATCGTAATAATAAATAACGGAACTGGTCGAGTGTAATACGCCTTAGGCGGTGATATTCCAAATGTAATAATAAAGAATGGAATAACAACAGAAATCACCATGCATGCGGTGCTTGTGCGTGACGAGTTTATTCCAAAAGAATAAATAACGGAATCGGTCCCAAGTAAACGCATGCATGTGATATTCAACAGTAATAATAAAGATAGAACTAAGTCCCAAGTAAAACGCATGCATGGATGTTTCGATAGAATAATAACAAATGAAATAACAATGAAAATCACCAAGTATAGGGTAGATCATGATACAAAAGTTATTCCAATGTAATAATAAAGAATGGAATAACAAAAAGTTCTCTTCATGAATATGAAAAAATAATACCCACTACCGTAAAAGAAACTTGATATCTAGAGTAGAAGAAGTAGCGAATACTTTTCTTCTTTCTCTCTATAGTTTCTCTCTCTATAGTTTCTCTCTAGAGTTTCGATGAATTGGTAAGAAATAATGAAGGAATGAGCTTCTATTTATAGAAGAATGGAATGAATAGTAACTAATCCATGAACGGTCCGTATTGATTTACTTTAATCTGATTTGTCCATATTTAAAGCAAAATCTTTTAAATAAAATATAATATATTCTATTTATAATCTAATAAAACGAATAACTTTTTGAAAAGATTTTACTATGCAAATACTATGCATAATAAAATATAATATATTCTAATTATTGTCTAATAAAATGATATAACTTTATAAAAGTATTACTGCTTTATATAAAAAAGATTTTACTATTAGCTTAATAAAACGAATAACTTTATAAAAGTATTCTGTTTTATATAAAAAGTTTTTCTATTTTATTACGTTAATAATACAAATAAAACAAAACGTCATCATCATTATTATTATTCACACTATTAATCGACCAGGTCGTTCTTAGGAAAGAGGGGGCTTTCCAATAAGGATTTCTCCTATTATTGGCCGCAATTAGGTGACCAAACCTCTCCTGGCGTAACTTCTAGACATCGTTAATAATGCAAATAATAATATTAACAACTTCGTCATCTCAATTATTGATTTAATAACATATAAAATATCGACAATAATTGAATCAAACCGAGTGACTTCTCACATAAGCATTAATAATAAATATCGTGTGCTACTATGCAACCACTCGTATTACTGTACTTTTACTACCGAGTAGTTCAACAGTATCAACGGTAAAACTTCCGTCGTTATTTTTATAAAAATATTTTTGTCGTTTTCTCAATCCGACAATAATTCTGTTGTGGGGTCTACCAATGATTGTGCCGTCGTACGAATATTTTATTACCAATCGAATATTATATAACAACTTGCGTACTTTGCAAAATTTATAAATATTACCCACAATTATAACAATATATCAAATTTATTCCATAATATTCAAAAATGATATTTATAGAAAATTCATTTTTAATCATAAAAGTTGGGGTCTTACAATCTCCCCTTCTTATGAAATTTCGCCCTCGAAATTAGGGTACGTACCTGGTATGTCGAAGAGGTAAGGATACCTTGATTTCATTTCAGATTCTAACTCCCAGGTCATTTCCTCAACATCGTGGTTCCTCCATAACACTTTGACTTGAGGTATAACCTTGGAGCGTAGAATATGTTCCTTCTTATCCAAGATTTGAATAGGAACCTCTTCATACGTTAAATCTTCCGCTATTTCGTCCGGTTTTAACTCAATAATATGGTTTGGGTCTTTCACATATTTACGTAACATGGATATATGAAAAACGTTATGAACACGAGACATACTTGGCGGTAAAGTAATTCTATAGGCTACAGTCCCTACTCGATCGAGGATTAAAAATGGACCAATGAATCGAGGATTGAGCTTTCTTCTCTTTCTAAATCTCGTAACTCTTTTCCATGGAGCAACACGTAACAACACATGATCTCCAATATCGAATTCCACGTCCTTTCGATGAAGATTAGCAAAACTCTTTTGTCGGTTTTGTGAGATTTTTATACGTTGTCGGATCGTTTGAATCTTTTCCGTAGTCATACGTACCAACTTCGGTCCCAACAATGTTGCTTCACCCACCTCATCCCAAAGACAATCTTTGAAACGACACTTTCTTCCATACAACGCCTCGAATGGAGCCATGCCAATACTTGTTTGATAACCTGTTGTTGTAGGAAAACTCCACCAATGGTAAGAACTTGTCCCAACTTCCTTGAAGTCAAGGACACAGAGTCTTAATAAATCTTCAAGAGTTTGAATAATCCTCTCTGATTGTCCGTCCGTCTGAGGATGAGAAGCCAAACTAAATCGTAAATCTGTGCCATAGCTTTTTGCAAACTAACCCAAAATCGTGAAGTGAATCTTGGGTATCGATCAGAAACTATGGATACTAGCATACCATGCAGTCTTACAATCTCGTTTATGTACATACGAGCAAGATGTTCAAGTGTATAAGTTTCTCGTATTGGTAAGAAATGAGCAGACTTGGTCAATCTATCAACAATGACCCAAATTGCATCTATGCCTTGAGAAACCTTGGGAAGACCAGTAACGAAATCCATAGTAATGTGCTCCCACTTCCATTCTGGAATTTCAAGTGGTTGCAATGGACCTTTTGGTACTTGATGCTCCGTTTTGACTTATTGACAAGTTAGACACCTTGAGATAAACAACGCTATCTCTCTCTCTTCATATTGCTCCACCAAAATGTATGGCGAAGATCACGATACATTTTGGTACTCCCTGAGATGGATTGCAAACGGTGGTGTTTGGCGCCTCCATCATGATTTTATACTTTAAATCGTGGTCGTTCTAACACAAAGTCCGGAGTTGACTCAAAGTATTCCTTCTTCATCGATTCTTGCTTCCTATGATAAGACCTTCTTGTATTTTTCTTCCTCATACGCATCGGGCTCCGTGTCTATAGCTTGGCTTGCTTTAACTTTATCGATTAAAGTTGGTTCTACTCGTATATTCTCCATCATCACATGGGTCCATGGAGTCTTTAATTCTATCTCCATCCTTTGCAAGTTATACTGAAGATGGGCGCTGCGTTGACAATATCGCACTTGTGCCCGCGTATGATCTTCTACTTAATCGTCGCCTACCACGTTTGCTTTTCCAAGATGGTATTTGATGGTAAGACCCCAACTTATTATAAATAAAATTGAATTTTTCTTTATTCATTATTCTAAATTAATAAGGGTTAATTTGATATAATTCTTTGGTTATGGGTGAAATGTGCAAAGTTTACAAAATAAGCAAGTGGTTATAAAATATTCATTATTGTCGGGGAATATTCGTTTGGTCGTGGAATATTCTTTTTGTCGGGAATCTCCGTACGACGGCGCAGTCATTGGTGGGCCCCATAACGGAAAACGGTTGGATGAAGGAAAACGACAAAGATTGAGTTTTATAAATAACGACGTAAATTATTACCGTTAACACTGTTGGGTTACCTGGTGGTTAAAATACGTGAATACGCTGTGGTTGCACAAAGAAGACACCAGTATTACAATGATTGTTGAATTATTGATCCTTACGTAAAGGCCACTACTCAATAATTGTTACAGTAATTATCGCTCATTATTATTTTATCTTATTGATTCAATAATTGCTGCATTGATATTTATATTATTATTGTTTCAATAATTGTCATTACACAGTATTTTCCATTATCAAATCAATAATTCATATTATTTGAATAATATTATCAGATAACATTATTGGCAATGTCTAGAAAGTTCTGCTCAAGAGAGAGGTTTGGTCACCTAATCATGCTACCAAGAAGGAGAAATCCTTTATCGAAAGCCCTCTTTCCTCGAAACTACCGGTCACAAAGATCTTGTGATTCTCAGAATATTATTTTTGAATAATTAATTATTGATTATTATGATAAAGAAAATATTTATTTTATGTGGATATAGATGGAGAAAATTTTAATGTGACAATTGTTGAAAATTAATATTTTATCTTTTTCTCGATAAAATAATACATTTAAATATATTATTTTAATAATATATTAATCTATGATATTTTTATAATGATTGTGGGATATATGAGTATATGAGGAGGTAGAGTATTTTGTGGCATTAAATGTTTAACATATGTTTTGTGTGTTTGCGGGACACAATTTTTGACCGAAAATTGATTATAGATCGTAAAATCGTCTCGCTTATGGATTTCTATCCAATTTTTGTTTGGAATTTGGAAAATTTCCTTCTCGCAAAGTTGTAGAGAATGGGATTTCCCATGGAAAGTCATGAGTTTCAAATTTTTCTCGATAAACGGGATATTTTCTATGAATTATTGAAGTTACTGGAAAATAAAATAATTTTTTTTTAATTATGGTGGGACCCACTTTTTGGTGGGTGTTGAATGCACATGGGTCATTGAAATTTTCAAAGATTGAGGGGCTGAAAGCATGCGTGAAAAATTGGTTTATAAATAATATTAATTTATTATTTTAGTCTCCTTTCATGTTCTAAAGATTTTCCTATAAATAGAGGGCTGTTAGAATTGAAAATCACACCGTAAACTAAGTTTTCTCTTTCTCTCTATAATTATCGAAATGTATTCTTGTGAGTATACTTTGAGTGTTATACTACTATGGGTTTCACAAAGACTATACCGAAATTCAAATAAGACGATTATTTTGAGGTAAGGGTATTATTTTCTTCTTAAATGATATTTTTTCTTCAATATCATTATGCCAAGTATTGGTGAACTTTTTATCAAATTTGGAACTTGTTGTGTTTGGGGTTACTATTCACGATATCAAGACTATTCACGATATAATGCTTAATTCACGAATCACGCACACTATTCAATCAAAAAATAAAATTTTTCTTTTTGTCCAAAATATCTATTCGGATACTAGCTTTGATTGTATCCATGTTTTGATCATTCTTGAATTTTACACCAATATGATTATTTTCAAGTATTTTTGGACACGGGTAAAACAAAGTACGAATCCTTAATCCTTAATCCTCGCCATTTTGTTTCACCGGATTCGCTTTCTTTAAAAATGTTTTTCATCATCCTCACCCTAAATGGTGATATAAATGAATATCTTTGGCCAGTAGTAAAAGATGAACGATTAATCGATGAATATCTTTGGCCTCAGTAGTGCAAAGATGAACAAAGTTTGAGATTTAATACGACCAACCGGTGATATAAAATGAATATCTTTGGCCTCAGAGTGCAAAGATGATTAAAGATGTATATTGATTGTTATTACAGGATAAACTATTGATGATGGACTTTTAAACCTTAGAAGATGTAGAATTCTTTCTCTACGTGACTCTTCTAATGGATTGTTGCTTCACGCATTTGTTGATCTAAAACTTGTTGTCTATTGTATTCTATTAGATTTTTCCTCGTCAAGACTAACGATAATTTGTTGTATATTATCTTAGTCATAATATTCTTTATCGGGCTAGTGAGCTCACCCTTTTCCTTTTTGTTCCATTTTTCTTCTCGTGAGGTGAGAACATAAGCAGATCGAGCCTGGGTATGGAGTGATGGTTCTAGGAAGATGTTTTAGTTGCCCTCACTATTTCGTAAAATAGTGTATGAATAATTAATGAGGACTTATTTGGGTGTGTATATTGTCTGTAAGACAATATTTGTATTCAAACTCACAACAGTATTGTCGTATTCTACACCTACATCCGTATTGTCAAAGTTGTAATTTGCTTTCTATACCATGTATTTTGGCGACTCGTAATGGGTGTTGTATACCTATTTTGGGGGCGCCACAATTGGTATCGTAGCTTAGGATATGATCTCCGCGAGATCGGGAATAGAACTAGGAGGGGAGACGAGTAAATCCTTCGCTAAAGTGTGTCCTACCTAAGCTTATTTGTTGGTGATCATCATAATATAGATATTATGTGATATGTTAATTTGTTTAATTAACCTTGTTTTATGGCAAGATTTAAGAATGGTCACGAGAACGTTAACAATGGAGTTTATGAGACCGTGGAGACGCCGCAGACTCACCAACGAGGAGAAACGCAACAGTCAGCAATGTTCCTCCCGTGAACAACTCCACCGAGCAAATGATGAACGACGGATGTTTAGAAGCTTTTTGCGCTCATGCAAAATCGACGAGGGAGACTCGTACAAAAAATACGGGTGGAAATGATGGCAATGCGCTTTCATCACAACCAAGTAAGCTTTAAGGAGTTGGACCACCAGATTTCCATGGAAAGCCGGATCCGATCAAGGCGTAAACGTGGGTCAAGCAAATTACCAAGATATTCGATGTCTTGGGTGCACGGAGGAACGTATGTTCCATTCGCCACCTTTATGTTTCGTGGTAAGCAGACATCGGGTGGGAATCTGTGAAGCGCACTACCAGATGCACTTAACATGTCTTGGGAAAGATTTCAGAATCGTTCAATGACAAGTACTTTCCGTAAAGTATTCGGCTATATGAAGGAGGTAGAGTTTATTAGACTCGAATAAAACAACATGACGACGTGTCTCAAAGACGAGGCAAAGTTCGCAGAGTTATCCGTGCTCAGCACCTCATTTGGTGGAGAATGAGGAACGAATGACGCGAGTGTTTCGAGAGGTCTAAAACCGTAGATTCACAATACCTTATCTCTCATAAATTTTCTCTCAGATTCGATGTTGTCAACAGTGGCTCAGCTTATTAGAAATAGAGATAGTGAGTATACTCAACCGAGGGACCACAATCGTGGTAGTCATCGTAACGATGATAACCAAATGAGGAGAGAAAGAATACTTGACAAAAGCGCTAGAACCACTCGTGGTAATCGTGGACATGATAATAGGAGAGGTGACTCAAGTGGAAATTTCGAAAGAGAAGATTCAACAATGACGGAAGATATCAACTACAAAGACCAAAGACCAACAACAAATGCTAGGGAGGAGAACGACCGCCAGCTAGATGTTACAAATGCGGAAGGAGGGACATATCACCAAACCGCCCACAACAATCCAAGGTATGTTACAACCGTGGAAAGGAAGGCCACATCGCCGAGATTGTACTATCGCGAAACCAAGTTCAAGCAGGAGTGGTGATTCCAAGGGTCATCCTGATAAGTCGAAATCAATGGTTCTCGGAAGAGCGCTTTGTCGTGATCGACAAAACGTGAGGAACCCAAACGAGGTGATCACTTGTAAGCTAATCTTGAATTCTTCGCGAAGTTTATACCTTACTAGATACCGGGCTTCTACCCATTCTTTTATCTCTCCGCCAGTGCTCAACGCTTAAACTTGACTCGAGAAATTAGATTTTGATTTATCTCGTTGAAACTCCGCTGGGTGAAACCTTCATTACATCTACAGCTTTATAAATCTTGCATGATCCAAGTTGGCACTATAACATTACCCGCTGATCTTATCTCTTTAAAGATACTTGCTTTTGATGTGATTTTAGGAATTGATCGGTTAACCACTCATCATGCCAAAATTGATTGTTTTTCAGTAAGGTCATAGTTTTCATATTCCTAACCAACCTCGCTATATACGAATTCAAACCACTAAACCACTAAAATCACCATCGTATTATATCAAGCCACAAAGCTATTCGCTTATTGAAAAACGGATGTCAAGCTTTCTTAGCCCATGTTATGGATTTGAATAAAGACAAGTCGATTTGAATAATATTTCCGTAGTTAAAGAATTCCCCGATGTATTTCCCGAAGAGCTTCCCTGGCCACCCCGTAACGTGATGTTGAATTCTTTATCGACCTTGAACCGCACAAAGCCCATTTCTAAAACCCCATATCGAATGGATCCTATTGAACTTCGTGAGTTAAAAGTCCAACCACAGGGAGTTATTAGACATCTGGTTTTCATTCCCCTAAGACGCCTCCTCGGGGTGCTCCTGCTTTTATTCGTAAAGAAGAAAGACGGGAGTATGCGACTTTTGTATTGACTATCGAGAATCGAACCATGTCACCATCAAGAATAGGTATCCGCTACCTCGCATTGATGACCCGTTCGACCAGCCATAAGGAGCGCAATTTTTTCAAAGATCGATCTTCGCTCGATATCATCACCAAGATTAAAACCGAGGATATTCCAAAGACGGCATTCGTGACTCGATACGGCATTATGAATTCTTGGTCATGTCTTTTGATTGACTAATGCTCCCCACCGCTTTCATGGATATGATGAACCGTGTATTTAAGGAATATTTGATCGGGCCGTTGTTGTCTTTTATCGATGACATCCTCATCTATTCCAAAAGCCGTGAAGATCATGAGCACCATTTGAAGTCGGTACTACAAAGACTTCGTGAACACAAGCTTTATGCCAAGTCAAGAAATGCGAGTTCGGCTTGAGGAAGTAGCATTCCTCGGGCACGTGGTGTCAAAACAAGGAGTATCTGCTGACCCGGCCAAGATCAAGCAATACAAAGTTGGGAGCAACCAAAGTCGCATGATCAAGTGCACGCAGCTTTCGGGCTTAACATGGTTATTATCGGAGATTTGTGGAAGGATTTTCTCGAATCGCTATCTCCGCTAACTCAAATTTGACTTTAAGGATGCAAAATTTTATGGAGCGAGGAATGCGAGAAGAGCTTCCAAGAGCTCAAGAGGAGACTCATTTCGCACTGTTTCGGCAATACCATCCGTCTTCGGATGGATTTGTTATCTACAAATGATGCTTCGGCAAGGGGTTAGGATGTGTTCTCATGCAACATGGGAAAGTCATAGCCTATGCCTCACGACAACTCAAAGAATATGAGAGGAATTATCCTACTCATGATCTAGAGTCAAGTAGCAATGTGTTCAAGGCGTTGAAGATATGGAGACACTACTTGTATGGGAGAGAAGTGGAGATTTATACTGACCATAAAAGCCTCAAATATTTCTTCACCCAAAAAGAACTCAACATGTGCAAGAACGACGCTGGTTGAGTCATTAAAAGATTACGATCACACTATTCAATATCATCCTGAAAAAGCAACGAAGAGTCGACGATTAAGTAGAAGATCATACGCAAGACGAAAAAGCGATATTGTCAACGCAAAGGCCCATTTTGTATGACTTGCAAAGGATGGAGGTAGAATTAAAGACTTCAGGGACCCACATAATGATGGCGAATATACAAGTAGAACCGACTTTTAATCGATAAAGTTAAAGTTCGCTTGCTACTTGACCAATGGTGCGATGCGTATGAAGAAGAGTGTGCTAAGGAGAGCTATTCCTAAGAAAGAATTGATGAGGAAGGAATACTTCAGTCAATTCTAGACTTTCATGCTCCTAACGATTCTCGACCAAGATAAAATCATGATGGAGGCACACAACACCCCGCTTGTAATCCATCTCGAGAAGTACCAAATGTATCATGATATTCGACATACATTTTGGTGGAACAATACGAAGAGAGAGATCATGAGTTTATCTCAAGATGTTTAACTCACAACGCAGTAAAGTGAAAGATCAAGTGCCAAAAGGTCCATCAGAACCACTTGAGATTCCTGGAATGGAAATGGGAACACATTACTATGGATTTTGTTACAGGTCTTCCCAAAGTTTCTCAAGGCATAGATGCAATTTGGGTTATTGTTGATAGATTAACCAAGTCTGCCCATTTCTTACCGATACGCGAGACTTATTCCCTCGAACGCCTTGCTCAGATGATGTATTTGAATGAGATTAGACGATCGCATGGTATGCCAAGATCCATAGTTTTGGATCGTGACCCGAGATTCACTTCAAGATTTTGGGTTAGCTTGCAGTAAAGCTACGGGCACGATTTATTTATCTGGGCTTTCAAAGATACCATCCTCAAACTAGACGACAATCGTGAGAGGACTATTCAAACCCTCAAGATCTATTAAGACTCGTGGTCTAGATTTCAAAGAAAGTTGATAAGTACTACCACCATCGTGGAATTCTCTTACAACAACAGCTATCGTTAAGTATAGGCATGGCTCCATTCGAGGCGCTAGGATTTAAAATGTCGCTTCTCCAAAGATACCTTTGACGAAAGGTGGGAGAAGAACATTGTTGGGACCGTAATTAAGACGCATTTACTACGTAAAAGATCCAAATGATTCGACAACGATTCAAACTTCACAAGATCGACAAAAGAGTTATGCCGATCTTCATAAAAGGACGGAGTTTAATATCGAGATCATGTATTGTTACGTATTGCTCCCATGGAAAGGAGTTACAAGATTTGGGAAAAGAGGAAAGCTCAATCCAAGGTTTGTTGGTCCATTTGAGATTCTCGATCGAATAGAAACGAGCTTTTATAGACTCGCTACATTTCCAAGTATGTCTCGTGTTCACAATGTATTCCACATATCTATGCTTCAGAAATATGTGAAAGACCCGAACCACATTATCGCATTGTAACTGCATTTAGATAGTCAAGATTTAACCTACGAGGAGATACTGCTGAGATTTTGGATAGAAAGAGCATGTCTTACGCATGAAGGTTATACCACAAGTTAAGGTTTTGTGGAGAAACCATGCAATCAAGAAATGACATGGAGTTGAATCGAGACGAAAGCGAGGTACCCTCACCTTTTCGATATACAGTGACGTACGTCAATTTCGAGGACGAAATTTCATAAGGAGGGAGGTTGTAAGACCCCAACTTATTATAAATAAAATTGAATTTTTCTTTATTCATTATTCTAAATTAATAAGGGTTAATTTGATATAATTCTTTGGTTATGGGTGAAATGTGCAAAGTTTACAAAATAAGCAAGTGGTTATAAAATATTCATTATCGTCAGGGAATATTCGTTTGGTCGTGGAATATTCTTTTTTGTTTGGAATCTCCGCATTTACGAAGCGCAAAATATCCATCGGGGGCCCCATAACTAAAAACTATTGGATGAAGGAAAACGACAAAGATCGAGTTTTATAAATAACGACGAAATTGTTACTGCTAACACCGTTGGGTTACTCGGTGGTTAAAATACAAGAATACGCGCGGTCGCACAAAGAAGACACCAGATTGCACAAGATTTGTTGAATTATCGATCCTTACGTAAGAAGGCACTACTCAATAATTGTTACAAGAATTATCGCTCATTATTTTATCTTATTGATTCAATAATTGTCGCATTGATATTTATATTATTATTGTTTCAATAATTGTTATTACACAAGATTTTCCATTATCAAATCAATAATTCATATTATTTGAATAATATTATCGATAACATTATTGGCAATGTCTAGAAAGTTCGCTCAAGGAGAGGTTTGGTCACCTAATCATGCTACCAAGTAGTGAGAAATCTTATCGAAAGCCCTCTTTCTCGAACTACCGTCACAAGATTTGTGATTCTCAGTAATATTATTTTTGAATAATTAATTATTGATTATTATGATAAAGAAAATATTTATTTTATGTGGATATAGATGGAGAAAATTTTTAATGTGACAATTGTTGAAAATTAATATTTTATCTTTTTCGATAAAATAATACATTTAAATATATTATTTTAATAATATATTAATCTGTGATATTTTTATAATGATTGTGGGATATATGAGTATATGAGGAGGTAGAGTATTTTGTGGCATTAAATATTTAACATATGTTTTGTGTGTTTGCGACACAATTCTCGACCAAAATTGATTATAGATCATCGTAAATCGTCTGCTCATGGATTTCGGTCAATTTTGTTTGGAATTTGGAAAAAATTTCTTCTGCAGTTGTAGAGAATGGGATTTCCCATGGAAAGTCGCAAGTTTCAAATTTTCCTGATAAACAGCTATTTTCTATGAATTATTGAAGTTACGGAAAATAAAATAATTTTTTTATTAATTATGGTGGGACCCACTTTTTGGTGGGTGTTGAATGGGTCATGGTCGCTTTGGTTCAATTTTCAGCATTGAGGGGTCAAAAGCATGCGTAGAAATTGGTTTATAAATAATATTAATTTATTATTTTAGTCTCCTTTGCTCGTTCTAGCATTTTCCTATAAATGTAAAAGTTAGAATTGAAAATCACACCGTAAACTAAGTTTTCTCTTTCTCTAAATTATCGAGCGTATTCTTGTGAGTATACTTTGAGTGTTGCTATATATAGTGCAAGTTTCACAAGACTATACCTAAAATTCAAATGTAAGTATCGATTATTTTGAGGTAAAGGGTATTATTTTCTTCTTAAATGATATTTTTTCTTCAATATCATTATGCCAAGTATTGGTGAACTTTTTATCAAATTTGGAACTTGTTGTGTCGGTTACTATTCACGATACTTATACTATTCACGATAATTTACACTATTTCACGAATCACGGCCTTTATTCACCTAAAAATAAAAAAATTTCTTTTTGTCCAAATATCTATTCGGATACTAGCTTTGATTGTATCCATGTTTTGATCATTCTTGAATTTTACACCAATATGATTATTTTCAAGTATTTTTGGACATGGGTAAAACAAAGTACTAATCCTTAATCCTTAATCCTTGTCATTTTGTTTCAATCGATTCGCTTTCTTTTAAAATGTTTTCATCATCCTCACCCTAAATGGTGATATAAATGAATATCTTTGGCCTATAGTAGTAAAAGATGAACGATTAATCGATGAATATCTTTGGCTTCAGCCTGTAAAGAAAGATGAACAGTGTTGAGATGAACACGACCAACCGGTGATACAAATGAATATCTTTTGGCCCAGAAGATGAAAAGATGATTAAAGATGTATATTGATTGTTATTACAGTGGATAAACTATTGATGATGGACTTTTAAACCTTAGACAATACGAGAATTCTTTCTACACGTGACTCTTCTAAATGGATTGTTGCTCCACGATTTGTTGATCTAAAACTTGTTGTTCATTGTATTCTATTAGATTTTTCCTTTGAAGACTAACGATAATTTGTTGTATATTATCTTAGTCATAATATTCTTTATCGGGCTAGTTGAGCTCACCCTTTTCCTTTTTGTTCCATTTTCTTCTCGTGAGGTGAGAATATAGCAGATCGAGTCGGGGTCCATTCCACCCAACCCATTCTCGAGTCGCCAAATACATGGTACGTAAATAACTACAACTTCAATAATACAAATGTCGTGTGAAATACGACAATACATACCGTGAGTTTAAATACGATATATTGCCGCCTGCATAATATCCACACGCAAATAAATCCCCATCATAATTATCGATACATTATTTTACAAAAATGGTGAGGACTACTAAACAACTCTCTCTAACCTTCATTCCATACCCCGACTCGATCCTCGCTATGTTCTCACCTCCCCGAGAAGAAAATGGAACAACAAGGAAAAGGGTGAGCTTAACTAGCCCAAAGAAGAATATTACGACTAAGATAATATACAACAAATTATCGTTATCAACAGGAAAAATCTAATAATAATACAATAGACAACAAGTTTTAGATCAACAAATGCAATGGAAATAAAGAATCCATTGTAAGAGTCACGTAGAGAATGAATTCTACCGCCTTCTAAGATTTAAAAGTCCATCATCAATATTTTATCCCCAGAATAACAATCAATATATTCATCTTTAATCATCTTCAGACTACAAAGCCCAAGATATTCATTTAAATCACCAAATGGGTCATGTTCATCTCAACACTGCTCATCTTCGCACTACGCCAAAGAGATTCATCGCTTAATCGCTCATCTTTGCACTACAGCCAAAGATATTCATCAAGATCACCATTAAGGACCGAGGATGATGAAAAATATTTTAAGAACTAATCCAAAGGAGATGTAAGGACAAATATTAGGATTCGCATAACAGCTTTATCCAAGATCAATAATACTTCATAATAAACGATTTTGAAGCAGTAACTCAAAAATAACGATCAAAAACATGGATACAATCAAAGATAAGAGCCAAAATAGACATCTTGGACAAAAAAAAAAATTTTTATTTTTCTATGAATAGTGTCAGATTCGTGAATAAAGGTCAGATACGTGAATAAAGGCCAGATACGTGAATAAGAACCCCGACACAAAAAGATAGAAATTTCACAAAAAACATCTTCACGCTTCGTGAATAAGAATCTCGTGAATAAGAATCATGAATAAGAATCGTGAATAAGAATCATGAATAAGAATCTCGTGAATAAGAACTCATGAATAAGAACTCCCACATGAAAAAAGTTCCAAATTTGATAAAAAGTTCAACAAAGATTTTGGCATAATGATATCAAGAAAATAATATCATTTCATGAAAGAAATAACATCCTTACCTCAAAATAACCGTATTTCCGATCAATTTTCTAGATAAGGTCGATGTAAACTCGCACCAGATAAAGAACACTCAAAGTATACTCACAAGAATACGCCGATAATATAGAGAGAGAAAGAGAGAAAAACTTAGTTTCGTGTGATTTTCAATTCTAACTTAGCCTCTATTTATAGAAAATGTTAAAACGCCAAAAGAGACTAAATTAATAAAATATATTATTATTTATTCAAAATTCCTACCCACATGTTTTGAAAACTCTAGCATGCCTTCTTTGGTCAAAAACATCACCACCCATGTGCCAACAACCACAAAAAACGTTTTTCTTATATAAAATAATTAAAACTTCCAAAATCAATTATTTCTAACTCCTAACTTCAATAATTCATGATAAATAGCCCTTTTGTCGTAAAAATTCAATCTCATGACTTTTTATAGGAAATTCAATTTCTCTACAACTTTGCGTAAGAAGTTTTTCCAAATTCCAAATGTAAATTATCCAAAATCCATAAACGAGCGATTTTACGCCTATAATCAATTTTCTACAAAGAATCAGGTCCACCGACACACAAAAAAATATGTTAAAACATTTAATGCCACAAAATACTCTACCTCCTCATATACTCATATATCCCACATTCATTATAAAATATCACCAAGTAATATATTATTAAAATAATATATTTAAATGAATTATTTTATCGTAAAAAGATAAAATATTAATTTTCAACAATTGTCACATTAAAAATTTTCTTCCATCTATATCCACATAAAATCAATATCATATATAAATCAATAATTAATTATTCACAAATAATATTATGTAATCACATTACTAACAACCAGCAGCTCCTGTGAGAGAGGGGGGCTTTCCAATAAGGATTTCTCCTTACCTACAAGCAAATTAGTGACCAAACCTCTCTTAGATGTAACTTTCTAGACATTGCCAATAATGTTATCTCGATAATATTATTCAAATAATATGAATTATTGATTCGATAATGGAAAATATCGCGTAAATGACAATTATCAAACAACAATAATAATATAAAATATCAACGCAAAGAATTATCAATCAATAAAATATCAATAAAGAATTCATCGTAATAATTATCGAGTAAAGGCCTTCTTACGTAAGATCAATAATTCAACAATATCAGCAATACCGCGCCATCGCAAGAACCACGCCATATTATCATCATTTTTAACCACCGTGTAATCCAACAAAGGTTAATTCAGAATAACTTTACGCCATTTTATAAAACTCAATCTTTGTCGCTTTTCTTTCATCCAACCGCTTTTCTCCGCATGGGGCCCACAATGATCAAGCTACCATTGCATTTAGATTCCCGACAAAAAAAATATTCCACGACCAAACGAATATTCCCCGACAATAATGAATATTTTATAACCACTTGCTTATTTTGTAAAAATTACACATTTCACCCATAACCAAAGCATTATATCAAATTACCACCTTATTAATCAAGAATAATAATTAGAGGAAATTCATTTTTATTTATAAAAATTTGGGGTCTTACAACCTCCCTCCTTATGAAATTTCGCCCTCGAATCGACGACGCACTCGTGTATCGAAAAAAGATGAAGATACCTCGCTTTCATTTCCGCTTCCAACTCCCGTGTCATTTCCTCAATAAAGATGGTTTCTCCACAAAACTTTAACTTGTGGTATGACCTTCAGACGTAGCACACGCTTCTTCCTATCCAAAATCTTGACAGTACCTCTCCTCGTATGTTAAGTCTTCTATTATCTCGTCTCGGTTCTAACTCAATAATGTGGTTCGGTCGTCCCACATATTTACGTAACATCGATACGTGAAAAACGCTATGAACAACACGCCATACTTCAAGCAGAAACGAGTCTATAGCCACGCTTCCTACTCGATCGAGGATTTCAAATAAACTAATAAATCAAGGTTCGAGCTTTCTCACATCGCCAATTCTCGCTTTTGAATAACAACTTCGCACCTCCTTCTTCATATTCATCACCCGGCAAAGTAGAATGAAAGCGATTTTAACTTTATCGATAAAAGTCGATTATACTCAGATATCATCACGCGGGTACTTAGAGTCTTTAACTCTATCTTCATCATTCAGTAGTTATACGAGATGAGTCTTTGACAATATCGCACTCAGATCAGATACGATGATCTTTTACTCAACACGCCACCTACCACGCTCGCTTTTCCGTGATGGTACGGTCGTAACACGTGCCAAAATGAGTCTCTTCTTAAGTTCTTCAAGCTCTTCCCACATTCCGCGCTCCATTCAAATTTTGTATCTCTACGAGTCACCGAAAGTTAATGGACTAGCGATTTGAGAAAATCTTTCCACGAATCTCCGATAATAACCAACTAAGCTTCTGTAAAGCTACGATTTCGACATTATCGACTTTAGGTTGCTTCTCAACTCGTAACTCATATCCCAATCTTGATAAAGACGTCACAATGACACCTATCGCTTTACTATCGCATCTAATATGGCGCCCCTACGAGAGTCCGGCTTCGGTGCATATTCCACAAAGGAAGTCACCAGATAGAGGCTCGTATCAACTTCTATATTGGGTTTTTAACTCCTCAAGTTCAATAGAGCCATTCGATATGAGATTTTAGAAATGGGTTTCAGTACCGTTCAAAGTCGATACAAAATTCAATATCACACTTTGGGAGTAAGCCAAGAAATTCTTCAGAAATACGCCAGAAAATTCACTAACAACAAAAATATCATTCAAATCGACGATATTGTTCAAGTCCATAACATGGCTAAGAAAGCTTGACATCCGCTTTTCAATAAACAAATAGCTTTGTGGTTTGATATGAAAATGTTCGACTTCAATGGTTTGATTGCTTAAATTCAATAACAAAGTTGCTTAGAATATGAAAACTAACAACCTTACAAAAGCAATCAATTTGGCACGATGAGTAGCTAACCAATCAATCCCTAAAATCACATCAAAAGCAAGTATCTTTAAAGAAATAAGGTCAACAGTAATGTGATAAAGGCCAACTCGAATCAAGCAAGATTTCTAAACAACTGATGTAATGAAAGTTTTCTCCTAACTGAGTTCCATAAATAGTCAAAGTCTAATTTCTCCGTAGTCAAGTTCAAACGCTGAAATGCAAAGAAGAGAGAGAGATAAAAGAATGGGTAGAACCCCAGATTCAGTAAGGTATAAACTTCGCAAGAATTATAATTAACTAACCCGCTAAACTCGCTCGTTTCCTCGATTTTGACCGGCCACGACAAACGCCTTCCAAGAACCGCCGATTTTCGACTTATCCGGATGTCCTTTGAATCACCACTCCCGCTTAACTTGGTTTCGCTTATAAGACAATCTCGAGCGATGTGGCCTTCCTTTCCACAACAGAAACATACCTTGAATGTCAGGACAAATAATGATATGTCCTCCTTCCCGTGATTTGTAAATATACTAATCGGTGGTCTTTCTCCTCCTCGAACCAAATATTGCATCGGGCGCCGACGCCTTCACACGGTCGCTTGTTGAATCTCCTTTTAAAATCTCCTCCCGACTCGCTTTCTTCTATTTTCATGGCCACGATTACCACCAGAGTGGTTACCGCTTTTGTCCGTATTCTTTCCCTCCTCGGTTATCATCGCTATCATCGCTCGATGACTACCCTCGTCAGGGTCCCCTCATTGAGTATACTCACTATCTCGCCTAATAATCGAGCCCCTGCTTACAACATCCTAATATAGAGAAAATTTATGAGAAATGAGGTATCGACGAATTTCGAGTTTTAGACCTCTAAACATACGCTGGCCATACGCTCCTCATTTTCCACCAAACGAGGTGCAAACTCGATAACTCCGCAAACTTCGCCTCGCATCGAGACACCGCCATGTTGTTCGCTCGAGCCTAATAAACTCCACTTCCTTCATACGACGAATACTTTCTCGTGGAAGTACTTGTCATCAACAGCTTCAAATCTTTCCCAAGACATGTTGAAGGATCCGGTCAGTACGCTTACGTATTCCCACCAAGAATCGCTTCACCACGAAAACATAAAGGTGGCGAATGGAACCTTCGTTCTCCGCATCCCAAGACATCAAATATCTTGGTAATTTGCTTGACCCACGCTTCGCTTTGACGGATCCGGCTTTCATGGAAATCTGTGGTCCCAACTCTTCGAATTGTTCGGCGATGCACCAAGCCGCCATCATTTCCACCAGATTTTGTACACGAAGTCTCCTCGTCCGATTTTGCATGAACCGCAAAAAGCTTCTAAACATCCCATCGCTCATCATCTTGCTTCAGAGGGCTGTTTCACAGGAGAATATTGCCACTCCTGCTGCAGACGCTTCCTCGCTGCATGAAGACTAAAGGCTCCACTCCACATCATTTACTCCATCATTAATATTCTCAAATACATTCTCAAATATCGCTATAAAACAAGGGTTAATTAAACAAATTAATATATCACATAATATCCCTATATTACGACCGACCAACAAATAAGCTTAGTAGACACACTAAATAAGGATTTACTCGCCTCCCCCTCCTAGTTCTATTCCCCGATCTCCGCCAGAGATCATATCCCTAAGCTCGATACCAAACGCGACGCCCCCAAAATAGGTCCATTCCACCCAACCCATTCTCGAAGTCGCCAAATACATGGTACGTAAATAACTACAACTTCAATAATACAAATGTCGTGTGAAATACGACAATACATACTGTGAGTTTAATATACGATATATTGCCTGCATAATATCCACACGCAAATAAATCCCCATCATAATTATTGATACATTATTTTACAAAAATGGTGAGGACTACTAAACAACTCTCTCTAACCTTCATTCCATACCCCGACTCGATCCTCGCTATGTTCTCACCTCCCGAGAAGAAAATGGAACAACAAGGAAAAGGGTGAGCTCAACTAGCCCAAGAAAGAATATTACGACTAAGATAATATACAACAAATTATCGTTAGTCTTCAACAGGAAAAAAATCTAATGTAATACAATAGACAACAAGTTTTAGATCAACAAATGCAATGGAAACAAGAATCCATTGTAAGAGTCACGTAGAGAATGAATTCTACCGCCTTCTAAGATTTAAAAGTCCATCATCAATATTTTATCCCCAGAATAAACAATCAATATACATCTTTAATCATCTTTGCACTACAAAGCCAAAGATATTCATTCAGATCACCAAATGGTCATGTTCATCTCAACACTGCTCATCTTCGCACTACAGCCAAAGATATTCATCGCTTAATCATTCATCTTTGCACTACAGCCAAAGATATTCATCAAGATCACCATTAAGGACCGAGGATGATGAAAAATATTTTTAAGAACTAATCCAAAGGATATAAAGGACAAATATTAGGGATTCGTATAACAAATTTATCCAAGATCAATAATACTTCATAATAAACGATTTTGAAGCGTAACTCAAAAATAACGATCAAAACATGGATACAATCAAAGATAAGAGCCAAAATAGATATCTTCGACAAAAAGAAAAATTTTCATTTTTCTATGAATAAAGGCAGATTCGTGAATAAAGGTCAGATACGTGAATAAAGGTCGATACGTGAATAAGAACTCCCGACACAAAAAAGATAGAAATTTCACAAAAACATCTTCACGCTTCGTGAATAAGAATCGTGAATAAGAATCGTGAATAAGAATCTCGAATAAGAATCATGAATAAGAACTCGTGAATAAGAATCTCATGAATAAGAACTCCCCATATGAAAAAGTTCCAAATTTGATAAAAAGTCAACAAAGATTTTGGCATAATGATATCAAGAAAATAATATCATTTATGAAAAGAAATAACATCCTTTACCTCAAAATAACCGTATTTCGATCGAATTTTCAGATAAATAATGATGTAAACTCGCACCGATAAAGAACACTCAAAGTATACTCACAAGAATACGCCGATAATATAGAGAGAGAAAGAGAGAAAACTTAGTTTCGTGTGATTTTCAATTCTAACTTAGCCTCTATTTATAGAAAATGTTAAACGCCAAAAGCGAGACTAAATTAATAAAATATATTATTATTTATTCAAAATTCCTACCCACATGTTTTGAAAACTCTAGCATGCCTTCTTTGTCAAAAACATCACCACCCATGTGCCAACAACCACAAAAACGTTTTTCTTATATAAAATAATTAAAACTTCCAAAATCAATTATTTTAAACTCTAACTTCAATAATTCATGATAAATAGCCCTTTTTTATCGAAAAATTCAATCTCGCAACTTTTATAGGAAATTCAATTCTCTACAACTTTGCAGTATGAAGTTTTTCCAAATTCCAAATGTAAATTATCCAAAATCCATAAATGAGCGATTTTACAAATTTATAATCAATTTTCTATCAAGAATCAGGTCCACCGACACACAAAAAACATATGTTAAACATTTAATGCCACAAAATACTCTACCTCCTCATATACTCATATATCCCACATTCATTATAAAATATCACCGCTAATATATTATTAAAAATAATATATTTAAATGAATTATTTTATCGTAAAAGATAAAATATTAATTTTCAACAATTGTCACATTAAAATTTTCTCCATCTATATCCACATAAAATCAATATCATATAAAATCAATAATTAATTATTCACAAATAATATTATAAATCACATTACTAACAACCAGCAGCTCCTCAGAAAGAGGGGGCTTTCCAATAAGGATTTCTCCTTACCTACAAAGCAATTAGTGACCAAACCTCTCCTTAGATGTAACTTTCTAGACATCGCCAATAATGTTATCTCGATAATATTATTCAAATAATATGAATTATTGATTCGATAATGGAAAATACCGTAAAATGACAATTATCAAACAACAATAATATAAAATATCAACGCAAAGAATTATCAATCAATATAATATCAATAAGAATTCATCGTAATAATTATCGAAAAGGCCTTCTTACGTAAGTAATCAATAATTCAACAATATCGCAATACCGCAAGCATATCGCATAAACCACGCCAGACATCATCAGATTTTAAACCACCGTAAACCCAACAAAGGTTAATCTGTGAATAACTACGCCTGCTATTTATAAAACTCAATCTTTGTCGCTTTCTTCATCCAACCGCTTTTCACATGGGGCCCACACTAATGATCATACTGGTCAGCATTTAATATTCCCGACAAAAAAATAATATTCCACCACCAAACGTAATATTCCCTAATAATAATGAATATTTTATAACCACTTGCTTATTTTGTAAAAATTGCACATTTCACCCATAACTAAAAGCATTATATCAAATTACCACCTTATTAATCAAGAATAATAATTAGAGGAAATTCGATTTTTATTTATAAAATTTGGGGTCTTATCGGCTCTAATCTTCAATTGGTGATATCCTAACGAAGATCAATCTTTGAAAAGAATTTGGCGCCTTGCAAGGTCAAACAGTCATCAATACGTGGCAATGGGTACCTATTTTTGATGGTGACATGATTCAACTCCCAATAATCAATACAAATTCAAGATACTCCCATCTTCTTCTTCACGAATAGAGCAATGAGCACCCCAAGGAGAAGACTAGGATGAATAAAGCCAATGTCCAATAATTCCTCAGAATTGGGTCTTTAACTCCTCAAGTTCAATATGAGCCATTCGATATGGGGCTTTGGAAATAGGTTTTGTACCAGTTCAAGGTCGATACAAAATTCAATTTCACGCCTCGGGGGTAGGCCAGAAGTTCTTTCAGTGAATACGCCGGAAAATTCATTAACAATAGAAATATCATTCAAAATCGATTTATTTTTGTTTAGATCCGTGACATAAGCTAAGAACGCTTAACATCCATTTTTAATAAACGAATAGCTTTATGGCTTGAGATAACGAAAGGATTGATTTTAATGGTTTGGTTGCTTGAATTCGCATAATAGGTTGATTAGGAATATGAAAGCTAACAACCTTACAAAAATAATCAATTTTTGCATGATGAGTAGTTAACCAATCAATCCCTAGAATTACATCAAATGCAAGTATTTTCAATGAAATAAGGTCGACAGGTAATGTGAGGGTACCGATTTGAACCAAACAAGACTTATAAACAGTGGATGTAATGAAGGTTTCTCCCAACGGAGTTTCAACAGATAAGTCAAAGTCTAATTTCTCCGGAGTTAAATTTAAACGTTGAGCGCAAGTAGGAGAAATAAAAGAATGGGTAGAATCGGTATCAAATAAGGTATATACTTCACTAGAATTTATGATAAGCTTACCCGTGATGACCTCGTTCGGGTTCCTTGCTTTCTAGGAGGTCACGACAAACGCTTCTCCCTCAACTACTGGCTTTATCTTATGCTGAACGGCCTTTGCTTCCTCCATCCAGCTTGGACTTGTCTTTCTGCACGCACGACAAAATCGGGTCAAGCGTCCTTCTCTTCCACAATTGTAATATGCTTTGGAGGGCATCGAACAGTTTGGACTGATGTGTCCCTCCCCTCCATATTTGAAGCATATGATAGGTGGTCGTTCTCCTTCCTTAACGACAGGTGTTGATGCTGACGTCTTTCCATCATTGTTGAATCTTCTTTTCTTGAAATGTCCATTCTTATTGTTTTGGCCATGATTATCACCGAAGTGGTTACCATTTCTGGCATGTTGATTCCCTCCACGCTTATTGTCACCGCTTCGATGACTGCTATCACTGGTATTATCATTTTGTCGACTGCTCTCTTTTGGTTGGGTTGACTCATTATCGCGCTCCAATAACTGAGCCTTATTAACAACATCTAAATACAAACACAGTTTATGAGAGATAAGATATTGACGTATCTCAGGTTTCAAATCTCTTAGAAACATTCGCGTCATTCTCTCCTCATTATCAACCAAATGGGACGCAAAAACCAGATACTCGACAAACTTGGCTTCAGATCGTAACACCTGGCCATGTTATTTTGTTCCAGCTTTAATGAACTCTACCTCTTTCATGTGACGAATACTTTCGAAAGTACTTATCGTTGAATGCTTCTTGAAACTTCTCCAAAGACATTTTCAAAGTCAAGGCGAGGTTGAGTACGCTTTCTGATTTCCACCAAGAATCATCCCTGCAACACATGAAAAGTGGCAAAGGGAACCTTTTGCTCCTCAGAGCAACCCCAAGACATCAAATATCTTGTTGATCCGCTTTATCCACGTCTCCGCTTTAAGTGGTTTTGGATCTCCAAAAACTCCTGTGGTCCCTCCTTGAATCGTTTTCATGGTGACTGTTCGAGAATCGCCGTTGTTTCCACCGCATTTTGGATGAGAGCCGCTTCTACTTTGATGTTGCATGAATTGCATGAAGCCTCTAACATTCCATTGTTCATCATTTGGTCAAGTTGTTGTTTGCATTAGATTGTCGCCTTCCTCGATGCACATTATCCTGATTATTGATCTGTGGAGACTCAACGGTCTCCTGTGCTCCATTGATGTTCTCAACATTCTTGGATGCCATTTTTAAATACTGCCACAAAACAAGGGTTAATTAACATATCACATATTATCCCTATACTCGGCCCACCAATTAAATACCAAATAAACTTAGGTAGGTCATACTAGCGAAGGAATTCCCCATCTCTCCCCTCCTAGTTCTTATCTCACGTCTCAGCCAGGGATCATACCTCTAAGCTTTGATACCAACTGTGCGCCCCCAAAATAGGTATACATCACTCATCTTGAGTCGCCAAATACATGGTACTAAATTCAAATACAACTTGATTATACAACAGTCGTGTAAAATACGATAAAATATATGATGTGAGTTTAAATACAAATATTTTCATCTAGACAATATCCACACTCAATTTAGTCCTCATTATATTTATTATCACACTATTTAATAGAATAGTGAGGACTACTAAGACACCATCTCGGACCATCACTCCGCTCCCGATTAGGCCCTAGGCCACATTCTCATTTCTGAAGAGAATAAAGAAAGAAAGGGTGAGCTCTAGCTAGCCCAAGAAGAAATATTATGCCTAAGATAATGCAGAATAAATTATCATTAGTCCTCAATAGTGTTAAACCGATAAAATACAATAGACATCAAGTTTAACTGCAATGAACTATACGTAATCCATTAAAAAGAGTCAAGTAGAATAAAATCTACTATCTTTTATGATTTAAAAGGTTTTTCATCACTTTTATCGCCGAGACTCAAATTAATAAATAATCCACTTCATCCAGTGCACTACTACCATGATATTCATTAGGGTCACGACCACAAATTATCCATGCACTACGGGCCAAGGATATTTGTGTATTCATCAATGGTCATGATCATGCCAACAATCGTCCATCAATGCACTTCTGCCAATGAGGACTTTTACCACATCATTTGTAATATTACGACCATGATTACACCGAATAATCCTCGGTCAAATATACCAAGTCCATCTATGCACTACAAAGCCACGATGACTTTCAAAAATAATATAAACATGAGGATGATGACAATGATATAAGAATTCAATAAAACAAGTTCAAGAATTAATTTATTCAGAACTAATAACGCCCAAATTGTCAACATGATACTTCTTTGTAAAGTAAAATTCAAGAATGCTCGGAAGAATATTTTCATGAAAAGATACTAGATGAAACGCAAATATCAAGAATATTCCACTAATTTCATGGAGTGTAGAAGTCAAAACTTTAACCAACTGAGTATAATAAAGAATGGAATAACAAAAGAAATCACCATGCATGCGGATTTTGATGTATAAAGTTATTCCACAAGAATAATAAATAATTCAACGTGTCAAGCGTAATACGCACCGGCACGTGATATTCCAAATGTAATAATAAAGAATGGAATAACAATGAAATCACCACGCATGCGATTACTTAGCATGAGACGTGTTATTCCAATGTAATAATAAATAACGAAATTAGTCCGACGTAAAATACAAAGATAGGATATTCCAATGTAATAATAAAGAAAGCGAAATCAAGTCCCGCGAAAGCGCATGCAGACGTGATGTTCAAACGAATAATAACGAATGAAATAACAATAAAATCACCAAGTATAGGGTAGGCGGCGTATACTGAGTTATTCCAATGTAATAATAAAGAATGGAATAATGTAATTTCTCTTCATGAATATGAAAAAATAATACCCTTTACCGTAAAAAGAAACTTGATATTGGAGTAAGGAAAGTAGCGTAATATTTTTCTTCTTCTCTCTCTATAGTTTCTCTCTACAGAGTTTCAAAGGAATTGGTAAGAAATAATGAAGGAATGAACTTCTATTTGTAGAAGAATGGAATGAATAAGAATCAATCCATGAGCGGTCCAGATTGATTTACTTTTAATCTGACTATCCATATTTAAAGCAAAATCTTTTAAATAAAATATAATATATTCTATTTATAATCTAATAAAACGAATAACTTTTAAAAAGATTTTACTATGCAAACACTATCTGAAACCTTATGCAAAACACTATGCATAATAAAATATAATATATTCTAATTATTATGCTAATAAAATGTATAATTTTATAAAAGTATTCTGCTTTTATATAAAAAAGATTTTACTATTAGCTTTAATAAAACGAATAACTTTATAAAAGTATTCATTTTTTATATAAAAGTTTTTCTATTTTATTACGTTAATAATACTTAATAAAACAAAACGTCATCATCATTATTATTATTCACACTATTAATCGACTGTGTCGTTCCTGTGAAATTGTGGGCTTTCCAATAAGGATTTCTCTCTATCATGCCGCAATTAGGTGACCAAACTTCTCCTCGATGTAACTTCTGAACATCGTTAATAATGCAAATAATAATATTAACAACTTTGTCATCTCAATTATTGATTTAATAACATATAAAATATCGACAATAATTGAATCAAACTAAGTGACTTCTCACATATTCATTAATAATCAATACCGTATCTTTCTACTATGCAACTAATGCCATTCATCAGTATTTTACTACTTAGAAGTAGTTCAACAATGATCAACCAGAAAACTTCCATGCGTTATTTTCATAAAAATATTTTTTGTCGTTTTCTCAATCCAAATAATAATTACATTAATGAGGTCCACCAATGATTGTCTTGCCAAATATTTAATATTCCCCACCAATCGAATATTATATAACAAACTTGCATGCTTTTTCAAAAAAATTTATAAATATTACCCACAACTATAACATTATATCAAATTTATTCCATAATATTCAAAAATGATATTTATAGAAAATTTATTTTATTCATAAAAATTAGGGTCTTACAACTAATATAAGAGTTTTCTCAAAGGAATTAATATAAAGATAAAATAGTATTTTAAATATAAAACTTATTTTTTCTTTTTATTATAAATTCAGTAATAATATAAAAGAATTTTTTTAATTTTTTTATTTATATTCGAATTTATCTAATCTATACTTTACTTTTCAGTTAAAACTGAAAAACATAGACCAAAACTACATGCATACTGCAACTACTACTTTGAAAAAAGAAAATTAGAAGTTGTTTATAAACAGCAGGCCATTACCAAACCAACCACCCATTATGTCCTTACCCGAATCCGAGTTGGGCAAAGTTTTTCTTGACTAGTAAAGTGTAAACTGATTCCTCCTACACTTGGATTCACATAGATCACAACGATACAAAAACCTACCCTAATCTCTCTCTTCAACCGTCTCTTTCTCTCTTCAACCGCATGAGCTGGGTTTCAAGTATTATTAATCTTGAATTTTAGTTATTCTTACCCAAAACCCATTTGATCTACACTTTTTGGTTTATGTAAAGTAGTTGAATTATGATATTTGGTTCTACCATCTACATTTATGTTTATAAATCTATACAAGTGCTGATATTTGATGGGTTGGATAGGAAGGTTGATATTTGTTGATTTTTTTAGTTTATTTTTGTTGAAAAGTGGTGATTTTGATTTGAGATTGGTTGATTGTGGTGTGGAGTTGTGTACTTTCCTAATTGGGTGAATATGAAATTCATTCTTGGAAAGTAGTTTGAGGTGAATTACTTGGAAGTTTCAGCAAATTCGAGGTACTTTCTTGGACGATAATTGGATGTGAATTTTATGTTGCTTTAGTCAAAGATTGCAACTTTGGCTTTCAGAATTCTGACAATGTCTTTTTTAGCTTCTATTTATGGATAATTCTACTATATGATGCTCACTGGTAAATGTTGGAGTGATAAAAATTAGACAAGATTAGGAATTTTGTTTGTGGGTTTTCTGTAGTTTCATAATTAGGTAGTGAAGATGTCCTTTAAGAGTATAATTCAGGATATGAAGGATGAATTTGGGAGCATTTCTAGAAAAGGGTTTGATGTGAAATTTGGTTATGGGTTGAGGTCGAGGTCCCAGAGGGTGCTTCAGAATAGTTTGATGCCAGTTGATGCTTTCAAGCAGAGTTGTTGGGCTAATATGCCGCCGGAGCTCTTGAGAGATGTTTTAATGAGAATTGAGGAATCTGAATGTACATGGCTTCCTCGGCAGAATGTGGTTGCTTGTGCTGGTGTTTGTAGGAACTGGAGAGAAATCATGAAGGAAATTGTGAAAACCCCTGAAGTTTCTAGCATGTTGACATTTCCCATCTCCTTGAAGCAGGTTTGGTACTTCAAGCTTGAGAATTTCACTTATCTGTTCTTTTCAATTGACAATTATAGTTTCTGTTATTTGATTGCATTGTACTTTATTTTACATGTTATTTACCTATGAGGTGGTATTTGTATGAACCGTTGGAAGAATTTGAGGGCAAAAATGAATTTGAAAATTTTCATTATTGGGATCCCTTTTTTGAAATAAAAAAGGTTGGGACTCTCTCTAATCAACGGAAGAGTCAAAGTATGAAGCACTTAATGTATAACTAATAGTATCCCGACAACCGTGTCATATTAGGCAGGGTCTTGTCGTGTTAGGTCATATTATACTAAACAAGTCAGCACTAACGGTACCCATTCAACTTATTCGTCAAGAACCTGAACCGTAAACACTTAATGATGTATTTATTAACCGTGTTAAATATGTAAATCCATTTAACCAATTGAATACGTAGGTTTTGTTTCACAAATAGCATGATAATTAGTTTAACACGACCCTTTTAACAAAGCACAACACGACATATTTAAACAAATGACTAAGTAATTTAATATTTGTTTATTGAAGGCAATTTATAGTTTCATATACTAATCATTTCGACATCAACCTAAGGGTTGAATCATGTTGTGTAAACCATGTCGAGCCATATTCTCTGGTTTGGCAGATACTAAAGCATATTTACTTATTTTTCTTGCAGCCTGGTCCAAGGGACTTGCTCATACAGTGTTTCATTAAACGGAACCGTAGCACCCAAACATATCATCTATACCTTAGTTTAAATCAAGGTAACCAATTTAGCTTTTATAATATTTTCTCAATTATCTGCTTTGTCATTCTACAGTTGTGCATCGATAATGTCTTGTGCTCTCCATTAGTGATGATTAATTATGTTTGCACACGCAACTATTTAGGCCGCTAGATTTTGTTTGTTCCTGAATTATCTAGGATCCTCAGCTCTTGTTTGATCGAACACATGAGATACGGAGGTGTAATTAGTGAGGGGATAATTAATGAGGGGATGGATAGTGAGGGGATAACTTCTCTTATACCAACATCCTGTTTTAATATTAATATTCTGCCTTAGATATGTTGAAGATTAGACGGAAACAAAAGAGAGGCTGATTAACGAGAAAAGAGAATATAAAACTCACAAGAGAAATAACTTGAAAAGGGTCCAGAGTCCAAGAACACTCTGATTATAATACCTTCACTTCATTTATGAAGCATGTTGCACTATTCAACATTGTTCAAAGGAGACATTATCTTATAAGCATCTAAGAAAATGGGTTTCGACATACATTAATGGCTATAAGTAAACATTTTTAAATAAGAAATAGTATGTGAAGCATTCACACAATCAATATCCGCACAATATTTTTGAGGCTCTATATCATTTTTACCGCTTGTCCTGGTAGTAAGTTAATTAAAGTCGAGATGAACTTATTTGTATTTTATCGAGCTTGTTTGAACTTCACCTAAACTAGACTTGTTTAAAATCTATCGCGTTCCTTCAAACATAGCTGAACTTAACTCATTTAATAATTGAGTGAAGCGCATTTTGAAGTTACTCGAGTTGAGTGGATCTCCCACTAATTAGTCAAGTTTAGATAGTTAGTTGTACCTATTGAGCTCAACTAGATTCGAGTTTGACTCGTTTAACTTTATAAGCTGAAAATGTCATTAAAGCTTGGACTAAATTTACTTAAAACAAGTTGAATTGAGATGGTATCATGGGTAGTCTAATTCATCACATCCTGCCTCTTCAGTTATAGTAAATAGTCTGGTCACAACTGCCTAACAAAATAAAAAAATGCCCGTTCGACTCATTTATTATACTGTAGACATTTTCAGAAGTATTCCTTCAAATTTATATTTTCCTCTTATATGAATATGGAATTCTTTCTACTCTCATGTTAGGTAGAACTTTCAAAAAGAGTAAAAAAAACTAATGAAAATAACACATTTTGTTGGATCTAACCATCGGATCGCTGTTATTATGTGTCTTTTATGTTTGTTCCCTTGCTAGCATAGCAAATAGGCCTTTTAAATTGAATTAAATAGGTAATATAGTCAAAGCCATAGTTATCTCTCCCCCCCCCCCCAATCCCTTATCCCTGGAGTAATTATTCCCCCGACCCCCAATTTTTTAATTATTTAATCTCCCAGACCAGAATAGCACGGACTTTAATGGAGGTACAGTATAATCCTACATGTTTTATCCTCCCTCCAACTTTCCAACCACATAAAGGATAAAGCAAACCCTCCTACATATGATCCTTATTCTCCCTCTTGTTCCTGTATTAACCTCTTAGATATTTTTCAGTGTTGGAGTCAGTACAACATGTATGATTTCAAAATTTCAAATAGAATATCCTGTAAAGGATTAGGGCTTGTATTCTTGTCGAACATTTATGCATATCATTTTATTTCATAATACGGTATACTCCTTACCCTCTTGGCAGCTTCAAATGATAATGGAAAATTCCTTCTAGCTGCGAAGAAGTGTAGACGTCCAACATGCACCGATTACATCATTTCTCTAAGTGCTGAAGACATTTCAAAAGGCAGCAATGCCTACATTGGAAAGTTGAGGTAGTCTTTATCATGTCACATGACGTCTTCTTAACCATCATATGGGCTAAACTCCTGTTTTATTTCACAGATCTAACTTTCTGGGGACCAAGTTCACTGTTTATGATGCACAGCCTCCAAATACAGCAGCCCCAAGTAAATGCCGTTCCTCTAGAGTGGGTATGAAACAAGTATCCCCAAGATTCCCTGTCGGAAACTATCCGATTTCTCACATTTCATATGAGTTGAATGTGTTGGGTTCTAGGTACCATAAGTTTCTAAAACTTTGGCCTTTTCTTTTCAAGCTAAATATAGGGATAATGTTGTATATAAAAAGGTCTTTTGGGGCTGATCTTATTAAGCGAAGAACGATACTATATACTTTTAAATGGTTGGAGAATGAATGCACCAAATATAAGTGATTTTGATGTTCATAATTTAATACTTCATACGAAAAATTTACTTATTATAAAAACAGGGGTCCAAGAAGGATGCACTGTGTCATGGATGCCATCCCTGCGTCTGCTATTGAGCCAGGAGGAGTGGCCCCAACACAAACTGAATTCATGCATTTCAATGTGGATTCCTTTCCAACTCTCTCATTTTTCAGATCAAAATCAATATCCGGACCTTTGACTACTGAAAAAGAGGGGAGATTGATGTTGAAGAACAAGGCTCCAAGGTGGCATGAGCAACTCCAGTGCTGGTGTCTGAATTTCAATGGGCGGGTGACAGTGGCTTCAGTGAAGAATTTTCAGCTGGTCGCGGGTGTGGAGAATGGAGCTGTTGGGCTAGAGCCTGAGAACGTTGTTCTCCAGTTTGGAAAAGTGGGAAAAGATGTGTTCACCATGGATTATCAGTATCCGATTTCTGCATTCCAGGCATTTGCTATCTGTCTTAGCAGCTTTGACACCAAAATTGCTTGTGAATGACTAACAAACAGGTGTGTTCCCATGAACCCATCTCTTAACTGATAAGTGTCAACACCCATTTCAATGTTTTTTTTTTCCATTATGGTACTTCCATCCAAAAAGTTAAGACAGCATTAACTAATATGGAATTAGTAGTACATATAATTTTGCTTCAAGGCTTAAAGTTGAATTTATGACAGGTTGCGCTGACATTTCTTGGGAACCCAATTCCAGTGCTTTAGTTCCCCGATTTCTGTAGAGCACCTCTGGTAGTTCCATACATCCTCAAAATTGTTGTTTGTATGGCTACTTTCCCCTCCCCTCCCCTCCCCTCCCCTCTTTTTTACTATCCTTGTACATAAAAAATGTTGCCTAGTCATGATATCTTGACCTAATCCTTTGGCTATTGCTCGTCAGGAGTTGAATTTGTCGAGTATTTGCAGGAGAATTAGACATAGAAAGCCTTTAAAAGTTATACTGTTGAAATGTCATGTCGAAAATGCTTAAATTTTGTCCTTTTTTTTTTCTTTTCCTAATATACATTTCTCTTTGCCTTTGGTTACTAACAGTAAACAATTATATATTCCTATAAACAATTAAATTTGTTGTATTGGTTACTGACAGTCTCCATTGTCTAACAACTGAATAAATATTGTAAAGTAACCAAATCAATATTAGACAGTAATCAAATTACATAATCTCAGTAACCAGAAAATAAACCACATTTTTACATGTAATTTTGAAGGCCTAAATGTTGGAATTTGGCCAAAAAATCATGCAGTTCACCAGCAACGCTTGTGACTTTTGATCGTTGACCCGTTTTCAATGAAATTAGGCTCCGAAAACGTCAAAATCTGACACTTCTAACTTGACAAAAATTGCCAAATTATCACTGCAATCAAATAAACATTATACTGTAATCAATTAAATAGTATATAACAACCAATATATATAATCAGATTAACAGTTGTATGAAGGTAACCAATGTAGTCAATAAGTAACCACCAATATAAAAGAAACAATTATAAAACTCAATAACATTATAGAGTAACCAAATAAACACCTTACAGTATCTAAATACATATTATACAGTAACCAAGATATATGTAATTAGTAGCCAAGATTATAAAAAATATTTTTACATTCATTTTACAACCAAAACAATCAGTAATGACTTTGTTATAAATTAAAGACTAACAGGTGTATGAAAGTAACCAATGTAGTTAATCAGTAACCATCAATATAAAAAAATCAGTATAAAACACAGTAATATTATGTAGTAACCATGGTAATATTACACAATAAACAAGTCAACATTATATACTAACCAAATCCAGATTAGACAGTAACCAACATATATTTACTTAGTATCCATAACATAAAACATATTTTTTCATGCATTTTACAGCAAAAACAAACAATATAAAAAACATCAATATGTACTTAAAGATCCAACTGTTGCAGGAAGGTAACCAATGTATTTAATAAATAACCATCATTATAAAAAACATCAGGAAAATATACATTTAAAGTATACAGCAACCAAATAAATATTATACAGTAACCAAATCAATAATAATCAGTAACCAATTTCTATGTACTTAGTAACCAAAATATAAAACATATTTTTCCATGCATTTTGCTATCAAAAGCAATTAGATATCTCGCCTTTGTTAATCAACATCAATTTTGGCTAACAAGTAACCATTAATATAAAAATATAAGTAAAATTGTACATTAATATGCTTCAACAACCAATAATAAATAACCAATTAATCATGCGATAATTAAGTTTGCATTTAGTCGATAACCAAGTCGGCGTATTTAGTCACTAAATAATATTTTACACGAGAACTAAGTCAACATTATAATTTTATCAATAACCAATTTAGAATTAATCGATAACCATTATAAGTGTTACACAATAAGTGAAGTCAAGATTAATCGAATTAATATAATATTACTTAGTAACCAAATCAACATTAACAAGAACTTGAATCGGCATTAATCGATAACAAAGTCGGCATTAATTAGTAATATTATGCGATAACTAAAACAACATTAGTCGAAGAATTAAAAGACAACATTAGATAGTATAATGTTACACGATCGATTATCTTGACTTTGTTATCAAAAACAAGATCTGGCGACTTTGTTAATCAACATTAATTTTGGTTCTCAGACACCATCAAAATGTTACCAACCATGTGGTTAATGATTACTAACATTAAACAATTATATATTCTGTAAATAATTAAATTTGTTGTATTGGTTCTTTATCATCGATCATCATTACGACAACCCGAATAAACATTATAAAGTAACCAAATCAATATTAGACAGTAACCAAACTACATAATCTTAGTAACTAGAAAATAAATCAAATTTTTACATGTAGTTTTGAAGGCCTAAATGATAGAATTTGACGAAAAAACCATGCAGTTCACCAGCGAAGCTAGTAATTTTTGATCGTTGATCCGTTTCCAATGAAATTAGGCTCCAAAAACGCCAAAATTCGACACTCCAAATTTGATAACATTATACAGTAATATGCTTCAGCAACCAATATTACAATAACCAATTAATCTCTGCAGTAATTAAGTTTGCATTAGTCAGTAACCAATTCAGCATTGGTCAGTAACCAATTAAGTCAGCATTAGTCACTAGATAATTTTGAGCAGTAACTAAGTCAGCAATATAATTTTACACAATAACCAAGTCAACATTAGTCAGTAACCATATAATGCTACATAGTATTTATAGTAACCATTTTAAACGTGAAAAACTTAAGAAAGGTTATCAATATAAGAATTCGTAGAAAACAGAGGTAACTATATGCATATGAATCACTTTTCTCAAAGATTGATTTTTATCGAAGTTCTTTGCGATTTTATTCTTGAACTTCAACAATCACGGTGGATTCGATTGTTTTTGGTTCTTGAACTTGAAGTTGCTGTTGATTTTGTATGCTATTTTGTGATCTCAGCGTGCCGTCGCGATGAAAAGTTTCGTCTTCTTGATCTCGGTCTTGTATTGCGCCGGAAGATTCTGATTCTTGAGCGGGAAGAAGTTGTTGATCTTTATATGCTATTTTCGATTTCGAGTTAAGGCGTGACAAAGTGATTCGCCTTCACCGATTTGATAAGCGCGACGATTTCTGCGTCTTCTCCGTTGTTGATATGTGTTCCGATTTCAAAGTTGCATGATTTTGGGGCGGTTAATTGAAAAGATGAAATTCGGTAACTGACGTGTATGAGTTAATGACACGTGATTTTAGCACGTATATTGTGTATGTTTTATTTCTGTAATTATGTTTTGTATGTTTTATTTTTGTAATTATTTTTTAATTGTTGTATATTAGTGTAAAGGACCCAAAATTAATTCGAGAAGATGGGATGGATGACTCCAGAAATATTTGGACAAACCTCTGAATTTCAGTGGTCCAGTAAGTCCAAAAGTACTACTAGTTCATTCAATGATTTATGGCCACTAGATTTTATGTGATACCCTCAGGCCCGAGAGTTATTATGTAAACAGGACCACAATATTACTTCCTTAATCAAAGAGAAAAATAGAACTGGTGGCCCATTATAAAATCCTTCAGAGAGAATTGATAAGATAAAGCTGATTTTTTTTTTTTTTTACTTTTTAGTGGTCCCAACACCCGTATATGTAAAATATAGGATTAATTACATATTTTAGTACATTTTTAAAAATAATTATAATAATGGTGCATCCATAAAATAATTACAAAAGTAATACATTTTCCCATATTTATTTACAATTTTAGTGTAATTAGAATTCCTTAATTTAGGGGATTAGTATTGGTGGTCTGACATGGCAAATCTCCCCTATATCTTCCCGTTAATTATTATTTTCTTATTCAAATACATTCAAACATTATAGACTCATTTTTTATCTTTGTTCCTGTTTCTCTCTCTTTTTTATCCTCTTTCTTCTCTCTCTTCACTTGCTCCTTCGACGGCACAGTAAAAATATGAAGGAAAGTTTTTGGAGAAGACAAATTTGGGGAATTCAATGACGAGTTATCAACAATCAGAAACTGCAGTGTGTGAAATGAATCCAGTGTTATCGCCTTCATGGGTTGAAAAGAAAATGCAGGGCATTCACTTTTAGTAGTAGAAAGGAAAAATTAGAATGACAGGAATCAAAACCATTAGAGCTTTGGCTTTAAAGTACCTATGTGGTATTTCTTTTGAACTCTAAATATTATTATGTTCTTTTCTTATTTATTTTCTTAAACATATACTAATAATTAATATTATTTTGGTCTTAAAATGAGAGTTTCAGCAACTAATAGAAGAGATTGGTAATCGAACATTCATACCAAGGTAACCAAACCTTCATACCAAGGTTACCAAACCTTCATACCAAGGTCACCAATCCACCTTCACGATAATTTTTTCATAGTGCAGTTGGTAACCAAACCTTCATACCAAAGTAACCAAACCGTCATACCAAGGTAACTAATCCACCTCCACACCTTCAGTTTTTTCATAGTGCAGTTGGTAACCAAACTTTTATACCAAGATAACCAAACCTTCATATCAAGGTAACAAAACCTTCATATAAAGGTAACCAATCCACATCCACACCTGTAGTTTTTTCATAGTGCAGTTGGTAGCCAAACATTCATACCAAGGTAACCAATTCAGTGTTATTAGGTTACCAATTTATTTTGAATATGATGCGATTGGTAGCGAACCTTCGTGCGATGAGTAGCGAACCTTCATACCAAAGTAACCAATTCAGTTTTATTAAATTACCAATTTATTTTGAATGTGATGCAGTTAGTAGCCAAACCTTCATGTAGTTGGTTGCCAAACTTTCAAACCAAGGTAACCAATTCATACTGCAGGTGTGGAGGTTGATTGGTTATCTTAGTATAAAGGTTTGGTTACCTTGATATAAAAGTTTGGTTACCTTGGTACGAATGTTTGGTTATCAACGTTACATTACATATCACTCTCTTGTCTCTCTCTTTTCTATGCAATGTATAATTAATAAATTGGTTTAACATTCCAACAAAATTGGTTTAACAGTTGTGCAACCCAAACAACTTAAGAGAGTACGTGACATCGAAATTGATTAAAATTATGAGCCAATGCTTGACAGTTGGGCAACCCAAACAACTTATGAGCCTCGCATTGTAAGACCCTAGCTTTTTATAAATAAAATTGAATTTTCTCTATTCATTATCTTGAAATAATAAGGAGTTAATTTGATATAATGTTTTGGTTATGGGTGAAATATGCAAATTTTACAAAATAAGCAAGTGGTTGTAAAATATTCATTTCTGTCGGGAAATATTCGTTTGGTCGTGGAATATTCTTTTTCGAGAATATCCGTCGGCCAGTATGATCATTCATGGGCCCCATAACTTGAATAACTATCGAGATGAAGAAAGCAGACAAGTTTGAGTTTTTATAAATAACAGCGTAGTTATTCAGATTAACATTTGTTGGAATACCCTATGGTTAAAATACGATGTCTGGCGCTATGTTGCACGGCGAGCACACGGTATTACCTGCAAGTGTTGTTTAATTATTGATTAAATGCGTAAAGAAGACCTACTCAATAATTGTTACGATGAATTCTTCGCTCAATATTTTATTTTATTGATTCAATAATTCTTTGCGTTGATATTGTATATTATTATTGTTTCAATAATTGTCAACGCACGATATTTCCCATTATCGGATCAATAATTCATATTATTTGAATAATTTTGTTAGATAACATTATTGGCAATGTCTAGAAAGTTACATCAAGGAGAGGTTTAGTCACCTAATTAAGCTAGCCAGTAGGAGAAATCCTTATTGAAAAGCCCCTCTTTCTTGGGAACAGCTGGGTTGTCATAATTGTGATTCTGTAATATTATTTGTGAATAATTAATTATTTATTTATATGATAAAGAAATATTTATTTGATGTGGATATAAATGATGGATTTATTTATGTGGTTATAAATGAAGGAATTAATGTTGAGGTATTTTATCAGTAATTTTGTCGGAATGGAGGTATTAAAAAATTAAATTAGTATTTTTACGATATATTGCGTGAGTTATAATTTTTAATCCGACCGTTGGATCATTGTGATATTTGGATATGTTATACATATATAAGTTGAGTATATGTCCACAAATTTTGAACCGTTAAAAATGAATATATGATTTGTTATGAATTTTAAGAGGTGACTGATTCGGAAATTAGGTTTATAAATGATTTTGGTGGAAAATTCTAGAATTGAGTGGGCCCCACTTGTGGTTGGTGAAGAAATGTGCTGAATTTTATTTCAAATGTGGTGGTGTGGCAATAGTAGCAAGTAAAGCCATCGGTGGCAGTCGAGTCGCTTTGGCGTCTAACATTTTCCTATAAATAGAGGGCTAAGTTAGAATTGAAAATCACACCGAAACATAAGCTTTCTCTCTCTCTCTATATATTATCGGCGTATTTTGTGAGTATTTAGATACTTTGAGAGTTCTTTGCTCAATCTGAAGTTTCATTCAAAGATCACTTGAGCCTTTCATTCCAAAATCTTTGTTTTCTTTGAGGTAAGGGATGTTATTTTCTTCTTAAATGATATTATTTTCTTCAATATCATTATGCCAAAATATTGGTGAACTTTTTAATCAAATTTAGAATTTTTTGTGTCGAAGTTACTATTCATGAATACAGCACTATTCACCGAAAAATAAAAATTTTCTTTTTTGTCCAAGATGTCTATTTTGGCTACCATCTTTGATTGTATCCATGTTTTGATCGTTATTTTTGAATTCTGCTTCACAATTGGTTATTATGAAGTATTATTGATCTTGGATAAACTGTTATACGAATCCCTAATATTTGTCCTTCTGTCTCATTAGATTCGTTTTTTTTAAAATATTTTTCATCATTCTCAGTCTTAAATGATGATATTACTGAATAACTTTGGCCTGTAGTGCAAAGATGAATGATTAACTAATGAATATCTTTGGCCCGTAGTGTAAAGATGAGCAGGTATTGAGATCCACATGACCAACTGGTGATATAAATGAATATCTTTGGCCTGTAGTGCAAAGATGAATATTTGATTAAAGATGTATATTGATTGTGGTTACAGGGATAAAATATTAATGATGAATTTTTAAATCTTAGAAGATAGTAGAATTCATTCTCTACGTGACTCTTCTAATGGATTATTATTTCCGCTGCATTTGTTGATCTAAACTTGTTGTCTATTATATTTTATCATATTTTTTCCCTGTTGAAGACTAATGATAATTTGTTGTGTATTATCTTAGTTATAATATTCTTTACTGGGCTAGTTGAGCTCACCCTTTTTCTTTTTGTTTCATTTTTCTTCTCAGGAGGTGAGAACATAGCAGGATCGAGTCGGGGTATGGAGTGATGGTTCTAGAAAGATGTTTTAGTAGTCCTCACTATTTTTATAAAATAGTGTATGAATAATTGTAATGAGGACTTATTTGAGTGTGGATATTGTCTAGAAGACAATATTTGTATTTAAACTCACAGTATGTGTTGTCGTATTTTGCACGACAATTGTATTATTGAAGTTTTAGTTTGCTTTCTGTATCATGTATTTGGCGACTCAAAATGGGTGTGGTGTATACCTATTTTGGGGGCGTCACAGTTGGTATCAAAGCTTAGGGATATGATCCCTGGCTGAGATGTGAAAATAGAGCTAGGAGGGGAGAGATGAGTAAATCCTTCGCTAGTGTGTCCTACCTAAGCTTAATTGTTGGTCGGTCATAATATAGGGATATTATGTGATATGTTAATTTGTTTAATTAACCCTTGTTTTATGGCGATTTTAAGAATGGCAAATTTGAAACGTTAACAATGGAGTGAATGAGATCGTGGAGACACCTCTAATCACCAACCAAAGATAATGTGATGTCGGTGAAGAAGAAATTACAGATATCCATGTTGTGATTGAAGAATTGATAGTTGCACCTTTAGAGATAGTCGCGAAGTAAAGAACCGAGAGTGAGGAAGAAGAGGTACCTGAGGAGAATTTGTTAGAAGAATTTTATGATCGAAATTTAGAATTGCAAAATTGAATTCATGAGTTAGAAAGAAATTGAAGAAACATTGGTGATGCGTGGAGTAAAAAGGATGCAACAATTCAAGCTTGTGTTACCCGATATGTTATCTTGAATGAAAGCACTTTTTGGCGAGTATAAGGCGATAAAAAGTCGGAATCTAAGTGAAAGAAGAAACAACTGAACGAGTGAGAATGAGTGATGCATGTAAGACCCCAACTTTTACGAATAAAAATGTATTTTCTATAAATATCATTTTTGAATATTATGGAATAAATTTGATATAATGTTATAGTTGTGGGTAATATTTATAAATTTTTCAAAGTATGCAAGTTGTTATATAATATTCGATTGGTCGGAGAATATTCATTTTAAACAGGGAATATTCGTACGACGGCGCAATCATTGGTGGACCCCACAACGGAATTATTGTCGGATGAAGAAAACGACAAAAATATTTTTATGAAAATAACGGCGAAAGTTTTACCGTTAATCTGTTGAACTACTCGGTAGTAAAAATACGATGTACTGGCGTGGTTGCATAAGTAGCACCGGTATTGATTATTAATGCTTACGTGAAAGTCACCCGGTTTTGTTTCGATAATTGTTGCATAGTATCTCACGTTATTTGATTCAATTATTATCGATATTTTATATATTATTAAATCAATAATTGAGATGACAGAGTTATTAATATTATTATTTGTAATATTAACGATGTCTGAAGTTCCTATGAAATGAGAGGTTTGGTCATCTAATTGCGCCGCCATAGGAGAAATCCTTATTGAAAAGCCCCTCTTTCACAGGAGCGACACAGTCGATTAATATTGTGAATTATAATAATGATGATAAATGAAGTATTTGTTGTAAACTTTTACTTATTATTTGGATCCCCATTTACCCATTTTTTAAAATAATCGGTAGAGTATATATATATATGAAAGGGACTTGTGGGGGTAGAATTAGAAAATGTGTGTGTGTGTGTACCGTGTGTGTAGGAGTGTGTGTAAGTTGAATTAATGGTGGGAAAGTGTTTTGATGATAGTGATAGGTGGATGAATTATGGATGATTTTGTTAAAACCATGTGTTATATATATATATATATATATATATATATATATATTATATTTTTGTTTTACTCAATAATGGCTTTGAAATTCAAGCACCGATTATTGCAAAGGACATCCGTGATTTATAAAATTATTGTGTCCGTGATATTTTCTAAACAGTACCCCTTCAATTCTCCTATAAATAGGATGCTTAATTAGAATTGAAATCACACCAGAAATTCAGAGAAAATTCTCTTCTATAATCTTGAGCATATTTCTTTAGAGTTTTAAGAAGCTTTGAGCGTAGTGCTAACTTTCTTAAAGAATATCCTCGCCCTACCAGTCGGAATACTCTTCTTTTATGGTAAGGGGTATTTTTTTTCTTCATATTCATGAAGAGAACTTCGGTTATTCCATTCGTTATTATTCTGTTGGAACATCCTGTCTGTGCGTTTTAAGCTGGACATGGTTCCATCTTTATTATTCTGTTGGAATATCCTCGTGCATGCGCTTTTACGCCTGACTGATTTCGCCTTTATTATTACATTTGGAATATCACATCTGCATGCGTTTTTACGCCTCGGACTGATTCCGTTATTTATTATTCTGTTGGAATAACTCGTCTGTCTGCAATACTGCATGCACGGTGATTTCTGTTGTTATTCCATTCTTTATTATTCATTTGGAATATCCCGCTTGCGGTGCATATTACGCTGACCGGTTCCATTATTTATTATTCATTGAATAACACATATACATCTGCAAGTACTGCATGCATGATGATTTCTTTTGTTATTCCATTCTTTATTATACTCAGTTGGTTAAAGTTTTGACTTCTATACTCCATGAAATTAGTGGAATATTCTTGATATTTGTGCTTCATCCAGTATCTTTTCATGAAAATATTCTTCTGAGCATTCTTGAATTTTACTTTACAAAGAAGTGTCATGTTGACAATTTGGACGTTATTAGTTCCTGGATAAAATAATTCTTGAACTTGTTTTATTGAATTCTTATATCATTGTCATCATCCTCATACTTATATTTTGTTGAAAGTTATCTGAGGCCTGTAATGCATAGATGGACTTGGTATGATTATGACCAGGGATTATTCGGTATAATTATGACCGTAATGTTACAAATGATATGGTAAAAGTCCTCATTGGCCCGTAGTGCATTGATGGACAGTTGTTGGCATGATCATGACCATTGATGAATACACAAATATCCTTGGCCCGTAGTGCATGGATAAATTATGGTTGTGATACTAATGAATATCCTTGGCGTAGTCTTGAGGATGATATGGATTATTTATTAAGCTGAGTCCTAGCGATAAAAGTGATGAAAACTTTTTAAATCATAAAAGATAGTAGATTTTATTCTTTACTTGACTCTTTTAATGGACTGCATGTTCCGCTGCAGTTTAACTTGATGTCTATTTTATTTTATCAGTTTAACACTGTTGAGGACTAATGATAATTTATTCTGCATTATCTTAGTCATAATATTTCTTACCGGGCTAGTTGACCTCACCCTTTCTTTCACTGTTCTTTTCAAGAAATGAGAACGTAGCCGGGACTAGTCGGGGAACGGAGTGATGGTCCGAGATGGTATCTTAGTAGTCCTCACTATTCTGTTAAATAGTGTGATAATAAATGTAATGAGGATTAATTGAGTGTGGATATTGTCTAGATGACAATATTTGTATTAAAACTCACAGCATATATTTTGTCGTATATTACACGAGTGTTGTATAATTAAGTTGTATTTGAATTTTGTACCATGTATTTGGCGACTCAAGATGGGTGATGTATACCTATTTTGGGGGCGTCACAATGAATGGGTAAAAGCCGCACGACGCGTTGATATTGTGGAAAGAGATGTCCGATCTAAGAAGGCTAAAATAGATGATATGTATTTCTCTTTTTGGACAGCAATTGAGAGAACCCAACATCGAGTTTTGAATTACCCTGTACATTGTGGTCAACCCCAATTCGATATGGATCGAAGATTAATGATTCGATCATGAAACAGAGTCTGATGAAGCGATTGAGGTGGAATATGCCCTATAGAAAATTCAATTTCAACGGTAGTGATGAAACCAAATACTGCCCCAGACAAGTCAAAGTCGGGTAGTTCAAGGGAGAGCGGTTGTCATGACTTTCCATAAAGTGAGGAACCCAAATGAAGTTATCACGGGTTAGTTAATCATAAATTTTGCGAAGTTTATACCTCACTAGATACCGGTTCTACCCATTTTTTTATCTCTCCTGCTTGTGCTCAACGTTTAAACTTGACTTCGGAGAAATTATCCTTTGACTTATCTGTGGAGACTTCGTTAGGAGAAACCTTTATCACATCCACTATTTATAAATCTTGCTTAATCCAAGTTGGCACAATGACATTACCTATTGATCTTATCTCTTTATAGATACTTGCATTTAACGTGATTTTAGGAATTGATTGGTTAACCACTCATCATGCCAAAATTGATTGTTTTCGTAAGGTTGTTATTTTTCATATTCCTAACCAACCTGTTATGCAAATTCAAGCAACCAACCCATTGAAGTCAAACACTTTCATATCAAGCCATAAAGCCATTCGTTTATTGAAAAACGGATGTCAAGCTTTCTTAGCCCATGTTATGGATTTGAATAAAGACACGTCAGATTTGAATAAAATTTCTGTTAGTGAATTTCCTGACGTATTTTCTGAAGAATTTCCTGGCCTACCCCCAGAGTGTGATATTGAATTTTGTATCGACTTTGAACCTGGTACAAAATCCATTTCTAAAATCTTTTATCAAATGGCTCCTATTGAACTTCAAGAGTTAAAAACCCAAGTACAAAAGTTAGTACCCGAGCCTCTATCTGGTGACTTCCTTTGTGGAATGCACCAAAGCCAGACTCTCTGTAGGGAACTCTATATTTGTGTGGTGGTAAAACGATAGGTGCCATTGTGACGTGCAATCCAAGATTGAGATATGAATCACATATGAGAATAACTTAAGTCAGTAATCAAAATATCTAGCTTTCTAGGCTTAATTGGTTACTATCAGAGGTTCGTGGAAGGACTTTCTCGAATCGCTACTCTGTTAACTTAGCTGACTCGGAAAGATACAAAATTCGTATGGAGCGAGGAATGCGAGAAGATTTTCCAAGAGTTCAAGAGGCGACTCATTTCGGCACTTGTTCTGACCATACCATCCTGGAAAAGCGAACGTGGTAGCTGACGCATTGAGTAAAAGATTGTACGCAAGTACGAGTGCGATATTGTTGAACACAAAGACCTATTTTGTATAATTTACAAACGATAGAGATAGAGTTAAAGACTCTAGGGACCTACGTGATGATATACGAGTAGAATCGAATTTAATCGATAACGTTAAAGCTGCTCAAGCTACAGACCTGGAGCTGATGAATATAAAGAAGAAGGTGCAAGAAGACGTTATTCTAGAAGTAAGAGTCGATGAAGAGAAGAAAGCTCAAACCTTCGATTTATTTAAAATCCTCGATCGAGTAGGAACTGTGGCCTATAGACTCGCCGTAACGCTAAGTATGTCGCGTGTTCATAATGTTTTTCACGTATCGATGTTACTTAAATATGTGGACGACCCGAACCACATCATTGAGTTAGAACCGGACGAGATAGCCGAAGATTTAACGTACAAGTAGGTACTTGTCAAAATATTGGATAGGAAAGAGCATGTCCTACGCACGAAGGTTATACCACAAGTCAAGGTTTTGTGGAGGAACCGTGCTATTGAGAAAATGACCTGGGAGTTGGAATCGGAAATGAAAGCGAGGTACCTCACCTTTTTGAAACACTGTGTACGTGACGTCCAATTTCGAGGACGAAATTTCATAAGGAGGGAGGTTGTAAGACCCGACTTTTTATAAATAAAATTGAATTTTCTCTATTCATTATCTTGAAATAATAAGGAGTTAATTTGATATAATGTTTTGGTTATGGGTGAAATGTGCAAATTTTACAAAATAAGCAAGTGGTTGTAAAATATTCATTTTTGTCGGGGAATTTTTGTTTGGTCGTGGAATATTCTTTTTTGTCGGGAATATCCGTGCATTTGCCCAGCCTTAGCCATTCATTATGGCCCCATAACTTGAATAATTGTCGGATGAAGAAAATGACAAGTTTGAGTTTTTATAAATAATGGTGTAGTTGTTACCGTTAACAATGTTGGAATACTCGGTGGTTAAAATACAGTAATACGTGTGGTTGCAGACGAAGAAGCACACCAGTATTACATGATATTGTTTAATTATTGATTCATACGTAAGAAGCCACTACTCAATAATTGTTACGATGATTCTTCGCTCAATATTTTATTTTATTGATTCAATAATTCTTTGCGTTGATATTGTATATTATTGTTGTTTCAATAATTGTCACTGCACAGTATTTCCTATTATCAGATCAATAATTCATATTATTTGAATAATATTGTTAGATAACATTATTGGCAATGTCTAGAAAGTTTTGTCTAAGGAGAGGTTTGGTCACCTAATTGCGCGTCAGTAAGGAGAAATTCTTATTGGAAAGCCCCCTCTTTCTTGAGAACGGCCTGGTTGTCATAATTGTGATTCTGTAATATTATTTGTGAATAATTAATTATTTATTTATATGATAAGGAAATATTTATTTGATGTGGATATAAATGATGGATTTATTTATGTGGTTATAAATGAAGGAATTAATATTGAGGTGTTTTATCAGTATTTTTGTCGGAATAGAGGTATTAAAAAATCAAATCAGTATTTTTATGTTATATTGCGTGAGTTATAATTTTTAATCCGACCGTTGGATCGTTGTGATTTTTGGATATGTTATACATATATAGGTTGAGTATATGTCCACAAATTTTGAACCGTTAAAAATGAATGTATGATTTGTTATGAATTTTAAGAGGTGACTGATTTGAAAATTAGGTTTATAAATGATTTTGGTGGAAAATTCTAGAATTGAGTGGGCCCCACTTGTGGTTGGTGAAGAAATGTGCTGAATTTTATTTCAAATGTGGTGGGTGGCAATAGTAGCAGGTAAAGCCATCGGTGTAGCAGTCAAGTCTGCTTGGCGCTCTTAACATTTTCCTATAAATAGAGGGCTAAGTTAGAATTGAAAATCACACCGAAACATAAGCTTTCTCTTTCTCTCTATATTATCGAAATATTTTTGTGAGTATTTAGATACTTTGAGAGTTGTTGTTCAAGATAAGTTTAATTCAAAGACTTTCCGACCTTTCATTCCGAAGTACTGTTTCTTTGAAGTAAGGGATGTTATTTTCTTCTTAAATGATATTATTTTCTTCAATATCATTATACCAAAATATTGGTAAAATTTTTAATCAAATTTGGAACTTTTTGTGTCGAGGTTACTATTCACGTATACGACACTATTCACGAATACAGCACTATTCACCGAAAAATAAAAATTTTCCTTTTTGTCCAAGATGCCTATTTTGGCTACCATCTTTGATTGTACCCATGTTTTGATCGTTATTTTTGAATTCTGCTTCACAATTGGTTATTATGAAGTATTATTGATCTTGGATAAACTGTTATATCTGAATCCACTAATATTTGTCCTTCCGTCCTCAATTGGATTCGCTTTTCTTTAAAATATTTTTCATCATCCTCGGTCTTAAATGATGATATTATTGAATATCTTTGGCTGTAGTAGTACAAAGATGAATGATTAATCGATGAATATCTTTGGCCCGTAGTGCAGAGATGAAAGCGGTGTTGAGATGAACATGACCAACCGGTGATATAAATGAATATCTTTGGCTTTTAAAGTGCAAAGATGAATATTTGATTAAAGATGTATATTGATTGTTATTCTGGGGATAAAATATTGATGATGAATTTTTAAATCTTAGAAGATAGTAGAATTCATTCTCTACGTGACTCTTCTAATGGATTGATGTTTCCGCTGCATTTGTTGATCTAAAACTTGTTGTCTATTATATTTTATCAGATTTTTTCCCTGTTGAAGACTAATGATAATTTGTTGTGTATTATCTTAGTCATAATATTCTTTACTGGGCTAGTTGAGCTCACCTTTTTCTTTTTTGTTCCATTTTTCTTCTCAAGTGGTGAGAACATAGCAGGATCGAGTCGGGGTATGGAGTGATGGTTCTAGAAAGATGTTTTAGCAGTCCTCACTATTTTTGTAAAATAGTGTATGAATAATTGTAATGAGGACTTATTTGAGTGTGGATATTGTCTAGAAGACAATATTTGTATTTAAACTCACAAGTATGTGTTGTCGTATTTTACCTGACAATTGTATTATTGAAGTTATAGTTTGCTTTCTGTACCATGTATTTGGCGACTCAGAATGTGTGTGGTGTATACCTATTTTGGGGGCGTCACACGCATTGTCTTGCTAATTGATTCACAAAGCTTGTAGACTCTCCAATGATGAAAATAAAAATATGATTTTTAATGTCACATGTCTTGTTGATCCACAATGTTGTGTTAGCCTATCCTTTGTCTCGTGAGTGCGAGTTTTGCTATACATGTGGAGCTGAGTGGAAGGATAAGAAACCATCTTATAACTGCCCACTCTGGGATAATAAGCACATTATAGATGAATACGACAAAGATGAATTTGAATTTGACGAGCATGACGACGACTACTATAAAACTGATTCGGACGATTACTACTGAATGCGGATCGTATCTATATCCCTCCCTTCACCTGTTTTCCTTTGAATTTCAATTTGTTTTTGTTGTTAGGTCCCAGATATTTGAATTATTAATTATGGTAGTTATTTCTCCTTGATTTTAGGTTTTCAAATTAATGTGAATTGCGTTATTTTTGTAATTATTTTGTGTATGTATTATTTTTGTAAATATTTTCCAATTATTGTATATTAGTGTTAAGGACCCTTAAATTTATGAAACCTGATCATATAATTAATTACAAATGATTATACAAATTATTATGTAAATGTGACACTATTAACTTAATTTACGCATCCGCATGAGATCTAGTCAGCACCGGCTATGGGTTAAAGCCCAAGGTGTCCGGGCTTTAGGCCCACAAATTTTTAGGGTCCCCTTAAATATTCTCTTCTTTTTATTACTTAAATAGAGTACTTAAATATTCTTTGAAAAACAAATTGACTGAGTGGTGAGTGACTGCGACACTGCGACAATTGAGCTTCTCCTGTTCTCCAGAGGACACCTTCGTTTCCTTCATTAGTGTCCCTGCCATAGCTGAATTACATATAGATATAAATACAGATAGAAAATCAGAAAATCAGAAGGCTCAAGTGTTAAATGCTATTCCAGTATTCCTTCTCACATATTTCAAGCTAATTTTAGGTATTATATTAATTCTATTTTTTAGGTTTTGAAATTAATTATTTTGTTTATGAGATTTAGAAGCATTGTTTAATTTAATTGGGCTTGATGACTAATTAAGTAGATTTGTTTATGCTATTATGGATTTGTTTATGCTATTATGAATCTAGTAAAAAAATTAATCTCTTTTGGATTTTTTTAATTGTTTGGGAGTAGTGTTAGACTCTTAATAAAGGAGGCCCTATTTGGTAATTAATTTAAAGATAATCACGAGATATGCTGGAATTTTACAGAATTTTAAATTTTAATTCACCATGGCTCCTAAAAAGTATATGTCTGGATCTGAAAAAAGAAAAAGAAAGAAAAAAGCGAATGAATTAGTTCAATCTCAAGCGGGTTCACTCGATAAATTAGTTGAATGGATTATCCATCCTATCCATTGAACATGAGATGACGGATAAGATTGATTGTGCGGATATTATTAATACTTTTGCTGCTAAAACTGCAAGAAGGATGATATTCAAGTGATATCTTTGAACTGATTACTTTTTTGACTTAATGATAATGTGATATCTAAATGATGCTTTGGAAATATTGAAATAGTCGGTTATTATATTTGGTATTCTTTCGTATTGATGCTCTTTTGTTCAGGAAAAGTTCTTCGTTTTTTATGCATATCTTAATAGCAATTCGCAAAAGGCTCATTTTTTGTTGTCATTCTTTTTAGACCCTTAAAACTCGTAGAAATAATTTCGGATCTAGTGTTACCAAAAGATGCCCCAATATATGATTTTATGAAACTAAGTCAATAGCATATATATATATATATATATATATATATATATATATATATATATATATATATGAATATTAATTTTTTTTTCAACGAACTAAAAATACGAATTAAAGATGAATTGAGCTATAACGATGGTTTTTTGATATATAGCGATGGTTCAAACCATCGCCTTATATATAAACGGTTATAACGATGGTTTTTTATGCTATAGCGACAGAAAAAATTATCTCTATATTCGATTTATTTTTTATCTTCACATATCGATTCGCTGCAAAAGCGGACTATATATATATATATGCTAATGGTTCGAAAGGGTTTATGTCATCAACTTTATTATGTGTAAGATGCAAAATTAAGAAATCTCCTCCAACTTTTTAGGCTGACTTTTGGTTGTTAAGCTATTTAAGTATAGTACGTACGTAATAGGCTAATAGCTACATAGTAAAGTTATTGGAGTCGTATATTTCTTCATTCATAATAAAAAAAAAACAATTGATAGAATAACCTAAGGCTTTTCATTATATTTCTTTCTTTTGCGTGTACTTGAAGAAAAAAGCAAGCTACCAACTAGTTTGTAGTAATCAATAAGAAGGTCATTAACGCTAACATAATCAAACTTTACCTCCTTAATCACGTGCTGCTAATTAATCTCTATGATTCCCTCTGCCTCTGCAACAATATTAATAATGGCTTCATGATACACGTTAAGATAACTAATTAATAAAAAGAGAATTGATAGTTGTAGGCAAATAATCACGGCCCCACAATTAGGTTTATTTACCCATGAAGCCTTTCAAATTTTAAAGATCCTTTACGATCGATCACACCCTCGGGGCCACCAAATCATATGATCATTGTTAATTTTTAAAACTTAATTATAGATATTTTTAAATTTAAAATCAAGATAATTTATTTAAAATTATGAAATAATAACATTTATAATGAATAATATTTTTTTATATAATTTATAATATTCATCATTTTAATAATTAATATTTAAAGAATCTAAATTTTAAATTTAAAAATCTCTTACGCCAATAATTTATAAAATCATAGGAAACGGATAGAGAGTATTTTCATCTCCGGCTTTTAAAGTTAGTTTATAAAAATTTAATTTTAAATTGAAGTTGGCAGGTGAGGGCTAAAAAAGCTGTATATTACGAGGGCTAAAATAATGTGTACAGTGTTATACAGACTGTATAATATTATTTTTTATATATATTTAAATTACATCTAAATCACTGAATTTTATAAAAATTTCAGTTAGAATAAATACTATATATTTTTTGAAAGCCAAAGCAAAAAAAAAAAAAACCCAAATCTTGGACCAGTCAAAAAAACCTGTCCAAAAAAACTGTCTACCTAGAGAGCAGATCCCCTATCCCCAATTTTTCTGTTCCCTTGTGTCCCTCCACTTAAATTTTGACACCTACTCTCTTACTTAACACTAATTAATTCTAAAATTAAATAAAATGACATGTGTCAAAATTTAAGTGAGGGGACACAAAGGAGACAGAAGATTTGCTCTCGTCTGCTTAGACTTATTGGTATATTACAGCAAAGTCCAAGCCATCACTTTGGAGGGGAAGAAATATTCTCGGAGAGCCATGCGTGTAGGACTGAGCATTCGGTTAATAACCGAACCGAATCACAAATTCGGTTATAACCGATACCCGAACAAACGTTGTTTTAAGTATCCTAATAAATAACCGAATTTTACACTAACTCGAATAACTCAATAACAATTGATTATTCGGTTATTCTTGATAAAAAATCGAATTAAAAACTAGTCGTAACACGCTTCAGCCATACTTCCTACAATCCATAAACATAATTACATAATCCATAAACAACAACACGCTTCTTACAATCCATTAACATAATCCATAAACACCACAGTTCCTACAATGATTAACACCATAAACATAATCCATAAACATAATATGCTTGAAGTCGCTAACTCGATGTTGCCCATTTGTTGTTGTTTACCGGCACGATGTTCAAGTTCATAGAATGACCATTTCTTGCCGCCCATAATCCATTTCTTTGATTGAACCTCCTACCACTTGTCCACTTCATAGTCAGCAGCAAATTGCTGTCTTCTTGTATTCTTTTGTTGAAGACTTGAACATTCATGTTACCTGATAAACTTAAGCAAAACTGCAAGTCACAAGACTAGAACAACAGATCCCATAACTCAAAGGCTAAAACAAGATTAACTGGCACAACATGAAACCAAGCCCAAATCATGGTTGGCAGCCTGACATACACAGACAGGACACCAAGGTCACAACAACAAGAAATCATGGTTGGCAGCCTGGCATACACAGACAGGACACCAAGGTCACAAGTCACAACAACAAGAAAGTCACAACAACAGTTGCCTAGGGAATCAATGGCCAAAAATTAAATAAGTATACATACTAAAGAGAGAGACTTGAATACTTGAAAGCTAAGATATGATGTATTCCTAATTATGCATAAAACATATTATAAACAAGCTTGGATTAATTGATAATCGTAAATTAATTAAAGCAAGCAAGCTCGAGGGGACTAAAGTAGGGTCATAAGATGATTAAATCATTAAAATATGCTATTTATTCCTTAGGTTGACTTGTATACAATTGCTTCAAGAACATTATCATGCAAGCTTTTAACTTGATTGAGCTCATGTAGTCGAAGAAAATGCTAATAACATCAAGCTTCATGACGAATTTTAAGTTTTAACCCCAATTGTACAAACAAGACCGCTTCTTGATGTTGGCGGATATAATATAATAGCTTAATAAGCTAGCTCAAAATACAATCATCTTCATTTTGCATGCAGAATCCTTGTTCTCCTCAACCTCTTAATTACCCTCACAAGTAAATTCACAATTTGTAAACAACAAAGAGCGAAAAATCCTACTCACTTTCAAGCTAACCGTAAAAATTTATAATAATGCCTTCCAAGTACACTTAAATAAACAAACAAAACTCGACCCTAAATTCATTTTAGGCCAAAAAAAAGACCGATTAAGATGTATGTCCTCATCTTCTTAGATCTAACCAAAATAATCTTAGTAATTATTTTATCTGAGAAGAGAAGTAAAGAGAGAGACTTGAATACTTGATGCGTAGTAATGAAAAAGTCGAAACAAAAGAACTCGAAGGGAGGCGATGCCGTGACTTCGTGACTGACTGACTGCCGTCGATCGAAGGGAGGCGACAATGGCTGATGACGATGGCCGATGAGGGACTGAGGGTCGAGCTCGACTTCTCAAGGGAGGCGATGAGGGTTTGAGATCAAAGATTTGTCCAGTGGCCTCTGTGTTGTGTAGAGTCTCAGAGATCAGTGGACTGAGATCAGAGCTCGACTGTGTTTAGAAATTAGGATTTGGAAATTTGAGAGAATGAGAATGAGATTGACTGATTGAGGGTTTGAGATCAGGCAAATGAGGCGATGGGGGTTTGCGAAGTGCCGAAATATCAAACTATCAATAACACAAATACACAATAAGTCATTAAGTCATATTATTTTTTAAGTAGACATGTATTCTGCTTTTAATAAACCGAATAGGCTAAAAAATAATATCCGTAAAAATTAACTCAAACTCAGTAATATAATTCTGATATATAACCGAATTGTTATAAATAACCGAATTATCAGAAAATTTCGGTTAAATTAATTCGATTCGGTTTAGTGTTTCGGTTATATCCGTTTTTTGCTCACTCCTATATGCGCGGGCTTGATAATTAAATCACATCAAGTTTTACTAGTTAATTAAGTACTAGACTATATTCCAACCTACTAGTATTTTTAAAAATTTTTAATTTTTAATTAAGATGGTTTTTACATGCTAAAGAAATTAAATTTACGTGCATTACAACTCAGCACACTATTACTTTACTCTGCTCCTAATCTATAATATAAAACAGAGCAGAGAGAAAACATATGTGTCCCATCAAAGCTCCACGTCAGCAGCTCTCTCTCATTCCTCTTTATTCAAATTTCAAACCTTCTCCCTCAAACCTTCTTACGCTCACAGAGCTCTTATCTCTCATACCCAGCCAACTCGATCCCCCAAACAACTCGATCCCTTTCAATTCCCCTAAATCTCTTATCTCTCATACCCAGCCCAAATTGGGTTCACCAAGATTGAAAAACGCAGAAGCAGAAGAAGAAGTCAAAGATCTAAGACCTTCTCCTCTTGGCTCTCCTCTTCCTCGGCACCTTAGGTCGTGCTGATCGACTTTCTACGGACGAGATTTCGATACCCACCCACCAGCCCACTGGTCCAATAATCCTTATCTTGGTATTTTTGTGTGCTTCAGTTGAGTTGGAAATTTCAATTTTTATGTCCAATTACATTTTATTTCCCATGATTTCTTATTTTCTAATCTCAATCTTTACTTCCATTAATTTGGCCTGAACATTGTCAATGAATGAGAACTCCATCTGACAAAGAAATTATAATTTCTGTTGACCTCCATTACTGTAAGACCCCAACTTTTATGAATAAAGATGAATTTTCTATAATTATCATTTTTAAATATTATGGAATGAATTTGATATAATGTTATAGTTGTGGGTAATATTTAGAAATTTTGCAAAGTACGAAAGTTGTTTATAATATTCGATTGGTCGGGAAAATTCGTACGACGGCACAATCATTGGTGGACCCCACAACGGAATTATTGTCGATTGAGAAAAACGATAAAAATATTTTTATAAAAAATAACTATGGAAGTTTTACCGTTAATCTGTTGAAACACCCTCGTGTTAAAAGTATGAATACGCATGGTTGTTAAGAGTAGCGTACAAAGATTGATTATTGATGTTTACGTGAGAAGTCATTTAGTTTTATTCAATTATTGTTTAAATTTATATATTATTAAATCAATAATTGAGATGATGAGTTATTAATATTATTATTTGCATTATTAATGATGTCTGAAGTTCTGCCAAGAGAGAGGTTTGGTAATCACTAATTATGCACGATAGAGAAAAATTCTTATTAGAAAGCCCCTCTTCCTTGAACGACACAATTCGATTAATAGTGTGAATAATAATAATGATGATGAAGTTTTGTTTTATTAGTATTATTAATGTAATAAAATGTAAAAGCTTTTTATATAAAAATGAATACTTTTATAAAGTTATTCGCTTTATTAAAGCTAATAGTAAAAATCTTTTTATATAAAATGTAATACTTTTATAAAGTTATTCATTTTATTAGATAATAATTAGAATATATTATATTTTATTATGCATAGTGTTTTGATATAGTGTTCTGCATAGTGTTTGCATAGTAGAATCTTTTTAAAAGTTATTCATTTTATTAGATTATAAATAGAATATATTATATTTTATTGTAAACCAATCTGACCCGCTTGCTTAAAGTAAATCGATCTGGACCGCTTCATGGATTGATTATTATTCATTCCATTCTTCTATAAATGTAAGCTCATTCCTTCATTATTTCTTACGAATTCACCTTGAAACTCTCTAGAGAAAACCGTAGAGAGAATTATTCTTCTATCTTGAGTGTATTTCTTTAGCGTTTAAGAAAGTTTTGAGCGTAGTGCAAGTTTCTTCAAGTATATCCCCGCCCTACCGTCGGAGTACTCTTCTTTATAATGTAAGGGGTATTTTTTTTTCATATTCATGAAGAGAAATTATGTTATTCCATTCTTTATTATTCTGTTGGAATAACCTGTATACGCGGTCACTTGGTGATTTCTGTTGTTATTCCATTCGTTATTATTCTGTTGGAACATCCTGTTTGTGCGTTATACGCCGGACCTGGTTCCGTCTTTATTATTCTGTTAGAATATCCTGTCTGTTCGAAGTACCGCATGTATGGTGATTTCTGTTGTTATTTCATTCTTTATTATTCTATTGGAATATCCTGTCGGTGCGTATTACGCCTGACCTGGTTCCGTTATTTATTATTCTCATTGGAATAACTCGTTTATCTAAGCACCGCATGCACGTGGTGATTTCTTTTGTTATTCCATTCTTTATTATACTCATTGGTTAAAGTTTTGACTTTCTATACTCCATAAAATTGGTGGAATATCCTCGATATTTGCACTTCATCCAATATCTTTTCGTGGAAATATTCTTCCGAGCATTCTTAAATTTTACTCTACAAAGAAGTATCATGTTGACAATTTGACGTTATTAGTTCCTGAATAAATTAATTCTTGAACTTGTTTTATTGAATTCTTATATCATTGTCATCATCCTCATATTTATATTTTGTTGAAAGTCATCTCGTGGCTGTGGTGTGTATGATGGACTTGGTATGATTATGACCAAAGTGATTATTCTATTGTAATCATGGCCGTAATATTATAAATGATGTGGTAAAAGTCCTCATTGACCATTAGTGCATTGATGGACAATTGTTGGCATGATCATGACCATTGATGAATACACGAATATCCTTGGCCCGTAAGTGTACGGGATAATTTGTGGTTGTGATACTAAATGAATATCCTCGGCAGTAGTGCGGGGATGATGTGAATTATTTATTAAGTCGAGTCCCAAATGATAAAAGTGATGAAAAACCTTTTAAATTATAAAAGATAGTAGATTTTATTCTCTACTTTACTCTTTTAATGGATCAGATGTTCACCGCAGCTTAAACTTGATGTCTATTGTATTTTATCGGTTTAACATCGTTGAGACTAATGATAATTTATTCTCAGATTATCTTAGTCATAATATTTCTTATTGGGCTAGTTGAGCTCACACTTTCTTTCACCGTTCTCTCGTGAAATGAGAACGTGGCCGGACTAATGTCGGAAACCGAGTGACGATCCAGATGATAGTATTAGTAGTCCTCACTATTTTGTTAAATAGTGTGACAATAAATGTAATGAGGACTTATTTTGAGTGTGGATATTGTCTAGAAGATAATATTTGTATTAAAACTCACAGCTTTCTTGTTGTATATTAAAGATTATATTTGTATTCTGTACCATGTATTTGGCGACTTAGAATAGGTGATGTATACCTATTTTGGGGGCGTCACAGTTACAATGTAATATGCAAACGATTGTATCTTGCATATTACGTGTTCGATAAAATGCCGATAGGAAGAGAAACATGTACACCTCCATTACATACATTCATTTATTTTGACTTATTGCTTTTGATAAGAACTTTTCTTTTCACCTTGAATTCCATATTAATTTATAATTCGAATTTCATAGAGTACAAATAATTGAAAGTAGGTTGCACATGAACACCTCTCTAATTCAATGGTAGTTACTGTACTAATCGTTATGCTATATTGTCAGGCTATTTATTTAACAATGATTTATTATAAATTATCGTTATTTCATAAGATGCTTAATATTTGTTCAGTCAATATGCTTGGTATTTATCTTAGGAATCTATAATATAAAACCACTACTAGAAAAACAAGAATACGTGACGGAACTTTGTGACAATTTTTAAAAACAGTCCCAAAAGATAGTAATTTGTGATGGACTTTTTAAGCAATCACAAAATAATAGTATATATGATGGCTCTTAGTGATGACTAATCTTGCCATCAATGTATTATAATTGTGATGACCATGTCAATCATACAAATTTTTTCACACAAAATAAATTTTCTTTTTGTGATACACTAAGTCATCACTTATAGATATACCCTTTTCGTGATTGCATTTTAGCTATCACTAATATTTTAATGTAAGAAATAATCAAAACAATATTTCATGATGGTCATGACAATCATTAAAAAAGATAGATTTTTGTGACGACTTTTATTTGAAATTACAAAAAGAAGGTATTTTGTGATGGAATTTTCAAGCTATCACAAAACTATAAAATATATGATGGCTCTTAGTGATGACTAATGTTACCATCATCATAAAGTATTTGTGACTGCCATTGCAATCACCAAATCTTATGTGTAAGTAATTTTTTTAGTAAGTCAACTCACATATGTTTCCTTTTATATTTTATTTTAAAATTATAATCATGATCTGGACTTTGGTGTAGTGGTAATACTCGTTACTTTGTTTGCAAATGGGAGAGGGTTCAAATCTTACAAGTATCATTTGATACAATTAATATAGTGAAATAAATTATACGTAAATAGAGATTCACGTTCTTACATTTGATCCCTAAAGTCTTGTTTTTTTGTGATGACTTTGACAATCACAATAGATTACGTGTTAATGTGATTGTATTAATCATCACAAAAGCACTAAGCGCTTACGTGATTGCCAAAACCATCACGTAAAACCTTTCATGATGCGCGTATACAAGACGGTCATTGTGATGCTTAAAGCCATCACATAAACCTTTAGTGATGGTTTTCCTACTTTTTGTGATGGATTTTGGCCATCACAAATGACCATTTTTTTGGTAGTGAACAAAACAAAAGATACTTAGTATTTTAATTCAGATTGTATGAGTTTTCATAAATGTGTTTGCCATCGCCTTTTCTCTTATGTGACTATGGGTTTCATTTTTATGGCAGGGTTAAAAGTTCTATTTTTAGTCTTTGTGTTCTTTTTATTTAATAGGATCTTGAAGTATTCATGAAAGATTGATTTTTCAGAATTTGATATTTTCAAGTAGAAATTTAGATTCCTTTTCTTTTTTCTTTAAGTTAGAGTATGCCTTTAAGTTCAAGTTTTCTTATTAGGAAACTTCCAAACTTGGTTAAGTTGCATATGCAAAGAGACGTAAGATGTTATTTATGATAACTACACATAGTGATTGCGCAAATTCATCATTATTCCCGCACTCTTAGTGTTGAAAAAGAAAATATGGAGTTTTTACTTTTATTTGCAGAAGTAGTTGAAGACATCATTCAGACTCAAATCCATGGTGATTTGAGTATGCAATATATGGACATGTATGATTCATCTAATAAGAGAATTTTTAATTTATATATTTGATATTATTTGATTGTGGTATCATTCTTGAAGGCATAAAGCTATTCTTGCACTTTCTCTTTCCTTAATCAAGATATCTTGCTATTAGTTACAAGTTATACTAAGTTGTATCATCTATTTGGTAACTTTAAGTGTGAATCGAAACGTCTATATTGGAAAAAGTTCACAATTCAATGAGCATGATTTAAATTTGTATTGCATTACATTTAGATAAGAGTTTAGTATTTAAAATGTCACTATATAGGGCTCTACCAAGTTTCGCTTTGTGTTTAAATTAGATATTATTTATAAGACCTTAGGTTATTAATTGTATATCCTTCAATCCCAAAATGTTTTGGCTTAAAAGACATAATTTAAGCTAATAGTCTTATATCAGAACTAAAACTTCACCAAAGTTAAACTTGTGGTGAGAGCTTTAAACCCTATTTGACTGTCTATGAAGGTTTCTCCAACTTGAAAGTTGAAAAAGATATAAATTTTTCATATTATTTTTCGCATGTTACCCCTTTACCCCTTTAAAATGTGCAAAAAATTAGAATTCAAATGGAGGCCTTTCATAAGATGAAAAATATACTTACATTGAACAGTCAGTTGTATTGACTTTAAAATAAATACTCCCTCTGCTCCGAAATTAGAGGTATATCGAATTTTGATGTTTTCAAAACTTAAACAAATCATAATTTTAGGATTTTGTAAATCAACTCGAGAAAGTAAAGTCAAAATATATATCTAATTTTCGAACAGAGGGAATATACCATAGATGTCACTAAAAGTATATTTTTGTACTACTATAATTGGTTCACTTCTCCTAGCTATTTGTTATGAAATATTTTACAGCTTTTAGAATTATAGAATTATATGAATGTTGAAGTAATCTCAGAAAAATCAAATTAGATTACAAGAAGAATAATGTTGTTTGTTCTGTATTGTTCATTTTTATGTGTTGTTATGGGTTTAATGTTTGAAAGCTACTTTAATTATAATTAAAAGCTACTTCAATTAGAACTACCACCTTAAGAAAAAAGTATTTTCTCTAATTACATGCTCTTATAAATTATTGCAGTTAGTATTCCTTTATTAAATAATAGGGTTTAGTAACTCAAATAGTACCATTAGATGCACGTGTTCCTGATGATTAAGTGTCACGGTGTCTAATTTTCACTATTTGAATGATACCATTCATTTTGAATTTCTTATTTGTAAGACCCCGAATTTATTTTTTAAATAAATGGAATTTCCTTTATTTATTATTTTGAAATAGTAAGGGTAGATTTGATTAATGTGGTTAGTTATGGGTAAAATACGCAAATATTTTAAATACGCAAGTGGTGATAAAATATTCATTGTTGTCGAGAAATATTCGTTTGGTCGTGGAATATTCGTATTGTCGGGGAATATTCGTACGACGACAACGTTAACCTCAGTGTGGGCCCCATATGGAAAAACGATTGGAGGAAGAAAACGTTAAGAATAAGTTATTTATAAATAATCACAGAATTATTATTAAGTATACTATGGAATACCCGGTGGTTAAAACACGATGTCTACGCGTTGTTGCCAAGAAGACACCTGTGATTGCACCAATTATTAATTCTTACGTAAGAAGGCACTACTCAATAATGGTTACAGAATTACTTGCTCAAGATTTTATTTAATTGATTCAATAATTCACGCATTGATATTTTATATTATCGTTGTTTCAATAATTGTCACTACACAATATTTTCCATTATCGAAGCAATAATTCATATTATCTCAATAATATTATTAGAAAACATTATTGGCAATGTCTAGAAAGTTCTCGCTCTAAGGAGAGGTTTGGTCACCTAATTGCGCAAGTGTAAGGAGAAATTTTATTGAAAGCCCCTCTTCCTGGTGAATCGCGCTGTCACAATAATGTGATTCTCAGAATATTATTTGTGAAAAATTAATTATTGATTTATATGATGAGAAAATATTGATTTTATGAGGATATAGATGGAGAAAATTTTTAATGTGACAATTGTCGAAAATTAATATTTTATCTTTTTCTGATGAAATAATTCATTTAAATATATTATTTTAATAATATATTAATGGTGATATTTTTACAATGAATATGGGATATATGAATAAATGAGGAGGAAGAGTATTTTTGTTGGATTAAATGTTTAACACATGTTTTGTGTGTTGGTGGACCCATTTCTTGATCGAAAATTGATTATAGTATCGTAAAATCGCCTGCTTTGTGGATTTTGGTCAATTTCGCTTTGGAATTTGGAAAAACTTTCTTCCGCAAAGTTGTAGAGAATTGAATTTTCTATAAAAATTCATGTGATTCAATTTTCTCTCGATAAAAGGACTATTTATTATGAATTATTAAAGTTTGAGTTCAAAATAATTGATTTTTGGGAGTTTTAATTAATTATTTTGAGAAAAAACGTTTTTGGTGAGTTTGTGAACCTCATTTAACATGTATATATGGTGAAATCAGATTTCAAAGGTGGGCTAAGGAATTTTGTTTATAAATAATATTATTATATTCAATTTTCTACTTTGGTGTTCTAAGCATTTTCTTATAAATAGGGAGCTTAGGTTAGAATTGAAAATTACACCGTAAACCAAGTTTTCTCTATTTCTCTCTCGATATTTTGAGTGTATTCTTGTGAGTATACTTTGAGTGTTGATATACTATGCAAGTTCAAGTCATAGCCTTATATCCTGTGTTTCAACTAAAGTATTGTCTTTCGAGGTAAGGGATGTTATTTTCTTCAGTAAATGATATTATTTCTTCAATATCATTATGCCAAAATATTAGTGTGAATTTTTATCAAATTTGAAACTTTTTCATGTTGAAAGTTACTATTCATGAGTTACTACTATTCACGAAGTTACTATTCATGAGTTACTATTCAGCGAAGATCTTATTCACGAAGTACTATTCACGAAGTCGTGATGATGTTTTTTTGTGAAATTTCTATCTTTTGGTGTTTGAGTTACTATTCACGATACTAAGACTATTATTCACGAATCACTTTATACTATTCAATTAAAAATGAAATTTCTTTTTTGTCCAAAATATCTATTCGGATACTAGCTTTGATTGTATCCATGTTTTGATCATTCTTGAATTTTACTTCAAGATGATTATTTATGAAGTATTTTTGAACTTCGATTGTTTAAAAGTACGATTCCATAATACTTGTTCTTTTGTTTCACTAGATTCGTTTTCTTTAAAATATTTTTCATCATCCTCAGTCCTAAATGATGATATAACTGAATATCTTTGACTTGTAGTGCAAAGATGGTTAATTTTTTTATGAATATCTTTGGCCTGTAGTGCAAAGATGAACAGGTGTTGAGATGAACATGACCGACTGATGAATATCTTTGGCCTTTAGTGCAAAGATGAACAGGTGTTGAGATGAACATGACCGACTGATGAATATCTTTGGCCTGTAGTGCAAAGATGAATATTTGATTTGAGATGAATATTGATTGATGTTATAGGGATAAAATATTGATGATGGACTATTAAGTTCATAGATTATAGTAGATTTCATTCTCTACGTAACTCTTCTATGAATTATTATTTCCGCTGCGAATATTGATCTGAAACTTGTTGTCTATTGTATTCTATCAGATTTTTCCCTGTTGAAGACTAATGATAATTTGTTGTACATTATCTTAGTCATAACATTCTTTACTGGGCTAGTTGAGCTCAACCTTTCCTTTTGTTCCATTTTTCTTCTCAGGAGGCGAGAATGTAGCGAGTACTAGTCGGGGTATGGAATGAAGGTTCTAGAGAGAGTTGTTTAGTAGTCCTCACCATTTTTGTAAAATAATATATCAATAAATGTGATGAGGATTTATTTGGGTAAAGATATTGTCTAGAAGATAATATTTGTATTCAACTCACAGTTTTACTGTTGTAATAATAAAGTTGTAGTTATTTCTGTACCATGTATTTGGCGACTCAAAATGGGTTGGATGGAATGGACCTATTTTGGGGGCGCCACATTAATTGGTATCGTAGCTTAGGATATGATCTCTCAATGGAGATCGGGGAATAGAACTAGGAGGAGAGAGAGAGTAAATCCTTCGCTAAGTGTCCTACCTAAGCTTATTTGTTGGTCGGTCATAATATAGGGGTATTATGTGATTTGTTAATTTGTTTAATTAACCCTTGTTTTATGGCAGTATTTGAGAATGGCAACTGAGAACGTTAACAATAGAGTGAATGAGATTGTGGAGACACCAGAGTCACCAACCAAAGCTAATGTGATGTCAAAGAAGAAGGAATTAGAGATATCCATGTGGTGAGTGAAGAATTGATAGTTGACTTTGAGATAGTCGCAGAGGTAACAAATTGTGAGTGAGGAGGAAGAAGAAGAAGAAGGTACACGAGGAGAATTTATTAGAGGTATTTTATGATCAAAATGTAGAATTGCAAAATCATATTCATGAGTTAGAAGAAGCGTCAAGAATTGAAGAAAGGCGTCGGGAGCAAAAAGGATGCAACGATTCAAACTTGTGTTACCCGATATGTGATGCTTGAATGTAAGCACTCTTTGGCGTAGTATAAGATGATAAAGTCGGAATCGAGCTAAAAGAAGAAATAAGCGAACGAGTGAGAATGAGTGATGCATGGGTAAAAGCCGCATGACGCGCGTTGATATTATGGAAAGAGATGTCCGATCTAAGAAGAGAAGATTTAACGATGACGGAAGACGCTTACAGCAAGACCAAAGACCAACAACAAATTCAAGGGGGAAAGAACGACCGCCAGTTAGATGCTACAAATGCGGAGAGGATGGACATATAAATCCAAACTGTTCACAGCCTTCCAAGGTATGTTTTAGTTGTGGAAAAGATGGTCACATAGCTCGATTTTGTCCTGTAGCAAAATCAAGTCCAGCTGGAACGGTGGCACCAAAGACGGAACGGAAAAGACAAAGTCAACGGTTCCTGGAAGAGCGTTTGTCGTGACCAGTCAGAAAGCGAGTAACCCGAACGAAGTTAGCACGGGTTAGTTAATTATAAATTCTTACGGAGTTTATACCTTATTAGATACCGGTTCTACCCATTTATTTATCTCTCCTGCTTGTGCTCAACGTTTGAACTTGACTCCTGAGAGATTAGACTTTGCCTTATCTATGGAGACTCCGTTAGGAGAAACTTTCTTTACATCCATTGTTTAGAAACCTTGCTTAATTCAGGTTGGCACCATCACATTACCTGTTGACCTTATTTCTTTAAAGATACTTGTTTTTGATGTGATTTTTGGGATTGATTGGTTAACCACTCATCATGCTAAAATTTATTGCTTTTGTAAGGTTGTTAGTTTTCATATTCCTAAGCAACCTATTATTCGAATTCAAGCAACCAAACCATTGAAGTCAAACACTTTCATATCAAGCCATAAAGTCATTCGTTTATTGAAAAACGGATGTTAAGTTTTCTTAGCCCATGTTATGGACTTGAACAAAAATATGTCAGATTTGAATGATATTTCTATTGTTAGTAAATTTCTCGATGTATTCTCAAGAATTTCTTGGCTTACTCCCAAAGTGTGATATTGAATTTTGTATCGACTTTGAACCCTAGACAAAACCCATTTCTAAAATCTCATTGCTCTATTGAACTTCGTGAGTTAAAAATTCAACTATAGAATTTGGTACCGAGCCTTTATCTGGTGACTTCCTTTGTGGGATACACCAAGTCGCATCTCTCGTAGGGGGACGCCATATTCGTCGCGGTAGTAAAACCGATAGGTGTCATTGTGATGTGCTATTCAAGATTGGGATATGAGTCACAGTTGAGAGCAACCTAAGTCGGTAATCGAAATACGTAGCTTTCTATGCTTAGTTGGTTATTATCGAAGATTTTGTGGAAAGATTTTCTCGAATCGCTACTCCATTAACTCAGCTGACTCGTAGAGATACAAAATTCGAATGGAGCAAGGAATGTGGGAAGAACATCGAAGAACTCAAGAGGGGACTCATTTCGGCACATGTTCTGACCATACCATCCTGGAAAAGCGAACGTGGTAGCTGACGTGTTGAGCAAAAGATCGTATACGAGTACGAATGCGATATTGTCAAAGACTCATTTCGTATGACTTACAGAAGATGGAGATAGAGTTATAGATTCCAAGAACCTGCGTGAAGATAACGAATATACGATTAGAATCGATTTTAATCGATAAATTTAAAATTGCTCAAGCTACAGACTTGGAGTTGATGAATATGAAGAAGAAGATGCAAGAAGTTGTTATTTTAAAAGCGAGAATCGGTGAGGTGAGGAAAGCTCAAACCTTCGATTTATTAATCCATTTGAAATTCTCGATCGAATAGGAACTGTGGCCTCTGGACTCGCTTTTACCGCCAAGTATGACGCTGTGTTCATAACGCTTTTCACGTATCGATGTTACATAAATATGTGGATTTAATTCAACCACGCTATTGAAGTTAGAACCGCATTTGATAAATAGAAGATTTAATGTACGAGGAGGTACCAGTCAAGATCTTGGATAGAAAGGAGCATGTCCTACGCATAAAGATCATACCACAAGTCAAATTTTTGTTGAGGAACTATGCTATTGAAGAAATGACCGGGAGTTGGAAACGGAAATGAAAGCGAGGTATCCTCACCTTTTCAAACACACAGTGTGCGTCGCCAATTTCGAGGACGAAATTTCATAAGGAGGGAGGTCAGAAGACTCGAATTTTTTTTTTAATAAATAAATGGAATTTCCTTTATTTATTATTTTGAAATAGTAAGGGTAGATTTGATTAATGTGGTTAGTTATGGGTAAAATACGCAAATATTTTAAATACGCAAAGTGGTGATAAAATATTCATTGTTGTTTGGGAATATTCGTTTGGTCGTGGAATATTCAAATCGCTTGGAATATTCGTACGACGGCGCAAAACCTTGTGTGGGCCCTATAAATGAAAAGTTTATTGGAAGAAGAAAACGACAAGAATAAGTTATTTATAAATAACTACGTAGTTGTTATTCAAGTATTACTCTTATGGAATACCCGGTGGTTAAAACACAATGTACGCTGTTGCACGACAAGAAGACACGGTATTGCACCAATTATTAATTCTTACGTAAGAAGGCACTACTCAATAATGGTTACAAAGAATTACTGCTCAAAGATTTTATTTTATTGATTCAATAATTGTTGCATTGATATTTTATATTATCGTTGTTTCAATAATTGTCACTACACAATATTTTCCATTATCGAAGCAATAATTCATATTATCTCAATAATATTATTAGAAAACATTATTGGCAATGTCTAGAAAGTTCTGCTCTAAGGAGAGGTTTGGTCACCTAATCAAGGCCCAAAGAAGGAGAAATTCTTATTGAAAGCCCCTCTTCCTCCTGAACCGCTTGTCATCAATAATGTGATTCTCATAATATTATTTGTGAAAATTAATTATTGATTTATATGATGAGAAAAAATATTGATTTTATGAGGATATAGATGGAGAAAATTTTTAATGTGACAATTGTTTAAAAATTAATATTTTATCTTTTTCTCGATGAAATAATTCATTTAAATATATTATTTTAATAATATATTAATGGTGATATTTTTACAATGAATATGGGATATATGAATAAATGAGGAGGAAGAGTATTTTGTTGGATTAAATGTTTAACACATGTTTTGTGTGTTGGTGGACCCATTTCTTGAATCGAAAATTGATTATAGACTGTAAAATCGCCCGTTTGTGGATTTTGGTCAATTTCTGTTTGGAATTTGGAAAAACTTTCTTCTGTAAAGTTGTAGAGAATTGAATTTTCTATAAAAATTCGCGTGATTCGAATTTTCTGATAAAAGGACTATTTATTATGAATTATTAAAGTTTCGGAGTTCCGAAATAATTGATTTTTGGGAGTTTTAATTAATTATTTTGAGAAAAACGTTTTTGGTGAGTTTGTGAACCTCATTTAACATGTGCTATGGCTGAAATCAGATTTCAAAGGTGGGCTAAGGAATTTTGTTTATAAATAATATTATTATATTCAATTTTCTACTTTGGTGTTCTAAGCATTTTCCTATAAATAGGAGCTTTTAGGTTAGAATTGAAAATCACACCGTAAACCCAAGTTTTCTCTATTTCTCTCTCGATATTTTGAGCGTATTCTTGTGAGTATACTTTGAGTGTTGATATACTGGTGCAAGTTCAAGTCATAGCCTATATCCTGTTTCAACTAGAAATACTTGCTTTTCGAGGTAAGGGATGTTATTTTCTTCATAAATGATATTATTTCTTCAATATCATTATGCCAAAATATTGGTGTGAATTTTATCAAATTTAAAGCTTTTTCATGTCGGAGTTTCTATTTATGAGTTACTATTTATGAGTTACTATTCATAAGTTACTATTCACGAGTTACTATTCATGAGTTACTATTCACGAAGTTACTATTCATGAGTACTATTCACGAAGTCGTGATGATGTTTTTGTGAAATTTCTATCTTTTGGTGTCGAGTTACTTATTCACGATACGACACTATTCACGATATCTTACACTTATTCACGAATCACTTGCATCTTATTCATTAAAAATGAAATTTCTTCTTTTTGTCCAAAATATCTATTCGGATACTAGCTTTGATTATATCCATGTTTTGATCATTCTTGAATTTTACTTCAAAGATGATTATTTATGAAGTATTTTTGAACTGGATTGTTTAAAGTACGAATCCATAATACTTGTTCTTTTGTTTCACCGGATTCGCTTTTCTTTAAAATATTTTTCATCATCCTCGATCTAAATGATGATATAATCGAATATCTTTTGCTTGTAAAGCAAAGATGGTTAATTTTTTTATGAATATCTTTGGCTCGTAGTGCAAAGATGAAACAGTGTTGAGATGAACACGACCGATCGATGAATATCTTTGGCCTTTAGTGCAAAGATGAACAGTGTTGAGATGAACACGACCGATCGATGAATATCTTTGGCCCAGTAGTGCAAAGATGAATATTTGATTTGAGATGAATATTGATTGATGTTATAGGGATAAAATATTGATGATGGATCGTTAAGTTCATAGATTATAAGAGATTTCATTCTCTACGTAACTCTTCTATGAATTATTATTTCACCATGCGAATATTGATCTCAAACTTGTTGTCTATTGTATTCTATCGATTTTTCCCTCGTTGAAGACTAACGATAATTTGTTGTACATTATCTTAGTCATAACATTCTTTATCGGGCTAGTTGAGCTCACCCTTTCCTTTTGTTCCATTTTTCTTCTCGTGAGGCGAGAATGTAATGAGTACTAGTGTGGTAATGGAATGAAGGTTCTAGAGAGTTGTTTAGTAGTCCTCACCATTTTTGTAAAATAATGTATCAATAAATGTGATGAGGATTTATTTGGGTATAGATATTGTCTAGAAGATAATATTTGTATTCAAATTCACAGTTTTACTGTTGTAATAATAAAGTTGTAGTTATTTCTGTACCATGTATTTGGCGACTCAAAATAGGTTGGATGGAATGTACCAATTTTGGGGGCGTCACATTATTGATTAACACGGTAAGTTAGATGAAAATTAATCAGAGTTAGTGTTGATAAAGTTATATCTAATATTATATTTAATTACACTTGCTTAAGAAATGCTTTGAACTTTGAATTAAGTCTATTACTTGACAACTATTTATGTGGAGAAACTTTTAAATTTATTTTTTATTGTTTCTTTCCTTCTGATGTATCGAATTGAATTCATCTGAATACTGAATTCCTCACTTTCATGTGCCTCCTAACGCGTAATGACTATGATTTATTAGTTTGACTTATTAAACTGGGAATCACATTATCCGTTATGTTATGTTAGGTTGATTGAAGTGAGCTGTATTCAGGCACTTGATTGGCTCCAAATACTTAAACCTTGTCACATAGATTCCTATATATTTGCCTGTTCATTTTGTTTTCTTCTAGAAAATTAAATTCGTTGAAATCCTTTTCATGGACATTATTATTAATGAAAAATGACACTAATTAAAGAAGTTAAACATAAGATGTCAAGAAAATAAACTCAACTTTTTATTCTGATTCAACTTCCAACAGTTTGAAACGTCAACTATCATCAAAATTGAGGGAATTCCTCTCTTATAGAACAATCTATAGTATAAATGTATATTAAAACAAAATTAAAAAAAAATGGATAATAGTATTTGGAACAATAGTATTGAATATATTTTTGAAACTAAGCATAGTTTTGATCAATTATTAAATTTTTGTCATGATATTGGCAGCTTCATTTGCTCATGTTTAACTCATGTTTAATTTATTAAGTTTGCTCTTACAGTTTGATCTAAGTGATAGTAACAACATACCTGTCAATGTTTTGTCTGAATGTGCGCTTAATCAATTACATATGGATAAGGTAACACTACTGGTATTGTTAAAAAATTTTATTTTGATATTAGTTTGCATTTTTTTGACTAATGTCTTATTTTGTACTTCCTAGGAGAATTCACATGTGAATCACTTGAATAACCTAAGTGTTATTCCATCTTCAACGAAGGGGAAAGAAAAAATTGGTTGTTCTATTAGAAAAGAAAATTAGTTTAATCAACCGGTATGTTGTACTAATCATTGTTTATCTTTTGATAAAAATTGTTTAGAGCATTATACACTAAATTGTCGGTGATATTTTTGAGTTCCTCACCCCTCAGTCTCAGTCTCACGCTCACTCTTACATTTCTCTCTCACGCACACACGACTCCATACCATCATCGAGTAGAATTGTTGTGTTGTGGTATTATTATGAGAGCGATATTTCTTATGAATTTAATTTTAAAAAGTTATGCTTTTTGAACATGCTAACCTAATGCCTTATTTTGTACTTCCTGGGCGAATTCAAATGTGAATCACTTGAACAACCTAAGAATCGCTCCATCTTCGACGAAGGGAAAACAAAAAATTGGTAGCTCAACTGGAAAAGAAAATTGGGTTACTCAATCGGTATATTGTACTGATCGTTATTCAAGTATTTATAAAAATTATTTAACACATCATATCTAATAGCTATCTAACGTGTTCGTATTTCGGTTAGAGCGATATACACTATATTGTCGGTGATATTTTTGAGTTCCTCACCCTTCACTCTCACCTTTACACATCTCTCTCACGCACACACGACTCTATTCTTACATGAATTTCGCAGCTCTACATGAATTTGATTTTTGACCTGCTAACATATTGTCCAAATTATGTATTGGTCTCCTTAGCCATTCTTAGTTAATTTACTTAAGATCTTCCACTGGTATTAATCTAATCTAATTCCAAGACGGTTGTTATATGTACATGATGCGTCTAGATTTTGTGTCACTAGGAGATAATTCTCCTCTTAGTAGCATGTGTTTGTTAAGAAAGAGCAGTGCAAGTGCAAGTGCAAGTCCCAGATATCCGTCAAAATACTGAGTTGTAATGACAAAATTTAAGTAAATTTCTTAGTCTTATGTGATCTTGATAGATTTAATTAGCTAAACGAAGTTCATGGAAGCAAGATGCATCTTTACATTAACTAAGTACTTTATGTTAGATATCTTTTGGAGATTATTGTAGTCATTGTTCCTCTTTGTTTTCTTCCTGGGCATATCACAGAGAAATGTTTACCATAAATCTTAAAACTATAAAATCTATAACATTTGGTTCTAGAAGGATGTATTGGTATTGATGATGATAGCCTTGCAGCCCTTAAACATGGGTTCAAGACGTTACAGGTAACCATATTTGTAAAAGTAAATGGATTTATGAAATATGAAGTCTTTTTATCATGCTCTCTTTTTTATTTGTATATTAGAGGTGCGATATCAGAAATAATATGAAGTAAATGGATTTATGAAATATAAAGTTTGTTGTACTGTTGTACATGTAAAAATTATAATGTAATTTATATTATCTTCTTTGGTCACGTGTTTCTTTTATTTCGTAAGAGATAGATCAGGGAACCATCCTAGCAAATGTCAAACTTATTGATTCGTTCAATCTGCTTCATCAACTGTTTGCTGGATTGCTAATGAACCTATATTTTCTAAACAGACTCTCAATATTGTCAAGTTGTGATAATGCAAGTCATGTGGATTTGTCTTCTCTCATTGATGAAGTTGGATCTCTACGACAACTTACCTTAGCATATGGCTCTCGTGTAAGTCTCTCAACTCTTATGCCTTCCAGTAGTGAATGATTTTCTTTTTGCTTATAGATTTCAATTTATGGTGGTTCAGGTGACTCTTGATCTTGCGAAGAGTTTGCAAAACCTTTCCATGTTGCAATCAATCAAATTAGATGGTTGCCACGTTACATGTTCTGGACTGAAATCCATTGTAAATTGGTGTATTTCATTGAGGGAGCTAAGTTTAAGTAAATGCATGGTAGTGACTAATGAAGGTCTATCATCCCTTCTGACAACACACAAAGACTTGAGGAAACTAGACATCACATGTTGCCGCAAAATAACTCACATTTCAATTTTTTGTGTTCATAATTTATTTTTATTTTTTGAATTATACAAAGGCCTTCGTGCAATAAGCCATGTTTGTTTGAGCCTTGAGGGTACATACATATATAGAAGTAATTCTTCAACTCCTCTCTCGCAAACTGAACCAAACCTCTCCGGATATCACAAAGCAGGATAACTAAATCATTCCTCCCACTACATCAAAGTCTTACTTATATCAATCTAAATCATTCCTCCCACTACATATAAATTGGTGTGCTCATTTTTTTTAGGGTAAAGTAAGGGTTCTTATGTTTCGAATTTATAGTTGTTTTATTTTGACTCACATATTTCGATAATTTTTATATTTTAAATATTTTTAGGTATACTGTGACGCCCCCAAAATAGGTATACAACACCCATTCAGAGTCGCCAAAATACATGGTATAGAAAGCAAACTACAACTTTGATAATACAGATGTCGTGTAGAATACGACAAATACAACTGTGAGTTTAAATACAAATATTGTCTTCTGACAATATACACACCCAAATAAGTCCTCATTAATTATTCATACACTATTTTACGTAAATAGTGAGGATAATTAAAACATCTTCCTAGAACCATCACTCCATACCCCGACTCGATCCTCGCATGTTCTCACCTCCCGAGAAGAAAAATGGAACAAAAAGAAAAAAGGGTGAGCTCAACTAGCCCAAGAAAAGAATATTATAACTAAGATAATATACAACAAATTATCGTTAGTCTTCAACAGGAAAAATCTAATAGAATACAATAGACAACAAGTTTTAGATCAACAAATGCAAAGAGAATGAAGAATCCATTGAAGAGTCACGTAGAGAAAGAATTCTACCGTCTTCTAAGGTTTAAAAGTCCATCATCAATAGTTTATCCTCGTAATAACAATCAATATACATCTTTAATCATCTTTTCACTACAGGGCCAAAGATATTCATTTGTATCACCAATTGGTCATGTTCATCTCAACACTGCTCATCTTTGCACTGTGCCAAAGATATTCATCGATTAATCGTTCATCTTTTTTTACTGGCCAAAGATATTCATTTATATCACCATTTAGGGACGAGGATGATGAAAAACGTTTTTTAAAGAAACGAATCCAAAGAAACAAAATGACAAGGATTAAGGATTAAGGATTCGTATTTTTGTTTTACCCACGCCCAAAAATACTTGAAAATAATCATATTGGTGTAAAATTCAAGAATGATCAAAACATGGATACAATCAAAGCTAGTATCCGAATAGATATTTTGGACAATTTTTTTTTTTTTTTTTCTGAATAAGGCTTGTATTCGTGAATAAGTGTCGTATCGTGAATAGTCTTGAGTATACGTGAATAAGAACCCCCACACAACAAGTTCCAAATTTGATAAAAAAATTAACCAATACTTCTAAGATAATGATATTGAAGAAAAATATCATTTAAGAAGAAAGTAATACCCTTTACCTCAAAATAACCGTATTTACGATTGAATTTCGATATAGTCTTGTAAACCGCGCACCGTGATAAAGCAACACTCAAAGTATACTCACAAGAATACGCTTTCGATAATTTAGAGAGAAAGAGAAAACTTTGTTTCTGGTGTGATTTTCAATTCTAACTTAGCCTCTATTTATAGGAAAATGTTAGAACGCCAAAGGAGACTAAAATAATAAAATAATATTATTAATTTTCAAATTTCCTCGCATGCCTCCACCAACCAAGCCAGCCAAATTAGAAGAAAATAGCGACCCATGTGTTTAACACCTACCAAAAGTGGGTCCCACCCATTAATTTAATAAAAATCATTTTATTTTCCGAAACTTCAACAATTCGTAGAAAATAGCTCAGTTATCAGAAAAATTCAAAACTTCGAGAATTTCCATGGGAAATTCCATTCTCTACAACTTTACGTAAGAAAGTTTTCCAAATTCCAAATGTAAATTGACCAAAATCCATAAACCAAGCGATTTTATACTATAATAAATTTTTGGTCAAGAATTGTGTCCACCGACACACAAAACATGTGTTAAACATTTAATGCCACAAAAATATTCTACCTCCTCATATACTCATATATCCCACATTCATTATAAAAATATCACCGTTAATATATTATTAAAATAATATATTTAAATGAATTATTTTATCGAGAAAAGATAAAATATTAATTTTCAACAATTGTCACATTAAAATTTTCTCCATCTATATCCACATAAAATAAATATTTTCTTTATCATAATAATCAATAATTAATTATTTTAAAAATAATATTACGTAATCACAATCTCGACAACCGTGTAGTCCTCAGGAAAGAAGAACTTTCCAATAAGGATTTCTCCTTACCTTGCGCAATTAGGTGACCAAACCTCTCCTTAGACAACACTTTCTAGACATTGCCAATAATGTTATCTCGATAATATTATTCAAATAATATGAATTATTGATTTGATAATGGAAAATAATCGTGTAATGACAATTATCAAACAACAAAGAATACAAAATATCAACGCAAAGAATTATTGAATCAATAAAATATAATATTTAACAAGAATTCATCGTAATAATTATTGAGTAAAGGCTTTCACGTAAGGATCAATAATTCAATAATATCAGCAATACCGCTAAAGGCATCTTGTAACCACGCCAGACATCAGTATTTTAACCACTGTGTAACCCAACAAAGTTAATTGTAATAATTTACGTCGTTATTTATAAAACTCAATCTTTGTCTTTTCCTTCATCCAACCGCTTTTCCGTTATGGGGCCCACTAATGATCATACTACCGCAATACGGAGATTCCTCTTGAAAAAAGAATATTCCACGACCAAACGAATATTCCCCACAATAATGAATATTTTATAACCACTTTGCTTATTTTGTAAACTTTGCACATTTCACCCATAACCAAAGATTTATATCAAATTAACCCTTATTAATTTAGAATAATGAATAAAGGAAAATTCAATTTTATTTATAATAAGTTGGGGTCTTACAACCTCTCCTCCTTATGAAATTTCGTCCTCGAAATTGACGTACGTACCTGGTATATCGAAAAGGTGAGGGTACCTCGCTTTCATCTCCAATTCCAACTCCCATGTCATTTCCTCAATTGCATGGTTTCTCCACAAAACCTTAACTTGTGGTATAACCTTCGTATGTAAAGACATGCTGCTTTCCTATCCAAAATCTCAACAGTATCTCTTCGTAGGTTAAATCTTCACTATCTCGTCTCCGGTTCTAATGCAATAATGTGGTTTGGGTCTTTCACATATTTACGAAGCATAGATATGTGGAATACATTGTGAACACGAGACATACTTGGAGGTAACGCGAGTCTATAAAGCTACGTTTCCTATTCGGTCGAGAATCTCAAATGGACCAACAAACCTTGATTGAGCTTTCCTCTTTTCCCAAATCTTGTAACTCATTTCCATGGAGCAATATGTAATAATACATGATCTCCAATATTAAACTCCACGTCCCTTTCTATGAAGATCAAGATAACTCTTTTGTCGATCTTGTGAAGTTTGAATACGTTGTCGAATCATTTGGATCTTTTCTCTAGTAGTCATGCGTATTTAATTCGGTCCCAACAATGTTGCTTCTCCCACCTCGTCCCAAAGATATCTTTGGAATCGACATTTTCGTCATCATACAACGCCTCAAATGGAGCCATGCCTATACTTGCTTTCGATAATCGTTGTTGTGGAGAATTCCACCAGCCAGTAGTACTTATCCCAACTTCCTTTGAAATCTAGGACACAGTAGTCTTAATAGATCTTCAAGGGTTTGAATAGTCCTTTCTCGATTGTCCGTCCGCTTTGAGGATGGTATCTTTGAATCAATCAGAAATCGTGCTCATAGCTTTTCTGCAAGCTAACCCAAAATCTTGAAGTGAATCTCGTCACGATCCGAAACTATGGATATTGGGCGTGCCATTTAATCGCATAATCTCATTCACGTACATACGAAAGCAAGACGCTCAAGGATAAGTCTCGCGTGACGGTAAGAAATGGGCGACTTGGTTAATCTATCAACAATAACCCAAATTTCATCTACGCCTTGAGAAACTTTGGGAAGACTCAGAACAAAATCCATAGTAATGTGTTCCCATTTCCATTCCGGAATCTCAAGTGGTTGAATGGACCTTTTGGCACTTGATGCTCCGCTTTTACACGCCGACAAAGTTAAACATCTTGAGATAAACTCCGCAATCTCTCTCTTCATATTGTTCCACCAAAATGTATGTCGAATATCATGATACATTTTGGTACTCCTGTGATGGATTACAACGGGGTGTTGTGGTGCCTCATCATGATTTTATGCTTCAAGTCGAATCGTTAGAACGTAAAGTCTAGAATTGACTCAAGTATTCCTTCCTCATCAATTCTTGCTTCCTAATAGCTCCTTCTTTGACTTTCTTCTTCATACGCGTCGCCCCTGTGTCCGTAGAAATGAAAGCCTTTTTAACTTTATCGATTAAAGTCGGTTCTATTTGTATATTCGCCATCATTATGTGGGTCCCCGAGTCTTTAAAACCTCCATCCTTTGCAAGTCATACAAAATGGGCCTTTGCGTTGACAATATCGCACTTCGTGATTGCATATGATCTTCTACTTAACGCGCGACCATTACTTCGTTCGCTTTTTTCGGATGATATCAATAGTGCGATCGTAATCTTTTATCACTCCAAACCAACGTTGTTGCTGCACGTTGAGTTCTTTTTGGGTGAAGAAATATTTGAGGCTTTTATGATCCGTATAAATCTCTACTTTCTCCCGTAAAAGTAGGTTCCATATCTTCAACGCGAACACGATCACCGCTAACCCGCATCATGGTAGGATAATTCTTCTCATATTCTTTGAGTCAGTCGTGAGGCATAGGCTATGACTTTCCCATGTTGCATGAGAACACATCCTAACCCCTTGCTGTAAGCATCGTCAGATAACAAATCCATCCGAACCGGATGGTATTGTCGTAACAGTCTTTAAAATGAGTCTCCTCTTGAGCTCTTGGAAGCTCTTCTCGCATTCCTCGCCCATAAGAATTTTGCATCCTTCCGAGTCACCGAAGTCAACTGAGTAGCGATTCGAGAAAATCCTTCCACAAATCTCCGATAATAACCAATAAGCCTAAGCCCAAAGTCACAGACTTCTATCCACCGACTTCGGCTGTTCTAACTTTGTATTGCTTGAATCTTCACGGATCAACAGATACTCCTTGTTTTGACACCACGCGCCCAAGGAATGCTACTTCCTCAAGCCGAACTCGATTTCTTCACTTTCTCAGCATAAAGCTTGTGTTCATGAAGTCTTTGTAGTACCGACTTTCAAATGGTGCTCATGATCTTCACGACTTTTGGAATAGATGAGGATGTCATCAATAAAGACAACAACGAACTAATCCAAATATTCCTTAAATACACTGGCTCATCATATCCATGAAAGCGGCGGGGAGCATTAGTCAATCCAAAAGACATGACCAAGAATTCATAATGCCCGTGACGGGTCCTCGAATGCCGCCTTTGGAATATCCTCGCTTTTAATCTTCAAATGATGATATCCGAACGAAGATCGATCTTTGAAAAGAATCAGGTGTCTCAGAATCGGTCAAACAGTCATCAATGCGAGGTAGTGGATACCTATTCTTGATGGTGACATGGTTTAATTCTCAGTAGTCAATACAAAGTCGCGATACTCCCGCCTTTTCTTCTTTACTTAATAAAATGCAGAAGCACCCCAAGGAGACGTCTTTCAGACGAATGAAACCGATGTCTAATAATTCCTCAGAGTTGGACTTTTAACTCCTAAAGTTCAATAAGAGCCATTCGATATGGGTTTTTAGAAATGGGTTTTGTACCGGTTGCTCAAGGTCAATAAAGAATTCAACATCACGTTCGGGGTAAACCAGAAGTTCTTCTGGAAATACATCAGAAATTCTTTAACAATGTAAATATTATCCAAATCGACTTGTCTTTTATTCAAATCCATAACATGGGCTAAGAAAGCTTGACATCCGCTTTTCAATAAACGAATAGCTTTGTGGCTTGATATGACAAAGTGATCGATTTTAGTGGTTTAGTGGTTTGAATTGCATGATGTGTCAAGTTAGAATATGAAAACTAATAACCTTACGAAAAACAATCAATTTTGGCACGATGAGTGGTTAACCAATCAATTCCTAAAATCACATCAAAAGTAAGTATCTTTAAAGAGATAAGATCAACGGTAATGTGATAGTGCCAACTTGGATCATGCAAGATTTATAAACCGTAGATGTAACGAAGGTTTCACCCAACTGAGTTTCAACAGATAAATCAAAATCTAATTTCTACTTGAGTCAAGTTTAAACGCTGAAAGACAAGCAGAGAGATAAAAGAATGGGTAGAACCGTAGATTTAGTAAGGTATAAACTTCGCAAGAATTCAAGATTAGCTTACCCGTGATCACCTCGTTTGGGTTCCTCACGCTTTGTCCAACACGACAAAACGCTTTCTTCCAGAACCGGCCGATTTCGACTTATCCGGATGTACTTGGAATCACCACTCTCAATAACTTGGTTTCGCGATAAGACAATCTCGAGAGATGTGGCCTTCCTTTCCACAGTTGTAACATACCTTGGATTGTTGTGGACATTTAATGATATGTCCTCCTTCCCGCATTTTGTAACATCTAACCAAGGCCGCTTCTCCTCCCCTAGCATTTGTTGTTGTTGCAAGCTTTGGTCGCCGCTGATATCTTCCCGTCATTGTTGAATCTTCTTTTCAAATTTCCACTTGAGTCACCTCTCCTATTATCATGTCCACGATTACCACCGAGTGGTTACCGCTTTGTCCGTATTCTTTCCTCCTCGCGTTGGTTATCATCGCTTACGATGACTACCCGATTGTGGTCCCTCGGTTGAGTATACTCACTATCTCTCTCTAATAATCGAGCCTCGCTGACAACATCCGAATACGTAGAAAATTTATGAGAGATAAGGTATCGACGTAATCTCCGGTTTTAGACCTCTCGTAAACATACGCGTCATTATTCGCTCTCATTCTCCACCAAATGAGGTGCAAACTCGATAATTCAAGCGAACCTTGCTTTCGTCTTCGAGACACCGCCATGTTGTTCGCTCGAGTCTAATAAACATTACCTCCTTCATATGATGAATACTTTCCGGAAAGTCCTTGTCATCAATGCAGCTTTTGAAATCTTTCCCAAGACATGTTAAGTGCATCCGGGTGGTACGCCTACACGTATTCCCACCAAGAATGTCGCTTCACCACGAAACATAAAGGTGGCGAATGGAACCTTCGCTTTCTCCGCAGGCACCCCAAGACATCAATATCTTGGTAATTTGCTTGACCCACGTTTACGCTTTGATCGGATCCGCTTTCCATGGAAATCAGTGGTCCCAACTCTTTGAATTGTTTGGCCGTGACAAACCGCATGCGTTATTATCATTTCCTCCCGTATTTTGTACACAAGTCTCCTCGCTCGATTTTGCATGAACTGCAAAAAGCTTCTAAACATCCCGCTGCTCATCATTTGCTTCAAAGGCGTTGTTCACAGAGGAACATTGCCACTTTGTTGCACATTCTCCTCGTTGGTGAGTCACTTAAGGCGTCTCCACTGGCCTCATAAACTCCATTGTTAACGCTTCTCGCCAGCCCATTCTTAAATACTTCATAAAACAAGGGTTAATTAAATAAATTAACATATCACATAATATCCTATATTACGACCGACCAACAAATAAGCTTAGTAGGACACACTTTAGCGAAGGATTTACTCGCCTCTCCTCCTAGTTCTATTCCCCGATCTCCGCCATGATCATATCCCTAAGCTCGATATTAACTGCGACGCCCCAAAATAGGTATACAACACCCATTCTCGAAATCGCCAAAATACATGGTATAAAACAAACTACAACTTTGATAATACGGATGTCGTGTAGAATACGACAATACAACTGTGAGTTTAAATACAAATATTGTCTTCTAAACAATATACACACCCAAATAAGTCCTCATTAATTATTCATACACTATTTTACGTAAATAGTGGGGATGTTTAAAAACATCTTCCTGTAACCATCACTCCATACCCAGACTCGATCCTCATATGTTCTCACCTCCCGAGAAGAAAAATGGAACAAAAGGAAAAGGTGAGCTCAACTAGCCCAAGAAAGAATATTATGACTAAGATAATATACAACAAATTATCGTTAGTCTTCAACAGGAAAAATCTAATAGAATACAATAGACAAACAAGTTTTAGATCAACAAATGCAATGGAAACAAAGAATCCATTGAAGAGTCACGTAGAGAAAGAATTCTACCGCCTTCTAAGGTTTAAAAGTCCATCATCAATAGTTTATCCCCGTAATAACAAACAATATACATCTTTAATCATCTTTTAGACTACAAAAGCCAAAGATATTCATTCAGATCACCACCAATCATGTTCATCTCAACACTGCTCATCTTTGCACCACTGTGCCAAAGATATTCATTTATATCACCATTTAGACCGAGGATGATGAAAACGCTTTTTAAAAAACGAATCCAAAGAAACAAAATGACAAGGATTAAGGATTAAGGATTCGTACTTTGTTTTACCCACGCCCAAAAATACTTGAAAATAATCATATTGGTGTAAAATTCAAGAATGATCAAAAAACATGGATACAATCAAAGCTTAGTATCCGTAATAGATATTTTGACAAATTTTTTTTTTATTTTTCGGTGAATAAAGGCCAGATTCGTGAATAAAGGTCGATACGTGAATAAAGGCTGCGATATCGTGAATAAGAACTCCCACACAACAAGTTCCAAATTTGATAAAAAAATTCACCAATACTTGGCATAATGATATCAAGAAAAATATCATTTAAGAAGAAAGTAATACCCTTTACCTCAAAATAACCGTATTTCCGATTGAATTTCGATATAAGGCCGATGAAACCCGCACCAGATATAGAACACTCAAAGTATACTCACAAGAATACGCTTCGATAATTTAGAGAGAAAGAGAAAAACTTTGTTTCGGTGTGATTTTCAATTCTAACTTAGCCTCTATTTATAGGAAAATGTTAAACGCCTGAAAGCGAGACTAAAATAATAAAATAATATTATTAATTTTCAAATTTCCTACACATGCCTCCACCAACCAAGCCACCAAATTAGAAGAAAATAGCGATTCATGTGTTCAACACCTACCAAAAGTGGGTCCCACCCATTAATTTAATAAAAATCATTTTATTTTCCAAACTTCAACAATTGTAGAAAATAGCTCTGCTATCGTAAAAATTAAAACTCGAGAATTTCCATGGGAAATTCCATTCTCTACAACTTTACGTAAGAAAGTTTTTCCAAATTCCAAATGTAAATTGACCAAAATCCATAAACCAGGCGATTTTATAGCCTATAATAAATTTTTGGTCAAGAATCAGTGTCCACCGACACACAAAACATGTGTTAAACATTTAATGCCACAAAAATATTCTACCTCCTCATATACTCATATATATCCCACATTCATTATAAAAATATCACCGCTAATATATTATTAAAATAATATATTTAAATGAATTATTTTATCGTAAAAAGATAAAATATTAATTTTCAACAATTGTCACATTAAAAATTTTCTCCATCTATATCCACATAAAATAAATATTTTCTTTATCATAATAATCAATAATTAATTATTTTAAAAATAATATTACGTAATCACAAGATCGACAAACCGTAGCTCCTGAAAGAGGGGCTTTCCAATAAGGATTTCTCCTTACTCTGGCAGCGCAATTAGGTGACCAAACCTCTCCTTAGACACAACTTTCTGTACATTGTCAATAATGTTATCTCGATAATATTATTCAAATAATATGAATTATTGATTTGATAATGAAAATACCGTGTAATGACAATTATCAAACAACAAAGAATACAAAATATCAACGCAAAGAATTATTGAATCAATAAAATATAATATTAAACAAGAATTATCGTGAATAATTATCGAGTAGTGCCTTTCTACGTAAGGATCAATAATTCAATAATACTGTTCAATACTGCGTGTCATCGCCAATGCGACCACGCCATTCATCAGATTTTAACCACTGTGTAACCCAACATTGTTAATCTGCGAATAATTTACGCCGTTATTTATAAAACTCAATCTTTGTCGCTTTTCTTCATCCAATCGTTTTCCACATGGGGCCCACTTAATGATCACTACCACCGTCATTTGGAGATTCCCCGAAAAAAAGAATATTCCACGACCAAACGAATATTCCCTCACAATAATGAATATTTTATAACCACTCATTATTTTGTAAACTTTGCACATTTCACCCATAACCAAAGAATTATATCAAATTAACCCTTATTAATTTAGAATAATGAATAAAGGAAAATTCAATTTTATTTATAATAAGTTGGGGTCTTACATATACATTGAAGGATACTTGGTGTAAGCTGTAAAGAATACTTGGTGTAAGCTGTAAAATAATGAGTCTTATGCAACATGTTGTTTCTCTATTTTCTGTACGTTTGTATTTTTTGTGTTCTGTCTTTTGTAAAGTTAACTAATTATACATGGTTATGATGATTTTTGGGTATGAAATGATGGTTTTTTTGGTGGTTTGGATATGTATTGATGATTGTATATTTTGTAGACAGGTTTAGAATTTTTGGATATCTATTTTTAAAGGAAATTCTGCCGAAATTTCTTGAAATTAGTACCAACTAGCTCGATATTTTGGTGGTTAGATGATTGAGAATGTATTAATTGTTGTGGTGGTATGTGTCTTTAGATAAAATTATAAATTTTTCGAATTTTAATCTAATTTTTTGTTACGCCGTGCCTTTAGGCACGAGTTATCGCTAGTTAATTAATAAATCTGACCCGCCAACCGATACTAAATTTATTAATCAATAATCAAGCATTCCGGTTGGCCCGATATATATATATATATATATATATATATATATATAGACGGTCTAGATCTCTTCGGACGTGTCCATAACCAAACTGTGGTATGGAATCCCATGTCATTTTTACTTCATCGGTTATAAATTTAAACATTCAATTTGACTTTTGAAATCAAACAACAACATAATAAACTTAAAATTAATATAAATTCATTTATTTTTAATTAATATAATTATTAAACCCTCTCTATTTTAAAGTTAGATATATAATTTGACTTTTGAGATTAAATGAAAATGTGTTAAATTTTAAAATTGGTATCACTCATAAAAATTTAGAATGAAATAAATTTCAAATTTTGTGATTATATTAAATTTTAAAAGTTTTTGTTATACTATACAATTATAATTATTATCAACTAAAATTAAATAAATTCACATAAATTTGAAGTTTAATATATATGTCATCGTTTGACTTCAAAAATCAAATTATATCTCTAAATTTAGAATTGAGGGAGTAATTATTTAGTGTATAACAAAAATTATAAATTACAAAATTTATTTCATTCTACATTTTTATGAGCCATATAAAATTTAAAGTTTAACTTATGGTCGTTTCAAATTATATCTCTGATTTTAAAACAGATAAAGTAATATTTTAATTTTTTTTCTTTTGAACACGGGTGATTTTGTTAATGAGTAATCTCTTCGTTTCATAATATATGACATTTTAGATGATTTTATTTTTTTCAAATTATTTATCATTTTATATAATCCAGAAAAATTAATTATAATATTTTTAAAATTATCCCTCATGAGAAAATATTACATATGAGAGAATCAATATTAATTGTTGGTTACAACTTACAAGTGAAGGCCTCTCTCTTATTATCCCTCAAGTCCTTAATATCAAGGTCTTTCTCTTATCTAACTGAACTAATATTAATTGTTAATTATATGAATAACATATAATATATTTATTATATACTTTTAAATAATAAAAATATCTAACAAGTGACTGGCAAAGCCAGCATTTTTACGGAGATGTAAACTTTGAATTAAAAGAAATTAATAATCCATAATATCCATGACAAGGAGGATCAATTTTGAGATAACTATTACAATTCCCTGATTTCTATATTAGATTTTTATATGTTCTTATTTTTAAAATTAGAGATATAATTTTTGAGGTCAAATGATAATATATTAAATTTTAAATTGATATAAATTTATTTAATTTTAATTGATATAATTATTATAATCAGTATAATATAAATAAAAGCTATTAATTGCAAAATTTATTTTTATTCTAAATTTTTTAGTCATACCAATGGTTTAATATATTGTCGTTTGACTTAAAAAATTAAATTATATTTTTAATTTTGGAACGGAGTTGCTAATATTTTTACTCTTTTAAATTATATAAAAATTTTCATTTATTTTTATATTTTAAAATTATTTAAAAATTTACCCAAGACATTTTTTACCCGGATAGAAAGTACAAGAACAACGTAAACAGTCGCAATTGATTGGACGGTCAGGATGTCATGATTAATTAACATTTCACATCGCTTCATTCCTCAATAATTTTTAATTTTCCCTACTGTGTGGTCCCCACAATCCGATCCATCAGATCAAGCCGTGCAATTAAAATCATGAGATTCCTCTTACACCAGTGCGTTCCATAATCATACCACTTTAGTATTACTCCCCACTATGTCTCGTATCTCTCACCTCTTTATTTCTCCCGTTAATATCATTTCTCCAAATTCTCGCCACGTCGGGCCCACCGGTCCAAGTTTGCATGCACCCGTTTTCTACGGCTGCGGTTCTTTGTTAACGGATAAGACACTTCGCCCCCTATATATATTCCACCGTCAATCCAGCGGCAAAGTTTAATCATCATCCACGTGTCATGATCAGAGCCATCGATTAGTGACCCCACATAACCTACTTGACTTACCTGTTTACAATTTAACCTTTTACCCTGGACACAGCATAAAAATCTTATCCTCTTCCTCTCTCTGTATTTACTCTCTATATTTTCTTTCTCCCATATTTTCTTTCTCCCCTTCAACTAAGGAGCTCCTTCCAAGCTTGTTAATGGTGTTTATATACCAGATCTGAATCTGCACAAAAGAACCTATAATTTATTTGAAGCTGAGTGGCCTCTAGGTTTTCTTGACTACAAGCTCCGGTTTTAGTTCGTTGATGGAGTATCAGATCTAAGTAAAGCAGAAACCTTACATTTTGTCTTGAGCTTCGATCTAAGCTCGTTAATGGTGATGAATTGGGTCTGAAACTATACGGAGGACGGGATTGCAGACTGGAGTTGGTGAAAAGTCGTATAGGAGTGACAAAATCTGCAATGGCGTATTTGTTTCCGGAAGAGGTTTTGGAGTATGTACTTTCCTTCATAAGCTTGGATAAGGATCGAAACGCAGTGTCATTAGTGTGCAAGTCGTGGTACGAGATCGAGCGATGGTGCCGGAGGAGAATTTTTGTGGGGAACTGCTATGCGGTGAGCCCTGAGATTATGATTAGGAGGTTTCCGAAGGTTAGATCCGTGGAGATTAAAGGAAAGCCTCATTTTGCTGATTTTAGTTTGGTTCCGGAGGGATGGGGAGGGTATGTTTATCCATGGGTGGCTGCAATGTCTAGGGCTTATCCGTGGTTGGAGGAAATTAGGCTTAAGCGTATGGTTGTGAGTGATGAGGGTTTGGAGTTGATATCCAAGAGCTTTAAAAATTTTAAGGTTTTGGTTTTGTCTTCCTGTGAGGGTTTTTCTACTGATGGACTTGCTTCCATTGCAGCTAATTGCAGGTATACTGTAACTTGGTGTGTGTGTGTGTGTTTTAACGTGTATCTTTGGCTTCTTAGAAGATTAAGGGTTGAAAATGTGTAGAAAGTTTGAATTTCTTGAGGGTGTGCTCTGATTCAAACTCGGATGGATTGAGGGAAAGGAAAAGAATAGGAAATCTAAGGCAACGTGGAACAGTTCTGTTATATTTGATTTTGGCTATTTAGAAGATTAAGGATAAGAAATTTAGAGAAAAGATTGAATCTTTGAGGTTATGATCACAGAGAGAGGGAAAGGAAATACAAACCAACAATGGAAAGTATGTGCTGCATTTGGTTATTTGGAAGATTTAGGGCTGCTAATGTCTTTAAAGCTTGAATATTTGAATCTGCGGTGTCTGAATCCAGTGTACTATGGAGATATTAGTAAAATGGCAAAACCCACAAATGGCCAAGTTGAATGGACCATTGGTGGGGTTTGCCATAGGATAATGCAGCTGAATCTTGAATACCTTGTTAAATTTTTACTTGCCCGCTGGTGGGGTGACTTATTTTCCAGGTTTACAGAGAAAAATTTCTTCAGGCTTTTTCTCTGTTGGAATTTCTTTTCCACATTGGGTGGCTGCTTATGTTAACACAGGAGCATAACTAGAAGTAAAATGTTTAGTGGGGTGACTTATTTTCCAGGTTTACAGAGAAAAATTTCTTCAGGCTTTTTCTCTGTTGGAATTTCTTTTCCACATTGGGTGGCTGCTTATGTTAACACAGGAGCATAACTAGAAGTAAAATGTTTAAATCTATCTCCACTGCTTATATGCATCTGCTAGATAAAACTTCCCCCCTTAAATGGGTTTTGATCTGTTGAAAGATTTAGATTCAGATTAATAGGTTATGTCCTGCAGACAGTAAGCCATTGTTGCTTAAGGGGATTTTCTATCTCTCCCCCCCCCTTTCTTCCAATTGGTTCCTGGCCTACCTGTTTTCTTTGTCTAGTTTGTTGTTCATATTGCCAAGGTGCTAAAAATATCTGGTTATCACTGATTATGAGTGTTTTTTTTTAATTTTTCCTTTCTCTCTCCTGACGATGTTTGCAACAACTCTGAAAGACTCTGAACTCTGATCTAATGACATTTACCTCTTTTTACAGTTAGTTGCAACCTAATGAAGTTCCTAGAGTATGGATAGTATTATACATTAGCCTTGCCATTTGTTCTCTCTCTGTGTGTGTGTGTGTACCATAAATGCCATAGGCATTAGATGTTGCCTTGAACTCTACTTTCTTTGTTTCTGATGGACTGTTGTATCCCTGGATTGTTTTAAACTTTTGAAGTTGTTGGTGGTGAGCAATGTGTAAGATCTTTTTGATCCTCAACTAGGTTGTCCATTTTTGTTACTTTATATTATCACAGTAATAACAATTACCCTTTCATCTTGCTGTTTGAACATTCCTTTGAAAATTCTTGAGTGAGTTCCTGGTAGTTGGGTTTTGGTCCTTGTTTATAATCTGAAGTGTTATGTTGGTTTTATGTGGAAACTTAGATTGTTGGATTGCATTTATCCTGTAGGACCACTACCTTACTGTATTTGGTTAATTGGAAGGACATTACAAGTGCAAAATACATTTATTTCTTTTGTTGTAGTATCAGCTCCTTAGGATAGTCACCTAATGAGAATCACACATCATTATCACTGATTGAGACAATTAGTTGCTGAATCATCGGGTTTTATCTATTTATCACTATTTCGCCAAAATAGTTAAGAAATTTGTGTTATTGCCATATTTGATGAAATATTGTGTTTGGGAACTATTTAATTCTTTTACTTGTTTTGTTTTTTGGGATTTCTTTTTTTAACTTGATGATGCATTGGTTTCTGGTGCAGGAATCTGAGAGAACTTGACTTGCGGGAGAGTGAAGTGGAAGACTTGAGTGGACATTGGCTTAGCCATTTCCCTGATTCTTGCACATCATTGGTGTCTCTTAACATTGCTTGCTTGGGTTCCGAGGTAAGCTTCTCAGCTCTGGAGCGCCTTGTGTCTCGTTGTTCCAACCTGGAGACTCTTCGACTCAACCGAGCTGTACCCCTCGACAAGCTCTCTAACCTAATACGACGAGCCCCACAATTAGTTGAGCTAGGTACAGGTGCCTACACAGCTGAGCTTCGGTCAGATATATTCTCCAATTTAGCTGCGACTTTTTCAGGCTGCAAGAAACTGAAGAGCCTGTCAGGGTTTTGGGATGTAATTCCTGCTTATCTTCCTGCAATTTATTCAGTCTGCTCTGGTCTCACGTCTTTGAACCTAAGCTGTGCTACTATCCATAACCCTGATATTAGCAATCTTGTTAGCCAGTGCCACAATCTACAGCGGCTATGGGTATGTCTGATCTTCTTTATAGTTATTTACTTGATGACTTGATTGTTTGTAGTTTTCTTTACATATTATTTTGGTGCTTGTTGCTTTTGGGAAATATTACTACCTTCAGCCCAGCAAATATGAGCTTACCGAATGTATAGTACTAAGTAAGATGAAGATGATGGCTTGATTACCTATAAATTCAAAAGGAAACAAGATGATAGAATGATATGCAGTAGATTGATTTGCAGTATTATTTCAGATACAATTTAGTAATTGGATGCTAGATTTGTCACCATACTGCAATAGTTTTTCTATGCATTTATACAAGAAAATTGTTACTGTTATCTTTTTAGATACCATGCTTGGGTTCAAGTTTTAAGTGCAAGTTTATTCCCCATGCAATCTGTCTTTGAACTTATAAAAGAGATCACTTCAGGTATTGGATTACATTGAAGACAGTGGCCTTGATGCCCTTGCTGCTTGTTGCAAGGACCTACAAGAACTAAGGGTATTCCCCTCTGACCCATTCGGCGTGGAACCAAATGTTTCCTTGACGGAACAGGGCCTTGTATCTGTTTCTGAAGGCTGCCCCAAGCTCCAGTCGGTTCTATACTTCTGCCGCCAGATGTCAAATGCTGCGTTAGTTGCAATTGCTAGGAATCGGCCTAACCTAATCCGTTTCCGTTTATGCATTATTGAGCCTCGGGCTACCGATTACCTAACACTTGAACCTCTTGATACTGGTTTTGGGGCCATAGTAGAGCACTGCAAAGAACTACGTCGGCTTTCCCTATCTGGGCTCCTCACTGATCGTGTATTTGAGTACATCGGGACCCATGCAAAGAAGTTAGAGATGCTTTCTATAGCTTTTGCCGGGGATAGTGATTTGGGCCTCCATCACGTATTGTCTGGGTGTGAAAGCCTTCGGAAACTGGAAATTAGAGACTCTCCTTTTGGTGATAATGCCCTCTTGGCCAATGCTGCAAAGCTGGAGACGATGCGATCCCTTTGGATGTCTTCTTGCTCGGTAAGTTATGGAGCATGCAAGTTGCTAGGACAGAGGTTGCCTAGGCTTAATGTTGAAGTAATAGATGAGAGGGGACCCCCAGATATGAGGCCGGAAAGCTGCCTCATTGAGAAGCTTTACATATACCGGTCGGTTGCAGGGCCAAGGTTTGACATGCCCGGTTTTATATGGACTATGGATGAGGATGTCGATACACCATTAAAGGTTTCATAAGAAATCTTCCAATGGATATAAGATCTCAGATTGGAGTTTGCAGCTACAGGCTCAATATATATGCCTCTACTTTTTTTACATTCATTTTAATGATGCCTTATATAGTTGCAGTGCCAGTTAAAGTGGCAAGAAATTGTTAAGAGGGTATGATGGTGTAGAGAGAGGCTCGAGAGCTCCAATGCCATCAATGTTGCAATTGGCTGAGCTATATGATGGCAATTAGTAATTAATAAAGAGTTGTTATCCTTTAATGTATCATCTAGAGTTTGTTCAACCTAGACGGGGCCATGTATACTATTTCCAGACTTTAGTAGTATCTTTATGAATCTTATTTTGTGTTTACTTGGAGCATAAAATCCTCAATATCTGGACTTTTTCTCATAGTTAGACTTCCATAATAAGATGAAGATTTGTGATCTATATTATCCAACCTTGAATGTTTCATTTCTTTCTATTTAATTATATCAGTCGCTGCTGGTACTTCATTTCTCCAGCTGAGTTGTTTTTGGGTAATTATCGTTTCTGTAGCATAATATAACCGAATAATCAACTGAGCTTCTTTGTTACTTTTACCAAATCATTTTTTAAGATTGTTACTGTCCTCATATCGTAATAGAGAGATTCTTTTCTGCAAGTAGAAGAAGAATTTGATTGCGGGTTGGTAATCAATTTGGTTTCTCATGTCAAGACATTCACTTTTCTGCATTCCACTTTATTAGTTTCTCATATCAGAAAAGCAAATCCATGGAATTAATTAGGGTAAGAATGATCTAAATCTTTTTATAGTCCATTGTTTTTTCATATGTACCTGGATTTTGAAGTACAGTTTTACTGTCAATGGTAAGATTGCTACTGCTAAATTTTCAGCTCCTAGCAACATAATGCTGTTTCTATGAACTAAAAATGCCTTGGTCCTCTAGTATATAACAAAATAAAGACTTGCTGTGGAGCAGAAGAATTAATAACTTGCTAGCACATTATATTGAAAATTCAACTGAAAAAAATTGCGGGAAAACAATCTTTACTTTATGAACATGATGGGGAGTATTTTACTTTTTATACATAGAGAGAGAGAGAGAGAGACAGAGAGAGAGGAGCAGACTGGTTGTGCATGGCATGTGATAGATTCGGGGGATATTGTACAAAGAACTTTAGATAGTTATTGACTCTCTCTTTTTTCACAGCTCCTGATAAGCAAAGCGTACTGTAAAAGGCTACTCAAATCATAGAACAAGAATGGAGAGAGGAGAGATGGGATTAATAAATAATGTAAATTAAAAAGAAAGATATGCATGGGAAGGACAGAGACAATAACATAACACAGACACCACACCACCAAGAAACACTAAGGCTGACTACTCATTAAAAAGTAGTACTACTAGTATTAGTAGGGTGAAGGAAAGCAGAAGCATCAGCAACAACAGCAGATTCTGTGCTCTTTCTCTCTAGATCTGCACATTTTTATTTTATACCAGTAGTGGATGCTATATATATATACATTTTTATTTTATACCAGTAGTGGATGATATATATATATATTAGACTGATATGTTGTTTTAGCCGGTGCATTTGTAATCAACCACGGAACATACTATTTAAAATAACTACTAAATGGTGGATTCAATTTTCATTTAAACGGACAAAAAAGTGTTAGACTATAAGCTTGCATTAGCTGTGGATCATGCTCATATATATATATATATATATAATTATATATGAATTAGGGATGGGGTAATTATGAATTTTGAAACTTTTTTTTTTATTTTTTCATTAATGAGTTGGTGATGCGCGTACGTTTCTTGTATATTTATGATTAGCATCATTTATATTCTCCAACTTTGTCTCCTCCTCATAATCATTTCATTGATGGATTCCCTTTTTATGTTTTCATCTCCCTAATGATTTTACTGCTCCTCCCCCAGTAGTAATGGTCATGGTTCTCATATTTGAGTGCAGGTAGCATGGGGTATTGGAGTTAAATTCCTTTACCCACTATTATCACTTTTGGCCCACTCTTCTTTAATGAATTTATGGTCAAAATATTACAGCAACTCGAATTTTGAACAACTCAATAAGACTAGGACTGGTCCTAGCTGCTTGTGAATCTTGATCTCTGTGATATGAGCTCAGTGGTGGGTTCTTCTCATGACTTTTGTTACACTTCTTTTTCTATTCATTTACTTTATACTTGTATAGGCTACTACTACAAATAATATTCAATAAAAATGTGGTAATATAATAGTATAGTCTAGATATATGAATTTCGATTCCAATTTTCTAATAACATTATCAAAAAAATTGTACATTTTTCATGCAAATTAAGTAACCAACATTTTTTTTCCTGCCAATTCTTGGACTTGAAATAGTTATTAGGAATCAAGTTTAGACGTTAACTAGTCTTTTGTCATGCCAAAACCCAATGAATACTCCTAAAACGAGTAGACAAAATTCAAGGTCCATTAATAAACTCCAAAATTAGATATAAAACCTGGCTATCATATATATAGATATCCTAATGCAAACGCATTTCTTTCTTGAGATTGAAGGAGAAAACAAAAGGAAAGATTAGTAGTTAAGTGTTCCTGTATAATTGAACCGACCAAAGATGGGGAAAATGATTTGTTCTGAGGTGGATGGAGGAGGAGTTGGGTTTGGACCTGATGAGACTGTTTATGGCTAGTGTTATTGATCTTACGTACCCTCATGCTCATATTCCTCCCACCACCTCGCCAGACTTTCGTAGCCGTTGGCCGGATTTATTGACTGAATTTCATACTTATGTTTGATACCATCTGTTTTCTTTTCTTTTGAACTGTGTTATTAGTTATATTTCTCTCTCTGATCTCTCCTCCCTTTTTGGTGCTTAACATTCTGTAATGTTATTATCATTTTTTTAAATATAAATTACTCATTTTAATTTGGACTGTATATGTGGTTTGTTAGAAAATAAATGAGCATTAATTTACATCCCATTATTTCCCGAAATAAAGAATGGTACATAATTAAATAGATGAAGAAGCCAAATGAGAGTGATTACAACATGAGAATACTTTTCTACTTGTCATTATTTCATGGTCAACTTGCTCAATCTGTACAGGATTGATCATATGTTCATATATACAAGTAGCTAGTAGTATGATATTCAATAACATTATTATGGAGACACCTGATATGCAATAATTTGGACATTGACTTGAAAAGAGACCAACCCATTTTTAACTGCAATCATCGAGTCCTTTTCAGAAACACAAAAATATTTGTCGTCTTCATATCATATGAAAATAAAAGGGTGTATTTCTTTTTAATTAGTGGTATGCCTACTTACATATATAATTAAATTGAGAATTGGAAAGTCATACTTATTATCTTCATACCATATGAGATATAATGGCAACCTCACATGCAGTACTTAACCCTCCTACTCACATTGCAGTTGTTCCAGAAGAAGAAGAAGAAGAGAAAAAAAAAGAGGTAAAATTTGAAAATTGAGTAACAGTTCAGATGGTAAAAAGTCTTGATATATACTGATCATACTATCTAATTCATATTTATAACCATGCATAATTTAAGTTGAAGAAACTAACTTACCTCAATGTCTTTTTCTGTTTGTCCTAGCTAGTACGTATTTGCTTGCAAGAAAACAGGAAATTAAAAATGCAACAGCTAGAAGCTCATGATCTGAATTCTGAGGCATGCAGAGCAGATTGAATAGGGGTTTTGTCATATAGATCATATATATATGGCCAAATCAACATCGCTAGGAGAACCTTTTTATTGGGCAGACCACCATTCCTCTCCATTTCAAATGAAATGGAGAGTTTCCATTCATTTTATATTCTCTATCATCATCTCTCTCTCTCATCGTCATGATATCACATTCCAACGTATTAATTTAAATTTGAACCATGAAATGTAGAGTCTCCAATTCATTTGAAATGGAGAGGATCCTAATTCCTCTTACCCCTGCTGGCTCTGTTGCATTGCCTAGAGGTAAACAGGTCAATTCCACCAACCTTCAGAATTCTCAGTGCATAAAGACAACTCTGGGATTTCCAGGGTTTGCTATCATATATTATTCTTTTTAAAGCCCATAAAGAGCCATTTAGACCAGAAAACACTGAAAAGTAATGGCACTAAAATTTCAATTTCAATTATATACTCAACAATGTTCCTTTTAGTTGCAAGATTTTCTTCTTAAAGTGATAGTTTTACAGAGAGCGCAAACTAAAATTAATAGTTACTTTAACAACCATTTGATCTTACTTAATTCCCCTTAATTAACTTTATGCAATTGATTATCAACCAAAGCCAATAATTTATCCTCTTTTTGTATGTATTATCAAATACTAAAAGCTAGGCACTCAATCTCATCTGCTTTACAATTAATTCAACATTTTCATTGATAGCAAGAGCCTTTGACAATCCAAATTAAAACTACTAAACAATTTTTTTTCCTTTCTAAATAAGGGAGGTCAACAGAGTTTAAGAAACATTACATATGGAACAATCAAGTATAACTACTCTATAAAATTTGGACTTAATTACAGCTGATGAAGGAACAATTTCGATCGTGCATGGCTTTAATTCGTGCTTCTTAATTATACTTGAGTACGTACATATATATTTAGCATTCTCGTAAAACTCCGGTCCTTGGCTTAACTATATTCTCTCTCTAATAAGTAATAACAATAATAGAAAGAAATTAGTAACTAAAGTAGCTTTAAATGTTTTTGTAGTCCATTTTATATACCAACAATACGCGCAAGTGCACATGGTTAATCAAGTAATATAAAAATAAATAAAGTGTCAAACCCACAAAAAACAGTTACTAACAATTATTCTAATTAAATACCAAGTTTTTACTAAGTTAAATCTACTTAAACAGTCGCCTCAATTGATTTGTGAAAATTGATTTAAATAAAAATAAAATAAAACTAATTAACAATAATTGATAATTAAAACATAACAATACATTTTTCCCAATTGCTCAACAGTAATCGACTTATCTTATTTCCACTTAATTAATTCAATGAGTTGCTATCTAGGATTGCCTATCAATTTATTAACATCTTTCAATGATTATAAAAAAATTTATTTCAGTTATTTTGTTATTTTCATGCAAGACACTTAAAAATACATTTATTAAGCATAAATTCCTAATAAAATTACGCATGACATAAGTACTTTTGTCTCATACACAGTTATGTTATCCTTAACAAGAATCAACAAAAACATGTGTTATTATATTCAGATCTAATCTAAAGATTCCTTCTTTCAATTCCATCAAAGATATCAGGTTAATTGTTGGCCAAACAATTATTCAATTAAGCACGAAATATAATAATCAACTCAATAGGATTAATAAGCAAGAATAAAGATAATTGAATTATTGAATTGCAAAAGGTTCAATTTTATTTCTAATTGGAAATTAGTTCATCACCAAAATAGAAACTAAAAGATTAAAATTAAAAAAATATCTCAACTACAAATAATGAAATTAAGAGAAGAAGAAAAACTCTGTTGAGTAATCTCCAATCTCCTTTTTGTGTGTTTTCCAAAGCAATCTCTAATTTCCAGTAGAAGTGGCTCTCCATGAATTTCAGTCAAAAGTTATCATTAAACTAATCCAAATTACATTATTTATAGTGATCTTAAAAAAATCCCTAAAATATTAAGTAAGTAAAATTCCTCTTCTGAATCAACTTCAAGCAAAAAAGAAACAAAATCAGATAATTTGTCGAGTATACCGCCTCGCCGCCATTGCTTCTTTAAATCGATCATACATACCACAAGATAAAACAAAGTGTCAAATAATAAGCAAATAAATCAAGTAGATTCAGATCTATTGACTAAAAGTTCGATTCGAGCTAGACTCGAAATATAAATGAACCAAATATGAGAAAATTTTAAAGTTCGATAAATTACTCGAACCTCTTTAAATTGTAATTTTCTATTGATACTCGGATCATGCATATTCGTTCGAAAAGTTTAAACGGTTCAGGCTCAATTCGGGATCGTGGTCGACTCGGTAGCTAAATGAGCATCAATCAAACCTTATTTTATACTCGATAAATTTTGTGAACCAAATCTGAGCAACTTAATAGTTGACTCGACTCGGTTCATTTTATGCCCTTAGCGTTAGGTGTGCAGAAACTCCAAATCCTCTGACGCAACCAGCGTTATATCTGTGTAAACCCAGCATGCCCCACACCATGCTGTCAGGTTGTCCATTTTCCAGTTTTTCCTTCTTTTTTAGCCTTTTAACCCATCATGCCTCTCTTCCTACAAGATACACAAAACCTAAACGAGTAACAAGGAAAACTACCAAGAACACACAATATTTCAAGTTAAATAATACCCAATGAGTAGGTTTTCAATCCACTCATCAGTATTCATGAGAAATTTGCAAAAATCTTGAATTTGAAAAACTTGTTAATTCACAAGTCCTTCAATTAAGAATACCTCACTTCAAATATCTTATCCGGTAAAATTTTTAAAATCAATAGTATAATACTCCAGTCTCACATCGATATATATAGAAAAAATGTGTTTATATATAAGGAATTAAATTACAAACTATGTTGGGCAAAGATGACTCAAGAAGATAATATTGGGCCAGTGGTTTAAGACCTTATTTTTAATGGATTTGATTCGATTCGGACTTAGAATTTTACCCAAAATGTATTCTGGACTCGGAATTTGACTCGGATTATTTCAAATAGGGTATATATTGAAAACACTGCTCCTGTCCTGTACCCCGGCCAGTATATAAGCACGCGGACATCGTCTCTCTATCTGTGTTTTGATTCAAACTTGGAATTTGACCCGACATTTATTTCAAACTTAAAATTTGACTCGAATTATTTCAAACATGGTATATATTGAAAACACTTCTCCTGTTCTGTACCCCAGCCAGTGTATAAGCACGTGCACGTCTCTCTCTATCTGTGTGCGCACGTATCAAACACAATTAATCATCCCTGATAGATTTTTTAATGGAGACTTCACCACACACACACACACACACACATATATATATATATATATATATATATATATATATATATATATATATATTCCATAATTGTTGTCAAGTAGTCATGATTGATGTATAGTTAACAGATTTTCATAAAAGAACAATTTTAGCCTCTATTGATGGACCGCAAGCTTTATAGTTCATGATATGCCCCAGCTAGCAAAGAGTAGTAAACAAAAGGAGAATATGAACGACCTATATTTTCAACAAATGGCAAGGCATGCATGGGAATGTTCTCTACAGTCAATTCATTCAAAAGGAAGATGATGGAGCCAGAGTCGGTCTTGAGTTTTACAAAGTTTAGGACAAAAAATTTCAAGTATGCCCCTTTTAGAGGTGGCAACGGGTGAAGACTGGCTCGGGTAAGGTCCAAAATGGCCCGCGCTTTTAGCGATCGAAATTAGAGGCCGTACTTGGCTTTAAGGAAATTACGCTTTCTTTTTTTTTATTTATTTATTTATTTGCAAAATCTTGCTACACCAAAAAATAGTAATAATAATAAATATTAAAATAATAAAATAATTTATAATAAACAATAATTCTAATTACCTACATTAACTACACATCTCAATCAATTAAAATTCTAATAGTATTATAAATTACTTTCAAAGTATATAATCAAATTTAATTTTTTAAAATTAATATAATTTATTTAACTTTTAAAAATATCTAGGATTATTACATATCTACAGATACAAGGATTGTTACAAAATAATTCTATTTGGTATGGATTGTGACTTTTTTGAAGGTGTATTCAACACAAGACACATAATTTACACTATATAACTATATAAAATTCACAATATATTAGTACTAGTTTGTTTATATAACTATATAAAATTCACTTTAATATCTTTTTGTTAAAGGTTAATTACTATCTCGAGAGCAGTTTTGCCCCGCTTCGCCCATAAATTAAGTTCAATTGTCGATTTTTTTATTTAAATGCATATTTATGAAATATCATTAATTATGTACAATAAATTATACAATTAAATGAGAATTTAAATATGGATAAATTTTTTATTTTTATATTTTAATATACATAAAAAGTCAACTAAATTTTTTATCATATTACGGAGGAATAATAAATATAATATTAAAACTCATAATCAAAAATCAAAATAAGACTTGTGTTTTCTTTAAGTTGTTAGCATCTATGATATAGAGATGTGTAATATAAACAGCTTTTTAATGAAGTATGCCTTATTTTGCAGTTAAACCGTGAATCAAATATTTATTCACGTCAGTTAATACAAAATATTTTAAATTTTACAGTTAAACCGTGAATCAAATATGAACTGAGAGGGTTGAAGGGTTTTTTTTTTTTTTTTTGTGACTAAGAGTCTATTTTGATTCTCCATATTAATTTATTGATTTGTTTTATATTATATTTTATAATTATTTTTTTATTTTTTTATACACATATATACATAATTTTTTAAAAAAATTGGGCCCTCCTCAGCTTTGGGCCCTGGGCAGATCTACCCAGGGCCGGCTCTGGATGGAGCCTAGCCAGATGATGAGAAACAGAAGCGATAAACCAGTCTTTTTTCTCTAGATTAATTTTTCCCTTGAGCAGCCATTTTGTATTTCTTAATTTTATTTTATTTATTTTAAACAAAAACTCGTTAAGCAGATCAATAGCAGGTTATTGTTATATTGTTAAATAAGTAATAAAGAAATATATATCAGATATAAAAGTATGCATTTTACTTTACATATAACGTGAAAGTCGTTATATAACAACTATAACAGGAAAGTTAAGGGTCTGAATGCAAACTTAGAAAAATAGATATTGTGCATCATGTAGTATTTACTCATATATATATATATATATATATATAGTTACGAGGGCACCTATCTTCATCCCATGCAGCAATATATATATATATATATATATATATATATATATATATGGAGTTCTATCACAACAGTTTTTTTGGCCTATTAATTTTTTTATTTTTTTTTACTTCAGCCGAAATTTCAACCGACCAAAAAAGAATTATTCCACAGCAACCGATTACTGTGAATAAAATCCCTATATAAATATATATTCACACTTAACACGTCAAAACTATAACTAATTAATTTCTCCCGGCCCATTTCAAAATTAGTGATACTATCGATGACTTTTAAGGAAGTTTTATTTCTCTAATTAATTTATCCCCAACATTGACTAGAAAAGAGATGTAGTACGTACTGTAGAATCAAATTCGTAAGAGAAGGGTAAATTATCGTGCATGTTTGCTCATCAAAATTAAGTCTAAGAACAATCTTGAACATGAACAATAAATAATACACCATCTTAATGCATGTAATTATTACTAGTAAATTACACTCATCAATCATTGGTGGTAAAATTTTCACCTAACATATATTCCAGACGCCAAAAATAACAAGAAAAATAAAAATTTAACCAAAACATGCAATTTTAAATCATCATTAAATTAAATTTGGTAAAATTATATAGATATGTAAGAAAGAAAGAAAGAAAGAAAAAAAGAATTTGGTGTTTAAGAAGAGACGGACATACTGGTGATAGCTGCATGGGTACGTTGTAATGGTCACTATTTGTTTTAGCCTCCCATCTTGAGAGACATTGCATGCCGACGTGATTGATCTTGAAAAATTATTATTAACAGCTATGCATGGTAATTTGTGCATTTGCGATTGCAAGAGGCCAACAATGAACGGGAATTGCCAAAAAAAAATTTATTAATATAATTTGCATTCAATATTTTTTTTTGTTTAATACATCATAGTGATGATGAATACAACAATTTTGGGCTTCCCAATTAAGCTAACCAAGCCTTACACGATGAGGATGACATGCATATATATATATATATATATATAAATCTAGCTTAGCTGTTTCCTTGGTGTCAATCTCGATCGATCTCTTACCTGTATTTATATTTTTTTGCTTATTTCATCTTCCTTCAGACCTCTTCCATGCATATTCATCTGATCTTCTTAATTTTCATACATTAATAGTCGTACGTACATACATATATATATATACTTTGTAAAATATATTTTTATTTGGAGCCCAAGATTTTGTTGCAGGCAAGTTCTTCATCAAGCACTAGTACAATAATATCTTGATCGACATAAGATGACTTCATATTAATTTGTTCATTTGCAGCCTTGGTGTCTTGCTGCTCCTGCTGCTGCTGCTTCATCTCCAAATTATCAATCTTGGCTATTGGAAGAATCGCGAGTTTCTTTCTGTCCTTGTAGATGCAATAGATTATCATTTGTACAATTCCAAATCCAAAACCTAGCACATTTGGTGTCTAATCTTGCAAAAACCAAAAAGAGTGTAAGTACCATAAAATGAAAATATGATCAGTCGTCGTCACTCGTCCCAATACTATTTTTAAATGTAAATTTATATATATTTTACTTTGTGTAACAAACCATAATCTTCAGTATGGACCGGGTATAGACTAAGAATAGATGCGATTAATGGTCATCTATTTTAGTATTATTAATTAGTAAGATATATTTTGGGGTGTAGATTAATTTATTCTAACCTTGTCATAAAAATATATGTAATAAGACCATTTTTCTGTTTTGGCTATAGAATATTATCAAAATCAATTTCCAATCCCTATTAATTTCTTCTCTCTAAATTCTCTCATCTCCCTCTCTATTTTTCTGGAGTATAGCATCACTACAAAACTATTACATTGGTACTTTCATTGAGAGCTGGAATCTATGGAATGAAGCTATGAAGCAAGCTCGCTCAAAATCCATATGGAAGGTTGCACATATATTGTTGCGTTTTGCCGATTTGGTTGAGAAATACAATAATGAGCTAAGTGCAACTATTGAAACATGGGACAATGGGTAGCCTTAGCCCTTATGAACAGGTTGCTAAATCTGAAGTAACAATGCTTGTGCATCTATTTCACTATTATGTTGGGTGGCCAGATAAAATTAATCCATGGTCTCACGGGTCTAGCTGGTGGACCATTCCAGGTGCAAGTTTTACATGAACTAATTAGTGTTGCGGGGCAAATAAATCCTTGGAACCTTCTTTTGGTGTTTCCATGTGGCCTGTTTTCCTCTCGTATAGTTCTAAATGTAATTTCTGGTTATAATCCAATTATTAATTGGTGCAACTCTTGCCCATCATATGGATGTGGACAAGCTTACTTTCACGGGCTCAACTAAATACCGGTAAGGTTTTACTCAAATTGGCAGCAAAAAGCAATCCTAAACCAGTTACACTAGAGCTTGGAGGGAAAACACCTTTCATTGTGTATAATGTTATGCAGTGTACGTTCTTAATTGTTGTTATAATAATTACGACACGCTTAATGGAAGACCTTCATAAGCTTTTGAAATGTTATTCTTTGTATAAGAAAGAGTCTTCAATTAAATGTGAGACTTCTAAATTTGAGTGAACAAGGGGAATTCAACTTGCCAAAGTTTTCTCAGATTGTCAAAGAAATAATTGATGCTTTCCTTGCTTTGATTCTTAAGAGAAATAATGCACCATACTATCTTGCTAGTTCCTGCATCCGCTACGGGAATATATCAGAAACAGTACAAGGATGCAGAACATTACAAGGATGATATCTTTAACTTGGTACTTTTTTCCCTCATGAAAGTTTTCTGGCCTGGGGAGAATGGTTTCATATTAGTATATCTGTTCAATCAGTTAGTAAAGGTTATTAGGGGAAGTGTAAAATCAATAGGGGTTACACAGAAGTGACTTATTTTAGTCCAAAATGGGTCTTTGATATAATGGGGAACTCTTTTGAGGGGGATCGATGCCTGCTACGTTATGGAGCACTTAAAATTTGTTGGTAGTTGACCCTTATCAGTACGCCCTGGAATTCAGTTTTATTAGATTCTATCGGAGTGTGTCGCATTGGTGTTTTTTGGAATTTATATGATGATGGAATGGAGTGTGTTGTAGTGCTTACTCAATTTATTGAGATAGTTACACGCTGCCTATATTGGGGTGGTTTCATAATATGGCATGACATATATACTTACGACTCATACTTTTGTTTTGGAGCAGGAAAACCAAATTGTCTTTCTGGATTCTTGAGTATATACATTAAGTTATATACTAGCAGCTAACATACCTTGGAATTTGGTTACATTTCATGCATCACATGGAGACAATTTTGGAAAGCAGTATGATGGAGATAATTTTGATAGATGCATGCATCACCGAATGTCTCATTTATGAAATTGATCAGGAAGAAATTGTAAGAGGTGGTGTTGAAAAGGATTATTACAAAGGACTTTCGAAATTGATTGCAAATAACTTCAATAGAATGGGACTCCTATCAAGCATATATGCCACAATTAATTTATCAACTTCTTCCTCCTCGATCGGGACGGAGCATATATAAGTTGGAGGAGTTGGTGTTTTGGGAGATTTCTGAGAATGATGTTTATATTGCATTATACAGGTTGTGATCATACAGGTGAACCATACAACTAACTAATGGGGATTGTTAGTTGTTACAGAATGAATGGCACGGTGTTCCATATTTCTTCATTAGGATCGGAGAGGATGAACTGTTTCATCAACTTCTTGAGTGTTTTCCAAGTCATGTTAAATATCCTAGTGTTTCTACCTACTGATGGAAAGAAAATCCCTGATGCATATGAGGTGGAATTCATAGAACACTTCCACCTTGAGGACAAGGTTGGTTTTGAAGGGGATAGTATTGTAACAAACTATAATCCTCAATATGGACCGGGTATAGACTAAGAATGGATCCGATTATAATTGGTTGACACCTATTTTAGTATTATTAATTAGTAAGATCTAAGGGTATAGATTTATTCTTCTAACTTTGTAATAGAAGTATATATAATATGACCGGTCTTCTGCGTTGGTCATTGAATTTTATCAAAATCAATTTTCAATTCCTATTTCTTCTCTCTAAATTCTCTCCTCTCCCTCGCTATTTTTTTGGAGTTTAACGGGACTACAAAAAGTGCAACAATTTGATGAAGAATTTAGGACTTACTGCTATGAAGAAATCTTTCATCAAAAAGCCGTAGAAAAACCATATGATCGAGCAGAGAGTGAGAAAGAATGATAGCAGAAGTGGCATGTATTCGACGCTCTTTGTTCTTATAACCAGCATCTGCATACATAAATATTGTAGATATATCAATAAAGCTACAACATTTTTTTAAATGTATATATTGGAACTACATCAATCATATTACTACTATATACTAGTGCTTAACAAAAAGATGCAAAATGCATGATATCATACCACTGAGAAAAATTATATGTTGAATAAAATAATTACTCTTATAAATGTACCATAATGCTAAGAGGAGCAACAAAAACGCAGACAGAACAGACGGCACAAATCCATCCAACCATGATGACACGCTGATGGCCTTGGGAGAAGATGAATGTGGAGAATATGATCATTCCCAACAATCCTACATTGAATAGGATGAGCAGCTTCGTTGTATAGATCTGCATGCCAAATTCATTGACATAATTAATTAATTTTGCTTCACTTTTTTTTTTTTTTTTATATTTAAAAAAAAGTGATTTTGAAGAAGTGTGTGTGTGTGTATCTATATATATGTATATATAGCTAGGTTGTAATTAAGATCGATGAGAGAGGGATATATATAGTTAATTACGTACTTTGGCTTCCTTTGTGGCATAGATGATGAAGCATACGAGATATGAGGATTGAAAGAGAATTCCAATGGAGTTAATGGTGATTAGCAAAGTCCCATTTGTACCCTTGAGTAAACCATAATACAAAGTTAACATGGCACTGAACAATGCAACCGCATATGGTATGGACTGAAACCCTTCTGTTGATTTTCTCTTGTATATCCTATAAAAGGTTGGCCTGCACATATATACACAAATTTATACACATAACACTATATATAAAACTCAAATATTTCATATATATATATATATATATATATGAAGTAAGTGTCTGAGAGAGAGAGAGAGAGATCTTACAGTGGTGCCAAGTACACCAAGAAGGAAACAATGTTGCCTATGGATGAACAAATTAATGAGATTAAATAAAGAAATCAACAAGATATATACTATAAGTATAAATAAATTAAAATGAAAGGAATGAATAGATAAAATGAAAGAGTACATGATTATATAACTACATTAATTATGACTGACATATATGTATGTATGTATGTATATAATACTCCTACGTACCTAGAATGCCAAACGCACAAACAAGATGAGCATGAGTACTAGTGCTGACTTCCATATTCTTAATGGTGGAATTAATTAAGCCCTCTCTCTCTCAATAAGAATTTCTCCTTATGAGATTGAGGGAGCTTAATTGTGAGAAGTGAGAACTCCATGCAATGTGCACACTCATTTATATAGCAGCCTAAAAAAGAGTGCCGAAAAAGAAACAAACAAGGATTTTGATTAATTTGACGTAAGAAAAAATATCACCCATCCCAGTTTAATTGTATATATATGAGAATTACTTTTTTAAAAAATAGAGTATTTTTGTACATTAATATAGTGGATCTCGGTCCACAAAATTAAATTGAGAACTCCCCATATTATTATATTAAAGTGCAAATTAGAGTTTCATTACACCGCGAATGAAGGACTGAAATCTATTGTAATTGAAAATAATTTTATTTTTATAACGTTATATATATATATATATATATATGCTAACCAACTAATATATATGTTATCAAATCAATAGTTGTATTTTTGCTAAAAAGCCATTTACTGCACCCATCTATGTTAAAAATACATGAAAAATAATAGACGACACTCTTTTTTGATGTTGGTGTAATTTTTCTGAACACGTGATGCATTTTTTCTTATATTAAAAATCCCCAATTTCATAAAATGTGCTTTTTAGTTACTAAGTACCTCTAAATTTTTCTTATTATTAAAAATCAATAATATAATATAACTTAATTAGGAATGAAGATTCATATTAACAACGTTACTTTTTTCTTGGCTTGGCTTGAGGCATTTGGTGACGTGAAGCAAATTGATAAAAAGTAAAGACAAAAGAGAGAGAGGGAATGGATCGGGATGGAGGGTTGTAGTAATTCATTAGCACGTCTCACTCACACGCCTTGATTTCTTTTCCGTTAAATGCCTTTTTTGGTGCATGTACTCAAGGTCATTTTCGTCATCAAGGTCATTTTTAATTAATTAATTAATTATTGTTATGTGTTTATCTCTCTCTACCATCACAATTAGCTAAAAGAAAAATAGCTAGAATTACATGCGTAACGAATTAGAGCGATAATAAACATGTAAAAAAATGACATTTTAACAATTTAAATTGCTCGACTTTTAAATTTTACCACAAAAATACTAATGATTGGAAAGATACAGAGATTATTAGTACTAACAATGTTTGTTTGAATTCATGAATGAATTAATTGTAAGACTTGTTTATTGATCGAGTTCAATGAAAGTAATGTCATGCCTTACGATCGATTATTGTTATTAATTATAGAATTAATTTCAGTATAAATATATATATAATTATCCTTAATTAAAAAACTTCCTAGCTAATACTTGGTTTATAGTAGCAATGAGACATATAACATGATTAGTACGTAATACCACACCTAACTCAATGACTAATTATAGAGTTTCGTGGAGTTAAATGACTAATGTTAAAAAAAAACAAAAAATTGATATTTTCACATCACATCAATAGTGAATGAATCCCAAACTCATGTAAAAATGTTATATTTTCATATAGAAATTAAATACTATCAGTTTCCTAAAAATATGTTACTACTTGACAGAGTTTCAATTATACCTCAATTTAAATTCTGTTCCAAGGAACAAGCTCGATATTTGATACCAATTGGTCTCAATAAGTCTCCTCGTCAACATTTATGCCAAATTTATGGCGGCAAAATTTTGACAGCGATCGAAGGTCGGTCGCTAATTAATAAAAATAGCGAGTAGTTTTGAGGGCGGTTACTATTACTAGATTTAACAACTAAAGAGTTGATCTTTGTTTTTTGAGAAGGAAAAAAAATGAATATCTTGGTGATTGTTTGGTGGAATAGAGTTTAAATTAGGTTTATTTATTTACAACCCATTTTTTTTTATAAAAAAGAAGTAAAACTCGTCTGTAACAACCAAAAAAAGAAAAAGGAAAAAGAAACTCTTTTTGTTTTGCAATTCCTATATTACATTTGATGCTTGTTTCCAGAATATATTGAGATCGAGATGTATATATTCTAAAAAAATGTTACTAACCTTTTCTTGTATCCTATACTAATTATTCAGTTAAGATAACTAAATCAATTTTGAATGAAAGCTAAGTCTAACCACTTTTCATAACATCATATCATTTTTTAGCTCTTTTTTAATTTTAAAGAAAAAGAATCCTAATTCGAGACGTAGAGAAAATGAATTATTAGTTTTTTGATCATTGAAAAGAATAAAATAAAATAAAATAATACTCATATATATATATATATATAGAGAGATGAGGATCAAGTCAGATACCACTTATCTTACTCACCCGTGTTCACCCTCTTTATGACGGATCTCAAGAATCTGGTTTTGGCCATACAACCGTCGTTTATATACTTTTAATGACGGACAACATATAAGCGTCATTTAAAGTATGTATTTACGGTTGATGACTCAAACCGTCGCCGTATCCGTCGTTAAAGAAAGTGAAGACTACCGAAGAAAGATAAAGTGACATGCGACTCGATCCTAACCAGATATATATATATATAGGACGAAACTAAGAATTCATAATTAGGTGACGTCTAATTAATATTGTGAAGGACGAGTTTTTTTCATGGGAGTCCTGGTGTAATCTATAAATTTAACAGATCGAATCTAGTTTCTATTGTTGATATTTATGACCACTAGACTTAGAATATTGTTTTGTGGCTTGACAAACTTGACTAAATAGTCTAAACATGAACAATGACTATGCATGGGAATTAATTGGGATATATAGAAGTAAAGTACTGCTTGAAATTATTCCTATTTATTTCAAGGAATTAATTGGCCTTATAATTAAAGATAGGATAGCTCAGCAGTTCATCTTAATTTATATAGATAGATACTCGATCGTATTTTTTGTATATATTGTTATATTTATTTTTCTTTTAATACTCCCTCGAAATAAGTTTTATTTGTCATAAAAAAAAAATTCAAAAGAATCTTTAATAATATTCTTAATTTTATCGATATAATTTTATTTTTATATTTTTACTACTAAACTAAATATTCCATTAATTTAAAGATAAACATAGAATGAGATTTGTAAATTTTACAAATAGGCTCCTTTTGGATAGTGAGAAAATATATATCTTGCATCATATATGCAACCCATCCATAAATATAAAGAGCTAGATTAGGTTGCATTTTTACAAAAAGAAATATATATATATATATATATATATATATATATATATTATTTTCTAAATACATATATAATTATAAAACAGGACTATCAGCTTTATTAATTTGTAGCATATAAAAGGAAATAAAAAACAAATGAAACTAACTTTCATTTGGACCGCCTGCCCGCGTATATTATTGTTAGATGAATATCTTTTCTCTATTTCTTGCACCAGCTAGTGTCTATCATATATACTCCTCCACTTCCACTTCTATATTATTTTATCACTTAAATAAATTTTTAAATTTAAAATTGATATAATTTTTTAAAAAAAATTTAATTAGTAAAATAATGAATATTATAAACTATCTAAAAAAAAATATTACTCAATTTTAAAGAAATAAGTATTAATATTTTTTTTTAATTCTTGGTGGGGTTAGCTCAAGTATTTCTGATTTTTATTCCCAAATTGCCCCTAGATAGGAAGTTATACCAATCTTGAATATAAAATTCTCAATTGTCATAAAGGAAGCTTTATTATATATATATAGAAAAAACTAGTGCAACGACATAGGAGAAAGGTAGCAACCACCAAGTTTCTTTTAATGATTGGGGAGGGCCAGGGCCAGATATACTAGTAATATTTAATTTGGTTGGTTCTTTAATTTACAATGAATTTATTTGGTGTGGCTTTTTTTGTCTTTTTATATGTTGCTTTTTATTAATCAGTTAGAGTAGTGACCTATACTATTTTTGCCTTCAAATCTTCTTCCTTCATTCATTCTGTTATAATTAGGTTAGGCCTGTTTGCTGTTTTTCTTTTTTTACAATGCTAGTATTAATTAGCTACCTCCATCCCCCTTCTTGTCTTTCATTTAATTCCTTCAATTTTCTCTTTAAAAAAACTAAAAGAAAGTATATAATTTTAAAACCACGATTTGAATTTGACTTTTATTTGAATGTTTCTAAATACTAATGTTTCCATCTTAATTTTTTCATTTTACTTTGAACTGGGTTTCAAAATTTACTTAATTTTATTCATTTATTTAATCAGTATCAATATTTTTTGCTTTTAAATTGGACAAAAAGAGTACTACGTACGTACGTACCACCAGTTTGACACGAGTAAATCTATACGTACAAACAAATGACTGAAAAAATAAAAATAAAAAATCATGTACAAAATAGAGATTAATCATTTTTGGATGGGCTGGGCCTAATTAAGTAACATTTGGTAAAGCCATCGTCATTTCTGTTTTGAAAGCCAAGCCCATAATAAATAAAGTATCACTACCTAATATATATATATATATATATATATATATATATATATATATATATCCGGATCGAATAAATAAGATACTTATCTTATTACACTCACCACACACCTTTTTAGACGACGATTTCGATCATACAATCGTCGCTTATACTTTTTAGCGACGCTTATATGTTGTCCGTCATAAAAGATAAAGCAACAGCAGTTGTATGACCAAAACCGTCGCCTAAAGGAGGTGAAGACGCGAGTAGATAAGTATATGACACTTGATCCTCGCTTCTCTCTCTCTCTCTATATATATATATATATATATATATTCGGGATCTTAAGTTCACCTTATCCAACTCACACTGAAAGCTCACCCCTTTAATGACGGACCCTGACGACAATTCGGTCATACAACCGTCGCTCCTATACTTTTAACGACAGACAACATATAAGCGTCGCTAAAAATATGATTTACGGTTGTATGACCGAACTGTCATTTTGAATTCCGCAAAGGAGGGGAGCATTGGATACTAATAAAGGATGAACTTAAGATCCGGACTCTATATATATATATATATATATATATATATATATATATATATATAGGCTCGTTAACAACATTGAGTTTGAGCTTATTCCACCTCCACCTCCACCTCCACTACTTATTGATATTCGACATATTTAAGACTCGCCTAGCTCCCATAACATAAGAATACAAATATATATGTAATAATCATGTAATAATCGAGACTCTTTTATAATTTTATATATTGATTAATGTTCTCCCATTATAACTCAATACAAATTTATTATAATATATAACAAGACTTAATTCTCGTTTCTATCTGATACACTAAATATTTTATATTTTTAATGAGTACAATTAAAATCGTAATTGATTTATAATATTATTAAATATGTATGGATATATGCTTCAGCTATCGACAACAAAAACATACTTTTCAAAAAAATGAGGAGCAGACCTTTTTAATTATTATTGTCACACGCTACAATAACTCCACCGTGCCACCACAGTATATGTGTGTGGACCGGACCACCCACCAGCTTGCATCTATTCTGTTTTAAAACATCCTACTACTAGTCTAGGCTTATTTGATGGTCCAAGACAAGTAATGTATTATATACATATAAAAATTTGGCTTCTGATGATATAATATGGGAAAACTCATCTATAATAATTAATACAAACGGATGATGCAAATTTAGTTTTGTTTTTCCAACTGTTTCATCACTATTAGTACCGTTATACTACTTTCTGTTGACTTATTTCATGAATCTTATTCATAATTTTTTTTTGGAATAATAATGTTAGAGACACAAATTATTTTATAAATATTTTATAAACCGTTGATATGACATACTCCACCTCAACATTTATATGGAGGCGAAAACTATAATAAAACAATTTGTTGATCAATATACTGAGGTGGAGTATGTCACATCAACACTTTGTAAAATAATTTGTGTATGTAACATTACTCTTTATTATTATTATTATTATTATAAAAAGAAAGGTGTCCTATTTTTAATAGAATATTTATTATATGTTAGAGCCTAATTATGAGAAGAAATTTTAATTATTTTTTATATAAATTCCTAAAAGTTTAGGGAGGGTGTGTGTAAGACCCCGAATTTTATGAAATAAAAGTATTCAATTTTTCTTATAATTACAATTCAGTAAATGGTTAAATTGATAAAAAGTTAAAGTTAAAGGGTGATATATAAAATTTTTTCAAAAATACGCAAGTGGTTATAAAATATTTATTGTTGTCGTGAATATTCGTTTGGTCCATGGAATATTCTTTTCTCGTTGGGGAATATTCGCATGCATACAAGTAGATCATTTGGGGCCCCATAATGTAAATAACCGCCGGATGAAGAAAAAGACAAATTAAAGTTTTTATAAATAATTACAGAAGTGGTTACAAGTAACATCACTTTGCAGATACCCCCGTAAAGTAAAGTAAACGATACGCGTTGTTGCAGCACAAGAAGATTACCAGATTGCACAAAGATTTTTGAATTATTGATTCTTACGTGAAGACACTACTCAATAATTGTTACAAAGAATTATCGCTCAAAGATTTTATTTTATTGATTCAATAATTGCTACATTGATATTTTATATTACTCGTTGTTTTAATAATTGTCACTACACAAGATTTTCCATTATCGTAGCAATAATTCATATTATCCTAATAATATTATTAGATAACATTATTGGCAATGTCTAGAAAGTTCTACGTCTAAAGAGAGGTTGGTCACCTAATCAATTGCTACCAAGTGAGGAGAAATTTTATTGGAAAGCCCTCTTTCCTGAACTGCCCGTCTTATTATTGTGATTCTGTAATATTATTTGTGAATAATTAATTATTGATTTATATGATGAGGAAAATATTCATTTTATGTGGATATAGATGGAGAAAATTTTTAAAGTGACAATTGTTGAAAATCGATATTTTATCTTTTCTAATAAAATAATATTTTATTATATTATTATAATATAATAATTATGATATTTTTACAATGAATGTGAGATATATGAGTATATGAGGAGGAGGAGTATTTTTGTTGCAAAAGTTGTTTAAAACATGTTAAACATGTCTCAGGGGCCCATTTCTTGATCGAAATTTGATTATACACGTGAAAATCGTCAGTATGTGGATTTCGCTCAATTTCGCTTTTGAATTTGAAAAACTTTCTTCCGCAAAGTTGTAGAGAATTGAATTCCTATAAAAAGGCGCGAGATTCAATTTTCCGATAAAATGGCTATTTATTATGAATTATTGAATTTCAAGTTCAAATAATTAATTTTGAAGTTTAAAATATTTTTAATATGAAAAACATTTTTGTGATTTGAGTGTGGTTCTTTGCATGTGTTTTAATAAATTCAATTCAGATTCTTGGTGCGTAGGAAGTTGTGGAAATAATAATAATATTATTAAATTAAATTTTCTACTTTGGTGTTCTAAGCATTTTCCTATAAATAGGGTGCTTAGGTTAAATTGAAAATCACACCGTAAATCAAGTTTTCTCTCTATATTATCGAGCGATTCTTGTGAGTATTTTGAGTATACTTTGAGTATTGCTATACTACGGCAAGTTCAAGTCATAGCCTTTATATCCGTGTTTCAACTAAGATCTTGCTTTTCGAGGTAAGGGATGTTATTTTATTCGAAAATGATATTATTTCTTCAATATCATTATCTCGAAATATTGGTTGAAAATTTTATCAAATTTAGAATTTTTTCATGCACGGGTTACTATTCATGAGAGTTCTTATTCACGAAGTTACTATTCATGAGTTATTATTCATTTAGAGTACTATTCACGTGCGTGAAGTTATTTTTTTTTGTGAAATTTTTATCTTTTGGTGTCACGATACTGCAGACTATTAATCGATCACTTTACACTATTCAATTTAAAATGAAATTTCTTCTTTTTGTCCAAAATATCTACTATGGATACTAGCTTTGATTGTATCCATGTTTTGATCATTCTTGAATTTTACTCCACTCGATTATTTATGAAGTATTTTTGAATGGGAATTGTTTAAAGTACTGAATCCTTAATATTTGTTCTTTTCGCTTCACCGGATTCGCTTCTCTTTAAAATATTTTTCATCATCCAACATCCCTAAATGATGATATAATCAATATCTTTGGCCCAGTAGTGCAAAGATGACCATTTGTTGAATATATCTTTATCTTTTCTTCGTAGTAAGAAGATGACATGTTGTTGAATATCTTTGGCCCGTAGTGCAAAGATGAATTTATTATTATGATTATGAATAGAAACCGTAATTTGGTATAACCATGATCTTTGATGTTTCGGTAAAGACAGTGATGAAAATTATCTTTGTCTGGATGAGAAGAGAATTTAGAACTACAATTACGATTATGAGTTATTCATGTGATTGTGATGTGATTTGTTGATTAATGTTACAGGATAAACGTTGTTGATGGACTTTTAACACGGAGAAGATAATAGATTTTATGGTCTATTCGACTCTTCTAATGGATCGCTTGTTCACCGTAACTATAGTTGAAAAGTTTTATCATCTACCATATGTTCTAAATCTCGATTTATTACCGTTGAAGGCTATTGATAATTTATTTATCTTTAGTCATGATATTCTTTATCGAGCTAGTTGTCTTTCACCATTTTGCTTCACAATTCCTTTCGTGTAATAAAAGTGTAGGCGGGTCGAGTGGAGATAACAAGTGGGGAATAGAATCTGGTCTATAGATGTTGAGGTGAGGTGAATTTAACTTGGAAGGGTGTTTTGCCACTATCATACGAGATGTCTAATGATATACAACCTCGTATCATCATAAGACATGGTTGTCTTTCATCCACTTGGCTTTGAGTATATCTACCAAAGACTACCTATATGATCTTAGAGTCTATTTGAAATATAACTCTCAATTAGAGACAATGGAGATAATGATATGTCAAGAGTAAGACTCACCATCGGGAAAAATATGATAAGAATCTTCTCGCTTTTCTTTGGGGTTTATTAGGTCAACCAAGGATAATTCTCGCGGCCATATGATATCTATCATAACCTAAAAGCATGGTCTCCCATGTATCGAAGGTTTCTCGAAAGACTTCCCAAAGATTCTAATTTTTAAAAAGCGAGTTTCGACTATACCTTTATGTAAGGTGTCATTATGAGGTGTTGTCCACTATTGCCAGGTGACATGAGTCACAATTGATATATATTTGTATCCAAACTCACAAAGATATGTATGTGTTGTTGTATTTTGCACGACAATTGTTGTAATAAAGTTGTAGTTATTTTCTGTACCATGTATTTGGCGACTCAGAATGGGTTGGATGGAATGGACCTATTTTGGAGTCGTCACAGTGTGAGTGGTGAGTTTTGTGTTTGCGTGAGGGAGAAATTTTTTACAGTTTTTATATTCCGTGCAAAAAAATTGTATTGTGGGTGAGAGGGTTTTATAGTTTTTAGTATGTACAAAAAGTTATGTCACAGTATTGTAGAACTTAAAGTTTTAGGGCGTAAAACTTGAGAATATTATTGTAGGCCCATTATTTTTTATATAGTGGAAAATCGGAGTTTGGTATGTGATTTTTCATTTTAAGGGTTTTTTATATTAAATCTTATGTTATTTATCTCTCAATCTTTTTTTTTATTGTGTGGTTTGCGTTGACTTAATTCCCAACACTTTCTTTATGCATATAAAAATGAGACAACCTATTTTCTTATGAAATCAAAAACAAATTTATACAAATAATATCATAACAAATATTTGTTATAATAATACAAAGTTGACAACTCATTACATATTAATTTGTTAGCAAAACATGGGGAATTAAGGTTGAAAGAAGACGAACCTATAGATACATAGAGATACTAATTTTTATTAAATGAAAGACTAATATTGCGTTTGAATTGAAAAAATAAAATAATTTTTAAATTAGGTGTTTTAAATGTATGTTTGGTTGTTGGTAGTGGTGAGTGTTGTCATATAACAACAAAATTATCGCATATATTTTTATCACTTTCTTTACATAAAATAAAAAAACAAATGAATAAAATAAATTTTTATTCTATTAAAATAATTTATCTTTCAAAATAATTATCAAATACATTATTTTTATTTTTATTTTTATTTTTTATTTTTTCGATTCAAATGTAACATAAGATGTGGAGTGGTGTAGGATTGTGGAACTATCATTTAATAATCATAGCTGATGTTAGGTCAAAGCCTAAAAAAAATTAATTAATAGCCCCTTTTGAGAAAACAAAATGGAAAGAAATGGGATGAGCATTGGTGTGAATTGGAAAATATATAGCAAAGGGATAGGATAGTGACTGATTCATATATATATATATATATATATATATATATATATAGAAAGAAGCGATCAACGATACCGTTATTATCTTACTCACACGTGCTTATCCTCCTTAACGACGGTTTTTGGTATATACAATCGTCAGCTTATATTTTTTAACTGACGGACAACATATAATGTCGCTTAAAAGTATAGATTTACGGTTGTTTCAATCAAAACCGCTGCTTTCAAAAAAAGTGAGCGGACGCAAGATAAGAAGATAATGATACGATTTGATCCTAATCAGAGTATATATATATATGATGCATGTTATTTCATTAAATACGTACGTACCTCTCCTCTCCTCTCCTGCAGGCTGCAGCTCGCTAGCTTCTCCATTAACGTCCGTAGGCTTGCCTCTCCATGCATAATAACTCCACGCAACCTTCCCCCCTCACCCACTAGCCACCAAGTTTCTCTGACCCGAATTGGTTATTGAATTGAAAAAATATATTCGGCGAATGTGTTATTGATCCAATTAATGATTTAACTGTTATTGACCTACTCACGTTATTAATATATAAAAATATATATTATTAGTAATTAATAAAATTTTAAAAAATCTTATTTTTATGAACTAAAACATAATAAAGTTGAGTTACAATATTATTAAAAGTGGTTAATTTTAATATTAAAATTTTTTTGATATAAAAAAAAAGAAATTAGACACTGGTCAATAATTGGTTTTACTGGTTGAGCCACCAGTTCGATTGGTGGGTCAACTGAATTTTGACCAAAACAAGTTTTTTTGTTCAAATCGAATTAAAATGCTAATCGATTTGAATTTTTACTGGTCGAATCGACGATTTGATCCAATTTTTTAAACCATGCTAGCTACTGGCTATCTATGGATTCAAATTTTGTAGAGAATTATATATATACTTGTTGAGATAAGATATTTTTGTGTTGAACTATTATGGACCAATTTACATAGACAGCGGAGCAAAGTGACTATAAATTTAATATTCGTACTATAATGATACTCTAAAAATAGGAAGAGTGATATTTATAAATTTGCTATTATTTTAAATTAACTTTTAAATTTTTTTTTGAAGTACTCTTATATTTGGAACAAAAATAATTTCATTTTTTTCAAGAAATAATATATATGTACTTTATTTTTTTTATAAATCTTGTGGAGCTTAAAGTAACAATATCAAAATTTTCTATACTAAAAAAAGTTCAAAATTTCACGGTATAAGTCCACACCCAAAAAAAATATTATCATCAAATTGAAAAACACAAGTGCATATAAATGTTTATTATTCCCTCTATTCCAGCAAAAGTTATATATCAACTGTGACCATTATTAATTTATTATGTCAGGTTTTCTAACATATATGATCACGTATAGTATAAATATGATAATGTACGTGTGAATAAGCGTCCTATATATATATATATATATATATATATATATATATATATATATATTGTGTGAGATGTATGGTTACTATATACTCAAGGACAAGGACATTATTACTTTCTAAATTCCTACATTTTATAGCAAGAATCAATTCTTGAAACCTAAAAATTCAAATCAAAAGTTTTCAATACAAATAATTGTAAATTGTTTATGGATTACTATTACATCATATATAATTTTTTTTTTTCAAAATTTAAATAAAATATATAATATATAATATATTTTATATTTCAAAATTTATAAATTAATCTTAAAAAGTTAAAATTTATTTTTAATTTTGGAACCATTGAGTTCTCCCTCTATATAGAAGTGATCACATTTTATTTTTGAATATTCTGATGTTCAGCCTTCGAGTAAAAAATTTAATTGAATAAAATATTAACGTTCAAGAAGGAACCAACGCTAAGGCGGTAAATGAATCGAGTCGAGTCGAATATTGAGTTGCTCAGATTTGATTTACAAAATTTATCAGGTATAAAATAAGGTTTGATTGAGGTCCGTTTAGCTACTGAGTCGATCACGATCTTGAATCGAGCCAGATTAGTTTGAACTTTTCGAATGAATATAATTCGAGTATCATTAAAAAATTGTAATTTGAGGAGGTTCGAGTAATTTATCGAATTTTGAGATTTGCTCATATTTGAATAATTTATATTTCGAGTCAAGTTCGAATCAAACTTTTAATCAAAAGAGTACGAATCGAATACGAACAATTTACTCATTTTGCAGCATTAATGCCAACGCTCAAGTTCAGTAAATGTAGTGCATGCCAATGTTAATTATGGACCTCGCAGGTAAATTAATATTGCTAGCTAGGAGAAATTATGTGATTGGGACAACTCAATATATATATATATATATATATATATATGAGTGTGTGTATTTTATGATTATCACAAGAATCACGAATTTAAGATGAAAACCTCCTTAACAAGTTTGTAATGCTGAAAAAGTAGTGACCACGAGTTTCACTATTAACTTAGCTCAGCTTCATAACAAGTTTTATTTTAAATTATTTGAAATAGACTGAAAATACATATAAAGTGTAAAAGTAAAAAGAAAATAAGGAGAAAAATGTATAAATACCTATACAAAAAACAAAGACACTAAAAGTCTAAAATACACATACAAATTCATAAAAAGCCAAAAATAAACATAATATACGGATTATAAAATTAAATGACTTAATATAGGAGACTATTTAATTCCATGGTCAACCACATAGTCAGTCTAAACTTTTTGGGGGCCTCAAGCCAAATAAATGTCAGCCTTAAAAAAAAAAAGAATAAATTTCAGCCTTGGGAAAAAGAAAAATAAATTTCAGCCTTCCCGTTAGAGTGAGAAAAAAAATCTTGTATAATTGTACTTGTAACTACTACTTTGCTAAGAATTTTTTTTTAGGCTTTTTTAATGAGCTCTAACATATATGAATTATTAAAATTTGGAGGTCTTCTCATTTTGGGGCTTCAAGTCATTACTTAAATGGCTTAACATATGGGTCGCCTTGTTCAACTATGTATTATAATTCCCATAATTTGAGACTAAATTTTTTTAGACAAAATTAACCTCAATTTAGTAATGAATTTAGTATTATTTTTGTATGGTTTCCTTTTCGGAATTACAAATTTGTGGGTAGATATTTTATTTATAATTCTCATAATTTGGGACTAAACTTTTTTAGACAAAATTAATCTCAATTTTCTTTTAAAATGATCATAATATCTTTTAAAATTAACCTCAATCTTTTTCGTATTCTTACAAACATTTTTCTCAACCATTTTTCCGTCGTAGCTTCTTTCAGATACTCCACTGTGCTCTGTCTCCAAAATACTACATTTTTCTCTAAAGCTACAGAGTTTTTCTGTTAACACTTCATTTCTTCACTCCTTTTAATAAATATCCTTAATTATATGTGCAAATGGGGGAGAGTCCATTCACATTTCAATTCCTCTTTTTCAATATAAAAACACGCATTTCTGTTGAGAAATCAATTAGCTCTTTATATACAGAAAAATATAATTAATTGTTTATCATTTTTTGATGTATAAACAAGTTTAAATTATAGTTTAAAATAAATTATTATTAGTAAGGATATAATAGTTCAAACGATATTTAGGAACAAAAATATTTCTCTAAAACGACTTATATTAAGAAATGGAGATAGTACTGTTTTTTTTTGAAACTTTTGAGACTTTATATGCAACATGTGAAATAGTATTTTTTTTTAGTAATGGCATTTAGCATTAAAAGTGATAAATTTTGCGCAAGTACATGTACAACTTCTCATACATGCCAGCACAAACTTAGAAAGCATAAATTGCGCTAAATTGTTAAGTGTACTAGTACTTTTTAACATTAAAAATTTCAATACTTCATTTTTGTGACTAATTAAATTTCAATAATCAAACAGTTTATCTCCTCCACGGCCAACCCTCTCTTTTTATATTAATTTGTCTGAACTCGATCTCTTGATATAGCACTTCATTTCTTTCTCTCTGTCTCTCTCTATTTTCTCTCTCTCTCTCTCTCTCTCTATATATATATATATATATAATCTCTCAGAAAAACAGACACAGAGAAAAAAATAATTATAAATAAATATGGATAGCCAACAACAAAATAAGAAAGGAATTAGTAGTATGGATCATATGATGATGAAAAGTGATGAGGAGATGAATAAGATGGGGAGTAGTAGCATAAAGATGAGTTGGGAGGGTAGTAAAATGACAGTTTTGAGGTTCGTGGCGATGGGGTTGACGTTGGTAGCAGCGGTGGTGGCAGGGACGAATAAGGAATCTCAGATCATCCCCTTCACTCTTGTCACCGGTTTGCCTCCTCTGCATGTTCCTCTTACTGCTAAATGGCATTATCTCTCTTCTACTGTGTCAGTCCCTCCTCCTAGCTCGCTCTCTTTCTTGCATGTTGTGTGTATTATATATATATATATATATATATATATATATATATATATATGTAATCATCGGTAGCAAACGTTTGTTACGGACACTTTTCAGCAAACAAGCTCCCATCCGTTGATCTAGGGTAATCATCCGTAGCAAACGTTTATCTTTTATTCAAACTTATCTTATTTTTATATTATGTATTTATAAAAATGTCTAGATCAACGGATGGGAGCTTGTTTGCTTAACATTGTCCGTAGCAAACGTTTGCTACGGATGATTACCCTATATATATATATATATTATATATACTTGCAATATCATTTTTTTTTTAAAAATTTTCTCTAGCTAACCTATATGTATATTAGAGGTCTCACTTATGTGTTTTAAAGTAATTAATAGCAGTCGTCTAATTATATTAATTAAGCAAAAAATATTTAATATAGTTTTAATTAGTGGGTAACTTAACTTATTGTCATGAGAAAATAATTCATGGTATCAACTTCAAATATTTAGAAGGCTACTACTCCATTCTAGCTTTTACTACGTACTATGCATTGGAACTTGATAGGTTTCTTAATAGATTCTTTTCTTATTTGGCTCTCCCCTTCAGAGTATGGTATTTTATTTATTTATTTTTCAAATATTTAGGATTATTAATAGACATATTGTCATTTGTAAGTTATTCTTTTTCAGTTTTAAAGGTACCGTAAAAACTAAGGAAATTAGTAATATATATATATATATATATATATATATATATATATATATATATACCAGAAAAAAAATCATGCCTAGTTGTGTTTTATATATGTAAATTTTAATTAATATTTGAAAAAGAATAAATAAAAAAAGAAATAAAAGATGAGTTGCGGTATCAGACAGGGGGCCGGGGTAGAGCTAGGAATAGGCTTTCCCGCTGTTCCTCAAGAAATAAAACTAATTTGGATTTGAATTGATGATGCAACCACCTCTGAGAGAGAATTAATTTTTACAACCCAGTATTTATGAGCTATACACCAAACTACCTATCTGTCTCTCCCTCTGGTATTAAAAAATGACTCGGACCTATTTATTTTATGTTCAAACCAAACCAAACAATATTATTCCAATCTCAACTTTTATAAATAAATACAACTTAATTTAAAATTTTATCATTAATAATTAATATTTTTTCACCAGAGATTAACATGAGTATTTCAAGATTTTAATCTTCTCGAAATTAATAAGAAAAATAAAACCTTTTGGCACTAATTTTGCTATACTCTCCATTGTGTAGCTACTTTGTGGTGGCAAATGCCATAGCATGCACATACTCAGCAGCATCTATTGTACTCCTCACGGTGTCCCAGAGGCGGAGGAGCATCACAGAATTTACCCTTATGCTGCTGCTTATATCAGACCTCATAATGGTGGCGCTGCTCTTCTCCGCCAACGGAGCTGCAGTGGCTGTCGGAGTCATCGGCATTCACGGGAATTCTCACACGCAGTGGCACAAAGTCTGCAACATGTTCAAGAAATACTGCCAGTATAGCGAAGCATCCATTGTCATATCTATGATTGGATCCATTGTGTTTCTTTCCCTGGTTGTGCTTGCTACTTTAAAACTCCACAAAAAATCCTCTAGGTAAATCTAAGTCGGCAGAATTATGTATTATAAGGTTTATCTAATTTTAATATTAGGGAACAGTGAAAGCTTCATAGGGTCAGGTCGGGTCTTTCTGTCCAGGTGTAGGTAGTCAAGAAGTGGGAAAAAAAGTGCTAGAAACTTGTGTATTGTAATGTAGTATTTGATTGCTCAGTAATATCTATAGTTTCTTCTGTAATCATCCAAATATATGCATGCTATGCAATGAACCTATACTTTTATATAGCTTTGAAAATCCAGGCTAGATCTGTAATCAAAGCAAGATGATAATTGAAAATAGGTTAAGCTACATTACGTACAACATAATAATTTCAAGTTTTATAGATACAACTTTTCTTGAGAAAAATAAGATACATTTTACGCTACTAGGAAACCCTAAATATTTCTAACCTACAGCTTCACATATTAATAACCCACTTTACTGCCAAGTGAGATGCAACATACTAGCAGATAAGTTCCTATCTCATTTCTGCCTACCAGTAAATCAGTGATCCATCTTAGCAAAGCGCCCCTTGATTCTTATTCTATTTTCTGCTCGAACCTTCCGTGATTCATACCTGATGCGCTTATCATACCTGTTATAAATAAGTCAAAACTGAGTATAGAAAATAATAACCAACACAAAAGCAGCATTTTATATTTAAGTCATGATTCATGCTAATTGATGATAACATCCCCATGTGCTTCACAATCACACAATCACCATATTTGGGTATATGTTGATTAAGAATGAATTTAAGTCTTTATATGATAAATGAATGGATGAGGCTTTAAAGGGCCGTTCCGGACACATGCCATGTAGTTCTTAAAGTCCATATTTCCCAATTGACTAGAGCACGATAAGCTTTCTTAACTATCAGTTTATCAGTAGTACACCAATTCAAAATCATGTATAACAAATTTATCTTTTCTTTTCTGAAATTAGAGATTCCATAGCTTTCATTTTGCTTTAAAAAACAAAAAAGATGATCTTCATGAAGAACCTCAGTACGTGATCAATTTCTATATTCCAAGACCTTAAATGTTCCTATCTCTACAATATACATGAGAGACATAGTCATGGCATATAGATAATTTGTGTATACCTCCTAGATTTCCTCTTCTCCTTGTACCGTGTGATTGCAGAGTTCCTATCCTGAATGGAAAATTCACGTGGAGCAACTTTAGGCAAGATTTGTGCAGCTTCAGTGATAACAGGACTCTCTGATTGTGCTTCATGACCATTGTTTTCATGACGAAAACAATGACCAATTTCTGAATCTTTGTCAGGAACCAGACAGTTTGTGTTGAAGTAGTTTTGCAACGAGGTAGAAGGATGACCTTGATCTGCATCCTCACCAGTATAACTGCACCACTGTAATGGTCTTGCCTGCAAATAGAAAATAATATTTTAATTTCTTTTTTATCTTTATTTTTCATTTATCGTGTACCATTAAGTGGACAACCACCCCCCCTTTTTTTGATAAAGAGGAGTTACCCGGCCTTGCGACCAGACTATGTCTCCCCTTTCTTTCCTTTTTCTTATTCTCATTATTGGGTAACAAGGAAGAAGCGTAATCATAATACTAATAAATTGTTGAGATCCTTTCTTTGGAACTCGATTAGAGTTCAGGAAAGAAAGCAAAAGAAAATGAAATACACAAAGTATAGGAGCTTTTACCAACAGACCATTAAAACTAACTTTAGCATTATCTAAGATTATTCAAAAGAAGATACAATTGGACCTACGACTTCTAGTTTAGATTCTTTTCCCTTTCTTATAGCTCGTATTTCAGAATTCCAAACATCACAGGCCAGATAATCAAGTCAAAGTTAGATATAGTTCAACTATCTGCAGCGAACAAACTGAGAGACGATTTGGTTCCAACCATTGATATTGCAGTCCTTAGCTAAAACATATTTTTTGAGTTTGATTTATAGGTTAAGTTGCACAAATAAAAACTACCCAAGAAATTATGACCCATCTATCTTGGAACTTTTCATAAAACTAGAATTGGTGGCAAAATAAAATTGTCCTGCATCTTCCTTGCACGGTGGGTGAACTAATGAGATAAGCCATCACACAATGGCCAGTTTTCCAGATTTTGCAAACTAACTACAGTAATAAGGTCAGGCAATTGCAGTCAATCAATGGCAGTCAAATGGGCCACAACCTCTTCACAAACTTTGTAGAATTACTGGTTAAAAGTATATAGCATTGGTCCTTGCGCTCACAATTATATAGACCAACTCACCCCTAGCGTGTGACCTAGGATTAACCCAAATACAGTTACATTATAAATCAACAAGCCCTGGTTTCTTTAGAACTGCCAGTTGTGCTTGCCACTTCTTGCTTCCTCAAAAAAATGTACGAAAAATAAATCATCAAAGAACAAACACATTGAATAACCGGCATAGTGAGCCACACATAATTCATCCCCTCATGAAAAAGTAGCTCAACAAATTAAAGAGTCATTATCAGAATAAATGCATAAAAAGTAGCTCAACAAATTAAAGAGTCATTATCAGAATAAATGCATAAGCATAAATTTTGTCAATCCCAATTATCCTCCTACCCTACCCAACAAGACTTGGACCACAAAGATATCTCTGAAGAGGTATGAAATCTATAATAATTCCAAAATAGAAACTTCCCCAACCCCAGTCATCAAATGAAACACGTTAGTTAAGCACCCCCTTGCAATGGAATGCCCACGCGTGTAAGCCAAGTGCCAAACACAAATACCAACTCATGAAAAACTGGAAATACCCCAACTGAGATTTCAGCCTCAACAGTTGTAAACATCCTGGGTACTCTTAGCTAGCAGTTGTCGCTTAAGAAACAGTTGTGTGGATCAAACATACATCACTTTATATTCTACAGGGTTGAGTTTCCAACAAAAATATAAGCCACTGAGACACAACTAGGATATCAAATCAGTATATGCAAAGGGAAAGCAAACTATAAAAAATCAAAATTACCAATTCAAACAAACTCAAGGCAAAGAAGCCTAACCTCTAATGAAGGTAAAAAGGTTGGCTCCACCTTGTGTTCAAAGCTTATATATGTATCCAGCTGTTGGCAGTTTTGTTCAGGTAAAAGGGACCGAAACCCAGAAGAGGACTCAAGGTCCTGTTTATCATCATCAAAGTTAGGTTCCAATTTTGCCATTTCCCGAAGCTGACAAAGTATCTCTTCTTTGTGTTGTCCGCAAACAGTATTTCGGTTCTGAATGAATAACAATATCCTGAATCGTGTTAGAATTACAGAAGGAAACAAACACGTTCATTTAACAGAATAGGCAGAGTGCATTTCGTTCCCAAGCAATCAATTCTTAATTTCCACCAAATTCCCTTGTGAATAAACCAGAAAGGAATGAGTGAATTAGAGGAATATATAATTCAAGCAAAAAGTTCCACTACTATGTCCCACTATTTCAAAAAATACTTATTTAAGTAAATGGAGCCTAAGAAGCCATCTGAATACAGAAAACATTTTGCAAAGTTACAATAAAGTGCATACTGAACAAGAATCAAGCAAGCCCTCAACAAAATAAACCAACTAAGGAGCTTAATTTAAGTTGAATGCAATGGCATACACAACTTTTTTCTATAACATCACCACAAATACAAAATTTTACATCCTGAACGTGAATTGCAGCAAAAGTAGGGCATCTATAAAACATACAACTATGTACATCAATCAAAACACTAACAAGCCCCAACAAAAATCCAAGAAACTACGAATCAAATATCTTTGAACTGAAACCAACCAAAGAAATCAACCCATTTCAGAATATATAATACTCCTAATACCTGAAGAAATAATTTTAACAAAAGAATCATTTTAGAGGGACTAACCTTAGGCAAAGGAGGAAACCCCATAGCCTGAAAATTATGGTCAGAACCTTTCGAAGAAATCAAATCGTCAAGGCTAACAACAGAAGGAGTGTCCCAAATTAAATAATCCGAAAACCTATAATTCTCAGAACCCACAAACCCAGCATCATCTTCACCGCAACCAAACAGACCCTTCTTATTCTTTTTGCCAAATTCATCAAACCCAAAATTAGTCAACAGCTCAGTCACCGAAGGACAACCATTAAACCCTTCAAGGGGCCTTCGATCGTGAACAGGGGAGAGAGAAAGACTGTGACTTTCCCAGTCACAGTTCTGGCAGAGCACGGAGGAGTGAGTGGAGCAGAAAATGGAAGAAGGGGAGGAATCACATGAGTCGCAGAGCAGGGAACGAGTGTGCTTGGTAAAGAGCTGATTGGTGGAGTGAACTTGACGGTCGCAATTGAAACAGAGCTTGGCTGAATCAGCTCTGCAGTACAAAAGGGCTATTGATTCGCCACAGAAATCACAAAGACGCTGCTTTTGTTGTTGTTTTTGTTCTTCTTGGTAGGTTTTGGGACTCCTATTTTCTTGAAGTTGGCCATTTGAATAACTCATTTTTTTATTTTCTATTTTCTATTTTGTGTTTTCCTCTTCACTCTGCGTGTAAAAGGGATGAGCAAGAATTATTAAAAAAAAAAAAAGGTTTTAAAAGAAGATGGAATGGGGCTACGTAGTCATCCTTGGTCTCCAAGTATTCATCACGAAAAAGTTTGATTTTTGTGTGAAAGAGATGGTGGGTCTGTAGAGATTTGAGGAAAACCTTATCACTTTAGGAAAATTGTGGATCTTTGTAGTGGAGCGGAGTAGTATCTATTCTAATCTGGAAGATGGTTGAGTTGATTTTAATTTTAGAGAACAAATAATTTTATATAAAATTGATATTTTTATATAATTTCTTTCGTATTACCAGTAATAATGAATCAGTCTCATCATTTTTAATATGTAAAAATATTAATTTTTTTAAAAAAAATTTGTTGTATACTCCGCTTCTCCAGACTGCATGGAGGCCATGATTTCCCTACCAACAAGCGGTGGCGGAATGAGAAGATTTTTATAGGAGGGGAAAGTATATCAAGAAAAATTTTTATTTATCGACGCCAAGTCTTTTTTCTTGGCTTTTACGATTAAGAGGAGGAATCAGATTACGCGAAATCAGATAATTTAAAAAAGTCTCAAAATTTGCTTCGCTTTCAATTGTTGAAAAAATATAATAATTCAATGTGTTTGTAAAATTGTAGGAATATAAAATGAATATTTGATTGAATCTCTTCACAAAGATTTCTTGATTACATATTAACTAAAGGTTAATTTGGAGTTTTTCCGAAAAGAATGCATTTAAAAAATTGAGATGCTTATTATATCACCCATTAATTAAATTAAAGGCTACTTTGGAGTTTCTAATGCATCAAATAAGAAATAAATTGTGTTTTCATGCAACTTTTAATAGATTTTGACTATCGAGAGCGCATGTCTTCTAATTTTAAAATTAAAAAATTATATTAATTTAGAGTTTAAAAATATCTTAATTTGATTTTAAAAGTTCATAATAATTTTATATTGAACAAAACAAAATAGCCTCTTTATTTTTTTTTATTTGCAAACATTTGTCATTATTTGCATAATTCAAATTTACGCTTCTCACTCACATCGTTGAGTTAAGGACCTATAAAAAAATCTATGAAAAATATAAAATATATGTAAATATCATTTTTTTCTCTCCAAACTTTAATCTTAAGATCTAACCTCTCGTGCAGTGCCCCTCTTAGCCCCTTGGTTCCGCCAATGCCAACAAGATTGCATTAACTATGCAATTGAATAAATACTCAAGTAAGAGTAAGAAATTGAAAAAAATGGGTAGATCGTTCAAATGAGTGCGTCATATTTTGCATTCTAAAATTTTCATTTCCATTTATTTAAATTTTAAGGGTAAGAAATTACAACAAATTTTGTTGATTTATGTATATATGTTATATAACATGCAAGTGATATAATAAGCACTCATGTTGTTCTTTTTTATTCTTAAATATCAACAAAAGATTCTTCTATAGGTTATATAGTAGTATTTCTTTTCTTTTTTTTTTTGGGTACATGAAGGAAGGTATGTGCTGTTGTGGTTGAGTCTTGAAGTGAAACTGTGACGCTAGATACAATAGATATTTGATCCGAGATATTTTTTTTTGTTTCAAAATTAAAAATATAATTTGATTTTTGAAATCAAACAATATATTAAATTTTAAAATTGATATAATTTTAAAAGTTGAGAATGAAATATATTTTGTTATTAATATTTTTTTGTTATACACTATATAATTATAATAATTGTATTAATTAAAATTAAATAAATTTATATTAATTTAAAATTTAATATATAATCGTTTGATTTTAAAATTTATATTATAGCTGGATGAAGTAATATTCTAACAAGCCTACGACCGAAAACCCCACATGCCACAGCCACCATTCAACTTGCAAGCAGACGATGCCTACAGAGCAGCTCACTTTCAGCTCCTTTTTTGATCATTTTTAAGAAATTCCTATTAAATAGTAACTTTTTGTAGAAGTCATTTAGTTAGCTCAGAAGAGTGAGAGATAATACTTTATTATTCAGAGTAATTTGGTGACATTAATAAAATAATTAGTGAATATAACAGTTTATTATATACTAATTTTTGTGTTAAATAATTGATATAATTTAATTTGAAATTTACATTTACAAATATATCTGACTTTGAAAAAGAAAAATGTATGTGAGAGAGACGCGGGGGGGGGTAAGAAAGTATAAATCGTAGAATTTGTTGCCCGATATCGTCTCCAACTCATTTTGAGAGTTTTCATTAACATTTTATTTTTTTATTTTTTTTATTCTACTTTTAGGCATCCTTAGATACAAAATATTAATCACAAGTATCTAATTTATTTTTAAATTTAGACTTGGGACTATTAATTTAAAAATTATAAAATAACTTAATAACCTATAATCTCAAGATTAATAGTCTTGAAATTAAAATCTCATAGATTATAATCGTTACAAACAAACATAACAAACATTATTGTAATTTCTTCAATAAATATAAAAAAGAATACATTAATATATTCTCAAGAAAAAATGCAGGTTGTTTTGATTATGCGTCTAAGATTAAAATCCCCAAAGTAAAACAAAGAAATAGTTTATACTAAATCTTTATGAGGTAGGTAAAGGTGTTTTTATTGACGACACCTCACCTCGACAAACACGGAAGAACAAATCTACAAGTTGTACCCAAATCTAATTTCTTCTCTTTTCTACTAGGAATGTAAGCAAATTCCAAAATACTACCTCATCATAATATTCAAAAGAAGGTAGTAGTAGTACTAGTATTTATCAAAGAAAGAAGTTATTTACAGGTACTAGTTGATTACACAATCCAAATGACATTTATGGCTGAAAGGAAAATATACCCCCATCATGTTAGCTTAGCTTATTAGCATAAGAGTAAATATCAAAGTCCACAAATAATCGGACGTCATTGCTGATTGTCTGTTGATGTAATCACCCGGGTGTTGTATGAATTGCAGTGACTGCATTTGTGTCCAAAAACGTGAAAGAATGCTTGGCTTGTATTATTGCAGTCGTTGCATAGGATAAGAACCTGTAAATAAATTAACATACATAAATAAATATACAACCACCATTTCAACTGGATGGTAGACACATCATGAGTTGAAAACATTACACTCCAAACATGGAGCTCATTTGGTTTGTTTCACAAAGGCGTAGCAGGTGAGGTAACACCAGATACATATGATATGATTCTAACACATAACTTAGAGATCAACACATGCAGAAGAACCAAGTTAACCAACATACAATCTTATATTATAAAGACAACTTACTTTGTAACGATATTCCTCGGGCATCGAAGTAGATTCAATCTGTCAATAAAATACTTTATATTAGTCAAATTTATTTTTATTTTTTTGATGAGTAGCATAGTTATCATTAGTCAAATAATCACGAGGTAAAGAACAGGAGGGCCAAGGAAATAAACAATAATCTACACAACAAATAAAAAAGTGAAAGAGATTCCCTTAATTGATCAAATCTTTTGTCATCAAATCGAAAAATCCCTGTTTATTACCATGACATAATATATCTTATTCTCATCATCAATTTGGTGTCCTCAATATAACCATATAAAAATCACTCAATCTTCATGCATCTGTTTCATTAACAAAAACTTGACACCTAATCATGTATAAGGTTGTGGCGTAGGTAACAGGATTTAAAGAAAATCTTAGTTGGATACAATCAATAACAGAATGAAACCTTTTGCTTCTCAATAAAATAAAATAAAAATAGAAGGAAACCTTTCATGCAAAATTTTATACGTCAACAAAAAAGGTTATGAATTTTCAATCCCTTCTTTGCGAAGGTCGCAAAGAGGGTAATTCAGAGGTCACCAAAGACAGAGAGAACCATAAAACGAAACTTTCCCAACTTTAACAAAAGATGGTCAAAACCCCAAGTTCAACAAATTGATGTGGCATAAAGGAGGCTCTAAAACTAACTGAAAACTGCTCTTAGCAAATGTTACTTCGGTAGAAAACCAGATATAACGAACTGGTGCTCGAACATACCACATTCTGGGACATACGACCCAGTTCATGGTCCGTAAGGAGAGGAACGAGTCGGTAAGATTAATTAAATCTAAAGAGCTTTATTTTCCCATCAATCCTAGACATCTAAAATAAGCTTAAGTGGTTAGAATCATTAGACTACGCATGCATAATACCCCTCAGTGCCCTCATTACAGACCACCCACAGGCCAGACAACAAATGTATAAGATAATTATATTACCCTGCCCATCACTTGAAAACTAACAAGCTATTTTATCATGTCATCCAAATGAACAAAGATTCACAAGACTCTCATATGCCCCTGCCCTCGATGCTCCAGATAACCCATAGGCTTGCCTTTGATTTCTTTCTAAACACAAACCATGCAACCTGGTTGTGTACACATCTCTTCTCGCAAGAATCATAACGTGGTATTAACACAACCATCCTACAGTTATATACTTGAGTTTGCTACGCACATTGTAAATTTCTTGCCAACCCTTTAAATGGGTGTGTAGAGATGATCAATCACTACAAAAGGAGCACTAAAGGAACATTATGGCACAACCATTAGCACATGGAAATGAAACTAACAAAGGGATGTAACTGTAAAGTGTAACCTGAACAAAGACAGCTATAAAGATTTCCAGCCTAATTCAGTTAGCAGCGAGCCTTCAACCCTCCCAAACTAGTGAGTACTGATAGCCATTAACTATATTTTTATTAAGCGTGAAATGATGTGCTTATAATATAACTTAGGGATACACACTCCATACAGCACTTGCAAAAATATCTTGCAAAGATATCTGCATTTTATACCTCATGATCAATTCTTTGCCAGGTCCCCGACATGTCAAGCACCGACTTGGAACAGATGGGACAGCGATACCTGCATGATGGATAGAAAGATTACAATAAGAAACTGTCAGGTTCCCCGGTTGTCTGGGTAAGACAACTGATCAATAAGACAAGAATTTGTAGGATAAACTAGAGTTTACTGATTTTGCTTAATCATTTCTCTGAAGCATTCCAAATGGATCGTGTGTCCACATTTCATAATCGTTGTGCCTTTAACCGAGTCAAAAAGGAACTGGCAGTTTAGCAAAAAATGTTATTTTTAGAACTTATAAAATGTTGTAAGTAACCCATGACGATCTTTACACATACCTCATAACATATAGGGCAGTGGCTCTTCATCGAATTCTCTACACATGAATGATTATCACGCAAATCCACCGAATAGCAAGATGCTGCACCATTAGTAGTGACGTTAGAATGAACATAATAATTATTAATTACACAAGGAGAGAGGTAGAGAGCAACTCTCTGGAGTAAAAATAATAAAAGACGATTAATAAGCAAGGTAAAGAGGATAAGTGAAACAAATAGCAGATGCAGAGTGAAGAAAGCCTCAAAATGTATACACCCTATCCAACCTTGATAAGTTCAAGCATATTGTGCATTAGCATTATATTTGTTTATTATATTTTTTAAAAAAATGCACAGCATAAAATATCCATTGACAGCAAAAAAAGCTTGGTTCAATTTAATAGATCCACTATCCATTAAACCAAAATCCTCAAAACTTAAGTGTGATATTTCTAAATGACTCACTAGTTTTAACCATCAAGTCAAAACAATCAAATGAATTATCCATCTAAATTTATGGTTAAGCCCATTGACATCAATTTATACAGTCTCTGGACCTAGTTCTGAATCTATCTTCAAGAATGCTTTTAAGAATATTAAAATTCATTACATATTTGTATAAGCCTCTACAGGTATACCAAGTTAACCACAAAGTGAACTCCACTAATAGTTGATTTTAGGTTAGAAGGTAATCTACAGATCATTTTAGGTTAAATGAATTATTCCACAACGAGACCCAATTTGAAAGTCAATTTTTTAGGGTTCATAGGTCAAGGAAGATTAGACTCTTAATTTGGGACAGACGTGGTAAAGATAAAATCAAACAGACAACATTATGAATTATAGAAACTAGAAGTTTTTCTTAGTTTATAATTTTATACAAATATACATGTGGGCATTAGCATGTATTACAAAAAGGAAAAACACGGATGCATAAAACATGAGCCAAATAGCTAATGGATGCTTTGTTCAACTTTTTTATAAAAAAAGAAGAAGATTAAAATGAAAATACAAAATCTAGTTATCTTGTGTAAAATGAAACTTAGCAAACATCAGAGCATACCACACTTCTGGCAATGAAAAAAGTTCTCCTGACCTCCTACTCTGAAATCACAATTCACATAGAACAATATTTCAGATGACTAAACAGACATAAAAAGAAAAAAATCAGAACAAAATTACAAATAGATAAGGCACATATTACAGGCACACCAACCTACAGATCCCACAGTCATCACAATGAAATTGTTGCTTCTCAGTCTGCAATTGAATAAATTTTACACCGATCATCCCAATATTTGAATATACCAAAATTAATGGAAAAAGTTATGAACAGAAAACTAGTTGAATTACATTATCATCATAAAACTTGCAAATATTGCAAAAGTATTCCCCCATTTTGACGCCACAATTCAAACAAACCTGAGCAACCTAGAAAAAAGAATTCGCATTAACTAACGAACAAACATTCAAAAGCTGACTGGATGCAATCCAAATTTAAGAAACTAGAACAAAAATCTAACCTGCTGCTCAGTCTCACAAACTGCACAAATTACCTGGTACCATTATATAAAATTGGAATAAACAGAAAAGTGAATTTATTTCAGACAATATTAACAAATGTTAACTAGTTAAAAGAAAAAGAGGAAACTGAAAATTACTTGTTTAACTTCATGACGAACAAGCTCGTGTCGCTCCTTGGGATTGCTCAAAGCGCTCTATATCCAAACAGAGAATATTAATTACCACTTCATAAAATATCTCAGCTATAGTATAGAATTCCGAAATTCAAATTCAATAATAAATCAAATTGCTTGCTCGTGTATAACAATAGATAGAGGGGAAGAAAGAACGAGAGAGAAACCGTGAATTCGTTGTGACAGTGACGGCAGGTGAAGATTTGGTTACAGCAAGGAGCTCGAAGTTTGCATCGTCGCCGGTAATGCTCGCATCTACCAGTATACAATATAGCAAACGAAAGAAATCAATTAGATTATACATATATATACACACACGCAGGAGAGAGGGAGAGTGGAATATTACCCGTAATTCATCTTCCCAAAATCTTCTTTGTTGTTGTCATTGTGAGTAACGGAATTGTCATAATCTTCTTCCATTGTTGTTATTTTTGGTTGTTTTGTTAGGGTTAGGGTTTATTCCACGGAGGAAGAAAATTGTAGATTGCTATTTGCCCAAATTGCATAAAATTGTAAATTGCAATTTGCCCAAAACTATACATGAGTCACAATACTAAAAAAATAAAAATAAATATATAACGTGTATATTTGTTATGGATCCTAGGCATACACCACTTATACCATTAAAAATAAAAATAAAACGATTAAAATTAGAAATTATAAATCGATATATGTTATTATAAATAACGAACAGTAAAAAAATACTCAACTTTTGTTATTATTAATAGCGAACTGAATAACAATTTAACTTATTAATAAGGATTTATAATTTATTGTTTATTAAGGTTTATTAAAGTTAGAAAGAATACATTATCTGCTATTATTAATAACGAATTCTAAGTATTTTTTTTTACAGTATGTCCTATAAGTGAGTTTGACTTTTAGGGATAACATTCAACTTGTACTTATTTTCACCCATTAAACATGGTGAATTGTTACTTATTTTACAAAGTAAATTTAGTAATTTTATGCATTATATAGTTGTCCAAATTGTGTATACTTCGTGCACATATAATTACTACGTAATACTTTTTTATTTTAAATTATTATTGACTTTTACAGTTTAAGATATCTTTAAATTCAAAATTGAGATACTTTATTAAAATTTATGAAATAATCAATTTTAAATAAATAGTACTTTTTAAATAGTTTATAATATTCATAATTTTAATAAATAAACGAATGTATTTCAATTTGTAAAATATCTTAAGCCACCTTTATATTTTAGAACATGGATAGCATTTTAATCGTGTATATTAGAATTTTTTTTTTTTTTTTTTAAAACTTCAGCCTCCTCATACTTTATGCATTCAGTCTCTCACGTGCGTAAAAGAAAATTCTGCAAAAATATTAAGAGAGCAGATCTCCTGTCCCCAAATTTTTTGTCTTTCTTGTGTTCCCCAACTTAAATTTTGACACATGTTCTTTTATTTAATTTTAGAATTAATTAAATAAGTAAGTAGTTAGAGATTGGGATGTCAAAATTTAAATAGTAAACACAAAAGTTAATGTTAAAATCGGCGACAGATGATGCTCTTCTCAAATATTAACTTCATTTGTAAAAGAAAGTACCAGTTTCCAGTAGTATCTTGTCTTTAAGCTGACACGATGTGAATGCATTGACACCTCTATTCTAAAATTGAAATTGAGATTTCACCCATAGGATTGGGCCAAGGCCGAGGCCGAGGCCAAGGACAAGGCAGGCGGGGGTAAACTAATGGGAATTTGCCTTTATTATAGCCGCCCCTTATCTACGAATTTCATTATTAAGAGCGTGTTTAGATTTGCTTAAACAAAATTTATTAATAATACTGTTTTTGCTTATAAGCATGTCCTATTTGGTAGTGTTTGTGTGTGTGTTGGTGGGCTGGGGTGCAAAATGCTGAAAAGTCCTCGGATACAATCAGCTACCGAACCACTCGTAAAAAATGGTAATCCAAGTGGATTTCATTCTGGTTTTCCATAATCAATCCAAATATCAAAGTATGGTGTAGTAATAAGATCGAGATGGTATTATAATCTTGTTTATACAGGGAGAAACAGCATCAATAGTTTAGATTTATAAAATAGGTGATCATTGTTGTCAAGTCGTCGCCTAGGCGACGACTAGGCGTCGAGTCGACCAGAAAATCAAGCCAGTAGGACGACTTGGTGGCAGAGCACATAGTCGACCGCTCAAGCGTCGACTTGGACGATTAATTGGAAAAGCAGGCGACTTTCCAAAGCGGGTTTGACCCGAACCAATTCATAAACCTAAACTCCTAATCGATCTGCTCGTTCCTTTTCCTTCTTTGACAGTTCCTTTTCCTTCTTCGACAGTTTGAGAGGGAGAAACGAGAGGGAGAATCTCAAGTCCTCGACAGTTCGAGAGGGAGAAACGAGAGGAAGAAACGAGTCCTTTTCCTTCTTCGACAGTTCGACTGCTGCTCCTTCTCGTTCCTTTTCCTTCGACAGTGTGACTAGTAGCCTTGTAGGACACAAGTATTCTTCATTTCTTCTCTTCTACTTGTTTCTTCACTTGACCTTGTGCACTTCTTGTTGTGATTTGATATGCTACAACCTGCATTATGAATATGATAAATCATTAGAAATATCAATATATAAATATTCATATAAATGTTAAATATATAGAATTTTATACGTATAAAATTTATATTGTTAACGACTAGTCGGGCGCTTTGTCGCCTAAGCGCTTAAGCTCCCGGCTGTCGCCTCGTCTCGACTTAGCGCCTTGATAACTATGTAGGTGATACATAGGTCATACATGGATCATGGCAAGTAACCCCATGACTTACTTGATAAAGTTGAAGAAAAGCAGCAGCTAACTAGCTCCATCTGCATCTACAACGTACCCCTAGCGGCTTCCACGACTCTGGCCGTATTAATGGTGAAAAGTGATTTGCTTTCATGTTCACTCTATTTTGGCTAGATAATTTCCAATCATGCCGTCATATCTTACCATCCTTTCTGCTGTATGACAATCAATAAACTCCACCTAAATTACAAGTGAGAAGAGGTATCAGGAGCAAGATCACCAAAAATGTTAACCTATTCCAGCATACAAGTGATTTCTTACATATAAATGCCATGGCGAACAGCCAGAATTGATCAGCAAATTTTCCAAGTGAAAACTAAAATAATCATGCATTAAAGTGTTTTTTATCAACGAGAAGAAGATGAGATTAACTGATCTTAAATTAGAATGAACTAGCACAAGTAACCTTAAACATATAATGACTAATAAATTATCTTGCACATAGTAAAGTGACTAAAAAAATTATTTTGCACATAGTGATATTATTAATTTTCTGATCTTAAACTACATGTAAACTAAAAATTTCCCCAGTTTGGGCAGCTGCAGTTCAAAAGAACCACCAAATTTTATTATTTGCACATAAATATGATTATGATTCATGAGCATTGCAAACGCTATGTGCATTTGCCCTATCCATTATACCATTTCTTAAAGTAACATTACATAATTAATACTTGAGCCCCTTCAGTTCATTTAAAACATTATGTTCATGCTCAAACAAGCTTTTGTTTACACGTGTGTATATATTTATACATACATATATAGAGAGAGAGACAGAGATTTCTTAGTACAGAAAGGGAAACTACACACTACGTAAATTACCATATTCTAAATCTTTTATCAATCATATCATTAATGATGCATCAAAGTTCAACTCAATATTCAAAATCATCTAGGTACAATGGCATAAAGAAGAGGCCTAAAAAATAGCTGACCTGTTAGCAGAAGGATCAGTTATAGGCAGGCTTATCCATCTTATATTCATTTGGGTCACCACTTCTGAACGTATTGCTAACCTTCTCACCCTACAAAACCATCAAAAAGAAAGTAAGCCAAAATAGTTTAATTTGAACCACAATAATTACGTGAAATTATATATTCAGGACTACAATAGAAATATGTTTATGTTATACCCCCCAAGTCCACTTGAATCAAATCACCATTATGATAGAAAAATTAAAAATCCTCGTCAATTTTTTTTACAAGGACAATGGATAAGTGGCTTCAACCAAAAGAAAAACTCAAAACTTTGTGACAAACCTTCATGTGCAAGTTGCTGCAAGTTTGGCAGCAGAAGGGTCTCAGAATGACCTTTGATGAACGTCGATACACAGCATCCTTTTCTAATAACTTCAAATGTGAACATTATGCAATAATACAAAAAAGACCATGCTTGTAACTTTACCAGTTAGGTGGAGATAAGAGCAGATTAACTGGCATGTTTATAAATTATAAGGGCTGCACTGATTCCATGCATCTGCCTAAAGAAATAAGATCCACAATTCTTTCTGGTGTATTCTTCCAGAGAAAATGTAATGACAAAACTTGACCTGTCTATCCGGTAAGAGATAAATCAAAAGCACAACAGCCTCAACGCATCACATCAAAGCTATATTATAGCATAATTTGTACATATACATATGCATACATATATATGTTTATATACACAAACATATAACACTAAAATATTTCAAGCAGGCAATCAGGCATAAAAGAGTAAGAAACTACCACCAATTTATATGTTTCTCAAATGCATTTCAGAAGTTTAAAGACTGGCACAGAAAAAATAGCCTTTCCATTCTATTATGACAGAATTCTCATAAAAGTTACAGTAGATAGTAACAAGTCCTCTATTTTGTAATGTCAAATTTACATATTATAATTCTATCTCTCTCAAACACACACCTACACAAGAAAAGGGAAGCAAAAGTCAAAGTAGACACTTTGATTTCGAATATTGAAAAAGTGATAGCACATGAACAGTAGAAGCAATTACAAGGGGCAGAGGCAACCTGCCAAATCATGGATGCCATGCTTTTACTTTTCCTTTTTACTCATTCCCCACCAGAATGAAGATGCATTTTAAACACAACATTGAACTAATTCATAAAGAACTTTGAGAATATGGAAAGGTAGTCCACCGTCTGTGCAGGGCAGCCACAAAGCATGTTTCTCACTCTAAAGGATAGTGCATGAGCAAGTACCCTGTTTTGGCTTCTCCTCCTTGTTCTTGTCTGCAGTACACCCAAAGATGGAAGCAGAGAACACAGAATATAAGAGGTTCGCATGTTAGAGACTCTAACACTAGCAGATAAAGTAATCATGGTAAGTGAAAAGCAAAGCAGCAGCAAAATTTAGAAGGGTAATTATTTAGCAAAAATAAATAAAAAATATAAGTGTAATTGCTAATTCTCATTCAGTATAAGCTATCTTATGTCATGAGCTGACTTCTTCAACTGCAGCTTCTCCACTTTGAAAACTACCAAAATATACCAACTTGAATGGATAAATACATGAAAGCACCCACTAAGTGAAGCTTATGATACTTTTATATACAGATGCATCATATACTTTTATGAGCATTACTAGAATTCATAGAATCAAATATATTTAGCAAGGCCAATTGCATTAAAGAAATGATGGCATCGGTTGCAGTCAAATAGAGATTATAGACAATAGTTTGCTAAAGTTCTAGAGTATAAATGCATATATTAATTAGAAATTAACTGCCAAATCAAGTGTAATTTTTATTGTGTTCATTTATTCACATTCACAGCCTATGATAGGTAATAGGGACACAAGTTCATCATTTATACTTTCAAAAAAAAAAGCAATTCTGAGGGTCATATACTATGCAGGAGCTTGTTCAGTACCATAAGAAGATGATATAAGTAGGTAGAAGTAATTCCACAAACCTTCCTATAAGAAAATGAATTATGAATGACAATACGGAAAAAGAAGAATTACACATAGTTGGGCAAGTTAACAGCCAATTAGGGCACAAAATATTTCAGGTTTTCTTAAGCAAAATTTGCATCACCAAATAAATTCCCCAAAAAGAAAAACAACAATCTTCTTTTACCATAATCTCTGCTTTCCATAATTTGCTTGACCTGACACAATCATATCAGATTTTTTTTACCTCTAAACATTTCCCTCGCCATGGATGAGGAATCTTAATTCAGAGTTGTGGGAGGAGAGATACCATGGTAACATACTCCCTCCATTCGAAAAAGAGTCTCATTTTGACTTTTTAAAGTCAATTTGTAAAATCCTAAAATTCAAAATTGCTACGTATTCATTTGATTTTAGTTAATATAATAATAAATTTTGTTGTTTTCAAAACTTAATGCATCACATCAATTATAAAATTAGGATTTCGCGTTCACGAATTGATTTCAAAAAGTCAAAAATGAGACTCTTTTTTGTAGAATAGAGGGAGTACAATTTTGATCCATCAATAGTCAAGGATAGATTTTGATCCCTCAATATAAGTACAAGGGGGAGAAAGAAAGATGATGCTTCCACTTTGCAGCGGCAATAAGAGAACTATTATGTATTCGCAAATCGCAAGGCTGAGGAGGCATCATTACATTGTTATCTTTTTAGTTTAGAACTTGAGATTGTTGTTCCAAGGGCAAGAGGCAGTCAAAATTCTGGATTACTGCGTTATTTACGTGATTTTATTTTTACCAAAATTGTGTTTTTTCCTTCTCCCTTTAGTCCTGGATATTTGAATTAAAACCGTCCCAACATAGGTTTGATCCGCTTTTTATCCTAAAAATTAATTTATATAAATGAATATGAAACTCTCTTGTAAACTTCTTCAACCTAGAATAATTGCATATATTCAACATAACTAACCTTTAATTGACAAAAGGTGAGATAATAAAGCTAAAAAAACCTGTCTTCTTTTTAGTAACAGGAGGTTGAACCACCACATGCATAGTAATAACCCCTCCAGGAAGGTCACCAATGTGTATTCTGGACTCAGAAAGTGTCTTGCTATTCTCCAAAAATTTTCCAGCATGAATAAGTTTCATCTCACCTGCTGATTTTGGTATGACTGATTTTTCTGTCGACAGAAAGGAATTGCTAAGAACTAAATCGAATGCACAACATTAAAGAGTCAAACTGCATAGAAGAAAGAAATTCAAACACACCCAAAAAGAACAGGCTCCTTGAATACCTACATAGATGTGTGTGTGTGCGCGCGCGCTTGTGTGTGCGCGCTTGCACAAAACTACAACTGCATATATAGTATATATACTAGTACAGTCATCATGGAGAATTTGAAAATTAAAATTAACCCAAAATACATTAGTTTTCCTAGCACAAGATAATCATGTAGAAATGAAATTTATAGTCTAAACCAAAAAATATCTCAATCTACTCCAAAAGTCTGAATGAACAAACAAACATATTTTTAGCCGAAAGAGATGAACTTAATTTTGCTGAATATTACCCAAAAAAAAAAATTTGTTTGTTCATTTAATGCATTATCCTATAATCTTGTATTAAATCAAATAGATCTACTTTTTTGGACATATAGAATAACAAGAATCAACAGCATTTAGTACCATTGACGAAAAACTCCATCAACGCCAAACCACGTCTTTAAATTAGTTTAAATAACTTATGAAACACCTGTTCTTTTAAAATTTCCTTCCTGTACAAGCGTGACGCGTCACAGTCCAAACTACTGAGAGCTGATTTTACGAGCATAGCAAGGGACCCAATAATAAAAATTATAAACCCAGAGGCAACATGATATATAGATTATAAAAATCATCACCATTTGATGCTATTCAAGCATGGAGCTCAATTAGACACTTTTTATTGGCAGGTATTCAAAATGTATCCAGTAGTTTGACTCAGAACGCTGACATTTAAAAACTAGTTAAAATGAATCCGCGGTCACACTTCAAAAACATATATAAAAGTTCGAAAAAGAATCAAGGTTATAAATTGCTAACCTTGAGGCCATTCAGCAACAAGCCTTTGCTTAAGAGTCGCAACAGTAGTAGATGATGCATAAGTTCTGTGACCTATATCAGTTCCATCAAAGATTCTGAATTTAAGTTCAATATCCTCCTCTCTTTCAGCCATAATAGAACTTTTGCTCCACCAAAATTACAGGTCAAATGCAACAAAATGACAAAAAATCCAGTCGAAGAACTAATTTTCTCCCAATACACCTGCCAAACTGAAAACACTTTAAGCTAAACAAAATCTTAAATCTAACTTCAACCCTATGCTAAAAGCCTATAACTAGGTAAACAACAAATAAAACAAAAAAAACAAAACTAAGATATCATTTGAAACAATCACGATGATCAGAAGAAATAACATCACAACATGGTGGCACAACTCAAGTATTCTCACCAGACACTACTTTGATATATTTAATTATTCCGCCATTGCATCTAGTATTTCCCAGACCAAGCATACAATAGAAGTTGACAGCAGAAATTCCAAGCAAAAAATGAAATATCCTTTCCCATAATAGATTTTTTATTTATATTTTGATAAGTCTCATGATAGATTTTCTACCAGCAACGAAACAATAAGGAAACTATAAAAAATGGGGCCACTGAAATAAATAAATAAAAATTGTAGCACAAACCTCAGTCAGTCTGCTAAAAAGTTCATGAAACAATAGTACATTTGATTTGCCGCTTATAGAATCGAGTAAGCACCTCATATGACCCAATGACTCCAAGCAGCTATAGTAACAAATGTCACTGCAACATATATGAAGACCCACAAAATTTAAAAATCAAATTCATAAAAACACATGGTCAATATCATCATCACCGCTTCTAACATTCATGAAAACCTAAAGATCATTTTCGTTGCCAATATAGTATTACTTATTATATCTAAATCAATATTCCATGAATATTATGTTTTGGGAGAAGTACAGGCAATTTGTTTGATCAAGATTATTTATGAACCATACACAACAGATAAAATTAGATTGCATTAATTATTCATATATATTTTCTCGTAAGTTTCTCGAGAACAATACAAGTTGATATTGAGGGAGAGAGCTAAAGAGAGAGAATACGAGTTTACCTGGTCAAGACGCCATGGACGAATAATTCATACAGAAACAGTGGTGGGTTTGTGCAGGAATGAAGGATTAATATGGTTAATTAGGGTTTGAAGACTGAGACCAAGTTGTTCGTATTTGGAACGCAGAAATGAGAATGAGGGGTATGCCATTATTGTCACATTAAATAATTTTTAATATAATTTTAATATTTTTTTAACGCCCTCTACAAATAAACAACGTACTACCCCCTTGTCAAATTATAAAATTAATGTTAGTTTTATAATTTAGAACAAATGAAATATAATGGTATTCAAAAATTAATACTTCCTCCCTTACCCATACGCAGAAAAGGTACTATCTTTTGTAAAATTTTAAAATATAAAAAGTACATTTATATTTTAATTATATCATTAAAATAATAAATTGTTAGTTTAATAGTTTGATGAATAAAAATATTATGTCATTTTATATTATTAAAACTCAAAATAACTTTTTTAAACAAAAACTTACAAATGAGACTATTTTTTGAAGTCAGCACAAAAATACAATATTAATGAACATGGTTCCTTAAAAAAATATAGTAAAAATTTAGGAATATTATATTATTTTATATATCTAATGTTATATTCCTTAAACATGTTATATTTATAGCATAATGCAATATAAGATGAAAAGTCGAAAACTATAATAATAAATTGACAAATGAATGAAACTATATATATATATATATATATATATATATATATATATATATATATATATATATATATATCATCTTTTCGAATCGAATAACTTTTTATGCTTTGTAGTGGGAGCTCACCAACATTTGCTACTTGCAAGAGACCAATATAAACAAAGTCTATTTTATATTATATTATACATACCGGAGTAATATTTATGGATTCATATGTCAAGTTGATATATCCCAAATTCATATGTCAAGTTGATATATCCCAACTTAAATTAAGAGTTTTAATAATTTTTCTTATTCTAAAAAAGTGTCTCAAATTTTATATTATTAAGTAATTTGTTAGGTAAGTAGTCTCTTATGAATGGATGGATATACATTTTGATGTGTGTGTGTGTGTGTGTGTGTGTGTGTGTAGTCGGCTATACAAGTGGGAATCTGCTGGTTGCAATCGTTTTCTATCAACTTGTGAAGAAATTGAATAGTCAGTCAGGGTATGAAGAGGACAGCCATCCTAACAAAAAGTCTATTTGTACATACACATAATATAAATCTACAAGACTGTTGATCATTTTGTCACAAATTACTGACTATTATTATTATTTATAGGATTCATTGTTAAAATATACAATTTTAATTGAATATCTCAAACTTCGAACCCACTCCACTCCATTTTTTCTTAATAATAACTTAGATTCACCGTATTTTTATAACTATTAAAAATGCGGTTATCATTGTTATAAATTCAAATAATAAAGTCTCAAAAAAATATTATTATAAATAATATTGAATATTATTTAATTTCATTATTTATCTTTTTATATATTTATTTCTTTATTTGATTTTTTTTAAAAAATAATTTGACCTTACTTAGCCAAAGCCCGTCGGACCCATAAAAAAAATCTAATGATTCACAAAGAATGGCATCAGAAAATGGCAGGGACCATTTTGTACCATGCTCTTGTAATCTATTTTTATTTTTTATTTTTTTGAAAAGTTGGTCAATACACCGAAATTTTTTTATAAAAAATTGAATATATATATAACATGCAAGCATGCATATATAAATTGAGTGCCGCAAGTCATGTAAAATTCCATGTCTCTCCTGCACTTTGCTCTTCTTAAAACACAATTCCAATGTCATCTGACAAAGCAACAGCCAACAGTTGCATAGAAAAAATATTTTCTTCTTCTTCTTCTTCCCCTTCCTCATGTAAATCCACTTGACTTTGAGCTTGAATCATTGACTTGTGTTTGAATTGAATTAATCGTAATCTTCTTCTTCTTCTTTTTTGTAATCCAAACATATCTTTTATACTGTTCAATTTGTTCATAAACTGACGGTAGATATTAGAAAGGGTATTTAATATCTTTCTTTATCTAGAATAAAATCAATGCAATGGGACCTCACCTCACACCACACTAGAAAAGGTGAGCATATTTCCTTTAAACTTTCTGCAACTGGATTGAAACACAAATTTCCTATATAAGTTGAAAATAATAGTTGCTCTTGACCATAGTATAATTAAATTAAAATTAAAATACATGTTTCGATTCATTAATAATAATAATAATAATAATAATAATAATAGTAGTAGTATAAATAAAGCAAAACCGTTATTCTATTGGACTTTTTTTATACCGGTTGGTTTCAGAATCCAGAGGGATAGGGAGGGCATCTATAATGTGATAAACACACTTACTTTTTAACTCTACTTTACGTTTCTATGGTGGGAACATATATACAAAATAAAACCAACTTCATTAATTAAGGTAAGCAAATAGGCTACACAATTTCTCTTCTTTTTTTTCACTAGGCAGGCAAATACACTACTTGCTTAATAACTAATGAAAGCTAAGGCAAATACTCAATAACATAAACACAAATTACATAGACTACTGATCAATACAGAGCTCAAACTACTGCTGAGCCAATCTTATTTTACTTCTAACATGTTATTAAACAGCCAGGTGGTGCAGTAAGCTTAAGATATAGCCTTATATGGCTTGAGCAGAGGAATGAGGGAGCCACTTAGGTGGAGTGACATGACTTCATTGGTGGATCCCACAAGCTTGCCACCTATGAATACAGCTGGCACCGCCGGCGCATTGCACCCCATCCTCAACAGAGCTTTCTCCATTTCCCTTCCCTCAGGATCTTGATCAAGTTCATGAACAAAAGGCCTCACTGCTAGTTCTTGGAACAGAATGTTCACAGCGTAGCATAAGCAACATGTGCTCTTGCTAAAGATCACTACTCCATGCTCCGAGGCTACTCTTGCTATCTTATCCATCTTGATGTTCTCTACTTGGTAAGATCTAGAAAACCAACTTAACTAATGAATTAAACACAATAATTAAGTTAAAGATGATCTTACGCACGTTTTTTGGACTGTCAAATTTAAATGCCACAAAACATCAGACCGAATTCAATTTTGAATTTCGATCTGATGGTAGGAGCTTTTTCAGAAAAAGGAGGAGAAATTACTTAGGAATATATATGGGAAAATGAGTTTCAACTTTGAAGCTGAAGGTTGCTTGAACTTGGAGTTCTAATGCTGCTCTATTTATAAACAGCACAACCCAAGAGTGGACTCTTTTCTCTTGGTAAGAAAATTCAAAAGCCAATGTGCTTTACTTAGATGCTATAAACTAATAAAGTTACTTTTCAAGATAGAGAATTAGAGATACTACTATTATGTTCCACAGATTGATGAACAAGTTGGAAGATAATATATATTCTCGTCACATGCACTTGAACAAGCCTACGTGAATCAATAATAACCATCTGACATGCGGACTATTCAGTATACTTTCCAGTTGAATTGGATTGTCACACATGTGTGCAGCCTAATCACCTTGTCTTCAGTATATGCAGATTCCATGGACTTGAATACTCTTCATGGAAGAAAATATATGTCAAAAATTCAATAAAGCTGGTCAAGTTCCAACAGATTCTCCCACATATCGTAATTTTATTCTATGGTAGAAAGATGGCGAATGAGATAGCTTTCGGTGGCTGTGCAAGATTCTTAGGGGAGCCCCAATCAACTTGCACGCTTGCGTCTCAGGAGTGAGCATCCGAGTTTGTTCATATATATTGTTGCCACACTTCATGTCAATGCAGCTACTCTTCTCTTATCGAAATTGAGCCGAATCTAACGTTGTAAGATTTTAAAGAAGTAGGTATCTTAACAGCAGCAAGTGATCAAAGTTGCTGTTTGTAGCAGCGATGATAGTACTGAAAAGAAGATTTTTGTGTAGACTGGTTGAGTTAGTTTATTTCTGTATGATGTACCCTCAAGTTCTACAAGAAATATTTGGCTTATTGAATATAGCAGCAAAAGATTTCAGTGTAGATTGGAGTTGAGTTAGTTTCTTTCTGTTGATTTAATTGTACCATAAAGATCTATAAAAAGTTTGGTCTTATTAAAATCTGCTGGCAATCAACATAACTTGGGCAAAGCCACATTAGTCATAAGGTGGGGCAGTTGAGCCCCTTAGTCTTTGGAAAGGATATAAGATATTACTTACAGTTGTAACTGTTTATGACAAAATGGGTCCAGAGGTATTTAAGAATATAGAATTTTTTCCCACCTTATCATGAAAAAATGATAATATTATTGAATTTCAGTCGCTTGGACTATAAAAAATTGTGTTAAACTTTAAAATAAACTATGCTTATCATATTTATGACTGATCCCCTAATGTAAGTTTCTCACTTCTCCATCCGTAAGAGAGGAGATAACATAGATGATGAGGGGAGGGAGTATAGTATGTAATTATACCATAAAATAAAATAAAAATAAATCAGGCATACATGCATGTCAAATAAACCAACAGATACTCTGTATAAAAGTATAAAAGTTATAGGGTATACATGACATGCATGTATGTATGAGCATATAGTATACAGCATACTACTATCACTCATGCAAAGAGAATAAGTACTGTAACATCACAAACTTAAAAAGTTAATGAGCTTTAAGATATGAAGGAATTCATGGGGGACCAGAAGAATTTTGTAGCATCACCTTTCAGTCCCTCTTTTAGCTGTGGTTAAATGCAACATGGCTTAGCATGAGCCCTTAACAGCTGCGAAGTCAGATACTACTTTCTTTGCAATTCACTCAAAATGGTAATTTTTTTCCTGACAGATGATTATTATTACCTTTTCTTCCAAGAAACATGTTTTAAGGGATAAAAAGGTACAAAATTATGAACACCATAATTCATGCAAGATGTAATTTCTCGTGGAATTAACATTACTAGGATTGTGATTTTAACCTCAAGCACAAATAATTGGTTTTAAAGAACTTAAGCAGATAACCACCATGCACGACAAAACATCACTAATGGGATAAATTCTCTGTCAAAACATGTCTAATAATAGTTAAATGGATTGTGAAGCTTTATTCAGTGCTAGTTTACCTTTAATAGTAGTAGTTCTTCTAAATATTCTTATCAGTTGTCAGAACAATATCTGAAGTGGTGTCTGATCCAAATATGTACACCTTATCTCTAACTTGCATTTTCATAAATGCAAAAAATTTATCGCAGAAAATTTCAAGACACGTGAGAGATAAGAGTGAGAGAGAGAGAGAGAGACTATTAGTCTTGCTTCATTTTTTTATTTTTTGACTTGCAGTAATACTGAGGGAAAAAAAGTAGCAGAAAATCATTAGAGACTTGAAAAGCCATTTTCATCCACTGTTATAAACCTTAATCACCAGAGCTGGCAAAAAGAGAAGCCCTTAGTTCAATGTTATTTTAACATGGCATGGTAGCTGGTTCTAATATTAGTATGACACAGAAAGTCTAATTAATAACATATTTATATGGAAGTAGGTTTCAAGCCAAGGTGACTAGAACCAGATAGCCCTGGCTTCAATGAGCTTTTCTTTAAGAGATCCATCTACATGAAGGGATATGACATCTTTGGCTGAGCCTATATATTTTCCGCCTATGAACACGGCTGGGACAGAAGGATTACAACCTAGCCGTTGAAGCGCCCATTCCATTTCCCTCCCATTTGTGTCTTGATCAAGTTCATGAATGGCAGGACTTGCACCAAGTTCATAAAAGAGTGCCTTAACGCTATGGCACATGCAACATGAACTCTTGGTGAAGATCACTGCAGCCTTCTTTGATGCAAGGTCTCTTACTATTTCCATTTGAACAAGATTTTTCTTAAAATTAATTTCAGGCGGTTGCTAATATCAGACAATCAAGAAAGCTGAGGTACGTATGTGGGAAAATAAGAGTGTTATGTGACTGTGAACTCTTTAAGGGAAGCTAGCTTGTGTAGGGAAACTCACTCTTCATCACCCCTTATTTATAGTTGCTTCATAAGGTCATTGCTTGATTGTTTAATCCAGTAAAGAGAAATATAACAATAAAATAAATGTTTGAAATACGAAAAAGAGAAAGCTCTTTTAGATATTTGTTTGGATAAGAAAAATGCCCCTGATGATTTTCTTGATAATGATCTTTTGTGCTACAAACAAGTTGACATGTGGTAGTATCACTCATAGGTTCAAAGCTACAAATCATATCTCCTTATATGTCCATACTAGTACCACACAATAATGGAATTATAGCAAAGATTAGAATACTTTGAGACATGCATACTTGCATGATTAAATATCAATTACAGGGTGATAGGGGATAAACGGTAGAGGGGTGGGCGCGAGGTGGGGGATATATATTCTTTTATTTTTTATCAAAATCCTTTGTTAAAGAGGGAAACTTTCGGATATAGAGGAAATGTTCTCAAATGCCAATACTTATGTTTGTGGTAAAGTTTGAGTTATAAGTAGTATTATTCTCCTAAGTGAAGGGAAACTGTATTTCTACAGTAACCTGGTTACAATGTCAAACTTCTAAGACAGTCTGATGCCTTTCCAAGTTCCTAAATTTTCAAGACTGTATGATTCATATGGTTAACAACACAGCTTACAGGTTTCATTAACATGCATACATGATCTCCAAGATCTAATTCCTTTTCTCATAGAGAGTCAAACCTAATTAATCAATATGACATAAAAAATGAAATGACAAATTTGAGGTCAATGATTAGTTTCATAACCATTACATACTATCAAATGATGTAATTCCTTAATTTCATTAATTTAGTTCTTCTTTCTTTTATGTTGTTTTCTTGATACTCCCTCTCCATTCCAATATATAAGATAACTTGCCTTTGAGAAGGTAGTATATTTCTTTATTTCTGTTGTTACTTCTTGCTTGTTCTATATCGTTGTTATCTTGGTAGGATCCCATAGTTGATGTGAGAAAAGATAAGAGTTTTATCCAATTCAGTTCCACTTTTTGATATCGGTCCCCTCACAGGCTCATGGCATAAAATTTCATGCAAAAGAATAAGAGAATCAAGCAAATAAGCGGGCCAAACTTATAACACAAGTATGAGCTAAATCATCTCAAAGATACCTCATATCAAATAACATTTAAAAACTCGAAGCTCAAGATTAAATCTCAGTAAAATTTATGTTCTACTGATCTAGGCATTATACTTCTGTTTAGAGCAAAGTATTGCTCGATGGTTTTCCTTACACTTACAGGCGCAGAACCTTTGATTGATCAACAGTGATACGAGATAATGATCAAACTCTCTTTCCTGCTTATAACTAGATTGACTTTAAACAAGATAACAGAGAGTAGCAAAACCAAAAGAAATTAAGAAAAATCTTTGTATTATGTCACCAATGGAATCTCCTGCATAAAAGCATCTCCTTTTTCGTTCTTCTGGATGAGGCTTACTATGAGAGAATCCTCCTATGAAAGCATGGGAATTTTCGATCCAACTGCTTGCCTCTTAGATGTCAGCCAATGTATGGTACGTAGCCAACCATGATGGATAAACAAACTTTAGGGATAAGACATGCCCATGTTGTACATAAATGATGTGCATTTGTTCTTACTCCTTGTATGACTCCAAAGGTCATGTTACAATATTTCCTTTTCAGTACTAGAAAACTCACAATTGATCATTGAATCATACTTTACTCAATGACGATGCATGTCTCTTTTTTTCTTTGCAAGGAAAAAGAAAAAAGAAGGCCTGTTTTTCTTGGATTTAGATTTCTGATGAGTAGTATTACCTAGAGAATTTCAAAATATATAACTTGGAAAAATATTGAAGCACTAAACCTAGAATGAAGCCAAAGTATAATATATAATAATGGATATAAGCCTAATTGAGAAGATATGATATATGAGAGGAAGGCTTTCCAACATTTTTTGCAGAAGGGAGAAGGAATGTCAACTTGAGGGAGAAAGACAGATCACATGTACTGCAGTTTTGGCCAAAACAGAAAGTCTATGTTTCATGAATAAAATGGTCTAATGAATTTTCTTGTTAAGGTCTAATGAATCTGTTGGAATAAAAATTTATCAACAATTATTATGGTTCAGTTCTGAGTTCTCAAATGTGCTTCCATTACTTTCATGGAATTGGCATATATCTCTTGTTTGTATTAGATTTTTTTTCAATATATCTGCAACTTTGCATGTGAATAATAGAATTTGTTTTTCTCTTGCCTTTCAAAATTGATGACGTGTTTCTAATCTATAAAGGTCATAAGTACAGCTGAAATTTATAATACTAATGCTAGACTTGGTTCCTAGCTAATTTTTCGTACTTTATTGCAACCTAAAGCTTCAAACATAAAATCAAAGTTTTAACCAGTAATTTTTCCAAGTGATATTGTTTTTCACTCTTCTGAAAAAGTTTTCGACACATGACATATTAGTTAAATGTTATAATCATTAGTTTTGGTCCTACCTTTTATAACATAACCCCTTGCATATGCAGTAGGGATATTAGCAAGAATAATTTATGCTAAATATGGACTAGGAAAACATACTATACAATAACCAATAATACCAGAAATTAGTAAGAAGGTACTGTATCGATACCTGTTCAGTTGCATGAGTTTTGTCTAACTTAGACCATCATATATTTATATTGCTTGATATGCTGCTATCTAACATTCAACAGCATAACCACTTCCTTTCTTTGTTTCGACAATCCTTTGGTACATTTAGGATTCTGGACTTCTACTTTGATATAAATTGCTGCACACAGCAAAGCCAGAGCATTAAATATCAAAAACCACATAAATATGGATGTAGAATTTGGAAGTAATATTTTAGCCTACAATATCAAGATAGTTGTCTTCAACTCTATTTGAAAGCTATGAATGGGAACAAATATTTCAAATGGACTATCCTGTTTGAATCCAAATATTTCACTTAACGCGTTGAGACCTTAGAAGGGAGTGAAGTGTACATTAAAAGAGGCTCGCTATCAATTTCCTGCTAGGGAGAATAAGTGGTTCATTAGAATTTGATCACTTCATTAAATTATCCAAAGTCCTGTTTGATCTCTTCATTTGTACTGCATTGTTTATTTGCAGCCTTGAATTTTACTAGTTATTGCAACAAAAGACTTGCATTCTGTTCACTGCATCTTTGACACCTTGATGTTCAAGTTTTCAAAAGTATGATAATTGAGGAGTTATGTTTCATGACCTAAGCCTAAATATTTGAAGTTAAAGTTGTCATTTTAGGCACAGTTATAAACTTCTACCTTTATGTATTAGCTGAACTATTTCACCAGCTCAGAGCCTCTAACCTGTTGATTGGTCGTTACTATCTCAGGTGGCCAGTTCCACACAAACCAACCTAAACCAGATACATAGCTACATTGAAGGTTATTCAGGTTTGTAAAATTTAATGAAATGATCAATCTCTAATCCAGTATCCAACTTTTGTGCAGTGACTCTCAGCAGACAAGGACGTATAACGCGCTAAGATCTTACTCGTTTTACAAAGGAAAACACTCGTGATTCACATTTAGGATCAAGTTTCATACTCTGGACACGTCAGTTATCACGGGAAAAGAGAAGGGAACAAAAATCTTCTCAATTTCATCAGCCTCAAAATGTTTCACACTTCAACGTGAGCACACTGGTATTGTACACAAGGGACATAAAAAACCACATAATTGACTACATCCATCATGGAAATCGACATGCTGAATTTGTGGCGGCTTGCAGCTTACTACTATAAAAATTGGCGAACTTTTTGCTTTGGCAAACATTAATATGGGTAAATAAATATCAAAATTTAATAGTCTTATGGAACTCTCATCTTTACGGTGGGAATAATCTTAGCACATGGCTTTCGTTTTCCAAAAAATGCAATGTGCAGAAGTGGATATTGTGGTAGCTAGGTCCTAAAGGTATCTTCTTCTCCTCTTGTACGGATTTCATGCAGACTTATAGTTATCCCCAATACTCAGTCTCCATTAATTGATAAGCATCTCTTTTGTCTGACTTCCTTTTGGTCTTCTTGATCTGAACAAGACGAGAATTAATATAGTTGAAAAGGCTCTACTAAATTGGATAAACACCAACTTTCTCCACCTCCATGAATGCTCCAAAATGGAAAAGCCATCTAATGAATCAAAATATCTCTAAAGAGAATTTTCTTTTTCACTCCAGTGCAAAAAAACGTCTATATATAGTCTCTATGGGAGGTCAAGTTTTCCCCACAACCAAGTTTTAGCTACATAGCAAGCCTACTACTAAAGTTTTCTTCGACTCTTCTGCTTTCGTTTAGCTAAATATCTTTCATATTTCTCAGCTGCAGCAATGGCATTGGTCACAAGTTTGGGTGCTGAATATCCAGTGGTGATCTTCAGTAAAAGCTCCTGCTCCATGTCCCACTCCATCAAGACGCTGATATGCAGTTTTGGGGCAAACCCCACAGTTTACGAGATTGATGAACATCCAAATGGACAGCAAATGGAAAGGGAACTGAAGGGATTAGGACGAAAGCCAAGCGTACCAGCTGTTTTCATAGGGCAGGAGCTGATTGGTGGATCGAGTGAGGTCTTTAGCCTTCACCTCAAGGGCAAGCTAGTTCCACTGCTCTTAAATGCTAATGCAATATGGGTGTAAGAAGGTTAATTAAGCTCAGATCAGTAGTGTTTTTCTTAACACGAGAAGCAGTTTATTTGAAACACTAATGTATAGAAGAACAGCAACTGTATGGGTAGTAATTAGCATGTTTTTCTTGTACTAAACTTTGTGGAGAACCTACACATGTTTTAACTCCATGTGTAACTTCTCTTCTCTAAATAACTCATGTTTGAACATGATTAATGATCTAAATTTTCAATTTGATGAAGTTTTTTCCCCATCTCAGCTTGTGATCTTTAATGGATCCGGTCTAAACTTTTTGGGGGCCTCAAGCCAAATAAATTTCAGTCTCCAGAAAAAAGAGAATAAATTTAAGCCTTATGGAGAGAAAAAAATATCTTGTATAATTGTACGTGTAGTTACTGTTTTGTTTTGCTAGAAAAAAAATTAAGTTTTTTTAATGGGCTCTAACATATATGAATTATTAAAATTTTAGAGTCTTCTCAATTTTGATGCCTCAAGTCATTGCTTAAATGACTTAACCTATGGGCCGACCCGGGAACATTAACTAATGTCTTCCAAATTAAAATTAATGCATCTAGCCAATATTAACCCCTCCAAAAAATGACCAAAAAGGTTACGCAGGCCAACACTAGTGTCAAAAAAAGAAGACTCTTTTGTGAAGCAAGGGAGTGCTATCAACATATGCTTAATTTATTACTCTCTTCATCCTCAAAAAAAATGACTAAATGTACAAAAAACAATTGCCAAAAAGATGAGATAAAGTATATAAAGTGTACGGTAAATATGTTATTTAATGGGGTCCATTAATATAAAAAAAAAGACCACTAAAAATAAATTTGAAATTTTTTTACTCTCTTTTTAATGTGTGTAAATTATATTTTGCTCGTTCTTTTGGGGACGGAGGGAGTAGTTAATACAATTTCATCAACCAAAGTTGTCATATCAATGTTTAGCACCCAATGTTTTGTGAAATGTAGCTTACATTCATGCACAAATAATGAAGAAAATTATAAATATAGAGTGAACATGCAGGAGGTAGTAATTAATCTGAGTAAGATCTTAATCTCAAAGAATGTAGAATAACTGGGAACAGCAAAATAAAGGTTGAATGATATGGATAATAAAGGTATTTATTTCAAAATAACTGGCCCTTGGCTTTCTCTTCAGCCATTATGCTACCTGAATTCAATCCACTAGTTTAGATTGCAGAACTTCTTCCCTTTACAGGTGGTTGCAGGTACATTGATTGCGGTATCTGATACCTGAAATACATATTGTACCTTATCGTACGTACCCATAAACTTTGATAATATCATCAAATAAATCAGAGAAAGGGTTGCATGCATTTGTACCCCTGACTCATACTGTTCCAAAATAGTCCATAGATTTGACATGGCAAAACAAAAACAAAAAGATAGTCCATAGTTTTGATCTAAAATTCTGGAGAATATTGATGAAAGGATATTAGCTCTTCTTACTCTGTTGGCTAAACAGAAGAATATTATAAAAGAGAGTCAGCAGAAACATGTAAAAGACCAGATTTCTTATGCTAGTCTAATCACATCTAATTATCTGCTAGCTCCTTATAACATTTTTACAATAAAAATTTGTGGATGAAAGTAATAATCACCATGCTTTAATTGAATGAACAGGGTTGGGTTGCAGCTTTTAATTCAAATCAGCAAATGATCATTTGATGCCTAAACAAGCATATTTTCTGAAGAATCACCTGATCATTAGAATATCACCAAACTACTACTACCAATGTTATTAATACTCTAATCATGGTAATTTTTTTTATGCTGATAATATAGTGTATGCTGCAGTACTTCTTCCTTGTGCATTCTGAAAAAGTTGATAACGTGTGCATCCTCTAGGTATATATCTTCATCCTCCTTGCATGGATGCTATGGGACTTCTTTTAACTCTCTCTGTCCCTCAAAAAGAGTCCCATTTGCAATTTTTTCTCCAATCAAAAAAAAAAGTCCTTTTTGTAATAATATTAGTGTAAAATGACACAATTAATTTCCTCAAATTTATCATCATAATTTCATTATCATGTCACTACTACTAAACTATCAACTTATCTTTTTCAGTGGTAAACATGGAAAGTTGCATGCTCAATTTTACCTTTGATATCTTAGCTTTTCCTAGTCACTGTGTTATCTTTAGGTTTTCACAATTTTAGCTAGACAAGAATCTTATTATTGAAAGAAAAGGCTACCAAGTTGATAAACCCAATCTCTTTCTCCACCTTAGTAGTTGCTCGAAGATGAATCTATCAGCCTCCTTTACAACTAATAATATATATGAATAAGATAGAAAAAAGATGTGATTAATTCAATGAGAAGTAGTCATATGAACCTTAATGAATCTTGTTATCTTGCATGTTATAACTGCAGAGAGAGAGAGAGAGCTCATTCCTTCCTTGTATCAATAACTAGCTTGACCAAAAGATTAAAGAAATAAACAAATGAAAAAGGAGATGCCAAGTATTATTGGCTAATTTAGCTGAGCTTAATGAAGTCCTTTAACAGTATCCAGCCTTGTACAGTTCTATTTTCCAAACATATCATTAACATTTGCTAGAAATGTAGTAGTGGTAACAGAATTGTATTCAATCTACCTAAAATTTAGTGGCATGTTACGAATTTCATTAATTTTGGCCGACTAAAAACAAAAGTGCATCTATAGAAGAATGGAGGGTGTACGTACTTATTTGCAACTTGTTATTCCTTGAAGATTGTCTCTATCTAGCAATGATTTGGAAATCTGGGAATCCATTCGAGTAGCGATTTATTCTCTCCTTTTTTTCCAGTTGATAATCTAACAGATACCTAGCAGCGCAACTCTACACTGTCTCGGCTCTCTATATATAGTCCCTACGGGAGCTCAAGTTCCTCAAAACCAAGTGTTAGCTTTTTAACAAGCCTAATCTCACATTGCTTGAGTTTAGCCATCTCTTACTTATTAGCAAACTCATTTAGTCGATACTATCTTTTTTCTTCATTCCTCAGTTACTGCACCAAGAAAATGGATACGGTCTCAAAGTTGGGGGCTGAATACCCAGTAGTGATATTCAGCAAAAGCTCTTGCTGCATGTGTTACAGCATCAAGACATTGATCTGCAATTTTGGTGCAAACCCAACAGTTTACGAGCTCGATGAGCTGCCAACTGGACAGCAAATGGACAAAGAACTCAAAGCATTAGGACGTAAGCCGAGTGTACCAGCTATTTTCATAGGGCAGGAGCTGATCGGTGGTCCTGATGAGGTCATGAGCCTCCATGTCAAGGGCCAGCTAGTTCCATTGCTCTTAAAGGCTAAAGCTATATGGGTTTAGAAATATTAATTAGTAGCACAACTAAGCTCTAAAGAATAGTGTTATCTTCACCTTTAAGAGTGGTTTTTTGTACCGAGTATTTCTTAGCCTTATTTCGATATTACCCAACTTCGAGCTAGCTAGCTAGGACAATCCATATATGTATGTATGCATGTATGTATCCAATGTAACTTTAATTTCCTTTTTCTAATGAAATGAGACTATAAGTTATAAAAATCAGCTGAGTTATTGTTTTAAATTGACATGAAAAAAATAAAAATACCTAACATGCATACATTTTGTCTGACTCATGATTCAACAGTACTCCTAGTAAAGCATATCGTAAGCCCTAAATGCAATCCTAGGCCTAGCTATTGGTAAAAAAGAAAAAGCTGAATAACACTAGAGTCCTCTAGTGTTTTCTGTATTGGGCATCTAAGAGAGACTGTTTAAAGGTCTATCTATCGTCTGTATTTCTTTGTCTTCTTTTGATGAGAAAAAGAGAAAATTAAAGGGGGGGAATATAAGCTCAAACAAGTTGCAGAAAATGATTGCATCTCAAAAAATTGGTATCTGCTATTCTAGGACTCGACTAACATATCTTCTACTTTATCTATATCTCTATATATATGTCCACATGTATATGCACTGATCAAGTTGTTGTAGACATGCCTCGAAATAGACAAGATAGACGAAGAGAAATAATGAGCAAAAACAGATTGAGCACTGCAGTCAAACAACAAAAATAATAATGTGAAATAGCATAATGAGAGTTACTAGTGTATGTATGTAGTTAAGTTGGCAATATAATAAGATCTCAAGTAATTGCTAAAAGGACATTATAGTTGTTGAATACTTTAGTAAATAATTAACGGGGGTGTTTTTTTAAGTAAAGTGACCGACATCACTATGTTGCTCATGATGAACTAAGGTCAACTCAACTTATTTATTTATTTAAAAAGTAATCGTTTTCTTACTAGTTTGTATATCTTCCTATCTATTTCCGATCATTCCCTAATATAATTCTATGGTTTTCTACATTAATTGCTTTTGTTAGGCCACTATTGTGCAAAGAAGATTTATGAGCTAGCCAGCTCTGATCTCTCCCTCTCTCTTTAATATATATTCCCTAAGTAGGGTCTTTTAGAGAACTTTGTCGGAAGATACTATGAGCCTTGAAATTTTAACTACCTACCTAAAATGGCAACTAGTCTGAGAAATCAATCTGCTCAGATTAACAAACTCAATATTCTTATGCCAATTCTTTAATTTGATCAGAGCCTAAGCATAGTTTGCAACTTTCCGATCCAACTTGTTAACAATTTGATGCCTAAACTATTAGGGCATATTACAAACAGAAGAATATATATCACCTAATGAAAAGAATAATAATATATATTTTTGATCACGCTCGACACTACTAATAGTGCATAGAAGTGGCAGGGCAGGCACAGTATGTTCATCTCCTCTCCTTGTATAAATTTCATGTTATTTTTAAAATGTAGCACGCCGAGAACACTACCTTTATCCAAATTTTCACTTTCCTTGTCAGTCCCTATCCGTATCCCTAATTGTGCTCAGCTTTCGGTTAATTGTAAGCGAAGTACAAATCAATCCTCTGATTCAGCTAGTGTCCACTGTCAATTTGTCATTATCAAAAAATGACCAAGGGTAATCTGGGAAGGAATCCACCAAAACAAAACCAACTTCCCCTCCCTCCTTTTTCAGAGTGGGAAAGTGAAATTCAACCAACAGTGGTAGAATTCAATAAAATTATGACCATTGAATGAAAATAAGGTCAAATCTACCTGGTAAATTACTCACACACCCAGTTGCTTACCTTTAAACAGTCCAAGTAAATTTTGGTAAACGAAGTCTTGACCAGTCTGCCGCAATCACCATTGATGTATCACCCCCCCCCCCCCATGGTAAATTTGTAAAAAAATTCTTTTATTATGTTATGGAACACAAAAATTTCCGCCACAACTTGTTTAGTCTTCCAAAGTTGAAGACTACTAGACACTAAAACTAGATTGAAAGAGCATATTTTCCATCTCTTACTAGAAAGAATGGATCGGATGATAATTAGACCACCCATGACGGAACTAACAAAAAGTAAAAAAAGAAATCTTACATATTAGATAGAATTGTTTTTGGATAAACTAACTAGTGAAGAAAACAGCAACCTGTATTGTTCATCAATTAACATAATCTTTCAAGATATATGGGACTTCTTCTCTGTGCTCAATGACTGCATTCCTTAGCCAATTCTCTACTGCCCTTTTAACCGTAGCATTTGCCTTGTGTATCTCCTCAGCAGAAAACTTGTGTTCTGTAATTCCCAAAGGGCCTGGTTGTACTTCCTTAACCACAGTCTCCATCTGCTGCTCAAACTGCCTGTGAAAAAAAGCATCAGCAGATGAAATCAGAAATGGGTCAGGTACTGAAAGGAGTTAGTTTAAGAACAAGGTAAATCCATTGCCTCATTTACCTTTATCAACTAGACATTTATTTTTAACTAGTCTCATTCAACTAGACTTTAGCCTGAACTCTGAGGAGTGTACTTAATTTGGGGGGATTTTACTTATGAACCCATTTAATATTCAAATATGATGATAGACACCCTATATTTTTCATTTTTCTTTGATATTCCTACTGAAAGAAAGTGTCGTATTGGTATCTTAAATAGAAACACAATAAACTCAGTACCTATACTCCTTCTTTTTTTGAGGGGAGGAAAATGTCCCATAGATTGGTATAAGGACCTAATGTAGTTTGTGACACACCAGGGCAACCAGCATCTCAAGATCACCACCTCATCTAACCAGATAGGAAACAATATATTGTGTTCTAGTGAAATGATGGAAACAAAATGATGCTAAAGAAATAATATTTCACGCAATTTGACAAGGATAACTGCAAGGAAAATGAAGCTAAGTAGCTAACCACTCCTTATTCACATGAATCAAACTATTACTACGTGGACAGAAAGGAATATACGAATCAGTACAAGTGAATCCCTTACAAGTAAATATTTGCTATCTCCTGCTCTTTTTTGGCCTTAATCTCTTAAAGGCCATAAATGTTACTGCTGCTGAAAGAGAATACCACGTTAATGTATAGTTGAGATGGTCCTGTGGCATTACTGAACTACCAATCAGCATATTAGGATCTTTTGGAATAGGGTATGGATTACTGGGATTGAATTTTTCATTGATGTCCTCAATGTATATGGTATTCTCTGGAAGTCCACAAGTACGAGCAATTGCAGGAACATCAACATAGAACCACTGAAAGGAACTTGGATCATTAGCTGGAACAAAATTGCTGGGATTCTCACTTCCACGTACCACTCCAACAACTTCTACAAGTTTAACATCAGGTACCTGAACAATATCTGGCTTCTTAGATCCAAACCACCACCAAGAGCTTCCTCTCTTCTCTCCAATAGTGGTGGGTTTTGTAGTTGAAGGTTGTCCATCATCTTCTGAATCTTGAGAAGACTTATCTCTCCAACTTCGTGGAGCCCAACCTCTATTGACTAGAATTGGTGACTTCACACTTTCAGGGTTATTCAGGATCGGCATGAGAGGCGTAACAACAAAGTAGCCAATTTCAGTCACTCCTGAAATGCTTCTAGAACGTGGGCCCACATAAATTGACTTCTTGTCATCAAAAACTCCTTTACATACCATTCTCCTGAATACCAGACTATCCCAATCTTCGTTTGAAGGAGTACTGTTGTTGCAGTTAATAGGTTCCATTACCAATTTCTTCCGTCTATACTCCAGCATTTTTAACTTATCTCGTCTCCTGAAGATCTGCCAAGTGCCAAGACCGAAAGTGATAGCTCCAGGAACAAAAAGCAACAACCTTGACCATCTTGATCCTCTCTGTTCCACTTCAGGTTCTGAGAAAGAGGAGATGGCAGGAGCAGAAGTAGAGAATGACGAGGACTGACACAGTTGTGGGACCCACTTCAAAGAGAAGACGGGTCCACCAAGGCGGAGCTGTTGTGTTAGGGTTTTGGAAATGGGAGCTGTTACTAGAGCCATGTTGAAGATGAGATGTGTGGCAACACTGGGAGTTATGTTGCTCTTAGCTATATTGCCTGGAGTGATGATGTTTCAGAATCAGAAGAGTTTTACATACTAATACTCTTGGACTCTTCTCATCAATATTGTAATGAAATTAGCATTGTAGAAAAAGAAAAACTGCATATACGCTATAAGCTAGAGTAATTTCCTTTACACCAAACACTAAAAATTATGTACCATTTTTCCTAATTGCGTCATAGCAGGGCCTTGATGTTGTACTAAATCTGAAACATTATTTGTGTATTTTCAGGTTCATTTCACTTTTGAAAAGATGTTAATAGTATAACTACAACTACACTTTGATTTTTACCCAAAAGAAAAGGTTTGATGTATATGCTTAATCACCAGAAAACCATCTTATTGGGCAACGCAACGCAACAAACAAACTTATATATAGATACCTAAACTAGAATAAAGAATGTCAAATTTACATCAAATCAAGATGTAAACTTTAACAACAACATCATCTAATTGACTTAATTAGATTCAATAATGAGATATATGGAGAGAAGGAGCACCTGAAGATCCCAGAAACGGCCAAGAACTTCCGAACCTATATCGGCATACTTTCGTTAGTCAAAATACTAGGAAGAAGAGAGTACGTATAGGGTGTATTTGCGTCTGTCTGTCTTTATGACTCTTCTTATTTCCCCTCTTTCTCGGTCTGTTTGAGAGAAAATAAATTCAAGTGCAATCTGTCTGAGTGATGATAAAACCCTGTTCATCACTATTATCTTAAAATCCTAAAATATATACTCCAATTCATATGAATAACTACAATTATTATTAGGGAGTATAAATTAACACTAAAAATTAATAAATGAATCATATCAGTTTTAAAATTTATAATTCATAAATTAACATAAAAAGTCACAAAAAGCAATTCTAGTTTTGGAGGGGGGTCTAGAGGATTCCATGTATTGAGCACCAATTAAGTAAATTTATATTTTTACAAATATGTCATTAATTAGTTAAGATACTTGCAATTAAAATATAAAAGGAATGAAAAATTGGACAAGTTAACAAGAATTCATACAATTACTGTACATCTTACTTAAAACAGCAAATTATCCTTAGTTGACCAAACCATGAATTCGTCATTAGAATCTGAAAACAAAATCAAATTTAAATCTCTACACAAACCTTAATATTTTTGGGGAAATGTTAACAAGAACTCTCTTACCATAAGAGGTATAAAACTTGAGAGCTTTAGATAGTAGGAAAAAAGAAACAACAAACAGATAAAACTTAACACTAAAAACCTCACTCACATCACACAATTACAGTAGTAGCACTAATATATACTATACCATTAATCATCTTTATTAATTCACATACATATTTTGATGATCATGAAACGGAGTGACGCCTTCGCTTCTGAAACAAAAACCGGCTTTCCGGATTAGCCCTGCTGCCACCCATGGCCTTCATATCCTTGATCTTGAACAAGGAATTGAGCTTGCTTAATTTCTTGGTAAATGACTTGAACAACTTATTTGCTGGGTGTGTCTTTACAAGCTCCTTTTTGATAGAGACATGGTCTTTTTCCAAGTCAGTAAGCCTCATTCTCATTCTAGCTACTTCAAGTTTTAGCTCTCTATTTTCTCTTCTCACTGATGCGTAGTTGTCTCTTGGGGAAATGCATCCACTTCCTGCACCACTTCCCGAGCGCTGAGGGAAATTTTGGCCTCCATTCAATGACCCGAAAAATAATTGATTGTGTCCCCCATTCATTGCGTTTCGGAGCCTGATCTGCTCAAAGTACAGCACTTGGACTGCCATTTGCACTGGTAATCGTTCGTTTTGAGCTGCATGACTGCAGGCTTCTTGTGATAGTTTCTGGCAGTCTATGGTTTTGCAGAGTCCGTAACGCTCAGAATCCTTCACATTTGGATGAACCTGTCAGAAAAACACTATCAATGGCTCAAAAATCCTGCAGTTATTATGAGAGATCATAGCTTGCTATTCTTGTTAAAGAAAATTACATAGCATGTGATATGATAGACTTGCCCACCTTGAGAAAGATATCCACTGCTCTATACAATCCATCATTTACTAGACGAGCATGGTCTGGAAGTAACTCTGCCAATGCTATAAACTTTGATGGCGTCAAGTTTGAATCTAATGCAGCTTCAGCAAGATAATTGTCCAATAATTTTGACACCTTTATGATCGAGCTTTGTTTTGGAGATCTGGGGCTGTCAAAGTCATAAACCATCTCGCTTTCATCCCTCATATGATTATCCTCATCATCATCCTCATCCAAATTTAAGAAAATGGAGAAGATCCTCAAGATTGAGTCTGCGTCATAGATTGGGCTATGGTTGTTTCCAAATGAATTTGTAGGAATAAGGATATCTTCAAGAATTGCTTGGTCAAGTTGCAAACCAATCCGCCTCTCCAGATCAGATCTGCAAGAAGTAGTTGCTGATGCTGCTATTGCAGATTTCAATAAACTTGAAAGAAATGCCATTGGAACTGTGCTCTTCCTCGATTGGGTTGGTAGTAAACCAACTATTGCTTCAACAATGACCCTTTGTTTCTTCTGGAGCTCTATGTCGGAGAAATTCTCTCTGTCCAATTGAGGATCCTTGTGACAAGGCCTTGGAGAGATTATGGGCATAATTTATCAAAATCCTGCCAATCATATCCTGTTTTAGACCCTTTGTTTTTACTGAAGAAAGAACCCTTTGGAAGAAATCAAGACTAAGCACTGTTAGCGACTTTCCCCACCAGTCTGAGGGTATTTCTGTTTCCATGCTTGGTATGGACTTTGAAGGGAAATTTTGATCTAGTTTGGACAAGCCACATGTGAGATGCTCTTTAGATGCATTATTTGCTATTGCACTGATAATTCTACTTACCAGATTTATCTCTTCTGATATAGGTCGGAGAGTTTCACAATGGTGAAGAACAGATATTGAGTTTGATATGCTTGGAAGTACTGTTTCCATTATATATAGTTCAGTTCGGGGTGCTAGGTTCTTCTCGGAAAATTCTTCAGTCATTTCCAGGAAATGGGCAGCACAACGTAGCATAGCAACATTTTCTAGTGTTATCTCAATGTTCACTCCATAACAGAACTTTGCAGCCAGCTCGAATGCCTCTGGTCCACCAGGAACACCAGAGAGATTCAGCCTGCAATTTTTTGTATCTTTTGCTTCCAGCAACAGCTTTCGAATTCTTCCGCTCTGAGAAACTAGAGGGAACTGCAAGGGAGTCATTATCGCATTAAATAGTCAAACTAAAGGTTTTACTTCCTTGTTCATACCATTATCTATCATAGCATACACATTTATATCACCCTAAGATATTTTGTGCACAAATTTGGCTTCATTTCTTAAAATTTACATTAGTCACGCACAGAGTCTACATCATTCATTGGATTTAAAACATTTTAAGTTATATTTGCCCATGTTCCCATGTTTCTCTGGTATTTCATAACTATCCATGGGTTCACTCCAACCAAAAGTAGACTACTGCAATAACTATAAGAAGCAAAATGTTAAGATTATTTTAAAACTTGAGGCAGTAAAAGCAGAAATGTTGATGTAACCGCACAATACAATCAAATTCCCTGGACAAGTGATATACTTTGTTAACTTCAACAAAGTAAGTCTCTGAATAAATCAATCAGCAAGTTAAAACGTGGGAAATATATATATATATATATATATATATATATATATATATATATATATATATATCTTCTTACTTTGTGAAGTGCAAAACTTGTTGCTCCTACTTCAATTGTAAGGTCGCTGGAAACATCAGATATCGGCCTGCAAGGAGAAAGAATAGCCGAATTGTAATCACTATGATATAATAAATGTACAAAACAACGATATTAAATAAGACAAACATGGTTATTAATCACATTTCTTAACACTAAATAATAATTTGGTAGCTTCTTGAATTCTTCTTCCTCACAAGTTTGATCCCATGGTGTCTAAACAAAAATCTTTGAACAATTCCTGCTCATACAACTCACAGCTATGGAAATGTGATCCATTCTGTTTACTATTCAACTTGAACTCATGAAGGGTCCCGAAAATAACATACTAATCAATAAGAATAGAATTTGTGGGACTAATTGCACGAGATAGGAGGCCATAGTTCTTGATGGTAACAATCTGGGTTAAGATTGTTGCTTTGTTTTGTTCTATGTAAAACTTGAAGTCGTGTCATAATCAACCATTTATCGTCCAATGTTTTGTGCTTTAATTGAGGGCCTCAAAATGGTAAAATTAAAGGAATTATTGATGGTAGACAAATAGAGCTAGTAATAGCAACTTTTGTGGCTCAAGTTGAAACAAGGACATTCAGCTGCATATCCTTGTGCGATTGTCTGTTGTTTGAGTTCAAGTATGTGTTAAGGTCAAATCACATGTGAGTTAAGTCATATTCAAAAGCTCACTGTTTCAAAGCTGTGTAACACTAGGTGTTGTTTTCTTCTGTCAATTATATTATATATATATATAGGAGGTACAGTCGAGGATGGTGACTTATACAACATATGATTCAATTTCATTTATTGCAAATTGGGGATATAAACATGTTTTAGTACTTGTATAGCTTCAGTACTGGAAATTCAAATTTGCAAAATGAAAATCCTACCTTTATAGTTTCAATACTGGAAATTCAAATTTTCAAAATGAAAATTCTATTTGAAATTAAGACCGTAAAATGAGCAAACAGTTCGGACTCGATTCGTTTTTAGTACGACTCGAAATCTAAATGAGTCAAATATGAACACATTTTAAAGTTCCATAAATTACTCAAATCTCCTCAAATTATAATTTTCTATTGATAATCAGATCATATTCGTCGGAAAAGTCCAAACTGCTCGATAGCTAAATGAGCTTCAATTAAACCTTATTTTATACTCGATAAATTTTGTTAACCAAATCTGAGCAACTCAATACTCGAATCGACTCGGTTCGTTTACACCCTTATTTGAAATGCAGTCTATAAGAAAGAAAAAGTTTCTAAAATTGTAACTAAGAAGAGGAAGAGGAAGAAGAAGAGAATACCATTGATCAGAGAGATGGCGAGTACTGGCACTTGGACGAAATCCCCTCTTCCCTGTAATGTTTGGCTTCAATTCCCCAACTGCTGTTGTAACAACTCCCATTTCTTTCTTCAATTCACAAATTCAACCTTCCAAATTATGTCCTAAAGAATTACATGTCCAATATATATACGTGTATATATGTGTATCTGTTACTAAAACTGGAGTAGTTGATGTTAAGCTTAAGCTGGCAAGTTATGCTCTCTCTCTCTCACACACACAACTGTGGGGGAAATAAAAAGGTAGGAGAAAGGAACATGAAGCCATGCAAGATTAAAGGGTAGTGATTAAAACTTTAATCGAGTGTTGTTAATTTGTTTAATCTATTAAGTCATGATTATTAATTGTTGCTTTTCGGTGAAAAGTTGGGAGGAAGGGATCCATTTTTTTCACTGTTACTACCTCAGTCCCATTATATATATGAGGTTTTAAATAATTTTATTTGTCTCAAATTATTTGATATTTTAGAAAATTTAAGAGAATTAATTATAATGTTTTTAAATATTATAGATAAGAGAGGAAGTGAGATAAGTATGATAATAAATGAGAATTTAAGGGTATTATAGACAATTGATATTATATTTAATACTTTATAATCATCAATTGACCGACTTAACATGAAATTAACTTAACCGGATCCATTCCAGAAGAGTTAAACTGGTTTTGGGGTTTTTTATCCATAACAAATAATTATTGGTTATATGCCTTAATTTGTCACCAAATCTTTGCAATAAAGGGCTACGAAATAACTTAAGAATTAAAATAATATTTTGGTAACAAAAAATTAAATACAAAAAAGAAAATTGGTAGTTATTAATTATAATTATTAGAACCACTCATTTATAATAGAACAGAACATCCACTAGTTATAATCTAACATATTATTTTGTGTCCACTGTTTTGCGATTATTTTTGTCATCGTAGCATTACTCTACTACCAGTTGAAAAATTTACAATTATGTTTTGGTGATTAAAGATCGAATAAATAAGATACAAAATTATATATATATATATATATGGTAGTGATTTGTTATAATTATTAACCGCACTCATGTATAAAAAAAATTATTATATTTTGACAATACATTTTGTATCTAACTTTTTGTATTTATATTTTATCACCTATCATTATTTAAATATTAATAGTTACAGTTTGTTATGAATCAATAGAAATAGAAGAATATAATTTTGTTCGGTGAAATAATAAAAGTATTATTATTAATAAATAAAATAAGTTAATTGACAAAACTATCATTAATTTAGTACTATTTCTTTTGTCCCAAAAAGATGAGCAAAGTACAATAAAAAAAATTAAATTTATTCTCAGTGGTCCTACAAAATTATAAAAAATAATAAGTAATTTTATTTTATTTTATACTAACATGTCCAACTAAATAACATATTTACTTTATTTTATATTTTTGGATTTTGGAGATAAAAATTTTGTATTTTTAATTATTTTTGGGGACGGAGGGGGTATTTTGTAATTGCGATTCTGGCCCAGCATAAAGATTATATAACTCCATAATGTATATGCACAAAGCTCATTAAAGTGAAAATGTTAATACGATGAGTTGCAAGTTTTACATAATATAATCAGATAGCACGTGCAGTATACTAGGGAGTTTATGAGTGTCATATAATACTTATTTGATAAAGATTATTCCAATTATCATATACTCTTTTCATTCCAAAATTAAAAATATAATTTAACTTTTCAGATCAAACAATAAAATATTAAACTTTAAAATTCGTATGATTCATAAAAATTTAGAATAAAATAAATTTTTTGATTTATAATTTTTTGTTATATACTATACAATTATAATAATTGTATCAACTAAAATTAAATGCATTCACTCCAATTTAAAATTTAGAGTAAAATACATTGATACCACCTGTAAATAATCATAATAAAACTCACCACTCCTCTAGTTTTTCAAGTAACAACCAATATCCCTCTAATCTACAATATGTAACATTCATTATCCCTATTAAAGAGGCAACCAATTTTTTAACCCGATAAATTAACTTTTGGTATATGTACTGAGACGACTTATAATTTGGTACCTGAAGTGAAAAAAATTATAAACTGGTGATTGTACTCGAAAAATGTTACGCTCCGTTAAACATTAGGGACACGACTTACAATTTAATACCCGAAGTGGAAAAAGTTAAAAACTGGTGATTGTACTCGAAAAATGTTGAAATCTGGTGCTTGTACTTTCCAATTTTTAAATAATCGCTAAAATTGATCCAACGGGAGAGACAAACATATAGAGAGAGAAGCGAAGTTGACGCGAAGAAGATCCTCGATATTTTGTTCCATCTTTCCTTGCCTCCCACATTCGCACCATTGCTCCCACAAAGTGCACCACTTGGGAACTACGGTGTAATTCATTCATTTTATTGCATGAACTACAATCTTCTTCCCCGATTTCATTTACGATTCCACCCAAGACGAAGCTCATCCTTTCAATTAAACAATTGAAAACCCTTTAAGAAATATATGAACCAAAGAATCAATGGAGAATCGAGACAAGAAGAATGACAAAAGAAGATAACCCTAATTTTCAAACAGAATAAAGATGAAACCCTACTGTTTAACGGAGTATAACATTTTTCGAGTATAATGACCGGTTTGTAATTTTTTTCACTTGGTGTACCAAATTGTAAGTCGTGTCTCTAATGTTTAGCAGTGTAATATTTTCTAAGACAATCACTAGTTTGTAACTTTTTTTCACTTCTATGCACCAAATTGTAAAATGCTATCTCCAATACAAGTGCATCAAAATTGATTTATCCTATTTTTTAACCAAGAAAATATTTGGGTCTATGCGAAACAGAAACAATGGTTTAAGGCTAGAGGCATTTTAAAATATTGTTTTAAAATCTTCTGACATATATAAAAATATTTACAGACTTTTTTTAATATAATCATAATCTCTCTTTTGTAATAAAAATCTACTATATGTATATCTAAACTTGAAATTTTGTAGGCGATTTATAAACCTCTATAATTTCAATCTGCGCGACATTCAGTTTTTTGTTGGTATACATTCCGTAAGATAGTAGCAATGGAAATTATTGATACATTGACTGATACCGCTAGTATGAATACAAAAAAATACATTTTCCTTCTTACTTATAAAGAAAAAATATATTTTTAAAAAAAATTATAATATTATAAAATGGCATAATATTCTCAAATATAATAACACAGTTTCATTGCTTTACCAACACTAGTAAACTAGGCACTCGTTATATTTATTGAAAACTGATATTTTCACACGTTTTCACATAAAAAATGTCGTTATAGATCCTATAACGACGGTTTTAACCGTCACTATACACTTTTCACCATGTGGAATGTAAGTAACGTAAAACTTGTCCCTTGAACAAAAGAGATAATAATGTACGCAAAGAAGTCAAGTCATCACATAAAATCATATAACACCCTCCTAGCCTCTGGGTATGCTATGTCACTCCGACTAGTAAGGAGCAAGAAAACCTAGCAATCTCTCAGCTGTGGCCAAGTCAAATGAAGAATTTGCTTCTATTTACCGATCAATCTGATACTTTTTCTTCTTCTTTTTTCCCTTTTATGGCTTCACTATTCAACCATTGAAGTTTCATCCCCGAGTGATTTGCAACCATCTGCAATTTTCAACACAAGCTGGAGACTTAGAATATGTACTCAGTACTCCGGGTTCTCTCTTTCATTCTTCCTCCCTTGCTAATTAACTATCTGCATAATATTACCCAGTACTCACCATCAAACGCAAATCTAATCCATTATACATATAGAGGAAGTGGCACAAATAGCTCTAGGTAGGAATCCTTCTCATTTCAATAAGTACTCGGCATATCATAATCATAATCATAATCATAATTTTCAAGTTAAAAGGCACACTGATAGGCTTAAGAGTGCACATGGCTTTCTTATTGAATGAGGAGAGTTGCCACATCAGCTTGTTATTTGACATGATGTCATAGGAAGATTCTTCTAAATTATGTATGTACTATGGGCTATTTACCAAATAGGTAGTTTTAAGTTTGACAACATGAAACTTAACACAACAAACTACATTAAGCTTTCCAGACCTAAACCTAGAAATGAAATTGGTGCCAGCAAGAGAAAGCAAACAGAACTTGCTTTACACATTCAGCCAGAATGTCGAGCTTCTCCACCTTGTCTCGTGCTTCAATTAATGTTCAGAGGGGGAGAATTCTAGCGAGACAGCTGGACATCAGAAAGAGAAACATGTGCCGTTTGTGAAAAAATTGAACCAGCTGTACTACTTGCAGTGTTTCCAGTAGAAGGAACTCTAGCTAAATGAGGATCCAGGTTAGATCCTGAAATGAATTCAGGTCGCAGCTCTGAAAACGGAATAGGAGGAGCCAGAGTAGCAGGGGAAGACTGAAGCATATAAGGAGCAGCGCCCATATCAGTGAGAGATGAAGCGGATGGATTGTATCTTGAAGCTCCCACCGGATGATCAAATTTGCAAGTCTGCCCGAATTTGCAGTATCCATTCTGCAGATAGAAACTGCAAGGTTGCACCCCCTGTTCATTAAAACAAAATTTAGATGGAGTGTTCTAAAGAAGCGTTATGCATGCCCACATCTCTTATAGAAGATGTAAAAATAGTAAGAATCATCCCAAACTGATCAAATATGAGGATAAAATTTAAGAGAAAAAAGTACTAGTAGTGTATAATCTAGAAAACACAGCAACTGAGATTGGACTGTTACGACATAATGTCACCAGTATACCAAGATAAGAAAAGACAAGTGAAAAACAAAAATAATTGCATAATAAACAACACTTTTCAGGTCTTGACAGAAGTAAGCTGTGGCTAAGTCAAATTTCACATGTATTGGTCTTTATTTAGTGATCAGTCTGCTAGCTTTTATGATATCACTAGCTTATCACTTTTCTCCGTGACATTTTAAATGGGAACCTTGAAAAGGAGAGGTGCACTAACCCCTGGAGAACTATATCACTTGGTTCTTGGAAAAGATTTTATCACCTCAAGCAGATTACCGTCGTTGATTGTTTAATCACACAAGGTAAGTTATAGAGAAATTGGTCTACACCCAGCTCTAGCCAGCTCTATCTTATATCCTTGTAATTAAATATTGATCTCTTTATACTAAAATATATCTCACGGATTGCTCCAATGTACAATAAAGAACTAGGCAAAAAAATTGCATCAGAGAAGGAATCTTTAAGAGCACGTGCTACAAACACTTGGTGGTTGCCTACCATAAGCCAAGGTAGTTGACCTCGTTTCTGAGGATTAAGTTTAGCACTTTAGCTTTAGCCCTTTGTTAGTATTATATAGAACAAAGTAGGGGAGTGCAAGGGGATGAAACATCAAAGGGTACTGATGGAGCCACTAACCTCAATTCCCTTGAACTGCGCAAGACTGCACTATAAAGTTCACAAGTAGATTTTTCCATACAATTACTAAATACAAAAACTCAAGTATGATATTTTTAACAACTGTTATTGCCTGCATAGACCTCACCTCACCTCACAAAACATAAGCATGCATTTCTGAGAAGGAAAGGATTTTCCATAAAATATAAGAAAAATATCAAATGAGCAAATACTCTTCCCAGCAGTACGGCCTCAATAAACGAGAATTTCCAAGCAAGAATTATAAGTAGTTCACATTACTAAAACAGAACCATGAAAAGTGAAACCTTCTAAACTGGATAGCCATATGACAAACACGCAGATACAAAGATCACTTAAAACTGACAGAGACAAATGATTCCTGTCCATTTTGCTTCTACTATAGATTTGGTGAAATAAGATAAGAGAGATTTGGTGTATTATGAGTTCTTCACACTGAACACATCAATGAACAATAATATCAGTACTTCAAAAAGAAAAAATAGTCCTCTTAACCTGAGTTGATATGTGATATATGCAGTGTTCTAAAAATCCCCGCCTAAGTCCGCCTAGGCCTCACCTAGGTGGGACCTAGACAGGGTCTAGGCGGAGAAGTTTTTTATTTATTTTAATAACTACCCAAACCAGATCTTGATACATTTATTTTTCTAATGATTTACCATATTCATAATACAGGTCGTAGCATATCAAATTATAACAAGAAGTGAACAATATCAGTCGAAATGGATAAATTTATTATAGTTGTAATTTTTTAAACTTGTACCAACTTCAGATTATATAAATGATGCTATTTAGTTAAATTCAATATAATTCATAAATTTATGTTTAGTTTTTTAAGTTTTAATATTGAATTAAATTCTTGAAATTTTAAATTTTATTATTTAATAGCAATCTTGTTTATGAATAAAACTAGTACGTTAAAAATATGTTTGAACTTTGAACAATTGCATGTTTGTGTTTGAACTTTGACATTAACAATATGGATATGCGTTTGAACTTAAAATAAAAGACCTTTATTATCTTTATTATAGATTGTTTTGTTATATATTATCGTTTTGTTTGAATAAATGTAAGATAAAATATTAAAATTGACTTAAAATAAAAAAATCCCACCTAGGCCCCCTCGGCCGGCCGCCTTCTGCCTAGCGCCTTTTACAACATTAGATATATGAGGATTTATTTGCCAGACAGGACATGTTTTGCATTATCAAATTATGACAAACATCTTCAGTCTCCACTAATGTCAATGTCGTTCTTTCCAAGTACAGCCTTAAGTTGGCACATTATTACTCCAAATCCTAACTACTTCACTCTCAATGTTATTGAGGATGATAAACTATAACATGACAAATCAGGAACAGAATGCAGTGAAAGGTTGGACCAAGTTAGGAACAAGAAATAATATTTTCAACAGTTGGTTTCCAACACTAAAGAACAGGTGATAATTAATGCAGAACCTTTCGTATCAAAAATTAATCTCAAATTCAGTTATGCTTAACAAACTGAAATGGTTTGACCTTAATACGGGAACTTTTGTTAATTTCCTTGTCGGAGAAAAATAAAACATCTCAAGTACATAGTATAACACAATGATACAAGATTTGCTTTAGCAATAACAATGCAGACTTGAAATCCTGGGATGATTCACACACCCAAATTGTGAAAATAACAACTTGGCATAAGAAATCTTAATTGGTTTTATTGAGATTGGCAATGAGTTTAAAAAAGGTTATATCCATATAGAAATACATTGGCTCCTTGTATAACCCTTTAAAATGTCACATGAGAGATGCAAGAGCATGATCAAACTTTTCATCTTCACACTCCTCACATATTCATAACTTCTGAACAGCTTTTAAATGAGATAAAGACAAATGAAACAAGTTCTGTATAGGAGATTAGGATTTAATGTAGGGGACCAGTATTCTAACTACTACCCTCAAAATGTTAGTATACATTGACATGAACCATATGATAGATAGGAAAACATTTGGTCCTACAAAACATTGATTCTCTTTGGCATTCAGTTAAATAACTTCTCATATGTCTGAAACAGGTATACAAAATTACTATGCATTTGCACAAAAACATAACTAGAGAAAGATACCAAAAAATAATTACTATAGCAAGACAACTTCTAGCTCCATATATAACTTCAGAACAGCAGAATGAGGTTGAAAATAGAAACACAAAAGCATCAAAGAAAGAACAAAATTCAGAATAAAAAAATGACAAGTTATACTCAATAATCATTCATGCAAATCCCAGTCGATAAATAAATACATGCCCTGCTGAAGTGGGATTGTCAGACCAACTGAAATTGATAATTTTCTATTCCTACTTCCACAGTAAATTAGATCAAAAGAACATGATATGCATACCGGGCGCAAAGGGAGACCTATATGGCTGAGAACACAATTTGTCTTTGATACCACCCAGTCTGGTGGATGATGATACTTGCAAGATGATCCAAATTTACAATCCCCAGTTTTCATGTAGTATTGACATTCAGGCTGGCCAGGACGCTCCGGAAATACCCGCTCAGTCTGGCTAATGCTTGAAGGACCAGAAGAAGCAGGTACAGGGGAATAAGGTCCAGCAAATGCAGGAGCTGAAGAAGATAGCTGTGACATTCCATACAGAGAAGCTGCTCCAACTGAATGTTGAGCACCAGGAGACATTACAGGACTTACAGGTCCCTACATCAAGTAATTGAAGTACAATATAAGAAGGGTATTCAAATTTTGGGTGTAAATCCTTGATGTAATTAACTTTCGAACCTACCGAATAAGGACTCCAATTCGGAATAGGAACCATGCCTTGGGGAAGCAGCAGGGGACCATAAGCACCTGATACATATGAACCCGGTAATAATGGAGGTCTTGCAACCCTATAGCTGGTTGTTGCCCCCCCATATTGTTCAGGTGAAGGAGCTGAAGATTGCACAGTCGGATAAAATGGACGTGCAGATGCTGGCACTGATATACCAGCCGGCTGAGGATGATGGAATTTACAAGTTACACCAAATTTGCAATGCCCCGTTTTCAAATAGTAGGAGCATTCGTTTTCATCCTGTTTAAGAAGGCACTTTAAAGTATTTTGTAAGATAGCATACCAAGCTTAGCTAGAGCTTATTACATATGATAGTCATATATAGGCATGTCCTTTATGACAGGATAGGACTATTAAACATAGAAGTAGAAACATTATTTACCGGACGTAATGGGTATCCATAAATATTTACTGGTACATCACTCAATGATCCACCTCCATTTCTAGGATGGTGGAACTTGCAGGTTGCGCCAAATTTACAAGTCCCAGTCCTTAAATAATACTGTAGAATGAGTAACAAAATACAAAAATGTGGATAGTCAAACTAGATAAACAACCTTGTTCAGAACCCAAAAAAAAACAGATAACAATCTAAGAAAATTCAGAGGATCCTGCATTTGTCAGGAGAAACTGTATGATGCTGCCAATATCTTAAAACAAGTTGAGAACATACCTGGCATTCAGGCTCCCCTATTCGCTCAGGATACTCCCCTCCTACAGTCCTTACAGTTCCTCCAACCTTAACATGGATATAATATTTAGAAAAGCTACATATAAATTCTAAAGCGGGAAGAAGAAAATGAAAAGGGAGGGGGAAATATGAAAAATATATTCCCTATGTTTCACTTTATAAAAAGTAAAACCTAGAGGTGGGTTGACATGTACTGCACAAGAACAGAATGCGTATGATTACAACTAATATTAATATAAAAATGAGGAGTCAAAATTGATGTTTTAAATTTTAAAGTATAAGAAGATACCAAAAAACAACTTCTAATACTATTAGCTAATACTATTTCTTCTTGTTAATTAATTGCATACACAAATTATATAAAAAAAAAATGGTGTGCCCTCAAAAAGTATGACCTACATTTCTCCTTCAATGATAATTAGAGTTTGAAGCTTGATAAAGAATCTTTTGACATGTTCTTCCCTCTTTTTCTGGTAAAGCATGCAGTTCAAACTAATAGAGTTCCTAAAAAACATGGTTGATATTGATTCAAGTCTTCCCATTTTCACTTCTTTCTTGCTTATCCTAGTACGAATTTATATTTTAGTATTATACTTTTCAAAACAAAACAAAAAATCATTACTCCCTTCGTCCCATAAAAGAAGAATGAAATACAAAAAAAAATTGTCCTATAAAAGATTTCTGGAGTACACAATTCAAATTCAAAATGTTACATAAAATCTAGTTTATCCTCAAATGTACTTAACTAGGGCCCACTACTTTTAGGAAAAAGAGAGAATCTTTAGTGCATTTACGTGGGTCCATTATGGTAAAATGAGAACTAATACTCTCTCATGTACTTCTGTTTTTCTTAAATCGTATGGAAAGTGTATTTAAGATATCTATGAGACGGAGGGGTTATTATTTTGGTGCTTTTCGTATCACATGCAAGTGTGTTTCACTCATAAGCAGGAAATAAACATGAACGGGTCAAGTTCAGCAAAATAAACAACTGAGTCTACTCTGCCATAGGAAATTTGAATAAAAGAATGTTTTAAAAGCCGAACCATTGGGTGTATATATTTATTATATTATATTATATTATATAGGGGTATGTATGCTATGGTGGTGTTTGATAAACACATTCAGCAAAAGTTCTGAATAGACTCAGCTTCATTCATCAAGTTTGTTTGGTAATGACTTTGGGCTTGACTTAACTATTCAAGTTATCACTTAGAAAGGGCCAAAAAAAACTTTCACTCAATGAAACATGGTAATCACTGAAAGCAAATCATGGCCAGCTGTAAGAGATTTTATAAAAATTCTCTTTTATATAAAAGGAAATTAATAATAACTCCAACAAAGACATTTGTGCCCTCAAAGACGTTGTTATGCTCATTAAAGTCATGGGCCCATGACAGGTGTAATCAATATTATATTATATTGATGACAATATGAGATCATTTTACTTTGTATGCCTTTTTGGCACAATAAAATACTATACTCCCTCCTTTCTAATTTAATGTGGAAGAAGACATGAAAACTAAAGGATTACTAGTAAAAAAAATTGTATAATATATGGATAAATTGATTGTAATTAAATTAAATCTTTTAATTATAGTATGTAGTAATTTAAAGTGTAGCCTGTCTAGGTTACTTAGATTGTTTAAATATTTTAGGTATCTACCTTCTTTTTTCCTACTTTATTCTTTTTCTAAACCTATTTGACTTTGTAATAAATCACATTGTAGTTTCAAGCACTTATTTTTGCACAAAGATTAAGAAACACAAAAGCTTAGATATTATATCTTAAAATTATTCTTAATAGACCCCACAAAATTAGAAGTATTTAGTTTTTCACTCTAATAGCAATCTGGAGCAAAGATTAATTACCATCAAAATATTTTACTTATTATAAAAATGGATCATTTTGGATAAAATTTATATAAGGTAAAAACTTAACTTGCTAGGTTTTGGGACGCCCCCCAAGGAAAGTGTTGCAACTAAAGTGTGTATAGTCTAAAATGATGTATGTTGTGATTTTTAACAGTACATTTGGAGAGAGCACCACATGATGTAATAGGAACCAAGTGCTTGTAGATTTTCAACATTCCGTGTTATGCTCTATCACACTGCATTATTTCAATCATAATGTAAGAGAAAATACACTACACAATTAATATAACAGGATTATTTTCAGAATGACAACCACAAGAGCTGAAGGACTTTGTTGCAGACTTAAATGGTACGGTCTTACATACCTTTACCTGTCAAACAACTTAACAGACATCGGGACTTAGATTTCATTGCAGATAACAAATGATTGTAGATTTTTAAAAAACGGTAGTTTAAAGCTTTCAGCACTTATAGTTCAACATTAACTTTTCAGTAAGTACCAAGTAGTTTTACACTTTATCAAACAACACCTAAATCTAAAACTAACCCTTAGGTCTTTCATTCTTTCTTCATTTCCATTTTGTTAGTCTACTTATTTTTCAGTTTTCGCCAATATCTCCTATGTCTTAAATTAACCCTGAGGTTTTAAATTCTTATTTTCACTTGTGTTCTTTTGAGTCTCTCCCTCCACTTCTATTCTCAACCTGCTATTGCCGTGAACGCCCATACATGCCCCCCTCCCCAACCATCTGATTCTTCACCTCCAAATCCGCAATCGCCCATAATACACAAAATTCATATTTAGTCTCTTCCCCCTCTCTCTGTCTCCCATTCTTCTTCTACACCTAGCCATGCAAAAATGATTCCCACCGATACGTACAATCTTTCTCATTTATAAAACCCTATGTTTGTTAATTATAAAAAAAAACAATTTTCTTATACGATTTTACAATTCTTATTTTGTGATTGATTGTGTCAATTTTGAGATTTCTAGATAAACTAATGGAAATAAATTGAAAGCTTATTACTGATTTAGGGTTTGGATTGATGTTAATGAGTTTCAATGGCACAATTAATCTGAAGGGTGAAAATTGAAATATGGTCTCCCTACATTTAATCTTAAGCAGTTAAAGCCTAATATTAGGCAAAAAATAAAACACGACAAAAACCAATTAAGAAAAAGCAAGTGCACCGAGCCCATGGAAACCGAAAATTATGTCAGCTTTAGTTAGATGTTATAGGAAGTCGACAATAATGAGTCGGCACATTTTAGTCTTTTCTACTAACAACCAAATTCAACCGATTGCGCCATTAATTGGTTACGCAACATTTTCTTCCTTTGCTTCTAAACTTCACACTATGAGGAAAGTTCAAATGTACAGAATACCATAGAACATTCAACACAAACAAATGTACAATTTTTTAGCTGAACTAGAAATGCAGAATTGAAACAGACATCAGAAAAGCAACAATATCACTACCCTTAAATGATTTTTAACTTCATTCCATATGATCAAGTGCTTACCGAGTTGCGATCACGGGGATGATTGTATCGACACTTGTTACCGTATCCACATGATCCAGTTCGCATGTAGTATGCACAGTCAGGTACCCCTCCCCTCTCCGGGTAGAACTCTCTGCCCAATAACCCCAACCGCCTCATAGATTCTACATTCACAAAACAAATACAAACAAAACTTGCATTTTCAAAACCCTAGAACCTCACAATGTGTTTACATACATAAAATTTATCTGAAATTCAAATGCCAACATAAATAAACTACCTTCAAGGCCAGTTCCCGGCACCGCCGGAACCCATTCCGCCGGCGGATCCGTCTGCGACCCGTTTCTGCCCGTATTCCGTCCGTACAAGTCCATTAAAATTTAGGTCTTACCCCTCTCCTATCTTTACAGAATGAACAAATAAAGGGCAAAAACGGAATATTGTACATAAATATACATACACCCTGCTTATCGGATGATCGGCGAGCTTGATCGAAATGAGCAAAAAAGATAGTTTCACTATACTGGAGGGAAGAATGTTCCTCCCTATATATATGACTCTGTTTTTTCAAAGAGCTAGATTTTCTCTTCCTTTCTATCTCTGAAACTCACTCTCCCTCCCTCCCTCCCTTTAGAGGAGAGCGTTTTTGTCTGTTTGTTTGCGTACCCGCCAAAGCGTAAGGGTTATAGCATTAAATAAAGCATGAAGGCAAAAGTAATTTCCCCAAAATTGCTTAAACCTTGTTTAGGAAAAATATTAAGGAACCGACACTATTTTAGACCGAAACTACTGTTTTACCCCCTGGATTCCCTTTGTATTTATTTGGGTTGTGGGGGTTTGGAGAAAAAGTGGACTGATTTTTTCCGACTTTGTTTTTAAGGTAGTTGCTCAATGTTGTGTATAGGACAGTATAGTCATTTAACTAGATTGTTTGTTTGTAAATTGGTAATTAACCTCTTGGGTGATGATGAAATCCTTGAACTAAAGTTAGTAATTAAATTGATTAATTACTTATTTTGGCATCACTGGGGTTTTATTTAGCTGATGACTGCTTATTAGGGTTTTAATAAACTGATAGGTCACTGGGGTTTAAATGAAATTTACATTTAAACATTTAGTTAAAATGAAATTAGTAATCAACAATGTCAAGTGCTAAAATTTTCTTACCTAATCATTTGTTATTATTTTTAATTTTTTTGAGACAATTGGTAGGTAAGGACAATATCAAATCTTATTTCTTTCTTATTTTTAATGTAATTTAAGAGTAGGTAATATCGACAATTTCAATAATAATATTAATTTAAGGGCTTAAACATAAAACACTATTCTACTTTGATGATTGACTTCTTAATTTTTATAATCAGGTGATTAAATATATATTTTTATGTACAATTGACTATATTATATTATAAATTGATGACTGATTTACTAGCCAGGATGTTAGCTACCGGGGAATAACCGCGTTCAGTGATGCTACCAGTGTAGAGATACTCTTAGACAAGACGACAGTGGTGTTCCTAAGAAGCATAGGAGCTCACGTAGAAACAAAAAGAACAGTTGTATATTGGCTTTCTCTGTAAACTCATACTTAAAGGATGACTCCATACGATGTATTTTGGATTATGATACATTGAATTAACTTCTTTAGGGGTTTCTTTCAAAGTTAAGTAATCCAATGCCAAAGGTGAATTCGCAAAGGAGAGTAGCCATCGTTTAAGCGACTATTCAATGAGTTATGGACTGCCACGCATCCCCTGCGCATGTAGGAGTCCATATGTAGAGCTACAAGAGGCCCTATAAGGTCATCTTAAAGGGTCCTATAAATCGGTGTAGTCTTTCATATTAGTATACTATAGAGAATGCGAGAAAATCCTTATTTAAGATCCATAGAGAGTAGATAAAATGTTATAGCATATCCTAAAAGTCTAACAGCTGTAGAAGGCTTTATCCCTTACTCTATTTCCTCAAAGGAAATAGTCGGGGAATGTAACTCAAGAGCTACCGTAAAGATCTTCCCTTACTCTATTTTCTCAAAGAAAATAGTCAGGTCAGAGAGAGCCAACTAAGGCGGGAATGTTTCATATTTTAACCTCCACGCGGGCGCGCACGCGTGACTCAACAATTTGATCTACGCTCTTCCTCCCCTCGGAGGAGGTATTCAACGTGTCCCCCCTCTTCGCTATGCTTGTCTTCCCTCAAGGGAGGTTAGCTCTTCCGGCCGACTTGAGGAACTCAGGTTTTTCTTTGCCTAGCAGCCCAGCTAGCGTATATGCCCCCCGGTCATGGGTGTATCTCGGTCGTTTCTCTCATTAGGAGTAGCTCTTCCTCTCCTACAATGTTTAATAAAATGTGCTTATTCTTTCGTTAAAGACCAATATTTGTGCATCATCGTATTATATATTAATAAAAATTAAAGAAGTCTTTTAACTCGTAACTTTTAAAAATTTTCTAACTCTTCATAAAACATCAAAAGAGTAAAAAGATCATAAAATTTTATGCTACGTTTACCGACTCTTTCATGCTTTATTCATTTTACGGAACTATATTTTATATAAAAATTGATATTTTTATAAGATTTATTGAATAATTTTAATATTTGAAAATATTAGCTTCCTCGTTATATTTTGTTTCTTTTTATCCCTATTCATACGACCGTGGATTGAATTACTTAACCCGATCCAGACCCAATTAAGGGAAACTGATGTCTTCACAGTTCATTCTATCTTCCTTCTCATATCTCCTCGTAACGCTGTAAAATGAGCAAATAGTTCGGGCTTGATTCGTATTCGCTCGATTAAAAATTTAATTCGAGCTCGACTCAAAATATAAATAAATCAAATATAAACATATTTTAAAATTCGATAAATTACTCAAACCTTCTCAAATTATAATTTTCTAATTATACTGGTTAAAAAAATTCAAACTGTTCGGACTCGATTCGGAATCGTGCTACAGAATATCTGTCTCTTACAAATTACAAGAGCCAAAGCTGCTGCATCTCTTTATCCATTCCAAATTACACAAATTAAAACCATACATTCTTTAGCCATGAACAGCCTAACAACGAGCTTCACAACTACAATCTCCCCAAACTCGACTCAATTACCAGTACGACATCGTTTCCGGGACCTAAGATCGTTGTTCTTTCGCCCATCGCCGAACCACAGACATCCGAGAAGATTCGTTTGCATGGCGGTCCGTTTTAATTAATTCTTCTCAAACTCGAGCCGTTGATTTTCTTCTGATGCATTTGCAATTTGGTATTGAAATGTTATTATTTGCCTCTCTTTTTTGTTTGATGAAATTGTAGGAGCCTTATCTTATTACAAAACTCGAGTCTGCTGAGAAAACTTGGAAAGGATTATCTGTAAGTTTTTTTTTTTTTGCAATTTTCAAAATTATATTTTTAAATGAACAATAGAAGATATTAAAACTTGGGTTATGTTTTTTAGACACGAAATGTTTTCGACCAATTTATTTTGTAGGATGAAACCTTCAATTGGACAATTTAAACCAGAGGGCGAAAAAGAAAGGGTACAGTGGGCTCATGGAAGTTAGAATTTTTACTAGTAAAGCACTAGTTAAGAAAATTAAATGGAAAGAATAGTGTTGTTTGTGGAAAATGTGATGTCAAAATTGTATTTATTCCCCTCCAAATTTGAAGAGAACTTTTTGTGACACAGGACATACCATAAAATAAGGATATAGATGTGATGGCCCTTTGATGTTGGGTTTTCGCTGTGCGACAATGGCCTAGGGTGAGTTTGAGGTCAAAGGTTAGGGCTTTAGCGGTTGAATGGGGGTTGGGGCACAAAGCACAAACCGCTCTTTGAGCTCCTGGTGAGTTGGACGGGAATGAGACACGGGGGGTTTATATGAAGCATTTGAATTGCCCCTTTCTGTTGGAATAGTTGAAAATCTTCTTAGGGTCTTTCTGTTGGAATAGTTGAAAGTCTTCATCTTAGGGGACTTTCTTTTCCTTATCAACATAGAGTTGGAACTTTGCGTGGACTAGTGTGAAGCTTAGTTTCGTAAGTGTTTTTATATCTGGTGCATAATCAACTAAGTTGATAATTTTAGATAAAAGAGAAGAAGAGAGGAAGAAGAAGGTGAAAAGTGTAGAGTGTCACTAAAGCCTTTTAGGAGGCTCACCATAGAAAAGAAAGCAAAATAAGTTACCTATAAATACAAAAAAGCTGGAAACTATAAATACTCAACTCTTTTCAGGTTGCCAAGACATTGACTATTTGAATAGAGTTATATAATACTCTCTCCGTCCCATAATAAACGTTATGATTTGACTTTCATGGTCAAATTGATAATTTTTAGAATAATTAATTAAAATTATTTATATAGAATTTTCAAATTCCGAAACTTGACACTAGTAGTAAATTCTCCGTAGTTTATTATGATCATAATCACTTGACGTATATTTTGAGTTTTTTTTTAAGATTCATTAATTTAAAAAATAGTCAATTTGATCATTAAGACGTTTATTATAAGACGGAGGGAGTATTTTTTACAAAGAAAAGGGCTTCCTTATCTTATAACATAAAGAACTTCCTAATTAATGAAGACAACTAATCCAGACTAATTGAACACGTTACTAAAAAATTGATAGTCTAGACTCTGCTACAAAATTAACAAACCCTTTGACATACTTATCTAAACAAATAAAAAAGGAAGACTACTAGTGAAGTATTTCACGGATCCTTAAACTCTCTTCCATAATAACAAGTCGAACTCCAAAATTTGTGATTCTCTTAATATACTTATCTTTGACCTTTTTGTGGAAGTCATCATTTTGCATTTTCCAAATGTTCCAAATTAAGAGTTTACTAGTAAAAGTTAAGCTACCAAATATTATAATATTCACATTATATGCTCATGTATGTCAAAAGGTAGGGTAAGGTCATCAGTTTCTTAATGAATACCTTAGTATAGGTAGAGCAGGTTATGTGAAAATAGAGCAGTCTATAGAAAAACAAGAATTGATAGTTTTAGAGAATTTAGGATTCAATTTTTCTGATTCTTGGTGAGAATGAGGGATCTCCTTTTATAAGTAGGGTACGGGCCATACGGCCTTACATATCTCTGAGATGTGCCAAAGAATCAAGAATGTCATAGTGTGTGCTAGGACGTTATTTGTCCCTCCACAAATGCTTTTATTTCACACTAAACAAGCTGAAGTAAAACCAAAGGGGGAGTGCCTCGGAGTGGACAAGGACAAAAATGTGGCGTACTCTGATTTGCCTCAACCAATCTTGCTGCCAGTTATGTCTTTACTATTCTGGAAGCGCTACATTGAAATTGATGATGCAGAGCTTACTAATAACAATGACTATCCAAGGAACTTGAGCTGCTTTGATGGCTTTTTATGCTCATCTCCACGTAGTGCTTCCGTGATGGTTATGTCAATCCTGTTCAAGGAGCATTACCTATGTTGGCTGGAGATGTTATTGTGTCATGTATGTGTAATGGGTATCCTGCCAAGTGACATCTCCTGAGGGGTAAACGTGATGACTTGCTTAGGTTCCACGCATCATTAAGTGACCACCGATAGATGAAATATCCTCGATCCGGGGCTTATACGGTTGCTGGATTTTTCCATACACGCAAAACTACCATCAATATTGCACACTATTAGTTATCATTTTTGTGACCACATCTAAGAACAAAATGTGTATTGTGTCGTTAATAATGCATGATGGTGCTACAAATTATTTCTAGGATAAACATGGGACTAACATGCTTTTTCACCATTCAGACCATATAATTCAGATTTAGGTGGCTTGTTACGGTATCAGATGGGTGGTTTATGGACTTGTTTGTATGATATCTGTAGATTGACAATCTCAACTGTAGGTTAAGTTGGCTGAACCAGATATAGTCACAAATCCAAGTGAATACCAAAAGTTGGTACAGTCCATGGCAGAGCTCGATGAGGTATGACAATCTTTGTGTTCATTATACGCCTTCCAGGCATATATGGTATGTGAATCTTACAGCATGTTATAGGATTTAGTAATAAATTCATTATGTATTGTTTGACTAGTAGGTTGTATTAACATACAAGAGATTCAAGAATTGTCAGATGCAACTAGAAGAAGCCAAAGGTTTTCTTCCACATATATGCTCCTCTCTTGCATTGCTAGAACCGAAAGACATTATGTTCTGTGTATTTCACACCAGCTTCTTCTTTCTATGTCAGCTTTGGCGAAGGAGGAAGGTAGTGACGCAGATATGGCTGAGATGATTGCTTCCGAAATCGAAACCTTGTCCAATCAATTGAAAAAGCTTGAGGAGAACCTGAAGGTTTCATTATTAAACTTCAGTTATGAAATAATAATTAATAATAACTTCTCTTATCTTGGCTTTCTCTGTCTAATTATGTCTTCTCTTTAGTACCTCCCTGCTGCATTAGTTTCTGAAATCTGTTTTTTTGTCCTTCATTAATAGCAATTGCTGATTCCCACGGATCCTCTTGATTCAAGAAATATCTTGCTCGAAGGTATGCATTTTCTTCCTTTTTTTGATAGACATTTTCATTACTGGGTCACTTCTCATGCTAAATGTTTCAAGTGTATCTGTCGAACATATCATATATGAAATATGTTGACGGATAGTTAGTTTTTTCTACTTCACTAATTTTCAATAAGTTACTATAAGAACATAAGGATATACTAGACCTTTGAGATGATAGCATGAATGCATATGAAGCTTAAATGACTATGAAAGACTTTGTGCTAAATTCAGATCCAACTTATGCCAGTTAACAAGTATTGGGAAGTTTGTCACATAATATTCATGTTGGACACTTTCCCTTTGGCCTAAAAGGCTTTCGTAATCTGGGGTCATAGTTCTTGTTTTAGGTTTCCGAAGTGGATGTGCCTTCTCTAAGCATTCTAGGGCTACAGCATTAATATTACTGTATGACTTTTAAACTCAATCCTGACCTACTTTGTTGGATTTATTGTTATATTTTTCACACATCTGGTGCTCTGAAATTTGTTTTGTGAAATAATGAAGAGCAAATCATATTTGTATTGTCTGATACTTGTATACACTAAATGTTGTCCCAGAGCTATCTGATACAGTAACGTCATGTAGCTGCTTGTTGTGGCTTTATCAAGGTGCCCAAGACATACAGTGATTTATTCAATTTGGTAGAGGGATAAAATACAGCATGTGATGCTTGATGCACTACTTGACTCTCTTCGGAATTTTTTCAAGCCAGATCTAGAAATTCATAAATGAAATAAGATATTTACATACTTCTTTTATTCAAATTTTCCATGAAGAGTATAAAATAGTATACAGATTTATTTTTATGTCGCAGTGAGGGCTGGTACTGGTGGCGATGAAGCTGGATTATGGGCTGGTGATCTTGTAGGTACATGCTTCTTTAGTTTTTCCAAGTACATGATATGTCCATGGAAACGTGCCATCAGTTTACTCTCTTAAACTGGTATATGTAATCTCCCATGTCTTCATGTTATAAAGTTTTTTGGACAATTAAATCTACTAATACCAAAATTTTAAACTCAAGTCAAATTAAGTATCAGAATAGAATTACAATATCAGCCTTAATGAGTGCTTATGCCTTCTTAGAAATTGAAAATTTTGTTAATGAGGAAATGATGTTGTAAAATTTATGTGACTTGGTGTTTGTGTCGGAGTGGCTTGGGGGTGCAGGGTTCTCCCTGTTTTTTTTTGTAACTCTGTTGTACGTTGGTGACACTCCCTTGGCGCCTCAATGAATATACTTTAATTTATCAAAAAAGAATTTTGCGGCTTGGATTGATTACTAAATTTGATCTTCCCGCAGTTCGTTTTCTCCATCTACGTAATTGAGGAAACAACCAGTCATGTAATTGCTATCTGAAAGGTTTTTTTGTTTCATCTTCCAATTTCTGATGAAGCTTTTCTATTGTTTTTGTCAAGTCCAAAGGACTAAAATTGTTAATTATTTTGACTGTTTTATTCACATAACCCAACTAATGTATGTAAGGAAACTTGACAGAGTAAATCCCCCAAATTCTAATGCTTATGTATTTCTCTCATTCAGAGAATTTATGGGAAAGGCCATCAAGTCAATCTTGATGTTCATGTGGCACACTCTCAGAATCCACTATTATCTTTATTGGTAGTAACTTTTGGATGTCCTTTAGGTACGCATGTATCAAAGGTACAGTGAACGGAACTCGTTGAGATACTCCGCATTATCATGTTCTGAGGTATATCTTCAAATTCATACTTCACCTGCTATTTTTGGTATTCAATTGGCTAAATCTAGCTGCACTTTAAGGCTGAAAAAGGAGGATTCAAGACCTATGTAATGGAAATAAAAGGGAAACGTGTATATAGCAAGTTAAAGTATGAGTCTGGTGTCCATCGGGTTCAACGTGTTCCTCAGACAGAAGCTCAGGGCCGTGTTCACACATCTACTGCAACTGTGGCTATCATGCCAGAGGTAAGTTTGTTTCATGCAGTAGTTAAAGTGCTTTCATATATCTGAGTCACAAGTTCAACGTCTATTTTATTCAACTATTTCCTGAATCGACTAATTAGTCTATCTTGATACCATAATTATTTCTCGTATGTCTTGTACGTCGGATTTTGGCACATGATCTTCTTAAAGCAACAATGGTCTTGGTCCCTCTTGAAGTGAATTTATTTTTATTTTTGTCGGTGTTGACATTGTTTGGTAATATGCCCAATCTTTTAAATTGGTCTCACTGGTGACCTTATTACTTTGATTATTGTTCCATTCCGATTTGCTATCAAATATAAATGGTGGTTAAAGAAGTGTTTTAAGGCTTTCAATCATTATGCATTAAGGATCCTGTATCAGCTTGGTCTGTGCTTTGTTATTCAGTTGTCTTTACTTCATTCCTTAATGAACGCATTGTTCCTTATGTTGGGTTCACTGCTTTTTGGCAATATCTGGTTTCAGGCTGATGAAGTTGAGGTGGAAATTGATCCAAAAGATATTGAACTTACAACTGCAAGGTCTGGTGGTGCTGGAGGTATGTATCAGCAAACGTTTCATTGTTATGCAGGATGAGATGAAATATCCTTGATTCTCTACATTTGTGTATGGTATTGTACATCTTTTTCTTACTCATTTTAGTTCTTTACCCATTCTCTCTCATGCTACAAGACTTTTATTGTACAGGGCAGAATGTCAACAAGGTAGAGACAGCTGTAGATCTCTTCCATAAACCAACGGGAATTAGAATTTTTTGCACTGAAGAAAGGAGTCAACTTAAAAATAAGAATCGCGCCATGCAGTTATTACGAGCAAAATTGTGAGACATTTTCTTGGAGTAAAGTACTTTACGTTTTAATTATTTCTTTTGATAAGTAAGATTAACATAGTCACAAACTTGTGCTTTGAAGACTTGGCTCAAATTAGATATCATCTAAGATTGAATTACTGCTTAGGTTGCAACCTAGGTTTTGAAGTATAGAAAGGGACAAATGCAAATATAATGGCTCACCAATCGAAACTTTTTATCTTTTTACTATACTCACTCTAAACTAAAAAGAAAAGAGATCATTTTTTTTGTTGATTTTGTATTTTTATTTCTTGCTAATATTAAGGTTTTCATGGTACACGGGTGTAATTTCTTTTTTCGAAGTTTTATTTTTCAATATTAAAATGTAGACACTAAAATTTATTGTATGGACAGAATTATGTCAAATTGTGTCCGATCATCCTATGAATACCTTAGTAGTTGAATAAGAGATCAAACGAAAATTAGAACTCATTTTCTATGAGGAAGGGAGCATAAGTTGAGGATCTCCTATGTATCTCTGTTATCTATATTTTTTTTCTCTAAGATGGAAGATGTATATGGATTTAAATTGCTCTAATATACTTCCTCCATTACAAAATATAAGTGCAATTTTGACCTTTTGAATGCAATGTGAGACATTTTCAAATTCAAAATTAATGTGATTCATTTAAAATTCGAAACACTAAATTTTGTAATTTTTATTACATTATAGAAAGTTTGCAATATTCATAATTGTATGAAATTAAGTGAAGTCATATCAATTTTGAATTTAAAAATGTCTCAAATTGACTTAAAGTAGTCAACATGCTCTTATATTTGGAATGGAGAGAGTAACATTTACTTGCACTCTATTCCTTTTTCAGATATTTTATTACTCAATTATTAACTTGATGCCCAATGAGTTCTTCAAGGCAGTAGTACCACACTACACATCTTTGCCTAGATATCCTGAAATAGAAAGACCTATCTTTGCTGGACCCCCAAGTACAGTTTAATTATATATAAGCATGTTCAGTTGTATCTTTCGATTTCAACTTCTCTTAGAAATTTATATTTCCTCTGTACCTGTGTGATGATTCATGACCCTGAACCAGGTATGAGATCAAATTAAGGGAGCAACAAGAGTCCATAAGGAGTGAAAGAAAGTCACAGGTTTGATATCTCTACTTATGGATAGGTAGAATAAACGTGATGAAGTTGCAATATATGTGAGCAAAGGATCTCACTTTGCATTTCAGTCTTTGTATTAACCTGAAACAGCAGAGAATTGCCTACTTTGTTCACTTGGCACTTACTTTAAGAAAAGAGTACTTGACATAAACTTGATATTTGCTTCCCACTATATACCCTTAGGAATGGCGTCCAGAAAGATTAAACTCTCTTCTATAACTCTTTGAACATGAGGGTAATATATTCAAAATGACATGCACAGATATGTGTAAGAGGGTAGCTTAAATTGGGACATCCCAAAATGGAATGGAAGGGGGATTATTTTTTTCTGAATATTAACGTTTGCATTTGACAAACTTTAAAAAAAAATCTCAATCATTATTTACTAGTAACTAATAATAAATTTTACCCTTTGAAGTATAGTTTCATAAAATTGATATTTCCACAAGAGAATTTGATGGTTCCACAAGACTCCCTCACATGAAGTGTTGATACATTTTGAGGATTTTGAAAATGTTTAACAGTACGTTTGGAACTTGGAAAACACGGAGGAAAAGGAAAACAAATAAATGTTATAGAAGATAAACAATCTTAATGATGATTAATGTAATTATCTATGCTTTTAAAAATTCTAATATCAAGAATTATGCGAAAATATTATTTAATAAATGGTTAAATTAAGCTCCAATAAATTTTTGGATTTCATTTACACTTTCTTTTCCTTTGTTTTCCCTTTGAGTTTTTCATGTTACAAGCATATCCTTAAATGCTTGAAAATGGCTTTAAGTCGTATCTTAAGATGCCAATTCCCAAAACAGTAATAATATATATTGCGACGTCGATTTTTTGATTGTCAGTTACGTGAATAAATATTAGTGGTAATAAGTGGGGCCCTCCTATAATTCTTACTAATCTCATGATAAGTTTCGCATTATAATTTGGCATAAATTTATCGCAATACATAGCAGTACTCTTCCCAAAAAATAGGGCTAATTGAAGCTTCAAAGCCTAATTTCAGAGTGTAGTCTGCAGCCTCATGAGTCCATTTAACTGTCCTCTTGAATTTTGTACTGTTTCCAAAATTGCAGGTTGGCAGTGGTGCTCGTGCAGAAAAGATTCGGACATACAATTACAAGGTATTTCATATTATTTTAATCATCTTCAGCGTAATCTAGCATGACATGTACCCTAAGAAAATGTGTGCACTGGTAAAAATTTAACAAACTCTTTCATTACCTACGTCCATAGGACAATAGGGTTACTGATCACCGGCTAAAGATGAATTTTGAGCTCACTTCATTTCTTGATGGTGACATTGAGACAGCTGTCCAGGTACATTTGCCTTTTGTTATTGCAAATCAGGGGTGACATATTTTTTGAGATTTGAAGACCATCTAGAATGCAATTCATGCCATCATAATGGTTTATTCTTGCAGTCTTCCGCTACTATGGAGCAGAAGGAATTACTGGAAGAACTTGCTGAATCTGTTGGTGCTCCTGCTAGATGATATCCCTTGTATTGGTGGTTGTTCCATCAATCGGACTTTTGTTCAGAAAACTACTAAAAACTCCTGATATGTTCTCTTGCATCTATGCAATCTGCAGGTGTTTATGGTGGGGCGATTTCCCTCTGAAATTGTTTATTGCTAGTGTGCATAACAATGCATTTCTGAATGTAACAAGAGATGTAATAACATGTATAATGCATATTTCACTGATCTTCTTTATTCGGGAATTACAATTAGAAATTAAAGATGAAGGTACAATTAAAATTACTGTCAAGTCAAAATTTTCATTATACTTAATTGTCTTGAACGGTTACTTACAGGTTCTGTGATATTTAGTTGTGATTTCATCCATAACTTTGACTAGTTCAAAAGTGATTTCGTAACTAGGCTTGCTTTCCCTTGACAAGCCTTATATTGCTCAGGAAATCAAGAGATGAGTCTAATATGACATCAATGTTGTAAAAAATGATAATTCTACAGAAACTTTGCTGCTTCAAAAAGTAATTTCTTCCTTAGATGTTTGATGATGCAGATACCCACACCAACACCAGATAAAGTCATTCATGCAATTAGTACAAGTAGAGCTATGCTAGATTAAAACTCTGTGCAACAGAGAAGTTCATTACCAACTCTTTTATGTACTTTATGAACACAACACTGCAAGGGTAACTTTATATGTTACTTAACTAGTATTGTTTACATGAAGCCCTTCAGCATCAGAAGTATAAGAACTTGTATGCCGGGAAATATATCTTACCAACGAGGCTAGAAAACTACAGCTACTTTATTGGACAATGGAATCATATTGAGTTTATAGTTTAAAAATAAATGGTAGAAAATTTATAAACACAACCATAAAATTTAATTAAAGAATAATAATTATGTTTTTTTTATAATAGGAATAACCTCTTTCTTAGTCATCAAAACTACATATTTCATGTTTAGTCCTTAATCTAATCTAATACCTTTCAATTGCTCTATTTTTATAAGGTTGGACAAAGATTATAAAAATGATAAAGTTTGAAGACGAAATACACTGAGGGAAAAATAATAATTAAGAACTACACTTGAAAAACAGCTGTAATTTAGGACTAACCAATATAAAAATTACATTGCGTTGGGGGTTTATAGAGTCACAAGCTTCTATAAAGCTTGAAGCAAATAACAAGCGTCCGTTATTTAAGAACGTCGTCTCAAAGAAAGAAGAGGCTGCAGCAGATTTGGTGAGTTTATTTCACGGAATATTTTCTTCACTATTTGGCTATGATTTCAAGTATATTTCTCTGCAGCAAATTCTTCCCGGTGCAGAATATTTCAATAAATTCGACACACCCATCTCTTTGTTTTCAGAAAAACCAATCATTTCTCCTAAACCAAACTTCTTCAAACAGCTGCACAAATCGACGCTGTTATACTTCATCTTGCATCTCACAATCATATGGGCTGACTTTAGAATCAGCAATTTCATCAGAAATTTCTTCTAATCAAGATTCATACACTGCTTCCTATCTTAATAATTCATGTGGGTTATCACCGGAAACTGCAATTTTAGCTTCTGGGAAAGTGAGTTTTGAAACCACAGAAAAGCCAGATGCTGTTCTGAGTTTACTCAGAAACAATGGATTCAGTGAAACCCAGATAGCAAATCTTGTTAGGAAACGCCCAAGCCTTCTGTTTTCTAGTCCTGAGAATACCCTTTTGCCCAAACTTGAGTTTTTCCACTCTATTGGGTTTACAAATACTGGAATTGCAAGAGCAGTTTCGAAGGATCCAACTCTCTTGACAAGAAGCTTAAAGAACCAAATTTTACCTAATTATAATTTCCTCAGGAGTGTACTTAAATTCAATGAAAAGGTTGTTGCTGCCATGAGGCGCACAACCTGGATTTTTCTTGAGGATTATACCAAAAATCTTGAGCCAAATATTGTGGTTTTGCGGGGGGTTGGAGTGCCCGAATCCTGTATCATATTGTTATTAACTCATTTCCCTGAGGCTGTAATGCTAAAACATGATCGGTTTAAAGAAACTGTTGCTAAGGTTAAGGGAATGGGATTTGATCCTATGAAATCTCAGTTTGTGTTGGCAGTGCATGTATTTTCAGGGGAGGGTAATAAATCTATATGGGATCGATGCTGTGAGGTTTATAAGAATTGGGGTTGGTCTGAGGATGACATTTTGATAGCATTTAGAAAGCAACCAAATTGTATGATCCTGTCTGAGAAGAAAATCACTAGAGCAATGGATTTTCTTGTGAACAAAATGGGGTGGCCATCCAGAGTAATTGCAAGTTGCCCAGCGGTTCTCCTTTTCAGTTTGGAGAAGAGGATTATCCTTCGGTGCTATGTTATTCAAGCATTATCGGTGAAAGGTTTAATAAAGAAAGATGTGAGCTTGTTGACAGTTATGATTCCTGTAGAGAAGTATTTTTTGGAGAGGTTTGTGACAAAGTATGAGGAGGAATTACCTCAATTATGGGGTGTCTATCAAGGGGAGGTGCATGTTTCGGAACTATGATTCATATATGTAAAAGTGGATGAGATTTTTTAAGCAATTTTTCCCTTTTCTAAATTTATAGGTACTAGATTTTTGCAAACATAATGTTACACAAAGTTTGAATTTATACTACTTGTTTGGCATATTTCTGATGGACCACTTGCGTTGATTTGTAGACTCTTTGCTTTTCTTTTTCAAGTCTACTAACAATGAAATTTGTAGTATTTCATTCAATCCGTTTGAGATGTCTAAATTGTTGTTTGAATCTAGAAAGTGTGATTAGAAACTGATATATACCTAGATAAGATATTGGTTAGACTGTGGGCTCTATGCACCTTGACCATGTTATTTTAGGTGGTTTGGTATTAACTTCAACCTAGGAGAATTGTAGGAGAATTTGTGCTGTTTGACCTCCTTTCTGGGATTGACCTGAAACACTAGTACTATATGCCTTGACCATGACTTGTGGTCATGTTCTGATTCAGAATGCAGTCCTGCTAGTTCACACTCATATAATCCTTGGAACTAGTTTAGTCAAAGATATTTAGAAACTTGTTCATTGACTTCCATCTCTAATTTGTTTGCTTGGATACTTTCTATCATCCTCACATCCTGAATTTCTCATGGGATTGTATATCACCTAGGATTTTTGGAAAACTTTGGCTTATTGTGGAAGAGTAAGGATTTCATGTTTTTCTTTATGGTGTTGTGTTTTGAAATTGTTATGGTAAGTATTTTATGTATCTTGATTTGATAGGTTAGTTTGGTCCCACATTTGGGATTTGAGGCAGCATCGTTGTTGAGGTTATTCCTCCAAGGCTATGCCATTTCACTTGCCCCTTGGTTGACGGGTGATAATTTCATATGCATTCAATTGGAAAATCTAGTCTTTACCAGTTTTGGGTATTATAGTTGGGACAAATGTAAGAGAATTTGAATATAATTGTTCATTAGTATTCCAATTGGAGTAATCTATGTATCATGTTATGTCTGAAGAATGAAACTAATGTATTTGAACAAGCATGGATCCTAGTTCAGACCATTTGATTATCTTTATGGCATTGACATTAATAGATTTTAGTACAAATGTGTTTGCCTACAAAGTACTCAGTTTATTGGTTAAACATCTTCCCAAACTCCTGAATAAAAACCTGCTCTCGCTCTATATATAGGTCGGTCCACTTGCACTATATGAATGGAATGGAATCCTCCTCTTGAAGAACCAAGTATCCAATATTAGTTCTGAAATTGTGTCTTGATGGAAGCTGATCCTGATGAAAAGTTTGACAATCAGATTTTAAACCAACCAAATCAAACTCCTTTTCGAACTTGTATTACATATGATTTTTGTATTGTTTAGTATTCTTCTAATTTCTTGTCCAAGTGGATTTTTATTACAAGTATGCTTTTTCAACTAAAATAAATATATTACAAGCAAGTCAATATATGATAGATATATCATTTCTTATGTAAAACTAATATAGCATTAATATAATTTAAAAATAAGATTTATTTATTTCCCTTCTCTACTCCTAAAGAACAAGGAAAAATTTAATTAAAATTTCATACGTTCCATTCTTTTCTAAAACTCTTGACAAAGAAAAATTATAGTAATACTTTTCATTCTCATTCCTCAAACCCCACAAACGCACTACAAGTGAACGTGTCTATACCGAAAAGTTAGATTTGTTGTAACCCGACTATAACTAATTTTTTTGTATAAAACGTTAATGAAAATAATTTGTAAAATAAGAATAATTTCTCATGAAAAATAAAATACTATAAAAAAACAAATGAAGTAACAGGGTGTTGAATGAAATAGTTCTGAATGAGTTGAATGAAGTATAATTTTGAATACTCAATGAAAAAAGTTATTTGATAATTGACATGTATAAAACATTTAAATAACAGATTTTTATCATTTTACCCTTTTAAAAAAATTTAAAATTATTGTAAATTTATTTAATATAATAGTTAATATTGTAAAAATATATATATATATATATAAAATACTTCATTCAGCAGTCATTCAACAAAAAAAAAATACACTTGATCATCCAACCCAAAAATCTGATTGAGTCAGACGATTTTTATTCAAAATAAACGCACTAAATAACACTAAATAACTGATCGATTAAACCATTCAATTCTAAATAAATACCCCATAAATATCTAAATTAATAATCATCCTATTCAACTAATTATATTTTGTCATAGTGTCATTTTATAATCTACTTTTTGTAAGGTTGTTTTGTTAGGCAGCAAGCAATATTGCAGTGTTGTTTTTAATACGGGTGGGTACATCACTGATTCCGATAATTCAAGAAAAAACCATCCGAATTTCCTCCGTGAATGAGAGGAGATTCTCTGTCCCCAAATTTCATATTTTCTTGTATCTCTTCACTTAAATTTTGACATTTAATCTCTTATATAAAACTAATTAATTCTAAAATTAAATAAAAAGATATGTGTCAAAATTTAAGTAGAAGAACACAAATGGACAACAAATTTAAACACAGAAGATCTGCTCTCGCAATATAGGACGGTTTGGAACTTCGGATGCAATTATCATGCCTTAGGCTAGGTGTTAGCCCTTTAATGGGTTGACACGGACTTGGCATGCGGGACGCTCAGATAGCATGCCAAGCGAAGTCTTGATACTTAGTTGTGGGGCAAGCAGCGTGCGTCTGTGATGGCAATGAGGCGTCGTTGACGTTATCACGGCGATCCAAGCGTTGTCGCAATCTATCGACAGTGTCGATATAAGCGAAAGTATGGCGCACTTAGTTGACAAACGGGCTGATACTTAGTCATTTGAGCAACAATGAAATATTGCGGCGTTGATGCGGCCAGATGTACGACACTAGCGAAAAATTGGGTCATTAAAAAGAATAAACTATGTCGAAAAACTAGCAAATCTAGAGGGTTTGCATTATGCTTCCTCAGACAGGTCTGATGTCCAGTGCTGATACTTTGGAAATTTTCGTAAGTGCTATTATAAGGGGGGTGCTCCGTGAAGGTCATCCAAGACCATGGGCAGATGCCATGGGCGAGGCGTGCTGGGCGTTGGGACATTGTTGGGCTCCCTTACAACAATGTCCAACATCGGATTATGGCTTTGGATCGAATCAAAGACTCGTTCATGAGCGGGGCATGATCGAGCAAGAACGTTGTTGGACGTTGCTGGGCGAACGTTGGGCATGGCAAGGTGATGGACTTGGCATGTCAAAGCAATGTCAAGGATGAGCTTGACATGCGGTTGACTTAAGACCAAGGACTAATGGACGAGTGGCTTGGTGACACATGAGGTGGGCTAAACATGGGCATGGCATAGGCGGAGCCTAGCGTGCCAAAATAGTGCATGGGTACAGACAAGGCAGGACTAGACTAAATTGGTGGCAAAAGCAGCATCACATGTTGGGCTACGAGGGGTGCCAAACAATGTCGAGGCGTTGGGCTGCGTGACAACAGAAGATGTTGGGCAATGCACAAGAAAGTGCTAGTCATGCCGGCGGAAGCGGCAAGGTGATCTGCGTGTAAGCTAGCGAATCAGTGGCGTGCGCGGTTGTCTTAAGTCACACTTAGGTTGGGTCGAGGAGCAATGGTGTCTTGATTTAGGCGCCAGATTGCATCAAGCATGAGGGATAAGCGTGTCAGCAAGTGGCAACAACCGGGAGATCATGTAAGGCAGTTGTGGGCAGTTACCAAGTAGTGGGCAAAAGTCTTTAGACGATGAGTTGAAAGCGATTACCTATAGTGGGTGGTGACTGGCGGCAGCTTGAGGCAACAACCGGTAGTGGGAAACATGACCAGACATCAGATTGCATGAGCTAAACCCAAGAATGCGTGGCCAAAAGCTTGATGACACATGTTGGCAGTTATCAGTCATGGACAATTTTGGGGAACTGCCACCCCTTTGTTGGCAGCACCTTATTGGTGCAAACCTCTTGACAATTAAAAATTGTCAATGACCACTGAAGTTATAAATAATCGATCTTTGAGAGCACAAAAGCGTGATGTAAAGCATATAACAGAGCATATATGTGAGTGAGAGGTCTGGTGTAGTGACATCAGTCAAGTAGGCTTTGAGAGCTGAGTTTTGTAAGCCTTTGGGCGAATTTCCTAGCTTATTGAGAGTGCAATAAAAGGTTGGGCGTTTTGCCTGTAAATTCGTGTATTGCCCATTGTGTGCTTGTTGATTACTTGTTGCCAACAGTAAATCATACAAACAAGGTGTGCGTGTGTTATGTGGGTGCAAACAGTGCAACGGACAACACTGTGCGGAATGGCTGACTGGTTGAGGAGGCAACCAGGCCATCACTTTGGCGAAAATTTTTGGAGCAGACGTGACCCGTGTGACACTAGGCTACATGCAATTCGTAAACAATTGGATTTGCCGAGTCCAATTAATGCGACCCGAGCGCTAATTATAATACGGTTGCTTGCGTTAAGACAGTTAAATTCTTGCGTTAATATACGGCGACCAGCTTTACTACTTCGTCTTGGTTTGCGCACTTTTTAGAGAGAGAGAGAAAGAAATAGGGGTCAAAATTTCCTCTCCTTCGACTAACATCTCCAGCAGTGCCGGAATCACAAATCCTAGACTATATTTAGTCTAAGAACAGATATCTCGCTCCAGCAGATGGACTAAATATAGTCCATCCAATTTTTCGGCAAGGCAAAAAGACTATATCAAGGAATCAAAACTGATAGACTATAATTTGGATTATAATTTTTAATATATTTAAATAGGAGAGATGTTGATGAGGAAGAAGGAGAAGGGAGATGGTGAGAAAGGAAAAAGGGGATTCTGAAGGAGGAGGAGGAAACAAGCGACCGAAGAAAATGAGAAGGTCAAATAAAAAAAATAACAAATAAAAATTAAAAAATTTATAAATATGCAATCAACTATTTCAACCTTTAACAATTATATAAGTATTTTGTTAATAATAATTTATATTTTTATTATATTTGATTTTTATTTTTTATTGATAATATTTCTTTAATTTATTTTTTAGATGAAAAATTATGATCCTCGTATATATTATATTATTTTTTTTATTATATTTGAATTTTTTTGAATTTATTGATTATTTTAATTTTTTTATAGCATAGTCTACGGGATAGTCTACGTGATAGCCAGAAGAATCGAAGACTGAAAGATATCTGTAGACTAAATATAGTCGATCTGCCGGAGATGCTGTAATAGTCTACTGCTACTGTAATTGAACTTTAGCTAGGGTTTCAAATTGGGCAATAAAAATGGTGGAGAGAAGGAAGCCGTTAGTACTCTCTTCAACCAAAACTCTCGTCGATTCAGTACTCTATTCATCAAAAACAAAAGAAAGAGAAGATGAATTTGAGCTGGCTAACCACCTCTCCGGCGACGTTACTTCGCCGACGCTAGAGCTACGGGCTGGAATTCTCCGTTTGTCAAATGACAGAATGGACATTTTGGACCCAAAGATTGCCTCTTTAGATGATGCTGCCTTGGTTGGGCTCTCCACATCTGTACTTAAAAGGCTGTCGATAACTTCAGGCTCACTGGTATACTTTGTTTGGCTTTTGTTTGTTTGGTTGGTGAGAAAATTGGGGGATAGAATATAATTTATTGATGCTTATGGAATTGCTGTATGTTTTATGTAATCTGTTTTAAAGATGGTGAAACTCCCTTAACTAGTTTAATAGATGTATTGGGCTCATTTGAGTTTTGTTTTTTTTTCTGCACATTTTGAAAGAGTTGAAATTTTTAATGTTTGAATCTTAAAGGTTGTCGTATAAATTTCATTTCATTTAATGAGAATGCTATTTATGAAACCTTAATTTATTTATTTATTTGAGAGCTAACATTTTCCAAGTATATGGTAGATTTTGCACCCTTTTAATGCTGGGCATGGTTTCATAAGACATATTAACATTTTCCTAATAGCCATCTGAAACATATATTCCATTGAAAGTGGTGTGGTGTGGTGTGGTGTGGTTTGGTTCGATTAATATGAGGTAAATGTGTGAAATAACATTTATAATAAGCTCAATGGAATGACAATCACACTTAGATAGGGGTCTTCCTGGGTAAGTTGTCTTTTTAATAGAGTTAGTATAATGCATCAACAATAATATAGGTAATATTCTAGGTATTTTATATGTATATATGGAATGTACTTGAAGTTTTTTTTTGTGTGGTAAATAATTAGATAATTTTTCACCGGGCTACTAAATACTTTTTCTGAAGTTCTATGATCTTATACTTGAGTTTTTGTTTGTTTACACTTTTTCCAAAGCTCTATGTTATCCTTATCCTAGAAGGAAGTTACACAATCAATAAACTGATCATGCCTCATTGTGATCTTCAATGTTTAATTTCCACACAAGATACTTGTCAAGAATCTTGAGACCGGCATAAAGAGAATTGGCCAAGCTGTCGTTCTAGATCCTCCCAAGACTCGTGAAGACTCGAGCGACGATAAATTACCCCCGTCTAAATCTTCGCGAGTGATGCTTGTCTTTCCTTCATATAATTTCTCTCAAAGTCGCTGTGTAACTTTTGCTCCTGAAGTTTCCTATCTGTCTTCCCTTCTGGCATTTAACCTTAACTTGCATGTGTCATGTTTAAAATCTCTTCTTCATCAAGGAAAAGAAAATTTGGCATCGTTGTTTGAAGCTAAGTTGGACGATGAAACAAATGAGAATGGGAGCAAGGACTCTATCATCAATTTAGGTGTTGAATCTTGGTCTCAGTCACCAAGATTTGCCTCACACTTGAGGGCTTCCTTTGTGAAGATACCGGAATGTGGTGCCCTTGAATCTCTTAAAGGTAGTTCATCAATTGAAGCTGAAGATCGCCAAGATATGATTGACTTGGCATTAAATGATTACTTTTCAGTGGATAGATATCTTGTCAGAGGTGATCTTTTCAGTATATGCATCAACTGGAACTGTAAGTCTGCTATGTGCATTCCTTGCAGCCAAAGGATACACAATATCAGTGACACTATCATTTACTTCAAGGTGATTCTCTTTTCTATTTCATAATTGCATGAGACTTGCCAAAATTAGATTAAAATATTGCATGAGATGCTCAAAGAATTAGAACAAAAAAAATACCATCTTATGTATAAGTGACTCATCACATCAGGTTGTTGCAATGGAACCTTCAGATGAACCTATTCTTAAAGTCAATCGTACTCGGACAGCCCTTGTGCTTGGAGGGAGTGTTCCTTCTGCTGTTCCCCCAGATCTTTTAATTTCTGGACCTAAAGGCTTTGTCCCTTTACAAGGAGACACAGTAAAGATTCTTGCCTCCATACTTACACCGCCTTTATGTCCATCAGCACTTTCGTCAAAATTCAGGGTTGCTGTTCTCCTCAATGGTTTGCCTGGTGCGCTTTGTGATTCAAATCCTGTTGCTTCGACTTGCTTGCACTGATGTGATCACGTTACAGTATGAAAATCTTGGGGTCGTTATTTTTTTAACTCACTTAATATCAACAATTTAGTAAAACAATATGGGATTGCTCCGAACGATAATTTACGGTTTAATATTTTGGGTTTGAGGTTTAAGACTAAATATGAAAGATCTGAGAATGGAAATTAATTGGTTATATTGACCATTTCTGAATGTCTATAGCTTACTGAAATCAAAAAATTTACAGGATGCGGGAAGAGAACTGTGGTAAAGTATGTTGCTCACCGGTTGGGCCTGCATGTTGTTGAATACAGTTGTCATACTCTAATGGCATCCTCTGAACGCAAGACATCCAATGCATTGGCTCAGGCTTTTACTACAGCTCGCAAGTATTTTTTTCATTATTCAGCCTTTAAGAGTTATCCAAGTGTTCATATGTTTGTAGTTCTTTGATTAACTGTTTGTAGATAAGTGCACGTCAATCTGAAACTTTTATTTTTTGGGGATAAGTTCATCAATCTGAAACTTCTGTCCTCTAAGAAACAGGCAACGGATATACTAAAATAAAAAAGGAAAGCAAAAAAATAATTTAAGTACATTGAAAAGAAAAGGGATTTGTTGTTTGATCCTTTTTAACTCCTTTAGCCTTTTACTTAAACTTATTTATTTTACTTTTCCAGAAATATTGGAATGTAATATGGGGTATGAGCTCAGTTGTGCTTAATTAAGTGGCTGCACCACCTTGTCTTCCTCATTACCTATATAGTGACGTTCTTGCAGATACTCGCCAACAATACTTCTCCTACGACATTTTGATGTTTTCCGTAATATGGCCTCTTCTAATGAGGGTTCAGCGCACGATCAAGTTGGTATCAACTCTGAAGTTGCATCTGTTGTCAAGGAATTCACTGAGCCAGTCGGTGAAGATGTAGTCAATCTTTATGATGAAGAAACTTATAGTGATTATGTAAGATGGAGTTTGTCATGCCATTCCGATTCTCTATATATCTTTCTTTAACTGTAATATTTCCATGTCTCATGCACATATGCATTACATCCCACTTTCATTACTACACTCTTTTTTAGTGGGTGGCGCATACTTTAGACACACAAAAACACATTTAAATATCATCTTTCCTCTCTCATGTCATCAGTTGTCCAACAAAGTTTGATTAAGAAAAAAGAAAATAACTTTCCATTACTATGATTATTTATGCAGAAGTTATAACTTATATGGCTACTAAGCTGTTCTTCTTAAACACCTCTTGTGTTTTGTATCTTGGCTCACATAAATAAAGAATGAGTAAATCTTAAGCTGAGACTGGAAAAGTATTTCAGAAAAATTTAAGGAGCAGTATTTGTAAAACAAAATTTATAAGGATGCTCATGGTTTGATTTTTCTGCTAAAGGGTGCTGAAAGGACAAGTAGACATCCAGTATTATTGATTGCAGCTGCTGACAGTTCTGAAGGGCTGCCACCAGCTATTAGGCGTTGTTTCAGTCATGAAGTTAGTATGGGACCTTTGACTGAAGAACAAAGGGTTGAAATGCTATCTCAATTGCTTCAGCGTGTTTCTGAACTTCTTCCTAATGTAATTGAATTTATGCTCTGTCTTCCTTTTGCATATTAAATTTCATATTATAGAGTCCTCTATCTGTGTATTCAAATATGATATCCAGCGACTCCCTCCTGATGTCAATCTTTTCAACAAAATAAATAAAGAAAAATGGAAGAAAGAAGGAGTAATAGTGAGTAGTGTTACTACAAAATGTATGTATTAAAAAATAGAGTAGAATATATGTTGTTTAGAGACCTTTTGACTGAGTCTCAGGCGTCAAGATTCTTTACGGCTCTGCTACACTCCTCACTCACTCAAAGCTTATTACTTTTTTGATGTGTGTGTGTGTGTGTGTGAGAGAGAGAGAGAGAGAGAGAGAGAGTTGGAGAGTGTTACTCAGTATTATTAGGAGAGAATTTCTTAAGGCATCTCAACCAAGAGAACACAACCTCCTTACTGCTAGTATTCCCTGGGCTTGTAGTCAGTTTTTATTAGATCAAAAGATAAAATAGTTTGCTTGGTGATATTGGTATTGGTTTGTTGTTATTTATCTCATTATCTGTATTAAATGATAGCATAGCTGTTGAAATACCTATTACATCTGATAATTAAGATTAGAACAATCTATTAAAGTTAAATTTGGCTTGGGAGATTGTTATCAAACAGATTAGCCAACTTTTAAGATCCTCCACATGTGAAAGCATTAATTTTGTTATGTTACAGCAGCAAGGTTAATGTTAATCTATGTTATATGAACATCTCTTTGTGGGTTATAGTATTGATGGTATTGTTGACTGTGTTGTAATGACTGTTAACTCTAATCACTCGGATATTGAATGCAGATTGCTTCCGAGGATCTTAAAAAAGACATAGTTGGACAGACATCTGGTTATTTTCCAAGGGATATGCGTGCTTTGATTGCTGATGCTGGTGCAAATATGATCCCCAGGGACAATATTCAGTTTGACAAAGGTGAGCCTGGAAACCTGGGCGAGAATAGTTCTTTAGGGTCCAAACCAGTGCAGGACGACAAGTCATACAATGATGAACTGGGGGTTTTGGGAAAAGCTGATTTGGTCAAAGCATTGGAGCGATCTAAGAAAAGGAATGCCTCTGCTCTGGGCACTCCCAAGGTGAACTAAATTGGCAAATAAACTAGCCTTGTGTTGTGATATTATTTTCATATTATCTAATTTATTGTACTTGAAATTGCTTTCCTTTTGTGATAAGTTAAGTTTCAGTCAATACAAGTGAGATTTCTTCCAAGAGAATCTTCAATGCTGCATGTTGCAGAGACTTAAATATACAAGTTTTATGTTGTAGGTTCCTAATGTGAAATGGGAGGATGTCGGTGGTCTTGAGGAGGTGAAGGAATCAATTCTGGATACTGTTCAGGTGAGTTTTGTCATCATCCTCCACGGATTTGATATAATGTTATTTTAAGAGCTTATTAATGAGACTAAAAACTCTTTTAAGGATTCTTTTATAGTTTGAAGGGTTTCTTCTACTAATTTGTGCTCAAAATTTACCTACTTGAACCTTTTGTCCAGCTGCAAGGAATGTTCAATTCTTAGGCTGTAGCTAATTCAAGCTTCTTTGCACCAGAAATTATTTCAATAAATTTAAAGTTTTACCAGTAGTCATTCTTTTTTCTTTCCCATTTTTAATGTCTTTTCTTTTCAAGTGATTTGGAGTATCTTTTCAGTGTGTATTACAATAATTTGTTCATATCCTTCCAATCTGCATGATGCGGTTCCTGTAGGTTGTTTTTGTGTTATGCAGCTTGGATACCCCACCTCTCAACATACCCCATTTGACAAGTGCTTTTGCAACCTTTTGAAGAACTTTTCAATTGCTTTTGTTCTTACAGCTACTTGCAGTCAAACCAAGAGGGAAAATGAAGTTTGCATTTACCAAGAGTGGGGGAAGGAATATTGGAAATTTACATAAGAACTTCATAGAAGCATAGTCTTTCGGTTATTGTGAAGTAAACAAGTTACTAACAAATATTTCCTATGGTGTGTTTCGATATTGATTTCAGTTTTTTGCACTGATTAAATAAATATTATCTTTGACATTATCCTTTGGTTAGTGAACCTAATAGTAGTGTAAACTTAAGATGATTGATTGTTAGTATATCGTCTGCCTAACACTTTCTAAAGTTCTACGAGAAAAGCAAAAACTATACAGAAAAAACAAGTCTATAACACTTTCTAAATAGCTAGTAAGCACTTCCTACAACGCTGACTTTAAACTGCTGATATGCCCCCAACTTAATAATGGGTTAAAACAGTGACTGCTGAAGTCAAATAGGGTGATTCATAAGGATCATGTTGAGTAATATTTTCAAACTTGTTTTCTGCTTTTATTTCTTAAAAACCTAGAAAATGTATTTGGGTAGAGCCGTCTATTTTTTGTTTCAGAAATGTTTTCGAAAACTGCCTCAATTCAGAAAACAACATAAAGGTATTTTTGACTATTCTCATATTTGGATAAGAAGTAATTGACTTAGCATGATCAAGAGATACTGAAATACATTGTGTTTGAGATTTCAATTGATTGAGATATAAAATACTAAAGTTAGTTGCTAGTTTTATAATTTTAAAAATTTTATAAAAAAACACTGAAAACATGAAACAAACGTGTATTTGCTCATTTTCGGAAAATTTAGAAAACAAAAATTGGATATAGAAATAAAAAACATAAAACAGAAATGGTAACCAAACAGATCAATTCTTGGGTCCATGTCCCGTCAGTGCTAAATGTTTGAAGGCTAGTCAGAGTAGCTTCTGCTGTATTTATTGATTTTCGTAATACATTCTCAATTTTTCTAGATACACGGATCCTCTAAAATATAGTTTGTTCTCGTATCTTTTGGATTGACTTGTGGTTAATTCTTGTTAATGTATCTGCAGTTACCTCTCCTGCACAAGGATTTGTTTTCCTCTGGCTTACGCAAGCGCTCTGGTGTTCTTCTTTATGGACCTCCCGGGACAGGAAAAGTAAGTTCTTGTATCATCTCTATAATGTTTATCGGTGTCAGTTTCTGCTTAAAATTCTTCTTCATAACTTCTGTTATTCTCGTGGCAAATTTCAGACTCTATTGGCAAAAGCTGTGGCAACAGAGTGCTCCCTTAATTTTCTAAGTGTTAAAGGGCCTGAATTGATCAACATGTACATAGGAGAGTCAGAGAAAAATGTGAGAGACATTTTTCAGAAGGTAAATAATTCTTTTCGTGAGCATTGTACCATGAAGTAAAGATTTAAAGAAAACATCAGGATGCATTTCTGTTCCTTTAAGACAGATGCTGATGCTTCAACTAGCAAATTGTCTATGTTGTCATACTTCAATTGCAGGCCAGGTCAGCACGCCCCTGTGTTATCTTCTTTGATGAACTTGATTCTCTTGCTCCGGCTAGGGGTGCTTCAGGTGATTCTGGGGGCGTTATGGACCGTGTTGTTTCTCAGGTAATGCTGGTTGATTATTTTATGTCTCTTTAATTAATATGCGGCTCAGTGTGCTAATTGTCTTTTTATTGGAGACTACACTTCTGATATGGTTACTTAATGTGCTACTTTTCCTTGTTAAGATGCTTGCTGAGATTGATGGCTTGAATGACTCTACCCAGGTTATACTTCACATTAGCTTTCTTTATTTTTTTTCACTTCTAGCTGTTTCCTCCTTTTCTTCTAATCCATATTAACCTAGGGGCCTTTGTCTTTCTTGTATCCGCAGGACTTGTTTATTATAGGAGCTAGCAACAGGCCTGATCTTATTGATGCAGCACTTCTAAGGCCTGGCCGATTTGATAAGCTCCTTTATGTTGGAGTTAATACAGATGCATCTTATAGGGAGAGGTTTGTTTTCTTCTTACATGTGATGCATCTATTAAATTGATAATTATAATAATACATCAAATTTTTCGTTTATTTTGTAGGGTCCTCAAAGCATTGACCAGGAAGTTTAAATTGCATGAAGATGTGTCATTACTATCAATAGCAAAAAAATGTCCCCAAAACTTTACTGGTGCAGACATGTATGCCTTGTGTGCAGATGCCTGGTTTCATGCTGCAAAGCGCAAGGTGAGTTGGGGGAGCAGCATATCATAGAGTTCAAACTTATTGTTAGGAATGTATTTTTTTGTTGCTAGGAACAGATGCCACTGTTTAAAATCCTTGATATCCCCCCCCCCCCCCAACAACACACACCCAAGGAAAAGAGAAAGCACGTGGGGGAGGCGGAGCAGAGAGAGAGAGAGAGAGAAGAAAGAGAGATAACTTGATTCAGTGAGTTACATGTGGTATGTAATGGTGTATAAATGAGGAACAAGTAAATTATACAAATCACAATTAGACCCAGAGAAACGACCCCCAACCGACAAATACCCCCATTGTGTGGCGACGGAAGAATTTGGAGTTGTTTGTTTTTTCACATGTGATGGGAGTTTCTTTTAGAGAAGCATATCCACTATAGCTATTCATTGCGGATTTGCATGTTTATCTTTTGTATGGTAGCTAAGACTGATTCATTAATTATCTACTAGGCTTTAGCACCTCATTCAGATTCAACTTGCATGGATGATCAAGCCGACTCTATTGTTGTTGAATACGAGGATTTCCTGAAGGTATGGTAGCCACTTCTATGAGTGATTGTTGTATGAAGGTACTTTTTTGAGCTTTAATTCTGAATAGGCATGTCCCTTGCATTGGAATTCGCATGGTACACATATTTTTTCTTTTGCAATTTCACAAGGAACAAATCAAGTTGCCTGGCCTATACATGGAAACAACCCTTGGTTGACTCGAGATACATCAACGCATTTTCTGTAACAAACTCTTGCAGTCTGGATTAGTGCGGTTGCATATATAATGAGCATCGTTCTAATTTAGTAATCATCAATTTTCACTAGTAGATATCAAATCTGACAAATATATGAGTCAAATTTTAGGTTCTTATCCATGTGATCGGCGTTCTTGATCCTTAGTTTCAAAACTAGATTTGCTGTTTTTCTTACTATTTAATTATTGTATTACAAAACTTTTTTACTATTTAATCATTGTATTACGAAATGAAAACACGTGCTGGTTGGAAGATTTATTTTTATGTTTTTGCAGGTTGTAGGAGAGCTCTCCCCCTCTCTCTCTATGGCAGAGTTGAAGAAGTATGAGTTGTTAAGAGATCAGTTTGAAGGAGCTTCAAGATAACTACCACTTCTACTTTTGTAAGAATTCTCCCTTTTTCGTAAATCTGATAATTATTAATAAAAATTAATTAAGCCGTTACAACAATATGCTGTGTTATACTCTATTATTTTTAAAGAGTAGTTTCTTCTTTAACCCCCGTATTTTATTTTTCATTTTAAATATTAGGATGAAATTTTTAATTTTATATTTTGTACTGAGAAATCTTGTGCCATTGTGTTATTTATTTAGTCACTGACCCAATTCAATATGATTCTCTCTCTCATGAACAAATAAAAATAAAAGAAAAAGATGGAAGTACAGGAACATAAGAATTATATTCGTATATCCACTTTTGTGTATTTGCAAGTCAAAAAGACTTGATGGTCTACTACTATAAGTATAACAGAATAATTACAAGTATATTCTTTCTCCCAGGTTCCATTAAAAGTTTCAATTGGATTAACATGATAGCTAGCTGATGATGAGTTGTTACTCAAGTCAAAAAGAGTTTTACCTTTTGGATATGGATCTATTATTATTATTATTATTATTGTAATTTTGTGAGTGAGTGAATGAAGAGAGAAAAGTTTCCGCTTGCTTGAAGAAGATGAATCAAAACTTGTAAAATGAAGGCCGCCGCCAAATCAAATTATAGTGACCTAACATCACCACCCAACTCAAGAAGGCTAGGGTCATAAAAATAAAATGTATTTCTATATCCTTATTAATAATAATAATAATAAATTTGTTAGTACAATGATGGTACTATGATAATAAATTTTAATAACTTTTATACTAATATCAATAAATATATTAATTTTTTGTGGAGCAGGGGTCGAATAATAAACAAATCAAATGACCAATATTTTGAGTCAATTTTGTGTAGTTATACATCCTTCTCCATCTTAATTACCAGATAGAAAACAAATTATCATTTTTTAAAAGAAAAAATATATACACAAAGATTGACATACGATAATTATAACGACGATTTTTTGAAATTTATAGTGGCGGTTTCACCTCGTCATATAGTATTATAGGCTATGACGACGGTTTACACGTCATTATATAGCCCAAAAAAATTTGTAAATATAATTCTCAATAATACTGTAATTACAGATATACATATAGCTCATTTTTAAATTAACGTTTGATTTTTTTTTTCAGTGTTTCTCTCTTCAATTTTAGATATATTAGTTCTATTTTAATTTCTTTAATTTATTTTTTTATTTAATTCTCTACATTTTATATCACTAAATACTAAAAAATAAAACGTGTATGTTTACCAATTACACAATCAATTACTACTAATAAGAAATACTACTACTATATTTCAATTCGGTAACTTCCCGTACCTAACAAATTAGACGCATGCACGCATGTTGACTTTTATGCTTTACAAATATCAGTGTTGATAAAATCAAAATGAGATAAGTTCGTATGAGAGCAGATCATCTGCCCCTAATTTTTTTATTTTTTTATATTTTTCTATTTAAATTTTAATATTTAGTTTCTTACTTAACACTAATTAATTCTAAAATTAAATAAAAAGACATGTGTCAAAATTTAAATAAAAAATACAAGAGAATAAAGAATTTGAGGACAGAAGATCTGCTCTTAGTTCGCATGTGAAAATAAATTCATGCCACGCAAGAGCTCGGTAATATCGTGTTGTGTTTCACTTGGTCCAGTCGCTATATAGCTCCATTTATTTTAAGGTAAATGTTTTAAGATGAAAACTTTGCTCCATTATTTGAAAAAAACAAAGAATTACATATTTATTGTTGAGAAAGGAGAATTTTTTTTTCTTTTTCCTTTCGAGTATTAATGCCTATCAAACATGTGACGTCCCAAAATAGGTATACATCATTCATCTTGAGTCGTCAAATATATGGTACAAAATTCAAATACAACTGTCATGTAAAATACGACAAAACATAAACTGAGAGTTTTAATACGAATATTATCATCTAGACAATATCCACTCTCAATGGAGTCTTCAATACATTTATTATCACACTATTTCATAGAATAGTAAGGATTACTAATGCAAACATCTGGACCGTCACTCCATTCCCGACTAGTCCCTGCTACATTCTCATTTCTTAAAGAGAACAATGAAAGCAAAAGGGTGAGCTCAACTAGCCTAGTAAGAAATATTATGACTAAGATCGTTAGCCTTCAACAGTGTTAAACTGATAAAATATAACAAACATCAAGTTTAACTGCAGCGGAACAAGCAATCCATTAGAAGAGTCAAATAGAGAATAAAATCTACTATCTTCTATGATTTAAAAGGTTTTTCATCACTTTTATCGTTGAGACTCAACAATAAATAATCCACATCATCCCCAAGACTACTGGTAAAGATATTCATTAAGATATCACGACCACAAACTATTCATGCACTACTGGCCAAGGATATTCGTGTTTTCATCAATGGTCATGATCGTGCCAACAACTCATTCCATCAATGTACTACGAGGCCAACGAGGACTTTTATCACATCATTTGTAACATTACTATCGTGATTATACCGAATAATCACTGATCATAATCATACCAAGTCCATCTATGCACTACATGCCACATATGACTTTCAACATAATATAAGCATGAGGATGATGACAATGATATAAGAATTCAATAAAACAAGTTCAAGGATAATTTTTTTAAAGATTTATAATTTAATTTATCCAAAAAATTAATAACGTCCAAATTGTCAATATGATACTGCTTTGTGGAGTAAAATTCAAGAATAATTTTGTACCAAAAATAATTTAGACCGATAACGAATCAATTTTTATCATGAATAGTACTCCGAGTGAATAGTACTCGAGTAAATAGTACCCCCGTGAATAGTAATTCAGAAATAGTAACCCCGTAAATAGTATTTCGAAATGAAAAAGTTAAAACTTATCAAAAATGCTCAGAATAATATTTCCATGAAAAGATACTGGATGAAGCGCAAATATCAATGATATTCTACTAATTTTATGGAGTATATAAACCAAAACTCTAACAAAACGAGTATAGAATTCGAAATCTGAAACGAAATAATATTACTTACATACTACATAGTATGAAAGAAAATATTATTTTCAAGCGAATATTGAACAAAAATAACATCCCTTACCTTGAAAAAAAAGTATTTCGACTTGTAGGGCGGGGATATTCTTGAAGAAAACTTTCACTGTTTTCTACGCTCAAAACTTTCTAAAACTCTAAAGAAATACTCTCAAGATTATAAAAGAAGAATTCTCTGATTCTGGTGTGATTTTTAATTCTAATTAAGCATCCTATTTATAGGAGAATTAAAGGAGTACTGTTTAAGAAAAAGAAAACTCACGGATTCAGAATGTGAAGTCAAGGATTTCATACACATGATCTAAGTTTGAAAATCTCAAATAAAACAAAACAAAAATAATATATATATATATATATATATATATATATATATAATTATAAGGCACATGTTTATTTGAAAAACATTCACCCTCCCGTGAACCTTCAATTTCCACCAAAATCATATCATCCAACTTTTTCATCAAAATCATATCATCCAACTGTGGACCCTCACTTTTATTATACCGAATAATTTTCTACCGATTATTTTGAAAAATGGGTAAATAGGAGTCCATAAAATAAGGAAAATTTACATCAAATACTTCATAAAAATCATTTCAATATTTTTAACAACATTTATCATCATTATTAAAATTCACAATATTTAACGACCAGGTCGTTCCCAGGAAAGAGGGGGCTTTCCAATAAGGATTTCTCTTTATTGGCGCACAATTAGGTGACCAAACCTCTCCTTGACAGAACTTCTAGACATCGTCAATATTGCGAATAATAATATTAATAACTTTGTCGTCTCAATTATTGATTTAATAATATAAAATATCGACAATAATTGAATCAAATAACGTGAGATACTATGCAATAATTATTGTAGCAATAATTGAACAAAACTGAGTGACTTCTCACGTAAGCATTAATAATCAATACTGGTGTGCTACTATGCAACCACGCCAGACATCGTATTTTTTTAACAAGTGTGTTTCAACAGTTAATGGTAAAACTTCCGCCGTTATTTTCATAAAAATATTTTTGTCGTTTTCTCAATTAGACAATAATTCCGTTGTGGAGTCCACCAATGATTGTGCCGTCGTACAAATATTCCCTGTTAAAACGAACATTCCCCGACCAATCGAATATTATATAACAACTTGTGTACTTTGCAAAATTTATAAATATTACCCACAACTATAATATTATTTCAAATTCATATCTTAATATTCAAAAATGATATTTATAGAAAAATTCATTTTTATTCATAAAAGTTGGGGTCTTACAAAACACGTGTATACATATAATGTTTGTTTAATGATGGGGTATATATATATATATTCTGGCTCTCTCTAACGAATTGGAGGGAGCGAACTAAAAGTGAACCAGCTATAGCAATGATTTTTTTCGTCGCTATAACATAAAATACCTAAAACTTTCTAAGCTATAACGACGAAAAAAATCGTCATTATAATCGATTAAATTCATTCCAATTAAATGAAGAAGCGGACTATATATATATATATATATATATATATATATATATATATATATATATACGGAATATGAAGGTACAGTAGTGTAACTTTTAAAGTTACACTTCTCTACGATCGTATATAAGGATTTCACTTTCTACGGTAGTAGAGTAATCACTCCACGATTTAAGTAGAGTCACCTTTATAAGGGCTTATAATGATAAAGTTATTCTTATAACATATTTCAGTCGTTAATCTCTTCATCAAATAATAAATTTAAATATTCATCTGCAATTTAATATAGAGAATACCAGAATTTAATTCTATGAACGAGAAAATTGTTTAAAATATCTCTCCATGTCTATAGAATTAAATTGCAAACGCTGTAATTTTTTTATTTGATCAGTTTGTAGTTTAATATTGTGGATGCACATTATTAAACGACGTCGTTTTTTTTCCCTATTTTTTTGTCCTCAATTTAATTCCATGGACGTTGTGTCTATCCAAACGACACCATTTTAATATAAATCACCAGTTTGCACAGCTAAACTGCTGATGATGAGTCCTCCTAAACTAGATACGTTGTTATTTATTCCTCATCTCATATCTAAACACCCAAAGCGAATTCGGGAAAAAAACAATCAAGTAAAAGATACGTTGTGACGCCCCCAAAATAGGTATACATCACCCATTCAGAGTCGCCAAATACATGGTATAGAAATAACTACAACTTTTATTATTACAATTGTCGTGCAAAATACGACAACACACATGCTGTGAGTTTAAATACAAATATTATCTTCTAGACAATATCCACACTCAAATAAGTCCTCATTACATTTATTGATACACTATTTTATAAAAATAATGAGGACTGCTAAAACAACTGTCTACGACCATCACTCTTTACCTCGACTGGTTCCTGCTATATTCTCACCTCCTGAGAAGAAAAATGGAACAAAAAGGAAAAGGGTGAGCTCAACTAGCCTAGTAAAGAATATTATGACTAAGATAATGAACAACAAATTATCGTTAGCCTTCAACAAAACAGATAAAATATAATGGACAACCAGTTTTAGATCAATATTCGCAGCGAAAATAATAATTCATTAGAAGAGTTAAGTAGAGAATGAAATCTACTATCATCTATGAATTTAAAAGTCCATCATCAATATTTTATCTCTGTAACATCAATCAATATACATCTTGCATCAATTATTCATCTTTGCACTACGGGCCAAAGATATTTCATTTATATCACCAGTTGGTCATGTTCATCTCAACACCCGTTAATCTTTGCACTACGGGCTAAAGATATTCATCAGGTAATCATTCATCTTTGCACCACAGACCAAAGATATTCATCAAGTATCACCGTTAAAGACTGAGGATGATGAAAAATATTTTAGAGAACGAATCCAGTGAGACAAAAGGACAAAGATTAGAGATTCGTACTTTAGATAATTCGAGTTTAAAAATACTCTATAATGGAGTAAAATTGAAGATAAAAACATGGATTCAATTTCAAGAATAAGGGTCACAACAGATAACTTGGAAGAAGGGGAATTTTTTTTTTTTTTTTTTGAAGCGATGCAAGTGAACAAAGAATTATGAAACAATGACCTCGTGAATGATAAATATGAGCAGATACTTTCGATCATGAAAAGTTCCAAATTTGATTAAAAAGTTCAGACCAATATTCTTATGAAATGATATTAGATGAAGCGAAATTTCTAATCATTTCAGGAATTATAGAAGCAATACTTATCATAGTAAGTCCAAATTCAAGAATACGAGATGAAATAATATCGCTTACATAATATGGAGTATGAAAGAAAATAATATTTCTCACGAGTATTGCAATAAAATAATATCCTTTACCTTAGTAGAAGCTTGGATTTGGCTGGAATATCATATATTATTATGAGAAAATCTTGCAGAAAAACTACGCTCAAAATATTCTTATACTCAAGAAAATACTCACAATACTCTAGAATAAGAATTTCTGATTAGAAAGTGGTGTGTTGAGGAATGAGGGGTTACCCCCTATTTATAGCAACGGAAGAAAAGAAACAAACGCCTACAATTCTCCTTCTGCCTAACATTATGCCTAATATACTCATTTTTTTCATATGGGTGGGGGCCATCTTTTTTTTGAAAAATGGTTTGCAGGCAACATCATCTCATCTACCAAATAATTGGCTTTAGCAATACAATTCATTCTCTGCCAAAATCAATGCCTAACTTTCCCTCATTTTTCAATACCTAACTTCTTACTTTCAATATGGGTGGGGGCCACCCTTTGAACAACTTGCAGGCAACAATCTCTTCACCAACCAAATGGCCTAACAAATCCCTTCTCTCTGCCAATTTCTGAGAGTCCACAAAAGTTAAGCAAACCCCATTTGTTATCATTTTTCAAGCCATTAAGAAAGAATACGCATATACGTCCATTATAATATAATTATTTAAATAATCATAATATATATTTAAATGAATATTTTATCGAAGAAAATAATTGTCAAACTTTCAACAAATAAAACATGCAAAAATTCATTCATTTAAATCTACATAAAATAAATATATCCTTATCATATAAATCAATAATTAATTATTCCCAAATAATATTACAGAATTACAATAATGACAACTAAGCCGTTTCCAGGAAAGAGGGGACTTTCCGATAAAGATTTCTCCTTATTGGCGCAGAATTAGATGACCAAACCTCTCATTGACAGAACTTTCTAGACATTGCCAATAATGCTATCTAATAATATTATTCAAATAATATGAATTATTGATTTGATAATGAAAAATACTGTGCAGTGACAATTATTAAACCAACAATAATATAAAATATCAATGTAGCAATTATTGAATCAATAAAATAAAATATTGAATAATAATTACATAATAATTATCGAGTAATGCCTTCTTACGTAAGAATCAATAATTCAACAATATCGCGGCATACCGTGTATTCGTGCAACTACGCCAGTATTATTGAATTTTAACCACTGTGTAATCCAACAATGTTAATTCAGTAACAATTACGCCGTTATTTATAAAAACTCAAATTTGTCGCTTTTCATCCATACAAGCTTATTCTACAGTATGGGCCCATGAATGATCAAAGCAATGATTTAATATTCTCCGACAACAAGAATATTTCACGACCAAACAAAAATGAATATTTTATAACCACTTGCTTATTTTGTAAAATTTATAAATTTCACCCATAACCAAAGTATTATATCAATTAACACCTTTTTATTTCAAAATAATGAATATAGAAAATTCAATTTTATTTATAAAAAATTGGGGTCTTACATACGTGCTACAAACTAACATCTTTGTTAAATCCAAGTCATAGAAGTTTTAAATTTGTCATGTGTATAAATTTTATATTCTTCTTTGTTGTATACAACCTCATAGTTGTTGTATTAAAAAATTTGTTGCAAATGTATGCAAGTATACATCAAAGAAATATTATTTGTTATGTAGAACTAAATTTTTAAGTATAATGTTTTAATTAGGGTTAGTTATGTTTGATATGTAATAATAATAACATCAATGTGTTGTTGATATATATATATATATATATATATATATATATATATATTTATTTTGTTTGTGTTAGTTATAAAAATATAGATAATTTTATGGAATAATCCCCATTACACACGAACATCAAGAATTTATGAGAGTTTACTGTTGTTGGATATATTGGTTTTAACTGATGTCCAAAAATAATTATTACTTTAATGGATTTGGAGTATTTATAAACACGAACATATATAATCAATTAGATGTTTCATTAATAAAAGTATTGATGGAATGTTAGCGGAGCAAGACAAATATATTTTCATATTATTTTCTCATAGTATAAAGCATATGAGATAACATATTGCGGTTTACTAGATTCTAATTGTTTAGTCAGAAGATTTTTCTCAAACACTCAGATCACATAAATCAGCAAGAAAAATAATATTAAAAAGGAAATAAAAAATTTAATAACTTTAAATCGAACTATTTTTAGTTATAGATCACTACTGCCAAAATAATATGAGATCTACGTCATGATATAAAGAGCGACGTATTTGAGTTGTCTGCCTCCCGTCCGCAATTTAGTTATGTGGACGGTGATTTATATTAAAACGACGACGTTTGAATAGATATAGCGTTCACAATATTAAACTTCAGACGAGAGGCCATATAAAAAACAACGTCAATAGAGCGTCGTTTAATGGTGTGGACGACTCAGTATTCTTAGTGATCGTATTTTAATTATGCGGACGAGGAGAGATAGTTTGGACGATTTTTTCTTTCTTAAAGTTAAACTCTGATGAGAGTTTAAATCTACCAAAAAATAAATAAACGATTGAAATATGTTATAAGAATAATCTTATTTACAAATTTGACTCTGAATCATTCCGTATGCATATAGCATGCACGGAATTGTTACCACTAAACTTTGAAGATCACGAAAACAACAAACAAGTAGATAAACAAAGAAACCCACAAGGCAGGTTCCCCAACCCAACTTGTTTCAACAATACAGCCCTTCATTGCAGCCTGTTGTCTCCATCAGGACCACCAAACACAAGGGCATAAAAGTCAAACACGTGGGAAATATTTGGGTCAACACAATGCTAAATGCTTGAGCACAGAAATTGTATTTATTGGTCACAAAAAAAATCTCTAAATTTGAAAGTCATGGGTTTATTTAAATTGTAAAGAAAACAATAGAATATTCATGTCTGGGTAAACTTTAACACGTTGGAGTCCTCCAAATGAGACAATGGACGCGCTTCCAATGAAGGTGTAGAACACAATTGGATAAATTGTGGTATATCCTTTCAAACATTTTTTGAAAGTTGAGTTTAAAAATCTTTGTATTTATGACTAGCATCCCTTTACAATTTTTTCCCATCACAAATAAAGATGGGGGATATCTAGCTTTGTATTATATAGTATTAATTTTTAAAAAGACATTATATGTTTCATAAATATTGTAGTATGTCCACACATAAAAAAAATTACATGTATATAATTTTATTATACAAATATATATTATTAAACAAATGATCACGTTTTAAAAAGTATCATAATCATAGATCTGGTTACCATAAAGTTTAATTTCATGATAAGTTGATCAATTTAGTGCTAACACACAGTCTCTGTCTGTGTGTCAGCACTTTATTAATCAATTAACCAAAATTAACTTCATACTAACCACTTTCAATAATCATCGTCGAAACTCATCGTATCATCGTCATCGTTGTAATTATAAACATTCACAAAAAATAAAATCCCTACTATCGGTGTCATCAAATAATATTAAATTGTTCGTCTACAAAACATATAATATAACGATTGGTGCATTCTAAGTTTCAAATCTATAAAATGTACTCGAAAATGAAGAGATGTAACAATCACAACTCAATAAAGAGATGACTTATTGCATGCTAAAATTTTTATTGTCGAGTATATTATTCTAAATTTTTGAAAAGTATGTAATTAAGTTGTTATATAATTAAGCACTAATTATAATATGATAAAAAAAATATTTTGACAAAGATTCTATTATTAAGAACGATTTATATCAGTGTACCCCATCTAGCTGCTCACTTAATAAAATAGTAGAATTTGACAAATTGGGGGTGCAAAGTTGAAGTGGACTTGTTTACCATAATTATTATTCGATGAAAATATATCACCACAATATTTGTTTTTTTATAAATAAATTTATTTTATTTTTAGATTAAGTCGGCTTTAAACAATTAATTTTTTCTTAAGAACCAAAAACAAAAAAAATACAAAAATACGCGGCTGCTATACACCAAAACCAGAGTCTCTCCTCTCTCTCTCTCTCTCTATTCTCATCGATTCGAGCTCTAGAGATCGAATAAGACGATCTTAGTTCAATTTTATCGGAATTAACGAATTTTGATCGAAGATCGTGGAACTGAGCTTTTTGATATATAATTATATTAATTTCTTCTAGAAAATTTTATTTCAATAAGGGGTTGTTTGGTTGGTGAATTCACGCTGTTTCCGATCTTGATGTTTCCGGGAATTCGTTGATGGGTTTTCTACTCGTTGAAATGGGTCCTTATAATTTCAGGTTTCAATGATGTGGTGTTGTTGAGCAGGTTATTGGTGTGGGATGAGTTTGAGGGTTTGAAAGGCTTGTTTGGTTGGTTGTTTTTTTTTTTTTTTTTTGATGATTTCTGTAGGGAGTAGTGATGGAAGAAAGGGTTAAGTTAGGGTTTGGTGCTGCAAGAGAAATGGAAGAGGCTGAGCTGGAAGAAGGAGAGGCTTGCTTTTATCAGAATGATGCTGATTCAGCTCTTGACCCTGATGTTGCTCTCTCTTACCTTGTAAGCTTTTTATTAAGTTATTTACTTTAAATAAGTGTTGATCTTTCAATTTTAGCTACTAATTCACATGAATTTATATGTTTTAAATGTGTTTACTTTGTTAGTGATTGGTGTTGACTTGCTATTTATGTCTTATATCAAACTAGTAATCTGAATTAGTTATATTGAGATTGCATTGTTTAATAACACTACAACATTTTGTTGGATTTGTAGTTTCACACTTTCAATTAAGTATATCAATGTGAATATAAACACTTATTAACAAATTAAGCTTTTACTAATTAGTACTTGGAATTATGACTGCAATATGAATATCCAACATAGACCAATGATATACTGTATATGTGAGAAGTTGAACATTGTATGAAACAATTCTCTCAACTTGTGGAAAAAAAAGAATTGGTCTTAATTCCTGTTTTAGAAAAACAGCTATCTATGCGCTACTTGTGAAGTGTTATCTTGTCTGGAATTCTACAATTTGGAGCTAACCAGTGCTAAAAGTTTGAACTTTTAGTGCAGAGACAATAAATAGAGTGTGTAGGTACTATTATTTAAGCCATCAATTACTTGATGATGATATAATAGTATTCTGAATGCAATTTGAAGAACCTTATAAGAACCGAGAGAAAAGATAAACTGAGAGAATTCACTGGACTTATGTTACTCACTCATAAAATTTAAGTTCTTTCAATTTTTTCAGCCTTGCCTTATTACTACATAATAGTAACTCTCATATATATACTACTTTTCTCCTTGAAGGATGAGAAACTTCAGCATGTACTTGGACATTTTCAAAAGGATTTTGAAGGTGGAGTTTCAGCTGAGAATTTGGGTAAGTCAAATAAATAGAACTTTTGATTTTCTACATACCACAAAGAAAAAGTATAGAATATGGATCTTGTAGAACCCAAAGAGCCACAAAAGTGTGAAGTCATAGCTTGAAATGCTGATATGGCAATTCATACAATTTCACAGGGTCCAAATTTGGTGGATATGGTTCATTTCTACCCACATATCAACGATCTCCTCCTTGGTCTCATCCAAGAACTCCACTGAAAGTTCAAAACAACAACTCGTCCAGATCCCCAAACAATTTGCATCTAGAGGTAGATTTTCTTAATGAATCCATTGTTGTCTTTGGCTATTATTGTTATGTAAGGAGGAACCAAGATTAATCTTAGTTGACATTGGAATTTAGTTTGTGTAAGCCCTTTGAGCTATGTTATCATACAGGCTGGTCGTTGTAACTCTGGTTCATCATCGGTATCGGCTAGACTTGGGTCAGCTGCTTTAAGCGTAGGATCTCTGCCTGTACTTGGGACTTCATCCGTGGATGGAAAACAAGAAACAACCTTGTCATCTACTCATGCTGAGAACAAGTCTGATAATCTTTCTGATCAGAAAAGTCTGAAGGTTCGAATCAAATTGGGTTCTGATAATTTACCGACTCGAAAAAATGCTGAATTATACAGCGGGCTTGGCCTCGATGTCTCTCCCAATTCGTCATTGGAGGATAGCCCCAGTCGCACAGATAGTGAATTGTCTCGTGAGCCTCTTGATTACCCAGATGAATCTCCTACTAGTATTCTTGAGGTGAAGCATCTCCCCTGCACTATTCTCATCTTTCATTTTTTCTGTGTCTCTCTTTAAAAGATCCTCACATAACCAATTTCTGCTGCTTTCTTTTGTCAATGTGGTGAAGCAGATTATGACATCGTTTCCGGTGCATGGGAGCCTTCTGTTATCCCCTCTCCCTGATGATCTAATTTGCATGAGTGAAAAGGAAAAGCATCTTAGGAGAGAGTAGATCTGTACCCGTGCACACAGTGAGCCAAGAGAGTCCTCTGATTTCCCTGAATGGATCTGATTCTTCTAGGGGTGATTGGAAAGGATTGGGAGAAAAGAGACCTAAACCATCAGAGAAGAAGGCCTTCTATGGAATTGAAGAATGATAATGGTCACAATGCTCAAAATGAAGTTGGTGTTCTTTTGAAGAAGGAAACAGATCTCGACAGTTTGGCTTGTGAAGAACCAGTTTCTAATGCTTTGAGACTCCCACTTATTTCCGATTCATATTGTAGTGTTGTCGACTCAGGAAAAGCTGCTGCAAGGACTGTAGATATCTCTAGAGTGGGAAATAAAAGTGGGGTGAAGGAGGAATCCGTATCTGATCCAGCAAAAGGTGAACCATTGGAACCAATACACGCAGAAGTAAATGGCTGGGTTGAGAAGTCTAATGGAAAGGCTGGCTCAGATGGGAACGTTTGGGAGTTTAAGAAAGTAAATTCTGATGATGGAGAATCTGGACACCTAGTGAAAGGAGGTAATCTCATAGGAGAAAAGACTGATGTTCCATCCAAAGATGACTCAAATGTGTCTAAGGGAAGAAAACGTTTTAACACTGAACTCATGGACACTGCAAAGCACAAGGCTGGTCAGAAATCTAAATCTTATGATGACGATGACGTGAAAGTGGCTCCTGCAAAGGAGCACTTCTCTTCTGGGATCAAAAGGAAATCAAAGGGAAGTCAGAGTCATGGTACCCAAGTCATCACAGAGGTACCAAAAACAAATATGAAGACTGATATTGTTTCTGCACCTAAAAGTAGGAAGAACGCTCATGTTAACACTCCTGTGTCTAATAGTGAAGTGGAAGATATTAAAAAAGAAATTGGAAAAGCCAGAGACAAAGACAAAGACAAAGACAGATATGCAGATTTCTTTGGGGATCTGAAACTTTCTCAGAATGATAATGAAATTGCCGAGGAAGTGACTTTTGCTGACAGGTTGAATACTTGTTCGATGGTTGAAAAAAGCAGTTGCAAATTTAATAGTGAATCAAAAGAGAGATCAATTGGTCAGAAAGTTGATAAGCCATTTATGTCGGAGGCAAATGCAAGAGAGGATTCAAGTGTGGTTCCACCCGCTGGAATTAGGCCAGTAACTGATGCAGCTACACCAGTGGCACCTGTAGTCAATGAAGATTGGGTCTGTTGTGACAAGTGTCAAAAATGGCGGCTTCTTCCTGCTGGTACAAATCCTCGGAGTCTACCTAAAATATGGCTGTGCAGCATGCTTAACTGGCTGTAAGTTTTCTGCATCTTAACTTTTGATACATGTGACAGTTGGTAACATGATGTATTATTATACAACCCAAAAGAGTCGTTAGCTATTACACTTACATAGATGAATAACGTCAAACAACTATACCCGTGAGAAAGCACAAGTAGTTGATTTAAATAGCACCTATACAGTGAAAATTAGTACTTAGTGTCTGTTCTTTTTTTCTTTCACTCACATGTGAATAGCTGTTATGGCATGTTTATAGGGATGGAATGAATCGGTGTAGTATAAATGAGGACGACACAACAAAGGCTGTAATCTCCCTTAACCAAATTGCTGCTTCTGGTGCTGCTCCTGCTCCTGCTCCTGAGGGCCGTAGTAGTCAGAATAGGTATCCTGGTGGGACATTAGCAGGAGTATTTTCAGTTGATGCTCTGCATGTTGACCAAAGTCACCAAGACTTGGGTGGAAAGAAGAAACATGGTTCCAAAGATGTTTTAAATGCAACCAACCTAGATGACTCCACCCTTTTTCAAACTCTAAGAAGAAGAACTGTCAGACATCAGTTAAAAGTAAAAACTTAAATGGTGAGAACCAATCTCCTAGTTTGAATGAAGTTGACTTTCAACATTCTGGTCAGTCTAGTGGCTTAGTTGGGGAGAAACACAGACACAAGAAGAAAGAGAAGAACAAACTACTTGAAAATTATCCTGGAGAAGGTAGTGTATGGAGTGATATTGTACTGTCCTTTTCAAACTCCTCTTTATCTTGCAGTAATTAAGTTTGTTCTTTATCTAACACGTCCACAGGTGATACCAAGAGCTCGAAGATAAGCCTGATAAGAAACAAAAGGGAAACTGATCAAGATTTTTCCAAAGCTTCTAAGAAACTCAAGACAAATGTTGTGCATCATATTGATAAAGATTGGAAATATAACAATTGTGGGGCTGACTTGAAGGGTGGTTTGTCCATATATGAGACAGGGAAGGATCGGCACAAATATGATGATCATCCTAAGGACTCAAAGCGAGACTTAATGGCTTCTGTTAGAAATCCAGTAGACAAAACTCAGTTTGCCTCAAATGCTGCGTCACTTCATATTGGAAAACATATTGATAGAGATCTCATGAAGGAGAAAGCAGATGATTATCAGGATACTCAGCTCTATTCCATATCACATGCTGGTGGAGGACATTGTCTTGAGGACCACAGGGATTTTATGGAAGAAAATAGTGAAAACAACCACCGCAAGGAAAAGAAAGCAAGGGTGTCCAAGTCTGATGTGAATGAAATCTCTATAAGCAAAGGCAGTGGTAGAGCTGACATATACAACAGGAGTGTGAAAGACCAGCAACCATTACCAGATCTTGGAGACAATCTGTCTCGACGTAGTTTGGATGGAGTAGATTCAGTTAAAAGGGATATTGGATCCATGCAGCCATCTGTTGCTGCCACTTCTAGCTCGTCCAAGGTTTCTGGCTCTCATAAAAGTAAATCTAATTTCCAGGAAATGAAAGGCTCCCCCGTGGAATCAGTTTCTTCATCTCCTCTGAGGGCTTTCAATCAAGATAAATTTACGTCAACTAGAAGGAACCTTGGAGGTAAAAGTGACTCAAAGGATGCTTTTTTGTTGGCTACAACTAGTCCAAGAAAATGCTTAGATGGCGAACATGGTGGAGGGAGTGATCGGTCAAGAATGCTAAAAAAGGATGAGACTATCACAGTCACTAATCATGGTTCCCTGGAGTCCTCTGGGCCTGATTTTCAGGAAAGGGATTTGGTTCACATATCGAGTAGGAAAACAGAGGCGGAGCCTGTACATTCTCTTGAATTTTCAGCTCACCTTGTTAGCAATACCTTACTAGGCGATCAATATCCTTTCAAGCCTCAGATTTCAGATCAATACCACAATGACGGATGTGGGAAGGGGAGTCAGTATCATGGTAATGAGTCTCATCGGAAATCTGGAAAGGGATCTTCACGATCTAAAGACAAAAGTCGGGATACCAGATCTGAATCTGATAGTGGTAATTTAAAGGAATCCCATTTCAATAAATCTGTAGAACATTCACCTTATGGTGAAAAATCAAAGGCAAGAAATAAGTCTCAGGAGAAAATTGCTCTTTGTCCTGAAAAAGTTGAAAAGAATGTTATTTCTAAGAAAGATCCTGTTGGGAATCTGTTGACTGAGAGTGGTGTAAGAGAGAGTCTGTCAAACTTTGGCTCGCTGGTTCAGATAAACAAGTTATTTCCAGCAAGGATTCAAGCAGCACCTGCTGCTGGATCGCAATGATGAAAGATCTTCAATTAGGTTTCCTTCTGACAAAACAGACCGGATGGATGTAACAGGAAAAGGGAAGTCACACTCGTTACCCCCCCCTCAGGAAGAGGTCAAAATGAGATAACACGCTGCCCCAATCAATTTCTAGATCACATAAAGAAAATGGTGTCAAGTATGTCACTAGTTGATGCTACTGAAGGTGATGATGCATTAAAGGCACCAAAACAGGTTAAGAAAGCAGAGAACCAGAATGGGAATCAGCCTATTAATTCCAGACATCCCACCAATGGTCACAAGGTAAGGGATATTGATGCCCCAAGTCCTGTTCAAAGGATCCATCCAGTCAGGCTGCTACCAATGCTGTAAAAGAGGCGAAGGATCTTAAACACCTGGCTGACCGTCTCAAGGTTTTTAAATTGTTTTTCTTTCTGAAATAGTTATTGTGATTCAATTTTTTTCCTGACTCCTGGTGCAACTTGGCTAACTTTCACAGAATTCCGGATCAACCCTTGAAAGTACAGGTCTTTATTTCCAAGCGGCCCTTAAGTTTCTTCATGGAGCCTCTTTATTAGAATCTTGCAACAGCGAGAATACTACGAATGGAGAGATGGTTCAGTCGATGCAAATGTATAGTAGCACAGCAAAACTTTGCGAGTAAGTTATATGAAAGATCTAGGACAATTTCATCTATTCTTCTTTTAGGACAGAGAGTTATCTTGTTACTTCATTTATACTGACTTTAGACAGTTTGGAAGTATATGCTCTTTGATGATCTGTTTGTGAATTATTTGGTTGTGTGTCTGTCTTCTGTTTCTGATTTCCCTATCCTAAAACATAGACCTGGACTGCTTAAATTTCAGTCTACCTCTTACACAAGGAAACTTCTCAAATCTTTTGTACTTTTGAAACAATTTTTTTTTGTTCTAATTTTACTTTTCAAATTCTGAACAAAGGAACCCTTCCTTGGTACAGCAATATATGAATTTATTAACTCAATTTTGGGGAAGGATTTCTGTCTTTCTAGGGTGTCTGAACAGTAATTTTCTTTTGATTCAACTAAAATGCATCTTTTTAAAAAAACCCTCCAACTTCACTTATTTGTTTGTATATCCTGTTGTAGTTGCACATTTGATATTTTTGCTACTAATTTGTCTTGTTACATTTATCATGATCATATGTGGTTAGGGCTTGTTTGCTCAAATTTAAATAATCTCGTTTGGCACCTTAAATCAATCCGGTTCGATGTTATCTGACCAGCCAATTCAAAGCTATTTATCTTTCCCTAAAGAACTACCTTGCATTAATTGTATATTTGAAATCAACATGTATTTGGAAATGAATGATGAATAGAGGAACACCTTTTAGTGTCTCAGAGGCTGCTAGTGTTTGGGAGTTTTGAAGTCCACTAGATTGATATTTGTTGCAGATGTGTGCAAGTTACATAAAATTTGACATACGTTAGATTTATTGTTCTTTGCCTATTTATTTGTTTGTTTTTTTAAGGAGGTTTCCCTTTGCCACTTGTATTCCAGGGGGATGGGGTGGGAAGGTAGAAGTCAAGGTGTTTAAAAGGCTAAGTCTACACTGAGTTTTGAGTTTATTAGAGGACATTTTTGCTTTTAGATTCACTAATTGGTTATGTATCATTCCTGTAATTTTGTGTAGTTCATATAACTTATTTCTAATCTTTCCTTGATGTACTGAATTATTTATGTAGATAATATTTTTTTTTTGGAGCCTAAAAGGGCTTATGTACCTTTCCTTTCTTGTCTTATTGCTAACAAATCTTGTTAATAGGTTTTGTGCCTATGAGTATGAGAAATCCAAAGATATGGCTTCTGCTGCTCTGGCGTATAAATGTGTAGAGGTGGCATACTTGAGAGTAATTAATTCTTCACATGGCAGTGCAAGCAAAGATCGGCTTGAGTTGCAAACAGCTCTGCAAATAGTTCCTCCAGGTATATCTAGAGATGAATAAACTTACTTCGATATATATGTAGATTTTATGATATTGCTAGGAGAGTACTTTATAGTTTTTATATATACATTTTAGTTTCTGCTAGAAATCTAGTGCCAAGTTTTCTCTAACCTTTACAAGAGTTGGCCATTTCACCACCAGTGGAGACGATGTGCATACTGTGAAAAACTACCATGCACATAGATGTATTTTGTTTTTATGTTTGACCTATGCAATAGGATGATAGCTCTTGCAGTGGTGGTTAATTGCAAACAGATTAGCATCCATCTTGACACCCAGCTTTGTTGAATGTAGCTCTTGCGGTGTCAGTTAATTGTACATGGACCTTGATTGCTTTGCTTAAGATATTTTTTTTCCAATTTAGTGGTTTTCCAGTACAAACATGTAGATCGTCAAGGAGGCAGTGGAGGGAGAGGGATTTTTTTTGCTCACAATCCCTATATTAAGAATACATATGAAGAAAAGATGATTTAACCGTGCTAGGAAGGTGGTCATGTCTTTCTAGATACATATTACATACATATATTGCCTCGTATTCTTTTTTGACATTACAGTTGATATTGTATTAACTAAACATGCTAAAAGTACGTGCCTCTAAATATCAAACAGAAGATTATTTTATAATTTCCTCATCTTACATACATTTATATTCCCACTTTTCTCGTATTTTCTGTGCCAAGCATTTTGCTAATCTTTTTTCACTTCATTAATATGTTTTTTAATTTCAAAGAATAATAATTATATTCACATGATAAAAACCACCTTTTTCAAAGTGGTGGGAGAAATGGCATAAGCCATGAGGAATAACGCTCAAAGCCGCTGGTTACAATCGCCGCACAAAACTAAGTTATCAAGGGAAAAAAGGCAGCTTCTTCTGGTGCAAATATGATTTCTGTAGTTGAGCTCACATGGTTTCCATTATTTCCATTTAGGTGAGTCTCCTTCTTCCTCTGCCTCAGATGTCGATAACTTAAACAACCCAGTGACAGTTGACAAAGTTGCCTTAGCCAAGGGTGTTAGTTCTCCTCAAGTTGCTGGAAATCATGTAATTGCTGCGCGAAACCGGTCAAACTTTGTGCGGCTGCTTAACTTTGTAAGTACATACAGAATTTTGTTGTCTTAGATGTTTATGCCCGAAGTGAAGCAAAAATGAGAACAGTTCTGAGCTTCAGGATATCTCTTGATGATTTTTAATTATGGCGTGATATATTATTTTACTGTTTCCAGCAAATGATACTTGTACATTCTGCAACATACTAAAATATCCCATACTTAAAACATATGATTAACAGAGAAATAAGGTTCATTGATAGGATATGAGTTCAGAATGGATACGATTGAAGTATTTTCAGTTAGTTTTTCTTCATAAAGTCCCTTAATAGCCACAAGAAAAGTACCGACTCGTAGCTCCATAAGGTTTTTCCTCTTTTGGGTGTGCAGAGGTGGGATTGTTATGGGTTTAGAGAAATGCTAGACGATGTTGGGTCCTCTTAGTATAACTTTTTACAAGTCTGGAACATAGGCACACTGAATGAAAAGTGCTTCAGTTCTGTGTTCATGTTATTAAACTTTTATATCTACCAATGTGGCCTGGCATTTGTCTTGTACTATTTGAATCTTAAAGTGAAAATATCTGCAGGCGCAAGACGTCAATTTTGCAATGGAAGCCTCCAGAAAATCACGAATTGCTTTTGCAGCTGCTAATTCAAGAGTAGAGGAGACCAAGTATCGGGAGGGTATGCCATCTGTTAAAAAAGCTCTTGATTTCAACTTCCAAGATGTGGAGGGATTATTGCGTCTGGTACGGCTTGCGATGGAAGCCATAAGTCGTTAAGCCGACAGCTATAGCTGTAGTAATGCTATATTTTTGAGGGGGGTGTTTGTTTATCCCCCAACTCCTATCATATCGGGTGGAAAGTGAAGAATTGGATCCCTCGGCGTGTTTTCAGTTCTTTGATTTTACCTCTGATTTCCACGTAGCGGGAAAGAGTAGTAGATTTCACGTTATTCATCTGTTAAGAGGTGGATTTTACCAGCTCCATCACTTCATGCTATGGACAGTTGTAGGATAAATGTCAAATTGGATGTCTGCTATCTGACACGTATATAGGCCCAAAAGTTCATCAAGAAATGTTGGCAGACATCAATTATGGCTTCCGCAAAAAGGAATCACATTTTGTTAAAAATGCGTGCACATGTCCTTTCACACTTTATCTAGAGTTTAACCTATATGCAGGGATGGTTGGAAACCCATTCGAAGTCATTTTGGAAAGTTTTGGAAATGTACTCTCAAAATTTGGCTTGCCATCATTCTGGCATTTTTTCACAAGGACATTTGGGATCCCTCCCTGTTATATGTTACTTCAATTTTCACTTGGAAAAATAAATAAAAATAATAGAGTTATCAGCGGGTTTATGAACTTGAAAAGAGCCCAACTGTACAACGACCCCTCTGACTTGCCTTGTCTAATAGCGATACAAGGAGACTAGAGGCTTGGCAAATCCCAGGTAGATTAATTTCATCTCACTATTATCATTAATCGTGTCTTTTCCAAATGTAACTTTTGTCAGTTTGTTGATATTTCTCCTTCGTTCAATTCTGTGCAGGATGTTCTATGCTGCTTCTGCCATTGCAACAGTATGATCTTTCAACGTTGATAGACAAGTAGGGAGAATTTGGTTTAAAAAGAAAAACATTGCAAAAGAAACAATAGTGTGCATATTGCTCCCCATTGATTGGTTCACTGGCGAATTCTTTTTATAAGGTGCATAAAGTTTAATCCCATTAAGATTTATGCTGGGTTCTTAGTTGTTTTGATTGAATTGTATATACTCATTACTAACTGTTTATTTGTTTTGTTTGCAGTTGCTATTGGTGTATATAGTCAGATTGTTTAGTTCGAATCATCTGGTAACACAAGCTTTCTTTTGGGATATACATCATATGAAATCATCAGTATTAAAAGGTGAATTCACAATATCTGTGTCATTTCTTAAGTAACATCAAGTATTATACACTACTTCCATCCAAAAAAAATTCCTTTTTTCCTGTTGATTTCTTTTAAGAATATAACGTTTGCAGAGGAACACCTGAACATGAGTTTTTTTCTTAATGACAAATTTTAGTCACTGAAGTTTAAAATTGAAAAGAAAAATCTTATTTAAAAGAAGTATGTCGTATGTTGTATGTCTTAACTCTTTTTTAGGGACGGAGAGTGATTTTTTTAAATTCTGAATGCTAGCTATATTACAAGTAGAGAGATATAGTTGAGCAATGATTGTGGTTGAACATTTTTCATGTTATTTTTGTATCCTTAGATTTTGTTTTGTTATTTACTAAAAAACAAGTTCCCTTTCTTTGAAGCATAAGTTTAGCACCTACAGTTGTCTTTATTATTTATTTATTTATTTTTACAGAATTTAGTGGTGTTACTAATTTAGAACTGATGCTTAAAACAGAGACAAGATAGAAAAAAAATAGACTATTGGCATATTCAATTTGTTAGGCATAACCGCATAACTTTTGAGATTGGTGATGCTCAATTCAACATGGATGTCTGAAATTCAAGATTATTTCTTATGTATCACATACTTGCTACTGTAATTTCCTTTTTTAGATAGATTATGTACTGTGTATCCCAAAAGCAGTAGGTCATAGCTGTATTTTCCCCTGATAAAGGCATAAAGCACTCGTGTGCTTCATTCTCAAATACAGTAATTAAAATGACAAGATTATCCATAAAACAACACACTGGGTCCTGCCACCTCAGTCTTGAATTTCAGACAGTAGTCACAAGTCTTTGGTTCTTTAGCCTCTTTCTCCACCATCTCACTTCTGGAATCTCACCTCTCTCTAACCTCCATTATTAACATTATCAAATTCATCATTTAAAATCTCTTCCTTTGAGCTTTCCATCGGATAGTGCTTTAGCTTTTGAAGCACCTTCCGGGGATTTTGAGAATGTGATTGTGTATTTGAATTTCTGTTACAGATAAATGTGATGCTTTTTTGAGTTATAGCTCTACAAATAGAGGAAACAAGGTGGAGGGAGGGAATTGGCTGCTATTTCTGAATTGTTTATTGGGAAGATAACAAAGAAAAATGGTTTGTGAAATCACACTACAAAGGATTGAATACTTGGCCTAAAAATTTACAGAAATTCAAATTTGTGGGTTTTGGTGTGAAAGCTAAAGTATTTGTGTGGATTATGAAGGATAAATTAAAAAGGTGAATAGGAAAAACAAGGATATGCGGAATAAGACGATAGAAAGATGTTCAATTTTTTGCTTTCCATATAGCATGACCTAAATACCTTTTTTGGAGCACAGTTAAAGCCACCAATTTTATCAATTTGCGCTGCATAGTGATTATGGTATTATGGTTGCTGCACTTTGCATTCTCTACCGCCGGGCGCATGCGATTTGATTCTTAAATTTGCCAGCTTGATGCTCTCAGATTTGAACAACTTAGGTGGTAACTCAATTCTGTTTTTCTTTTCTTTTTCATACAGGTGCATAAGTGGACAAATGATGTAGATCAACAACATTGGATTGCGTGAATAATATGTATTTTTATAATTTTATGTTGGGAGTCCTTTTTTTCCCTGCTTAGCTTGAATAAAATTTTCATTCTTACAAAATTGTATAGAGCAGGTATTAATTGGTAATTTGGTCGTTTTCTCTTCCTCCAATCCCTTGCATGTATAACATTCTTCTCTATCTTTGTAATAATGGCCGTCTGTGAAATGAAAGTGGTAATAGTTGTTCAGGTGTATGTGTTGACTGCATGAGTTTTGAAAAAAATTAGTCTTAATAATGATGTAAATCATTGGCTACAATTCAAATGACTTGAAATCATTTGTTCCAAGGAATTTTGTGTAATTTATACTAATCGTTGATTATATTGATTGGAAATAGGGGTTACTTATTATTTCCTTCATTAAAATGTTACAATGTTGAACTTTCCCCCCCTCTCCTCTTCATGTAAAGCCAACTAAAATCTGTAAAAAATAATTTCCCAAATTTGTTTGTTCCACATGTGGTCAACTTGCCTTGCTCATAAACATGGAAGAACCCATACGAGATGGGTAGTAGTAGTACATTTAAGAAAGACAAACCAATAGCACAGAATGTCTTTCAAGTATCAAAAACTAATTATATCAAGCACTCTACAACAATACACACCAATTCAGAGGAATTTTGAATCTAGTTCAACTTCCTTCCATTTTCCCCCTCAAGAATTATACAATGATGTTGGCCAACTGAACCAAATGTTAATGGAGAGTTGGACCTCGTAACTATAACAGTAGTTTTAGCAACGACCGGTGCCTTGGCATCTTACGTCATCATCTAACTTACTAATAATCACAAAAAAAGGAAATATGATGTATGTCAACTACACAGAAAAGGCTATGAATATTAATATCAAAAAATTTATCTACTCCTGTACGCAACTACCAAGTCTTCCAGCAAAGGGCAAACAGTTTGGGATCCAATTCAACATCAGTTCCGTTATCCAGTCAAGCACACTTGATATAGATTTCCTGCAGAAGCTCCACTTGGAGATCGACATGTCATATCAAGCCAAGTACTTGAACAAATTTGGGTTCTCCTTGTCCCTTTCCAAATAATCCCGCGATATCAAATCTTCGATTCGCTTCTTTATTACCTTAAAATCAGGCTGCAAGCAAAAAGAGTAGTGAATCGAACATCAATCAAATGCAGCAAGAAAAATAAAGATCCTTGCAAGAAAGAAAGAATATGAACGAAAAACTTTCCAAAAATCTTTTAGTGTGCGCGTTTGTTATAAAACCCTTCCTATGGAATGCCCCCCGCCCTTCAAAGATTAATCTTCCCATCTGCATATTACAATATTTATATGAATTATTAAATGTAGTACCTTGAACATACGGCTTAACTGCTCAACACACTCCATCACTAACTGTTGATGGCCTAGAACTTTACGACTTTTCATAATACGCACAATTGAGGCATCAATAGCATAGCGTCTATCCTTGTCAACATCTTCAACAACCTTCTTCCTTTCATCCACAGGTGGAAGAGGAACCTGTACAGACGAGAATTATATCACTGTATAAGCATGTGAAAAAAGGGAACCAAAAACAAGAATAATGAAAATACTAAACAGTTTCAAACCTTGATTCTCCTCATTCTGTCCGTAAATTTGGAATTGAATTCAAAATAGTCCGTTGAGGAGACAGTTTTTGAACTTGGGCTCTTATTTAGGATCTTGTACTTGGCACACGAGAGAGACTGCAGCACTCTAACCAAATCATCATCTGCTAAATTTAACTGAGTCTTGATTTCCGAGTAACTCAGTTTATCTGAAGCATTAAATAGCAACAACGCAGCAGCCTGAAAAAATGGCCACCAAGTGTTCAAAGTTCCATATAAAAAGCTAATCATCTATCTACAATGAGTCAAATTCACATTCAACTTACTTGATAGGTGACCACAATAAGTTCAATAGTTTTTGCATCAAATTTTCCATTTACATTACAAGTTCCCAATGAGTAAATCCAAGTAAGTTTTCTGTGTTTTGTTTTTGTTTGATAGAATTCCTTAAAAACCTCTACACACTTGACCTGAAACAAAAAATAACAAACAAAATTAAGTATCAATCTTCTTTAACAAGAAACTGAATTGGTAATAATTGATGTATCCACAGAATCATTAGAAAATAGTAGGTCCTACCATCTCCGATGGCAGGCTGAGATCAGAAGATTTATAACTTGGCCAAAACCCAGTAGTGAGAACAGTAACAGTCAAATCCATCCCTGGACTGACAATTGGGCTATTTTTAAGATGATCCTCAAACTGGTTCTGGTTTTCTTTGGCCAATGCCAAATCTGTCACCTGAAATGAAAGAAATAACAAGCATAGATAGGTGTACAGGTTTTAACTGCCACAAAAAGGTAAAGGAACCCAATAATTTAATCACAAATAGTCAAAAATTAACACACTCAACCCACCATTCCCTCCATCTTTGATGTGAATTGACCCCCGCATTGTTGCTTCAGCTTTGTCAGGATAAGTCTTTCATGATCATCATTAGCACTCTTGTCAAACAGTAAACGTCGAGAAAGCTTTTTCCTAAAAGCAAAAAGAAATCAGACCTAGATAAGTTGAGTTGCTAAAATAAATTAAGGAGCTTAATATTCTCCATGATAATAGTACTGGACACATTATATGTGAAACAAAATAAAAATATTACTGATAATAACATAAACACATACCTGTAGAACTCAGCAAAGAGATCTTTATCACTGATATATGCAAGGAGCTTAACTACCTGTTAAGTCCAATACCAGTAGTGCAAATTAATACTAATTTCCACCGTCAGTTCTATGACAATATTAAAAACAGCAGAAGATAGGCTAACCTTGTCTAGTGTTTCCTCAACAGCTTCATCACTCAATTTTTCACTACCACCCTTCTTGAGGATATTATCGCAAAATGAAGCCAGTAACTCAGCACTTGAGCTGCCAGAGACAACTTTGTTGCAGAAGACCTCAAAAGCCTCTTTCAGGGCCTAGAGAAGAACCAAGAAAAGTAAAATTAGTCACACAACAAAAAAGATTAAAAGAACACATATATATAAACAAGTCAAGAACACAGACCTTATGAAAGAGCGTGTGGTTTGAAAAACAATCATTTACATATGTCATATACTTGTCGTGCAATTCAATGACTTTTCTGACAAAAACCTGAAAAAGAAAACCAAATCAAATTCTTTCTTCCCTACTATATCTTAATAATTTCATGTTGTATGGACTATTAACATTACCTGATCCTGTGGGCCACCAACACTGTTTGGCTGTAGACATAAAATGTATACACGTTACCACTTGTAAATAAATAAAAACAAAACAATAATAACTTCTATCACCAAAATGTATACACGTTACCACTATTTGTGCTAGCTCAGTTGGTATGGACTCTTGCAATTACACAGGAGGTACTAGGTTCAATACTCCCCTCCCGAATTGGCCAAAAAAAAAAGGTGTGCATTTTAATCTTAATTTGCTTTCTAGTCCTTTTGGGTTTTGCTAGAGTATTACTATTGTTAAATGTTTTAGCGGATCATGGGGGAGGGTACAGACAGGAAATCTCTAGGAAGGTGAAAGATCTACCGAGAAGCTTTACACCAAAATTTTCCATCTTAAAGCACTACAACACATCTTTGCTGTGGCAAATTAATACAGGGACTGCAATGACTACTCCTTGGACATACTTAACTCTTTACCATATACCCCCTCCTATTTCCAAATGATTCTCCATTTAGTTAGTATCCTATTTTATTCATATTCTTACAATCATAATTATCCTATTACAGTTCATATTCCTACTGCCAATAATATCTAATTCTTTTAATACTATTAAAATATAAAATATAATTATAATTATTCAAATTTAAGTAAGATTATACTATTACCTAGACTATAGATAATATAGTTTTACGAGAAAATAAGTCTCTTATGAAAATAAGCTTACCTAATATTAATTAAATAGAAGCATATAGATACTAAACTGAGCCTCCTACAAATCTTCAACAGTCGCAAGGAACAAGAATGTTGTTAAAATCATCGGACAAAGAAAGGTATATTAGAAAACCTTACTTTGTTACTTGCAACATCTTCTGCCTGTTGGACCAATGCTGTACCTTCAGAAGTAACATGCTGCGTCATGGAACACACACAGTCAACAAATGATAAATAATCGTTTCAGAGAAGCTCCTTTGACTTGAAAGCGGAATTTGTGCTTGTGGAATTTATTGAGTAATCAGGGATAAAAAAGAAGACGCAAGCATATATAGAGAGAAGAAACCCAAAAAACCTGTTTAAATATATTGGCAACTGGTTCCAGTCCCTTGGTTATTTTAGAGAATAGCCTATACATCCGAGAAAGATCTTCGACCTGATATAAAAAGAAAATAAGTAAGCTTATGGGTTACCTGCAACATATGCACTGATTCGCAAATAGTACAGAATTACCACCAAATACCTTGTCATCTCGAAGCAAAGCTCGGCACCCAGAGTGTTCTTTTTCAAGTAATTGGCTAGTATAGACCACCAATAATTTATGTTGCACTTTCTACAAATCACATACACACAATATCAGTTAGGATATACATTAGACAATAGATTTCCATAAAAGATCAAGAAAATTAAAATAGAACAATGACAACAGGTTTCCAATCAAAAGAACATTTTAAACAGTAAACCATACATATATGTTTTCCATTCAAAGGTCTAAATGATCATGTCTTTCAAATTTATTATTTGATTTTTTGGACAAGTAACATGATCTGAGACCTAAAAACAAAAGTTGGAACTTATATGGAAAAAGATTCTTCTATCTTTACATGGTTTCAAAGTTACAAGCTATTATTATCGATCATATCGTCTAACAAAAGTAGTTAAGGAAAATGATGCACAAAACAAATGCGAAGACTGTTCGTATACAAAAATTAAGAACACTCAACTTTCCAATGTTTTTTTATACATCAAGATAAATCAATCAATCCCTTATTTACAACATTATCAGATAACATGTAAAAGGCATGTCTGCGTAGAGCTATAAACTTGGAAGCCATATATATGAAGTTTCTGACAAAAATAAAAACTAACCTCCAAAAGCTTTGGCTCACTACTTAAGTGCAAATAATGTGATACTCTTTCCTTCTCCCTTTTTAAGCATTCCTCAGCCTATTGTTTCAATGATAGAAGTTAGACTGGCAGAAGTCATCTAAAACAAGCACACCAAGGAGACACAAAATAAAAAATAACTTGCCTTGAGCATGTAATCCGGACAAGAATCTTCAACGATCCAATTTAATGCTTTTCGAGAATAGTAAGAAGCAGAATCTTTAAGCATGTCTTCTTCAAAATCATTTTCATAGTCATCCATTGGTCCCATTCCAATTTCAACAAAGATATCTAGAACGTTCTTCAGTAGAGCTCTGTCAATCTGCTCTCCCTCTCGTTCTTTATCAATCTGTTCCACAAGGATTGTCAGCTTTACCATTAACTCATTACGAGGACAACAATCACCAGATGAGCAAAGGAAAGAAACTTACGAGTGCGATAACAGCATCTCTAGCTTTGCTCTTCAGCTCGTGGTAAACCTGAATTTGCAAAACCAGATATTGCTGTCATGGACCCATAGTAAACCAGAGGAGAAAAGAGTTTTTGCTTAGCAATAGGAAGAACACAGAAAAACTGCTAAAGGTACAAACCAAGTCACGGAAGCAAGTAAGTCCAACTTCATTTAAAGCCGGAAGCGACCTCCGAGCAATGAAATAGCGATCAAGATAGTGGAAGAATCTTGAAAGCCACCTCACCATAACTTTATGGTTGGCCCATCTTTTCACAATCTCCCTCAACATGAACTCATCATGCTTTTCACTTAGAGACGGCAACACCTAAGAACATTAAAGTAAAATAGCAAATATGTTGTCATTCAGAAGATATTCCATCTAAAAATAAATCAAAGTATAAGCTTCCTGAGCAACCAGAAAATTCACCCAAAAAACTGGAGCCAGCATAAGAGAAGAAATGGCTAACATGCATATATGCCTCTCCAAACTACAAAGATTACCTTTAAATTAGTAATTCAAGATAGAAATGTCACTCCCTAAAACAACCTTCTAAGTGAGTACCAGTTTCAAGACGAGCTCTAGTAGATACAAGGGCGAGTGTTACCATCTAATTTAAAGTAATATATGTTGAATCCTCAAATATGGACAAAAGAAGAATCTGAGCAGACCTCCTAATTTGAATCAATGAAACCAAATTCAACCAAAAAATTTAAGTTGTTTATCCTTATCCGTATTTAACTGTACCAGCTACACTGAAAAACAAACGAGGCTGCTACAAAAGCACGTGAACAGTCAAGATATTTAAAAACAGCTAATATAGTATTCAAGACTCCATGTTGGAATTCCGTTGTGTGTCTTAAGTTTTAACATGACACCAAGTTGACAACTGTTTTCAAAAAAATGATAATATAACACATCCTGAAATGTAATGGTGAAGGCAAAATGATCTCTTGTTCCTTTTTTCCATAGTCAAACAGTTAAAGGTCAAGAATCTATATTAAATTGTAGCCACGCTGAAAAACACATAAGGCTGCTAAAGAAAGCACAGTCAACAACCAAGGTTTTTTTTTTGTTGCCTAAATAACAACCAAGGTCTTTAACAACAGCTATTAATTATTCGGGATGCCATGTTAGAATTTTCTTTACATGTCATAGCCATGATATCAAGTTGCAAAGTGTTCTTCGAAAAACAATGAAACTAATTACTTGTCAAAAAACACATCGCATGAAACTTGAAAGTATGAAATGTATTGGGGCCATCATAATGATCTCTTTTTCCTTTCATAGTGACAAAGTTACAACTTACAAGTTCAAAGTCCATGCTCAAACTTTGATCATATGTCTATAAGTGATCAATAAAAAAATCCATTCTATGCTGACTGAGAATCTAATAACGATTTGCTTCTAGACAAATTTAAGGACATTCCAAGTTCAAGAAAACACAAATAATGACCTCAACCATATGAGATAACCTCCGAGATTGTAAAACCATTTAATTTAGGATAAACCATCCCCATTATTTTAGTATATTTGTACACCCATTGCAATCTACAACTTATATCGTTATATCTGTCAAATTAATGTAACAAATGTGTACTAGTATCAATGATCGATCCAAAAACTTTTTTAAGTACAAAAATATGTACATTTAAGATAAAGGCATGGTAACCCACTCTTTAAATTTATAATTAACTATCCTAGTGCAACATTTAACTCCCTTTAAGAAATGTTCTGAGCCAAAATTCCCAAACCATTTCCTACAGCACAGCCCTATGATGCATAAATAACTGTATCTTGAAAGAAATCACAAAAAGATATACATATATATATCCTTGCAGGCAGGCAGTTACCTACTAATTTAACCATTAAGTTGACTCACCGACGAGTTAAGGTATTCTACAAATGCGTCCTTGTACTTCTCATATAGCTGTTGAGAATAATCGTGAGGGGGCTTCTGGGTGCACATATTATAGATAGTCCTGTAGTTCATAATTAAGAAGAAACTCTATGTTGGAACAGCAATAGTATTTCTAGAGATTAGCCAAATAGATTAAAGGAAAATAAGATAAAAGGAAATTAAATCCACAAATAATAATTCAGCAAATGTAAGTGAAAAATAGCTACAAGTAACTGTATGCAAAAATGAAAGCGAAATACGTGTAGAGCATCATGTACTCCTCTGAGCTGAACTGTGGCTCTGGTAACCCTTCAAGAATGTTCTTCAGCTTTGTGATCCCCCCCTGCATGAAAGCCCATCCTTCCTCCAGCTGAACAGTCTTCATCTGATTTGTCGTCATACTTACTCTGATTCCCAAAAACCACTATCTGCAATTAATGTAATTTAACCATCACACTCCCATCAGCAAGATAAATAAATAAATATATATATATATATATATATATATATATCACCAACCCAACCTCGGCTACAGAGTGCAACATTATCTAATTATTGACAAATGATAAGAATTGTATTAGAGCTTAGACTTAACCACAGGGGGTGATGCCCTCCACATGCCGCATACAAAAAGGCAAAGGAGAACAAAATACCTCCTTTCCCAAATCAACACCAAAAGGTTATATAATAAAATTCATGGGAGCACCCAAATAATATCACAAAAGACTACCAAAAAAAGAATTCCTACAAAACCATAGATCCAGGAGATACTTTGTAAAGACATAAATAGAGCACACTCGAAAAAAGAAAACAGAAATGAAAACGTGCCCCTAAAACATCTGCAATTCATTCCCTCCATATAATCAATCGAACACTGAGGAATTTTCACCCATTACTTCCTCAACCTCTGCTACCAATCTTCACACCTTTCCACGTATTCAACTATTCAAGAAGTTCAACAAATATTTCAGTATGGCAAAAGAACAACCTAACAATTACACAATGAAGTACCAAGTGTTTTGGATTCAAAACCTATTCACAATAAATTTCCACTCTTAAACAATCTTGAGTCAAGACTGTTCCCCAAGCTGTTGTCCATGAAACGAATGCCACCTTCCCCAGAACTTCCACACTCCAACAAATGCTCTGCCAAGGGAACACCAAATCTGCCCAACCCAAGAAACAGGAATAATACGATCTCATCAAGAAAATCCGGCTATCCTGCTCCCTCCAAAGGAACAAATCAACTCTACTCTCGAAATTCTACTTCCTCCAAGACAACTACCCACACAAGTTCCCGATCTTCGAAATGCTTTCTTCAATCTGGCTGCCATGATGAGGTGCTCTCCCGTTAATAATTGACACATAATCCGCCACCCGTGCAACTTTATCTACCACAATAAACAGATTTGTCAAGTAGTATTTCCCATGTCAAAAATCTCTTATGAGCATGTCCAATTTAAGTTTAACAAAGGCAAGAAGAATATGAAAGAACAAACAATGTGTAAGAAGGTTTAACAGGGTAATCTTAATGAGCACCATGCTCCTTAGACGTATAATTCTTTTTCCACCCTGCTAATTTTCTCAAACCTTTCCATCAGAGGAGCCCATGTCTCCTTGGCCTTGTATCACACCTCCAATCCTTGGCCTTATATCACACCTCCAATAGCAACAGCAGCCCCCAATAATGCAGCGGTTAAAGATCTGAACTGACACCCCAAATTCGCAGCCAAGAACTACAGATGCTGCACATACAATTAAAATGCTCTTGTACATATTAATTTTCAAGACCCAAACTACTTCAAAACACACGAGGATACCCCTTAAAAATCTCAATTGTTCATCCTCCGCCTTGCAAAAAGTCATTTTCTCATCCCCAAATAACATATGGTAAACAGTCTCCAGAACCTCTATACCCACCCTAAAGCCTTCGATTCATCCTGCATCCACCACCCTCCCCATCAATAGGTTAAAAAAAATAATGGAGACATATCCCATCTCAGGCCTCTAAAAGACACGTCATTTTATATGCGCCTTTTGTATCCAATATTTTTGTCATCATAACATTATTTTTTAATTTTAGAATTTTTACTTGGTCACTAAGTTGTAAATTTCCTATATAAAAAGTTACTCATTATTATTTAGATTATTGATTATATTGATTTGGGATTAAATTTTTTTACTTTTGTGTGATTCTTTACCGATTCTCTACATGATAGGTACTCTAGTAACAAACACATTTACATATAGGTACAAATACACGTGCAGAGTTAGAAAGGAAAAAAGGGGAGTAGTTTCCCAGCCCCACCTTGATTTTAGTTGGAGGAAAAATAGTAATACTAAAATTATAGCTTTTCATAAAAAATAAAATGATGTAATGCTACGTTTATATTGAAAAAATAGAATTGGTAAAGGAATGGAATAGATAAAGGAATGGAATGTAGAGTAGAATAATTCATCCAATTCCAGCTATAATGACTCATTCCACACCCTCCCCCAATAAATAAAATTTCACAAATTTGGCAAGAATGGAAATAGTTCATCCCATTTCAATGAAACGGCCAAACACAATTTTTTTCATTCCATGAAAATGTGTCATTCCGTTCCCACCTTCATTCCTGCAATCCAAATATAGCATTAAAGGTTTTCACACCATATTCTGAGGGAAAATACACTAATTTAATATTTTATCCAACATGAAATAAGTTGATTTTTGGTGTTCTCTAAACTTTAATGTATCAAATGTAATGAAAATATTGTCATTATTGTTACAAACCTTCAAGACTCAAAACAAAACAAGATGCAGAAAAACAACACTACGAAATTCAGATAGAATGGACGACAATACCATGTTTATAAATCTAATTCATATAATCCATAAACCTACATAATACACACAAAAAAATATTTGGAACATCAGCACTCAGATTCTGAAGTAACTTTATTTTTGCCATAGAGCTAAAAACCCTATAATTAAATTGCAGCACTGAAAGTAGTACGATCACGGTAAAAAAGATAGTGACACGAATCAAAATGCGTGAGGAGGAGAGAGAAACTGGTACCTGAGATTCAGTCGACGCTCCACTGACTAATGACTATGGAGAAGAGGGACTTTTATGACTGCTGAGGAATGGAAACCAGGCCAGCTGAAGAGAGAAGAAGTAATGAGGGGAGGGCAGGGCGGGGCACTTCGGAAGCTTTTGTACTTTTATTAAACTATGCTAAATGACTAATATATCCTTTCTACTTCTGGCAATGTCATGACAGTCATGCAAATTTATTTCTCTATCTTTTTCCATTAATAATAAAGCAATTTCTCTTAATCAATTTTAACAAAAAAAATGCTAACATATTATTCGGTTGCATAAATTAAGATTATTATAGTGTTAATAAACGTGTCATCATATTCTCAATATGACAATCGAATTATCCACTCTATTTATAACATTAATTTAAACCTTAACGACTGTTTGTAATTTTATTTTTCACAAAATATTATTTGGTTGAGATGAATGTTAACTCTAATTTAAAACTTGTGGTTTAATTAAGATGAATTTAAACGCTAATTTGAGATCTTTTAGCTCACATTTGGCCTTTTATCGAGCATGAATGTAAATTTTATTGTTCTCTAATGCATTTCAAATAGGTATTGCTACCACAATGACTACAATAACTTTACTTTGAGCATGAATAATATGTTAACATTATATGTCAAATTTAATTTTATAAAATTTAATATTTTATTGACAAAAGAGATCAAATGAATAATTTTTCACAACTAATATATCTATGATAGAGATATTAAGAAAAAAAAGTTTAGAGAATACTTTTGTAAAAACATAACAAATTTACAATTTAGTCTGACATATAGTATATGCGAGTGTTTTACTTGGTTTGTTAGGTATTTAGATCGAGAGCAGATCCTTTGTCTCTAATTTTTTTGTCTTCTTGTGTCTTTCTATTTAAATTTTGACATCTAGTCACTTACTTAACATTAATTAATTTTAAAATTAAATAAAAAGACATGTGTCAAATTTTAAGTGGAGGACATAAGGGAGATAGAGAATTTGGGGACAGATAATCTGCTCTCATTTAGATCAATTGAAATTATTGAATGATATAATGAGGGTGTAAGACCCAAACTTTTATGAATAAAAATGAATTTTCTATAAATATCATTTTTGAATATTATGGAATAAATTTGATATAATGTCATAGTTGTGGGTAATATTTATAAATTTTACAAAATACATGAAGTTGTTATATAATATTCGATTGGTGGGGAATATTAAATGCGACGACACGATCATTGGTGGACCCCACAATGTAAAATTATTATCGGGATTGAAAAACGACAAAAATATTTTTATGAAAAATAACGACGGAAGTTTTACATGGTTGATCTTGTTGAACTACTTTCGGTAGTAAAAGTAATAATATCTGGCATTAGTTGCGTAAGTAGCACACGGTATTGATTATTAATCTTATGTGAGAAGTCACTTCAGGTTTGATTCAATTATTTTCGATATTTTATATGTTATTAAATCAATAATTGAGATGACGAAGTTGTTAATATTATTATTTGCATTATTAACGATGACTAGAAGTTACTGCCAATGAGAGAGGTTTGGTCACCTAATTGCGGCATGATAGGAGAAATCCTTATTGGAAAGCCTCCTTTTCTTTCTGCAGGAACGACTGGTTGATTAATAGTGTGAATAATAATAATGATGATGAAGTTTTGTTTTATTAGTATTATTAACGTAATAAAAGCGTAAAAACTTTTTTATATAAAAAATGAATACTTTTATAAAAGTTATTCGTTTTATTAGGCTAATAGTAAAATCTTTTATATAAAATGTAATACTTTTATAAAGTTATCTCATTTTATTAAACAATAATTAGAATATATTATATTTTATTATGCATCTTTGTTTGCGTAGTAAATGCATAGTGTTTTGCATAGTAAAATCTTTTTAAAAGTTATTCGTTTTATTAGATTATAAATAGAATATATTATATTTTATTTAAAAGATTTTGCTTTAAATATGGATAGTCAGATTAAAGTAAATCAATCTGAACTGTTCATGGATTGGTTATTATTCATTCCATTCTTCTATAAATGAAGCTCATTCCTTCATTATTTCTTACGAATTCATTGAAACTCTGAGAGAAAACTATAGAGAAAGAAGAAGAGTATTTTGTTACTTCACTACTCCGATATCAAGTTTCTTTTACGGTAAGGGGTATTATTTCTTTTGTATTCATGAAGAGAATTTTTATTATTCCATCTTTATTATTACATTTGGAATAACTTTTGATATGTGTGGGCTACCCTATACTTGGTGAAATTCTTACATATTCCATTCTTTATTATTACTTTGGAATATCACATGCGTCTTTTACGTAGGACTGGTTCCATCTTTATTATTACATTGGAACATCCTATTGGTGTGAGTTTCACGACACAGTTCCGTCATTTAGTATTCTATTGGAATAACATGTCTATGCTGATCTGCATGCATGGTGATTTCATTGTTATTCCATTCTTTATTATTACATTGGAATATTCTGCGGTCAAGCATATTCACTTTGACACAGTTTCGTTATTTATTATTCGATGGAATAACCTTTATCGTGCATGGGCATCCGCATGCATGGTGATTTCTTTTGTTATTCCATTCTTTATTATACTCAATTGGTTAAAGTTTTTACTTACACTCCATGAAATTAGTGGAATATTCTTGATATTTACGCTTCATCCAATGTCTTTTCATGGAAATATTCTTTTGAGCATTCTTGAATTTTACTTTACAAAGAAAGTATCATGTTGACAATTTGGGCGTTATTAGTTTACGAATAAATTAATTCTTGAACTTGTTTTATTGAATTCTTATATCATTGTCATCATCCTCATGTTTATATTATTTTTGAAAGTCATCTATGGCATGTAGTGCATAAATGGACTTGGTATGATTATGACTGTGGGATTATTCGGTGTAATCATGGCCGTAATATTACAAATGATGTGGTAAAAGTCCTCATTGGCTGAAGTGCATTGATGGATGAGTTGTTGGCATGATCATGATCATTGATGAATACACAAAATATCCTTGGCGTAGTGCATGGATAATTTATGGTCGTGACCACAATGAATATCCTTGGCCATAGTGCGGCAGGATGATGTGGATTATTTATTAAGCTGCCTCGCCGATAAAAGTGATGAAAAACCTTTTTAAATCATAAAAGGTAGTAGATCCGCTGCAGTTAAACTTGATGTCTATTGTATTTTATCAGTTTAACACTATTGAGAACTAATGATAATTTATTCTATATTATCTTAGTCATAATATTTCTTATTGGGCTAGTTGAGCTCACCCTTTCTTTCACTGTTCTCTTCAGGAAATGAGAATGTAATGGATTAGTCGAGGGGAGCGGGTGATGGTCCGAGATGGTGTCTTAGTAGTCCTCACTATTCTGTTAAATAGTGTGATAATAAATATAATGAGGACTAAATTGAGTTTGAATATTGTCTAGATGACAATATTTGTATTAAAACTCACAGCATGTATTTTGTCGTATTTTACACGACTGTTGTATAATTAAGTTGTATTTGAATTTAGTACCATGTATTTGGCAACTCAAGATGGGTGATGTATACCTATTTTAGGGGTGTCACGGTTGGTAAATGGTGTTGTGTTAACGCTTTAATAAATGGATTTGCAATATTGTCTTGAGAGTCCACACGCTCTAGGGTGACATTTCCTCTTTCAATGATCTCTCTGATCAAATAAAATCGCCGCAACACGTGTTTAGATTTCTGATGAGACCTGGGTTCCTTAGCTCGCGCAATGTACTCCAAAGTGTTGTCACGCGAAAAAAACCTTCGGTCCTCAGTAATGCTAGGAACCACACCAAGTTCGGTAATGGACTTCTTCATCCAAACAACTTCGCTTTCATAGACTTCATTTTGCATATGCTACTTTCCGCCTCACATTTGAATCAACAAGCATTTCTTTGTTTGGAACTCTTCCAACTCATCTGCTTTATGGCTTAAGGTAAACACATACCCCAAAGCAGTTCTCGTCATCTTGGTCCGTTTTGAAAACTTGAGTCCGCGAAAGCCTCTAGTTTCAATTCGGACCCATCGTGAGACAAGAAATATATCCTTAGTTCTTTTTAAGTACTTTTAGGATATTTTCACTTTGCCTTCCAAAGGTTCTTCTCCGGATTCGATCCGATATCATTTATTACACTAAGTGCATGAGCGACATCTGGTCTAAGTACATATCATACAGTACATGATAGATCCTATTCTTTGAAGCATAAGGAATCTTACTCATACTGGTCTCTCTCCTCAAAGTGTCTTTGGGGCTGTTTCTTGGAGATGTATTCCATGGCTCATCGGATGAGACCTCTTTTGGAATCTTCCATGCTAAACCTCTTTAGCATCGAGTCAATGTATCGTTCTTGGGACAAGCCAAGCATCCTTTTAGATCTATCTCTATAGATCTTTATCCCCAAAATATAGGATGCTTCTCCCAAGTCCTTCATGGAGAAGTGTTTAGATAACCGTGATTTTAATTGATTGCGACATAGAAATATCATTCCCCTATCGGTAATATATCATCAACATATAATACAAAAAGAATGAAACAAACGCTCCCACTAACCTTCAGACACACATGGTTCATCCTCATTTTGATAAAATCAAACTCTTTGATTGTCTCATCAAAACGGATGTTCCACCCACGAGAAGCTTGCTTCAATCCATAAATGGATCGTTGTAGAAGCTTACAGACTTGATTTGTTCCAACCTTTGAAACAAATCCCTCAGTTGTGTCATATACACATCCTCCTCGAGTTTCCCATTGAGGAAGGCCGCTTTCACGTCCATCTCGCCAGATTTCATAGTCATGGTAAGTTGCAATCGCAAAGCAAAATCCGAATGGACTTGAGCATTGCTCTATAGTGAGAAGGTTTCGTCATAGTCAACTCATTGTCTTTGTTTGAAACCTTTTTGCGACCGGGCCGGGCCTTATAGGTCTCTACCTTGCCGCTCCCGCTCCAGATCTTTCTTTTAAAGACCCATTTACACCCAATATGCTTAATGCCTTCAAAGGGTGAAACAAAAGTCCATACTTGGTTCTCATACATGGAGTCCATCTCGGATTTTATGGCTTCTTGCCACTTCTCCTAGTCTTCTTACTCATAAATTTGCTCAGAATTCAATGGATCATCATCATCTATGATGCGTACCTCATTGTCATCTTCTATGACAAGTCCATACCTCTCTGGTATCTTTGGTACTCTTCCAGATTTACGAATAGGGTGTGGTACAGAAGGAATCTCTACTTGGTTAGGTACCTCACTTTGATCTGTAGTGGTTTGTGGTTCTTGAATTTCTTCAAGATCTATTTTCCTCCCACTGACCCCTTCAAGGATAAACTCCTTTTCCAAGAAGGCAGCATGTTTGGCAACAAACACCTTTTGTTCAGTAGGATTGTAGAAATAATATCCTAAACTTTCTTTAGGATATCCCACAAAAGTACACTTATCAGATCTTGCCCCAAGCTTATCGTTCTGAAACCTTTTCACATAAGCTGGACATCCCCAAATCTTAACATGCTTAAGACTAGGTTTTTTTCCCTGTCCACATCTCATATGGAGTCTTAGGGATGGATTTTGAGGGAACCTTATTTAGTAGATATATAGTGGCTTCTGCAGCATATCCCTCGAGAATGACACCCGAAGATCGGTAAAACTCATCATGGAACGAACCATGTCCAACAGTGTTCAATTTCTCCTTTCAGACACACCATTCAGCTGTGGCGTCCCTGGTGGAGTCCATTGTGAAATTATACCATTTTCTTTGAGACAATCAAGAAACTCACTACTTAAGTATTCACCTCCTCAATCTGATAGAAGAATCTTAATACTTTTGCCCGTTTGTTTCTCTACTTCACTTCTGAACTCTTTGAACTTTTCAAATGATTCAGATTTGTATTTCATTAAATACACATATCCAAATCTTGAGTGATCATCAGTGAATGTAATAAAATAAGAATACCTCCTCGTGCATTCGTTGTCATAGGGTCCACATACATCTCGTGTGTACCAACGCTAACAACTCAGAAACTCTTTCTCCTTTTCCACTAAAAGGAGATTTAGTCATTTTTCCCATGAGACAAAGATTCACAAGTTGGATATGATTCAAATCTGATAGCTCTAGGAGCCCATCTTTATACAACTTAGATAATCTTATTTCATTAATATGACCAAGTCTACGAAGCCACATATAGGTATAATTAACATCATCTCTTTTCCTTTTCTTAGTTTGTTCAATTTGAAGTATATTTTCATGCAAGTCAAGAATGTAAAGTCCATTTCAGTAAATTACCAACACCATATAAAATATTATTATTATAAATAGAACAACTATTGTTCTTTATTATAATGTCAAAACCATCCATATCCAATACGAGATATTGAAATAATGTTTCTAATAAGTGACTAACAAAATAACAATTATTTAAACTAATGGACTTGCCCAGTAAAGCGTCTAAACAATAAGTCCCTACAATTGTCGCAACAACCTTTGCTCCATTTCCCACTGTCGTAGGACGACCTCATCCTTGCTTCGAATTTCTACTTCTAACCAAATCCTGCGATATTATTACATATGTGAGAACCACAACCTAGGATCCAATACCCAAGTAGAAGATTGACTTCGTAAAAATTAATTTCAATCATAAACAAACCTTGATTAGGATTCAAGCTTCTCCAAGCTTTTCGCTTTTGTTCTGCAAGATAATCCTTGCAGTTCTCTCTCCAAATGACTCTTATTTGTTGCAATGAAAGCAAATTCCTTTCTTTAATTGATCGTGTTTCTTTTGATCCTTCACTTTCGCTTTTCCTTAGCCTTCTTAGATTTCTTTTTCCGAATATACCTTGGGCCTCTTCCTTTTCTTGGAAGAATCATCCACCAATGAAGACATGGTTCTTCTTGGATGGGAAGTGACCTTCAATGCTTTTCAACATGTTAAGTAATTCAGTGTGACATCCAACTTATTCATGTGAAAATTCACAACAAATTGTGAGAAGGTGTGCGGGAGTGATCGCAAGACTAAATCTTGACTCAACTCCCCATCCATGACGAACCCAAGTCGCCCAAGACGTTCAATCAGATTGATCATCTTTAGGACATGAGTCTCAATGGCGATTGCCCTCGATCATCCGAGATCGGAAGAGCTCCTTAGATATCTCATATCTAGCGGTCCTACTTTCTTCACCATACAACTCTTGAAGGTGCAGAATCATAGTAGAAGCATCCATGTTTTCATGCTGACGCTGAAGCTCGTTACTCATGGATGCGAGCATGATGCATTGTGCCACAGATGCATCATTTTGCCACTGTTTAAAAGTAGCAAGCTCTTCCTCGGAGGTCGTTACGCAACTTTTTACAGTGCAAAGTAATTTAGGACATAAGAAATCTTTTCAAAGAAGTGAGAACAATTCTCAGATTCCTTAACCATCTGCGTGTAATCTCATTAAATTAGGTTTGTTAAGATCAAGTATCTTCTTGCAGAAAGAAATTAGTGAATGTGATATTTTAAAAATCAAAGTAAAAGATAATATTTTAGCAAACCTTTATTTAATTAATTACCAAAATAAATTAGGTCTTATTTTATATTGGTATCTCCCACTATTTTATTCAAACTATATTACCCTCATGAACATAGTTGAAGCAATATCTAATTAAAGATTTGCTAAGTAAGAATAAGGATCCCATTTCAAATGTATATAGCCTTGTGTGTGCACAACAAAACTATATATAAAAAATAGGTAGACAATTGTTGTCAATTACATCATCATGTAACTCCTTATATTTTGCCTCTTAAATCATAATGGTCAAGTGTGTGCACATCCTAACTAAAATGATTTAAGTTAAGTCATACCAAAATTTTCATATAAGTGAAGAGAAAACTACGTGACCTTGTGTGTACAACAACAAAGCGGTAATGTTCAATTCCTTATAAACATCAAATGTAATAAAAACAACATCTCAAATATTTAATACTCGCCTTGTGTGTGCACAACAAACTCATATTAAATATTCAATGCTCTATTATTTTTATCATGCTATGCTTTTAAAGCTCGATTCGATATTCCAAATATCTTTGAACGTTACAACTTAATATAATTTCATTGAGGGGTTTGTTATTATTAGTCTATCTCTTGTTTAAGCATGCAAAATATATATATATAAAATACGCGTCATATTATTAAACATAAAGCATGTTTGCATAATATATAATATATATAATACTAGCATGCATATAGAATACTATATTCTACCCGATTGATTATAGACTTTTATTCTAGTTTGGTTCACTAGAGCCACCAAGTGAACCAAAAGGTCAAACCCTAGGGAGCAAGAACAAATATTTAAATATAACTATTACATTTAAACTCTGCTCCATTACAAAAGCTGGTCTTCGAGCGCTCCTTGTTCCTTGATCTCCGGTTCTTCAAAAAATTCTAGTTAATCCTATTACATAAACTATTTAATTTAAATAGAAACCTTGATCGTAGATCGAATGGAAGTACATAGTGAGAGAGAGATAGAATTTACATCAAAAAAAACCGAGAAAAGAGGCGAGGTACGAGACCCATTTAATAAAACTCATTCATTCAAACATCCAACTAAAATAAAGCCAATCACATTGGTCAATAGTCCATAATTAATCCCATTTATTATCATACATATCATCATATGTATCAATAAATTAAAATCATTCCATATATATATGAGCATCATTTAATGGGCAATATTATGTTACATGAAATCCAATTTCAAGATTAAAATAAACTCTTTATTTTAATTATAAAATTATTAAAATATATTATATATATATATAACTATTATATATATATATAATATTAATCCGTACGCAACCGGTTAGCATGATTCTCGGTCAACGTGATGCCTAAAAAAAATCCTGGACAAGCAGGTGGTATGGTTATATATATATACTAGTAATTGTCCGTGCCTGAAGGCACGACGTAACGAAAATCATAATTATCAGACATAATAATTATCATAACCTAGAGACTCTTTGCAACTTAAAATCAGACATAATAATTATCATAATTTACCACACTACCACAATAATTAATTTTCTTTTAAAAATAGATATCCAGAAAAAATTAAACTTGTCTACAAAACTTACAATTATCAATAAAAATTATCATAATTCACTACACCACCACAATAATTATTATTATTGTTATCGTTATTGTTGTTGTTGTTGTTGTTATTATTATTATTATTATTATTATTATTATTACTATTATTATTATAATTTTAATTATAATTATTAATATTAATATTAATATTAATTTTATTATAATTATTATTACTTTATTACTATTATTATTATTATTATTATTATTATAATAATATTATTATTATATTATAATTATTATTATTTTGAATTAAAATTAGAATGAATCTGAACCAAATTTTTTGTGCTTTCCGCCAAATCAATTAGAATGAATCAGAATCTTTATTATATAGATTACTATTATTATTATTACTATTATTATTTTATTATTATAATTATTATTTCTATTACTATTACTATTATAATAATAATAATTATTATTATTATTATTACTATTATTAATACTATTATCATTATTATTAGTACTATTATTATTATTATTATATTTATTTTTAAATCTTATTATTTTTTTTTTTTGTGTGTGTGTGTGAAGAAGAGAGAAAAGATTTTGTGTGTGAACATGAGAGAGAGTATGGTGTATGAGTGAATTTGATTTGGGCGGGAAGAAATATAAGCATTTACATTAAGTTGGAAAAATTAAGTTAGAATGAATCTGAACCGTTCTTGTGCTTTGTCAAATGAAAGATTCAAAATGAGTTCTGTTTTATTATATAGATTTATTTTTAGTACTATTATTATTTGTTTTTGTGTGTGTGTGTGAAGAAGAGAGGAGAGAGAAAGATTTTGTGTGTGAACATGAGAGAGAGTATGGTGTATGAGTGAATTTGATTTGGACGGGAAGAAATATGAGCCTTTAGATTAAGTTAGAAAAATTAAATTAGAATGAATCTGAACCGTCCTTGTGCTTTGTCAAATGAAAAATTCAAAATGGGTTCTGTTTTATTATATAGATATTTATTATTATTATAGTAGTAGTAATTATTATTATTATTACTATTATTTAAATAATAATAATAATAATTAGTATTATTATAATAATAATTATTATTAGTACTATAATAATAATAATAATAATTATTATTATTATTATTGTTATAATTATTAGTATTATTATTATAGTAGTAGTAGTAATTATTATTATTATTATTATAGTAGTAGTAATTATTATTATTATTAGTATTATAGTAATAGTAATTATTACTATTATTATTATTATAGTTGTAGTAATTATTATTATTATTATTATTATTATATATAGTAGTAATTATTATTATATAGTAGTAGTAGTAATAATTATTATTATTATTATTATTATTATTATAGTAGTAATTATTATTATTATAGTAGTAGTAATTATTATTATTATTATTATTATTATTATTATTATTATTATTATAGTAGTAGTAATTATTAGTATTATTATTATTATAGTAGTAGTAGTAATAATTATTATTAATATTTTTGTTTTTGATAAATTAATTTTTGATTTTGTAATTGCTTTCTTACCATTCATATTTTTTATGTATTATATATTTTAAATGTATGCATACTTCAAAAATTATTATAATTTAAAATAAAATATTAAAATACTAATTAATTAAGTAAATGGAGAAAGAGGAGAGAGACTAGAGAGAGAGAGAGATAGAGATAGAGAGAGATGATAGAAAGAAAGGAGAGGATTAGGATTAGAGAGTAGAGAGAGGAGGAGGAGAGATGAGATGAGAGAGAAAAGGAAGGAGTAGAGAGAAGAGAGAAGATGGAGGAAGAGGAGAGAGAAAGGGAAAGAGTAGAGGAGAGAGAAGAGAAAGAAAAAGAGAAAGTGAAGAAGGAGGAAATTTGGGCGGATTTTGTTTGTGTGAGATGAAATGTGAGCCTTTAGATTAAGTTAGAATGAATCTGAGACGTTGTTGTGCTTTGTCAAATTATAGAATTCAAATTGAGTTCTGTTTTATTATATAGATTATATTATATAAAAAATTACCACCACATGGGAAGGCTGCAGGAAACATAAGATGTTCCTTGTTTTGCTAACAAATAACAGCCACGCGGAAAAAAAAAAAACCACATAATATAAAATAATATATATATAAATCGTCCAAAAAGAAAAAAATAAAGAATAAAGTTAATCTGAGAAACAAGTTTCACTGACTCAACTTTGCAGAAAAAAAAATCGACCACTTGACCGCATAAAAAAAAAAGTTTTTTCCGAAAAAGCAGCTTTTGAAGAAAAATTATATGTATTTTTTTTAATAAAATAATAATTTTATACAACAAATTATGCCCAATAAATTATTCTAAATTCATACCCATACATATATGGAATCAAAATAATTAATAATTCTCATAAAGTTTGGCTCTGATACCACTGTTAGATTTTGTGAAAATAAAAGCAACAATCAAATTGCAAAAATAGCGGAAGCAAAATAAAATCAGATTTTAAAAAATTTCACAAACCAATTACCCGGATCATTTTTTATGCATATTATTAATTAAACGAAGAATAAGAAATTATGAAATCATACCCTTGTAGAAACGAGCTTCCTCAGGTACGAGTTCACCTCCTACTTCTCCGCGATCTCCTTGAATCTCCGGGTTGATTCCTTCCTTTGATCAATGTAAGCCACCCAAATATATGGCCTTTAGAGGTGATCCACCAAGGAAGAAGAATTTTCAAGAAGAAGGGGTATTGGCTCAAACCCTAGTTTTCCTATCTCTATATAAAAAGAAAGTATTTCTCCAACTCTTGAATTACGATATTAGATATCCGATATAAGACTCTCATATAAAGATAACATGTAACCTATTTTAATTAAAATAAGGTATTATTTATTTAATTAAACTCTTTTAATTAAATGGGTTCCCTAATCCTATTAGGACAATTAATTAAACTCCTTAAACTAATTTTTTCCCTAATCCAATTAGAATAAATGAGAGTACTTATATTAAATTAATTCCTAAACCCTTTTAGAAATTAAAATAATAATAATTGTAATAATATTAATAAGACTCCTCTTATTAATTTATATTTAATATTTCTAAAATATTAAATAATAAATATTAAACTATTTAATTTATTCTATCACCATATATTAAATTAAATATACTTAATATATTATTACGATTATGCCATTAACTTCTTAAATAATTATTCTTCCTTTTATGGTGTGACCCTTTAGGTTCTCCATATTAAACCGGTTGTGAATAAATCAATTAGAACAATTCTAATCTCATTTAAATAAATAAATTAAACGAATAATTTATTTAAATAAATAATATTTATTCTACAATAGGGATAAGCCTCCCTAGCGATCAAAGATTTTCCAGATAATATAGATTTCAACATTAATCATAAAAGAACCTTTGAGTAAATAGTTACTGTGACAATTCAATTCTTCCACCATCTGAATGTCCCAATTAAATATAAGACATGAAATTATCACAAGTCTTATTTTATTTAATTATATGTATTTCGATTCTAAATGCAAAACTCCTAATGAATGCAAATTAGAAACTACTTTTTAATTTCATTTCACCTCGCCAAGATTCTTGGGTTGTCATTTATCGAATCACATATGACATTTCTCTTTTTTCTAGAAGTGGTAGATTCTTTATTGATCATTCATTATCTTCATATATAACTTATTACACCCAAGCATACCCTTTTGATATACACTAAGAGTCTTAAGGAATAAGTCAAAGTGTAATTCATTATATATAAGATACTATGATGATCTCAAGTCTAAGGATCATTTGTATTACTACTATCACTACAGAATTCTATTGACGCAGAAAGTAAAACTCCATTAGGTATTCCTTGGCGAGTCACGCTCGATGAACTTATTCTCTAATAAGACCTACATACTTGCTTTAGTGTCTCCACACAAATGATCATGAGATCAATCATCCTCATCCAATGAAGCAAAGAACGTACGTATTTCAATCTATCCGGATTCACTAATCCCTTTTTAGTAATCCATTGATTGGGAACATTTTAGTTTTGGCTATCTAAGAATTTAGATCTCATTAGCATGATCTCATCATGATTCTAAAAGCATTGCTTAAAACTATGGGTTTATCACATATTAAAACAAAGACCATGTAGATAATAAATGCCTTTAATAAATAATTCTTTTATTAATAAATAAATAAGATTGATTACACAAGATATGCTTTATCATCATACATGATCGGCTTGGCTTGATGCATAATACTTTCACGTGTCACAAGACGGGCCAAGTTTACGAAATGTCATCTGGTTCATCCCATTTGGTTGATAATGAGGAGAGAATGACGCGAATGTTTCTAAGAGGTTTGAAACCGGAGATACGCCAATATCTTATCTCTCATAAACCGTGTTTTGTATTCGGATGTTGTTAATAGGGCTCGATTATTGAGCGCGATAATGAGTCAACTCAATCAAAAGAGAAGCGTGACACAAAATGATAATACCAAAGAATAAAGCGATCATCAAAGCGGTGACAATAAGCGTGAAGGAATCAACATGCCAGAAATGGTAACCACTTTGTGGTAATCGTACAAAAACAATAAGAATGGACATTTCAAGAAAAGAAGATTCAACAATGATGGAAAGACGTCAAGATCAACACCGTCATTAAGGAAGGAGAACGACTACTCATCATATGCTTCAAATGTGGAGGGAGGACACATCACCAAACCGTATGCGATGCCTCCAAAGCATGTTATAATTGTGGAAGAAGGACACTGGTCCGATTTTGTCGATGCAATCAAGACAAGTCCAAATGGGATGGAGGCAGCGTGAGGTCGTCCCAGACATAAGACAAAACCGGTTGTTCAAGGAGAGCGTTTGTCGTGACCTCCCGTAGCAAAGTAAAACCAACGAAGTCATCACGGTGAAAGCTTATCATAAATTCTAGTGAAGTATATACCTTATTTGATACACCTAGTTTCTACCCATTCTTTATTTCTCCTACTTGCGCTTAACATTTAAATTTGACTCTAGGAGAAATTAGACTTTGACTTATCAGTTGAAACTCCGTTGGGAGAAACCTTCATTACATCCACTGTTTATAAGTCTGGTTTGGTTCAAATTGGTACCCTCACATTACCTGTCGACCTTATTTCATTTAAAATACTTGCATTTGACGTAATTCTAGGGATTGATTGGTTAACTACTCATCGTGCAAAAATTGATTATTTTCGTAAGGTTGTTAGCTTTCATATTCCTAATCAACCTACTATACGAATTCAAGCAACCAAACCATTAAAATCAATCACTGTCATCTCAAGCTATAAAGCTATTCGTTTATTGAAAAACGAATGTCAAGCTTTCTTAGCTCATATCACGGATCTAAACAAAAATAAATCGCCATTTGAATGATATTTCTATTGTTAATGAATTTCTGACGTATTCCCCGAAGAACTTCTGCTCACCTACCCATTAACGTGAAATTGAATTTTGTATCGACCTTGAACCCCAGACAAAAACCCATTTCAAAGCCCCATATAGAATGGCTCTATTGAACTTGTGAGTTAAAGACCCAATCGCAGGAATTGTTAGACATTGGCTTTATTCGTCCTAGTACTTCTCCTTGGGGTACTCCTATTCTATTCGTGAAGAAGAAAGATGGAAGTATGCGACTTTGTATTGATTATCGAGAGTTGAATCATATCACCATCAAAAATAGGTACCCATTGCCACGTATTGATGACCTATTTGACCAGTTGCAAGGCGCTAAATTCTTTTCAAAGATTGATATTCGTTCTGGATATCACCAATTGAAGATTAGAACTGATGACATTCCAAAGATGGCTTTCAGAACTCGGTACGGGCATTATTAATTCCTAGTCTTGTCTTTTGGATTGACTAATGCTCCTGCTGCCTTCATGGATATGATGAACCGAGTATTCAAGGAATATTTGGATCACTTTGTGGTCATTTTTATTTATGACATCCTTATTTATTCCAAAAGCCGTGAAGATCATGAGCAACACTTGAGGCTGATACTCTAAAAGCTTCGTGAATATAAGCTTTATGCCAAGTTGAAGAAATGCGAGTTCGGGCGAGGAAGTAGCATTCTTGGGCACGGGTATCAAGTCATGGAATATCCGTTGACCCAGAAAGATTGAAGCCATTCAAAGTCGGGAGCAACCTAAGTCGAAGACCAAAGATCGTAGCTTTCTCGAACTATTTGGTTATTATCGGAGATTCGTAGAAGGGTTTTCTCGAATCGCTACTCCCTTAACTCAAATTGACTTTTTAAAGATACAAAATTTGGTTGGAACGAGGATCATGAGAAGAGTTTTCAAGAACTCAAAGAAGACTCATTTCAAAGACTGCTCGACAATACCATCCTGCCTCGAGGATTTGTCATCTACAAATGATGCTTCGAGCAAGGGGGTTAGGATGTGTTCTCATGTAACATGGGAAAGTTATAACTTATGCCTCGATAACTCAAAGAATATGAGAGGAATTATCTTACTTATGATCTTGAGTTGGCGGTTGTTGTCTTAGTATTTAAAATTTGGAGGCATTACTTGTATGGGGAGAAAGTGGAGATCTTTGCGGATCATAAAAGCCTCAAATATTTCTTCACTCAAAAGGAACTCAACATGCGACAATGACGTTGGCTTGAATCATTGAAAGATTATGATCATACCATCCAATACCATCCTCAGAAAAGCAAACGTGGTAGTGACGCATTGAGTAGAAGATCATATCTTGGTACAAGTGCGATATTGTCAACGCAAAAGCCCATCTTATATGACTTACGCAAAGGATGGAGATAGAATTAAAGACTCCAGGACCCATGTGATGATGGCGAATATCTGAGTAGAACCAACTTTAATCGATAAAGTTAAAGTCGCTCAAGCTACGCACTGGAGGTGATGCGTATGAGGAAGAAAGTACAAAGGTGCTATCCGAAAAGCAAGAATCGATGAAGAAGGAATACTTGAGTCAACTCCGACTTTGTGTTCTAACGACCGATTTAAAGTATAAAATCATGATTGAAAGCGCACAACACACCGCTTGCAATTCATCCTGGGAGTACCAAAATGTATCGTGATCTTCGTCATACATTTTGGTAGAGCAATATGAAGAGAGAGATAACGTTGTTTATCTCAAAGTGTCTATCTTGTCAACGAGTTAAAGCGGAGCATCAAGTACAAAAGGTTCATTGCAACCACTTGAAATTCTAGAATGGAAGTGGGAGCACATTACTATGGATTTCGTTACTGGTCTTCCCAAGGTTTCTCAAGCCATAGATGCAATTTGGGTCATTGTTGATAGATTGACCAAGTCTGCTCATTTTTACCAATACAAGAAACTTATACACTTGAACGTCTTGCTTCAGTATGTATATAAACGAGATTGTAAATCAAGATGGTATCTTAGTATCCATAGTTTACGATCGAGACCCAAGATTCACTTCACGATTTTGGGTTAGTTTGCAAAAAGCTATGGACACAGATTTACGATTTAGTTCGCTTATTATCCTCGCATTTTGGATTTTGACCATCGAGAGGACTATTCAAACTCTTGAAGATTTATTAAGACTCTGTGTCCTCGACTTCAAGGGAAGTTGGGACAAGTTCTTACCATTGGTGGAGTTTTCCTACAACAACAAGCTTATCGCTAAAGTATTGGCATGGCTCCATTCGAGGCGTTATGCGGAAGAAAGTGTCGCTTCTCAATATGTTGGGATGAGGTTGGGTGAAGCAACGTTGTTGGGGCCGGAGTTGAATACGTATGACTACTAAAAAAGATTCAAACGATCCGACAACATATAAAAACCTCACAAAGACCGATAAAAGAGTTATCCGATCTTCATCGAAAGGACGTGGAATTCGATATCGGAGATCATGTGTTGTTACGTGTTGCTCCATGGAAAGGAGTTACGAGATTTGGAAAGAGAGAAAAGCTAAATCCTCGATTCATCGGCCCATTTTAATCTTCGATCGAAGTAGGGATCGTAGCTTATAGACTTTGCTTTCTGCCAAGTATGTCTCGTGTTCATAACGTTTTCATATATCCATGTTACGTAAATATGTGAAAGACCCGAGCCATATTATTGAGTTAGAACCGAGACGAAATAATGCGGAAGATTTAACGTATGAAGAGGTTCATGTTCAAATCTTGGATAAGAAGGAACATATTCTACGCCTCCAAGGTTATACCTCAAGTCAAAGTGTTATAGAGGAAACCACGATGTTGAGGAAATGACCTGGGAGTTAGAATGTAAGACCCCAAATAATTAATAAATGAAATTTAATTTCCTCTAATTATTATTTTGAAATAGTAAGGGTTGATTTGATTAATGTGGATAGTTATGGGTAAAATCTGCAAGTATTTCAAAATAATGAAAGGGTTATAAGATATTCTTCCTGTTGGGAATATTCGCATGCGGCCAGCCAATCTTTTGTGGGCCCTATAACTAAAAAAGCGATTGGATGAAGAAAAAACGACAAATATAAGTTGTTTAAAAATAACGAGCGTAGTTATTCTGAATTATCATCGTTAAAATACTTCGGTGGCTAAAATACGATGAAGCACACCAGATTGCACCAATTATTGATTCTTACGTAAGAAGCACTACTCAATAATTGTTATAGTAGTTATCGCTCAAAGATTTTATTTTATTGATTCAATAATTGCTGCGTTGATATTTTATATTCTTTGTTGTTTCAATAATTGTCATTACACAAGATTTTTTCATTATCGAAGCAATAATTCATATTATCTGAATAATATTATTAGATAACATTATTGGCAATGTCTAGAAAGTTCTGCTTCAAGGAGGTTTGGTCACCTAATCATATACTTCTTATCTGGAAAGCCCCTCTTTCACAGGGACCGCCTGTTGTCAATATTGTGATTACGTAATATTATTTGTGAATAATTAATTATTGATTCATATGATAAGGAAAATATTGATTTTATGTGGATATAGATGGAGAAAATTTTAATGTGACAATTGTTAAAATTGAAATTTTATCTTTTTCCGATAAAATAATTCATTTAAATATATTATTATATTTTAATAATATTATAATGATGATATTTTTACGATGAATATGGGATATATGAGTATATGTGGAGGAGGAGTATTTTTGTTATCAAAATATTTAAAGCATGTTTATTGTGTTTCATGGACCCCATTTCTCGATTGAAATTTGATTATAGCACAGTAAAATCGCTCGTTTGTGGATTTCATTCCAATTTCTTTTTGGAATTTGGAAAAACTTTCTTACGCAAAGTTGTAGAGAATTGATTTTTTATAAAAATTACGAGATTCAATTTTCCTCGACAAAAGGGCTATTTATTATGAATTATTGAAGTTCAAGCTCCAAAATAATTAATTTTTGAAGTTTTAAATATTTTTTTTACAAAAACGTTTTTTGCATGTGTGAGGCATGTGTTCAATTCTTTGATTTCAGATTCAAAGGTGTATGTGAAGATTATATATATATATATATATATATATATATATTAATATTTTAATAAATTTTCTGCTTTGGTGTTAAAGCATTTTCCTATAAATAGGTGCTTAGGTTAGAATTGAAAATTACACCGTAAATTGAAGTTTTCTCTTTATATTATCGAGCGTATTCTTGTGAGTATTTTGAGTATACTTTAAGTATTGTTATACTGTGCAAGTTCAAGTTATAGCTTATATCCGAGATTCCAGCTTAAATCTCTTTGTTTTCCGAGGTAAGGGATATTATTTTTTTCAGAATGATATTATTTCTTCAATATCATTATTCGAAATATTGATCTCAAGTTTTATCAAATTTAAAACTTTTGGTGTCGAGAGTTACTATTCACGATATCAAGACTATCCACGATATCGACCTTTATTCACTTAATACTTGCCTTTATTCATCGAAAAATAAAAATTTTCCTTTTCGCCTAAAATATCTATTGTGGATACTAGCTTTGATTGTATCCATGTTTTGATCATTCTTGAATTTTACACCACTATGATTATTTTTGAGGTATTTTGGACATGGATAAAACAAAAGTACGAAATCCTTAATCTTTAATCCTTGTCATTTTGTTTCAATTGGATTCGCTTTTTTAAAAATATTTTCATCATCCTCGGTCTTAAATGATGATATTATTGAATATCTTTGGCCAGAAAGTGCAAAGATGAATGATTTCGATGAATATCTTTGGCAGAAAAGTGCAAAGATGAACAGTGTTTAGATGAACATGACTAATCGATGAATATCTTTTGGCTGTAGTGCAAAGATGAATATTTGATTCCAGATATATATTGATTGATGTTACAGGATAAAAGATAGACGATGAACTTTAAAATTCATACATGTAAGATAGTAGTTTGCATTCTCTACTTAACTCTTCTAATGAATTATTATTTCATTAATAATATTGATTTAAAACTTGTTGTCTATTGTATTCTATTAGATTTTTCCCTCTTGAAGACTAACGATAATTTTGTTGTATATTATCTTAGTCATAATATTCTTCTTTACCGGCTAGTTGAGCTCACCCTTTTCTTTTTTGTTCCATTTTTCTTCTCGGGAGGCGAGAATGTAGCGAAAGATTTAGCTCAGGTAATGGAATGATGGTTATAGAGAGAGTTGTTTAGTAGTCCTCACTATTTTGTAAAATAATGTATCAATAAATGTGATGAGGATTTATTTGGGTATAGATATTGTCTGTAAGATAATATTTGTATTCAAACTCACAGCTTTACTATTGTAATAATAAAGTTGTAGTTGTTTCACATCGCAGTATGACAACTCCTAATGGGTGATGTATACCTATTTGGGGGCCACATAGAATCAAATGAAATCAAGGTATCTTTACCTCTTCGACATACCAGTGTATACCCTAATTTCGAGGGCTAAATTTCATAAGAAGGGAGATCAGAAGACCCCATCTTTTATAAATAAAAATGAATTTTCTATAAATATCATTTTGAATATTATGAAATAAATTTGATATAATGTTATAGTTATGGGTAATATTTAGAAATTTTGCAAAAGTACGTAAGTAAGTTGTTATATAATATTCGATTGGTCGGGAATATTCGATGCGACAAGACAATCATCGGTGGGACCCATATAATGTAATTATTGTCGGATTGAGAAAACGACAAAAATATTTTTATGAAAATAACGGCGGAAGTTTTACTGGTTGATACTTTGAACTACTTTCGGTAGTAAAAGTACAAAGAATAATGCTGCGTGGTTGCATAAGAAGACATGAAGATTGATTATTAATGCTAATGTGAGAAGTCACTCACTTTGATTCAATTATTGTTTATATTTTATATTTTATTAAATCAATAATTGAGATGACGAAGTTATTAATATTATTATTTGCATTATTAACGATGTCTGTAAGTTACGCCAGGAGAGGTTTGGTCACCTAATTGCTGCTACAATAGGGAGAAATCTTTATCGAAAGCCCCTCTTTCCGGAAAACGACCTAGTCGATTAATAGTGTGAATAATAATAATGATGATGAAGTTTTGTTTTATTCGTATTATTAACGTAATAAAACAAAAAAACTTTTTATATAAAACAGAATACTTTTATAAAAGTTATTCGTTTTATTAGACTAATAGTAAATTTTTTTATATAAAATGTAATACTTTTATAAAGTTATCTGCTTTTATTAGACAATAATTAGAATATATTATATTTTATTATGCATAGTGTTTGCATAATATGCATAATGTTTGCATAATAAAATCTTTTTAAAAGTTATTCGTTTTATTAGATTATAAATAGAATATATTATATTTTATTTAAAAGATTTTGCTTTAAATATGGACCGTCCGATTAAAGTAAATCAATCAACTGCTCATGGATTGGTTACTATTCATTCCATTCTTCTATAAATGAAGCTTATTCCTTCATTATTTCTTACGAATTCACTTTGAAACTCTGTAGAGAGAAACTATAGAGAGAAAAGAAGAAGAGTATTTTGTTACTTCACTACTCGATATCAAGTTTCTTTTTACTAGTAGTGGGTATTATTTCTTTTTGTATTCATGAAGAGAACTTCTATTATTCCATCTTTATTATTCTGGTTGAATAACTCAGATACGCTGCTACCCTACCTATACTTGGTGAAATTCTTTTGTATTCCATTCTTTATTATTCGTTGGAATATCCTCGTTGCATTTCACGCCTTGGACCGGGTTCCGCCTTTTATTATTATCTGCTGGAACATCCAAGTTGGTGTGAATTTCACCGACCGTTCCGCCATTTAGTATTCTCGTTGGAATAACATGTTTATCTAAGTATCGCATGCATGGTGATTTTTGTTGTTATTCCATTCTTTATTATTCATTGAATATCCCGCTTGGTCGTATTACGCCCGACCGATTTCGTTATTTATTATTCTGATAGAATAACCTGTCTATGCAAAGTACCGCATGCATGGTGATTTCTTTTGTTATTCCATTCTTTATTATACTCAGTTGGTTAAAGTTTTGACTTCTACACTCCATGAAATTAGTAGAATATTCTTGATATTTGCGCTTCATCCAGTATCTTTTCATGGAAATATTTTCTGAGTATTTTTAAATTTTACTTTACAAAGAAGTATCATGTTGACAATTTGGACGTTATTAGTTCCTAAATAAATTAATTCTTAAACTTATTTTATTGAATTCTTATATCATTGTCATCATCCTCATGTTTATATTATTTTTGAAAGTCATCTGTGGCCTGTAGTGCATGATGGACTTGGTCCGATTATGATCGTGGATTATTCGGTAATCATGAATCGTAATATTACAAATGATGTGGTAAAATCCTCATCGTCGAAAGTGCATTGATGGACGTTGTTGGCATGATCATGACCATTGATAAATACACAAATATCCTCGGCCTGTAGTGCATGGATAATTTATGGTCGTGACCCTAATGAATATCCTTGGCCGTAGTGCGTGGGATGATGTGGATTATTTATTGTCGAGTCTCAACGATAAAAGTGATGAAAACCTTTTTAAATCATAAAAGATAGTAGATTTTATTCTCTACTGACTCTTTTAATAGATTGCATGTTCTCACCGCAGCTTAAACTTGATGTCATTGTATTTTATCGCTTTAACAATCGCTGAGGAGATAATTTATTCAGTATTATCTTAGTCATAATATTTTATTACCGGGCTAGTTGAGCTCACCCTTTCTTTCACCGTTCTTTTCGTGAAATGAGAACGTGGCGGACTAAATGAGGAACGGGAGTGATGGTCCCAGATGGTGTCTTAAGAGTCCTCGCTATTCTCATTAAATAAAGGTGATAATAAATATAATGATGACTAAATTGAGTGTGTATATTGTCTAGATGACAATATTTGTATTAAAACTCACAGCATGTATTTTGTCGTATTTTACATGACTGTTGTATAATCAAGTTATATTTGAATTTAGTACTATATATTTGACGACTCAAAATAGGTGATATATACCTATTTTAGGGGCGCCACAGAGGGTATATGTTGTCCAATTAATGAACACAGGAAAGATTTTTTTTAATGACTAATTTGACTAATGATTGTTTTGTCATTTTATCACTTTAGTAGTTAAAATTACTCTCCCGTTTTAATTTATTAGGTGGTTGTTGAATTTTTACAAATTAATTTGAAATATTTTTAAATTGAAATAATTTATTAAAAATATAAATTAATAAATTTTTAATATCTTGTAATGAATATAAAATTTGAATATTATCGTTCAAAATTTATTGAAAAAAATGATGAGATAAATAAATTAATAATTAATATATGAATATTATTGTAAACTAAGTTATTAATGCTTCTTTAAAATATACAAATGACAAATAAAAGTAACAAATTTTACTATCTAAAAGACAAATAAAAAGGAATAGAGCGAGTGATTTACAATATTCATCATTACATTTAATTAGTAACATTATGAGAATTCATGTTAATAGAAATATCAAGCATGCACACGCATACTAAGATAACACAGTATATAAAGTAATTAAAAAAATTGCGAGAGATCTCAAAAATAAATTATAAAAATAATTTAGAGAATATAAACAATCAAACAAAAAATAAACTAGTTATTTAGTTCTCTCTATATCCTCATTATCTCTAGTCTCTAATACTCTAAGCTTTGTTGCTCTTGGTGTATCATTCTAAATAAACTACTTGTTTAATTCTCTCTAAACTCATTCCCTCTAGTCTATACTACTATTAAGCTTCGGTGCTCTTGGTGTATCATTCTAGCAAGATGAAAATTCATAAAAAGTGTGTTATAGCTGAAAATCCTAAACTCAAGAAATATTAATGTGCGGGATCAATTTTAATATTCAACAAAAATTATTATTACTCGATTTTAGTATTAAGATTTATATATATTGTCACAATTACCCTGCATGAATTAAGGGAAATAAATATGCGGCGCCTTCAATCGGTAATATGACAGTGTGACAATTCTCAAATTGCTCCTTGTTCCTCAATATTCATTCAGCTCGATTGACTTGTTACTTTAGCCAGTTTTGGTCTCAGTTGCTTTGTTGTATATCACCATATGTTTGTAGTAATAGATTTTTTTTTTATTCTTACAATTCCTCCATGTGCTGCTTAAAGTACCTAATATGTACTCTCAATACGAGTCCAATAATTTCAAGTATCAGATATTGACTTTCCATATTTAGCAAAAAAAATAAAAAAAGAAGAAGATATTGACGTGCCATGAGATGCGGGGAAGGGACAGGGAGAGGACTAACTTGTTTGCCTTGTAAAGAAATTTAATTTACGAATCATGAACATTTCGCATAAATATCACTTTCATTTGGAAAAAAAGATAAATTCTTTTATTCAAACGTAGGGGCTGTGCATAATTTTTATTTTTTTTTGTTTTTCAGACCGGATTGGACCGAACTGGTCGGTTCAATAAAAAAAAACCCGATCCGATTTCGGACAAAAACATTGGTATATACCGATTTTTCGATACCAGTTTCAGTACAGAATTTTTATAGTTTAATATTACAGGACCGGACCAGTATATACCGGTTTTTCAATTTTTTTTATTAATAAATAATTAATAATAATAATAATAATAATAATAATAAAAATATTAATAATAAAATAATGATTATAATAATAATAATAATAAAATAATAATTATATTAATTTTTGGTATTTATTCGGTAAAAACTAGTATTTCAGATATCTTAGCCTAACTCCAGATTCAGCAGATCGATATTAAAATTTGGCTAATTTTGATATCTGACCAATCTTGCTCAAAGTCATATTTACCTATTGTACACCTCAATTCAAAGGGGTTGTTAAATAAGACTAAAAGGGTTGTTTACTAAAATTGAATGAAAAATTTTGAATGTATATGAGAATAGACTTAAATATAAATTATTATCTTAAACTATTAACCTTTTTTCACTTCGGTGATTGACCTTTTAATTTTTTCAATCAGATTATTAAATTATAGCTTAAATATGAATTAGTACCCTAAACTATAGGCCGCCATATTCCACTTCGGTGATTCACCTTTCAATTTTGTCAATTAAATGATTGAACTATTAATTTTTTTCAATTATAACAAATTAAATATACCACGTCAGAAATTGCTAACGTGACTACTTGTGTGGGGCCAAAGGAAGCTGGTGTGACAAAAAAAATAATTTTTTAATTATGAATTAAACAAATATGATTTTATAGAGGGTAAATTGGTCCAACGACAATTAACATAAATCAAATTAATTTATAAATTTAAAACAAGTTACAAATAATATTTAAAATAAAAATATACTAAAAAGTAAAAATCTTTAAATGTTTTAGTATATCACAAAATTAGAAAGAAAAACAAAAAATAAATTTAAACATATCAGAAGAGAAATCAGATCAGATCTACTCTTTTAAATCCATCATCAACAACCAAATTCTTCAAGCCACCCATTCTTTCACATACACAACACAATCGGAGAAGATAAATCTAACAAGAGTCAGACGGATCTGCCGCGACACAAGCCACCCATTCTTTCACATACACTACACACTTCTTCTCTTTTTCTATCCCTTTCCCAGTTCCACGAATCTGCCGCCATGAAAATCGATGATGGGGGTTTTTATGGTCGGAGGAGAGAGAAAAGGGGGCGGAAGAAGATGATGGTTGTACAGATCTGGAGGTTGAAGAAGATGAAGAGTTCGTCGCTGCTTCCTGACTTCCGGATCTGGAGGTTGAAGAAGGAGGTTGTACAGATTGAGATTTTTCTTCTTTGTTTGCTTCTATACTGTTTTCTGATTTTTGTATTGTATGATGGTTATACATTTTTTTTTGCTTTCTGACTTCTTGACTTCGCTGCTCCCTATAATGGTTATACAATTTTTTTTGTATTGTATGATTTAATGATTTTTGGCTGCAGATCTTGATCTTTAATGTTTGGCTAAAAGGAGTTTTTGATCGATTTTTAATGGTTTTAGATTTTGGAAGTTTAAGAAAGTAAAAATGGAGATGAAGGTCTGATCGATTTTTGACCGATCTTGATTTAGTTTTCTGATCGACAAAATTAAAACTTTTAATGATTGGAAGTTTTAGTTTTCTGATTTAATGATTGGAAGTTTTAATTAGTTTTGATGTATTAAGTGAATAGGGTGGGACTATTTTACCCTTCAATATAACAAATATGTTTTATCACAATTTAAGAAACTATTTTTTTTATACACATCAGCTGAGATGTGTCTCACTAAGGTAGTTACGTCAGTAATTTTTGATGTGACAATTTTAATTAAAAAAATTAATAATTTAATTATTTAATTGATAAAATTAAAATTTTAATTATCAAAATAAAATATGACCTATAATTTATAATAGTAATTTATATTTAAATTTTAAATTATTAAAAAATTTTATTTTAATTTAATTTAAATTGTGACATTATAAATTAATCACGTGATTTAAACGCTACGGCTGATATGTCAAAAAATAATAATTTTTATTCCATTATTATCATTTTAAATAAACAAAAAGATGAAATCATATAAAGCGGTATCTAATTTTCTCCATCTTTTATCAACCCACATACCCAATTCAGCAGGCAGCAAAAAAATTGATTCAAACACGTATCATCTCAAATAAAGTTATCGACTCCAAATACTCCATCGTTATCTTATTGTTTTAAACATCAAATTCAGATAAAGAGAGAATTTGATTGAAACAACGAATCAGCCGAAACAACAGAGATTTTTTTTCGATCGGCGTCGTTTTGGCGATGTTAATTTTTTCCCCTTTCAGATCTGAGTTGTATATTTTATCTGGGTTTGCAATTGAATGCAATAATCAATTTCATTTCATTTTTGCTTAAGTTTGAGGAATACATGGTTTTGATCTATTTTTTTTTCTTTTTCTGTGTTGGATTTGGGAATGCAGGGATGGTGTTTGCGGTGGCTTAGGAAGGCGTGGTAGCCATGGGTGGCCGTTGTTGAAGAAGAAGATGATGCCATTTTCGATCTCTATTATCTTCTTTTTGATTGTATTACTGTTTTCCAATTTTTTTTATATTTTCTCTCTATGGTTTCTCAAACGATTTGGGGAGCAAATCGAGAGATTGTAGGCTGTGTAGTTCGTGGATTGAACCATTTTGGCGGTTACTTAATTTTTCGAATTAATTTTGTAAGTATTTAGACGTTTTAGAGAATCATCATTTTTTTTGCTGGATTGGTTCTATGGAGTTCTTGCATCATTCAGAAGGAAGATCCTATCATAATTATATGAAATTAATTTTATTTATGTTAATTGGAGTTAATATGGAATGTTATTATTATTTTACTCTGTTCAAAAAAAATAATTTAAAATAATATTTTTATAATTACACATAAGCATTAGCCGGACTGAAGTAAATTTTTTTTATAATTTAATAATCTAATTAAAAAAAATTAAAAGATTAACCATTGAAGTGGAAAAAAACTAAATAGTATTTGAACGAAATAGAAGATCTAAATATAAAATAAAATATTGTTTGATTGTTCATTGTCTGCCTATGTGTATTATCTTATCCCAACCTCATGTTACGAACATATATTTATTATGTAATTATAAATAAATAATATTATTTAAAAAAAAAATTAAATATAATTTTTAAATAATCTTTGATAAAATATACTCTCCGTCCCACATTAATTATTCAGGTTTTAAATTTTTAAAGTTAAATTAATTATTTTTAAAATTAATAATTAAATATATATAAATATATTTTTAAAATTATAAAATTAAAATTAATAATAAATTGTATATACTTTCTTTTGCTTATAATTTCTTCACCTATATACATTATAAAAATATTAATTTTAAAAATAGTCAATTTAATTTTAAAAAATCAAAACTCAACGATTAATTTAAAACGGAGAAAATACTATTAATAATATAATTTTAAAATAAAACACTAAAAAAATGTTAATAACATTCTATAATATGTAAAATCAAAACAAAAGACTGCAACACTATTTATTAAATTAATTATTGATCAATTTATTAAAAAAAACAAAAATAATTTATACATAACAAATTATTAAATATAAATTTTAATTATCTAAAAGAATATGTAAATAAAAATATCATTCAAAACAATTTTTGGAAGACATTCAATTTATTCATCAGATTCAAATTCAAAATGTGATAGTGATAGTTCTATCCCTTATTCCCTTCAAGATTACAATTTCGATTCTATCCGTGGGGATAAAATAAAAAAAATTAGATAATAGTTTCAGAAGCAAATGGAGGAGGAGGAGGAGGGAGGAGGAGGAAGAGAAACCATTAATCAGATAATTGTAGTCTGGACGATTTTATTCGATCGACATAATATTTTCCGAATCGTCAATCATCACTTCAATGGCAGCTCATCGGAATTAAATTAAAATACAAAATTTTCAAAAAATGAAACAAGCAGAAAGAAAGAGAAGAGGCTCAGAAGGATCCATTGGTATTTTCTCAATCAGAAGGAAAAACAATCCCTCAGAAAATAGGTAGGTTTTCAACATCATAGCCTCAATTAAGAGATGAGAAATCAAATGAGAAACGGAATTTTAGAGACGGAAAATAAAGACGAGAGAGGATGACGATGTATTCTTCATTGGCTTGGCGGAGGTAATGAGACAAGCCAACCATCTTTGTATTATATATTTACAAAATTAGGGTTAGGGTTTCTCTTTTACTCGGGAGTTTATTATCCGGAGGTTAATTACAAAATTACCGCTACCATTTTTAAGGACTTGTTTGGTAGGCAGGAATGAAATTTCGTCACCGCAATTAGCTTCTCGTTAGTCAAATTTGCAATATAAATATATTTTTATTTAAAGGTGAATGGATACTGTCTAAAAATTTAATTAGTCAAATTTGCAATATAAATATATTTTTATTTAAAGGTGAATGGATACTGTCTAAAAATTTAATGCAAGAGCCTAATCTTTCAAAAAATTTTTATAAAAATATTATATGCCAAAAAGGCAAAAAATTATTATCTTTGAATAAGAAATAAAAAATTAGAAGTTTATTACGTGAAATTAATTACATAATTATAATAGAGATGATGATACGCGTACATATGTTTAAATAATAAATAGGTTAAATCATTAGTAGCCCGCCTGTTACTTTAATGGAGTAGTATTTTCTCCATAATTGTTTTTTCATAAGTTATTTTATACCGTTTAAGATTTGTTTGACTACATCTTATATGCTATTTGTATAAAAAAGTAAAAAAATAAATAAATCAAATAACCTCTTCAATTTCACATTTGTAGAGGGATGAGTCGGTTTGCGATGCCTAGCCCCATGCAATAATTAACCCATTCCCAAATTTCCTTCTATATAGTTTCTCACTGCAGATCCTCCATGCCTAAATCTAAAAATGCCAAAAAAAAAGGAGACATAATAATCAAAAATGGAAACTCTCAAACATCCCAAATGGGCTTTTCCATGGCTGTATCCCCATGTGAGAGCTGCTGCTGAAAAGGATTCATCATTTGCATTCCTTCAAGGCCCATTCTTTGATGCTGCTGCTGCTGTTCATGTAAATTTGGTGGCCTTGATCCTCCAATTCCCAAGAAATCAACGGTCAACATATCATTACCGGCAGCAGGCCCACTCCCTCCAAACCTTGATGGGCCTGCTGGGTTCTGGCCCAAATCATTTTCATGATGTTCAATGTTCTTCATGAACCCTCCTCCATGGTTTTGATTATGAATATGATCACCTCCCATCAGCATTTCACCAAACATCCTCATATCGTTCATGGACGGCGAGCTTCCGGCAGCTGGGCCAAACATCTGGTCTATTTCTTGTGGGCCCTTTTGCAGCAACTGGGTTGTGAATCCTCCTCCGTTGATTCCCACCAAACTTGTTTGATCAGGTGATTGTGTTGAAAAATTTTCATAGGAGTTATTAGTAGTATTATTTTGCATCATGGGCCCCGCCATATTACTAACAAAACTTTTCTGCATCATGGGAGAGTTGATGCTGTTACTTGCAGTTGCACCCATTTGGGCTGCTTTCTGCAATAAGGAAGTGGCAGACATATGGGCCGCACCCGGAAGCTGCCCAGTCCCATTTTTACCTTCTTGTAGGTAATTGAGGCTTGAAGGACTGTTTGAGCTAAGATGAAGGCCCGAGGAAGATGAAGGTACATTGTTTCTCGGGCCCCCAAAAAGGTTACCTGAACTGCTTGAGAACATGACAGTAGATGTGTTCATGGGCTTAAAGGACATTGGGCCAAGGTCTTGAGGGAGGGATTTTAGTGGGTTTTTGGGATCATAATTAATGTTATTAAAATCAGACATACCCATAGATGTGGTTGATGAGATGAGCTCATGAGGTATTTGGGACTGTATGTTTGAGCCCATGCTATTGATGAGTCCTTGGTTTACTTTGCTGTTCTCTTCAGCTAGTGCATCACAGAAAGCTCTGTGAGTTATAAAGCTATCTCTCCTGTACAAATAATTAAATGTTTCAAATGTCAAGTGTTTTACAAACAGAGTAGCTATACTAGTGGATCGATGTGAGTCATGTGACAAAGACTCAAAACTATATATATAGTTTTGATTAATAAAATAACAGATATTTTATAATTAATAAGAATAATGAAATGACAAAACTATATATATATATATATATATATATATATATATATATATATATATATATATATATTCGTTGTTGTTTTGGATCGATCGTTACAATAACCAAATATTCATTAGTTTGTCTTTTTAACTTTATGCTTCATGACATGGAGTCCATGTTGACGTACGTGAGACAAAAAGGGATGAAAGATCGGTCTGAAATATATATATATATATATATATATATATATATATATATATATATATATATATATATATATATATCATGCACAAATATTGATCAATAATCCATATATGTCCTAGCTAGCTTGTACTAATTAATTCTTTTGGGAACCCTAAGTAAGAAGAGTAATGCTAATTAGTTAGTTTAATTCCTTTGTTTTGGACAAATTAAAAGAAAACTAGCTAGTCATGCAAGTTCGAATGCCCAACGAATTAAAAGCAGCATACGTACTTGACACATTTCATAAAATCTCATTTAGTACTGTAAATACTAAATAAGAGTACTGAAAATACTTTTACTAGCTCCGAACTAACTTTTCAGAAACTATATATATATATATACTAGTGCTAGCTAATAATTGTATAAATTACGATAAGATATATAAGATTACTAAAATATATAATCAAAAATATAATTACGTACGTACGTACGTACCTGGAGAAAATAGTTCCACAATCACATTTATACTCCCTAGTGCCACAAGTTTTTTGGTGAGCCTTCCAATCGGATTGCACCGCATATTTTTTGGAGCATTTGTCACATTTCCATTTTTTCTCCCCATGTTTCCGGCTAAAATGCTTCTTGATCCCTGTAAGATCACCTAATGCCCTAGCCGGATTGTGGTGGACACAAGTCGGCTCCGGGCATATATACACCCGTTTCCTCACCTCGGAGCTCGTTCTTTGCCGGAGCTTCCACGGAAGATTATGACCTCTCCGGTGCAACTGCAAATTTTGGTCCCTTTGGAACCCCTTGTTACAAATCTCACACACAAATCTGTTGGTTGCCATTAGTGTAGTTGGAGATAGAGCAATAACTTCCGCGGTTGGATCTATATATGTAGTTATATTAAAATATATTCAAATTATTAATCTTGTCACAATTAAGTAATTAATGAAATCAATATATATATATAGTACTATATATATATTGACCAAAAAATATATAGCCAAAACAATATTTGGGAACAAAAAGGTGCAAATTGTGCAATCAAGCACAGTACTTTTAACCAATTATTGTAATCTTTCTTATAAGCAATAATTGAACCATTAAAATAGCATTTCTTTTAGAAAATTGCATAAAGAAAATTTATGTGATGGTGGTGGGAAGTAATAAAAATTAAACATGCTGATGTACATATAATTATAGTCAATACTTACAGACTATATATATATATATATATACTATTTGGATACAGGTGATTAGAGATTAAAATACTAAATAATTTTAAGAATTAATTCATATATAGGGTTGATCATATCATGGAAGGAAGGAAGTAATTGCCTGGAGTTCCTGGTAGATTTCTTTTCCTCTTAGCAGCTGCGTGTTGTTGGGAGCTTGAGCCACTGCTATTATTCGCGCCGCCACCATGGAATTGATCATCATGTTGTTGTGGCTGAAGCTGAAGCTGTTGTTCTTGATCATGAACAATTAGTTGGTGGACTTCTTCTCCAGTATTTCCTGAAGACAAACTCCCTTCTTCACCTATTATATTTGACATCAAAATAAAATAAAATTAAGTGAGATATACAAGTATAGCAGCAGCAGCAGCAGCAGCTAGTTTCTTAATTTTTCTGTCTTTTTTTTGTGTAAGCTAGCTATAGAGATCTCTCTTTTTCTTGTTGTTGGTGAAATTAATGTAAGCTAAAATTGGAGGATTAATGAACATAAAATTAGGAATATCTGCTATGACTAAAGGAAGACAAAACACCAGGGAATTCTCCTTTATTTCTGGTGATGAGAAGAAAGAATAAGAGAAAGACGTGAAGTTTTAATTAGTCTTCTTTGGCTTTTATATAAATATATATAAATATATATATATATATATATGTGTGTGTGTGTGTGTGTGTGTGTGTGTGTGTGTGTGAGACCAGACCACTAGAAAGGGAAGTGGCCCAAAATTTTATTTGTTAATTTTAATTAATTAATTAATGGGTTCTTTACATAAGTATACAACAAATAGAAAGTAATTATAAAAAAAATGCATTAACCAAATAATTACAAAAAGATTGTACATATTACAAAAATAGTACAATTCACATTAATAAGGAAACCTAAAATCAAGGACAAATAACTGCCATAATTAATAATTCAAATATTTGGATCTAACAACAAAAACAAATTTAAATTCAAAATAATAATTCAAATTTAAATATTCAAATTCAAATCTTCATCTCCCTCACATACACTTTGAAATAATAGTCCGCCGCTACACCTCACATACTCCGCCGCTACACCGCCGCTAATCTACGTTGTCCAAAACGCCAATGAGAATAAGAAGAAGATTCGCCCTACAAAAAATTTAAAAATAAATAGATGTAACTTTTAATGTTCTGAAATTTTTTTTATAACTATTTTGTTACTCATAAATAATCAAATGGTTACCTTTGTATGAATGGTTGGCTACCAACTGCATCACATTCAAACGAAATTGGTAACTTAATAAATTAAATTGGTTATCTTGGTCTGAAAGTTTGGCTACCAACTGCACTATGAAAAAACTGCAGGTGTGGATGTGAATTAGTTACTTTGGTATGAAGGTTTTGTTACCTTGGTACGAAAATTTGGTAACCAACTGTACTAAGAAAAAATTTAAAGTGTGGAGGTTGATTGATTACTTTGATATGACAGCATTGGTTACCTTGGTATGAAGGTTTGGTTACCATCATCCAATGTTCATATCCACCGCCACCAATTGTCGAATCTTCATACCCACCTCCATTTTGACCTTCATTTTGAGAAGCTTACCGGAGATATCCAGGTTGGTTGACTCATAAATATATACATGATTTGACAATGAAAATATGATGACGAGAGGTTGGAAATGTCACTAGAATGGCAAATTGATATATAGCTAGGGTCAAGCAAAAGATGTAAAGGAAGTTTAAAATGAGAGACATACTCCACAAAGGAAGCCGAATTAATGGTACATTTGGGAAACCAGGATATAAGCCGAGTTGTCTTGATTGATCAAATACAAATTTTCCTCGAGAGAATTGCTTATTATGTTGGTTAGGATGGCATGAATCGATACCATATGAATACATAATTAGTCACCAAGGAACATATATATATATATATATATATATATATATATATATATATATATATATAAATACGTTGAAATGAAGAAGAAGGGTGATGACTAACTAATGCAGTTTGTTATAGATGAGGAGAGAGAGAGAAGCCATAAATTAAGAATTCTAATTGAATACTAATTCCCTAAATTAAGGAATCCTAATTGAACTATTATTGTAAATAAATATGAAAGTGTTTTAGTTGTGTAAAGATTTTATGAGGGCACTATTGTTGTAATTATTCTTAAAAATGTAATAAAATATGTAATTCATCCTTAATTAATTGCCTTCATTAATAACAACCTCTCCGCGGCCCATCTTCTTCCCATAGAATAAATTTTGGGATGAATTACATATTCTATTACATTTTTAAAAATAATTACAACAATAGTCCACTCATAAAATTTCTACACAACTAATACACTTCCATATTTATTTACAATATTTGTGCAATTAAGATTCCTTAATTTAGGGAATTAGTATTCAATTAGAATCCCTTAATTTAGGGATTAGTTATACATATGACTTCTTCTCTCTCTTCTCATCTATAACAACTGCATCACCATTCTTCTTTATTTAACGTATTCTTTCTCTCTCTCTCTATATATATATATAGGAGTACTTGATAGTACAAAATAAATTGAAATCTCAAATCTGTGAATCCAAAATGGAAAACTCCTCGCTGGAAAAGTTGATACTAGTAAGTCGAGAATCGAACAGGGTGGTGTATGTGACAATTAATCGTCCCAAGTCACTGAACCTCACGAACGGCGGCATGATGGGGATTTGGCGAGCATTCAAGAGCTTCGACGACGATAATTCCGTGCGAAGTCGTGAATCTCTCCTGCCTGTTCATCGTTTCTTACGCTCCGTCTCCCCATGATGGTCGTATCGGAATAATCAATTGCTTTTCCGACGTCATCCTCACCCCTATCCACGACAAACCTTCAATTTTTTTATATTGCAGTGGGTTCTAAAGTAACTAATTCAGTTTTATTAAGTTACCAATTATTTTGAATGTGATGCAGTTGGTAGCCAAACCTTCATTCAGTTGGTTGCCAAACTTTCAGACAAAGGTAACCAATTCATACGGCACACCTTCAATTTTTTCACCTTTACACCTTCAATTTTTTCATATTGCAGTGGGTATCCAAGGTAACTAATTAAGTTTTATTAAGTTACCAATTATTTTGAATGCCATTTAGTTGGTAGCCAAACCTTCATTTAGTTGGTAGTCAAACCTTCATTCAGTTGGTTGTCAAACTTTCAGACTAAGGTAACCAATTCAATTTTATTAAGTTACCAATTTTATTTGAATGTGATGCAGTTGGTAGCCAACCATTCATACAAAGGTATCCATTTTATTATTTATGAGTAACAAAATAGTTATAAAAAAAATTTCAGAACATTATTAGTTACATTTATTTATTTTTAAACTTTTTGTAGGATTTAATCTTCTTCTTATTCTCATTGGTGTTTTGGATAATCTTAGATTCGCAATTCTGTAAATGCATGAGATGTATGGCGGTAAATGTGATGAACTATTATTTCAAAGTGTATATGAGAGAGATAAAGATTTGAATTTGAATTATTATTTTGAATTTGAATTTATTTTTGTTGTTAGATCCAAATATTTGAATTTGAATTATTAATTATGACAGTTATTTGTCTTTAATTTTAGGTTTTCTTTTTAATGTGAATTGTACTATTTTTATAATATGGTTTCTCTTTTTATAATTATTTGGTTGATGCACTTTTCTTGTAATTACTTTCTATTTATTGTATATTTATGTAAAGAATCCTAAAATTTGTTGTTCTTGTTGTTGTGTAGTCCCCTCTTTAATAACCTTTTCCTTGCAATAATGTAACTATATATAGTGGTTTTATATTTAATTAGGGCTAGGGGCTTGATTTTAATGTCCCAAGTGCATGCAACCGCTCATAGGCCCGGTTTGTTACAGTTTAAGATTGTTAGAATTTATTTATAATAATAAAAATGTTGACTATCGAATTATGCTAATCTGTTGTTTAATTAAATTGATCAACCTTTTGAAATTTTATAAGTAAAAAACAATTTCAAATTATAAAATTTGACTCTTTTTTGCCCAAGTAGTCAAATTGCCAAAATCTGAAAAGTGTAAAGCAAGAGGGAATTAAAACTGCTTTTTAGAATCAAAATTCAAGTAATTAAGCTCCCTAGTATCATATTATTATAATTAGATTATTGAGATTCAAAAATTAATGATAATTAGATTATTGACATTAAATTATTTTGTTTATTAATCGCATGATATATTAATATTAAATGATTTTGCTTGAGCATAGTCTAGCTTAGCATTAATTTATTTGTATTGAGGAAAGATTTTAATTAAATGTTCATGTTTGAATCCTTGACCAGATTATTATGAATTAATTAAGGACATTTGCCCAACTCTAAAATAGTTAGCAAGTAGAAATTAAGATATTGGCAAACAAGTTACCTTAATAAAAGGCTGCTAATAGTTTTAGAGTAAAAAATGGATCGGATTCCCTCCGTAATTACATAGTTCTATCTGTCAATTTATTCGATACACATTTAATGACATAAATATTAATAAAATTTATTATAAATAATTAACGACATAATAAAATTTATTGTATATAATTGTGTTACTAAATGTGTATACGTATTATGAAAAATTGGAGGCCAGTAGGTGTAATGATATCACTAAAACAATTATATAAATATCTCTAAATTAATTATCATTATAATTGGAGGCCAGTAGGTGTAATGCAAATTTTGTCTCGTACTGAGATATCGTCATGTTGTTTTGTTCTAATCTGATTAACTCCACTTTCTTCATATGACGAACACTTTCAGGAAAGTATTTGTCATTAAATAATTTCTGAAACAGTACTCAAAGTATACTCAAAATACTCACAAGAATACGCTCGATAATATAGAGAGAGAAAACTTCAGTTTCTGGTGTAATTTTCAATTCTAATCTAAGCACTCTATTTATAGGAAAATGCTTAGAACACCAAAGTAGAAAATTTAATATAATAATAATATATATATACAAATTTGTCTACGCACCTAGAACCATCTGAATTTAGCAACTTGCATGTGTTTAATGAGGCTAACCAAACACAAAAATATTTTTGTTAATTAAAACAATTAAAACTTCTAAAAATTAATTATTTCGGAACTTCGAAACTTCAATAATTCATAATAAATAGCCCTTTTGTCAGAAAATTTAAATCTCGCAATTTCTATAGGAAATTCAATTCTCTACAACTTTGCAGAAGAAAGTTTTTCCAAATTCCAAATCGAAATTGATCAAAAATCCATAAATCAGGCGATTTTACAGTCAGAATTAAATTTCAACAAGAAATGGGCCCACGTACATGTTTAACATGTTTTAAACAACTTTTGTAACAAAAAATACTCTTCCTCCTCATGTACTCATATATCCCACATTCATTGTAAAAATATCATCATTATTATATTATAATAATATAATAAAATATTATTTTATCACAAAAGATAAAATATCGATTTTCAACAATTGTCACTTTAAAAATTTTCTCCATCTATATCCACATAAAATGAATATTTTTCTCATCATATAAATCAATAATTAATTATTCACAAATAATATTACAGAATCACAAGATCTTGTGGCAACCAAGTTCTCTCAGGAAAGAGGGGCTTTCCAATAAGAATTTCTCTTCTTCTGCAAGCCAATTAGGTGACCAAACCTCTCCTTGATGTAACTTTCTGAACATTGCCAATAATGTTTTCTAATAATATTATTCAGATAATATGAATTATTGCTTCGATAATGGAAAATACTTGTAGTGACAATTATTGAAACAACAAGAATATAAAATATCAACGCAAAGAATTATTGAATCAATAAAATAAAATCTTTGATAAGAATTCATCGTAATAATTATTGAATAGTGCCTTCTTAGTAAGAATCAATAATTGGTGCAATACTGCGTGCTTCTTGTAACAACGCCAGACATCTTGTGTTTTAACCACCGGGTATTCCAACGATGTAAATCAGAATAACTACGCCATTATTTTTAAACAACTTATATTTGTCGCTTTTCTTCATCCAATCGCTTTTAGTTATAGGCGCCCACCAAGGTCAAGGCTCGTGCATTTAATATTCCCAAACAGTAGAATATTCTCCGACCAAACGAATATTCCCGACAAAAATGAATATTTTATAACCACTTGCTTATTCAAAATATTTGCGATTTTACCCATAACTATCCACATTAATCAAATCAACCCTTACTATTTCAAAATAATAAATAGAGGAAAATAAATTTCATTTATTAATAATTTGGGGTCTTACAACCTCCTTCTTCCTTATGAAATTTCGTCCCCTCGAAATTGACGTACGACTGTGTTTCAAAAGATGAGAATACCTCGCTTTCATTTCCGTTTCCAACTCCCGTGTCATTTCCTCAATAGCATGGTTTCTCCACAAAACTTTAACTTGTGGTATAACCTCAGACATATGACATGTTCTTTCCTATCCAAGATCTTGGCGGTACCTCCTCGTACGTTAAGTCTTCGGCTATCTCGTTCGGTTCTAACTCAATGACGTGGTTCGAGTCGTCCACATATTTACGTAACATCGATATGTGAAAAACGCGTTATGAACACGCGTCATACTTGGCTATAAAAGCGAAGTCTATAGGCCACAGCTCCTATTCGATCAAGAATTTCAAATGGATTAATAAATCAAGGTTTGAGATTTCACCTCACCGATTCTCGCTTTTGAAATAACAACTTCTTGCACCTCCTTCTTCAAATTCATCACCTCCGGATGTAACTCAACATCTTTAACTTTATCGATTAAAGTCGATTATACTCAGATATCATCACGTGGGTAACTAGTGTTTTCATCTCCATCTCTATTATTTGTAAATTATACTGAAATGAGTCTTTGATAATATCGTACTCAGATTTCAGATACGATCTTCTACTCAACACGCCGCCTACTATGTTCGCTTTTCCAAGATGGCATGGTCGAACATGTCTTTGAAATGAGTCTCCTCTTGAGTTCTTCAAGCTCTTCCCACATTCCTCGCTTCCATTCGAATTTTGTATCTCTACGAGTCACCGAGTTAATGGAGTAGCGATTTGAGAAAATCTTTCCACGAATCTCCGATAATAACCAACTAAGCCTGTAAAGCTACGATTTTAGACATCGACTTAGGTTGCTCTCAACTACGACTCATATCCCAATCTTGATAAGACGTCACAATGACACCTATCGCTTTACTATCGCACGAATATGGTGTCCCCTACGGAGAGTCTGGCTTCGGTGTATTCCACAAAGGAAGTCACCAGATAGAGGCTCGTATCAACTTCATACACATTGAGTTTTAACTCCTAAAGTTCAATAGAGTCATTCGATATGAAATTTTAGAAATGGGTTTTGTCTTAGGATTTAAAGTCGATACAAATTCAATATCACGCTTCTGAGAGTAGGCGAAGAAATTTTTCAGAATTTACTAACAATGTAAATATCGTTCAAATCGACATATTTTGTTCAAGTCCATGACATGGCTAAGAAAGCTTGACATTAGTTTTTCAATAAAAAATGGCTTTATAATTTAATATGAAAGAGTTTGACTTCAATGGTTTGGTTGCTTGAATTGAATAACAGTTCTTAAGAATATGAAAACTAACAACCTTACGAAAGCAATCAATTTTGGCATGATGAGTAGTTAACCAATCAATCCCTAAAATCACATCAAAAGCAAGTATCTTTAAAGAGATAAGATCAACAGGTAATGTGATGGTGCCAACTTGAATAAAGCAAGATTTCTAAACAACGGATGTAATGAAAGTTTCTCCTAACGGAGTCTCCATAGATAGGTCAAAGTCTAATTTCTCCGTAGTCAAGTTCAAACGTTGAGCACAAGCAAAGAGAGATAAAGAAGAATGGGTAGAATCTGTGATTCAAGTAAGGTATAAACTTCGCAAGAATTATAATTAACTAATCCGGTATAAACTCGTTCGGGTTCTCGATTTTGACTCGGAATCCACGACAAACGCTTCTTCCAGAACCGCTTGACTTTGACTTTTCCGGGACATTCTTTTGAGTCACACCCCCCTCACCGCCGAACTAGGTTTCGCTACCTGCATAATCTCGGCGATATGTCCTTCCTTTCCATAATTATAGCATACCTTGAACTATTGTGGGCGGTTTGACCGATATGTCCCTCTTTCCGCATTTATAGCATATAATACGACCGGTGGTCGTTCTCCTCCCTTAGAACCCGATTCTTGTCACCGCAAGACTGCTGCTTCATATGGTCGTTGTTAAATCTCCTCTTTTAAAATCTCCTCCCGACTCGCTTCTTCTATTTTCACGGCCATGATTACCACCAGAGTGGTTACCATTTTGTCCGCCTTTTTCTTTCTCCGTTTGGTTATCGTTGTTTTGTTGATCGCTATCTCCTGTATGATCCTCGATTGTGGTCCCCACGGTTGGCATTTCTCATTATCTCGCCTAATAATTGAGCCACCGCTTACAACATCCTGAATAGAGAGAAAATTTATGAGAAATGAGATATTGTCGTATGTCGGGTTTCAAACCTCTCGAAACATCCACGTCATACGCCCGCACTCTCCACCAAATGAGGTGCAAACCTCGATAACTCTGCAAACTTTGCCTCGTCTTGAGAGACACCGTCGCTATGTTGTTTTGTTCTAATCGATGAACTCCACTTCCTTCATATAGCATTTAACACTTTCGGAAAGTATTTGTCATTAAATAGTTTCAAACGTCTTCCAAGACATCTTTGAGTGCGAATGGATGTAACGCCCCAAAATAGGTCCTTTCCATCTAACCCATTCTAAACAAAAATAAATTTTTAGAAATTAGAATCTTTGGGAAGTGCTTTAGAAGAAACCTTCCTTGCATGGGAGGCCATGCGTCAGGTTATATGTAGATATCATATGGCCCACGAATTATCCTTGGTTGATCTAATAGACCCCAAAGAAAAATGAGAAGATTACTATCATATTCTTCCCATGATGAGTCTTCTCTTGACATATCATTATCTCCACTGTCTCTAATTGAGGTTTATATTTCAAATAGACTCCAAGATCATATAGATAGTCTTTGGTAGATATACTTTCGACAAGTGGATGAACACAATCCACATCTTATGATGACACGAGGTTGTATGTCATTAGACATCTTGTATGATAGTGGCAAAACACCCTTCCAAGTTAAATTCACCTCACCCTCAACATCTATAGACCACCATTCTATTCCTTGTTATTCCCCGCTCGACCCAATTACACTTTTATTACACGAAAGGAATTGTGAAGCAAAAGGGTGAAACACAACTAACTTCGATAAAAATATCATGACTAAAGATAATTAAATTATCAATAGCCTTCATCAATAATAAATCGAGATTTAGAAACATATGGTAGATGATAAAAAAATTTCAACCATAGTTGCGGTGAGACGAAGCAATCCATTAGAAGAGTCAAATAGACTATAAAGTCTATTATCTTCTCCATGTTAAAAAATCCACCAACAATGTTTTATCCTGTAACATCAATCAACAATTCACATCCCACAATCACATGTATAACTTCATAATCGTAATTGTTGTTCTAAATTCCTTTTCTCATTCGGAATGAAGATAATTTTCATCACTTGTCTTTACACGAAATATCAAAGATCATGGTTATACCAAATCATAGTTCTGTTCATAATCATACTAATAAATTCATCTTTTTCTTTACGGGCCAAAGATATTCATCAACAGATTCATCTTTGCACTACTGAGCCAAAGATATTCATCAACAGTCATCTTTACTTTCGACCCAAAGATATTCATCAACAATTCATCTTTTTGCTACTACTGGGCCAAAGATATTCCTCAACAGATTCATATTTGCATTCTGGGCCAAATATATTAATATCTCAAAAAAATATATAATCATTTCGAATTTATATAAACAATAATTATAACCATGTTGATCAATTCACCTTTGCACTTAAGCTAAAGATATTCAATTATAAATTCAATGGTCATGATCATACCGGTCACAATTCGACTTTTCACTCTTTGGCCAAAGAGAACCTAGTCATGATCATACCAATAATCTACCCATCTTTACACTCAGGTGAAAGAAATTTCAACATCGAGGTTATAAAATGTTATATATGATAATAAAATCAATATAATCAATATATAGTTTTAATCTCGAGTAATATTCATAAATCAACTATAATTTGGTTAGAAAAAAAAAAAATTTTGTCATGAATAATTAACTCATGAATAGTAATAACTAGTTACTTCATGAATAGTAACTTTCGTGAATAGTATCTCATGAATAGTAAACTTGACTCAAAAAAGGTAGAAATTTCACAATAAAATCCATACCAATATTTCGGTATAATGATATTGAAAGAATAATATTTTTTAAGCTTATAAACAATTTATTTTAATTGTTTACACTTTACTAAATAATGCATTTAATCATTCTAAAATGCCAAACTCATAAGATTTCATCACCAATAACCAAAATCCTCATCAAAAATCTGCATATACCTCATGTAGGATTCTCAAGCCATAAAATCCTATTTTCTAATTTTCTTACTTCACATAACATATTTAATTCATTTACTCATAACTAGTCTATTTTCATGAAAAATAACAAATCAGTTCCAAAATATTTCTTTTTTTGGGATTTAGCGAGAATATAGTCCTATATTGAACATATATTTTTCTCAGAATTTTTTAAAAGTCATTTACTATTTTTCACATGGCCCAAAACACCGAATATTTAAACATTTATCATAAATTGTACTTTTATCCAAAATTCCGAAATTTACAGGTATACTGATATTATATAGATGTACTCCCAATAAAAATTTCATCAATTTTGGAATTAACCACAAGGAGTTATAAGCGATTACTTTTAAAATAGTCTTTCTCATAAAATTCATAACTCTTAATCTATACATCCAAAAATCGCCATTTTGGACACAATCAACAAAACTCATCAAATTATCATTTCAAATTTTTCCAAAATTTTTGAAGGTTCAGAAGAATTTCAAAATAATAACCCTTAAAATCCCTTATTATCCACTTACCTCAAAAGAAGCGTACTTACATTTGGAATAATCTTTGAAACGAACTTGCACCGTATAGCAATACTCAAAGTATACTCAAAATACTCACAAGAATAAACTCGATAATATAGAGAGAAAACTTGATTTAAAGTGTGATTTTCAATTATAACCTAAGCACCTATTTATAGGAAATTGCTTAGAACACCAAAGCAAAAAATTTTATTAAAATAATAATATTATATTTTTTTCCAAGACTTCATACGTATGCTCTCAACATCAGAACTCAGCCCCTAACACATGTTAAATGAGGGAAACAAAATGTAAAAAACGTTTTTCATATTAAAAATATTTTAAACTTCCAAAAATCAATTATTTCGGAGCTTCGGAACTTCAATAATTCATAATAAATAGCCCTTTTGTCCGAAAATTCGAATCTCGCGAGTTTTTATAGGAAATTCAATTCTCTACAACTTTGCAGAAGAAAGTTTTTCCAAATTCCAAACAAAAATTGACCGAAATCCATAAATGAGCGATTTTACAGGCTATAATCAAATTTCGATCGAAGAAATGGGGTCCATGACACATAAAACATGCTTTAAATATTTTTGGTAACAAAATACTCCTCCTCCACATATACTCATATATCCCACATTCATCGTAAAAATATCATCATTAATATATTATTAAAATAATACATTTAATTGAATTATTTTATCAGAAAAAGATAAAATATTAATTTTCAACAATTGTCACATTAAAAATTTTCTCCATCTATATCCTCATAAAATCAATATTTTCCTCATCGTATGAATCAATAATTAATTATTCACAAATAATATTACGAGAATCCACATATTGATGAGCGAGGCGGTTCAGGAAAGAGGGCTTTCGATAAAATTTCTCCTTCTTGGCGCATTGATTAGGTGACCAAACCTCTCCTTAGAGCGAACTTTCTAGACATTGCCAATAATGTTATCTAATAATATTATTCAAATAATATAAATTATTGATCGATAATGAAAAATCTTGTGTAGTGACAATTATAAAATATCAACGCGACAATCGTTGAATCAAAAATAAAATATTGAGCGATAATTCTTTGTAACAATTATTGAGTAGTGCCTTCTTACGTAAGAATCAATAATTGGTGCAATACCAAGTATCCTCTTTGTCTGCAACAACGTATTATTACTTTACTTTACCAAGGGTATTCCAACGATGTTAACGGTAACCACTTCTGTAGATTATTTATAAAAACTTTAATTTGTCTTTTCTTTCATCCGATAGGTTATTACATTATGGGGCCCCTGAATGGGTTGCTGCGTAAATCGTAAATGAATATTCCCCAACGGAAAAAAGAATATTCCACGACCAAACGAATATTCCCAAATAACAATGAATATTTTATAACCACTTCTTGCGTATTTTTGAAAAAATTTCATATATCACCATTAACTTTAACTTTCTATCAATTTAACCATTTCTTGAATTGTAATTATAAGAAAAATTGAATACTTTTATTTCATAAAATTCGGGGTCTTACAATCTCCCTCTTTATGAAATTTAAGTCCCCAAAATTTACGTGCACATATTTGAAAAGTTGAGAATACCTTGCTTTCATTTGATTCTATCTCCCGGGTCATCATGATTTCTCCATTGCTTTCATCTCCGTGATAACTTCATTTGGGTTCTCTCACTTGTTGGGAAGTCATGACAACCGTATCCTCGAACTACCCGGTTTTGACTTGTGCAGGGGCGACATTTAGGCGTCATCACTCTGGTTGGAACATACTTTTCTATAGGGCATATTCCACCTCAATTTGCCTCTTAGTACTCTCGATTCATGATCTGAATCATCAATCTTGATCCATATCAAATTCAGGTTGGCCGCTCTCATGCGGGTAATTCAAAACTTCGATGTTGAGTTCTCCCGATTGCTTTCAAAAAGAAATTCATATCATCTATTTTAGCCTTCTTAGATCGGACATCTCTTTCCACAATATCCACGTGTCGTGTGGCTTTTACCCATGCATCACTTATTCTCATTCGTTCGGTTTTTTCTTTCTTTCATTTCGATTCCATCTTTATCATCTTATACTCTTGCCGAAGAATGCTTACATTTCAAGCATCACATATCGGGTAACCTGAAGCTTGAATTGTTGCATCCTTTTGCTCCACATTTGCTGCAATTCTTCTTGACTTTTTTTCTAACTCATGAATACGATTTTGTAATTCTACATTTTGATCATAAAATACCTCTAATAAACTCTCCTCGGTTACCTCTTCTTCCTCTTCTTCCTCACTCTCTAAATTTGTTACCTCTGCGACTATCTCTAAGGTCTGTTATCAATTCTTCACTCACCACATGGATATCTCTAATTCCTTCTTCGTGCATCATCACATTAGTGATTAGAGGTATCCCAACAGTCTCATTCACTCCATTGTTAGCATTCTCATTGCCATTTTCTCAAATCTTGCCATAAAACAAGGGTTAATTAAACAAATTAACATATCACATAATATCCATATATTATGAATGACCAACAATTAAGCTTAGGTAGGACACCTTTAGCGAAGGATTTACTCATCTCTCCCTCTAGTTCTAATCCACGATCTCATGGAGAGATCATATCCCTAATCTACGATACCAAATGTAACGCCCCCAAAATAGGTCCATTCCATCCAACCCATTACGAGTCGTCAAAATACATGATACGGAAAATAACTACAACTTTATTACAACAATTGTCGTGCAAAATACAACAACACATATCTTTGTGAGTTTGGATACAAATATATATATAGCTGACACGTGTCACAATGTCACACACCTTACATAAAGGTATAGTCGAAAAGCTGTTTTAGAAATTAGAATCTTTGGGAAGTGCTCGAGAAACCTTCCGTACATGGGAGGCCGTGCGTCTAGGTTATGATAGATATCATATGGCCCGCGAAATTATCCTTGGTTGACCAATAGACCCCAAAGAAAAATGAGAAGATTACTATCATATTCTTCCCAATGATGAGTCTTCTCTTGACATATCATTATCTCCATTGTCTCTCTAATTGAGGTTTATATTTCAAATAGACTCGAAGATCATATAGATAGTCTTTGGTAGATATACTCGGCAAGTGGATGAAACCTGATCACTGTCTTATGATGACACGAGGTTGTATGTCATTAGACATCTTGTATGATAGTGGCAAAACACCCTTCCAAGTTAAATTCACCTCACCCTCGACATCTATAGACCACCATTCTATTCCTTGTTATTCCCAAGCTCGACCCGGCTTACACTTTTATTACACGAAAGGAATTGTGAAGCAAAAGGGTGAAACCTGACTAAGCTTCGATAAAAATATCATGACTAAAGATAATTAAATTATCAATAGCCTTCATCAATAATAAATCGAGATTTAGAACATATGGTAGATGATAAAAAAAATTTCAACCATAGTTGCGGTGAACGAAGCGATCCATTAGAAGAGTCGAATAGACTATAAAATCTATTATCTTCTCCATGTTAAAAATCCACCAACAATGTTTTATCCTGTAACATCAATCAACAATTCACATCCACAATCACATGTATAACTTCATAATCGTAATTGTTGTTCTAAATTCCTTTTCTCATTCGGAATGAAGATAATTTTCATCACTTGTCTTTACACGAAATATCAAAGATCATGGTTATACCAAATCACGAGTTCTGTTAATCATAATCATACTAATAAATTAATCTTTTTCACTACTCACGGGCCAAAGATATTCATCAACAGATTCATCTTTGCCTTTCTGGGCCAAAGATATTCAACAACAGTCATCTTTGCTTTTCGACCCAAAGATATTCATCAACAATTCATCTTTTACTTTCTGAGCCAAAGATATTCCTCAACGATTCATATTTGCATTACGAGGCCAAATATATTAATATCTCGAAAGAAATATATAATCATTTGAATTTATATAAACAATAATTATAACCATGTTGATCGAATTCACCTTTGCACTTAAGCTAAAGATATTCAATTATAAATTCAATGGTCATGATCATACCGATCACAATTCAACTTTTCACTTCTTGGCCAAAGAACCCTAGTCATGATCGTACCAATAATCTACCCATCTTTACACTCAGGTGAAAGAAATTTCAACATCGAGGTTATAAAAATGTTATATATGATAATAAAATCAATATAATCAATATATAGTTTTAATCTCGAGTAATATTCATAAATCAACTATAATTTGGTTAGAAAAAAAAACAATTTTGTCATGAATAGTAACTAATGAATAGTAACCGTGAATGAATAGTAACTCATGAATAGTAACTTCGTGAATAGTATCTCATGAATAGTAAACTTGACTCAAAAAGGTAGAAATTCCACAATAAAATCCATACCAATATTTCGGTATAATGATATTGAAAGAATAATATTTTTTAAGCTTATAAACAATTTATTTTAATTGTTTACACTTTACTAAATAATGCATTTAATCATTCTAAAATGCCAAACTCATAAGATTTCATCACCAATAACCAAAATCCTCATCAAAAATCTGCATATACCTCATGTAGGATTCTCAAGCCATAAAATCCTATTTTCTAATTTTCTTACCTCACATAACATATTTAATTCATTTACTCATAACTAGTCCATTTTCATGAAAAATAACAAATCAGTTCCAAAAATATTTCTTTTCTGGGATTTAGCAGAATATAGTCCTATATTGAACATATATTTTTCTCAGAATTTTTAAAAGTCATTTACTATTTTTCACATGGCCAAAACCACCGAATATTTAAACATTTATCATAAATTGTACTTTTATCCAAAAATTCCGAAATTCACAGGGTATACTGATATTATATAGATGTACTCCCAATAAAAATTTCATCAATTTTGGAGTTAACCACAAGGAGTTATAAGCGATTACTTTTAAAATAGTCTTTCCTCATAAAATTCATAACTCTTAATCTATACATCCAAAAATCGCCATTTTTGGACACAATCAACAAAACTCATCAAATTATCATTTCAAATTTTTTCAAAATTTTTGAAGGTTCAGAAGAATTTCAAAATAATAACCCTTAAAATCCTTATTATCCACTTACCTCGAAAAGCGATACTTACATTTGGAATAATTATTTGAAACGAACTTGCACAGTATAGCAATACTCAAAGTATACTCAAAATACTCACAAGAATAAACTCGATAATATAGAGAGAAAAACTTGATTTACGGTGTGATTTTCAATTATAACCTAAGCACCTATTTATAGGAAATTGCTTAGAACACCAAAAGCGAAAATTTATTAAAATAATAATATTATATTTTTTTTTCAAGACTTCATACGTATGCTCTCAACATCAGAACTCAGCCCTAACACATGTTAAATGAGGGAAACAAAATGTAAAAAAACGTTTCATATTAAAAATATTTTAAACTTCAAAAATCAATTATTTGAACTTGAACTTCAATAATTCATAATAAATAGCCCTTTTATCCGAAAATTCGAATCTCTTGAGTTTTTTATAGGAAATTCAATTCTCTACAACTTTGCGAAGAAAGTTTTTCCAAATTCCAAACAAAAATTGACCAAAATCCATAAATGAGCGATTTTACAAATTTATAATCAAATTTCGATCGAGAAATGGGGTCCACAAACACATAAAACATGCTTTAAATATTTTTGGTAACAAAATACTCCTCCTCCACATATACTCATATATCCCACATTCATCGTAAAAATATCATCATTAATATATTATTAAAATAATACATTTAATTGAATTATTTTATCGAGAAAAAGATAAAATATTAATTTTCAACAATTGTCACATTAAAAATTTTCTCCATCTATATCCTCATAAAATCAATATTTTCCTCATCATATGAATCAATAATTAATTATTCACAAATAATATTACGAATCACAATATTGATAACGGTAGGGTTCAGGAAAGGGGGCTTTCGATAAAATTTCTCACTACTTGGCGGCGCATTAGGTGACCAAACCTCTCCTTAGACGAGAACTTTCTAGACATTGCCAATAATGTTATCTAATAATATTATTCAAATAATATAAATTATTGATCGATAATGAAAAATCTTGTGTAGACAATGATTATAAAATATCAACGCAATGATCATTGAATCAAAAATAAAATATTGAGCGATAATTCTTGTAACAATTATTGAGTAGTGCCTTCTTACGTAAGAATCAATAATTGGTGCAATACTATATCTCTTTGTGCAACAATGCGCGTATTACTTTACTTTACCCACCGGGTATTCCAACGATGTTAACGGTAACCACTTCTGTAGTTATTTATAAAAACTTTAATTTGTCTTTTTCTTCATCAAAGCGGTTATTACATTATGGGGCCCTGAATGGGCTACTGCTTGTGTCGTGCGAATATTCCCCAATGAAAGAATATTCCACGACCAAACGAATATTCCCAACAATGAATATTATATAACCATATTTTTTATAACCAACTTGCGTATTTTTTTTGAAAATTTCATATATCACCCATAACTTTAACTTTCTTTATCAATTTAACCATTTCTTGAATTGTAATTATAAGAAAAATTGAATACTTTTATTTCATAAAATTTTGTTCTCCATATCAAATTCAGGTTGACCAGCTTCTGTATGCAGGTAATTCAAAACTTCGATGTTGAGTTCTCCCAATTGCTTTCCAAAAAGAGAAATTCATATAATCTATTTTAGCCTTCTTAGATCGGACATCTCTTTCCACAATATCCACGTGTCGTGTGGCTTTTACCCATGCATCACTTATTCTCATTCGTTCAGTTTTTTCTTCTTTCAGCTCAGATTCCATCTTTATCATCTTATACTCTGCCAAAGAATGCTTCTGTTCAAGCATCACATATCGGGTAACACAAGCTTGAATTGTTGCATCCTTTTGCTCCACGACTGCCTGCAATTCTTCAGCCTGCTCTTCTAACTCATGAATACGATTTTGTAATTCTATATTTTGATCATAAAATACCTCTAATAAATTCTCCTCAGGTACCTCTTCTTCATCTTCTTCCTCACTCTCAGCTGTTACCTCTGCGACTATCTCGGGTGCAACTATCAATTCTTCACTCACCACATGGATATCTCTAATTCCTTCTTCGTCTGTCATCACATTAGTGATTAGAGGTATCCCAACAGTCTCATTCACTCCATTGTTAGCATTCTCAGCTGCCATTCTCAAATACTGCCATAAAACAAGGGTTAATTAAACAAATTAACATATCACATAATATCCATATATTATGACCGACCAACAATTAAGCTTAGGTAGGACACACTAGCGAAGGATTTACTCATCTCTCCCCTCCTAGTTCTAATCTCGATCTCCGCTGGGAGATCATATCCTAATCTCGATACCAAATGTAACGCCCCCAAAATAGGTCCATTCCATCCAACCCATTCTCGAGTCGTCAAAATACATGATCACGCGAAAATAACTACAACTTTATTACAACAATTGTCGTGCAAAATACAACAACACATATCTTTGTGAGTTTGGATACAAATATATACCAACCATGAGTGACGTCACAATGACACCTTACATAAAGGTATAGTCGAAAACTGTTTTAGAAATTAGAATCTTTGGGAAGTGCTCAAGGAAACCTTCGTACATGGGAGGCCATGCGTCTAGGTTATGGTAGATATCATATGGCCACAGAATTATCCTTGGTTGATCTAATAGACCCCAAAGAAAAATGAGAAGATTACTATCATATTCTTCCCAATGATGAGTCTTTTCTTGACATATCATTATCTCCACTGTCTCTAATTGAGGGTTATATTTCAAATAGACTCCAAGATCATATAGATAGTGCTGGTAGATATACTCAGCAAGTGGATGAGCACAATCTTGTCTTATGATGACACGAGGTTGTATGTCATTAGACATCTTGTATGATAGTGGCAAAACACCCTTCCAAGTTAAATTCACCTCACCCTCAACATCTATAGACCACCATTCTATTCCCTTGTTATTCCCATTCGACCCAAATACACTTTTTATTACAGAAAGGAATTGTGAAGCAAAAGGGTGAAACCAACTAACTTTAGTAAAATATTATGACTAAAGATAATTAAATTATCAATAGCCTTCATCAATAATAAATCGAGATTTAAAACATATGGTAGTTGATAAAAAAATTTCAACCATAGTTGCATTGAACGAAAGAATCCATTAGAAGAGTCAAATAGACTATAAAGTCTATTATCTTCTCCATGTTAAAAGTCCACCAACAATGTTTTATCCTCAGTAACATCAATCAACAATTCTGTCCCATAATCACATGTATAACTCATAATCGTAATTGTTGTTCTAAATTCCTTTTCTCATTCGGACGAAGATAATTTTCATCACTTGTCTTTACGAAATATCAAAGATCATGGTTATACCAAATCACGCCTTCTGCTCATAATCATCATACTAATAAATTCATCTTTGCACTACGGGCCAAAGATATTCATCAACAGATTCATCTTTGCACTACTGAGGCCAAAGATATTCATCAACAGTCATCTTTGCACTATGACCCAAAGATATTCATCAACAATTCATCTTTTTGCTTTCATGAGCCAAAGATATTCCTCAACATTCATATTTGCATTACACAAATGCCAAATATATTAATATCTCAAAGAAATATATAATCATTTCGAATTTATATAAACAATAATTATAACCCATGTTGATCAATTCCCTTTGCACTTAAGCTAAAGATATTCAATTATAAATTCAATGGTCATGATCATACCAGTCACAATTCAACTTTTCACTACTGGCCAAAGAGAACCCTAGTCATGATCATACCAATAATCTACCCACCTTTACACTCCAGTGAAAGAGAATTTCAACATCAGAGTTATAAAAATGTTATATATAATAATAAAATCAATATAATCAATCTATAGTTTTAATCTCCAGAGTAATATTCATAAATCAACTATAATTTGGTTAGAAAAAAAAACCAATTTTGTCATGAATAGTAACTCATGAATAATAACTCATGAATAAGTAACTCATGAATAGTAAATCGTGAATAGTAAATCCACTCAAAAGGTAGAAATTTCACAATAAAATCCATACCAATATTTCTAAGTATAATGATATTGAAAGAATAATATTTTTTTTAAGCTTATAAACAATTTATTTTAATTGTTTATACTTTCTTAAATAATGCATTTAATCATTCTAAAATGCCAAACTCATAAGATTTCATCACCAATAACTAAAATCCTCATCAAAATCTGCATATACCTCATGTAGGATTCTCGAGCCATAAAATCCTATTTTCTAATTTTCTTACTTCACATAACATATTTAATTTATTTACTCATAACTAGTCCATTTTCATGAAAAATAACAATTTAGTTCCAAAAATATTTCTTTTACGGAATTTAGCGAATATATAGTCCTATATTGAACATATATTTTTCTCAATTTTTTAAAAGTCATTTACTATTTTTCACATGGCCAAAACCACTTTGAATATTTAAACATTTATCATAAATTATACTTTTATCCAAAAATTCTGAAATTTACACGATATACTGATATTATATAGATGTACTCCCAATAAAAATTTCATCAATTTTAGAATTAACCACAAGGAGTTATAAGGGTTTTCTAGATCAAGCACTCCCTTTCTTCACGGGGGAAGAGTCTATCATGTCGGAGGTCTAAACTACCTTAGATATGCAATTTGAAGTTCCGTGGATTTCATTTCAGAGAGAAGGAGAGGCGATCCCGTACGGTTAACTTTTCATCCATATAATGCATACAACTTTCTGAGTTCTTTGGTTGGTAGTCTTGGTTTTGGGTCTTTGGTGGTGATGGAATCCTTCTTCCTTTCACGGGATTTAAGGCTCCATCCTAATCAAGGAGAAGCCACGTGTCGAGGTCCTACGAGGTACCCACTACTTTCGAAGTACCTCCCAAAAGGAAAAAAGATGTGTCTGTCGAGTTCGGTTCGTCTTAGTTGGGTTGGCAAGTTTCGACCAAAATGCTATCTTACACACAAGACTACCCTCTTCCCGAAAGCTTATGTTGAACCGTTTGGAAAGATAGCTCTCGCTTAGCCCTCAACTAGATAAAGATTGATCTCGGTCTTTCAGATCTAATCATTCTCCTTGTTGCTTGAATTCAGTAGGTCTCGGATCTTGTGTCCTCGCCACCGCTCAATCAAAAGACAATGCCCATGGGCTCCTCAACCGCCGGAGAAGCTTTGTAGTGCGCTAAGTCATCAGTTCGAGCCTGATTATCCCTAAACCCAATGTGAGTTTTTCTATTATGATTTGCTCCCCCGCCGTGATTGAATGAGAGTCTACCAGATAGAAGATGATAGAGGGCCAACTATCGTTGCGTTGCACAAGACGGTGCCATTTCACCTCGAGGAAGGGCACCTATGAGATCTCTGTGAATCTTTGCACATCCACTGCTTAACCACCGAGTCAAACAAACTAAGACCAGGATAGGACTCTTCTACTGCCTATGATGTGAACTTATTACCACCCCCGGGCTTGAATCCAGCACTCCTCCTTAATGCCTCTTTGTTGGTTTTCCCAATCACACAGGAATCTTCGCTTGGCCGCCTACCAATGATGTCTTTCACTTTCAGACAATTCCTCGCGCATCAAAAAACCTGAAACCAAGACTTTCTCCAATCCAACAGAGAAAAAAAAGGAAAGAAAGAGTGGGTCGCCGCGATCGTTCTTCAATTGATCGATGACATTTCCTGGGGAGAGGATGGAGTGCTATATGCAAAAGGACAGTGCCCTTCCCATGGAAACTCTCTTTCTTCTTTTCCCCATGGCGATGGCGATCAAGAAGGTCAAGCGATGCAGTAGTGAGGTCGACTAGATGCGGGAGAGGCTCAAGCGTCTAAATAAGGCTCGACAGAGACTATTCTTATGATTATTATTACTAATATTTATTATTATTCCATTTTCTTATAATTATACTAACTAAATCTTTAGAATAAAGTGGGCTCAATCGGAGTAGTATTTGCTTTCCTGCCGGTAAAAATCGAAAAGGCTTTGATGACTCAAGGTTCATATTAGGGAAAGGAGAGTGAGGAAGAGGGGCACTTCTACGGCCGATCATCCAATTCAAGAAAAGAAAAAGGCGCTTACTTAGCCCTACATTAAGTAGAAGTAAGCGAATGAGTTGAAAAATGCCAAAATAGGAATAAGACTTGATATTATTAGAAATGCCCAAAAATATCATATTCGTAAAAGCGTAAACATGACGCACTCCTATGAACGTGGAAAATATACCTGGATTAGTAGATTCGACTTGAAATTGTCAAGTCATTCATAACCGCTTAGTCAAAAACAATGAAATCGACTCAATAGTTAACGGAAAGGAAGGTAATGAATGGGCTAGAAGCCACCGATTTGAAGGGAATGAGAACTACCGCTTTTAGGCTAAATATGCAAGCATTTGAGGACTAAAACCTCCATTTAGGGGACCGAGGGCTATGAAGCACTTTGGGAATGAGGTAAGGACCTCTTCCTGCGACGTAGCCAAAGTGAGAACCATTCGAGGGTTCGGTTGTTCACCGATTCAAGTGGTACGTGAGTTGGGTTTAGAACGTCGTGAGACAGTTGCTCCTATCTACCGATTGGTGTTAAAGGAGAATCATGGAGAGCCAACCCTAAGACGAGAGAGGATCGGGTTGGGCCAACCTATGGTGTACTGCGGTTGTTATGCTAATAAGCGTTGAATGTAAGGCAAATAAGTTGGTATGGAAGAATCTAACTGCTGCATGGAAATCCTTCTCTATACAAGTTCTCGGATGAGGTTTTGAACAGAAGCCCTCGGGGAAAGAAGAAGCTCTTAAGCAAGAGAGGTGCGGAGTTACTCGACGATAGGACTTCTCAGGATTCTCTCCTCGTCCCAATCTGCCTCATCTCTCATGTGGATTGGATTTGGCATCGCTTATCTATAGTTGTGGATGAGCCGACGACCATGCTACACCCGTGGGTCTCGCTTGAGAATGGCTTCATCGAAATACCGCGCCTTGAAAGATCCGCTTCCCGTAGCGTTAGGTTTGATTCTCTTTTACGATTACCATTCAAATCTTAATTAAGTACCGATAGAAGAAACTAATGTTTCTATTCTATTGATGCGGATGGGAATGCTTTAGTGTCTGCTTAATACGTTGGAATTTTTTTCTAATTTTCTACCCACTCGCTACCTCGATGTTGTCACCAAAACCTTCCCCGATCGATGTAACGCTCCGCCATCGACACTTGAAAAACAAATTGTTGATATAGCTTAAAAAGGAAAAGAGACCTAATCGACACTAAGGAAACAGAGAGAATTCAACCACTTTTTCCGTGCTGGGCCACAATGAAGTCAACATTTCCAACCTCGCCTGGAAGCATAAATAGAGAAAGAAAGGAAAGTGTCTGCATCGTGAGGGCTACTACAGCCAAACAAATCGGCATGGTCGCACTTCACAAGCAATTCAATCCAAAGGCGAGGTTCGCCTACCGGAGTTTTGACCAAAAAGGTCAATGCACCCCGTAAAGGGTAGAGCCTTAGTGACCAAGTGCAGTCCGCTCTCTGCTGCTGAGAGGCGAACTTCCTTCAATGGCAAGTCAAGCATCCTTTCTTTCATACGCGAGTTATCTCTCTCGTGAGAAGCTTCTTCGTCATCCCGATGCCCCTAAGAACTATACTATACCACTAGAAGGCGAGTTATACGAGCCTTGAGATGAGAAAAAATCAAAATAAAGCAGCGAGGGGAATCAAGGGAAGGGCAATCTATCGCGGACCCTTAGTTTAGTAACCACCACCAAACAATGAATGAAATAGAAAAGATAAAAAATCAATATCCATAAAAGAAAATGGGTATAAAAACTTATTAGATACCGAGGGTTCCGACAACTTAAGACCAGATTAACCCTTTTGAATTAAATTTTAGATCTTACAAGATCGATCGGTGTAATTTGGTTGGGAGCGGGTGATTAATGGAGAAAAGAATCACCGAGAGATAGATTCTACTATTTGGTCGGAGACGAATGAGTGGTCGTGAAGCATGCTCCCGAGAAGATTGGTTGTCTTTGAGTCAAATCATCTCCGCTTTTTGCCCGCTTACTGAAAAGTGGAAATGGAGGCGATCATCGGGCCGAGTGAATGGATACTCCGAGATAACGAGAAAAATGGAATTTAGTAGTTCCGCTTCTTGCTCTAAAAAATGCAAGAAAAGACTTGTCGAAAATCGCCGGTTGGTTTGCTTTCATGTGGGAGGCGAGTTGGTTTGAGGACCCGCTGGTCAAAAGAAAGGGGAGGTCCTGATTCCGGAAGTGAGCCGTATGACGCGAGAGTCTCACGTGACGGTTCCTTTGAGAAGGGTGTAATACCACCACCCGTAAAGGATTTTTTTTTGTCGCTGCCATGGACCCCCGCTACTTATAAATAGACGCTTTTTCACTTCTCTATTTTCAAAGAGAGAGGTAGAAAGAAAGACTTTCAGTAACACTTATTCCAACTTTTGCCATATCGGATAAAAATTCCAGAATATTGGGATTCATTGTGGGTTTCTTTACTATAGGAATGGGGATAAATGTTATAACTCCAGTACGTCATGAACGCTATGGTCTTTCCCCTCTCTCTCTTCTCTTAACAAAGTAGGCTGAAGTCAAACTTTTGGCTGGTTTTCGTAATGCTACTTTGGACAAGTCAATACTTTCCCACCTTACCAGTAAATAAGGGGCTAGTTCCTTAATTTAAATAGCGTGGAGTACGGGACAAGAGTCAAGTGAAATCCAATCCACGAAATAATTTGATCTATGGAAAGCATCATTGTGGTAAAGGCTCCCCGAGGCTTAGCGCAGGCGAGTCCCAAGCAAGTACTAGTTTTTACTATCTATAACTGCCAAGAGTTCCTGTCAGGTCTTTTCGATAACTTTGATCATTAGGAGGAATTTACCTGTAACTTTGATGTTATTGTCTCACTTTCAAAGGGCTTGGTGTGAAGCTTAATCTGACGAAATGCGGCAAAGCCGACCTTAGGAAAGGCTATGAACTTAGAAATGGAGAACAATTTGAAGAAATGCATCGGAGAGTTGACTCGAGGCCGAGTTTTAGAATACAATCTAGAAGATCCGGTCGAATGGTAGAAGAATCTATGGGTTCGTTAGAATCGATAGTCGTTGTGCGACATACGAGTCACAAATTTTACACGGGAAGAGAGAGATCAACGACGGAGCTACTCCGGTGAATGGGTCGAGAGAGACAGATAGGGGGGTAGAAGTCTAGTGAATAATTGAGCGGCTATCCAACCATTCAATCCATTTATGGAGGCGACCGCAGGAGGAGAGGGTCCTTTTAAGTAGATGACTTCGTCATTGCTTCGGAGATTTAATGTGTGGAGCCTGATAGCTCACTCAAGTGTGGGTGGACTCGATTTATTCCGGTTTGTTTCTCCATCCCCATCTATCAAAATGATCAAAAAGAAAGGCGAGCTTGCTTCTTATTCCCGCTTTTATCTCTTCCATCTCGCCTCGCTCGTTGGGGTCTCTAATCCCAAACGCATTCAAGAAAGATCCAATCTAGAGGTACTACTCGAGAGTCTTATCCCACCAACTACAATCTATCCTCTACGTGCCCCCCACAAGCACACTACTACCAAGGGTTTAATCCTACCGCTCATCCACAGGGGTAGCAGACCTTGGGGACCCGGCAATCCTCGTGAGACTCTTTTCGGTTGAGACCGATCGAGGATCTATTATTATATAAAAAGATTGATCTCTTTCTTTGATCACACCGGCATTTATCATCTTTGAACCGAAAGCTATTGAAAAGGTAAAGCGCTTGCCTCCTTGGTCATTATGCATGATTTGCACTTCTGATTGGTTCCATCCATCCCCAACCCTAATGAATCGAGTATGAAGGGGTCAGTCAAGCGGTTCGGGTTTTCGGTCGGTGATCAATCAAAGAGAGATTCAACAACTAAAAGAAAGATCGATTCTTTGGGATCCTTCCTTTTGCGTATAGTTTTTGCTAGAGTGGGCGGCGCTCCCGGTGAAGAGTCTTCCAGGAGAAGTTCGAATCCGTTCCGTTCGGATATTGATCGGTTTTGGTTTGACATGGTTTACGCGTTACTGGTTCCCGAAAGAGTTAATATCTCCATTAGCTAAACCCTTTCTTACCCTGCCTTTGGACTCGTATTTTGTAATAATGTATATATATTGGACCTTATAAGGCAATTATAGATCCTGGGAGGCAGTTCTGATTGGTCAATAAAAATCGATTTCAATGCTATTTTTTTTTGTTTTATGATTCGAAAGAGGGTCATCGGCCCTAGCCTTTGAGGAAAGGTGGAATCGTTGGTAGGTTTCAGGTTTAGAAGCTAAACGCAACATGAGAAGTCGCTTTTTACGTTACGCTTTAATAGAATGAAATGAATTCGGTAAGGGTAGGATATGCCCTATGGTCGATCGAAGGTCCTGGATTCCGTCGATCGAACGAAAATAGCTTCTTGCTTTTTTGCCTCTCTGGCTTGACTACTCTGCTTGCTTAACACAAGTCTTATGGTGTTGCCCGAAGGGCGAGATTTCCCTTTCTCCTCCGTTAACAGACTAGGCTAAGAAAGCAGAAAATCTCGATCTTATCACCATTTTTTTCTCTTTGCTTTGAATAGCTATCGTACTCAAGGGATGAAGGAATGGATCTTCCTTTTTCCGCATTTCGCTCAAAGGGTTGAAGGTGATACAAGGGTTGATGAATGTGACACAATATGAATAGATTAATGTTGCGGAGACAGGGATCTCTGTTTTCTATATCTATTCTTTCTAAATGTACTACTTGTGAGTCAGGGACTAGGGAAAACACATAGTTCCGCTCCGATCCACTGGTCGACAAATGCGAAATCAATGCATTCTTTGACATACGTGAAAGTCGAGAATTTGCTTCACCGCTTGGCTCGTAACTGGGGTGACGAAAGAGCCATGCATCGCGGACGGTGGAGTCTGCTAGATATAGCTTCTTCGGACACTTTTAGAGATCAGATTAGTACTTCAATGCCGAGGAGAATCGAGATGCATTTGACCGACCAGCATTGGAGATTTGCAGAATCGGACCGCTCTCTCGATGCTCACGTGCGTCATTTGAGGCGTGTCTTTCGATTGTTCATCTTTTTCTTTCATATTCATATGCCTAAGTGAAAGCACCCTTCCCTGCTTCCACGCTTTGCTCTTCTAAGTCCTAACTCCATAACTAGAGGAATCGGATGACATCGATAGAAAGATACCAATTGATTCGTCATGGTAGAGAAGAAAAATGGCGCACGGACCGCACTCGAGCTTCGGATCAATGATAGGCGTCAGTTATTTTTATAGGAGACTTTTCTCTCATATTCATACCGCTTACTGTTGGACCTGAGCCACTATGACCGATTCACCGAAGCGGCGAGACCTTGAAAACTCGCTTTTTCAAGTGTCGAGAATGAACGCTCATTCGATCGGGGAAGGTTTTTGGTGACAACACCGAGATATCGTAAGTGAGAATCTTGACATGTGTAACGAGAAATCCTGTGAAAAACCCTGCGAATCCGTAAATCTGAGGAGCATGCCGCAACAAAAGGATGGTCCCCTATGCATTTCATTCTTTCCGGAAGGGAAAAAAGTACCCCCCATCATAGTGATGAACACAGGGTGAGCTTGCTATAGCACTTGACTAGAGCTAAGGATAGAGAGAAGGGGAGTCTTTTTAGACCTCACTATGCTTGATCCGAATCTGAACAAAGATCATTAATGGTGGATTCTCTCTATTCCGGAATGAGAGGTCCAATAAGGCCCTTGGACCCTAAAAAGCCATTGAGACGGAAGGAACCAACATCTATGAACCCAAAGACCTCTCATCCTCCTCGATCCTTTATCTACTGCTCAATCTATTGATGGATTTCTGCATAGAAAGACTCCACCAACAGTGGTAGAGTTTCACCCATAGAGCACAGATAAAAATTATAGCATAGCATGTAACCAAAACAAAAAGTAAATGTTAGACCAATCAGATAAAAGACAAGTCGTAGAATAGAGTACTTCATTCGACTTTCTTTCATAGCAGTAATCCGTATGAAAGGTCTCTCTCATCCGCTATTTGTACCGTAAGACGAAAAGCACTTTCGGACAAGAGATCGCTTTGGGGGAAAGCCGAAGAAAGGTGTGATGACATCGAATCGCGTGCATGATTTTGTGGCGCGCTTCAAAAGAAAAAGATTTCATACTAATGTGGATTTAGACGTTACATCGACAAACAAAAGTGAATCAATTTCACGTAATAAGAGTCCGCGTTTGCTTGGAGATAGTGAATAGTTGCAACTCGTAAAAAATACATGAATATGTTTCTTACAAAAATCCATTCATATATATGTGTGGATCTAGATAACATATAGATTTTATATGGATTCATTTGGTTCTTTTGATTCTTGCTCGAGCCGTATGATGAAAAATTATCATGTCCGGTTCCATCGGGGGATGGATCTACAAGAATTCACCTATCCCAATAACAAAAACCTGACTTGAATGATCCTGTATTAAGAGCTAAATTGGCTAAAGGTATGGGTTTACGCGTTACTGGTTCCCGGAAGAGTTAATATCTCCATTAGCTAAACCCTTTCTTACCCTGCCTTTGGACTGTCTCATTTTATGCTTCTTCTTAGCCTTGCTTGGCTTATTTGACAGCCTTCCTCTTATAGATTAGATTCGAGCGAGTACTACTATACCTAGGAGTTGAGATAGCTTCCCCATTTGCTCGAGTCATTTCTAAACGCCTCCAATCCTGCCTTTACTATAGCGAGAGTTCATTTGGTCTTCGTGGGGGCGTGGATGATCGCTCTTTCTACGGTTCATGCAACTTCGTCACATTCGTGTACCCATTTGACCAAGAAATTTCTTTCTGGTTTCCTTGGGGACCGATTCACTTTCTGCAGATTAGACCGAACGCAAAAACCTTCCACCGGCAAAGCGATCGTGTTTTTCACAGGATTTCTCGTTACTCATGTCAAAGATTCTCACTTCTGATATCTCCAAGGCTTCCCTAAAATATAAGATTTTGAAGTTGGTAAAGACCCGCCCCTTGTTTCAGTCAGAATGAGTCCCCGGGACCCCGGGAAATCTCCTAATTGTTCCAGAGCAACTAGAAAGAGATTCTTTAACCAGAAAGAGTTTTATAGATCGTGTCAATGCAGAGGAAATGAATGCATTTCCATACTATTAAATCTTAAGTAAGTGAACTAGATAAACCAGAATCTTAATTCTGGTTTATCTAGTTCACTTATTCTACTGGATCCTTTTTATGGCGGTTCTTCCTTCTAATGACCCAAGCATATCTATGATTCTTTTCTCCCGATGATGAAGCGATGGCCATTCAGTAGAACCTATAAAAAGAAATGATAACCGAGCCACTATAAGGTCACCGGGTTAAGGAAAGCTCGAGTTATGAAAGAGTTTAGCCGTTAATTAATTAATTAAGTAGTAGTGAGACGTCCGCATGCAGAGTCAAGTTCAAAGAGTCCTCAGATAGTAAGTGGCGCCTCTGCATGCACCACCTTCGGGAAGGGCTTCAAAGCTCTCTAGCGTTCCAAAATAAGGCATTTCTTTAACTAACAAAAGGAAGGATCTAAGGTTTACGACTTATATTGGTTATCTGCTATATAAGATAGCTAGTTTTGGGGCTTTTCGACATAAAAAAGCCTATCCGGCTTGGCTTCGCTTATCGCTCATGACTTGTATTATAGTCGTAGTCTTGTAGTCGGCTTTTAATGCCGCTTACGACCGCCATAACTTGATACGAGAGGCGGCCCTCGCGTAATAATCTGATCTCCCCAATTAGCGACCCTCGTAGTTTGTGATTGGATGTAATCATTAAGATTTTCTCTCGAATAAAGATTTCTCTTAATAGATCTCTTCTTGTTCCTGCTTTCAGTAGAACAATAGCAAGAAGAGGTCTTGGATCCAAATGAAAAAAGGAATTGAATACTCTAAAATGCTTCATAGCTCCAACACTCGAAAAAACTAACTACACAACAACAAGGCATTCTGTTGATTCACTGTGCCATCTTAAAATAGTCTTTCATCATAAAATTCATAACTCTTAATCTATACATCCAAAAATCGCCATTTTTGGACACAATCAACAAAACTCATCAAATTATCATTTCAAATTTTTCCAAAATTTTTGAAGGTTCGTAAGAATTTTGAAATAATAACCCTTAAAATCCTTATTATCCCTTACCTCAAAAGAACAAGATTTACATTGGAATAACGTAATTGAACTAACTTGCAATATAACAATACTACTCAAAGTATACTCAAAATACTCACAAGAATACGCTTCGATAATATAGAGAGAAAACTTTTGTTTCTAGTGTGATTTTCAATTATAACCCAAGCACCTATTTATAGAAATTGCTTGTAACACCAAAGCAGAAAATTTATTAAAATAATAATATTATATTTTTTCCAAGACTTCATACGTATGCTCTCAACATCATAACTCAGCCCCTAACACATGTTAAATGAGGGAAACAAAATGTAAAAAACGTTTTTCATATTAAAAATATTTTAAACTTCCAAATATCAATTATTTCAGAGCTTCGGAACTTCAATAATTCATAATAAATAGCCCTTTTGTCCAAAAATTCGAATCTCGCGAGTTTTTGTAGGAAATTCAATTCTCTACAACTTTGTAGAAGAAAGTTTTTCCAAATTCCAAACAAAATTGACCGAAATCCACAAATGAGCGATTTTACAGGCTATAATCAAATTTCAGTCAAGAAATGGGGTCCACCGACACATAAAACATGCTTTAAATATTTTTGGTAACAAAATACTCCTCCTCCACATATACTCATATATCCCACATTCATCGTAAAAATATCATCATTAATATATTATTAAAATAATACATTTAATTGAATTATTTTATGAGAAAAAGATAAAATATTAATTTTCAACAATTGTCACATTAAAAATTTTCTCCATCTATATCCTCATAAAATCAATATTTTCCTCATCGTATGAATCAATAATCAATTATTCACAAATAATATTACGTAATCACAATATTGATAACCGTAGTTTCCGAGGAAGAAGGGCTTTCCAATAAGAATTTCTCCTTACTTGGCAGCCTTGATTAGGTGACCAAACCTCTCCTTAGATGAAACTTTCTAGACATTGCCAATAATGTTATCTAATAATATTATTCAAATAATATAAATTATTGATCCGATAATGAAAATACTAATAATATAAATTATTGATCCGATAATGAAAAATACTATGTAGTGACAATTATAAAATATCAACGCAAAGAATCATTGAATCAAAATAAAATATTGAACAATAATTCTTTGTAACAATTATTGAGTAGTGGCCTTCTTCACGTAAGAATCAATAATTGGTGCAATACCATGTCTCTTGTCGCAACAACGTGTATTACTTTACTTTACCCACCGGGTATTCCAACAAAGAAGCAATTGATAACCACTTCTGCCAATTTATTTATAAAAACTTTAATTTGTCTTTTTTTCTTCATCCGACAGCTTATTCTATTATGGGGCCCACAATTGGGCTGCTACTGTGCGTAAATTTAATATTCCCCAACAGGAAAGAATATTCCACGACCAAACGAATATTCCCCAAGCAATGAATATTTTATAACCACTTGCATGTATTTTTGAAAAAAATTTCATATATCACCCTTAATTTTAACTTTCTATCAATTTAATCATTTATTGAATTGTAATTATAAGAAAAATTGAATACTTTTATTTCATAAAATTGAGTCTTACAGATGGATGCATTCACGATTCTCCAAGAGGTCACATTCTGCCACGGAACATAAAGGTGGTGAATGAAACCTTCATTCCTCCGCATCCCAAGACATCGAATATCTTGGTAATTTTCTTGACCCATGTTTACGCCATGATCGGATCTCGCTTTCTTTAAATTCTGTGGTCCCAACTCTTTGAACTGCTTTCTTTGTGACAACCCGTGAATTCTTATCATTTTCTCCTCAGATTTTGAACACAAGTCTCCCTCGTCCGATTTTGTATGAACTGCAAAAGCTTCTAAACATCCCTCGCTCATCATCTCGCTCACAGGTGTTGTTCATGGGAGGAACATTGCCACTGTTGCAGACGCTCTCCTCGTTGGTGAGTCTGAGACAGCGCCTCCACTGGCCTCATTTACTCCATCACAATATTCTCAATCGACATTCTCAAATCATCATATAAACAAGGGTTAATTAAGAAAATCAATATATCACATAATATCCCTATATACTTTGACCAACTAACAAATAAGCTTAGGTAAGACACACTTTGCAAGGATTTACTCGTCTCTCCCTCCTAGTTCTATTCCCCGATCTCCGCCATAGATCATATCCTAAGCTCGATACCAACCGTGACGCCCCCAAAAATAGGTATACATCACCCATTCCGAGTTGTCAATACATGGCACGTAAACAACTACAACTTTATTATTACAACAAGAAAAGCTGTGAGTTTGAATACAAATATTATCTTCTGACAATATCTATACTCAAATAAATCCTCATCACATTTATTGATACATTATTTTACAAAATGGTGAGGACTACTAAACAACTCTCTCTAGAACCTTCATTCCATATCCCGACTTCAGACTCGCTATATTATTACGCCTCCCGAGAAAAAAAATGGAACAAATAAGAAAAGGGTGAGCTCAACTAGCCCAAAGAAAGAATATTATGACTAAGATAATATACAACAAATTATCGTTAGTCTTCAACAGGAAAAATCTAATAGAATACAATAGACAACAAGTTTTAAATCAATATTTGCGGTGAAATAATAATTCATTAGAAGAGTTAAGTAGAGAATGCAAACTACTATCTTCTATGTATGAATTTAAAAGTTCATCGCTCATCTTTTATCCCCGTAACATCAATCAATATATATCCGAATCAAATATTCATCTTTGCACTACATGCCAAAGATATTCATCAGTTGGTCATGTTCATCTAAACACCTGTTAATCTTTCAACTACGGGCCAAAGATATTCATCAGAATTCATTCATCTTTGCACTACAGGCCAAAGATATTCAATAATATCATCATTTAAGACTGAGGATGATGAAAAATATTTTTAAAGAAACGAATGTAGTGAAACAAAATGACAAGGATTAAGGATTAAGGATTCGTACTTTGTTTTATCCATGTCCAAAAATACCTCAAAAATAATCATAGTGGTGTAAAATTCAAGAATGATCAAAATATGGATACAATCAAAAAGCTAGTATCCACAATAGATACGGAAAAGGAAAATTTTTATTTTTAGATGAATAATAGTCTTGATGATTCGTGAATAAGTGTCGATATCGTGGATAGTCAGATATCGTGAATAAGAATCTCAGAACACCAAAAGTTCCAAATTTAATAAAACTTCGAGATCAATATTTTAGCATAATGATATTGAAGAAATAATATCATTACAAAAAAATAATATCCCTTACCTCACAAAAGAAGATTTCTTACAGTTGAAACACCGGATATAAGCTATGACTTGAACTTTGCACCGATAAAGAATAAAGACTCAAAATACTCACAAGAATACGCTCGATAATATAGAGAGAAAAACTTGATTTACGGTGTGATTTTCAATTCTAACCTAAGCACCCTATTTATAGGAAAATGCTTAGAACACCAAAGTAGAAAATTTAATATAATAATATATATATATATATATATATATATATATACAAATTTGTCTACGCACCTAGAACCATCTGAATTCAGCAACTTGCATGTGTTTAATGAGTCTAACCAAACACAAAAAACGTTTTTGTTAATTAAAACAATTAAAACTTCCAAAAATCAATTATTTCGGAACTTTAGAACTTCAATAATTCATAATAAATAGCCCTTTTGTCAGAAAATTCAAATCTCACGATTTTTTTTATAGGAAATTCAATTCTCTACAACTTTGCAGAAGAAAGTTTTTCTAAATTCCAACCCGAAATTGACCGAAATCCATAAACGGGCGATTTTACAGGCTATAATCAAATTTCAGTCAAGAAATGGGCCCACAGACATGTTTAACATTTTTAAACAACTTTTGCAACAAAAATACTCTTCCTCCTCATATACTCATATATCCTACATTCATTGTAAAAATATCATCATTATTATATTATAATAATATAATAAAATATTATTTTATCACAAAAGATAAAATATCGATTTTCAACAATTGTCACTTTAAAAATTTTCTCCATCTATATCCACATAAAATGAATATTTTCCTCATCATATAAATCAATAATTAATCATTCACATATAATATTACAGAATCACAAATCTTGGCAACCGTGTAGTTTCCGGGAAAGAGGGCTTTCAATAAGAATTTCTCCTTCTTGGCGCCGCAATTAGGTGACCAAACCTCTTCTTGAAGCGTAACTTTCTAGACATTGCCAATAATATTTTCTAATAATATTATTCGGATAATATGAATTATTGCTTCGATAATGGAAAATACTATGTAGTGACAATTATCAAACAACGGTAATATAAAAATATCAACGCAAAGAATTATTGAATCAATAAAATAAAATATTTGAGCGATGCTTCTACGTAACAATTATTGAGTAGTGCCTTCTTAAGTAAGAATCAATAATTGGTGCAATACTGCGTATCATCGCTTGAACAACGTATTCATCGTGTTTTAACCAATGGTATTCCAACAAAGGTAAAATCAGTAATAACTACGTCGTTATTTTTAAACAACTTATATTTGTCGCTTTTCTTCATCCAATCGTTTTTTTTTTTTATGGGGCCCACACAAAAGTCATTGCAGTCGCATAAATATTCCCCCAAACGAGTAAGAATATTCTCCGACCAAACGAATATTCCCCGATAAAAATAAATATTTTATAACCACTTGCTTATTCAAAATATTTGCGTATTTTACCCATAACTATCCACATTAATCAAATCAACCCTTACTATTTCAAAATAATAAATAGAGAAAAATAAATTTCATTTATTAATAATTTGGGGTCTTACACAATGTGTGTGACTTGCCTGTGTAGCATTATTTGATTTGCCTGTGTGACATTATTTGACTTGCCTGTGTGGCAATGTATATTTCTGTTTTGTTCTGAGCTCGGTATGAAATAACACCCAACCATTTGATTCAGCCTATTATTTCGTTGTGTTAGTTTTGTTCGTTTCGTTTTATTTCATTTAATTGAGTTAGTTATTTCGGTTTATTATTTGTATTCTATATCCGTACTGGGCATTTGGCTCATGTTATGTTTTTCTTCCAGCAGGTAATCAGGGGAATCAAGGGCAAGTGTGAGAGCTCCATTCATTCCAATGATTTAAAAATATTCTGTTTAGACTTGAGGTGTCAGTTATTTGGAATTGTAATAATTATTTTAAATTGTGGTTTGAGACAGTTTGAGATTTATTATAGTTGACTTGTGGTATTTATCAGTTATTAAGACTATTCTTTTGTGACTTTGAGTTTTGCTATTAAATTCATCAATTTTGTTATGTTTTGGATAATCTCTGTTTCTATTTCGGAAAGGAGGTGTTACAATATATATATCTTTTGAATATTAAAGTTTGTATTTTACACATGCACTTGGACATAATTATATAATCTAACTATTTTTTCTTTCAAGTTTAATATTGGAAATTAATGTATTTGTCCGAGTTTGTCAATTATATACCTGAAAATTGTTTCAAAAAAATAAATAAAATGGTTAATAAAAGATCTCATCAATTTCCACCAAGCTAGGAATATATATATATATATATATATATATATATATGATACCAAAATTGGATGTGTACGTAGGTGCTGTAATTTGGATGGAGCCGGAACACATTTTTGTCTCATTTGATCCAAACGACTGAAAGAAATCAAACAAACGAGTCAGTATCATGATTTGAACGTAGCAATTGACATTTTAATTCAGCTGCATGCGACACAATAAAGATTCTAGCTGCTGCGTACCTTGTTTACAAGGTCCATTGACATATATTAATTAATATGGTATATATTATATATAATCAAAAGTTTAAAAGTATATACCCTTATGTTATAAAATAAAAATATCATTTAATTTTATCTTTTTTGATCATACTTTACACACGATCGAGTAATCATAGACAAATTAACAAGTTTTTATATCTAATTTCACGCGATTCAAGAATGATAAAAGAATTCATTATTGTGAAAACTAATTAAATTAAATCAGTTGTAAAATTAATATTTTTCATTGCATATATATATATATATATATATATATATATATATATATATATATATATATATATATATATATATATATATATATATATATATATTGCTAGTTTTTGGCATTAACATTTTGCTAAGCTGGCTTTTTCTGATTCTAGTAATAACATTTTCTGCCTAGGGTTTACTTGCCTGCCGCTGCTATGGGCGCAGATTAACTAAGTTATTAATCTTGTTTTCTTGAGTAAGAGAAATATTTGGTCTTGTTGTTTGGCATAGTCTAATTGTTTTCTTTAATAGTTAATTAGACAGTTTCAGGTTTTATCAATTCTCTTCCTCCAAGTGTGACCATGATTAAACTAGTTTGCTTTGAAGTTTATTTTTCTTTTTGTCCATATTGTATAAATTATAAGAGATGGATACAAGCTTAATTACCTACCAGAGGACTGCATGTGCTTGACATTTTTCTTTATATCCTTAATTAATTAGCAGTATTATTAAGTTAATTATTTCTCACTGCTTCCTGCCAGAAACTTAAATTCTGTCTATTAGTTATATAAATAGTAGGCATAAAAATTGTCCAGAAACTGCATCTATCTTCTTTTTTTTTTTTGGCCCGAAAGGATCAAAACTGCATGCATGCATCTATCTTATGGCCCTATTAGATTTTAATTACCTTGCTGAATTGTCTATTTGGCAAGGACAAGAGAAATTAAATACTAATGGTTGATTACAAATTAACAGCTGTTATAGTACCTTTTGGCTCTAGCATGCATGTCCCTGCCCTCCCTTACATAATGCGATCACAAAATGCCCATATATCATGTATATATGATAATATATAAGATAATTTGGTGGTATAAATTAAAAGGGTTTAGTTAATTTGCTTATGGGTTGGTGCATTTTCATAATTATAAGTCCAAATAACTTTAAATGTATGCATAATCTATAATCTTATAAAGGTTCATATTTTGATAAAAAAAATAAATAAATTTCTACGTCATACTTACTGATCAGTTATGTTAATGTGCTCATTCACATTTAGTACAACGTATATGCAAGTATAAGATTGCTATTTAGCTTCCATTCTCTCATCTTATAAACTTAAAAAGATTGTATATATAACTATCTAAAATTATAATTTGATTATAACTTATTCTCTGCATGCTATATATATATACCAACATTTAAAAACAAACTAAATTACAAGTTCAAGAAAATTATATTAAATGGGTTCACTTATTAGATTAATTGGTCAAAAGAATTTGACCTTGGTCCCACAGAAATTAATTAACTTGTCAAAAAGTTTCATGAGAGCTAGCTATATAGGTCACAATTCTTAAAATAAGTTGAAGAATCTCTAGTGCTCATGCCTCAACTTCCCCAACCTTACTATATAAATATAAATTAGAAATATTAACAAGTTAGTCCACCTAAATACTAGAAACAAGAAACAACAAGAGACACAGAATATATATATATATATATATATATATATATATATATATATATATATATATATATATAATTAACATGGGCAATATATAATTAAGTTCTAAAACTTGAGTTAATCAAATTAGAAAAACCACTTTATTATATTCAAATATTTTAATTAAAATGCATGGCCTTAATTTGATTTCACTATCATAAGCTAGCTAGCTAGCTACTAACTAAGGACAATTAAATTCTCACTTAATTTTTATCGATCGATGTTTTTGATGTATCAACAATATTAATTAGCACAACAGTGTAGTGATAGACATGACATATTCTAACATAATAATTCTCCATATTTAATTTCTAGATTAATTAAAATACGTACCATATTCTTTAATTTATTTATGCTTGGAGAGTAGTAGTAATATTAGGAGTACTGGTCTTTAAGTTAGGCAAAGCCAAACGCTAATTGACATTAACATAGAAACCCTATGGATAAAACCAACACAAATTAAAGACGGCCACCCCATTTTATTCTATTCTATTCGCTTTAATTAATAACATGTTTATCATTCTTTTAAAATGAAAATTAATGATGTTTTCTTATTGACAAATTAAAACAAGTTGTTGCTTTTAATATAAAAACAAGATATATATATATATATATATATATATATATATATATATATATATATATATATATATATAATCTGTAGTACTTATATAGTTGTTTAATTAATTATAAGCAAGAACTATGTTTTTTTTTAAATTATAAGCACGAACTAGCTATGTCAAAGACAATTCAAGAAAAGATCGAGAAAGGTAGCTATGGGAAAAACTAAGTTAATTAGAACAAGTAGTTTAATTATATAGTTCTTCCAAGATCATTATAGCATAGGAATTAACATTCGATAAAAGCTGAAAAAATCTCTTTAATCAATATCATAGGAGAAAAAAGAGTATTACTCTTTTTTTTTTGTTGATTTTTTAATTGTCGAATATTAAAATTTATATCATAATATCAAGGCCGTCAAGGGCTCAAGGGTTGGTAGGAAGAAAAAGAAATAAGTATAAGATCATATATGTTGACGTAATTAATTTTGTAGGAGAAATCTTTATTTTATATATATATATATATATATATATATATATATATATATATTTTATGTTAGTTTTAAAGGTTAAAATTGGGTTAAAAACTATTAAAAGAATTTATGTCTAATTAAACAAACCTTCATATTATGAAATCTGAGAAACCTTAAAATTACTCGCTTTCTCTTATTCTTTTCTACGTACTCCATGTTCTAGAGGAACTCGTAGAGTTTAGATTATGTATATAAAAAATACTTATACTTTATTTATACCCTAATGCTGGATTCATAAGAGAGAAAGTTGGAGCGTCCATTTTCACCTGCACAGCAGCCTTTTCGATCTCTTGTGCATTAAAGATGTTGTATTCAGCTTAAAACTTATTTTAAATAAGCTAAAACAAACATTATTTTTTTAACTTATTTTTTTAATAAGAAATCCGCATTCCCTTTGTTTTTAAAATAATGACTGAAGTGATAAAAAAAATTTATTCTCAAAAGCATGTTTAAAAATTAAAAGTACGCAAGTAAACTAGATAAAATTTACATTAGCTAATTTACCTTTGACCATATTATATCTCAACCAAACATTAAATCAATTACATCATAAATGAATAGCTCAAATGAATTCTCTCTCTCTGCAACTAATATATGGACAAATAAAAAGTAAATTTATATTCTATCTTCTTTTTTTTGACTATCTTAATTTATATGAAATTAGTGCTTAAGCCATCATTTGGGAACAGAGGAAGTATAAACGGTATCAAATAAGCTGGCTACAAACAAGGCCACAGAGACCGAGTGAGCATGTGTGTGTGAGAGAAAGAGCGCTTAATCTTGCATGACTAACAGCCAGCCTGCCACAACAACATAAACTAGTAGACACCCACAAAGGCTGAACACATAGTTAACGACTTGGTGGGCCTCCAACATTGCAACCTGTTATAGACCACACAAACCAAAAACAAAAAAACCTGTGCCTACAATTTTTGCAAGATGAAGAAGGGTAGTACCGTTTTGAAGACTAAAAAACCTAAACATTTTTGATGTCCCTATGCTCATATATATATATATATATATATATATACACATTATACGATATACATACATGAAATTTATTTGACAGTTGCTCACTATACTTTATATACACATGATGTATATATATATTTTTTCCTATATATATATAATGTGTCACCTTAACATTAGTTGAGTTGATTTATAATTGACTATGTTATAAATAAATATTAAATATTCAATACTATGTCGTCGTTTAAAAGAGTAATAGCCATGCCTCATAACTCTATGATATATAGTTTGTGCATCTGCTGAATACAAGATGAGCAATTATCATGCTCCCCCACAAATGTTACAACTTACGACTCACTTCTTTGAGTCCGAAGCCAGATAGCGCCCCCCAAAAAAAAAAAAAAAAAAATAAAATTGGAACAGTTTATCTGTTCATTATTGATGATCGAAGTTCTTTCCATCAAAATTACAAACTAAAAACTATTTTATTACAAGTATGAATGCAAGTAAATGATCACCTTTTCACTGAATCTTCACAACATCAAAAACTTATCACCGGCCTCTGCATCACCTTTCTGTTTAAACCATCTCCGCTTTTCCTCCAATCTCCATAAGTCAATTGCAAATGAGAAATGAAGGTGAGGTGAAGCATCATTACCCCAGGCCAAAACAGAATCTCCTGCAACAACCTGAACACAAAAAAGAGATATTTTCGCTCTTTTTAAGTTTATGCTATCATAAATTAAAAGTGAAATCCAGGACCAGTGAAAGGAAAAGTAGTACATAACAAGAAGCAGCATTTAGCAAACCTGAAAAATCAGCCAGATGATTCTCTCGTATCATTTTGGAAAGTGGAAACTCCTCCATGTTGGTGTCAGCATCCACCCTTTCCTAGCCCTCATAGTGTGCAACATCTTCTCCTGCTACATCAATGCATCATTTTTTCCACTCGCCCGCTTGGAAGAAACACCCTTCCTCCTTTTCTTTGGGGTGAGAAAGTCAAACGCAAGCGCTTCCAATGCTTTTGTGCTCAATGGCCTGTTTCTTGTACTCTGCCTTCGAACATTTACTACAGTCTGCTGCTGTATTACAGATCCATTGTCAGAGAAATTTAAAAACTCAGGCTGATCAATTGTCTCAGGTGAAATGGAGGGCCTAATGGTAGATGAATCAACATTTTCAATCATTGGTTCATCAGTACCAGAATCTGGATGTGGGGGAGGCTGGTTAAGGTCTATCAAAGTCTTCTCAGACAATGGCTCTTTATCCATACATATTGTACTAACAGCCGCCTCTTTACTTCTCTCCTCTGGGCTGCATTCCAAATTTTGACATTCTCTTAAGAGAAAATCCTTGACCTCACATCCAACAGGTGAGCTTGACAAGCAATGCGACTCCTCTCCATCTAGTTTGGTGTCTACAGAGATGGTTTCAACACCATAGCTTGATTCTCCATACTTGCATGCAGTTAACTCACTTTGCTTTGTGATGGGTTCCAAATTACTTGACTGGTGAGATTTCCCATCCTGGCTGAACTGAAACTTCATCTCACTTGATTGCCTGTCATTAGGGAGGATAGTTCCCTGATCCTCATGATTTTCTACTGTTGCAATCTTGGCATCTGTACCACTAGGCGTGTAATTGCTTGTAGTGTTGATTACACATTTTGTAACGTCGCCAGATGCTCCACTTTCCGTTTCACAATTTGACGTATTTACTTCTGTTTCATTCAGGGAGTCTGTTGTAGTATCTCGTTCAGTTTGACAGGAAAAAGCAGATGGATTGGAGGCATTTAATGCATCAACAGGTAAACAATTCAGATATCTCACTTTAACCAGCTTATCTCCACTAACAAAACTGGTATCCACAACTGTAAACTTCAATGAATCTTGGGCGCAATTTGAATCAAGTGGTTGGAGATAAAAATGGTGCTGCCTGTTTGATAAATCTTCTGGGTTTGAACTGCATTCTTCCTTCTCTGCACTAACTTTAACTGCTTCGGCTTCAATATCGAGATGCCCTGGTTCTGCTGCTACTTTTTTCAGGACATCACTGAGGGAATCAAAATAGTGAATCCCTTTCACGAGTTTTCTTCTCAAGAACTTCTCAACTCCAGGTAGAAGAAACACCAAAGAATTCTTAGAGTCAGCATGCCCTTGATCCCTAGGCTGCTCAGACTGCCATCCTCTTTCCAAAAGGCGGGGCCAAACAGCTTCCCAAAAGAGAGCACTAGATCGAGCTTTGCTTAGTCGGAAATCTCCAGTTAAAATTTTGATGATTTCACTTTTTGTTAGCGAGGAGCATGATTTGCCCCAAGGTATTTCAAGACGAGTGGGGACAGTATGATACATTTTTGCAGGATAAATGGCGGTTCCAGTTAGATCTTGCTTCCCCTTGCCAATGGCTACTGCTTCTACAAGCACACTAGCACCAGCTATATCCTTTAAAATGAATGCATAATCCTCCAGTGAAAGTTTTCCATCTCCAAATCTCCTAGAGACCTGCAAGAGATCATAGCACCAACATAAGATGCTATTGAGCTGCAATCTGGGAATGATGAACATTATTGGCCGTGCTATAGAAGATGAGATTAATATTCACAGAAGGAAACATTGTTCAATGTTTAATTCAGAAAAGGTATAAACTGCATTTAAGATGTTAAAAAATTACTTTAAGGTAATTCCCATAATGAACTAATGAAAGACCAAATAGATTCCTAAGGGAAAATAATTGCAACTAGTGGTACTACCAAATATTAGAATGCATTAAAACAGACCCTCATCTTGGTAGACCACCAATCCTTGGTTTGATCAAGTGTTTATGATGCTGTCAAGATGGGATGCAAAACAGCATTGGGCTATTTACTTTTACTGCCCTGCAGCTGCCACCATCCTTTTTGGATTGATTAAAACTTTAAATTGTACATAACCCCAGAATGTAAGCACCAGAGGAGACACATGTCAAAGTTCAGACGTAGCTGAAAGATGCACTCTTCAAATTGCAGATTCAGAGGAAAGTCACAAATCAAACTTCAGATTATACCAAAGAAGATCCAGTCCCCAAATCACTGTGTGTTCAAATTCAATATTATATTGACTGGGCCCCAAAAATTCTGATGACCTATGCATTATCTGTACAAAGCTCAAGTGTGACCGTGCTGGTTACTAATCCACTCACCTCTACAAGTTCCGAGAGAGTTCAGAAACTTAAGTTCCATTTTTTCATGACACTGGATTACACTATAGACCTCCCTCCTCCGCCACCAACAACCTAAGTTCAGACTGTGTCAACTCTCATAAGTTCAAACCTTGCATACTTAAAAGTGTACTAAACATCGACCATAATCAATGCCAACTCAATCATCTGACTCTTGGAATCTGCGAGTAATTTTACACATATATACCATATATTAGGATCAGTGTTACTATTTCTATCAAATATGTTCTCAAACACTCTAATGACTAGTGTTTATCCTAGTTTTTTTTCGCAAATCCACCTTATTATCTGCATGGATAAAAAAACACAGTAACAGTGGAAATTGATTCCATCGCTCACCAGGAACATAGCCTCAATTGGAGAACACATGAAACAACTAAATCAAATACATATATGACGCAACAACCCGAATCCCTTCTCTGTTTTTCAATCACAAATACTAGATTGTCAACTGAAGTTAACTCATATGACTAAATAAGAAATGAATTGCCTTAAAAATATTCATCTCCATTCTCTATATTACCAGTAAGCAAGAATATTATTCATCCAGTGAAGGAAAGAAGAGCCCAAGCCAACCAATTGAGGGATTAAAAAATAAATAATAGAAAGAGGATGCTTTGCACATCAAAGCTTGAAAGGAATTATCTTAGATGAAATCCTTAGCTACTGGTGGGAGGTTACTACTGCTCTTTTACATGGAAAAGACCATTCCAATAAGTAATAGAAGTATTAAATGTCCAACACAAAATGACTTGCGAGTAAATAAGTACTTCAAGAAACCTTATGGTAAAAATGTTGCTTAAGAAGGAAAAAGGGAAAAAAAGAGTTTATTTGTATTTTTTTAAAATGAGAAATGGTGTGTTCTTTTGATATGCATTTTGGCTTTTACATAGTTATTTATACTTTTTGCATTAATGACTCTCTTTGACTAAGAGCAGAGTATTATTTTATAAAGAGTCTCATCCCACATGAGCAAATTTTAGTTTATGGATGAAAATGTCTGATCTTCATGACACTATGAGATGTTCCATTTTAATTGGAGTCATGTATTTGTGGGAAGACTTGTCTACTTCTCTTTTTGTGGATAAAGGGTAGAGTCTAATTTACTAGTATTAATCTTCTTTTTTTCAAATGGAATGACTTCTCTAGTTTTAGAAAACAAATATGATGAGGCTCATAAAATAACTGATATAAGTAGATGCAAATAAATCTATATAAGGCTAATTTTGAACCAACTTACAAATTTGATATTAAGATTATGCTTTAAAAAAATTACATGAGACTAGTAGGTACTTATGGAGAAACAATGAACATATCTATACTTATAAAATAAAAAATGAACACATCTATCAACAAATGAGGTTGATAAACTCATGATTACTATTATAAATTTCAATGAAAAAGTACCTCTGTCAACATCTTCATGCGTTCATTCGACACATGGGGAAATATGCGTGATAGCAGTTCATGCTGCCTCCTACCTGCAAAAATCCGTTCGCCTCGTATACATCGCCTGGCCTTCACTTTCTGGGACTCAGACCATCTTATGTATTCAGAAGACCTGTAGAATTTCCCGTAGTAGTGGGAGAGTATATCTCCCATTTTTTTGTTCTTAACAAATTTCTTCACTAGAGTAAGGTTTTTCCCAAAAATATACAGACCAAGGAGAAAACTATCATTTTCTATGGCCTTCCAAGTACCAGTCGTTGAGCCAAGAAGAGGATGGCAACCATTGTTCCCATTTTCAAAGTTTGCTCCCTTTTGTGGGATGAAGTAGGCATCCATTCTGTCACTAGCAACTACAGGTTGAAGCTTGGACAATCTTCGTCCCTCTTCACCATTTGAAGTGGTTTGGCTCTCTTGACTACTTTCAGGTTCTAAAGACCTATTTATATTAACTGCAGAATCTCGATTAACAAGAACTTCCGGGGCTTCATTTATCAGAATGGGAAACCCCTCTGTGAAACAATTTGGAATATAAGTTGTGAACTTTAGATCAGTCGATTTCCTCATAAGCTGCAAGCCATCATATTCCATCATCAGCTCTGGAATTTCTGCCTGGTACTGATCTCCAATTCGAGGAAGAATTTGTGGATCTCCAAAAGTATCACCATTATCAGAAGAACAAACAGAATTAAGCCTCTCCCCTGACTCACCAACAATGTCTTCCATATTGACAACCATTTACTTGAATCCACCTTCCAAAGATGAAAAGATGTTAACTCTTGTATATAATAGCGACTGCACATCAGATTGTATTATTAATATTGGGATGTAAACTATACCAAGTCCTTTTTATAATGTCAGACAACATAACCAAATCAATATCTATAATCATATAAAAACTGCTCTTCAAGCTCCTCCACTATTTACTATCAGAACCATTGTGTCCATAAAGGATGCTATCACTGCTAGTTTCATATTGCTACAATGGAACTGAATCTCCAATAATATTTATGTTAATAGTATAACGACCATAAAATTCTGTTTTCAGAATTGACACATCGAGTAACATGCAGTTTTTCCATTAAAGGGGAGGCAAGGGGGGTGTGGAATCATGTTAAACCAAAGTTGTCTTTTGGAGAAGCTGGATAAAACCAATATACAACCACAGATAATGACTAGTAACAATTAAGGCCAACTCTAACCTTGATCATCATGCCAATGCTCTCGGCAGAGGTCTTAGGGGTTTCATGGTGTTTAATTTCTATAAAGAAGCAATTTCTTAGAATTTTATTAAAATCAATGAAGTGATATTGCAGATCAAGGAAGTATCCTAACTTGACAAAGTGTCCATAATTTTAAAACTGTTGTGATTACAACAGGAGGAAATTGATTGTACTCTGAAGTTATAATCATAATAGTTGCAAGATCTCAAGAAACAAACTTTAGCAGCTAAAGTTCAGAATTAAGTTGATTACTCTTGCGATCAGATTATACACGAATTATATGTGGTTTAACCAAAACCCCTAACAAATGTCAGACAGCTTCTCCAACTCCAATTTACCAAGAAAATTATTATAGCGAAAAAGATACACAAGTCAAATCCATAAGATAATCAAACACAACAAAAAACCTAATATTACAAACACATTTATCCTCAACAAAAGCTCATTTGATTGAATTTTCGAAATAATCTGTTCTAAGACAGAAAGTATCTAAGAATTTTACCTATGGAAAATACAGAATAATTAACACTGATTCACATCAAAATTTCCTAAATAATTGATTACTAGAATCGGACTCAAAATCATTATAACACAACCAAGTTTCCATAGACAACTTCACAAACTAAATTCCTAAAATTTAATGTTCAGCATCACAAGAACTTTGTATATAGATCCATAATTCAAGCCTAGATACATATATTTACTACCAACCCACATACCAAATTCATATGAACACCAATAAATTGAAGAGAACATACCCAACTCAAATGACACCCTCAAAACCACAAATATCACCTAATACCAAAAAATTATGAACATTCAAGCAATATAAACAAAAGCATTGAAGCACAATTTTTTTACCCATCTAGCAGTGAAAATTCTGATATAAATCCATGTAATTAATCTAGTAAAAACACCAAGCATGTATCCAAACAGTACAAGAGATACAACATTTATGATATTTGCTTACTAGCACAATAAAGCATAAGTACAGAGAATAAAAATGAGGAGAAATAATCAGTTCATACAGACCTGAACGTCAAAACTCACGTGTAAGAACAAATGGGTCTTAAAGTTTCTATCGATTCACCCTTTGTCAACCTTTCATTAACTGAAGTATTATGAATGAACACCAAAAAATTTATGGTAAATAATAATAAACATTTGTAACCAGAAAAATAAATATGTGAAGACATAAAAAAAGTAAAGAAGATTTAGCTTATGTTGAAGAGTGAGTACGAAGGTTGAGAACTTGAGGACTAGCGAGGAGAGAGAAAAATGAGAAAGAAAAATAATACCAAGAAGTTCTGTCGCTGTTTGGAGGAGACGATTAACTCCCTGTTCGGTTTACTTGGATTTTTTTTATTTAAGAAACTTGGATTACAATTTCACTTCATCCGTGACAAAATTGCCCTTTTCCTTTTCGAAGAATTTTATTTATACATATTCCCCTAAACCAGAAATGTAAATCAAGTACAGTGATTCTACTCCAATGGTGCTTGATTGTGTTTAGATGCAAAAGGTTTTGTGAGATGTGAAATTTTTGACAAACACTCTATCTAATGGTGAGGGTTCAAGTCCCATGGGGCGGATTTTTCTAGGTTAAGATTTTCAATAAGTACGTACGTGATTAGTGCAAAACTATTTAATCGTTAAATGATTTACGAATCCTAAATATATTGAACGGTTGGATGAGCGGGACTCGTTGTAAGTTTTTATTCGTATTTTAATATGTCACATGTTCGAAGGCATTTTACGTGTCAATGATGTTATTGGTTAAATTCTACTTGTTAATGATGCTATTGGTTGAGTTTACGTTTTATTTTATTACTCTGATACGTATACTTATGAGAGCAAGAAAAAAAATCATACGCCACATAATTATTAATTACATAATCTTTTCTAATTAATGCACTGGATTTTTTTCATTAATTAGAGAAAATAGTAGGTTTAAAATAGTGAACTTTATGCGGTAAACAAATTGAGTTGTTCTCGAACTCGACGTTAAAATATTCTATTGATTAATTAAACTCATATCCATTTAGCGAGTTAAGTTCGAATTAATTCATTTGTTTGTTTTTATAAACGAACTGAGCTCGAGTTTTGCTTTTTTGACTCGAGCTCAATTTGTTTGGGCTTTATTATGTTTAATACTAAATATATTATATGATGTGAAAATTTTAATTTAAAAGCACCTTGGCATGGTAATGAAAAAATTACAAGTTATATTGGGGCGATTTTTGTAGGTCAACTTCTTCAAAAACACGTGTGTGATGCGTGTAGAAATAATCGATTATTAGAATCGGACTCGAAATCATTATAACACAACCAAGTTTTCATAGATGTTTATACTGTTTTAGCCTAATGTTTAAGATTAAGATATTGAGATATCTAGTTCTCAAGTTTTATTTTCTTTTTATTTTTATGTGAAGTTTATTTGTGAGTTTATTTCTTCCTACTCGAGTGAACATAATTCAAGGCTAAATACATATAATTACTCCCAACCCACATTCCAAATTCAAATGAACATCAAGAAAATGAAGAGAACATACCCAACTCAAATGACACTCTCAACACCACAAATATCACCTAATACCATAAATTTATGAGCATTCAAGAAAAATAAACAAAAACATTGAAGCACTAGTTTTTAACCCATCTAGGAGTGAAAATTCTGGTTTTAACCCATGTAGTTAATCTAATAAAAACACCAAGCATGTATCCAAACAATACAACAGATGCAACATTTATGATATTTACTTACTAGCAGAACAAAGCAAAAGTGCATAGACTAATTAAAAATGAGGAAAAATAATATGTTCCAGCCTCTTATACAGACTTGAACGTCAAAAAAACATGTGTAATTAATACAAATGGGTGTTAACAGTTTGTATCGATTCACCTTTTGCCAACCTTTCATTTGACTGAAGTATTATAAATGAACAACAAAAAATTTATAGTAAATAATAATAAACATTTTTAACAAGAAAAATAATGAAGGCATAAATTATATTTATACATATTCCTCTAAACTAGAAATGTAAATCGAGTATAGTTTTTCTACTCCAATGGAGTTTGATTGTGTTTACATGCAAAAGATTTTGTGAGATGTGAAAATTTTGTCAAATACTCTCTAATAGGGGTGATCATTCGGTTATAACCGAACCGAATAAGCTATTCGGTTATAACCGAAAATCGAATAAGTAACAATTTTACTATCCAAAATAATAACCGAAATTTAAAAATAACTGAATACCGAATACCGAATTACCGAATTGTAATTTCGGTAATTCGGGTAAAAACCGAATCAGCACGAGCCAAAGAGCAGAGCTGCGAGCCCCTCCTCCGACCAAAACCCTTTTAGTATAAAAAAACAACAGAAGCGATGAAAAGATCGCTGAAAGAAATAAATTGCTTCTCCACACCCTCTTCTCCCTCCTTCAATTCCTCAATATACATGTCTACAATACAATTACATAGCTCACCAACAAATTCAGAATTCCATCTCTAGTCTCCACACAACACAGAAAACTAAAAATCAAAAAATCTTTAAATCCTAGCTTTTTAAATAAAAACCAAAACCAAAATCAATTAAAACAGAAAATTCCCAAATTTAGACCTACAAAAACCCAAAATAAAAATCACATAAACCCAAAACTCAAATCAAACAACAAATGCAATAATTTTCACAGAAATCAAACACAATACAATTAAAAACAAACCCAATTCAAGAATTGCAGCATTCTTATCATATTGAACGAAATCCTAGATTTCCCTCGTAACAAGCAATCAATGCGAAACAATCTGAATCAGAATCAACAAACCGACTCCAAGACACAGCAACAATAGTACCGACTCCAAATCGGAATCAACAAACTGATAAAAAATCGGAGACAACAATGAAAATTGAAAAGCACGGTTCCGACCGGGACCCAAATCGAGCTCGAAATCAGAATCAATGGGGTGAAAAAATCGCACCCAAAAAGTGGTGGGAGGATGCTTGTCGAGGCTCTAAGCGATCTAAGCGGTGGTGGGTCTTTGTTGTCTTTGGAGTTGGACGGTGCCGGAGTTCCGATCGATCAGAGAGAAAATGAGAAGATAAGAGTGAGGGGACTGGGCGTCTGCCGTCTGGGCCACTGGGGACGAGAAGTGTGAGAGAGAGAAGGCCTGAGGGTTTGGTTGAGGACCTTAAGGTTCCATTGGGTTTGAAGAATGTATGGGCTTACTGACTTAAGAATGCATTAGAAAATTATTATTTTTTTTAAGCAATAAATTCGATAATTCGGATACCCGAATAATCTATTTTTCAAAATCGAATCCGAAACCGAATACCGAACAATAAATCGGATATAACCGAAATTAGAAAAAAAATCGAAAAACCGAAATAATTCGGTTGTGTTCGGTTATTCGATTTTATCCGTTTTTTGCTCACTCCTACTCTCTAATGGGGAGGGTTGAAAGTTTAAGTATGTGCGTGACAGGTGCAAAATTAGTTAACTATTAGATGATTTACAAACCTTAGGCATATATTGAACTGTTGAATGAGCGTAAATTGTTGTAAATGAATATTGAGTTATTCTTAAACTTGATTTTAAATATTTTATTGACTAAACTCGTGTCATTTAGCGAGTCGAGTTCGAATTAACTCATGATTTGTTTGTTTTTTATAACTAAATCGAGCTCGAGTTTTGCTTTTTTGACTCAAGCTCGACTCGTTTGGGCTTGATTATGTTTGATTTTTATGTTAAATATATTATGTGATGTGAAAATTTTAATTTATAAACACCTTCGCTAATAGTAAAAATTACAAGTTAGTAGGGGGCAAATTTTGTTGGTCAACTTTTTCATAAATATGTGCGTGATACGTGCAAAAATCTTTTACGCTTGAACGACATCCAAATCCAAAACATTTTGATCAGTTGAATTAGCTTAAATATATTATGTGATGTGAATTCTATTTATACATGTGTCCCTCAACTAGAAATATTAATCAAGCATGTTGTTTCTATTCCAATGGTGTTTGATTGTGTTTAGATGCAAGGAAATTACATGGGGCGGATTTTTCTATAAAGAAGTAATTTCCTACAATTATATGGAAAAAAAAACAACAAATTAAATGATATTGCAGATCAAAGAAATATCCTTAACTCCACAATGTGTCCATAATTTTAAAACTATTGGGATTCCAGCAGGAGGAAATTATTGTAATCATATTAGTTGCAAGATCTCAAGAAACAATTAAACTTTAGGGCTAAAGATCGTAGTTTAGTTGCTTGTGATCAGATTATACACGAATTATATGTAGAATAATTAACACCAAGTCGATCACAATGAAATTTCAAAATTTCCTAAATAATCGATTACTAGAATCCGACTCCAAATTTTTACAAGGCAACCAAGTTTCCTAAGCACTTTCTCTAATGGTGAGGGTTGCAAGTTGCAAATCAAATGGGGCGGATTTTCCTAAGTTAAATTTTCATAAGTACGTGCGGGATAGGTGTAGAATTGCTTAACCGTCGAATAATTTACGAATCTTAGGCGAATTGAACGGTTGGATGAGTGTAACTTGTTATAAATTTTTATTCGCATTTTAATATGTCACGTACGTGTTTACTTGTCTCTGATGTTATTAGTTAAGTTTTATCTTTTAATAATGTTATTGGTTAAACTTATAATTTATTACTCTCTCATATATCTGAAAGGAAGAAAGAGAGAAAAAAAATTCTACGGCACATAACTATTAAGAATATAATCTTTTTTAATTGGTACACTAGATTTGATTTATTAATATTTAATAAAACGGTAGGTTTGAAATAGCCCTTTATGCGGTAAATGAATTGAGTTATTCTTGAACTCGACTTCAAATATTTTATTGATTAGACTCATGTCCATTTAGCGAGTTAAGTTCGAATTTACTCATTTGTTAATTACTAAACTTGATTTGATTCATCTACCAAGGCTTAAATTAATAGTGTATAAACTTTAATCCGTAAACAAATGGAGATGCCTAGGTTCTGCTGTAATTTTATTCATGAAAAAAGATCAACTGCCACAAGAGGTAATCGAAGTATAAAATGTTTTACACAAAATGACTTGCAAGTAAATAAGTACTTCAAGAAAACATAAAGATATGGTAAAAACATTGTTTAAAAAGGAAAAAAGAAATTTACTTGTATTTTTTCATAAGCATGTGCGAGATATATGCCTGAATAAATGTTTAACTATTAGATAATTTACAAATCCTAAACATATCCAACCGCGTGACTTGTTCAAAGTTTTTGTTCACATTTTAATATGCCAAGTATTCAAAGGTTTTATGTGTCAATGATGTTAGTTCTACCTATCAATGATGTTAGTTAAGCTTACCATTCCGTCTCCCGAAGTACTCGAAGGTGAAGTGTCATCCCAATTCCCGAAGCTTAAGTTATTTCATCACCCGAAGTTAAAGCTGAAAGATCTCATCTCTCGACGTTGAAAGTATTTAATGGTCTCTTCGTTTGTGATGATCATCCCGTTTATGATATTTCAAGACCATCAGCATACTATCCGATAATTCGATTTTTTCCGTTTCGGATCATCCTGCATCAGAATGACTTATAAGCAAATAAGTACTGCAAGAAATCATGCATAAAGATGGAGTAATAAAAATACCGCTTAAGAAAAAAGAAATTTATTCGTATATTTTCATACGCATGTGTGTGATGTGTGCAGAAATGCTTAACTATTATATGATTTATAAAGCCTAAACAGATCGAGCAGTTATATTAGCATGACTTGCTTTGTTCACGTTTTATATTACTATTATAATTATAATTGTTATTGTTACTGTTATTATTATTATTATTATTTTGTTATTGTTATTAAATTTGACCTATTAATAATATTATTACTTTATTCGCACAAAAATATTAAGAGAGATTGAATAAAACACATGAGTTTTACTATGTAAATTATTGATAAGATTTATGACGTTATATATATATATACACTACATGGACAATATATTGCTTATTTATAACTATTTTTGCACGTAGAATTAGTCTTCTTAACTACTAAAACTTTTATTAGACATACATATAAACAGTGTTTTATATAATTTTTATCCCTATATTGTGTTAAGTGAACAAAATTTATTATTATTGTTTAACTGTTTTGTTTTGTTAAGTAGAAAACAAAAGAACACCCAAAGGCCCAAATAGCAAATGACCAAAGAGCAAAAATACAAACCAAAGCCCAAAGGCCCAACTACCAACTCACCAATGATTCGTCCTAATCAATTTGTCCATAGTCCAATCTATAAAAGATTCCTTCAGTCGCTGATCCCTTCTCTCTGGTAAATTCTGGCGGGAATTTGCAGCTTGGTTCTTCTATCTGGTTATGGTCATCGGTAAATTATTGTGAAAACGTTACCTTCTTATCATTTTGCTTTTGATTAAACAAATTCATAGTTTCATGGTGATTTTTCCCGTAAAGTTCAGAATACAAAATATATGTAAACCCTCTCCATGTCAAAATTTCATAGTTACCTGATGTTTCCTTTCAAATTTGTATCTTCATGATCATGAATCCTAGAATTTCAGGATCCAGTTTTTCAATTCGAATTAAGTCCGGCAGTGTGGAAGTGTGGCAGAGGTATGGATATTCATCTCTTCGTTATAATTATTATCTTTTATTTTTCGTCATTTTGACAACAATTCAAATAAAGTTATGTGCTCATGGCATCTACTATTCATCATGTTGACAAAACTATGTTTATATGGATTTCGTAGTTGAACTTTCATCATGAGTCGTGACTGAATTTGGTTGAAGTAATATATATGTATTTTATTCTCGATTTGTATGCAAGTGCCTGTAAGAATGCTTATGCTACTTGGATTTTGTTATCACGAGTGCCTAGTTCCTTTGAGGGGGTAGCTATAGTTTTTTCTATTACATATATATGGGGAAAGCTAATCTACCATAGCTAAGCTTGGCTAAGACTAATTATATATATATATATATATATATATATATATATATATATAGAGAGAGAGAGAGAGAGAGAGAGAGAGAGAAACCGGATCCTGTCCAGACTAATATGCTTGGTTGTTATTATGTGTCCCATGCTATGCTTAGTTAGATGCCTCATATTGTGCATGGTTTGAATATTTCCTATGCTACTTATGGTTTCCCCATCATTTGCAGAAACCGCCTTAGTCTTACAATTTTAGAGTCATAACTTGGTTTTATTTGTGGTGCAGCTGTATGAAGTCTACTTTTTGTTCTGACCTATGGATCCCATTTGAAAATGTATATAGAACTTTGTGGAGTGACAGCGATTCTTGATGCCTTGCACATGAGTTATATGTTCACAAAATTGTGTTTCTTTGGTGGTATCAAGGTCCCACACCAGGGCATTTGAGGGAGTTGATGATTTTACTTAATCAATAATGTCAAGAAGCTGCTTTGTTTGTTGGTAATGAGCCAAGAGAGAAATTGTTGTGTGGTTTCAGTGATGGAAGCTTAGAGGTTTGTATAGTCATTGAAATCTCAGTCTGAAGTTTAGCAGCGTTCGGTATAAAACTTTCTTCTGATTAAGTTCATAAAATGGGATTAGTTGATCCTAGATAGCATAATGAAGAAGACCTGTCTAGATTTAGTGCATTTCATGTGTAAATTTTTAGAATCATATGAGGATTAAGTTGGGTTCCTTGATGTTGTCCCTCCCGTTCCTTTGGAGGTGATTGTTATTTTAGACTTTTTGGATAACTTGGCTATAGATGTCTTTAACGCACCAAATTTTTATGACCTGGTCAGGATAGCTTTAGCCATCATGTTTATAAGTTGATATAGGTATTTGATGGTTTGTGCTCTTTGAGGTCTCCCTGTTATATATATATATATATATATATATATTAATATTATTGAATTTGTGCTTAAAATGTTATATTTTTTTGCACCAACTTATTTTCATATTGGGGAAATTCAGCGGTCTGAAAATGGTTTTATATTTATTGAACGGATCTAAATATGATAGTGTACTAGGATCAAATGCAAATCTACAAGCATATTCATAAGTACTACGGAGTCTATAACAACCGGAATGCTTTCTGTCAATCAGGCCCCTAAACCATGGAAAGGAGGGCAGTGGAAAGCGGAAAACTATAGAAACACCTAGCAACACAGCATTCACTCCTTATTACAGATATGTATGCTGACTTCCTATTATCTTTAAAAAGCCTATATAATTGCTTTCATAACAGCATCATGCACCATCTATCTTTCTTTATTGGATCATTTTGTAGTTCAATAGACTTTTGTTCCTAATTAAATGCTAGAACATCTTTATTCGCGATCCATCCATTTGATTTATTATGACGTTTCTTCTATGAAAGTAGTGTAGTATCTTCATTCTATAATTTATTTAAGCCTGACTTTGATCTAGATCCTGGTATGAATTTTACTAAATGACCAATTACAATTCTTAGACCTGTAAATAGCTGTATGAATTTCTATTAAGTAGTCTTCAAATCCTGATATTTAACTGCAGTACTATATAAATCCCTTGGTTTCACAAATATAGTTCCATTTGCAAAATTTACAAACTTTAAGAATATAGTTTTGTTATATTTACCACTAAATTTATTGAGTGTTGAGTTTATTAGTCATGACAGGATAATGGAATTTTAATGTATATTTGAGGACAATGTGTCATTTGTTACTTCCATCAAAAGAAGTAAAACTCTCTTTTTGGGAAATATTTGGCTAATGGGATCAACTAACACTGTTTATCTAAAATAATATGTGGGAGTTAAATAAATAATGACAATAACACAAAAATAAAATAATTTCAAACCCCATTGCCTAGACATAGAAAACCATTAAATATTAGAGCACTAAATGGAGGCCATCTTTCAACTCTTTACAGTTGGAGTCAGCGGTGAAGGCAGGATTATTTTTCAGTGGAGTCAAAATTATTGCTAAGCTATAAATAATTTGGCTGGGGTTCAAGCCAAATTTTTTTTTAATATTTTTGTACTTTCGGGTCACACACACACACACACACACACACACATATATATATATATATATACACTTCTCCCTCCATTCCTAAAAGATTGTCGTTTTAGAAGAAAAAAATTTGTTCCAATTTATTTGTCGTTTACAACTTTCTAGGAGAATAAATTATTTACTTTTCTATATCACCACTACCTTCTCTCATTGTTCCAAGAAATTCTGTCCCTTATATTAATAGCTTTCAACTTCCCATAAAGTGGTAGTGATGGAATTTCAAACAAATTTAATTGTTAAATGATAGTATTCAATGACTTTTTAATCCATGTGCAAAAACCTTAAACGACAATCTTTTAGGAACGAAGGTAGTATATTATAATGACAATATAATAAGTAATAATATATGGTATACATACACACTATATTGACTCATAATAGACTTTTTTCAATATAGTGTATATATATTATTACTTATTATATATTACTTATGAACAATATATATATATATTATAATAACAATATAATAAGTAATAATATAAGGTATATATACACTATTTTTTGACTCGTAATAGACTTTTTTTAATCACAACTATTTATAAGCAATTAATTCATTAATTATTTTTAAAAATAATATAATGAGATTATTATTTAGTTTAAAATATTAGATATACATATATTGAATGGATATGAGCCATATGGTTAAAATTTGATTGACAAAATTATAAATTTTCAATTTGACATAAAATTTTAGTGGGGTCAATTTATATATAATACTTAAATTTTTTAAAATTTACCTTACATTATAAAACAATTATTTTTTTCAATGGGGCCCCCACAATCTCCTATGTAGCTTTGCCCCTGGTTGGAGTTAAGTAGTGGCCCAAAACCTACAGTATCAAATCCCTGGATTGAAAGTTCATAGATGAGAACAAATGCCCACAAAAGCAAAAATAGTTTTTTTTTCTTTTTTTTTTTGGGGTTGGGGTGGGGGTGGGGGTGGTTGAAGAGGAGAATCTCAACAAAAGTGGGAAGGTAGAATTTAAAGAAGAGAGGTAACAAAGAATGCAAGATTTCCTTGAACAGTATTCTCCAAAGTCCCTAGTATCTTTCATGAATGAAGTGCTTGCATCCACTACATTCTTAGATTGCATTATTTTAACACCCTAGTAGTAATGGAATCCTTAAGATTATCCAATTCACTCCATCTACGGTGGTCCAGTCACCATATCGCAGCTTGCCCCAACACTTTCGCCAACAAGACTAAACTGCCACTTAATCCGAACTTGATTATTTTTAAAAGTTACTGCGCTAATCGCACCATAAAAATTGGCCCACTCTGATTCTGTGATGCTTAGATAGTAAGAAGATTAGGAATGTGCTAAATAAGCCAGTATTCAATATGAGCATTAAAAGTTACAACTAGATCTAGGCTGAGAGGCTTTGGGAACAAGTTTCTGGTGTCTTTCATATATTGTTCTTAATTATCTGCTACTTTTTGCACTTCTATAGTTTACATGATAAAATATTGCAAGTTGTAATAAGTAATAACATAGGAGAAGCTTATATGCAAGCGAGAAATCTTGAATCTAAGACCTTGCTAAATCAAATTCTTATGGAGTAGGATTATCATCTTACAACATCTCTTGATCGCAGTTACCAAAAGCTTGTATAATCAAAGGATTCCCTGTCCTAATATATATTTAGTCTCATTGGGAAATTGGTGGTCTGTGGTTATTCCCAACTAAAGAACATCAATAATGATAATTCTAATGAGTAGAATATAATATATTCTTTAACAAACCCATATGATTGAATAAATTGATTGAGCGGTTAAAGGGTTGAAAGTATTGAGAAAGTGTAAAAAAAGAGTACCCTTTATACAAAAGACATTTCTTCCAACAATAAAAGAAGACATTTCTAATTATTTAACTTCTCTCAAAATAATTCTTTTTTCAGATATTAATAAAATGAATTTAACTACAGTCATGGTCCCAATTTTGTCGTCTTTAACTTATTTATGCATACTTTTTCTAATCATAATTATTGATTTAAAACTCTCGAGCATCTGATTATGTACTGATTTTATTAAGCGCGGACAAATTAAAATCAACAAGAGATGCCTTTTATTTGATGCTTTACCAGACCAACTAAATGAATAGTAATAGTGAGTCATTTTCAAAATGCTGAAAGTCTGATTTGTTAAGCAATCAAAAGCATGACCTATAAATTAATTTACACCAATAATTAGTGTGTCTAATTAACAATCTATAATGCATGCACATGGTACATCTGAACTCTACATACAAGGATGCTATAAGTCTCTATATTGATTAAAATGTAGTCCGGAGTTCCAGGAATGGACCGTGATCAATTTTACAGAACAGTTCCGAAGTTTCTTCATTTGAGTGGAGTGACATAATCTCAGGGTAGAAACATAATTAGTAGGTAATCCAACAACAGAGTTTCCATTAAATATTGCATTGAACTGTTCTTTTTAGGTTTTGTTTGGTAGCTTGCACGCTGCCATGAGCACACGTGCATTTATGCAGTCCACAACTTCAAATTTACAGCAATTTTTTAATAGTGTGCTTAAGCCATACTTATTGAGTGCATTAAAGACTAATGGCCAACATTGTTTTTTTGGGAGGGGGGACCATATAGACTATAACTGATGAATGTAACTCTTTTTTCTTACTTTATTAGGGTATTAATTGCTCCCACAAACCCTTAGCATCCCTGATCACACATGAAAAATAGCCCAACTCGTACCTTCAAGGAAAGTTGCCTACCACTGTCTCTCCTCAACAAGCTGACCATGTCAAAATTGTGACAAATGTCATGTTATGCTATTGACCCTTCACATATACATGGTGCACATGCACATATATACAACATAGTCATGGCACAAGCATATTTATATGTATGCATGTATGTGTCTATAGAGAGGCAAATTAGCAATACAAAAGAGCAACATGGCTGTGTTTAACAGGATTGGTTTTCCCTTTATAGAAATGGTTGATAGTATAGGATCTAACTCAGATAGAGGTGTTAAGTACAATTTTGCAGGCGCTAGTAGTGCTTCAGAAGAGGATGGGGCCATCAAGGAGCAAGATCCCTTGCTGCCAATAGCTAATGTGGGCCGAATCATGAAGCAGATCCTGCCAAGCAATGCAAAAATCTCTAAAGAAGGAAAAGAAACAATGCAAGAATGTGTATCTGAGTTCATTAGCTTTGTTACTGGAGAGGCATCTGACAAGTGTAAGAAGGAGAAGCGGAAAACTGTGAATGGGGACGATATTTGCTGGGCTTTGGAAAGTCTAGGGTTTGATGATTATGCTGAGCCATTAAAAAGGTATTTGCATAGATTTAGAGAGTTAGAAGGAGATAAAGCAAATCAACATAAGGCCAGCAACAGTGAAGAATGAGGGACCATCAAACTATAGGGGTGAACCAGAACCGAAAAATGAATTCAACTTTAATGAAGCAAAGAAGAGTAACACCTCATTCTCCAGGAGATTTTAGGGTCATCTAAGAATATGAAACAACAAAATGGGTTCTAGTTTTTTGTATTTTGACTTAATTTGCTATAATGCCATACCAAGATCTTTAGGTTTGGGGGCTTAAATTGGGTGTCTTATAGCTTGAAAACTATGTGCATCGCTTGTGCTTTTGTCTTCTAAAAATCACTGGTATGATCTTTGATTTACTGCTACTAGCTTGAGAACTGTGATATCTTAACCTTTTCAACTCTTATTCGTGATTCTTCTCAAATTATGAGGTTTGTGGAAGGCAACTATGTTCAATAAATTTGGTTGTATCTTGTGATTTGTATTTGGGGAAAGTATGAACTTTCAGTTTTCTCTTCAGATTTTCTTTATCAGCCTGATGTAATTAGCTTTGAATCGATCTGAACTCAAGTAGGAGACTGATGTTGAAGCGTTTATTTTGCTTCAGGCTATGGACATCGTCAGACAGAAAGAGTAAGGTATTTTTCCCATTTGACAAGAATTCTTGAAAAAATTGTACCTTTTCGATTAGTTACATCAATTGATTGAGGCGAGCCAGAGATTTAGGGCTTTCACCCTCTCAAATATACAAATATGACAATGTTTCTGTTTTCTGGATAATTTTGCAGTTGTATTGTGATATGCTTTAGATTTTCAATATGATATCACTTCTAATTTATACGGTACTGTCGTGTGTGGTTGATCTTCATTTAGTTTTAAAAGATAGTATTGTTTCATAGACCTAAATTTTGACAGTGTAGCATTCAAACTTGATTGATGTAAGATCATGAGGGTTTGCACCCTTTTTGTATGTAGGATGTTGATAACTCAACATCCCTATTTACTGATTTGTTATTCGGTAAAAGTCCTATCTTGATATGATTTGTACCGGACATGATTTTCTTTGCTTCATAGCTGTACCAGTTCATTTGCACAGTCAATCAGTCATGTCTTTAGATGATTATATAAGCTTTGTTGGCCTAAGTTATTCTGTGCCACTTGCGGGCTAAAAAGCCAAGTTCGTTCTATCTGTCTCTGCACTTTGTCAAAATTCTTACCTGATGAGCAAAATATATCAATTTAGCATTTACCTGAACCGTCAATCCCAAGCTCAAGCTTCTTCAGCCCGGAATCCTAATTGTATTACAATGTTTAAGTTTTAACAAAGCAAAAAAATTGTAAATACGTGGACCCGGTTTGGTTAAAAGAGAACACATGAATTATATGACCATGTCATATTAAAGAAGTTAATATTTATTTCAGGGGTGAAGTTTTCTTTTAAAAACCCTTGCTAGATTTCGGGATCCAAGTTTAATCTAGTTAGTATATGTACAGTTGGATAGATCATCTTCTCACAACTAAGGGCAAGTTGAACTGATAGATTCTTAGCAAATAAAGAAAAACAGTGAGGATGGATATCCAGGCCTATTAGGGTGTCACTAAAAACTCAAGTCCTTTTTAAGATTAAACCATTTCATAAAGTCGCATAGGCCACTAATATACTCCATCGGTACTTTAATAAAAGTCGTTTTAGGGAAGTGTTTTTGTCCCTTAATATATCGTTTGAGAATTTTAATTAAGTATTAATTACTTAGTTTCTAATATTATCCCAAATATTAAATATAATTTTGGTTCTCTTACTATCTTTTGTCTAATAAATAACATTTTTTTTTTTCAATATAAGGACAATATTGATATTAATAATATTATATTTAATGTTATACAATCATTTCCTTAATTCTTATGCACAACTCAACGACTTATATTAAGGGACGGAGTGAATATTCTTTAGATGGACAAAAGGGTTAGAGAGAGGATGAAACACCATTCGGATTAAAGGTGTTGTTTGATAAAACTGAACAGTTAAAGATCTGAATTGTTAGTATATGTTAATAAATTAGATCATTTGAATGAAATAACATCTGAATTTAAAAAATTGTTTGATAATTAAAAAGTATAAAATATCTGAATGACTTTTAAATTTAAAAATAATTCAAATTGACTTTTCAAAGCTCAATAATGATTTAAAAACTTGCAATGGAATGAGTATAATATTTATAGAGACTATAAATTTTAATTTTTCATTAGGAGGTAGCTTTTAATGATTTAGATTTATATCTTACTCTTACCGACAGCGGTTAAGATACGATAAGAGACGAACAAAATTTTACTAAACAATTTTACCCTCCTATTGAATGAAATGTGGAGCTGTTAAGAGGGGTATCAAGAGGTAAACAAACACCACACAAGTACACTTTTAGTGTAGAAACCAGAAATAAAGAGAGAACCAAGACCTGAGAGAGAACCTATTAAGAGTACTCTATCGATCATACATTTAATGCATACACTAGAGCTAATATATGTGCTCTTTGTTTTATCTAGTCTAATTACTAAAGCTCATATGTCATTCCTACTTTAAGCATGCGCTTCTGAGGAATATCAAACACCTTATTAATACTTTGCCTCAAGTTGTTCTTCAAGAAATGATAAGCATAATTTATCAGAATTCTCTTCCCTATGTTTGCTCCTTCCCCTGCGACCACCTCATGTTCTCCCACCAAATGAACAACCCCTGCCCTCCATGCTTTGTCCACCACTTCAATCTCCCACTCCATTGCCTCTTGCAATTTTTGTTGTTGCTTCTCAATTTCAACTTGATCGCTAATTTGTTCATCATTTACACAATCTCCCCCTTCATCCTTTTCGACTTTCTCTATATGGCACGCCATTGAAGAAATTATAAAGTCCTCTCTTATGAAATCCTTCAACCTTTCCACCAACAACCTTTCAAATGGCTCCTCTTCGTTGCGCACATCTGTGTATCCGTATCTCACCACGCAACGAAACACATTAAGGTCATTTGGATATACTCTACGAAAAAGAAACCTTTCGTCTATTGGTACTTTACTAATTGGTAGCGATTTGATGGAGACGAAAACCAGGACGGAGTGCAATGCAGGTATATTTGCCGCGTAATGCTTGAATATCGGCGGAATCCCATGAACAAGCTCCGAGTAGAAGACAGCAAGACCTGGAATTCTACAGAAATTAGTATCGGCCGCGATTTCCTTTAGTTTCTCGGGAGAAATCTTGTGATCTAACTCGTAGTAATATTTTTTTCGATACACATCATTCCAAGTGTACATTATCGCCATTAGAACCATAGCAATCGCTAAGGGTAGATACCCTCCCTGATCGAATTTATAAAGGACTGAACTCAAATAGAGAAGCTCGACTGTGCCAATGACAAGAACGTAAGAGATAACGAGAAATATGTGCGTTTTCCATATCATTATCATGATTAATACTAGGAATGATGATGTGAGTGTCATTACGAACACCACCGCGATCCCTGCGCATGCATATATAATAAATAAATCAATAATCCTCAAATTTTAATTGTTGTACGTAGTAGAGATTGAAATGTTTATATAATTTATAACTTGTGTGACTAATTAAATTCATGTGAATATATATTTAGGTAGGTACGTACCATACGCATTGCCAATTTTTGCAGTGGTCCTGAATCCAAGAGTTACGGCAACACAAGCAAGCATAAGTAGATAATTAACTTCAGGTATGAAGACTAGTCCTTCATACTTTGCGGATGTATGAACGATTTTTACTCGTGGGAAGCAGCCTAATGAGAGAGATTGTTGGATAATAGAAAAAGTTCCGGAGATCATAGCTTGACTTGCTATGATTGCTGCCAAAACAGCCACCACAAACATTGGCCAATACATGGGACCTGCATGCAGTGTTCCAACAGTTGTAGCTATATATGAATATATATATATATATATATATATATATATATATATATATATAAAAAAGAGAATTAACTGAAGATAATATAATATACCATGCATACCTACCCCTACCCCTACCTGGTATAGATTTGAAGAAAGTGTCGGATACATCAAGTTTGTGCTTACGAAGGAAAGAGGCTTGGCCAGTAAGAGTGCCGGGTAAGTGACAGTACACATACTTATTTGTATGGACCGAACAGTGAAGTGTCCAACGTCCACAAACAATGCCTCGGTTCCTGCATGCGTTGGTTTTGAAAATTAATTAATTAATTGCATATATATATATATATATATATATATATATTTATATACACACATATATATAAGAACAAACCTTAGTTATAATGTACGCACATACATACATGTAAAAAAAAATAGTTAGTGTAAACAGCAGCAGCACCTGTTATGGCTAGGACAATGCCACCTAGGGAAATCCATGCTTGTTTTTTGTTCCTGCTGAAATAGTGTATGATATATTTGGGATTTATAGCTTTAACTACGGATGGATCATATTTGATGAAATTGTAGACGCCAATGGCTGCGATGAATCTGAACTCTGTTAACGCCATGAAGTTTCGCCAGCGTCCAATCACGTAATCCACGCTTAGAACACCTGATGTGAGATCATCACACGAAGCTTGACTTGTCTTGTGCCAGGGGATAGCTCCGGTGTGAGAATGAATCTGAAGCCGTTACAAGGTTTAACAATGGAGGATAAGTATTTAGTGCTCAAAAGTAGGTATTACCTCATAATAATAACCTAGGCCTTATATTTATAGTACTCACCACCTTAGAATCCTTCTCCCAGTCGGATTAGGACTCCTAGTGTATGGTAGTTACCATAACTTGGGTCTAACACAATCTCCTTAAAAGGTGCAAGTAGAGTCCAATCTCATCACCACCTTTGGAGTTACCTTATATGTATATGAATAGGTACCCGGACTCTGCACGCGGAAGAGCCCACTATGCAGGCCCAAACGGTCCTATAATCTAGTCTGGGTTTCTGCCCAAAGAACTCGAAGACCCGACCCTAAACATCACAAGACCGGGTTCAGCTCCGGCCCAGGAGGGCTCAGATGCCGACCCAAGCACCTTCAATATCTTCATAGGCCGCCCCCCGATCTCTCCAGCCCTTCTGATACTAAGCCTTCGACCCAAAAGAGGGTCGGTAAAACGCTCCCGAACATTGCCCCCCGTCTCTAATTATAACATATTTATGATTGGAGACTTGAAAGGTTAGGGTTTGAACGGTCAGGTATATGAAAGGTCACGACAGCTAATGATGAGCTGCTTGTGGAAGCCATACAGTCAGTTCTTGATATTTGAAACGTTGCACGCATTTTCACGCCTGGACCCACCTCAAGTATTTAATAAGCCGCCTTGGGTTCCGTGTCTGTACCCTTATAAAACCCTCTTCCCCCATTATCACCTTTATCGACTCTCACACCCCAAACTCTCTGCTTTCATTTTTTTCCGTGGCGATTTTCTATGAGCTCATTTCTTCCCAAACTCCACGAACTCCCACTACTTTGCGAGATATTTGAGTTCTACTTGATCATCCGTTCTTGAAACTTCTTATTTGCATCACATCCTTTTTAAATGGCCAATTTCAAAGACTATTCCTACCCTTTGAGCCTATCACCGCTTACCTCCACCGTCACCACCGGCGACCTTCTACAGTCAGATCACGGGATGCCCCTCGCCGACACCACTCCTTTGACCACACGCTTAGTCCGGTGAGCGCAGATGCTAGGATTCAAATGCATCTTATTCCTCAAAGGAGTTTTCTCACCTTCATACTCCTTCCACCATCACCCCTCACAGATTTCGACATCCTATTCCTTTTTAAGATCCTCAAGAATACCCGACAGTACCTATGCCCGGCGAGAAGAAGATGTTTTGGCGTCCCCGAGGCGAGTGGGTGGCCGTCCCCTCAGACGTTCTAAAATGCGGGTTCGGTTCTACTTCACGATTTCATTTCTTCTTCTTCTTGAGCTTCGTGGGAGTCGGGTTCAAGCAGCTTCGTCTTAACGCTGCGTACATCCACTTAGTCTCTTTCATAGCCGTCTCGCCAAGAAGTGGGCCTCAATCCGGGCTCGATCTATTCTTTGCCCTGCTCACCGTTAGTGGTTCGAAAGAGTCTTGTCTTGAGAACTCAACAAACGCCCCAACCGCACAAGTCCCGATCAAGACACCTTGAAGAACAAGGGGTGGCATGAGCGGTGGTTTTTGCCAGGAAAGGCCTCCGACTCCTTCCTCCTAGGCCCATCCAAATTGACCAGTGCTAAGATTTCGAAGTTCCCGAAGGGCCGGGCTGATGCTTTCAAGACGTTCTACAAGCAATGGCAAAAGACCCAATGGAATCTGGGGCTTCTGATGAATGAAGCCTGGTTGTACAAACACGGCTGTGAGTATCCTTCCGTTTTTCATTATTTTTCCTCCTATTTTCTGAAGCTTTCCATGCCTTTACCCATTTGTCCCCGTGCAGTGACCATTTTCAAGCCAGAGGGCGTTGTCGACGCCTTCATCCCTACCACCATCACAACCGGGTTCATCCGACCCCTAGTGACTGACGATGCTCCTGAGGAGGATATGGTCCCGATCAGCGAGCTGTCACTGGGGTCCACTTCGGGGCCCGAGCCCCCGACCACACAAAAAGGGGCGCTAAAAGATGAGCCATGGGAGAAAGCTAACTTCTTGAAGAAGTCCAAGAAGCCCTCCAAGCCGACCATCAAAGCACCTACAAAAGTCGCTCCACCTTTTCTGCCGAAGCCGACTCTCCCGCCGCCCCCTCCCCCGGCTGAGGCGGTTGAGGATTCGGAGGACACCTAAGAGGTTCCTCTCGAACCCCGATCAAAAAGACCTCGGTTGTCGGAGGGTTCCGATCAGCCGACGGGAGAGATGGTGGTCCCCGGTCTAGATCGTTCCACCACTCCTTCTTCCGGTCCTAGCTCTTCCCGGGGATCACCGACTACCTGTTGGCCCAAGAGCCCGTCAGAGGTTTTCCCTTTTACCCTCTTCGATCACCTCAAACTACTCAGGTGACGACGAAGCGGTTTAAAGGATACTCTTCCGATCGATTCTTGGTAGCCTATGTTCGAGCTCGCACCGAGGTAATTCCCTTTGTCAACTCGATTCTTTGCTATTAACTTTGACTTTTACTTCTTGTCTTGATGTATATGTTCTACATCGCAGCTAACGCTTATACTCTTGAAAGCCATCCCTCCCTCGCCCCGATCCACAAAGAAAGAAATTCAATTTGGACGGATGTTGAAATTCTTGAGGTTTGGCTCGGTCTGCGATCCAATCAGACGAAGAAGGAAAGGATTCTCATCGCCGAGACGACGCAGGCGCCCGGCGGAGGATCGGATCGAAGAGTCGAGACATAAGCATAACACTCTTACGGTAGAGAGGATCATCTGCTCCAAGAGGTCGAGGATCGGGAAGATCTTGTTTGACGATATACGCCAAGTTCTCCGAGATGCGTGATAAGATGATTTTCTTGATCAAGGAGAACAACACTTTGATCTTCACCACAAATGCATTTCCCGAGAAGATAATCGAAGCAGACAATGAAGCCATCGCCGAATCTGAAGAATCAAGCCTTGAACGATAAAGGTCATAGCCCGATTTGGTGAGGGTATGAGACTCATCGGGAAAAAGGCTAAAGCAAAGTGATGGTGTTGGGCTCGATGTCTCCATCCTTGACTCTTCGGATGACGAGTCTGACGCTGAAGATGACCCCCCTGCCGAGTAGATATGTAAGATTTATAATAAAGAAAATTTCCCTTTTTGTACTTGGCCCGAATCGTAAGCGACCGGGTTTGTAAAGTAAAAATTTTCTAAGTATGAATGAGATATATATTTTTTGCCCATGAATGTTTATTTTCAGTTTTACTTATGACTAATCTTGATCAGTTATGTCCACCCGAACCTTCTGATTGGATCGTCCTTAGAGTTTATCTGATTTTGAAGGGTCAACAGTTATACCCGAGACTTATCTCGATCGGTGGTGTCTTCCTAACCTTTTGATCGGATAGTGCTTAGATCTGTATTTTAAGAATTTATTGAACTCTCGATCGATTATGCTTTCGGGACTTATCTCGATCAGTGGTGTTTTTCCTAACCTCTTGATCGGATAGTGCCCGAAGCGTGTCTGTTCAAGTAGTAACGAAATATATGAATATAGATGAAGTTAAACACTGACAGAAATAGGGTCTTTCATTTATATCATTTGAGTTGAAACGATTACATGGATAAAAACAAGAACGACATAACTATTACTGGTAAAATTTTCTAAGTCTTCCAGCATGCCATGTATTCTTTACCTCCGAACCGTCCATTGCTTGAAGCCGGTAGGTTCCTGGCTTCGGCACTCCTACCAACTCATAAGGCCCCTCCCAGTTGGGCATTAGCTTGCCAGTGTTCTGGGGGGTTGATGCTTCCGACTCCCGGATGACCAAATCTCCTATGGGACCGTATCCTCCTATTGCAAACCTCCTTGTCTTCACCTTCTGATTATAGTGTCGGGTTGTTCGCTGCTGATAGATGGCCAATCTCATCATTGTTGAATCCCGAACTTCATCCAACAAATCTAAATTCGTTCTCAAACCCTCATCATTATATAGCTCTTTGTATTGGCTGACTCGAAGAGTTGGAGATCCGATCTCAACAGGAATGAGTGCATCGGTCGTATACCAACCCGAATGGGAAGTCTCCAACAGAGTCCTTGGGGTAGTTCGATCGCCCACAAAGCAGATAAGCGATTCTTGAACCACCGACCCTTTAATTCATCTAATCTGCGTTTAATCTCATTGAGTAGGGTTCGATTGGTCACTTCCACTTGGCCGTTTGACTGAGGATGGGAAACCGAAGTCTTACGATGCTGGATCCTTAACTCTTTCAAAAAACCTTCAAACTTAGACCGATGAGTGATGAAGCTAGTCTTCAAACGTAGGTTGCTCCTGCGTTTAGCAGTCCGAAGGTCATCTTCCGATACGCGTATATAGCCCGATGAGTGATGAAGCTAGTCTTCGGGATATCTTCCTTGTGCATCGAGATTTGGTGATATCCCGAGAAAGCGTCCATGAAACTTAGCATCCCATACCCCGAAGTGGCATCAATCAGCTGGTCTATGTTGGGCAAGGGGTAGAAGTTTTTGGGGCATGTCTTATTCAGGTCCGTGTAGTCAATGCACATCCTCCACTTCCCATTTTTCTCTGAACCAATACTACATTCGCCAGCCATTCGGGATAGTCGATTTCGAAGATGAACCCTGCCTCTAACAATTTAGTAACCTCGTCGTCAATAATCTTCTGTCTTTTCGGGGCAAAGATCCTTCTTTTCTGTATCACTGGCTTCCTCTTTAGGTCGGTATGAAGCCTATGTAATGCTATTGATTCGCTTACTCCGGGCATGTCGCTAGGTTCCCAAGCGAAGATGTCGGCATACACCCGAAGTAACTCCACCAAACCCGTTCGCAGCTGTTCGGATAATCCCTTGATTTTTGACCAGTTTTATGCGGGTTCACCGGTACATACTTCAACATCTTCTGTTTCTTCTGCTGGTAGAGCCATGGGTTCCGTACTTCCCTCAGTGAACGGCTCTATCTCGATGGACAACGTCTGTTTCTGCTTACTAACCCCAACCCTTGAGGAAATTAAGGTATTTCGATAACACCTTCGGGCGATATCCAGATCCCCTTTTACCTCCCCTATCCCGTTTGGTGTCGGAAACTTGACTTTGAAGTGGGGTATATATATTACTGCATGCAGCGCTGCTAATGTGGGCCTTCCCAAGATGGCGTTGTAGGCCAAATCCACTTGCACGACAAAAAATTTTACCATGATTTTCGTCTGCTGAGGAGGCGTCCCAAATCATTGGCGCGATTCTACCGCGTTCTACACATGAACCGGATCGCCATTGGCCGTCTGAATGACCCTCGCCTCCCAATTCCATCTTCTTTCCTCCCAAATCCATCCGTTGGTATGCATGTGTGTAGAGTATGTCGACCGAAGACCCGTTGTCGATCATCATTCTCTTCATGTCCACTGGCCCGACCTGAGCCGTTATCACCATTGCCCCGTCATGCGGTTCGATCTGATACATGTAGGTAGTCATCGTCGTCGAGAAGAGATGGTCGTGCACTGAATATGGCTTTATCCTTTCTGGGCGAGAGCCCATTAGTAATGATCGGACCGAGATGTCCACTCCTCTTCTTGCCAGATCACCGCCCTACCGAATTCACCCGATATCACATCAATAACTCCTCGGGCTTGTGGGTTTGGTTGCGGCTGTGCTTCTCGGGGGAGTTCCCATTCTCTCTCTCTTGGGGCTTCCGACCCTCCTACCAACTACGTCTTCGTACTAAGCGCCTTTCGAACATTCTTTTCTATTAAATCTTTCAAGTTAGTGCAATCTTCTGTCGTGTAACCCCGACTCTGGTGATACGCACAATACTTGTTCCGACCCCTCTTCCCTGGCTTCGGGATCGTTTGATATGGTTCGAAAAAGGGCTTGCTTCGCATCTCCTCCATGATCTTGGCCGATCTCCAGATTGAGTCTGGTGTACACCTTGTTGACACTTTTGTTTGGGAAGGGTGGCCTTCCACCCCCCGCTAGTAGTTCTTCTTGTAGGTATCCGACCTCCCCGATTGTCGGACTTACGATAGCTCTATTTGTCCCGATCTCTAGACTTCTCATAGGATTGGGATTGTGGTTTGAAATTCCCCATCGCTTCTCGATCGCTATGTGACCCTCGGCCTGTGGAAGGCTTCATGTCGGTCGGTAGGGGTTGATTACTGTGTCCTTCATCGAACCTTCTTTGATTTTTTGATGTCTAGCCCCCATTGTGAAGAATCCCAAGGCTTGTGGGAATTTAGCTCCGTCACCGACCCCACAGCCTCCCGAAATCTGTTAACATACTGCCCCAGGCTCTCATCTGATCTCTGTCTGACCTGCATGAGGGATGTTGTGATCTTCCCCCGTCACTTATTACTCCCGAACCGTGCGTGAAACTTTTCCCCGAAGGTCATTCCATGAAGATATCGATCCCGGCGCTAAGGTTCCCATCCATTCCGGTATTTCTTCTTGAGTAATGAATGAACATGTGGCACTTGGTTGCATCGAGTGGCCATATCGTCATCAACTGTCATACCCATCGAATGATCGTAAGGATCCCCACCGTCATATAAGTCTCCATCGGGGCATCTTCCTTTTAGGGGTCCGCTATCTCTGATTAATTTCGTGAGAAGGCGACCCTATATAGGTCGAGGCGTTCCGATCGGACTCTTGACAAAGCAATGACTCCATTCAATTTACCCTTCGAGCGAGGGGTCGACTCTCTGCATGAGGGGACGATTGTGGTCTCATCCTCTCACATTCGGAATCTTGTCTCCCCTCCTGCCTGCATCGGCAAACCGGGTGCTCGAGCGTCGTCCTGGCGATCGACTCTCCTCCTCCGACCGGCCATCCCTCGAACGACTTGGTATTTACTTTTCTCCCTATCGCCCTTCCCTTCGTGGTGGCCAAGAGATCGGCCATGGTGCTTACGCCTCTTAGAGATGCCTCTTTCTCTCCGAAACACGTTGGCCATCTGCGATTCGAGCTCCTCCTATGTGAAGGCGTAGGGTCATCATGGCATCTTTGTTTCTTTGCATCTTTTCTGCAGGATGAATTCTCTCGATCTCGACTACCACAGCTACGACTTCTTTCACGCGCGCCTCCGGTGCCTTGAATTAAGCTTCGGCCCATCCGACCGCCCTTTGATTCTTGTACACCGGCTTTCATGGAAGAGCCTTCGTCGGGGAGCCGGTATGGCTCCATCGATCGTCTGGGATTCGGATCCTGGTCATCTTTTCACCAACCCCTCTCACGAGTGGTGCGGTGTGTTTTCGCCTTTTCACGGTCGAAATCCGCATACTCCACACTCGCCATAGTTTTCTTCTTTAAAAGAATTGATTGTGATTGTTATTTAAGATCGCCTCCTTCTAAATACCAATGTTAACGCCACGTTTTCTTGGTAGCGTCCAATCACGAATCCACGCGCTAGAACTCGCGATAATATGAGATCACACGAGAAGTTGACGGCATGCTGCTTGAGGAGATAACTCATGTGTGAGAATGAGTCTGTGTCGTTACAAGGTTTAACAATGGAGGATTAGTATTTAGTGCTCAAAAGTAGGTATTACCTCATAATGATAACCTAGGCCTTATATTTATAAGTACTTCACCACCTTAGAATCCTTCCCAGGTCGGATTAGGACTCTGGTGTATGGTAGTTACCATAACTTGGGTCTAACATGATCTCCTTAAAAGGTCTGCAAGTAGAGTCCAATCTCATCACCACCTTTGGAGATTACCTTATATGCATATGAATAGAGTACCCTGACTCTGCGGAGAGAGCCCACTATGCAGCTCCAAACGGTCCTATAATCTAATCTGAGGCTTCACTTTGTTAACTCAAGACCCGTACCAAACATCACAAAGACCGGGTTCATTCCGGTCCGGGAGAACTTCGAGATGCCGACCCAAGCACCTTCAATATCTTCATAGGCTTCGGTCCCCCGATCTCTCCAGCCCTTCTGATACTAAGCCTTCGACCCAAAAGAGGGTCGGTAAAACACTCCCGAACACGAAACAAACACAAATGATGGGAGCGAAGGTATAGCCAACTTTGTCGGTTCCAAATCTTTGAAACATGAATAACCCCACCAGTATTGCAATTGATACCCATACAATCCTATCTGTGTTCCACACAAAATTATATATACTTGTTAATATCATCTGTGCGTCTGCATATACGCGTACGTACGTATATAGAAGTGCATTTCAAAATTTATATATTGAAATTAATTGCACTCTTATAAAGTTAATAATTAAATTGACCAATTTTTTATTTTTTTTCCAACTAGTAAATTTGAAGCCTATTTATTTATTATACATAAATATATATATTGAAATTAATTACAACCTTACATTATTTCATAACTCTCATTTTAATTAGTAGGATATATGCACAAAAACTTTTTTATTTGGTTTTAAGTTGCATGATGTGATGGGACATACTAACAACTTTTTATGATTGAAAATACATTCATTTGGCAGAAGTTCAACCCTTTCACACGACCTAAAAGACAAAGTTGGAAAGTAGTCAAAGCCAACAACCACCCACACATATTTTAAAGACATTAGTTTTTCTATTTTAATGTATATACGACTTTGAGTGAAATACCGAATACGAAAATATCCTTATAATTTTTTAATTTTTTCATGCACTTTCAATCGGTTTAATTGATATTTTGATTACTATATCAAAGAACAATTTTTATTTTGATTATTAAATATTTTTTTTAGTACAAAGATATTATTATACTCAAAAAAATTATAAACTAATCATTACTTAACATTCCGTCCAAAATTTAACAAAAATACTGACTATATTAATGTTTAGCCACTATTATGTGGTGTATTTAAATATGTCGTAAGTGGATCCTTACTAAATAATGTTTAATTTGTAATATTTTTTTGAGTGTGATAATATTTTTATAACAAAAAAAAATCAGTAATCAAAATAAAAATTTAACCCCAGTATAACGGTCAAAACAACAATTAACCCACTTCAAACTCAATTATTTCCTAGAGATGTGGAAGATTCCTAGTGAACGTGCTTTACTTTGGGATGTATGAAAGCAAATCACTAGTTTAATCGTAGTTGATTCAATCATTTCATAAGTTTGACATAAAAATATGTAAAATTCAGTCACTATATATAACTGAATAAAAAATACTTAGTCAGTCATGGACCACCGGTGATGCATGGTGTAGAATTTAGACTATAGACGTGAAATGACTATACTTATTTATGAATTATAATTTTAAAATTTGTTTAACTAATTAAGAGCTCTTCCACACCGTTGTACGTACGTAGGATGGATTAATCATAATACTTTATATATAATAAGTCATCTCCAAAATATTTTAAGAATTAAAAATTGATAAAATTAATTTGCCTAGCTCGTTATAAATTTACATCCAACCATATATCAAATGTGCCAGTGCCACTACACTTTTTATTGGACAAAAAAAGTGAGCAGCATTAACTTTATTAGATAAAATATATGCATATTTAATTATCAATGATGAAAGATATTGCAGGTATATATAGTACGTACCTTCGGTCATGAAGGACGTAGCTTCCTTAATTCCTCCCACAGCCGATAAAACTGCCAAATGATTTGGAGCAGAGTTAGTTTCAAAGCAAGTATATAATTAATGAAGAAGAAAACGATCGCGTTTTAACTGACTGTGGGAGGAAGTAGTGATTAACATAAAAGAATTTAGATGACCGTTAAAGGGAGTAACGGCCGTCCACAACCCAGCCCTTAATTGGACGGCAAGAGATGAGTTAGCTGGAATAGTACTCATAACTAAAGCAAGTTATGGATCATTCCCTATATATATAAAAATTAAAACAATTTAGAACCTGAAATGCAAGGAGTGAGAACTCCATCTCCAATGACCATGGAGGTACCAAGCATGGTGGCAAACAAGAGGAAGAATTTAGAAAACTGGCTCTTCTCTAGCTTTGATTTGAGGCTTGATGCTCGCCTGAGTCGATTATTAGGCAACTCAAGCTGAAAATTAGACACATCTTTATCTGCCGCTTCTTGACTTGGAATCAGACCCACCTTTGCATATCGGCATATCAAAGAATACAAAGCAAAAGTTCCACCTAAACCAACAACACAACACATGTTTTAACTTACTTTTAAGCTGGTATAGGTTGCAATATAGTATATGTTTAGTACGTAATTTATACTCAACATTTTTATTTTTATTTTATATTTTGACAGATCGTGTAATTAAAAACTACCGTCCTGTCCAACTTAATTTGATTGTACAAAGAATTAAAGGAATTTAAAAAGGTATTTTATTTTTAGGTGAAGGGGTCAGGGAGTGAATGAGTTTTAGTACTGCGCGTGAACATTTGATCCTTTCCAACTTTTGACATTTTTTTTCCTACAAGGTTCGATTAGTACTATGCAACATGGTATATGGAGTAGTAATTTTGTTAATGGTAATAACTAATATATGTTTAAATACATACTAACTAAAATGAAGATTTGTATGTTCCCCAAATGAAGACAAGCCAACCCTAAACTGAAACTAAAACTAATATATATATATATATATATATATATGTGTGTGTGTGTGTGTGTGTCTTGTGTATATATACTGCCCATGTACACCTTTCCTGGTACAAACTTGATATATAATAAAATATACTTTGGGGTAATTGAGTAGTCAAGTGCTTCCCGAGATCATGTCTCCCTTAGTTGCACTTGCACTTTTACATGAAATGAATATATATATATATATATATATATATATATATATATATATAATTATGTGTAGAGAGACCATATATGCATGTACAGGCAGCAGATTTTTCATGTGCTAATTGTAATGAAGGCAATTTTTTAGTAGTTTTCAATCACTTTCTTGTGATCACATCGTCTCCGTAATTAAATCAGTAATTAATTAATCCTCTCTGGAAAAATCAATCGTTAATATATCATCCCACAGTACCATCAAACTCTCAAAATTTTATTTTTGGCACCAAAGAAAAAACATCAAACAAATAAATTAAAGATATACTAGTAGGTAGCTAACTAGATCATTAATTAATAGCTAGCTTACCATCGCCGTTGTCATTTGCTTGCAAAACGATGAAGACATACTTGATTAGAGGAATCAAAGTGAGGGTGAGATGATCAAACACAGAACTCCGAGTATATCATCGTCGTGGTTTATTCCTCCGGTGAAGGTGCTGGCGTACACGTAAAGCGGTGACGTTCCGATGTCTCCATACACTATCCCAATGCTCTGAAATGCTAGCCGTAATATCACCGACCACTCCATACTCTATTTTATTTATTAATATTTCAACACCATAAATACTTTTAGTTAGTTAGTTAGTTAGTTAGTATGTATATATATATAATCCAATAATTAACATATTATAAAGTCTTAAACAAAAACTTAATAAATTACGTACATATATATAAATATGAAGAGAATTAAAGAGTTTAATTTAGGCACCTTGGCATGGGGGTGATGGGCATGGAGCTTGCGGGATTCTACATCCAAGGAGTCTTATCGCTTAAGTTTTTGCCAAGGAGGTGTCTTTCCTTTGAGTATTTGTTGCTTATAAATTTCTTCTTCCTCCTCTACCGTCACCTACAGGCGTAGTACTTGATCGTGATCAGTACTAGCCCTTTTATCATCACTACTATTAGACATTGCTTAATTAAACCTGACCCAAAATATATATATGCAATCACGAACTAAATAACTGCGGCCGGGCAAACAAATATATTGAAACAACCGGGCCAGATCAATCACATGAGTTCTAATTGCTAATTGCTGAGAGAGAAAGAGGGGGGGAGGGGATTGAGTTATTAATGAATGTGGAGGATCAGAAGATGAGGAAGGGGCTAACTATTTAAAGGATCAAAATTAATGTCACGTACGTGAATTTATAAATATTTAAAGGATCAAAACTAATGAAAGAGAGAAGTGCATGTTTTCTACTAAGAATACAATTATTATTAGTATTCCATTTCAATTTTTGATGAACTGAGAGAGTGATGAGGGGAATTAGAGGAAAATTCAAGGAAAGTACTTACTTGTGTTATCATATCACCCTTCCCTTGATTTAGAGTTAAAATAAATAAAGATTGTCCTTCACTCTACGCCGTTGATTTCCTTTCCTAAGATTAATTAATAAGTAGCTAGTACTATTACCTAGCCTCGTTTTTCTTTCCCAACTTTCTTTAATTTATATGCGGCCATCACAAGCAAAAATTCAAAGTCAAATACTTCTTACGTGTCCTTTTCGCGTAACATACATATAGATAATTAAAACGGGAGAAACAAATTAATATATATATATATATATATAACAACTCTTTTTTCCTCCAAATAATTCCATTGGACAGTGTTGCCAGATCTTACATGGACTCTTATTCTTTTAAAAGCTATTAAAAATAACTTGTATTTAATACTCCTTTCATTTAAAAGAAAAAAGGAAAAAAAAAAAAAGATTTTCATTTTAACTTTAAGAAGTTACTTTAGCCTTGAAAATAACGAAATTTTCAATTAATAGGAGTAAGATTTTTAGATATTTTTAATATTTCTTTCGCGTCCACTATAAGCTTATTTGTTTTTAGTAGCTGGTAAAATATTTTGGAGATTGTTTATCAATTATACATAATTTTTATTGCATTAATTAATTGAGTTAGGAGGTTGAATAAGTAAAAAAGCTAACTAATTCTTTTAGATGCATGATTTCTTAAAATAAAATTAATCTCATTTTTTGTGAAACGGAGGGAACATACGGTTAAATATCTATCTCTGGCCATAATGTATAGCAATAACCAATAGGGTACTAAAGACCATGTGAAATTATAAGAATATATATACAAATTTTATTTTAATTGAAATTGTGGTATAAAATTTCATTTTATTATGATTACACTAATAAATTTTAATATTACGAAACTTGTGTGCAAACTAAATTTATTAATAAATTTTGGGGATTGATTATTAGGGTCTGGTGGATATGGTGGGTCATAGTCTACGTAGAGGTGATTATCTCACGTAAGAATCTGTTTTAGGCGGTGGAGAACTTTAAGGAGTACTCTAAGATTCTTAATCGTATTTAATTTCCAACCCTTAAGAAAAGTGTCAATATATAATTCAACTTTTTTTTAAGAAAATTGAGTACCTAATGGTGACTTCTATTTTTATTCGGGGACGGGCATGGAGATAGTGTGATCATTATAAATACAAGTTTATACCATAATTCACATGTATTTTACATCTCAAAATCACTTTATTCTCAGCACTAAAACATTAAGCCTCAATTATTAAACCTTATTAAGTCTGTACTTATTCGTCTTAAATCTTATCCAGCTTATACTTATCATCACACCGGAGTTATCTCTCAACGGCCCAAGTCGTCAAGTTTCGTCACGTGTAGAATTGAGCACGCTATTGATGATTGAGCGCGTGGATAAATCTTGACGTTAACAATAAATAAAAACAAATAAATAAGACTCTTTCCGGACACGGTAGTATGTAATATAATATAAAATACTAATTAGCTAGAATGAAATATATGTGAATAAAAGGAAGAGTATATTAAAAGAATGAAATAAATGTGAATAATTTTGCCTTGGGTTTTCCGTATTGGTTAGCTAGCTAGTAAGAAGCTTAATTAGCTTAGCCAAACCGTTTTATTTTTTTATAGCAAAGTGGTGTACATTAGATGTTAAAATAAAATAGCTGAAGGTGCATGGAAGAGATTTGGGGAACTAAAAGACCTTCATCAGATCGATCAACTAGTTTCATATTTTATTTTTTAATTATTTTGAGCACACAAGTTCATTAATGTGGATATGTATAATGTTCTTTGAAGATTTCATCTAATTTTGAGAAATATATATAATATATATTGCAAATGTTTTGCGTCAATTTTTAGTATTAATTACGTAAATAAATATTAGTATCAATATAGAAATATGTATTAATTATATCTTCTTATAATTTTTATTAATCTTATGTATAAATTTAATAAAAAAATATAAATAAATAATTCATATGGATGTGAAACTAAGTTTATATTTTAACTTAGTAAGTTCCAAAGTGACGCTTAGTGCGTGGAAGTATATATGGGAGAAGTTTGAGGCCTACTTGCATGCATGCATGCTGGCGCATGCACAAATGTTGGGGGCATCTTACAGGTTGTAAATAAAACATTACTTAAAATTAATTAATTAAAAAGATGGTCTGATCAGCATTTAAGCAACCACTTAATAAAATATGTTTTCAGAGTTTTTCAAATTTGAAAGTTGTGTTATTGTAAAAAAATAATAATATACATGTCGATAAATATGATAAAGTTGGCCCTTTCTTAATTCTTTGTCATATCACATATTCACATCTTTAATATTTAATATCGACATTAATTTAATTATCATCATATATAACATAACTCATTTAAAATTAATTTTCTTTTGAATTTTGTCGTGTATCACATATTAGTAATGACATAGGCTAGAGCATAGTAAAGGCCAATTTTTTTATTTTTTTATTTTTTTATTTTTTCACATAGGAGAATAGATGATATATCAAATTTATGTATTCCTTAATTTTTATGTATATAAATATGTAATAGATTGCTATGGATCCCACCCCACCTCCACACACACACACACACACACACACACACACACACACACACACACACACACACACACACACACACACACATATATATATATATATATATATATATATATATATATATATATATATATATATATATATATATAAAAGTATATGTACACTTGATAAATTAAATCAAATTAAAGGAATGTTTAATATTATTCAACTAATATATTTACACTTGGATGCATTTATCATGATCCCTGATTATCAATGAAAATTAATGTTCCTTAAATTTAGTGTGTTCGAATCGCTTAAAAAGAATCAAATTTATTTATAATTAATTTAATAAGCCGAATGTATTTAGTAATGCCTTCGTATAAAACAATTAAAAAGCACTTTTTATTGTTACCAAAAAGAATAAACACTTTCTCCAACCAATCAGAATAACCCAAGTGGTTAAGTATTATTTATATACGGTATTTTTCTTCGTCTAACTAACTTCAAAGTTATTAGTATAATATTTATGCTCTTTAAAGGATACAACGAATCTGGAAAAAATAATACAGTAGTAATTAAAAATATAAGTAATGCAGCTGTTCTTGTCAACTCGAACATGGGCGCGCAAATACAATCTCATTTTCCTACACCATCATCATAACCGTAAGGGATTTTTCTTGGGATCGGGAAAAAATAATCATAATTTAATATTTGCTTAGAAAATTAAAATTAATTTAATAAATATAATCGAACTGAATCTTTTGACTTGTATTTTTTAATTTTAATTATTAATTATATAGATAGAGAAATGTACAAATTAAAGTGGTAGGTGAATTTAGGGGACTTGGTAATGAAAAACACATTGGAGAGTGAATAAATCAAATAAAATAATTAATCCAATTAATTAACTACATTGAGATATCATAATATATATATATATTTGTCACGTTTAAATGTTGCCAAGTCTTAAATTCTTGGTATATATGTCCCTTTAATAAAAAAATATTGATATCAATATTGTTTTTCTTTTCATTTTTCTCAAAAATAAAAAAATCGGATTTGTTAAATTAAAATTATATAATCCAACCATCAGTACTTAATTAAATTTAACAAATGCAAGGGATTATTGGATTTGTTTTGTCTTGTAAAGAAGGCTACATTACCGGAGTATCCCGTCTCTGTATATGTAAATAGTAGCCATACGTGGCAAGAAATTGACACCAAATTTTTAAGAAATAAAAAAATATATATTTGTCATTTTCAGAAAGAATACAAATAAAACACGCATTTTAAGACAAAAATAATTAACTAAATCTAGGTAGGTTCATTCGGATAATGCAGATATCATGATTATTCTCCATTTTGTTTAAGGAAATATTCACACAAGTCTCATTGAATACTGCCAACCAATAGTGGGAAAAAATTAAAGAAAATCGTTATGTCATTTGATATATTAATGTCACATAGCATGAAAGTAATTAAATTTGGCATAACCTTTCTGATCATTAATTCTATATTATCAAGTCATTTTTCTTTTTTTTCTTTGGGATTGAGATATTAATCTTAACTCAGATGAATTTAAGAATTTAAATGTATTAATAAATATAGTAAAACATTAATTTTTTATAATTAAGTAAACATATACTTGTTGGACCCAAGTCGTACATATTAGGTTAGTATTCCATGGGAGTCATTCGGACCGCATGTTATACTTACTTATTAGGACAGTTTACACAATATGCGCTGCATTACTCATTAGAGGTGTAAACGATATTAAACGGATACGGATACAGGTATATCTGTATCCGTATTTGGAAAATTAATTCGCTATCCGTATCCGGTATCCGGCAGATTTTAAAAATATTGTCCGTATCCGGTATTCGGAAAAATATTCGAATACGGATAATATCTGTTACCGTTTATTTTATCCGAATAGACAAATTATTCGGATATCCGAATATCCGAATTCGTTTGTCAGTAACCTAATATAAAATTTATTCAAAATATTTACGAAAAAAAAAATTAAAGTTTAAATCATACATATTAATTAAACACAATTTAATATTTAAACCATACATATTAATTAAACATCCTAATCATAAAGGAGGAACATGCTAATTGACGTTTTGGGTGAAAATAAAAAGATTCAATAATGTAACCGATACTTTGTTTGATGGATCAAATTGAAATTAAAATCTCAATATTATTCTTTCAAATTTTATTAAATAATAAAAAAGAGAAATAAATTAATATTTAATAAATGAATAGTAATATTTATGGGAGATTTATTTATTATTTATCCTAAATAAATAAATTACATGGTTATAAGAAATTATTTGATTTCATTATATTTATGGAGAGTACGAGTTATAATGTATGTGTGACAACTAGTTAATCTAACTTGATTCAAAATTGACATTGAACTTATTTTACATATTTGGACTTCTAGTTTCTAAATAATTAGGCAAATGAAAGTGATAAATACTCTCTCCACCCAAAAATTCATAAACGTGAATTAATTTATTTAACTCTCCTTTCTAGATTAATTTTAAATTAATTCAGACTTAACACATTTTAACAATAAAATTATATTGTCCATTGCTCCCGCCTCTCGACCGTTGTCCTTAAACGTGTGTGTGTGTGTGTGTATATATATATATATATATATATATGTAAGTTATTAATTAATTAATGCAAGTTATTAATATATATGTGTGTATATATATAATAACTTATATATATAAATGTATATGTAAGTTATTAATTAATGAATATAAGTTAAAGTGATTAATTAATGAATCTAAGTTATGATTTATTTATATATATATATATACACACACACGTATATATTAATAACTTATATAAATGAATGTAAGTTATTAATAAATACATATATATATATATTATATATATATATATATTAATATATATATATATATATATATATATTAAATTATTAACAACTTATATAGGTAAATTATTAATTAATAATTTACACTAATTAATAACTTAATTAATGTAAATATTAAGTGTGTGTGTGTGTGTGTGTGTATATATATATATATATATATATAAGTTATTCAGATACGGATTCCAGATATCGAATTCGGATATCCGTATCCGCCGGATATATTTACGGACGGATGTTAATCGAATACGAATACGCCTATATCCGTATTCGTATCCGTTTATTTACGGATACCTTTAAATCGAATACGGATATATCTATTTTTTCCGAAAATAAATAATATCCGCTTTTTTTCGAATACGGAAGCGGACGAATACGAATTTTTCGGTTACCATTTACAGCCCTATGCATTAGTGATTCCACTACATTTTTTTATTTTATATATGTTTAACTTTTTCTCACTTGGCCTCTACTAGATTCTTAAATTTTTGTGGCATTCCTCCATGGATGGCTTGTGTCAATAAAATAAATATAATAATAATATACTTACTTTGTTTGATTGACTAATTAAGTGACTAAGAGTATCTCTAATAGTAATAGCAAAAAAAATTCTTTAAATTGAAGTTTGTTGACCTGCGTGACAATTTGAAGAGTATTATTTGTTATTTTCATATTTTATGTCTCATCAGTCTCTTCAATTCAATAACATCAAACTCATTAAGCAAAATAAATATTTTTTGCTTTTCATAAATATTTTGAAGAAAGAGAATGAGGTTATAAATTTGATGACTAAGGTTAAAGAGGCTGTTGAAAATAATAATTTATAATGTAACTCACCTATTTGAGTATTTGAAAGCGGTTGAATAAATTGTTGGAAATACTCAAAGCCATGCCATAGTCTTCCAAATATGACATGGTCTTTTCCTTGGATCCGTTGAGAATCATCATAAGATTGCCAAAAAAAGAAGAAGAGAGGATTTGCATAGCATATGCATATTCGTGCGTTAAGACAAGTGGATATGCCTGTTTTTCTTGTTCAAACATGGAATACTTCTATTTGTATATGGATAAAATTAATGATCTCATTATGAATATTTTCAATGGACATAGGTGGCAATATAATTGATTTATATGCTTGTTTTTTGCTGCTTACTCAAACGGCTACTAGCTAGACAGATGAGTAATGCTTTATTATTAATTTACAAAGAGGGATCCTACTTGGGTCTTTGAGATGAGGTTGACCCGGAATATTAATTTATGAATTTTGAGGCACTCCCCTCTGTCATCCAGAATATGAGAGTAATCTGTTTAAAATACAAATTTTGAAGGAGAAATATTATTCTATTGAGAAAAATGAATCACTCATTTGTATATTTATGTTTTATATTCTAAATGTCATTTTTAACTCATATTTTTTGGGTAAAATTTCTTTTCAAAAAAAAAGAAGAAGAATAAATAGTAGCAGTAGTAGCATAACTAGTTTACAACATTCAAAAACAGAAATTGGAACACCAGCAGTAATCCTTCTTGCCTGCAATCACAAGTTCAGAACTGGCCTAGCAAACTGCAGCTTCCTTGTCTTGCCAATTTGTCCACGTAGAATATGGACTGACTTGGTTTTTTGAATGAATTTTTAAATTTAAGAAAACAATCAAAATAACCAATCTTATAACGTGCATCCCCCTCTTCAATTGGCAGGCTTGTATCGAGGAGAGTTGCACATCCAAAATAACCAAGCTTATATAATCCGTTCTTGACATAAATATTATCAGGCTTGGTGTCTAAGAGCATTCATAACAGTTTCCTTAATAGACTCTTTATCCCCACATTTGAAGAATATATCAATAAATCAGTATCCAACAGATTTCTTATCCTTATATAATTCTCTATTTTAATCCCTATATATGATTTGACTCTCCAGGGTGAGAGAATCAAAAGAACATTCCCTATTTATATAAAATGACATTTCACACCCTATTTATTGCAATTTTATGTTGATTAAATGATCTTATCTCACTTAATTGCTGATTTGAGTATGCCTATCAAATTCATTCATTTTTATTTTTTAAACAGAAGATTTAGAGAAGAAAGAGAACTATAAAAAAAAATTTAAAAATCAGTCAAATTTTGATTTTGATCATTTTTTATAAAAAATATTACTACTAATTATAAATTTTATTATTTTATAATTAAAATAATATTGTTTTAGTTCTCATAAACACATAATAATCGTTGCACATTTTGATTTCTAACAATATCTATTTTTAAATTAAAATAATTGCAAATTTTAAATTCAAACAACAATTACTTTTAAATAAAAAATAGTTACAACGTTCAAAACATGATTTGACTATTGAAACTTTTAAATTTTAACTTTTAAATTTTAATATTTAAGGAATCAATATTAAGAACCTGTTGGATAGATAGTTAAAAAATTGAATCCCTATCTTACAGAATGACCTAATAACACTGCAGTGTAGGGATAGAGATATAGAAATTGTTGTAAATGCTCTAAGTGTGTTATCCCTCTCTCATGTATATACTGCAATGCCTTGGCTATCTGTTACAAAATTAAAAATCTTAATCATAAGCTGATCCATTGTAGATGCAGCTGCAATGTAGGTTCAATAAAGAGTGCAAACCCGATGCATTGCTTCTCACACCTCTCCTTCCGTGAATAATTTAGAACATCTGTGATCACATAGTTTCATTTGAATGTAGAGCTTCTCGTTTTCAAGCCAAGACTATAGTAAGTAGGCAACAATGTTTTCATGAGATCCTTCAAGGAAGAAGTGTTTAGAGGATAATGTCAAACTTTAGATGTACATAGAAGAAATGAGAAGATAAATACGAGAATGCAAACCTAAAGCAGCCAGAGCTTGAACTTCCACTAGAGCTTTATGCCTGCAAAAGTAATTGCTTAAGCAACCTACTCAATAGAAGTAATAAATTCCTTAAAATCTTAGCTGCCAAAACATGTAGAAGGTACCTTTCTGTGTCCAGATGTAGTTGCCTCGTGCTATTTTTACTGCAGACATGCAACCATCATTTCTCATCAAGACTTTGAAAACAAGGCTGAAGTTACCATAACCAATTAGCTGAAGGGGAATGAATTTATCACAAATTAGATAAGCACCAGAAATTGAATAATTGTATGATAGTATCTAAAATGTGCTCAAGAAATCAAGAACATACGCATATTTCATGGAAATCTGTCCGGTAGGGTGAAAGGCCATCTCCGCCAGTAGCATCAGGAAAAAGACCTGGCGGTGCATAACATGTACCATGATCAAGATGTTACAAGAAACAAAATACAGACTCCACAAGGATGATGATGCCTCGCTAATACTCAAAAATGGCAAGACAAAAGATGGTAGGTCTACCCTTTTTGCAAAGAAGCACCATTGGATTGTAAAATACAATGCCAGTTTCCATCATTTAGAGCAGATTTAGAGTTATTTCATACTCCTCCATCGGCCATCCTATACGAGTGTCATCTTAAAACTGTTATTTTCGGAATGAATTCAAGACATTCAACTGACACGTCAAGAATTTTATATGTTTTATTAAAAAAAATATAATTTAATCTTTACCATCCAAAGAAAAAAAAAGCCTAATTACGTTCATAGTGTCCAAAGACCTCCAAACTTATACCTTCAAATTTGGATCTGCGATTGCCAAATGGATCTATATCAACATCGGAAGTATCCCTAAGGTATGGGTTCTTCATGCAAGGAGGGGGCATTACTCGACAACGTAAAGCCATTGCAGATTGTGAAACGTAACTCTGGTTCTTTCTTGATTCCGTATCTGTTGCTTTTCCTGTCTTGATTTCATGCACTACAGAAATATCATCCCGCAAGTTCCAATATTGGTTGATGACAGGAAAAATTGGAACTTATAAAGTTTACCATGGTACCATCTGAGAAAATTAATTGAACACAACACCAAAAAGCAAAAGTAAAAATATACGCATACAAAAGAACAACAAGTAGTGATAGCACATAAGATAGTTAAATTTTAGTATATTGTGATAAATATGGAAAAATCCATATTAGGACTGGTTTAGTATGTGGAAGAAGAGAAAACAAACACACCCATAAGTGATCTAACAATAATAACAAAGATAACAACAAAGAAACTATATTATGCTTATCGCCAGTTCCAGTACAGGATCTCATCTTGGAATTATTAGTTTACAGTAGAAAGCAATGCTAATTGCAAAAAGGTTTGGGATACGGAATGCAAGGGATGTAATCTAAAACAAATCCAATGCATGAAAAACACATGTTGCTTCCGAAAAGAGGGATGCTGAGATGACTTGTAATGATATGCTTACAGTAGAGTCAATTGAGGACAATACATGAAAACTTTGTGTAATTTCTTTTTAGCCATGTGACAAAGACAAGTGCGAGTAGCCATTTGAGATAATTAAGAGGCGCGGAAAGAATGCTTTCAAAAAATTAACCATTTGGGTCATACTAGATTATGGATACCCACTTGGTATCTTGCTTAGTTTAAGTTTTATAGTAGATAAAATCTTACCCTATGCTCGGACATTTTACCTAACATTTGTTATGATACAGATTCCACAAGAATCTAGATGAATCAAGCTTTGCTGGACATGTATCATATTGCATATTTGATGTGAAAGCTTTACAAGAACAATAGGAAGTAAAAAACAAGAGTTGAAAGTGAGAATCACGTAATTAGGAATATGATGCTGCCACTTCATCATAAATGAAATATTGCATATGAAATCACTAATCAATACATCTAAATTCCATGACTATTAACATTAGATTATGTATTTATTGTCTAAGCACACCTAAATTTACTACATGAGATTTGCTAATACAGGTATAAGAGATTAAGAACCCAAATGCACAATAATGAGACTTATAATCAATCTTACCTTGTCTTTGTCTTTTGTCTTTAATAGTTTTTATTTTCTCTTGTAATTTGGGACATGGGGTGTTTTCCTACAAATGAAACATACAAAATTAATACTCCCTCCGTCCAGGATAAAAATTATTATTATTATTTTAAGTAGTACCAAGTTAAATATATGCTTACCTTAAATAATCTATTTTTTACAATAATTTGTCTATAATACCCTTAATTGTCATATTTCTATTATGGATGCATATTTATGGAGCATCACTAGTTATGTGCAAAAAACTATACAATTAAGTGAAAATTTAAATATGGACAATTTGATCATTTTATTCTCCTTTTTAATATGCGCAAAAAGTCAACCAAAACCTTTTAATAAGTTGGTGAAAACTGGCATTGGAAAGTAAGGAAGAACTTTTGCATGTGCAGGCATCACCTTATTGCAATCTAAACTGTTGGGGATTGGTGGCTCATTGGGAGTAATGTAGTCAGGGGTGCTGCATTCAGAACAAATAATGATTAAATAGCAAAATGTGAACTAGGAATTCTACTCATTTGCAGCTTGAATCATTTACTTCAATGACACTCAAGCAGCCTTGGGGGTACAACATAAATCAACTCATTTCTCGAAACAAAAAGTAGACAAAATTATAAAAGCTTGAGACTCTAATTTTACTTTTTTAAATAGTTTACACATGTTAAAGGTTCAACAATGTCACACAACATAAACTTTTTAAGGATTCTTTTTATATTAAATCTAGGGCTGAGAGTTGTGATTAGAATTTAAGCAAGTGGTTAACAAAGTCTAATGAAAGTCTCAATTTTGGGCAGAGGAAGCATAATCAAATTGAGCACTCAAAAATTACACAAAAACAAACATAGAAATGCACATAAACAAGCTAAAGGTTTCAATTTTCAAGGTTGGTAGCTAATTATTAACGAAAAGGGGAAACTTACCAGAAGAAATCCTGACTGAGTATGAAACTTTTCTCAAACAACTTGACATCGACATCAAAATCAAGAGGCGACGATGAGGGAATATGCAACTCCGGTGCTGCTGCTGCGTCATCTGCCACGGAATCGATAAGATTTTGGAGGCGAGGGGATTTGATAAATTAAAAGATTGTTGTTGTTGAGGAGCGAATAGAGAAACCTGCCCTAGCTGCATTGTCAACACTCTTGCGTGTGAGCCATTGGTTATTCCTCCTATCTTGGTCTTCTTTTTCTCTCTCCTACTACTACTGCTGTAGCTGCTGCTGCTCCTGTGTAGGGATTTTTGCTCCATCATAAGATTCCAACTTTCTTGCTCTCTCCTCTTCTTCTCTGTTTTATGTCTATGGCAGTATATGCGTATGTTGATTATTGAATAATGGATTATGGGTTTTGTCAATTTCAAATTTCTATCTATAGGAATTTGAGAGAGGGAGAGGGACGGAAATATATTAAAATGGCGGCAGGATTTCAAATTTGATCGGGATTGTTCAGTGTAGTGTGTTCTAAAAAGATAAAAAGATGTCAAAATATAAAAATATAAAAAGATAAAACATGTCAAAATTATTGTGACCCAATTACACTTATGAAGTTAAGTTTTTTTTAATGAAGGTGTTGGGAGTTGTAGTTATAAAATAGTACTATGTTCTAATAAGATTAATATTAAATTTTAAAGTTAATTTATTGTGTTTTTAAATTTAAAATTAATAATATCATATAAAGATTGTTTCTTTCTTTATTTTTTTTTTCTTGCTCAAACATATATAGGAAGGTCAAACAAAATAAAAAATTTCTGAAGTATTGATGAAAGGGGTTATTAAATGATTTAGATATAGAAGATGTATTTGATGAAAACAATTTAGTGATAAAAGAGACTTTGGTGAAAATGATTTATGGAGTGAATTTGGATTTGATTAAATGGGTTTAATGATTAAATGGGTTTAATTGTAATTGAATCTATTGAAAAAAAATGTCCACTTATAGTGAGGTATGTATATTTTTATAAACTAAAAGACAATTTGTACCTCAAATTTTATATTACTGTTGATTTTTGCATCCCAAACTGAAAAAAGTGTCTAAGTACATCCCAAACTTCAATTATACTTATCAAAAAACACACTTTCTTAATTTAACCGGTAAAAAGTGACCGGCTAAAGCATACATGTGAATATGAAAGGGTATTTAAGTCTTTTTCATATCTTCTTCACCAAACCAATTCCCCTGTTTCTCCTCAATTTCTCCCAATCTCCAATTTCCCCAACAAAAAACTTATTGTACCAGACCAAATTCAGCCACAATCATCCCATCTAAATCAAACACACCTCAACAATAGTAGATACAAGAAGTGTATAAGACCCCAACTTATTATTTAATGAAATTAAATTTCCTCTATTTATTATCCCCGAAATAGTAAGGGTTGATTTGATTAATGTGATAAGTTATGGGTAAAATCTTGTGATTATTTCAAACAAGCAAGTGGTTTTAAAATATTCATTGTTGACGGAAATATTCGTTTGGTCGTAGAATATTTTTCTTTGTCGGGGAATATTCGTCTGACGGTAGCGACCTTATTGTGGGCCCCATAACTTGAAGCGATTGGATGAAGAAAACGACAAGAATAAGTTGGTTATAAATAATCTGACAGTTATTCACAAGTTATCTTTGTTGGAATACCCGGTGGTTAAAACACAATGAAGACACTCAGTATTACACCAATTATTGATTCTTACGTGAAAGCACTACTCAATAATTGTTACAATAATTACTGCTCAAAGATTTTATTTTATTGATTCAATAATTCTTTGCGTTGATATTTTATATTCTTTGTTGTTTTAATAATTGTCATTGCACGGTATTTTCTATTATCGAGCAATAATTCATATTATCTGAATAATATTATTAGATAACATTATTGGCAATGTCTAGAAAGTTACGTCTAAGGAGAGGTTTGATCATCTAATTGCATACAGGTAAGGAGAGATCCTTATTGAAAAGCCCCTCTTTCCGGAACCTATCTAAGTTGTTAGTAATGTGATTACAGAATATTATTTGTGAATAATTAATTGTTGATTTATATGATGAGAAAAATATTGAATTTATGTGGATATAGATGGAGAAAATTTTTAATGTGACAATTGTTGAAAATTAATATTATATTTTTTTCGATAAAATAATTCATTTAAATATATTATTTTAATAATATAATAATGGTGATATTTTATAATAAATGTGGGATATATGAGTATATGAGGAGGAAGAGTATTTTTGTTGCATTAAATGATTAACACATATTTTGTGTGTCTGGAATGATTCTTGGCGATCAAATTTGATTATAGCTGTAAAATTGTCCGTTTGTGAATTTCGGTCAATTTTTGTTTGGAATTTAGAAAAACTTTCTTCTGCAAAGTTGTAGAGAATGAAATTTCTTATAAAAAGGACATGTGGTTTGAATTTTTCTGATAAAAGAGCTATTTATTATAAATTATTGAAGTTCCGTAGTTCCGAAATAATTAATTTTTAAAAGTTTTAATTATTTTTAATTACAAAAACATTTTTTTTGCTTGGTGGGCTGCATTAAACATGTGCAAGGTGGCTGAATTCAGATTCAAGAGGTGGGCTTGACAATTTTGTAAATATAATAATATTATATTAAATTTTCTGCTTTGGTATTCTAAGCATTTTTCTGAATAGGGTCTTGGGTTAGAATTAAAAATCACACCGTAAACTGAAATATTCTCTCTTTTTCTCTCGATATATTGAAGCGTATTCTTGTGAGTATTTTAATACTTTGAGTGTTCTTTATCTGGTCTCAAAGCTCAAGTCATAAATTTATATCCGATGTTTCAACTGAAATCTTATCTTTTCGAGGTAAGGGATGTTATTTTTTCATATATGATATTATTTCTTTCAATATCATTATCTTAAAGTATTGATCTGAACTTTTAATCAAATTTGAAACTTTTTGTGTCGGGAGTTCTTATTCACGTATTCGACACTTATCCACGATATCTGACTATTCATCGAAAAATAAAATTTTTCCTTTTCGTCCAAAATATCTATTATGGATACTAGCTTTGATTAGATCTATGTTTTGATCATTCTTGAATTTTAATTCACTATGATTATTTATGAGGTATTTTTGGACATAAAATAAATTGAAATCTGAATCCTTGATATTTATTTTGTTTCACAGATTCGCTTTTTTTAAAATTTTTCATCATCCTCACCCTAAATGATGATATTATTGAATATCTTTGGCCATTGTAGTGCAAAAGATAAATGATTTTATAATGAATATCTTTGGCGTAGTGCGAAAGATGAGCAGTGTTGAGATGAACATAATCGATCAATGAATATCTTTTGGCTCAGAATGCAAAGATGAAAATTTGTTTCAAGATGAATATTGATTGATGTTACGAGGATAAAATATTGACGATGGACTTTTAAATTCATAGATAATAGTAGATTTCATTCTCTACGTAACTCATCTATGAATTATTATTTCCGCTGCTGATCTGAAACTTGTTGTTTATTGTATTCTATCAGATTTTTTCCTGTTGAAGACTAACGATAATTTGTTCTATATTATCTTAGTCATAATATTCTTTACTGAGCTAGTTGAGCTCACCCTTTTTCTTTTTGTTCTATTTTTCTTCTCAAGAGGCGAGAATGTAACGATTACTAGTCGGGGTACGGAATGAAGGTTCTAGGAAGTTGTTTTAGTAGTCCTCACTATTTTTGTAAAGTATTGTATCAATAATTAATGAGGACTTAGTTGATTATGTATATTGTCTAGATGACAATATTTGTATTTAAACTCACAGTTTATGGGTTGTATTAATAAAGTTGTAGTTATTTCTGTACCATGTTATTGATGACTCAGAATGAGTAATATATACTTATTTTGAGGGTGTCACAAAGTGCGTCTATAAAAAAATATGGAGTGACTTGCTATCTGTGCAAATGTATTAACTCCCTCGTTCTGAATACTGCAGAGATATATGAGAGAATATTAGCCTCATTTTCCCAAATTGCTTTAGTATATCACGAATCTTTTCATCCAAGTATACGAATCTTTTATTGCATTTATCAATCTCCAATTTTCTTGGAAACCCACCTAATTTTTCTTGATTTTCTAAATTGGGCATCTCTTGTTTTCTTGAATTTTTAATGAAAATTAAAGATCTAGGTGTTATTTGATTTGGGTTTTTGTAGATTTCCATATTTGTTTTTAATAAAAAAATCAAGTGCTTTTTATTCTGAGAATTTTTTTTATGAATGAAAATGTTGGGGCTTTATCTGTGCTGGGTTCATCAATGGTATTCACATGCTTTTCTATGTTTATGCTTGGATTCTTTGACATCAAGTGCTATGAATCATAAGAGCAGTGGGAATTTGATTTTGTATATGAATTCAATGAGTAAAAAGCATAATTTGCTAAACAGTTCTTTCATTGATTTGCGGCGCCTTTCGGCCAAAGCTCTGTCCAGGAACAAGAATCCAAAGAAGCAACGCAAGGCTAGGAGTCTTGTGATTGTCAATGAAGTGCCTGGACAGTATGAACAAAGTTTTGAAGATGTTAAAACAATAAGATTAAAGTTTCAAATATTTGTGTAATTTATGTTTGATTAGATTAAAGTATGAGACAATTTTCAAATTCATTTGGTTAGTTTAATGTTTCTCTTTTACACCCGGATTTTTAACATCCAAAATTTGATACTAAATATACATTTTAGTTCTCAAGATTTTTTTCTTAGTGAAGGATCTTTGTTTCCACCTCCTATCGAACAATATTTGCAGAGTCTGGGCAAACATTTCGTTCTTCATCATCACTGTTTTTCCTCCTTCTTTGGAATTGGGTGAGTGGAATATATAGTTAAAGAGGGAGAGATGATGAAGAAAAAGGGATAGAAAAGTGCATGTAACATAAATTACCAAAAGTACCTCTCTAAAATAAATATTACACATTTAGTCGGTTATTTTTGACCGGTTAAATGAAGAAAGTGTGTTTTTTGTTAAGTATAACTGAAGTTTGGGATATACTTACACTTTTTTCAGTTTAGGGTGCAAAAATCAACAGTGGTATAAAGTTTGGGGTGCAAATTGTCTTTTAGTCAATTTTATATTGGTAAATGGTATATCGGCCGGTTCAGGAATGATTTATTTTAAAATGATTTATAAATTAAAATTTAAAATGATTTATAAATTATATTAAATTTAAAAGTACATGTACATTGTTTGCTTAAATGTAGTTTGGGTAGCAAATTGTTGATTTTTATATTTTAAAAGACCAATTATCAATTAATGTAAACTTAGGTGTAACAATTAACACTTTTTTTAGGGATAAATTAACTTTTGGTACCTGTACTGGGACACGATTTATAATTTGATATTCGAAGTGAAAAAAGTTACAAATTGGTGATTGTACTAAAAAAATGTTACACTCCGTTAAACATTAGGGACACAACTTACAATTTGATACCTGAAGTGAAAAAATTACAAACTTGTGATTGTACTCGAAAAATGTTACACTTCAGCTAAACAAGAGGGGTTTCATCTTTATTCTGTTTGAAAATTAGGGTTCTCTTCTTATTATTCATTCTTTCTTCTTTTTTCATTCTTCTTGTCTCGATTCTCCATTGATTACTAGTTCCCATATATTTATTAAAGAGTTTTCAGTGTTTAATTGAAAGGATGAGCTCGTCTTGGAGTGGAATCATAAATAAAATTGGGGAAAATGATTGTAGTTCATGCAATAAAAATAAATGAATTACACCGGACTTCCCAAGTTGGTGTCGCTGTGGAGCAATGTTGCGAATGTGGGAGGCAAATAAATATGGAACAAAACATCGAGGATCTTCTTCGCTTCTCTCCCTGTATGTTTGTCTCTCCCGTTGGATCAATTTTAATGATTTTTAAAAATTTAAAAGTACAAACACCAAATTTCAACATTTTTCGAGTACAATCACTAGTTTGTAATTTATTTTACTTCGCGTACCAAATTATAAGTCGTGTCCCTAATGTTTAACGAAGTGTAACATTTTTCGAGTACAATTACCAGATTATAATTTTTTTTATTTCGAGTACCAAATTATAAATCGTGTCCCAGTATAAATACCAAAAGTTGATTTATCCTTTTTTTTTTTTTTTTTTTTTTTTTATCCCTTCTCCTCCTCCTAAGACCAAGAGCTCTCACTCCTCAAATTCCCAACAAAAGAAAAATTATAGTGTTTCTGAGTTTTGGACGGAAAAGAAGTTAAGATGTGAGTTTGAATTTTCCGACCCAAGATGTGGAGGAAGAACAACAAATTCACGGTATGATATCTGCTTCCATATTTCTCTTCCATTCCCTTAGTTAACTTTTAGTCTCCGTTTGGTTGCCGTCAAAAATGAAAGGGGCTTGCGGTGAACTCAGCTACTGAACGAACAAGCTGCTATTTCTTCATTTAACAACTAGAATTAAGTCATTAGTTATTTTCTGCAATTTCTTCATTTAACCACTAGAATTCATTGATTAGGTTTTTCCTGCTTTCTCTCATTTAACCAAACGGAGATAAAAATCCAACAATATTACCTGCCGACTGCCTCCATTTAATATGTTATATAAAATTTTATGTGCAGGAAAATCAAGATTCTGATCAGAGTATTTCGGGTAAGGTTGTGAAAATAATTATTTAGACATTTTATCTCTTAGCAGACATCAATTCTTATTACTATTTTTTTGTGTGTGTGGATATTTTACTGTACCAGAAGAAGAGCAAGATTTGTATGATAATGTGCCAGGAGATTGTATTTCTTTAGGCGTTTCGGCGGAAGAGAAGGTCCGTTTTCTAATGTAATTATAATATAGTTGTGGATATTTTATTCATCAACCTTCCTGCTAGTGATATACTCCAACGGGTGACTGGTTTATTTCTATGTACTTTTGGAAATTTGTGTATAATGGTTTCTTATATCTTTTAAGGAATAGAGCTGAATGAAAAAAGAGGGGAAAGTAGAAAAGAAAGGAAAGATGCATAGCCGGTAGTAAATAGGTTGATCTCAATTTGAAATTTAAATTTTTAGCCATGTGCATAACTAATATTGCATTGGCCAACATCACTCTCGGCAAACCATTTATCATTATGATATCCAAATGACCGCAATTGTTTTTAGTGGACCTTTACCCAAGTGAAATTCACTATGCTCAAGTGCCCAAGGCTAATACTACAATTATGACTTCGCATCTTTGTCATGGCAGAGCTGCAAATTATATAAATCACTTGTAGGTGTCTCTGTCTTCTCTTTAAACAAAGTCTAAAGACTCTAAATTTTCACAGGGGCGAGTACAAGTTCTTTCACAGCTTGAAATACTCAGAGGTAGTCTTTTTATGCCTTTTTTTAAATATGGATTTCATATATACTACAGCACTTTATGAAAACATACATACACCCGGATTACGGGATTTCTGAACAGAAGTGTTTATCTTGTGCAGATTCTCATGAACTCAAACATACAACCAGGCCTACCATTACATCTCAGAAGGTATGCTATAATTATTGAAGTAACCATTTTATCTCAGAAGCTATGAGATTATATGTATTTCCCATAACGTTTTTTTTTTGGAAATCAAATGGTTTTACTTGGTTTTCAAAAATATTGAAATTTGTAACTATACTTGTATTATGTTTTGCTGAACAAGTACGCACCAGAGAATAAACAAAACTAGTCTCGCTTCGCTATTATGAATGTACTATTGTAATGACATGACTCTAAATGCTCCTTTTTGATGCCTTTTGAATTGCCAATTATGATTATGGTTGTAAATTTTGGTGATATATAATAACCAAAAGATTTTGCACACAATGGAATCAAGTAATTAAATTTCATTGTAATGTTTTATTTCTCAATATGTCCCTGTGATCAGAGGGAAACAGTAATCTGTATTCAAGATGAGGTTGGTATACCGGTCTTCAACAATCAGGGTGACTTCGCCTGCCTTCCGAGGAGAGCATATACTTGCAGTTCAGATGAAGAAATCATATCTGATGATGAGGTATACAATAACACGTTATGTTAGCTTCATTACGATTTTGCATTCTTAATCTAAAACACTAGCCTTACCTCTAATTTAAAGGTAAAGGAAAACAACATGCTCCCAACTCAATCCATCTCCTTGAGGCATGAAAGTACGAACAAAGGTAATTTTCCTGGTTTTGGAATCACTAGGAAGGATGAGGAATGTGCATGGTCTGAAGCAACTAGAGAAGTTGAAGCACTAGTTCATCTGAACAAAAATGCTGTGTGTTCCTCATCTCATACTGGCTTTGCAAAAGTGAACAGATCCTGTAAAGGTAGTTCATCATTCTATGGTTGATCAACTTATATTGATGTCATTTCTGCACTTCTATTGAAAGGTGTTGTTAGCGGTATCCTCAAACTCTCAATTTGTGAACCTAATGTATGATCTTACTAACTTTCCACTGATGAATTGGTAGGTGTATTAGTATTGTTTCCGTGTTGTGTGTGTATGGGAGGGAGAGATAGTGAGATGAGAGTAGCATACTCCGGAAGGCAAATGATTACTTTGGTAGCCTAACTCTACCTAATCAAATATATGTTGCAGAGAAGAATTGCTACTCACTTTATTAATTTTGTTTGTGTTATTTCATTCTTTAAATCCATTGTGTTCTTAACTGTTGCAGGTGGTCAAGGAAAAACGAAGCCTAGATTTTCTTTCCATTTCCAGCCACACAAGGAAGATGTTTCTTGGGCTGTTAATGAGACTCGTATGTCGTCCAAGGCTATGTCATTGCTTGAAGAATCTGAGTCCATTGAGCACAGAATAGTAGAACAGTCGATGTCCAATGTAATAGAGTTTTTCCAGGGAGGAAAGGTAGAGCAGTCGGATATTCATGCAGTGCAAAATGAAGTGGCAGTTGGACAGGATCATACCAAGCATTCAATGGCTGAGATTTTGGATAGCTATCAGGAAAACAAGAGTCTTATTCGAGGGAATTCTAAAGTGGTCAGTTGTCTAATTTAATAATTTCCTGTGTCTTTGCACTTCTTTAGTTTGAACTGTTATCTGTTATTTTACCAGTTTAGTAGAACAAAAGGAAAAAGGCTGCAGCTTGTTGTCAAGAGAAGTTTATCTCCATTGGAAGATAGGAACATGGATTATGATGCCCAAACCCCTGAGGAATTGGACAGTGAGCAATCAAGTGATGATGAGGTCTCTCTTCATTGTACTGGTTCTTCAAGATTGTTTCTATAATTTACAATCATTTACAACATTTGGCAACATTTAGTTCACTTACAAGCTGTCCAGTCTTCTTACTTAGGATGGTCATCAAAATCTCAAGCTTATTATACCTGAATCCAAGCAGAAGACTATGGCTGATCATTTTCAGGAAGCTTTTTGTGCTGCTTCTACGAGAGACGAGAGGATTCTCTTTGCATTGCCTAAACATTCGGGGTGAGTGTGGGACTGAGGTATTCACTTATACACATGCTTCGACAGCAAGTGAGAAATTGCTAGTTTGAAATAAGAAACTACATACTGAGGCTTTTATGCGTGATTTTCTATGTGCTGGTATTTTCAGTACTGGATTATTTGGAAAGTTGCAGCGTGTAATGCAGAATGAGAAGGAAAGAGATATGGATTTCACAAAGAGGTTGCAGGCACAAGCTAGTTTAAAAGGTTAAACCCATGACATTTTTCTTGTTATTAATATTATTATTTTATATTTTAATTCGGTGTGTAATTTGAATCATGTGCAAACATGAAATTTCCAAAACATTGATACTTGCTGCAGTGACACATCATATAAATTTGCAATACATAGTTTTTAAGTAAGCTCCAACTTTCACCCATTACTTGTCTTTGACTCTATTTATCTTCTTTATTATCTCATGAAGGAAGCTACTTTGATGTGAGAATCTTGTCAAGGAGTTTGGAGGCTAAGCTGACAGTTTGTTCTTGCTCTTTCATCCAACAGAAAGAGGTATCACTAACTATAAGTATAAGCACAATGAGTTTAGTGTGCAGACCTTTCTTACAGCTGTCTCAATAATTATTGGTTTATCGGACTCCCACAGTCCCCACTATACCACTTAATTTTTAAATATTTGCAATTATATGACGATAAAAACATCAATATGATCAATATATCAATTTTGTATCATTGACAGAGTAAGTCATGTGACATCCTTGCATTGTCTATTTAGTCTCAGGTGTAACTTAAAGGGACACCTACATGTGCTTTAACGTAAAAACTCTATCCTTTATTGAGAATTTTGTAACTTTTAATTTTTGCAAGACATAGAATTTAAGGAAATTGCATATTTCTGTCTTACCTGTTAGTTACATGTTTGTCACTGGCATGGAAAGGCCGTTGAAAGCTATCAAAAATAATGGGCGAGTGTCTATCTAACCCATAGGTTAGCACAACCTGAGCAGAATCAAACAAGCAACATTAGTCAACACTTCAGGTGGCTGGCTACATTTAATTTAATTTCCACATTAGAGGCCATTCTCTCTTGGTAGTAAACCTTTGGACCACATCCATGTTTTCTTACTCACTCTCTCAGAGACGCACACAAACACACACACTATATCTCATTTTGAATGCGAACTATTGCCACTTACTATTGGTGAAATATCTGCGGCTTGTATAATTTGTGCAGTGGGTGGATAATCACCAAATAGAAAGGAAAATTGGAAGGACTACTATAGTCATCTTTAGCTCAAGATTATGTAGCGACATTGAGCTTGAAGTAGGGAATCTGATTCGCATTCACCCTCCCTGGTATGTACCATACAAATCATTTATTTTCATAACCACTAACTAGAAGTTCTTGATTCCCCTCTGATTTGAAAGGTGGACTTATGTATGTTTGATATGATTGAGGGTTCATTGTTGACTAACTTTTGTTAAACTTATGCAGTGAGTATCACTTTTCAGTTTAAAAAAATTGGGCTGGTAGAAATGGACTGCTAGTGTCCTTACCCTACGCTACTAATTAACTACAGCTTTTTGTTGCTATTGCCCTATGAATGGTCAGTGGTTAATTGTTTTTGTGAATCTTCTCCACAGGAAAGAAGTACAGATCATGGCGAAAGATGAGATTGTCATCCTATCAACATATTTCTCACAGATTTCTACTTGATTAACCGTCTTCTAAACATATAATAGTCAAAAGCAATGTAAGATATACATCTTTCGGATGGTATGAAGGAGGTGCGGATTGCTAATCTTGGGATTTGAGATTGACAGATACTCTCCTCCAGAACTCCTCAAACAGTTCAGGGAGGTCTTGTCTTCTAAAGTCGAAAGCAGCGAGCGAGAAGATATTTCCTGGTGTTGCATATGGATGGATGGAGCATGAGGTACAAAGGTTGAAGCGGAAATGGTTGTGAAATCTGTTGAAGAAGCACATTGGAACTTGCTGGACTGGTTTGTTGTAGTAATTTTTATCTCTGTATGCCGTGGTGGTTTACTCTTACAAATTACATGGTCCAATTTTATATTTTTTAAATAAAAATAAATAAATTAACACTGACCAGTATAACAGATTATATGAACTTATATTCCTACTTTTAGTCCATAACAATCCCCTTTTTTCAAATTTATGTTCAATGACTTTTTGAATTTATTTTGAAACATTTAACTAATGTGGTGATTTATTTGAGTTTTAGAAGTACCAAATCTTAAAAGTAAATAGTATAATTTTTTTTATTTGACACTTTTTCATGTTAAATGCTTATTGTGACTAATGTGAAATTAAAATCGATGATAAAATATAACAGTTTTTTGGATTTTTTTTTATTATCTCATGTATTGTGAATATATGTATTAGTATTCAACTTTAATATAAATTTGTGATCATATACTGTATAAACGTGTCTAAATAAATAAATAAATGATTATTTATTTTAAATTTTACTAATTGTAAAATTTAAAAAGTAAGAAAAAATAATTTGGGATGTGGAAAAGGAAGATGGTTAATATTGGCAGTCGCAGAATAAGAGTAAGAAAAGAAATGTAAATATATGGAGTATAACAGAAGACGGTGTATTCCCGCTAGAAGCCACTTGTTTTGTTTAAAACAGTTACGTGTCTCCTAATCCACGAATTGATTGATTCATCTTCACAAAGTGGACAAAATTATTCCCATTTCCCTTCCATGGCCACTCTCTCTCCTTCTCCTTGGCCAAATCCTAGCCCTACTTCAGATTTTCTCCCTCCAATGCTTCAATCACAACAACAGGAGGAGCACGAAAACGACGACGTTGGACGTGGGAACGATCCTCTCCTAATTCTAAACCCTAACCCTGACCCTGACCTTCATATTTCTCTGCCCCCTCCACCGCCTTCTCTCATCTATGTTACTTTTAATCAAGATTACGGATGTTTTGCCAGCGGCACCGATCGCGGCTTTCGAATCTACAACTGCGATCCCTTCCGCGAGCTTTTCCGGCGAGACTTTGATGCCGGGGGTGGAATTGGCGTCGTTGAGATGCTATTCCGGTGCAACATACTGGCTCTAGTCGGCGGTGGGTCGGATCCTCAATATCCTCCCAACAAGGTCATGATTTGGGATGACCATCAGAGCCGGTGTATTGGAGAGTTATCGTTTCAGTCGGAGGTTCGCGGCGTGCGGCTACGGCGAGACCGGATTGCCGTGGTGTTGGAACAGAAGATTTTTGTGTATAATTTTGCGGACTTGAAGTTATTGCATCAAATTGAGACGATTAGAAATTCGAAAGGGCTTTGTGAGGTTTCCCAGGGGTCTGGATCGTTTGTGTTGGTTTGTTTAGGGTTGCAGAAGGGGCAAGTTAGGGTTGAGCATTACGCGTCAAAGCGGACTAAGTTTATTATGGCTCATGATTCGAGGATTGCTTGTTTTACACTTGCGCAGGACGGCCAATTGCTCGCCACAGCCAGCACCAAGGGGACTTTGGTTCGGATTTTTAATACTTTTGATGGAACGCTGCTGCAAGAGGTAAAATTCATTGCTTTAGTTGATCTGAAAAAGTACCAAATAGTTTGTAATTCAGCTTGAAATGTTTAGAGTGCTATTCAATCAAGCTAATGTATGTAGAATCTGAAACTTCTCTGCACCGTCTCTAAATTGGTTAGTTTGTGAGGCTATAAATTGGTAATAGTTTTTTGTAATTACGAAAGAGTCTTTAGTGGGAAGTAATGATTATTAAACTGCCCAAGGGAGTAGTTTTCAAGGCAAGGGCAATATGTTAATAAGGGAAGGTGAGGACAAAATTGAAGTCCTTGCATTTCCAAAGGGATGGAAGGCCTTTAATTTAGAGTTTTTGCAACCATTAGAGTTCGTTTAAGTGCTTTAAGAAGTGTGGTACATGGGAGATGTTTGAGAGGGGACATGGAGAAATTTATGTGGGGAAGTTTTTTTTTTGTTGGATTCCTATATCAGTTAGAAGACTAGAAGTTGACTTCTATTGCACCCAACTGTAAATTTGTTGAGGATGTAAATCTATTAGATTCTAAAGCCATTCCAATCCCCATAATTGGGGCCAAAAATACATTAAAAAAAGTTAAGAGAGCCATTGACCATAATGTCAAGGTGGAGAGACATTATCTTCAGTTGGTTTTATGAGAAGAGAAATTACTTGGCATTTTGACTTCCATTTTCTAACGTTTTTGTTGGAGGTATTGAAGAGTAAGGTTGTGGTAGGTAAAGTTTACCTTCCATGTCAGACAGGGGATTGAAGTTGTGGAGCGTGTAATTTGTTTGGACTCTTGAACCTTAGTAATTTCTTCTTATCATGGGTGTCCCTCTTGTGGTTTCTGATATCTTTTTTAGTTGTGTTCTATTGGAAGCCCAACTTGAAATTTTCTCTTCGCCAACTTTCACTTGATTGTTTAATACAGGTAAGGAGGGGTGCAGATAGAGCAGAGATATATAGCCTGGCATTCTCACCAACTTCCCAATGGTTGGGAGTCTCAAGTGACAAGGGCACTGTCCATGTTTTCAGCCTGAAATCTAATTTAGGAAATCTAGGGAGTGATAAGTTGGATAGTTTTTCCAATCCCAATCTTGCTGTTACATCATCCACTTCGTCTCTATCTTTCATTAAAGGTACGGTGACTTTCATTTTTTTTCTTCTCTTCAAATAGTTCTCAAATAGTTCAGACCTTTAGTACTTCCTTCGTTCCAAAATATAAGATCATTACATGGATTCCTTTCATTAGTAAGTACTTCTCATTGTAAGATTTATTGTTTCATAAGTTTAGTGAATCATCTCAATTTTGAGTTTAAAAATGTCTTAAATTGACTTTCAAAAGTCAACAATGATCTTATAATTGGAATGGTGGATGTACTGTAATTATAGCTAACTCTTGTATTGTCAAATATGAAAAAGGAAAGCAAACAAAAAGATCAAGTTCATGGACTTGGCAGTTGCAATGACCACATGTATGTGGAAAGATCAAGTTCATGGACTTGGCAGTTGCAATGATCACATGTCTGTGGAATGCTAGAAGTAAAATTTCTCAGACATTAATAGCTGAGTAGAATTATTTTTACTTAAATAGGAGTATTGCCGAAGTACTTCAGCTCAGAGTGGTCAGTGGCTCAGTTCCGTTTGATCGAGGGTTCTCAGTCCATTGTTGCATTTGGTCATCAAAAGAATACAATTGTAATTCTCGGTTTGGATGGAAGGTGAGTCAATTACATTTCAGAATAATTATTACTGGTATTATGGAAACCTCCTGTTCTTCGACTTTGAAGCTCTTAACCATCCTCCGATCACCAGGTTGTTATTTCTTACATGGCTCATTTTTCCCCAATTGTATTGAGAAGTGGTGCTAAAAATACATAAAATATAATTGCTCCAAGTCATTGTTCAAATTTTCTCCCCTCCCCCCTCCTGCCTCTTTTTGAAAAAATTGTCACTAATGGGTTTGTTGATACAGTATATGATTAAATTCTATGCAGTTTTTATCGATGCAAGTTTGATCCGGCAGCTGGCGGAGAGATGAGTCAACTGGAATATCACAACTTCCTTAAGCCTGAAGGAGTAAGGGAAAATATTGTATAGTTGGATGTGTATATATTCTTCTCTTTCTTTCATGATTATATACACAATTTCTCTTTCTTGGTTGGGGTGGTTAATTATGCTGTACATACCTGTACATGAGTAACCATTTGGAACAGAAAACCAGGAATGATTAAGAATAAGGAGTTTATGCTGTAGCATTTTTTGGCTATTTTTATTCCATCATATTGTTGATTGTTGTTATTCATAGCCAAGGGGCCTGCACCTTTCTGTCCTGAGAGGTGAATGGATGGATGGATGTTGGACGACCTTTTTTTTGAAAATCAGTATCCTTTTTGATAGATATAACTAAATAGTTCGATCACAAAACTTGTCAAATGCTTTGAGCTTGTTTTTGTGGGTTTTATTTTCAAGGTGAATGGAACTATGGAAGGGAATGTTGGACATAATCTTTATTTTTGGGATGAAGGGAATGAAGAAAGTGAAGGAAAAGTTGAAACTCTTTTTTAAACCTTCGCCTATCGTGAAAAACAGAGCTCATAAACACACCATTAATGTGAGAAATGCGCATCCAGGGAATTGAGCCCTGGTCAGTACCGTGGGAGGGTACAATGATACCACTACGCCAGATGCGCTCTCAAACACGAGATTATACTGCATAAAATTCAACTTTGCAGAAAGAAAAAACAAAATTCGAAATTGATATTTTCACAAAATTGATATTTTGCGCAAGGTTCTAAAAAAATAATAAATTTGAGAGACAACAAATAATATATTTTTTTCTTGTAGAAGTAATGGTTCCCTAAATAGAAACAAAAATACATATTTTAAAGTACAAATAATTTTTTTTAACTTGTGAAAATAATAATTTTCAAAACAAAAACAAAAAGACATTGTACAAATAACATTATTTTTCCTTATAAAATAGTGTTCCTAAATAAAAACAAAATGATAAATTTTAAAATGTAAGTAATATAAATAAAAAATTGAAGAATTCCGTTGCCGGGACTTGAACCCGGGTCTTTCGGGTGAGAGCCGAATATCCTGACCAACTAGACTACAACGGACTTCGTTGTTATTTAGTATTTAGTATGATTTTGATTCAAAGAAAACATGGAAGCAAGCTTCCTGAAAAGGTCTGATTCAAAGAGATGGGCATCCGTTCTGAGAGCTTGTAGCCACTGGGGATGAATTAGTTGGAGAAGAGAGGGAAAGTATGAGGTTGGTCGGATTGACGGGAGGGATCGGAACAGGGAAGAGTACGGTTTCTAATCTTTTCAAGTCTAATGCCATCCCCGTCGTTGACGCTGACATCGTTGCTCGCGTATGCTCTCTCACTCTGTATTGTTCATTATATCTGATGCTAATTGACAAAACCCCTGATTTATAATTTGATTTGAGCAAGCATTGATACAATTTGGTACAAGTGTTGTAAGTGTATATGTAATTTTGTTGATGTAATTATTTTTCGTTTTGATTTTAGGAAATCCAATCTTTCTTTCTTCTCTTAAATGGACGAAGAAAGGCCATATGCTGTTTCGCCCTTTTTAACAAAATGCCATATTCTGTGCCAGTTTTGATTAAATTCTTTTCAAAGCAAAAATATTTTACCCTTCTTGAAAAAGCCAAATAATTAAATTCATAATGTCCCTTTGCGTCCCAGATAGTAAGAACTAGTGATAAGTGAAAAGCCAAAAACCAAAGAAGAAAAACTGCCAATTAAAAACCTTGCAAACATTTTTAAAAATATAGGAATAATAGGACAAATACAAAGAATATTTAAAGACCCTTCATTTGATTATACAATAAACTAAGATAACACAAATATTCAGATCAGCATTACCTACAATCCATGCTTGCTAAGCTTTTTAATGGCAACCAAACAAGGATCACCTAACCCACTTGCAGGCCTGATTGTACCTTTAAAGACACTCCCAAAACCATCTTCTACAATCTTTAACAACCTGTTGAAATTTTTAGTGGCATTTCTGAGTTCAGAGAAAGAGAATACCCTCAACTCGTGATCTTTCTCTTTGTACATTTCAATTTTGCTCCTTGGTGATGCAATTGAACCCTTGGACTTTATTGTGGGACTTTTAGATGGTAAAATCTGATTGTTTTCTCAATTCTGGTGAAATTTTACCTTTCAAGGACTTGCTGCTCTTTTTCTTGAAGAAGTAAAAACACTTCATCTTATTTCTGAAGCTGTAAAGTTGATCTCTGCATACAAACTCATATAGTAAATTATTGATTATTACTGTACACTAATTAACTAGGGGGGGGGGAGAGTAAAGGTTAAAGCTTGGTGGAACAGGAAGATAGAAGAAGAGCTTTGAAATTGGGGAGCCTAAGTAAGCTCAAAAAAGAGGATGAACAGAAAATAGTAATGTGAAAGGAACAAAGAGAGAACAAACCCAGGTGGGAATTGAAGTGATCAAAATGAGGAGAAGCATAAGCAACTTTTAGGTTAGATGAATGTGAAAAAATAAGAAACATGGACGAAACTGCCATTGCTGGAAAAAAAAACTCCCATTCCTCAAAAAGAGTCATTTTAAAAAAATTATGAAAAGAATTAATTTTTTGTGATAATAAGAAAAACAACACTATATCTCCCCATTCTAATTTTTACTTCCCTTATGATTGGCATTCTTCATGCAATTGATTGATGTAGGGGTGGGTAATTCACAGGATGTTTTGAAGAAGGGCACTGGTGGTTGGAAAAAGGTTGTGGCAGCATTTGGTGAGGAAATACTTAAGGCAAATGGAGAGGTTGATAGGCCAAAGCTGGGTCAAATAGTATTTTCTGATCCTGCAAAGCGCCAACTCCTTAATAGGTATGGAGAGTTATTATGCATTTGGATGTTCAATGGATAATATAAATTCTCTGTAAACACATTTCACTGGATTTTTGCTTAGGAAAGTGTCTTTGCCGTTCTTTTAGTCTCTGCTAAAAGTTGAAGTTTTGATAGGATTTCACAGCTTCTGCTGATAAAATATGAAAAGATCAATTCTTTGGTTTTTGGGGCCTGCTGCTTTTATAGTAATAGAAGGTTGCATAAAATAAAGTGTGATATATATATATATATATATATATATATATATATATATATATATCTTTCAAGTCTTGAATTTTGGCAATTACATAATTGTAGGCTACTTGCACCTTATATATCATCGGGTATTTTTCGGGAAGTTTTGAAACACTGGATGAAGGGCTGCAAGGTTATTGTTCTTGACATCCCTTTGTTGTTCGAGGCCAAGATGGACAAGTGGACAAATCCCATTATTGTTGTATGGGTTGATCCGGATACACAGCTTCATCGTCTCATGGCTAGAGACAGAACTTCGATGGAAGATGCAAAAAACAGGATAAATGCGCAGATGCCTTTGGATTTGAAAAGGAGTAAGGCAGATATGGTGATTTATAACACTGGATCTCTAGAGGATCTGAATGAAAATTTCCGGAAGGTACTAACATAGGTCACAAAGCCCTTGACATGGACTGAATTTTGGCTTTCTAGACAGGGTGCTTTTCTGGCTTTTGTGTCTATATTTGTTGGTGTTATTGTATGTAGGAAAGCTTTATATTTGTAATAGCTTTTGCTAATACGTCTATCTCAAACTTTTTTGGGTTGAGATTTCCCCCTGTTAAATTGATATGACTGTGCTTCACTTAGATGGGTTGTAATTTTTTCCCTCTCTGGGAAGCTGAATGTCATTAACTGTTGTTATCAGTTACAACTATTAAAATGTGTGGTATAACAATTGTATATATTCAGTGAAAAACTTGAAGCAAAATGCTTAATAACTGAACTTGTACCTTTAAACCTTTTTAAATATTGCAGTGAAATTGTCTACTTAAAAAGTGGGTTTACTTTGGAGGTAATGATCGTTTATTTTTAGTTTGTAAGGAAGGAAACAAGAATGCATCTGAGAGTGACCGCTTTTGGCCCTAAATCACATAGTTATACATGTATAAAGTAGTTCCCTAAAAGTTATGACATTCCGTGTATAGAAGTGACAGCTTATGAGTTAATTTAGCATGCAGGTAAATCCCATAATGAACTGCTGATATGAATTATGTTCCTGCTTTCATGCAAGAGACACTAATCTTGTAATTTTGACTCTGCTCTTCATCATAATTATTATAATTGATTCCCTCAAAGAGAGGGAACCCATTCTTCTGGTTCCTTCTTTTTCCTTCCTTCTTCCCGTGATGCCTTCTTCTCTCCCGTGACTCCTTTTCTTTCCCTATATAAAGGAGTGAATGTTGAATGAAAAATAATAAGAACTTTTCTCTGAAGAATTTCTCTCTTCCTTTTCTCTTACTTATTCTCTCTAAATTTATGCAGCAATTATAAGAGTATATTTCTATATTTTGTTAAAATTTTATAACACGTTATCAGCACGAAGTTCTAACCAACTGAGACGGTAAAATTAAATTCTTGCAATTTATTATTATATTACCGGTTTGGTTATGCCACCAATAATATAATTTTATTCTTATAATTGTCATTAAATTCTGTTATTTACAATGGTACCATTTATCCTTGTTGATCTTACAAGACTTGGTGGGAACCTTTTACCGCTTTATAATTTGTAGAATAACTCAGATATGCTAAAATAATGCGATACCGTGAAATTCTTCTTTTATTCCATTTTTTATTATTCGTCGGAATATCCCATACATGCGTTCTGCATGACACATTCCATTATTTATTATTCTGTTGGAATAACCTTTCTACGCTATTTCTATCGCATTTACGGTGAATTCTGTTGTTATTCCATTCTTTATTATTACATTGTTATTCCATTCTTTATTATTACCTGTTGGAATATCCTCAGTATGTCTGGATTACGCATGACTGATTCCATTCTTTATTATTCTGTTGGAATAATCTGCCTACGCTAACTACTGCATCTTAGGTGAAGATCCATTTGCATTATGCTAATAACATAAATATAAGAATATTTATATTTGCACTTTATCACCACTTAAAGTCGTGATTTAGTTTATTTTTATATATATCATACATGCAATTATTTATTGTTTTAATAAATAATAATTGTGTTTTAACTCGAAATAGATGGCAAACTTGACAAAATAGACTTTTCTATTTTGAAAATCTCTGGAGACAACTATTTGGCTTAGGCACTTGATGCGAGTGCACCTTAGTGCAAATGAGTTAGAAAAGACCATTGAATCAGAAATATAAAGAACTTCTTGAGACAAAAACGCAAAAGCCATAATTTTTCTTCGTCACCATATTGATGAAAGATTAAAGATCAATATTTAATAAATAAAGATCCTTTGTCTTTATATACACCTGTTGAAGGAAAGATTTGACTACCAAAATTGGTTATTCTCCTTAATGCCAAATTTGAGTGGCTTAATTTAAGGCTATAAGATTACAAATCAATTACTGAATATAGTTCCAATGTTTATAGAATAACCTTTACTTTGGCTTTCACGCGAGATCCAGCTTACAAACTCAAATGTTAGAAAAAACGCTCTCAACTTTTCATCCCACCAACATGATTCTCATCAACAATATATATGAGTAAGTTCACAAAATTCGATGACTTATTATACATCCTCCTTGTTGCAAAAAAGAATAATGAATTATTGTTGAAAAACCATCAAGACGGCCAACCAAAGCTACCCCCATTCTTGGGATATTAATAGCGATGTCATTCCGTAAGAAGAATAAACGCGGTAGATGGTCATATAAAAGGAAGCCTTGGGGGACGAAAAGAATAAACGAGGCCATCATAACAACAAATTTCGAGCCATGACAATTCAAAGCCACCGTAAGTGGAAAGTGTCCGGTCGGGGTAAAAATAAAGAAATTGCGAAGATCGATAAAGAACAAACCGGATGTTTGTTTTAGGTGTGGGATGAAAGGGCATTGGTCGCGTGACTGCCGTAAATGCCGCAGGGCATCTCACTAATTTATTCCGAGAGTCTTAAAAGAACAAAGTAATGGAGGCGTAAACAAACTTTGTTAATCATCAATTGAATATTGTTGATGATCCACCAATGACCAACAATGAGGAAAAGATTGTTGATATTACTGAACCTTCTGAAAGTATCTTTTGGGATATCGTTTAATTTCTTGTTTTAATTAAACATCCTGCATGTATAATATTATTAGTTTTCGTTCTATACGTGGTATGTGTTTATCATGAATAAAATTATATATGAAATATAACTTTTCTTATTTATATTTTTATATGTGTCAGACCATCTTTAATGGATATGGAGGATATATGTTTAGCAGACAGTGCAACAACTCATACAATCCTTCAAAGTGAGAAATATTTTTCACAACTAATCAAAGCTAAGGGAAATGTAGGAACTATCTCTGGCACATCAAATTTAATCGAGGGATTTGGAAAAGCTAGTTTCATGCTACCAAATGAGACACAAGTTTTTTTTTTTTTTTTTTTATCAAAAATGCTCTATATTCTAGTAAATCAAGAAGAAATTTATTTAGTTTTAAAGATATTCGACTAAATAGTTTTCACATTGAAACAACCAATGAGAATGATAATGAATATCTTCTCATTATTTCTACTATTTCTGGAAAAAAGAATATCTTAGAAAAACTTCATTCAATTTCTTATGGATTATATACTATGAAAATTAGAGCAATTGAGTCTCATAATGTTATGATTCCAAAAATCATAGATCCCAAATCGTTTATGCTTTGGCATGAAAGACTCGGTCATCCAGGTACTTCTATGATGCGTCGTATTATTGAAAATTCTACTGGTCATCCTCTCAAAGATAAGAAGGTTTTTCCTAGTAGTGAATTTTCTTGTGCTGCGTGTTCTCGAGGAAAATTAATTGTTCGACCATCACCAATAAAAGTTTAAAAAGAAGCCCCAAAATTCCTAGAGAGAATTCAAGGAGACATTTGTGGACCTATTCAACCATTATCTGGCCCATTTCGATATTTCATGGTTTTGATAGATGCTTCAACTAGATGGTCTCATGTTTGTCTTTTTTCTTCTCAAAATTTTGTTTTCTCAAAACTTCTTGCTCAAATAATCAAGTTACGGGCTCAGTTCCCGAATCATCCAATCAAGTCAATTCGACTTGATAATGCAGTTGAATTTTCATCAATGACTTTTAATGATTTTTGTATGATTATCGGAATCTCCATTGAGCATCTTGTTCCTTATATTCATACACAAAATGGTTTAGCTGAATCTTTAATAAAAAGACTTCAACTAATTGCACGACCATTAATGTTAAGGGCTAACTTACCTACCTCAGTTTGGGGTCATGCAATTCTTCATGCTGCAGCCATCATTCGAGTAAAACCAACGGCTCTTCATAAATTTTCTCCTCTACAATTAGTTCTTGGACAGACACCCAACATATTACACTTTCGAGTTTTTGGAAGTGCGGTATATGTTTCAATTGCACCTCCACAAAGAACTAAAATGGGAGCCCAACGAAGAATACGTATTTATGTTGGTTTTGATTCTCCTTCTATTATCAGATATCTTGAACCTTTAACTGGAGATGTTTTTACTGCACGTTATGTAGATTGTCATTTTGATGAATCTGTATTTCCAACATTAGGAGGAAGGAAAGTTTTAAATAAAAACCCTCTGAAATATCATGGAATGCATCAGAATTAAATTCACTTGGTCCTCGTACAGGACAATGTGAAATTGAAGTTCAAAGAATTATTTATTTACAAAATATTGCAAATCAAATGCCAGATGCATTTAATGATGCTAGAAAAATGATAAAGTCACATACACATGTAGTGAATACTCCGGCAATGATAGAAATACCTATTGAAAAATTAATTCCTGGAGAATTGACAAATAAGGTAATAAAAGAATCTAAACCACGCCAGAAGCATGGAAGACAGATTGGTGCAAAAGACACTGTACCACGAAAATCAAAAGCAAATAAGGGAATCCCTGAAGGAATACCCGCTCCAGAAGTAGCACTTATTCCAAGAGTGGAAATAGCCTAGAAGAGGTACAAACTGCTCTAGAAGTAGCACATATTCCAAGAGTGGGAATAGCCCCAGGAGAGGTTCAAAATCTCAGTAAAGGGATAAGAGATGAACACCAAGAGATCTCAATAAATTATGTACATGATGAGAAAATATGGGATCGAAGCAAAGTCATGATTGACGATATATTTACTTTCTCTATAACATCAGATATTACTTTGATTTCTGACACGGATCCTGAACCACAAAACGTGGAAGAATGTCGATAAAGAAAAGATTGGCTAAAATGGAAAGATGTTATTTAAACTGAGCTACAATCTCTATTGAAAAGAGAAGTATTTGGACCAGTAGTCCAAACACCGCTGGGTGTAATCCCGGTTGAAAACAAATGGGTATTTGTGCAAAAGCGAAATGAGAAAAATAAAATTGTGAGATACAAAGTCCGACTTGTAGCTCAAGGGTTTTCACAAAAACCTGGTATTGATTATCAGGAATACATATTCTCCAAAGAATGGATGGAGTCACTTTTCGCTTTCGATAGGTATGACAACCATGGAAGGTTTGGAAACACGTCGATGGATGTTGTAACAAAGATATACTATATGGCTCACTTGACGAAAGAGATTTACATGAGAATCCTCAAGGATTGAAAATGGTCAATCACAAAAAGCCCTCACATATATTCAATCAAGTTACAACGCTTCGTTATATGGGTTGAAATACCGTCAGTCAGTATGTGGTATAATCGACTTAGTGATTATTTAATAAAAGATGGATATATAAAGGATCAAGTATATCCATGTGTTTTTATTAAGAAATCACAAAGTGGATTTTCCATCATTGCTGTATATGTGGATGATTTGAATCTTGTAGGTACTCCTGAAGAACTCACAAGAACTGCTACTTATTTAAAAGATGAATTTGAAATAAAAGATCTTGGAAAGATAAAATTATGTTTGGGAATACAAGTGGAGCATTTAGCATCTAGAATTTTTGTTCATCAATCCACAAATGCTGAAAAGATTCTCAGTCGTTTTCATATAGATAAAGCTCATCCTTTGATTACCCCGATGGTTGTTCGATCTTTAGAAGTTGATAAAGATCCATTTCGGCCTCTAGAAAGTGGGGAAGAAGTTCTTGGACCTGAAGTTCCATACCTAAGTGCAATAGGTGCTCTTATGTATCTTCTGTTACCTGTATACCGACGATATTACTTTTCTTTGTCAACTTGTTAGCAAGATACAGTTCTTCTCCTACTAAGAGACATTGGGATGGGATCAAACACATTTTGAGATACCTCCGTGGAAGTATAGATGTTGGGTTATTTTATCCAAGAGATTCAACGTCGCGATTGGTTGGATATGCCGATGCAGGATATTTATCAGATCCACATAATGAAAGATTACAAACAGGTTATGTATTTACATATTGTGACACGGCTATATCCTGAAAATTCACAAAGCAAACCATGACAGCTACATCTTCAAATCACTCAGAGATTCTCGCTATATATGAAGCAAGCAGAGAGTGTGTTTGGTTGAGATCAATTATTTAGCATATTCAAAAGTCATGTGAATTACCATCAATCAAAGACATTCCTACAATTCTGTATGAAGATAACGCTGCATGCATTGCTCAACTTAGAGGAAGGTACATCAAGGGAGATATAACAAAGCACATTTCACCCAAATTCTTCTTCACACATGAGCTACAAAATAAGGGTGATATAGATGTGCATCAAATTCGATCATGTGATAATCTAGCCGACTTATTCACAAAGTCGCTACCATATGCAACGTTTGCAAAACTTTGGAAAAGGATCGGAATGTGTTGACTGAAAGACTTATGACAACATTTCATCAAGGAGTAATGAATTCCTTTTGAGGGGAAGACTGTACTCTTTTTCCTTAGTCAAGGTTTTTATCCCAATGAGTTTTTCCTGACAAGGCTTTAACGAGGCAGTCAATTAACATATTTATGTAAAAGATATTTACTCTTTTTCCCTTCGTTAAGTTTTTCCCACTGGATTTTCTTAACAAGATTTTTAATGAGACATAATCTTCTATTGTAGGGAATCAGGAGAAGTATTATAATTGATTCCCTCAAAGAGAGGGAACCCATTCTTCTGCTTCCTTCTTTTTCCTACCTTCTTCTCCCCCGTGACTCCTTTTCTTTCCCTATATAAAGGAGTGAATGTTGAATGGAAAATAATAAGAACTTCTCTCTGAAGAATTTCTCTCTTCCTTTTCTCTTACTTATTCTCTCTAAATTTATGCAGCAATTATAAGAGTATATTTCTATACTTTGTTAAAGTTTTATAACAATAATCACAAAATTAATACCATAATTATTTTCTCTGTATTGATGAATTTATAATGGAACGATGTCTCTTCTGAATGTCACAAGTCTATCTTAATTGTTCAGCAGCCCTACTTTGTGTTGCCAAACTAATCAGATGACATTTTCACCACAGGATAGACAAATAAACACCTGATAAAATCCAAGCTTAAACAGTGTAGCATTTGTATGGACACGGAACTACAAAACTATTCTCATGAAATGTATTCATTATTGAGCTGTTAAATCATTATGTGCTCAAACATTATTATGTCTCACTTATTGCCGAGCTAATTGGTCATACCAAAGATGGAAATCAACTTTTGAATGCTTTACCTAACCACTGAAAAATTTAGGTATAGACAAACCCCAAGTGGGACAAGCCAGTTTCAATTGAATCTCATGCATCCATTAAGTTCTATCGACTTCTTTTAGAAATTACATGAATGTCTTCTAAATTTATCAGTATAATGTTTTTCTCTTTGTAGTCTTCCCAATTGGGATAAGCAAAAACTTTTATCACTATAATGAGTGCAAGATGTTGTCACAAGTCAGCCTCACCCTCCCATACAAGTTTAGCGAGCCATTAGCTTATAAACTGTTGGAATTGATATGTGTTCCATTAGAGTATATGCCATCTCGAAACTCTCAAACAAAAAGTCTCCTTTAGGTATTTGTTCCCATTTTAAAGTATCGCATGCTGTTTTAAATTAATGGAAAAGGCACTGCTTTAGAGTATTTTGTCCAGTTTTACAATAGTATCTCATATGTTTAATTTATTAATAATGAAAGTAATGCAGTTTAGTATTGATTATCCTTTATTTCTTTGCGATTTGGCTAATCACTAATGGTTGTTGTCATTTATACATTAATGGTTATTGCCTTTTTGTTCTTGATAGAGTTGTGTGCGCAGTCATAATTTATTTTCTTTAGCAAGTGAAGTCTGCTTTTTATTGTCATTTTATTCCGAAAGTGATTTGCATAGCATTTTGCTGAAGTTGCTTAGTTATCTGCAAATATTTGATTTCTTGTTATTCTAGTGAGGTGGTATATTCCACCTCAACATTTTAAAAATTAAAATAGCACATCAGAAATTAATAAAGTAAATTTAAAAAATAAATCAAAACAACGATTTGTAAAAAAAAAATCTCCATCTCCTCTTTCTTTCTGCGCCTCTCCATCTCGTCTCCCTCTGCCTCACCACTTCTCTGCAGACCCTCTCTCCTTGCCATAGAATTCTTACACTCCGACCAACGCCGCCGCCAATTCGTTGGAATCGTTGTAAAATACATCGGAACCATGGTTGAGAACGGTGTTGCAATCCCATCTCTGCTAGTGATGCCGTGAGCATGGTGTTTCCATATCATCTGACTCCCTCCCGGTAATGAAAACGGTTACACTATTTCAGTATTGAAATTTATTTTTTTGTTTTTGTTTTTGTTTTTTATTCAAGTAATTCATATGAGGTTTCAATGTCAATTAATACGCTAGTGATTGCTTTGTTTGCTGAATTGGGTGTACCTGTGAAGAATTTGCTTGACGCCGTTGGCCATTTTTTGTCTAATTTCTGCAAGATGATAAGTAGATTTGTACTGATGAATCAAGTTGGCATTGATATGCTGATGTTTACATTGTAAATGAAATCTGCATGGTTTACTATTTGTTTGTGCACAACAAAGATGAAGTAATTCAATATGAAGCATGCACTATTGTTTGTTTAGAGAAGCCTTAATTATAACAATGAAGCTGATCGAAAGCTCTTATGTACAGTAGTTATCTATCTATCCATTTGATGCAACAAAACAATTCATGCGCCTACTAATTCAGAAAATCTTCCAGTTCAAAATAATGATAAGATGTCATGATGATGAGGTTTTAGTTATTTGCAGAGCTCATTTTTAGGCCGCCTATTCTCTTAACTTGGCCAAGTATATATATATATGTGTGTGTATGTATAAATATATAATTAATTAGTACCGTACAACTCAATACTATTTCATATAACACTTTGTCATATGTGCAGATCCATCCAACACTTTCTTTTTTTTTAGCTGAATTGACATTCCATAATTTTATAAAAATAGAATAATGCTACAGCCACAACCAATTTTACAAACTTTTAATATGAGGTTTCAATGTCAATGAATACTCTAGTGATTGCTTTGTTTGCTGAATTGGGTGTACCTGTGATGAGTTTTAGGGTTATTGCAATAGATAATCTTAATTAACTCTGTCAATGTAAACTTATGCCTGTAATGTGTTTGTTTAAATGTTTGTGAAGAATTTGCTTGACGCCGTTGGCCATGACTGAGAACGGTGTTGCAATCCCATCTGATGAGAATGATGCTCCCACTGCGGTATCTGATGCTTCTAATTCTTCTACGTTTGGTAATTCCTTAATGCAATTACTTTAGATAACAGAGACATGCATGCTTTAGATAAGAATACCATTCGTAGTCAAACATGCCAACATTTTGCTATTAAAAATGAATTCATTCTATAGAAACAAAGGAAATTATATATATGATATGATTACCAATCAATTTGGTAGGTAAGCATATAATTCTGTATGACATAATTTTTAAAGTTTATATGATAAATTTTTTAAATTTTATGGCATTATTTTATGCTTGACTAAGGTGTTGCAATCCCATATGACATAATTTTATATGACAAAATTTTTAAAGTTGATATGACAAGATTTTTTAATTTTATTGGATTATTTTATGCTTGACTACAATGTTGCAATCCCATATGACAATTTTATTCTTAAAGTTTTGTATGCTCGACTTTTGAATGGTTTAAACTTTTTGTATTTTTAACTAAATAATTGAATAATATTTCTAATAGAAACAATCATGTGATTGTCAGACAATGAAGACTACATGTCTTCAGTTGAAGAAATTGTCAATGATGAGGAAGAAAATGAGCAAAAGTTAGAGATTGAAGAGATTGAAGAAAAGAAGCATGAGATCAACAAGATTTTAGATGCAAATCAAATTATTTTAGAACCAAAGGTTGGGATGATGTTTAATTCAGAGAAAGAAGTTAGAGCATATTATACGCAATATGCTAAACAAGTAGGTTTTGGTGTGTCGAAGAGAACCTCTAAACTTGGACATGATGGGGATTTAAAATATTTCACTATTGCATGTGTTAATCAAGGCAAGGCAATAAGTAAGGCAACTAATGCTCTTAAACCGAGACCAAAAAAAAAATCTTGGGTGCAAGGCCAAGATTAATGCTTCTTGTTGTCCTGATGGAAAGTTTACATTGACTATTGTTGTGCTTGACCATGTCTATACTTTGAGTCCTGGAAAAGCTAGATATTTTAGATGTCATAAACAGATGGACTCTTATGTGAAAAGAAGGCTTGAATTAATTGATAAAGCTGGAATTCGTATCAGTAAAAATTATAAATCTATTGTTATTGAATCATGAGGATTTGAGAAGCTTCCATTTGGAGAGAAAGACTGTAGAAATCACGTTGACAAAGCAAGGCGTCTTCGACTTGGGGTGGGAGGTGCTAAGACACTTCGTGACTATTTTGTTAGAATGCAAGAGAAGGATGACCGATTTTATTATGTAATGGATGTGGATGATAGCTCTTGATTGAGGAATGTGTTTTGGGCGGATGCAAGAAGTAGAGCCACATGTGAATATTTTGGGGATGTTATAACTTTTGACACAATATACTTAACAAATCTATTTAAAATGTCATTTGCTCCATTTGTAGGAGTGAATCATCATGGTCAATCAATACTTCTTGGGTGTGGTCTAATATCAAATGAGAATGTTGATACTTTTGTTTGGTTGTTTGAATCATGGATGAAGTCTATGTCAGGCCGAGCTCTAAAAACAATTATAACTGATCAAGACCAAGCTATGAAGAGAGCAATTGAAATAGTATTCCCTGAAACTAAACATAGGTTTTGTTTATGGCATATAATGAAGAAAATTCCTGAGAAATTTAAAGGATATTCTCAATATGAGGCGATTAAGAGGGATATAGACCATTGTGTATATGACTCCTTAAGTCGTGATGAATTTGAAGATAGTTGGCAAAGATTATTTAAGGTGCATAATCTTCAAGATAATGAATGGTTGTAATGGTTGTATTATGAACGACATCATTGGATACCAACATATGTGAAAAATACATTTTGGGCGGGAATGTCTACTACACAACGTAGTGAAAGTATGAATGCCTTTTTTGATGGTTATGTGGGGCCGAAGACTACATTGAAGTAACTGCAGCCCCTGCACTCTGCACTCCCTTATAGAATCCAGTATACCTGCAAACATATATGCCCCCAAAAAATGGTAAACACAGTTAACATTAAAAGAAGTTAAAATCGAGTTTCTTAGGCAGATAACTATAAAAGAAGTTACTAGCCCAAGCTGCAGGTACAAATTTAACTTTTTAGATTTATTTTCAATTGCACAGTGTCATCTGAGTCAATGTTCTAGTGATGGATATATGATGCCACATTTTGGCTCTCCTTTATTTCTTGGAAACCAAATGTAGGTATAGGTTACCAAATGCAGGTTTTATTTATATCCCTTTTGACTAAAATGTTTTTTAATATTCAATTTTTTTACCCTCCTAGTCCCTTGGTTTTTGCATAATTTTTTCTCTTTTGCTTGATATGTAATTTTTTAGATTTATTTCAATTGCACAGTGTTATTCGAGTCAAGGTTCGAGTGGTGGATATATGATGTCATATTTTGGCACTCCTTTATTTGCTAGAGGCCAAATACAGGTATAATTTATCATTTATAATTTATTCTATACTAATCAAGTTATGGTAACTAATATTAACTCAATATATTTTGGTACTCCGGAAAGCAATACTATCAATTTTTCCTTAACTTTTATTCAATGTTATACTTGTTAATAGTTTAAAATTTAACCTTTTTTTAATAAATTTTGTATTTGTAGGGTCATCCAAATCAATTTTGGGAAAGTGGATGTCAAGTGCCAAATACTGACCAGCTTAGTGTTTATGGAACACAACAACATCATATAACCAACTTGAATCATTTAGATCTACTACAAGTATTGTTACTACATTGTATATTTAACTATGTCAATTTTATGCACGTTGATTTTTAATAATTTAATACATTTTCTTTTGTTCTTTTTGTAGGCTCAACAACATGGGCATCAATTTAAGGATCAAGATGCTGACAAGTTCTGTTAAAATTAAGTTTTACTTGATGAAGATGACAAAATTTATGTTTTTTCTTTTTGTGTTGAACACAACATAGTTCTTCATTTGTAATAGATATTATGGTATTATTTGCCCAGGGAAAAGCTTATATATTTTTAAGCACATATGGTGACTTACAACAAAGGTTTTTTTCCCAACATTATTTGAGCTTTACATCTATGGATATCTTTGCTCTTTATTTATGTTATTAAGAGATGGACATGTTTGATCCTCATTATGTTCAAGTTCATTACATAATTTACTTCAACATGAACTAGATATAAATACAATGTAAATACAAAAAGGCATACAATCATAATACAACCAAGCCTCTCCTTGAATAGAGGATAACTCATTATCAGATTCGAAAAACAACTAAACTATAAAGCTAAAAATAAGTAGACCAGGAAAAAAGCTCTAATAAATTTGTAGATTGTCGTCCCCTTGGTATTTTTAAATTCCAAATGACTGAAAATGTTCTTGAAACAACGAAATCTTGTAAAAAGGCCGATATAATTGTGTACAATGGAGACAATCTTGAACGCCTTGATAGAGTTGGTTTACAAATTTACGATATCCAACAAGTCTTGGTACATTCCTGAATATAAGCTAATTTTTGGCCAAGAATAAAAAAGAAATCAAGCCTTAAACACATCATCTCAAGCTGGATTTAATAAGCCAATCAATTCATGCTTTGAGAACCAGTATTCAGCTCAGCAATCTTTTCCCTTCACTTTAAGAGTCTCAACTTACAAAACATCATTTAAGAAAGTTGACAGTAATGTCCCTACATAATTAGAAATAAGAATTCTAATTTTTCCTAAAATTAATCTGCATCTATTTCTTCAAGGGCTGCTTTCGCTGCTGCCTTAACTTCTTCTAAAAGCTCATCTATTACCTAGATCATTGAAAGAAATAGAAAATATATTATAAATACATAACAAATTTGCATTTCAAGTCACCTAATAATGAAGAGGGTGTAAAAATAAATAAGTGAAAAGTAAAAGGAATCAACCACATCTCACTTCTAAATTATTAATGACAAAATGCTGATCATGGACTCCTAAGGACAACTAAGCACCTAAAAATTGTACAAGATCAAAATGACATTGAGCCCTTTTGGATTCGCTTCTAATTATTCATCTTATTTTTGTGATTGGAGAGAAATCAAAAAAATAGGATTTGCTTATCCAAAATCGTTGAAAGAAAAAATAAGCTAAAAGAATGTTTGGAACGTGGTACACTTTTGTCCTGTAAATAAGATTCAAATTTGAATTACTAGCTTATCTGGGTAGTACACTTTTGTCCTATTAATAAGAACTAATTCTGACAACGTGACTCAACCACAACTTTTTCATATTTTACCAACACCTGTGTTAGGACCAAATGAGCAAATTGTTTACATTGTAGACGCATGAATTATTTTGTTGCATCAAATGGATAGATAGATAACTATTGTACATAAGAGCTTTCGATCAGCTTCATTGTTATAATTAAGGCTTCTCTAAACAATCAATAGTGCAGGCTTCATATTGAATTACTTCATCTCTGTTGTGCACAAACAAATAGTAAACCATACAGATTTTATTTACAATGTAAACATCAGCATATCAATGCCAACTTGATTCATCAGTACAAATCTACTTATCATCTTGCAGAAATTAGACGAAAAATGGCCAACGGCGTCAAGCAAATTCTTCACAAGCATTTAAACAAACACATTACGGTATATAAGTTCACATTGACATAGTTAATAAGGATTATCTACTTGAATAACCCTAAAACTCAAAGACACGGTACACCCAATTCAAGAAACAAAGCAATCCTAAGCGTATTAATTGACATTGAAACCTCATATGAATTACTTGAATAAAAAATAAAAACAAAAACAAATTTCAATCTCGAAATAGGTAACCGCTTTAAATTACCGGAAGGAGTCGGATGATATGGAGACACCATGCTCACTACAGATCACTTAGTAGAGATGGGATTGCAACAGATTCTCTCACCATGGTTCCACGTATTTTTGCAACGATTCCAACGAATTGACGGCGGCGTTGGTTGGAGTGTGATAATTTTATGGCAAGGAGAGAGGGTTTGCAGAGAAGTGGTGAGGCAGAGGGAGACGAGATGGAGAGGCGTAGAAAGGGAGAGGAGATGGAGGTTTTTTTTTTACAAATCGTTATTTTGGTTTATTTTTTTAATTTACTTTATTCATTTCTGATGTGGTATTTTAATTTTTAAAAAGCTAAGGTGGTGTATGCCACCTCACTAGTTTGTAAAAAAATTGTAAAATTAGTTGTGGCTGTAGCATTTTTCTTATTTTGAGAAATCTTATTGTTAAATAGGTTTTGTGGTACATTAATACAAGGTTATGTTTGTTTATAAAGATTAATCTTAGGATTAAATAGTATATGTTTTTCGTGATATTATTTATGGGATAAATTTAAATAATTTAATGTTATGTTTGTTTTGTCTAAGATTATTTAAAAGATTGAATACAAATTTATCATTTGAACTATTATACTTTTACTACTAATAGCAAAAATATTATATTATCATTAGTTTGAATATAGATAGATAGGATAAGATGCATCAGTTTTTTAAACAAAGTTAAAAGTTAATTTTGTTTACAAATTTTTAGATTAAAATACCTAATTAGATAAACTAGGTATTAAATAATCCTCTCTTTTAAGTCATTTTATTATGTTGAGACTAATAGTCTCGAATTTATTTTTAAAAACAAACACGAGACTTTGAATTAATAGTCAAATTTCAAATATAATTCTTACAAACAAACATAACCTAAGAGTATTATTTTTGAAAAAATTAAAAATATTCGAGACAAAATAAGTAATTCTCACACTATTTCTACATATATTTTTGATATTTTTATATAATTTTTTCTCACATAAAGGTGGAACTCACTGTGTGAGAGAACCATATAAAAATATAAAAAATACATGTCAACCCTATATTTTTAACATTTTATCATTTAATTATTGGGCCGAGTGTATCAAACAAGAAGAAAGTGGGAGTGGGAATCGTTTTCATTCTTTAACATTACTGTAATTAGGGTTGTAAAGCTTTTAATTTGGTGTTTTGTAGGACCAATAAATAAATCTCCCCTAACCCTTTCATTCATGGGTGTGAAGTACGTAGAAATTTGTTCATCTCTCTTTTGCACAGAAACAACGGCAGAAGAAAGTTAATGACTTAGGAAATGGTCTTCCTTTTTTCACAAAGCAAGCTATGATCTGTATGGATGAAATGGAACTTGAACTTAGAGCTAGCTTTTGTTTGTTTATAACCAGTCGTTTTTGAATAGGGGTAGGGGTAGGGGTAGGGGTAGGCGTGGGGGTGGGGGTGAGGTCAAAAGTCAAATTCGGAAAATTTTACTTGTTCTGACTTTGCTGGAAGATGTACCTACCATGCACGATGATAATAATAAAAAAGTGCTATTAGTAATAGTATCACCTTAAGAGTACATTTATTTCAACCTATGTTATGTTATATATATCAAGTTCGCTTATTGCGACTACATGATATGTTTAGTTAATATTCATAAAAAATTAATATTTTTACAATTAATACTTAATATTTTTACAAAATAAAATATGAGTTCATGTATTATTCATGTAAGTGAGTGGAATTATCACTTGAGACTATTTTTTTATATTTAAGTTAAAATTTAATACGTCTTCGTTTGACATTAAAAATTAAATTATATCTTTACCTAGTTATGTTGAAAGATCTGAAAAGGTTTATTTATATAAGTTTTTTTGGTAAGAAAATCTAGCAGGACCGACGGAATGCAGGTTATATGGATGTTTTATGTTGAATGTTGTGGCTTATAACTGATTGTTTACGAAGATCCAAGCCGAATGGACGGATCACTTATATTTTTCATATCAGTTTATAGCTTAAAATCTTGGGCTTAACAAGAAAAGGCCGCAGAGTGAATCATGAGTTGGAATATATAATACTTTTTCCTCTCGACAACAACAAGAATTGATTCTTGATTCCAATTCTGTCTTATCACTGATGGATGGATGGAGAATAGTAGTACGTAGTTAATATTCCCTCCCTTCTACGTACAAAAGAAAAAAAAAAGTTAGTTTTATTTATGTATATATTTTTACTTAATTTGTAAAGTCTTAACATTTAGTAAGATTAATGTGAATTTATTTGATATGCAAAATATATACTTAAAAAGTAGTATCAAGTATGTATGTATTATCAGATACTATAAATAAAATTGTTATTTCATATTAGGATTTCACATTTTAATTGGGATCCAATTTGACTGGAAATAATTTTGTTAATTAGAGCAGATGGAATAAATAAAATTCATAAATAAATTTATTTTTTTAAAAAAAAGAAAAGGAAAATAATCATATTATCTATCGAAAATGAGTGGCAGACAAGATTGAATAGAGAATAGGCAACCTTTGAAAATCACCTAAAGTCGTATTATTCTCTCTCTCCCTATCTCTCTCTCTCTCTCTCTCTCTATATATATATATATATATATATATATATATATATCTATATCTATATATATATCAATGGATGTAATTTTCAATACGAATAAAAGGAAAATTTTGTAAGGAACTAACATACTATATAGTTGAAAAAAATAATCTAAAAAAATAGAAGTGCTCTAAAATTTTCACTTACTCAGGTAGGAAACCACAAAAGGCAGACGTGAATAGATATGAATTATAGAGTAAATCATGATTTATTTTTAAATTAAAAAAAAATGAAACAAGATTGTATTCCATGGTGGGTGATATTCATTTATGTTGTTTAATCCCAAGTAAGATAAATTAGTTAAATACGGTTCCCATATAATTTAAAGATGCGTCTAATAACTTGGTGTTTAAAGAATACCATAAATTCAGTAGACCCAATTCGCAATAAAATTCTATTCAAGGTGGGTCTCCTCTTACAATAGGCTCACAGAGTCACAGCAATCCACTGTAATTTGACCTTCTAGTTCTTTTTTGTCTATACACACTTGCTTCTTGAGACATAATTATAATTATAATTAGTGTATTCTCTTCAGTATTAAATTTCAAAATAAATTTATTTTTGAAAAACAAAGATCAAAGTATACCTTAAGAAAACTTTTATATGCATAATAGCTAAAATGTCATGAACTTTAGAGTTTTTTTTCAAACAAGTTCAAAAAAATGATTAAAGTGTAGCCTAAAAGAAAACCTTTATATGCCTCATCCGTTTCATAGGAAAAAACCTCATTTTTAAATAAAATAATTGTTCTATAAAAACAAATCTCTTTTTCACTGATGATATTATAAAATATCATAATATTTTCAAATTTTAAACTTATTGATGAGAACATGACATGGGTTGATTTAAACAAAACTAAAAGAGTATGGAGAGATCTAATTAAAATGTCAATTGGACCAATTACAAAGGCTATAATTAAAATATTCAAACAATATCTCAATGAATTGATCCAAGATAGTTAGGTTGAAACTAACTTAGAAGACCCAAGGAGGAGACTAATACTGCATTTGTGAGTTTAGAGTGATGGGATGAGATGAGATGGGATAAGAAGGGAAAGTATAGGAGAGGAAGGGATGGGAAAGTATGTTTGGGAGTTTTAGAAAGGAAGGGAATGAATGAGATTTTTATGAGGGAAGGGAAAGGAAAATAATTTTTTTTTTAAACTACACTATTATTATAATATCCTTATATTTAAATATAATAAATGTATGATTTAACAATGACTAACTATTGAATTATTTTGTTAATTATTTTATATATTCATATATATATATATATATATATATATAAACTCTAATTTATTATTATGAGTATATAATTCATATTTTTGTGAATTTCTATTATATTAACTCTGAAATGTGTACTATTTGTTTAAAAACAATAATAATTTGTATAAATGTTTTATTCCCAATTATAGTATAGGGGAGAGGGAGAGGGAGAGGGGGAGGGGGAGGGGTTTGGGAAAGAGAAAATTTCAAGTAACAGATTTTGTAAATCTTTACAATCACATTGAACATATATATAAGAATATATTCTGTTACTTGATAGTATTTTATTTTTATTTTTTTTAAGAACTTTTGATCTTATCATCGTATTCATGACAATCAATTCGACTTATCAAATATCAATTCATAAATATTTATGGCGCCTTCTACATATATCAACTTAAAGACCACCCCCTTCACCCAAAAGTGTGGTAGAGTAATGACAAATCAATTGGGTTGCTAATCTGTCATCCACAAACATGAGGAATATATCCAATCTTAATAGGCCAAGTGGACCCACGCATGTTCCATTGTAGTTGTGGACGCTGTCTATAAAAATCAACCTAAACCTTCTCTATAGCTTCAATATCATGTCCTTACCAAACTAAACCCAACCAAGAATTCAGTTAATTGTTGAGATGAAACCTCAACACCACCTCTCCGGTGATACTCACGAATCCAAGATGACCATCGGCGAGAAGCTCCGGCACGCCTACACCACTGTTATGGTCGCCGTTAATGGGCGTGGGAATACTATTTCAGTTTCCAAGGAAATTGAGAGACGGAACCGGAGGTCCGGCGTAGAGGATCCACTAAGAAGAATAATGTTCTTGGGGTCATGGAGCCACACATAGGCTTTGATCATTTCCTTTGTACAAAATTAATGAATGAATTGATTCACACTCTCTTTGGTCAGTTATTACTAGCTAGAACTGAAGTACATACATAAGTCAAAGTCATGAGTCAATTATGCAAGTATTTAAGAAAATAAGAAACTTATTGTATTTAACATATTTGAAGTATATCTATCTATCTATCTATCTATTACCGCAATCAAGTTGCTTAATTTTATTTCTCCGAGCTCTTATAAGATAGATAAGATATTGTACACTAATATTTTACGGGCAGTGCGTAAATAATTTATTCTCTTTTTATCTTACATTTATCACTTGTGTATTTATTTCTCAATATCTTACATTAGCCAAATGTTAAAATATGATCTAGCAGCAACTGATCAAGGAACATAACACCAATCGGCATAGGCGTTCAGAGCAAATCATGTTTTGATCTAATATGATCCACCAAGTATGATAATAGATCAATGATCTGATTCATTATTATGTAATGAATTATTAATCTACTTCATATATAATCCAACAATACAGATTAAAAATAAATTAAGTATCAACAAATAAAAAAGTAATTACAAAAAATAAAACAAAATACAACATAATTACAAAATAACGCCAACATAATATTACGCGGATCTTTTTTCCATATACGTCGGTTACATTCTCTCTCATCCCCAAACCATTCCACAAATCAAGCGAGTGGAACATAACATTCATATTTTGAAATCGGAATCCATTCTTCAATGCGAGTGAGATCTAAGATCACGGCAACTTCAAGTTCACAACAACAACTAAGATCGGAGAAAGGCGAAATAGAATACAAAATCATCATCAACAACTAAGATCACAATGACTTCATCGTGCAGTGAGTGAGATCGGAGAAGACAAAAGCTGTTAAATCGCGACGACGCAGCTAAAACCAGGAAAATAGCATACAAAATAAACATCAACTTCATTCCGATAAACAAAACCAATCGAACTACTCATCATTGTTGAAGTTCGAAAACAAAATCGCATGACAACTCAGACAAAAATCGAATATTGAGGTATGTGAGGTTAAAATCGTATACATATAGTTTCATCTGTTTTTTCACGATTTAAAATGTTTACTACAAATTCATATAACGATTTGTTGAATCATTGATATGTTTTCTATTATGGTTACTAAATAGATATAAATTGATTCTTTTTTTATTGTGTATTTGTTTGCTAAATAATATTTATTTTAATGGCTTTATAATTTTTAAATGAGTTCTCTTGATTTTTTATATTAATTGTTACTCATCAAATAATTTGGTTACCTTCATTACATTGTTGGTTCTCTCTACAATGTTGAATAGAGTTCTTTGTCTAATCTTTGTATTAGTTCTTTAGCATAATATATTGGATTATGTGTTTACAATATATTGATTCTTAATTAATCTTTGAATCGGTTCTTGAACAATCTTTGGTTGGTTATTGAAAAATGATAACTTGATTCTTGACTAATTTTATTTGATTCTTGATTAACATTATCTTTGATTCTTTCTCTAATCTTTGTCTTGTTCTTGACAATTACTGTTTTGATTCTTGTAAAACATTAAAATGTCTATTACTATCTTGAATTCTTGACTAATGTTGCCTTGAGTTCTTTGCATAAAATTACTAAATAATGTTGAATTGATTCTTGTTAATCTTGATATAGTTCTTATGTAACATTATTTTGATTCTTGACTAATGTTGACTTAACTGCTTGTGTAAAACTATAATGATTCTTGATTAATCTTGACTTGGTTCTGTGTGTAAAATTATAATGCTAACTTGGTTATTGATTGAATGTTGACTTGGTTACTTTGGTTTACAATTTAAAATGGATTTGATTCTTGATTATATTCTTGACTTGGTTACTTTTATTGTAAAATCTGAGGAAAACCCTATTTTTCTTGGTTGTTTTTGAGTTCTTGATTAATCTTGATTCGATTCTTGTGTAACATTATATAGTTCTTGAATATTCTTTGAGTTGGTTCTTTGTGTAAAATTATAATGATTCTTGACTATCTTGACACGGATCTTTGTTTTACATTATATTGAGTTCTTGTCTAATCTTTGTTTATTACTATGTAAAATTATAATGGTTCTTTCGATAGTCTTGACACAGTTCTTGTGTAAAATTATAATGTTATATTCTTTTGTAATTGTTTCATTTATATTGGATGTTACTTATTGACTACATTGTATTGGTTACATGGACTAATAGTAACGAATACACCAAATTGATGTTTGGACTAATAGTAACAAATACACCTTTAAAATACGTATTGATATTTTTTATATTATTTGTTTTTTGCTTTATAAAATGTTGTCAAATATGTTTTTATGTTATGGATCTTAAGTAAATATATATTTGAGTTCTTTATCTAATCTGGATTTGGTTAGTTTATAATCTTGACTTGTTTCTTGTGTAATATTACCATAGTTCTTACATAATATTCTTGTGTTTTATCTTGATTTTTTATATTGATGATTCTTGATTAACTACATTGGTTACCTTTATACACACTGTTAGTTTAATTTGTAACAAAGTCATTCTTGATTATTTTGGTTGTAAAATGAATGTAAAAATATTTTTTATAATCTTGGCTCTTAATTACATATATCTTGGTTCTTGTATAATATGTATTTGAATCTTTGAAAGGTGTTTATTTGGTTACTCTATAATGTTATTGAGTTTTATAATTGTTTATTTTATATTGGTAGTTACTTATTGACTACATTGGTTACCTTCATTACTATTTGTTAAATATTGGTTGTTGTATCTTATTTAATTAGTTCTGATATAATGTTTATTTGGTTGCGGTGACAATTTGGCAATTTTACATCAAGTTTGGAGTGTAACGGATTTTGGCGTTTTGAGCCTAATTTCATTGGAAGCGAATTGACGATCAAAAGTCACTAGCTTTCTTTGGTGAAGCGCATGGTTTTTAATTGAATTCCATCATTTAGGCCTTCAATTTGCATGTAAAAATTTGGTTTATTTTACAGTTACTAATATTATGTAATTTAGTTCTTGTCTAATATTGATTTGGTTACTTTATAATGTTTATTAGGTTGTTAGACAATGGAGGTAGCGATAACCAATCTGAACAAATCTAATTGTTTACGAGAATATATAATTGTTTCTTTGTTAGTAACCATTAACCACATGGTTGGTAACATTTTTGATGGTGTCTGATAACCAAAATTGATGTTGATTAATATTTTTATTTTGATTCCATCATGAGTTATCAATATAAAGTAAACATATACAAGCTTTATAACGATCTTGATCTGAAACTTATAACGATCTTGATCTGAAACTTATAATTATCTGATTCTAACAATCTAGTAACTATCTATGATAATTATCTGATTCTTAACAAGCTTGTAGATAAATAGGACACTCACACATGTACATTTAACAATTAATGTTTGTCTGATACAAGCTTGTAACTATCACGTTACTAATAACATAACCATAATGTAACATAATAAAAGCGATAACTATATACTTATATGATAGTAACCAGAACATGTTTTAATGGTAGCCAAAACAGAAACATCATGTAATGAAACTTAGTTTAAGCAATCCATGTATACTATAACCATAATGTAACATAATAAAACAGTAACCATCTAATTATATGATAGTAACCATAACAGGTTTTAATGGTAACCAAAACAGAAACATCATGTAATGAAACCCAGTTTAGGCAATCCATGTATACTAAACAATTACATATTAACCAGAATAAAAAAAAATAAAAAGTATCAAAATCCCACATTGAGGACACAATAATAGTAGCCAAACCATAAGGTAACGATAACAAAACATAATAAAGTAACCAAATAGTTATATAAATAACGAGAACATGTAAGATGTGTTTGTGGAAATGGAAGTAGAAATAGAATAGCATAAACCTTGTAGAATATATTTGAAGGAATTTACAAAATAATACATCAATGTATACTAAGCAAATACATGGTTTATTATGACTTGGGTTTATTATTTACAAAAATAATACATCCACAAACTAATGATGCCTTAAACTTCTTCATTTGTCTTGGATTCAATTTCTTGGTAATAATGTAGGGGACTTCCATGTCACACCAATATATAACTTTTCGATGAATTTTCTATTGCATTCCCCATAGTAAAGATTCCATAGCGCAAATAAAAAAAATCAGTTCGGTCATTAGTAACGAGATATAAACAATATTTATATCATAAGCAGTTTACCAAATAAATACATTGTAACCAAAACAACATATAAAAGTAACCAAAATCTCGATTGAGGAAAAAAGAATGGTATCGAATCATAAGCTAACGATAACAAAAATATATACTAATGAAGTAACCAAGCGATTTATATTTAGTAACCAAAACATATATTAATGGTAACGATATACAAAACAACATATAGACCAAACAAAGTTTAGTCCACCCATATATTAAGCAAATATATTGTAACGAACAACAAAAAGCGATAAGCAAAATCCCACTCGAGGAAACAAAAATGGAATCCAAATCGAAACTAACGATAACAAAAAACATACTAAATAAGTAACCAAATATTTATATGATAGTAACAAAAATATATTTTAATGGTAACGATACATAAACAACATGTACACCAAAATCGGTTTAATCGACCATGTATACTAAGCAAATAAATGGTAACCATAACAACATAAAAAAGTAACAAAATACCAAATCAAGGTAACAAACATGGTATCCAGAATGCGAGAAGTAACCAAAACATAATGCGAAGTAACCAAACAGGTTATATGATAGTATCTATTTTTTTTTTGCAGCGTATCTACAACGTAAGCATTACATCAAGCCCCCATAAATTAGTCTAGTATACTAAACAACATGTAGTCGAACTTCGGTTTAGTCGATCAATGTATACTAAGCAAATACATTGTAACCAAAATAACATATAAAAGTAACCAAAATCCCATTTGAGAAAAAGAATGGTATCGAAATCATAAGCTAACGATAACAAAAAATATACTAATCACGATAACAAAGCAGGTTATATGTTACTAACAAAAAAATAATGTACATGTGAGGTACATAATGTACATATTAGAATAAAAATAACCAAAACAGGTTATATCTTTAGTAACGAAAACCATGTTTTAATGGTAACAACCACATAAACAACATATGAGACAAACCCAGTTTAGTCGACCAATGTATACTAAGCAAATACATTGTAACCAAACCAACATATAAAAGTAACCAAAATCCCGATTGAGAGAAAAAAGAATGGTATCCAATCATAAAAGTATGATAACAAAAAATATACTAATAAAAAAAAACCAAGCAGTTATATGTTAGTAACCAAAACATATAATAATGGTAACAATACATAAACAACATGTACACCAAAACCGGTTTAATCGACCATGTATACTAAGCAAATACATGGTAACCATAACAACATAAAAAAATAACCAAAATACCAAATCAAGGTAACAAAAATGATATCAGAATCACAAATTAACGATAACAAAACATAATGCGAAGTAACTAAGCAGGTTATATGATAGTAACACTAACAAAATTTAAATTAACACACCTTTAAAAATTATATGATAATAGAACAACATGTATGCTTTACGATCCAAAACCTTTTTTTTTTAAAATGAACAACACATGTGAATCAAGAAGTGCAACAAAAGTAAATTAAAAAATAATTAACTAATTAATTTACATACACAAACAAAGAAGACTAATCGGTGAAAAAAAAAATGAAATATTAGTAGAAATATCGGTACAAAAAAAAAAAAAATAAAAATAAAAATATCAAATACAATTAATAGAAAAAAAAGAAGACTAATTAATTAATGATGAAGATGAAGAGAAAAAAAGAAAAATACCGTTAGAAATAACAATACAAAAAGAAGAAGAAATATCGGTAGATGAAGAAATATTAGATGAAAAAATATCGGTAGATGAAGAAATACCCGTTAGATGAAGAAGAAGAGGGCGACGACAAGTTGAGAGGCGGTGTTGCGGTGGCGACGAGTTGAGAGGCCCGATGTTCTTGCGGCGGCGGCAACGGAAGAAGATGACAACGAGATGCTTGAGAGAGAGAGAAAAGTAGTAGAGAGAGAGAGAGAGATAATAATAAGAAGCGGATGGAGAGAAAAACTAATTTGTTATATCAACCCATTAATACTAATCCCTTAATTTAAGGACTTTTAATTGTATTAGGTTTGAAAATAAAAATGATGAAGTGTAGTATTTTTGTAATTATTTTATAAGCGTATGATTTTTTGCCTCTTTGATAATTATTTTCAAAATGTACTAATATATGTAATTGTCCTTGGCTTGATTCGTGGTAACTTAGCAGTTGTCTTCGTTAAAAAAATTTAGGCAAGTAATGTGACTGACTGACTGACTGACAATTATGCTGTGCTCAAGTACCTTAAAAGTACAAATTCGATTGTAGCTATGTATCACTGAGATTTCTTAACACCAAGGCTTAAATTTCTTTGAACTAACATTATTGTGTGATTATTATATATATAAATGAGCCATTGCACCAGGATGTCGAAATGGCTTTCATCAGCAGTTAAGATTTGAAGTTTTATTAGTATGAGCTCTTAATTTAAGATGGTAATATTGTGCACTAATCAAAAGGTATAATTGTCTCTCTAATTCAGGTCCCAGGATTGGCTGTAGTCATTGTAGGAAGTAGGAAGGATTCTCAAAGCTATGTGAGCATGAAGAGGAAGGCATGTGCTGAAGTTGGGATTAAGTCCTTTGACATAGACCTTCCAGAGGACGTAGCTGAAGCCGAATTGATAGCCAAGGTGCATGAGTTAAATGCAAATCCTGATGTACACGGTACTGTCATTAAAATATAATAAGCCAATATTATGTAGTGCTTGTCAATTTCCTTGTCACTTGTGAAGCTGTGGAATATTTCCAAGTAACATGAAAATTTATTATCATGTCCAATGCTATATTTTCGTCTAAATTTATCCTCCTGTAATCATCTATCTACCCATGTTTCAGTATAGATACTTATTTGGTCAAATGTTTATAGAAAATAAAGGCAATGCAATGCAATGCATTTCATAAATTATTCTATTCTTTATCTTAAAACCTTTTTCTTGAAATAAAATTGGAGAAATCAAATTAATTAGGGTAATTTATTGTGTTGCTGCTTCTGTAAATCTTAAGTCCTGTGATCCAGCACATTGAAAAATTGAAGATTTTGTTAGTAGAACATCTGATCAGGCCTTTTATATACTCCATATTTGGTTACACTTTCTTCTAATGTTTGACGATCGAGTTAATTATGAATTTAGATTGTAATCTCATATGTTGTGAACTAATATCAATCTGCTTGGTGAAATTGAGAAGCATTTAATTATTAACTATCTTTCAATATAATATTTGGACCTACACTAGAATAAGATATATATTCTTGAGCCACATTATAAAATTTACTAACCATTTACTCTTATTGCACATGAATGTTACTGTCAGCCTTTTAAATATTATTAAATCATCAAAAATATATAACATTTATGTATATGAAGATTTAGGAAATTTCTATTAAGGCATTTATATCTAACTTGCATCCTTTCACTAATGCTCACTAGATTCTAATAAAAGAAACCGAGAAATATTCGTTATTGGAAAAAAAATTCAAGATATTTATGTACGAAATCCAGTTTGTTTGCTCTTATAGTCTTATTGAACCTTAAGTAACCCCTTTGCTTGAGAGTTGCCTATGAATTCTTATTTTCATATCGTATCCTATAACTAACATCTTGGCCTTTTAAATACTTAAGCTCGTCATTTTTTTCTCTCTCAGAGAATGTCCTCTTCATGTCTATTATATTATTCCGTTTATGCATGGTGAAGAAATTCATTATGATGTCAGAAAGCATGGACTAGTTTTTGAAAGATTCTTTTTTTGGCTTATCCCAAAGAAACATATGTGCAACCAAGCAAACTATTGAAGATATTTTTTGTGTTGTTGCAGGTATACTAGTCCAGCTTCCATTGCCAAAACATATAAATGAAGAGAAAATCCTAACTGAAATCAGCCTCGAGAAGGATGTAGACGGCTTTCATCCTCTGAACATTGGAAAGCTTGCTATGAAAGGCAGAGATCCTCTGTATCTTCCTTGCACTCCCAAGGCAATATACCTAGTCTTCGCTCATACTAATTATGTAGAAAAAATTCTAGTATTGAAACATATGAAATATGCTTGTTTCAAATATTTGATTCTACAATCTATTATGTCGAACAACAATCCTTTTATTGTTGGAGAAATCTTTATGTGGGGGGTCTTGCCATATGTCATCTAGTTTGTAACTTGGGTGTTCCTTTCTAAGTCTTATGAACTAGTGTTTCCTCAACAGGGATGTCTTGAACTTCTATCACGAAGTGGTATTAGCATAAAGGGAAAGAAGGCAGTAGTGGTGGGTCGAAGCAACATAGTTGGATTACCAGTGTCACTCCTACTTCTGAAGGCAGACGCCACAGTTACTGTAGTCCACTCACGTACTCAAGATCCAGAGAGAATCATTCGTGAAGCAGACATAGTTATTGCTGCAGCAGGACAGGCGATGATGGTAACAAGTAACAATTTGTGGTTTTTTAGTGGTTTCCTTTTACTATTTCATTATCCTTTGTTTTATGTGCAACACAGCTTCGTCGCTTTCACTTTGTTTGCCTGTGCCATGAAAATCTAGCTCTTGGAATTTTTATCAACTTGTATGTCCTATGTAGATAGGTGATTGGCCCCTTTCAAGGTCCCCAAAGAATAACTGTCCTAGTTTTCATTATTAATATTATGAGCCCTGCTTGAAGGGACTTATATATAACTATCAAGCTTAGGGGCTTATATATCTTCAATATAGGAAAAAAAATTCTTGGTTTTAAACTTTTAATGTGACCAACAAAACTTGCTTGCAAAATAAACTTAATTTCAGTTTTCGATATAATGGACTGGTTTATTCACCTATCTATTTATTCGCCTATCTTGAATGTAGATAAAGGGGAGCTGGATAAAACCTGGTGCTGCAGTGATTGATGTAGGGACAAATGCCGTAGATGATCCAAGTAGAAAGTCAGGCTATAAGCTTGTGGGAGATGTTGATTTTCATGAAGCATGCAAGGTAGCTGGATGGATCACTCCTGTTCCTGGAGGAGTGGGACCGCTGACGGTTGCAATGTTACTCAAAAATACCTTGGAAGGTGCCAAGCGTGTGATCGAGCAGTAAATATACAGTCACGACCTCAATAGAAATGTTCAAGTCAGGACATCAAGAGAACAAATTTGACGAGGTTCAGAAGATGAGCTCTCTGCTGCAAACATAAAAGTTATGGTATTGTTCCTCAGAGGTGGAATCTAGCTCTTTGCTCCACCTTTCTAATGATCTGATTTAAAGTAGGATTCATTTTCTAAGCTTATTCTGTTATGATCATTAACAGAGGGAACTACCAAGAGACATAAATATTTTGTAATTCTCGAGAAAAAAATTTCTCTGAAACGTGCAACTCTTCTTGTACATGTATTTTTGTGATGCTATGAAATCATACATTGGAAATAGAGTTGAGCTTTGGCCTAGACATGGGAAATTGGGAATATGCACCGTGATTAGTTTCAAACACCTGATCCTATTGAAATTCCCACAAGTTTCGAGTGACGCCGCGTGTTGATGTGAAATTTTTTGTTGAAATTGTCTGTTGTGTTGTGTATCAATATTGATGGGATATCAGTTTTTAGGTACTTATTATTGTACTCAAACATGCAAATAATCGGCACGATAAATTAGTTAGTGTGATGGCTGGTTATCATATGACATATACCTTCCCATATACCCATTGAATATATTGATCTATAATTCGTGTAAAAGCTTAATTCACTAAATCTCGGTCTTAAGTCGTGTATATTATTAATTTAAGCACAAGGCACAAAATAACGAGGGGAAAGAAAGAATAGGAGCAAAAGCAGAAAGTTTTAGCACATCACATGGCAAAGCATTTAATTTACTTAAATTAAAGTGGTCCATATCATATATTTAAACTCCGCCAAAGATGTTACCACAACAAGGATCGATGAGCATTGATGACATAAGAGTCCTTAATTATACTAATAATCTTAGCTAAACTTAATTAAAAAGCTGATTAGAAGAGAGTACTCAAAGAGTCTTTAAAACTCTCACTACTAATCAAGTCAAAATTAACGGGTTAATTAACTAGTAGTACATGACTCAAGGGTTCCACGTAGGATCCCTGGGGCTAAAGAAGCAAGCCTCGACATTAGAGTTAAGCAGCTTAAGTGCAGCAGCATTAGACGGCTTGATGCACCTTGGAGTCTTATACTGATTAATGGATCCCCCTTGGTTGATAAACATGTCCATCAACGATTCAAAAGTCCCGGGATTCACCACACGGATTTCAAGAGGTCCGATGGACTTGTCATTAGCGCGACAACGCCTGTAATTATAGTCCAGTTCCTCCTCCACCGCGATGCAGCAATCTTGAAGAACATTGGAGATATCGACTAATTGGCTAGTAACCATGTTATTATTTTCCATAATATTATTGTTATTATCTAGCAGCAATGATGATGAGCAATGAATAATCTCCCAATAGATAACATAGTGACCGGGGACAGATGAGGTGTCAGCATAGCTACTGTATTCCACAACTAGAGCATTGTAGGGTTCTAAGAGTCTTTTGGCCACCGTGATGCTCTTGTGAAGGTCTTCTTCATTGGTTTTGTCGTTGTCGATGCTGAGAAGGACGTTTCGCCTGCAGATGAACCGAAATTGCGGGGCTCGATTGTGGAATCCACTCACTTGGAGCACATCACCAATTCGATATCGATATAATCCTGATATATGAATCAGCCAGCAAAAAAATGTGCACATAACTAGTTGTACATTTTTTTTATTTTATAAGATTATATATGGAGGTAATCATTTTGTGTGAGAATATTTTTAGTTAGTACGTGACAATTTAGTAAAAAAATATGTATTTTTTATAAGCATATACATAGACAAATTTTGCATGAAATTATATCTGTTTAAGATTATATATGAACATGTACAAGAACTCAAGCACGTTGCTAGTAGCTAGGTGACCTACATATTAATTATATATATATATATATATATATATATATATATATATATATATATATATATATATATATATGTGTGTGTGTGTGTGTGTGTGTGTGTGTGTGTTTAGAAGAGAATGCAACAGATCCAATTGACGTGCATGCATGTCTAATCAGAATGAGCAATGCTAATATATATATGAGGTGTTGTGATCATGTAATATGTGTCATAGAAACCAAATAATGCATATAACTTCAAAAGCAAGATTTTCACAAAATAGCCGATATTTGAAAGATTAAATGTAAACAGTCTTACCTCTAATTATATTATACATGATATGAAATTCAATTGAAAGATGAGAAGAGAAGTGATAGCATTATAAAGAAGAGGAAAACACATACCAGAAAATGTAGTAACCACCAATTCATAATAACAACCAAGTCTAACATCCACCAAGTCCACTAGCTTATTTTGTGGCACCTCTTCATCTTCATCCACGTCCGAAAATAATGTCCCATTCGCTCCCAAAGGTATGAACTCAAAGTAACCCATATTAGGCAATAAAGTGAAAGATACATCAGCTGGGGCATACAAAGGCTTCAAATTCACACCAAAGTAACATTCAGATGATGCATACATGGTACAAACCAATGGCAACTTCCCTTCACTATAATAGTCTAGTGCTGGTATATATTGTGCCATGGACCCCGTCACAACTGCCTCAATGTACTTAGCCCTAGGCCAAATGTGACACACTATTCCCTTCCATGATGCCCGGCTACATATGGCCTCGATCTCGTCAGCAAGATGTGGGTCCGGCGACACGAGGACCGAGGACATGGCGGACCGGCATTCAAGGTCGGTGATGTTGGGCCCCAACTGGCCGGTCCGGATGTCATTGCATATGTTAATGTAGTTGCGTTCAAGGAAAGATATGGCTCGGAGTAAGGCTGAGGCAAAAACGGCTCCGAGGCGTAGGACTTGGGTGCGGTGCACTAGGCCGGCTAGCAATTGGCAGTACATGCTTTGGTTGCTGTCATTGCAAAGGATGGCTTGGTCAGGGCTAGTGAAATCGGTGTAAGGATCGCGTGACCGGAACTTGAAGTGCTTGCTCTTGTAGTAGCTGGTTAGGACGGTCCTAGCAGGTAAGCCGCAAGGGGTTGACATTTCAGCCTTGACAAAGTAGAGAAACATGGCTTTACCCTCATCAAGACCTGGGATATACCTGCTAGTAGTAGTAGGTATAAGCATAATTACAACATGGTGATCGTGAGTATTATATAATGATTTTCCAAAAGTTTTAACAACTATATATGCACGTTAGTATAACAATAAGGGAACTAATAATAGGCGACGGCAGTGCCCGTCGACAATGACCGATTTTTTTGTAGTGTATGTATTAATTTCATAATTACTTTTTGTATATAGTTCCATTATAGTCGATCGCTTGATTAACATAGAATATGTCTAATATTCATGCAAGATACGTTTGTGAAACTAAAAAAAATTCTGAAAATAACAATTTTCTAACACTAATTTCTTATGTTGTTTAATTTGGCATGTGTAATTGGTTGCTTGAGAATTTTATTGGCACAGCTTTCAGTCGACAAAGGTTGAGATGGCCGATGATCGAGTTAGTCTAAGGCGCCAGATTAAGCTAGGTTACATTTTCTCAGTGGTCTTGGTGCAAAATCTTGTTCTTTTTCACTGTGTACGTTTTCTAATGTGATATTTCCACACACAAAAAAAGAAAAAAAATGGGTACTTAAAAACAATGGATCATAACTGGTTGATAATTGGCATGATGAGATTATAAAGAAAGGTTCGACGATCAAGATCTTCGGCAATAGATGGCATCAGCTTCGGCTCTCCAGCAGATGTCCCCGAGCTGCAAATGTAAAGTACGTACGAAGTAATTAGTTAACTATATATGTTTAGAAGACGGATCGAGATCTCATAAATAGTAATATTAAATGAAACATGACGCATGCAATATGCTTCTGTCATATACGGAGTACTTATCACTATCACGGAACTTATTAGGATATTAAGGTATTAAATTAAATAATCATGTGGCCTATATATTAATTATGATAAATAGATAGATAGAGAATTAAAGAGATCGAGAAGGACCTGCATAGCATCTCAGTTATGGGGTGACCAGTAATAAGGGCAGAGTCTTCCCCATTGCCAATCCTTTGAATATAAGGACGGATGCCCTTGTAAGTAATAACTGGCACACACCTTTTAAACTCTTGAACATCATTTGATCCCAACATGTACTTACTTAAATACTCAGTCTCCCCATTTCTTTTTAAGATCTCTTTCAATATATTTTCTTGAACTTCATCGGCATTTTCCGTAAGCTTCTCAAGCTCCTTCAATGCCTTCTCCCCTTTGTATTCCAATTTCTTTCCGTCCATCATAATATATATATAATTGATGAAAACTAATATTAATTTTAATAATATGAGATTATATATATAATAAGAAAAATGTTGAAGCTAGCTAATTAGAGAGCTAGCTAGCTAGCTACAATATCAAAACACTATAAAGCTTGTGTTGTTTGCTTGAATAGTTTTAGAACCCATGCTCTATATATAGAGTTTGTTTGGCTATGTTAACTAAATTAAATGTATGTTTATGAAAGAATGGATTCTTTTTCCATATATATAATTGGTACCATTTTAGAGGGAGTAGTTATTGATTCCATATGTAGTGTTACGTACCTAGGCCGACCCCCACAAAACTTTTCTCTAATTTGCCATATATCCATGTTACCAAATTACCATAGGAAAGATTTCAAAGCATGCACAATATCAATTACAACACCAACAACTGTGACAGCAACACTATACTAATTCCATCAGAACAATAAGACAAGATTGTGACACCATGCGTCATGCGTGCCCATCCATATATACCAATACTGACATTTGGCGAGATAAATATATATATATATATATATTTATTTTAGAACAGAGTATTAATGAGTTCTAACCTAAGTGATATCAGATTCTCAGAAGTAATGGAGTACTCTCTTTTGTCTAGTGTTAAAAAATTGCTCGAAGAGCGATCTAAGTTGGCCGTCGAGATATTAGTTATTTATCTTTTACTGGGTTCATACTTATATTAATTTATTTTTATCACCAAAATATGTTTTTATTAATACCCAAAGCAATACAATAGTGGCAAGTCCAAAAGATTCGGATAGGGCCACAATTTGATTACAAATCACCGTGAGAAAAAAAAATACCTATATATAAAACAAAGAAAGAACGAAAGCCCTTGAAATTCTATAATTTTCCATTATGTTGTTGCAAACATGAAGCATCAGTGAACTCAAAAAAGACTCCATAATAGTTTTAGCAGAATTAAACATTTAAACCCATGAGCTAGAGCACAATAAGCAATATTTCTTCCCAAACCATAAAGTACAGACTAGCACATATATGACATTTTGTGCAGCACTACCGTCCATCTTTTTTCCGCCCGTACGTAGGAACCCTCCATACCTCGATCACTAGCTCTTCTCCATTTTATATATAAAATTAAACCCAAGTTAACATGCCATAAAAATAATAACTTTTTCACTTATTATATAGTAGATGTAAAGACGATAAATTTTACCTTATTCTGTATTTTTAAAAATAATAAAATAAAATAAAAATCTTGTAAGGCACAATAAATTCATTACAAGCAAGTATTTTAGAATTTAGAATGTAAAACCTTCATTAAATCAGTGCAGTAAAAGATTAATTCGACCTAGATCGATGTGCGCCTAGTCAAATGAGATCATCACCTAGCACTTAGGTAGGACTTAAACGGGTCGAGGACTTTTAGGGCCCTAATATTACCTATTACTGTCAAGATTACGAGTATATTTTTATGTAATGAGTAGCTAACTAACCTAAAATTAATGGATTAAACCAGCCATAGATTAATTAAGGGTGCATATATGCCATGCCCAAACAAATTAAAAATATCATATATATCATATGATTCGAAGAATCCCGTCCAAAATTAAGATCATTATATGATATGATGTATTCAGATTAATTTCAGAGACACCCCTGGCGCATATTCTTGATTCCTATCAGTAGTCACAAAATGGATCGAGAATGTTAGTATCCGGTTCGACATCATGATCAATTGTCCATGCAGCTGTAGCTTGTTTTGCTCATTTCTTACCTAAAATAGCTCCCTCCCTCCCTCCCTCCCTCCCTCCCTCCATCCAAATATCTTTATGAGAAAAAGAAAATGCCTATGACGTGTAAAACATAATGAAAACCCTCCTTCGTTAGTTACTTTGTTCCATCTTTCTGCCGGTCGATAGCAACACTACTAGTACTCACTATAACAAGTAATTCCCCTATAAATTAAACATCGATCCATCGATAAACCTGCATGCATGTGAAGTTGTAGCTAGCTAGGGGCAGATCTATGATCAGAATATATTTTCATATATATATATATATATATATATATATATATATATATATAAAAGCATCAAAAATATATGAATTTGGATCCTCTCTATTTCAAATGAATTAAAAAGTCATCATTTCATAGTTTAGATTTAAAATGTGTTAAAAATTGAAATGAGACATCTTGATAACAGGAGAGAGAGATGATAACAATAAAAAGAATGAAAATTCTCCATTTCATTTAAAATAGAAAAATAAAATAGAGAGCATCCTGATCCTAAAAATATAAAGTACTTAAAATATTCTTAGATGCGTCCATCTGTATATATATGTGTGTGTGATGAATGAATGATGAGATTGGAGCAAATTAGATTACTTTTTGAAATTAAAAAGAAGTAGTGTAATTAATCTCAACCATAGAAAGAATTCGAGATGCTGGGAGTTGATGTCAGCAAACGTCCTTATCCAATAGGTAGCAAGGAAAGGGAAGACAAAATAAAATATCATTAATCCGGGAGTCGTCGTTATCCTCCTCATTATTAGTAAGCGTACCTCTCTGGATGATCCATGATCAGGTTGGTGCTCGCCACATCCGCCTTGTTCCTTCTTTTTATTCCTTTTTAAAAGTAGTGACATACGTACTATATCTATCTATATCTATATATATGTGGAATGTGGATACACACACACGCTATATGTCGATCCTCAGGAGGTAGTAGTACTACTATTTATATTTTAATTTCCCCGGGGTCAGCTTTTATATAATATATATAATTATATATATATATATATATATATATATATATATATATATATATATATATATATATACTGGGCCCTGATCTTAAGTTCACTCTCTTATTCAACTCATTCGAGTTTATCTCATTTAACGACGGACCCAACGACGATTCGATCATACAATCATCGTGTATATATATATTAATTGATGCATGATCGGACTCCATCTTTTTCTTTCCATCTAGCTAATCAGGGTTTTAGCCGGACAATAATGGTAATGTAATTCACAGAGAGTTGCATTGGAAGGTTGTGATAATGTTGGAGAAAGCAAATTAATTTTGGTGTTTTAATTCCATGAAAAGCTAGGTAGCTCTATAGGTGGAGCACACAAATAGCAGCGTGCTTTCACTCCAATCATCCTGTCCCCCGTTACCTTCAATTTTTGATCGGAAATGATTGTAAAATATTAAATATATTATTAATTATCTATATTACCTTTGTATTGAAAAAAGAGAGTATTATTTATAGGGTAAAAATAGTGAGAGAATCAAAATTATAGTATTTATTACTTGGGGTAATATTGGAAACTAAGCAATTAATGGTTACTTGAAATTCTCAAATGGCTTATATTTAAGAATAAAAACATTTCTCTAAAACGATTTATATTAAAAAACGGATGGAGTATATATATATATTGTATTCACTTCTGATCTCGCAGCATAAATGATATGACATGATTTCCATTTGTATTTTGCTGATAACAGATTCTCTGTCTTTATTTTTTTTGTCCCCTTGTGTCTACACTTAAATTTTGATATTTGGCATTTTATTTAATTTTAGAGTTAATTAGTGTTTAGTAAGGGTTTAGGTATCAAAATATAAGTGGAAGGACACAAGAGAGACAGGAAAAATGAAGTCAAAAAATATGCTCTTGTACTTTGCTGTATCCATACATATAGCTGTAAAATAAATTAAATTAAATAGTTCGGGTTCGTATTCGTTAAAGATAATTTAACACAGTATAAATGATATGATTAATACATGATTTAAAATGTATTATTTTTTTCCTTCTTTAATATAAATTATTTTAAAAAAATATTTTTATTCCTTAATATAAGTCGTTTGAAAATTTTAAATAAATATTAATTACTTAATTTTTAATATTACCTCAATTATTAAATATTAGAAATTGAGTTACCTCAATTATTGCTCGTACACAGTTTTTAACGAGTTGGGGGCTGGTGGACTGCGTTATCTATTGGCATGTAAGGGCGGGCCTCAATCTGGGTCTTAAGCCTTAACAAGCCATGAAAAAATGAGTTGGGCCAAAATTATTAGAACCGTTAATGGATATCAGAAAAGAACATTAAAGAATATGTATATGGAGGATTAACATAGTAGAGATGATAGTATTAATTCGGGGACTAACTTAGTATTAATTGGTTGGCCAATCAAAATAACTTAATTAATTTGGATATATTAACTCAATGATACTCTTTTAAAAGTCATTGAAAACAGTGAAAGAAAAAAAAGGGTTAATATTTGATATAGAGATAATATAAATAATTAATATTTTCTTAACAAATAAAAATAAACAAATGTTAGTCGAGGGAGTAGTAAGTTAAAGTTGAGCTTTCTTTGTCTATAAATAATAATCCATTGTTTAAAAAAGTGGAAATAATATTTTGATTTGTTTGGAAATCAAAATTTGATATATAGAAATCTACCTACCTACCTACCTATCCCAATAACAATTAATAATTAATAATTAATATTAATATTAATATGAATGAATGAATGATCCTGCGTGGATCGAGGGCGGCAAAATGAGAGAGTTGAATGGAAGCAAGACAGTGATTTGAAGCCTATACGTACTATAGCTTTCACCAACACAATTACAGGCACACATAATTAATTATAACATGAATAAATTATATATCATCTTTCATTTTTGACTACTACTATATGGAGTACAATTTCTATATATATATCGTCAAAATAGGATAAGCCGTTGGATTTAATTTCTTCCCAAAACATACTAATACGTAGTACTATAATAGAAGTGGAGTAGTATTAATTAATTAAGAAGCAATTAGTATAATAATAATATCACTATAGTCTTTGTTTTTGGTAGGTTTTGCTTAATTTGGAAATTAAGAAAGGCCATATATACAAGTTATAACCAAATTATATTAATCCATCCGGCACATTTGAGCTCAGAATGAAGAATATATAGAATTATAGACCAATGCATGAGAAGTTTTGTATATATATATATATATATATATATATATATATATATATATATATATATATAGGTTGGGTTGCTGCCCAATGTCATGAATTCCTGCTTCTTTTTACTTTTAATATTTATATTTAGGATTTGGTGTTACCTTTTTTATTTTAATTAGTGGAGTATTTTATTAGGTAGTAGTACGTACAAGATTATGACAGCTGAACTGTTCGTTTGGAGGCGGCCATTTTGAATAATAAGTGCAAAAGCTAGCTACCTAGATAGATGCCTCATGCCTCCTCAGATACTATGTTGTCAACCCAATTCCACTTCACTTAGCTAATTTTTTTTAATATATATATATATATATATATATATATATATATATATATATTTCCCCATCTTTTTCATCTACTTAAATTAACAAAATATACGAGTCATGCTATGAACATTTTGTTCATCTAATTAATTCATTTTTTTATGTTAAATATCAAATGCTACAATTTATTACCAAGACAAAATTAATGTCAAAGACTCAAAATGTATTATATGCAAATGAGCAATACAAACACTCCTTTTTATTATAAAAGGAGTATCATTATTGATCAAAGACTCGTATTAGTCTTTAGCTCCAACTTTGATAATCTTTTCTTAATTAATTTGGTTTTGACTAAATCTATAAAATGAGTAAAGAGTTTGGGCTCTATTCGTACCCGCTCAACAAAAAATTCGATTCGAGCTCGAAATATAAATGAGTCAAATATGAGCAAATTTTAAAGTTCGATAATTTACTCGAACTTTTTTAAATTGTAATTTTCTATTGATACTCGGATCATATCTATTCGAAAAGTTCAAACTGCTCGGGTTCGATTCGAGATCGTTCTCGATTCGGTAGCTAAACGAGCTTCAATCAAATCTTATTTTATACTCGATAAATTTTGTGAACTAAATCTGAATAACTCAATACTCGGTTCGACTCGATTCATTTACACCCTCAATTTTTGACCAACAGAATAAGGGGTTAATTTAGAAGCCTTTGGAATAGCTATGGCATTGGAGTTGGTACATTAAAATCTGTGAGGCAGAGATGGAAAATGAAATAGTTTATGACCAAGGTGCTCCTCTTTTTTTTGCTGCAAAAAAAAAATGGGAGGTACATAAGGTATCCTAAGCTCTAGACAATGATTATTATTCCACACATCTGAAGGAATTCTTATCTTACTTATATTGGGGCGAAGCTCAGAGATATTCTATAAATACGTGTAAGATAAAGAGTTATCACCAACCATTGATTATAGGTGGGAATCGAAAGTTTTGAGTTGAGGTAAACGACCCACTTATCACTAGACCAACCAATGGTAGGTAATGATAGAGTAATGCTAGGTAACAATACAATCTTGTTGAGTTTTGACTAGGTACCAAGTATTTTCCAATATGATATTGGAATCGAAAATTTATGACTCTAAGAAGAGCCTAAAAGGGGGTTTGACCATAAAGCTGTTTACCAGATTGCAAGTGTTGGAGAAATTATATTCTGAGTTGGCATTTGATAACTTTGAAGCATTATACGTATTTATATACATGCTATGTTAGGGGGAGACTGCAATGAGTAATGCCCATAGGCCATAACAGCTAAAGCATAACAAAGGGATGAATCATATGAAATTATTAAAGGTCATGGTGCTTATTAACTTGGCAAAAATCCATACTTTTATGTAAACATTGCCTTTTATATTGAAGTGGGATTATTCCTGAAAAATGGGCTGTGAAAGATCAAAGTGCTTCAAGGGAGGATTACACCATCCTCCTGCATTATTTGGAAGAAGAGCACTATTTGGAGGGCAAAAGTTTGTTGCACTGACTATAATCGATCCAGGGAGACACCATTTGCAAAATAATGATCAACTTGAATACGATAAAAACACATTAACTACAACTTTAATTTAAAATAATACAGTACAATACAACAAGTATCATCCAAACACTGCTTTTTATAAATAAAAATATTTACCAAGACCATAAACTTTTTTATTTTCTCATTAAGAGCAAAGGCTCAACTGTAGTGGCCTTTTGGTGAATACCGCAAAATACAACCCCATTTCCAAAAGACTACAACTACTTAAAAAGGACTGCAGCCCGCTCTATTTGTCTTGTTAAGCCAAGGCAGCACATACAACAACATAAAGTACCAGAGGAGAAGAACTAGAAGGATAACAACAATGGCAAATTCTTTTGGTTTACACCTCACCATCTTCGCAGCTTTATTCGTTGCCGCTTTAATTATCTCATCACCGGCCACAGTTGCCGCTAGCAGCAACAACTGGATGCCGATGAAACCGGCCTGCTTCGGCTCCATAGCCGAGTGCACGGCCAGCGGAGAATTCGACATGGATTCTGAGAGCAACCGGCGCATATTAGCAACCTCCAACTACATAAGCTATGAAGCCCTGCAGAGGAACAGTGTCCCTTGCTCTCAGAGGGGTGCATCCTACTATAACTGCAAGCAAGGTGCTGAAGCTAACCCCTACAACCGTGGCTGCAGCGCCATTACCCGTTGCCGGAGTTGATTCTCTCTCTGTTCTCATCTCCATGTAAAATTGAAAATATGATGATTATGGTGATAATTTATGATACTGTAAAGCATGATTGTGCTTCACTGAATAACAAAATGTGTCCTTTTGACTTCACAAATAGAACACAGGTGGTGGAAAATAAAGGGCATTTATCACTTCCATATATAGTTTCAATATGATTTTGGTAGTTAGATAACTCCATATGAACTGATATTTATTACTGTGTTAATTCAATGATTTCATCCTACCTCACGCTCAGCTAACTTCTATTCTTGAGCTTTAATTTTCTTCATAGATCACAAGCAGGAAGAACTCGAGCTTAAAAGTAATTTGCAAAAAAAAATCACTTTGAGGGAGTTTGGTTCAAAATTTATCCTACCCTTTTGTCCCAAAACAGAAGGAACCCTTTTGACCTGGTAAGAGAATAGATCTTCCCACATCTAGTAGAGATACTGGATACCCAGCAGGTTGTTGACCATGTCAAAGGAGAATAAAAGGCATGGGGAAGAACATAGATCACCAACTTCAACTTCTTGTTTGGAAAAAAGATGTGGCAACATGAAAGTTACAACTCTTTCAATCACAGAAGCAAAACTACATAGTTTAGCATAATCAAGAGCCAAAGAACATAAAGGTAGTAACACCCATATCATTTAAGTCAATGGCTCTATAAGCTCAAGATTATGTTTGACTAATACTGGAAACATCATCCTGATAATATACCAAGTTATCTATACATCTCACTCTGTAAGCAAGAGAAAGGAAAAAAAGAATTAGGTGATGATGGATAAATATTTACCCATCCAGAACACCAAATAGGAAAATCTGTATTTTTGGAAGGAAAAAAACCAGGTAGTAGGGTAAAGTTATAACCACAGATTCTATACTAGAATTCTGTGCACATGACCTATCCCAGCTGCCATATGAACCAGAGAACTTAATATTAAGAATTAATTACATATTTGCAGCTACAACATAGTTATAGCACTGGCAAGGGAGCAAATGAAATAACTCCAATTAGTGTTCACTGATTCATTCATTGAATTCAAACAAGTGATGAAAATATCCAAAGTAAATACACATGTAGAAGAATCTTAGCAAGAAAACATCTGGGAGGTACATCAATTCTGCTTACTTGCTGCAATATGTAACCCAAAAGGGAAAATGGCAACAATGGCAGACACAATAAAACCCATATGAAACACTGAATGAAGTTCACTTCAAAAAGAAAATCTATGAAGAACCTTCCTCTGGCTTTGCTTCATCTACCTTTTTGGATGGTGGCAATGGTGATGGAGAGCCCTCTGCTCCCATTTCTGTTCTGAGGTCACTGATGCTCTGCTCCAATTCATTTATCCGGCCTCCCATTTCGTCGAGTACATAGCGGTTAAGGAAAATATTAAGATTAATGTCAATCTCAATCTCAATCTCAATATTAATCAAGGTTCAAAACCGAACACAATGATTCAAAACATTGCAAACAAGAGGATCAATACCAGGAGTTACAGTTTGTCATGGAACATAATATTCCAGCTCAGGGGGTCAAAAGCACTCTAGAAAGACCCATAAATGTTCAGGACTCGCATTCATAATGTATAATCGCAAGACTAGTGCTTTAGTTCAAGCATGTTACCACAAAACCTATTGTGATCCAACTATTTCAATTAAGTTTGAGTAAAAGGATATTCTTTGAAACAATAGATTCAGACATTGTCTGAAACCTTTCTTGCTGCAAAACAGTATACTAATCAGTAACAGTCTTACCTATAGAGAACAAATAATTCTATGCATTACAGCTACAGATCAAAACAGGGGAGAAAAAGATTGCAATACAACTCACCATCTGTTGAAGAAGGTTTTGTACCTGGAAAAACAAGGAAATTAATAAGTGAATATCTAGCCATTTACATGCACAGTTGATCACATGTCAGTTGAAAAAAGAATTCCTACGCCTTGGCATACACTACTCCTATTTCATTCCTAATAACATAACATGATAATTGATACAGGGAAAGCTGTATTCCATCTCCAGCTGAGATGTGCATTGAAATGCATTTTGTTCAAGCAGATGATTAAAATGCTAGGATAAGAGTATATGACCACAAAACATCCAATGTCTAAGTATGCTCTAAAACCAGTAGACTATCATTATGGCACAGCTAAAAAGTAAGGGAGCATAGATTTTCAAATTCCTTAAAATAAGTAGGTAGATATCAAAAATAAACTCACAAAAACAGTCATATCAGCACTGCTTTGCTTCGGATCTTCTGAATCTTGTCCATCCTGTCAAGGAAAACAGTCAACCCCAGCCTGATATAAACTACGAATACAATCCGCATAATGAAGTAGGCGGTACAATTAAGTGATCCACTATCAGCTCAGCTCAGGAAAGAATCAAATAACCGCTAAAACTATTTTTTCAACCCTTGTGTAACAAACTATCATTTCCAAGAACTTAAAACTTGCAACATAAGAGAATAAAAGGGAAATAAGCACAGTGATTCCATGACACTAAATGGAGAGATGAGATGAGGGGTTAAATTCTCACAACCGCTAGTCAAAATATGCTGTTCACATGACAAGAATTCCAAGGCATCCATACTCAGAAAGAAGTCAAGTAAACGGAAACCAAGCACAAATTAATAAACTCAACCAAATTACAGCAGCAATGGAGGACTGCAACTCAACGGGACAAAAAGTCCCACTCCCAAGTCCTAAAATGACTATAGTGAACCCAAATTCACCAAAGTACAAAATATAGCCCCTTCGTTGCCATTCTTTTCAAAACAATATTCTGTAGTATAATTTTTAAAATTTACTCCCTAGATTCTAAATTAAATTCTAAACAAAATAATTGAATTTTCTTTATCTATATGAGTCTACCAAAAGTATTAAACTCTGTGACACGAACATGGTTTTCAATCATGTCTCAACTCTCAAGAACAGTTCCTCAATAGTCAAATCCACAAGAGCAGTTCTTTAAAAATAATAATGCAGTAGCACACACTTCTTTAAGCTGACATTTCAGCAGTTCAATCATGTATTTGTTCAAACAAATCACAAACAAGGGAGCCAATCAGCAAGTCTAAATGCCACACTGTGAATATAAAGCCCTAAGTTTGTTGATTCAGAATCAACCACACTATTACACTAATACACTAATACATTATTCAAATCGTAATCCACCACTCTTTACAGTGGCACTTATTAATGAAACAACACAGCATTTCAACACAATTAAGGACAATCTCAGCAAAACCCACACACACATACACAGATAAACACAAGATCGACCACAACCTACAAAAATGGAAAGGGGTTTTGAACTGAATTTTAATTTTACATCAAAATGCTAAGGACTCGCTCAAAATCATAGCAAGTATACTGGCAGTAACAGCAACAAATAAACAAAAAAATCAAAAAAATAAAAGTGCAGCCAGATAGGTCGATGATCAGATGAGACCAATCAAAAATATGGAGCACTGCATACCATTCTTTCACTTCGGTTCTCCGATTTGCTCTCTCTCTCTCTCCTCCGTCTACTGTAACTGCTAATAAGGATAGAGATAATCGCACTCTCTGTAAATCTCTCCCTCACTCGCCTTCTAATCTATTTGGTATAGTTACCAATTTGCCCATGCCAATCTTTATGTTTTTTTTCCCTACATTTTATTTAAGTAGGGGTATTAAAATTTTAAAAAAGGACATAATTTTTTAATTAAATAAAAGTGTGAACCAACAGAATTGTACTAAGTGAATTAAAATCATTTATTTAAAAAAAAAAGAAAATTACGTGACAAATACTCTATATATTTGATTTATATTAAATATAAGAATGAATTAATCTTTTTTAGGGTTTTTTCTGTTTTTTTTGGTACAATGGAGGGCCTCAAGAAGAAATGATAATATTTATTAGGGTCCTTTACACTAATATACAACATTTAGAAAGTAATTACAAAAATAAAACATACACAACATAATTACAAAAATAAAACATAAGCAATATAACGCCCCTAAAATCGGCGTGTCATTATCCGGTCCAATACCATCCAATTTCATATTTGAAATTAACCGTCTCTAAAATCATGCAACTTTGAAATCGAACAACGGATCAACGACGGAGAAGACAAAATCTGAAACCGAAGCCTCCTCGTCATGATTAAACTCGTAATCTCTCGAGATCAACGACGATCTCTAAGATCAACGACGGAGAAAGCGAAGCCAAATCTGCGCAGATCAACGGCGTAGAAGAAGAAGCCGGGTTGTCACGACGCATCTCTAAGATCGAAAATAGCATACAAAATCAACAACGCCTTGAGATCGAGAAACAAATCTGCGGTGATTGTTGAATACAAATCAACATCAATTTCGATCAAAAAATCTTTGAGGTATGTGAGTTTAAAATTTATAATCATATAGTTACATATTATTACTACTGAATTACTATATTGGTCACCTTTCTTAAGTTTTTTGCACTTAAAATGGTCACACAGTAAGAATAATGAATGTTTTGATTGCAATATGAATGTTTTGATTGCAATTGCATGTAAAATGCACTTAGTTCTTTGCTTAACATTACATTGGTTCTTTGTCTAACTATATATATGTTCTTTGTTTAATCTTGGATTGGTTAATGCATAATGGTACTAACTAATGTTGCATTGGTTCTTTGACTAATAATGATTTGATTCTTTGTGTCCATTACATTTAGTTCTTGACTAATAATGAATTGGATATTGTGTCTGAATTTCTTTTATTCTTGACTAATAATGACTTTATTCTTGTGTAACATTATAATGATTCTTGATTATTACTTGATTCTTGACTAAGGTTGTCTTGGTTATTACTTAACATTACATTCGTTCTTTCTTAACATTACATTTAGTTCTTTGTCGACTATATACATATTCTTTGTTTAATCTTTGGATTAGTTAATGCGTAATGGTCTTAACTAATGTTGCATTAGTTCTTGAATAATAATGATTTGATTCTCGTGTGTACCATTACATTGATTATTGACTAATAATGATTTGATTCTTGACTAATAATGACTTTGTTAATGTGTAACATTATAATGGTTACTAATGAAGACTTGGTTCTTGATTAATCTTTGACTTAATTACTACTTAACATTACATTTGCTTAATGTCGACTATATACATATTCTTCTTATAATCTGATTTGGTTCTTGTGTACCCTTTGCATTGTTCTTGACTAATAATGACTTTATTCTTGTGTAACATTATAATGTTCTTGATGAAGACTTGATTCTTGTTAATAATGAATTGGTTCTTGTTTTAACATTATATTGGTTCTGAAATAACATAGGTTATTGACTAATAATTAATTGAGCTCTATCGTGTACCATTGCATTGATTCTTGACTAATAATGACTTTATTCTTGTGTAACATTATAATGATTACTAATGAAGACTTGGTTATTGACTAATCTTGACTTAATTCTTGCTTAACATTACATTGGTTCTTTGTCTGACTATGTATATATTCTTGTGTTCCATTGCATTGGTTCTTAACTAAAATTACTTTATTCTTGTGTAACATTATAATGAATTCTTGATGAAGACTTGATTCTTGACTAATCTTGACTTGGTTCTTTATTTAACATTATATTGGTTACCGGATAACATTGATTTTATTCTTTACCATTACTTATTACATTGACAAACAATGGAGATGATTCGGTTGTACTTTATTTCAACGGCACATGGGGATATAAGTAACGATACACCAAATTTGAAGTTCTTGGCATATTAGTTCTATCAACAATTTTAGATTCAAAGAAATGCTAACTAAAATATCACGATTGCATTACGGCTGAACACAAACGCAACAACATTGTCAATCAAATTTGATTAAACGACATTCCACCGTCGATTATATCGGATGAAGCAACCTTACAATTCTTTACGGAAATGAGTAGAAAATCGATGAACAAGGTAAATTCCCACGATTGTGGATATTGAACCTGAATGGGACGCTGTGATCTTGCATAACTTGACAAATGTAGAAGAATCTACAATTCACGATGTAATGCCAATCGGATCTACATAAGGGAATTGACCTTTTTATTCCCACTAAAAGCCCAATCATGCCAATTTGGAGCGCAATATGTTGATCGACTTGCAATGGAAATTATTGAACAACAACGAGGACGAACAACAACATGACAAATCATACGCGCGAAAAAGCGATATGATGATGTAATATCGGATCCAAATGAACGTGAAGTAAAATTACATCAAACCTACACAGACAAAAAAATCCTCTCACAAGCTATGAGGCTGCATTCAATCAAAAAATAACAGACAACACAAAGTCCAACGAACAAGTTATAGAGACTTTGTGTTTGTGTGTGTATCATGATGAAGATTGCAAATGGAAGATGAGAGCATCAAGTTTCAGAAAAACCAGTATGTTCAAGGTTAGAGAATTCAATGATATCCACACTTGTTCGGTGAATGTATTGTTGGGAGACCACAGACAGGCAAATAGTGAGTTGGTCAGTGAATGCATAATGCAAAAAATAACAAATTTAAAGAAAATATACACACCAACCGATATTGTGAAAGACATGATATCAGAATATAATGTGTCTATCTCTTACCAAAAAGCATGGAGATCGAAGGAGAAAGCGTTGGAAAAGGTGAGAGGAAATCCACACGACTACTCACTCATCCCATCATGGTTACACATGCTGAAGAAAACAAATCCAAGTAACACCTTAAAAACATTTATTGCTTTTATATCATTATGATGTTCAAATAACGAAGATATGATTACGATAGATTGTTTACCATGTAAATTGTTTCTTGATTAATATTGTATTGGTTACCTTATGCAACATCTTTGATTTCTTGTATAATGCATTGGTTACCAAACATGTGGTTACCAAGCATTAGTCGATAATATTATTCAATAACCAAAATATCATTAGTCAAGAACCAATTAAGCATTATCGATGAAACAATAAACTATTACACGATAACTTGATACACCTTTAGGCAGTATCGTATTTAGTTATTATTAGTATTAGACCATTTGTATGCGGTTATTATATATGTTTGGTTACCTTAATCACGTGTTTAGTTACTAAATGTAATATACAATTTGTATACCATTAACCACATGAGCAGTTCTGGATTACTAGTGATTTGGATACGATTATCTTTACTTGTAATTCTAATGATAGTCTTGATGTTTTATATCGGGTTAAAATCACGTACCCTTGAGTTGAAACAAATGGTCGTTTCAAGTATCTATTCTTTTGCCATTGGAGCATCCATTCAAGCATGGCACCATTGTTTTCCAATCATTGTAATCGATGGCACATTCATACAATCAACTTACGGGGGACATTCTTGATATCAAGCACACAAGATCTCAAACAAAAACATTATTCCGATTGCTTTTTGGTTGTTGTGTGGCGAAAATGAATTGTCTTGGAAATGGTTTTTCGTAAATTTGAGAAATGCTTGTGGAGTTAGGGAAGGTCAATGTATTGTTTCAGATAGACATGAAGCCATTATACAAGGGTGAATTATGTGTTTAGGATATCATGCATGGTTCTGCCTTACGTATCATATCTTGAAAAATATAAAAAGCAGAATCAAAAAGAAAGGAGAAGAAGTTAAACGAAAACTTACAACGGGGTTTGTAGAGCTTACATCATTGAACAATTCAACAAACACATGGCTGAACTTGATGTCATTGATCCTCGAATAAGGACATATCTGGAGGAAGAGGTCAAGTTGGATAGGTGCACCAGGCTCCATGGGGATTTGTGGCGGTACTCAACAATGACTTCAAACACCATAGAATCTATTAACAATGCAATCAAGTTTATCGGGGATCTTCCGGTTAAACAATGATTGAATGCCTCGTTATGCGGTTCAAAGATGGTATTTCACAAACAAACAATGACCATATCAACATTCACAACACTTTCCACAACAATTTGAGAGAAAGTTGCAATCTAATATCTTTAAATCAAAGATACTTAAGGTAATTAATACTTGATTTAAATTATTACATCCTAATTTGCATTTGCAATCTCTTGTTATTACTAACTTGGTTACTTACTAATGCTAACTTAGTTCTTTGTGCAACATTAAATTGATTCTTGACTATTCTTTGAGTTAGTTCTTTGTATAACCATATAATGGTTGTTGGCTATTCTTTGAGTTAGTTCTTTGCGTAACATTATCTTGTTAACGATAACTTGGTTACTAGATAAAATTATAATCTTTATTGGTTCTGAGAGTAATGCTAACTTCTTAATGTGCAACATTATATTGGTTATTATTACTCTTTGAATTATTTACTTCTTGTGTACTTATATCTTTGGTACTTATATAATGCTTATTTGAGTTCTTGTGTAACATTATATTGATTCTTGATCAATCTTGACTTAGTTACTATATAACATTATAATGTTCTTGATTTATAATTGTTTCTTTTATATTGGTGGTTACTTATTGACTAATATTGTGTACTAGTTAATTGGTTCTTGTATATTTTGGGATCTGTTATTAATCGATTGTATACATTAGGTGTTGTAGGTTGAGACATCAAACTTAGTGATTTTCATCTTTATTTACGATGTCTCTAAACGATATATTATGGACATCGAACAAAAGACATGCACATGCCTTAGTAAATTTCGATACCATGAGATGCCTTGCACACTTGCTTCTTCTTTATTATGAGCAAGAGAAATTTGAAATTGTTATGATTTTTTGCTCAAGAAATTACACTAAAAGAAACTTTGGTCAAGACATATTCAAACTTCCATCATGCCATTAGATGACAAAAGAAAAGCGGGATGTATCGGAAGAAGTAAAAAACATATGTATAAAACCACCCAACACAAGAAGGCCGGCGGGAAGACCAAAAAAGAGAGGTACAAACACGGATCTGAAATCAAAATTCAAAACAAATCACGGCGAAAGCGAAAAAAGGACACAACGAGAAAAACATGCAGTAATCCCCGGTTTTAAGACCACTAAAAAGGGTGCGATATAGTGCGATTAAATTAAGAGTGTAGATACATGAATGTATTATTGTTTACTTTGAGTAACCATTAAGCGATTGGTTTGTAAAATTTTGATTGTGTATAGTAAACAAAATTGTTATTCATTTATATATTGATTTACGATTTCAATGAAACATTGACAATAACAATAATCAAATAAATACATAACTTGATAACCATAATGATTTTTAATGGTAACAACATATTTACATAACAAGATAACCATAACTTGATTTACATTAATAACATAACAATAACCATACTAGTTTTTAACAAAATAATTACATAACATTGATAACTATAACAATGTTTAATGATTTCCAAATAATTACATAACAAGAACCATCACAAGAACCACCTAATTTCATAATAGTAATAATACCATTTTATAATGGTAACCACAACATAAACAACTCAGAGTATCCAAAGAACATATAATTAAAAGGGTATTGAAGTTTATGAAACCCATGTATACTCACACATATCCACTTAACATATGACATATGTCACGATACAATATTGTAACTCTCTCCGTTTACTATCAAATCATTATCTGGTTACTATTTATACATGATTGGTTACCAATTGTATATTATAAAATTATAATTAGTTACCATTTTATACATAATGATAACCATACTTGATAACCATACCCAGTTTTTAATGTAAACCAAATAATTACATAACAATAACCATAACAATGTTTAATGGTACCAAAATAATCTCTCTGTTACTATCAAATCATTATCTGTTACTATTTATACGATTGGTTACTAATCATATATTACAAAAATTATAATTGGTTACCATTTTATACGTAGCGGTAACCATAATGATAAATATGCCGATTTTTAATGTAAACCAAATAATTACATAATAATAACCATAACAATGTTTAATGGTACCCAAATAATTACATAACATAGAACCATCACAATAACCACCTAATTTCATAACAAGATATCAAAACCAGTTTATAATGGTAACCACAACATAAATAACTTTGTATATTCAAAGAACTTTGTAATTAAAAGGGTATTGAAGTTTATGAAACCCATGTATACATAACACACATACACTTCACATATGATATATGTCCTGATACAATCTTGTAACTCTGGTTATTATCAAATCATTATCTGATTACCCCTTTATACATGATTGGTTACCAACTGTATATTTCAAAAAAATTCAACAAACACAACTTAAAAAGAAACAAAATACCAACCAACAAACAATATCTCTTTCATTAATGTTAATATAATCAAATATATAATCCCATCTACATAAGATCCAGTGAACATCAAAAAATCATAAACCATACACAAATGTTGTGTATAACACCAAAACTTAAAAAAAAATACACAACAAAATTAATAAAAACAAAACAATAAAATCCGAACTAATCAAAATCTGGAACAAATCTTCCTGGAAATTCTCTATCGATGATTATAGCCTCTCAACCGCTTGTTCTAGCATGCATAAATAGGTTTTGCATACATAACTTTTTCCGATACTTACAGAATGGGGAAAGGAATAGAAATCGATCAAACTTCTAATGAATGACATGCTCAGCAAAACAAATTGTGAACATCCCACAATCACTGTAACAACAAACAACATATAACAAAAATCAAAAATAAAATCAACTTATATGTAATAATTAAAAAAATGTACACAATTTAACCCTTACCCTCTACTTGTTCAGAACCGTCTCAAAGAAATTCCAACTCAATTATATCGTCTTCGTCCTCATTGCGATCACGATTCATCACTTTAAGTCGATGTCGACCTATCCTTCCAAAAACCAGGACTTGCAAGCGATAGTATGGGAAGAATGAAGATGTCTGACTCACAAACATCAAGAATTTTTAGTTTGCATGGATTTCCTTTTTGGTTGTAGAGAATTGTAAGCGATTAGACACCTCGATGCACATCAAAAGACAACAACAACCAATGGTCCGGTGATGACATATGAATTGGGAACAACACATAGTCAACGTTAACTTCCATGGTGTGTTGACATCCATAAACTGACCCATGTATGTATTCAAAGAACATCACCTCCCCCGACGAACAATTTTGTCACAATTTTTTTTGTATACTCCTCGAAAAGAAGCGGTGATCTTATTGTGAAACCAACAATCCGTGGTCGTTACCCTTATAGAACACTTTGAATGTCTTGCCAATTCTGAAAATAATACAAGGCAATATTGATGTCTTTGAGCCACAAAAAAAATTAATAGGATATTAACAGTTGTTGGAAAATGCAAGTATGTGATTAATGTAACTAAATAATGTAAACATAACTATAAAAACATAATTTTAAAACAAATACTCACATCGTCGTCTAACCACTGCCCAGGCGTTTTTAATTTATAGAACCACATCTTGATGATATTGCAATGGATCCAAATACAAAAGAAGGCATGATAATATCGTTCTTTTCGTGAAATTTATCCGTCTTCAATATAAAAACATAATATTAGTATACACACTAACATTAACAATTCTGGTATTAATATACACACTACTACAAATCAAACTTTTGCATTACATAATTAACATACTAATTAACCAACTTACTTTTAAATGCGACCTCGCTAACCAACAAATATTAAAATCATAACCATAATCAAATAGTAACTAATATATAACTAATAGGTAACCAAAACATAAACTAATATTAACGAAATATAAAGTAATAAGTAACCATAACATTTATTTAATAAGTAACCACACCATTTATTTAATATTAACATTTATTAAATATTTAATATTATCGAAAAACAAAAACAAATTTAATCAAGAACTAATTAAGTATTATCTGAACCAATGTAATGTTACACATTAACCAATACAACATTCGACGATAACTAATACATCATTAGACAAGAATAACAAAAAGCGGATACAAAAATCGATAAACTAATCAACAACTTAATTTTAAACATTAATCGGTAACGAAACCATAATCACATAATGAATCAAACATAACTACTAGGTAACAAAACATGATCTAATAGTAACGAAATATAAAATAATAAAGAACCATAACATTTATTTAATATTAACCATATATTCTTACAATAATACAAACTTATTTGTTTCATAAAAAACTATAGCATTGTTAACAACAAAAAACAAACCTTTTTCTCTCATTGTTTATTCCAATTTTGAACCATTCTTCAAACAATGCCTCTTCAAAATTTAAGCATCTCCTCCATACATAATTTGGGGAATGCACTTAAACGTGCAAGTGTTTGACTAGCAGCACCCACTACAGTAGATGATGAACCCACCCGATCCGAAAGCTGCTGTATATGGAGACCGTAAAATGGCACTCTTTGCAGGTTCACGTATAGGTCTACCACCGTCTTTGTGGACACTCTTCTCCAAATCATCACACTTAGCTATGTCACGCAAAAGGTGAGAACCATAAAATCAAGAGCATACCTGCTTGCTGTCTTCACCTTTCTTTCCCTTTTTCAGTTGACATAAAAAGGTAATATATACGATTAGTAACCTAAATAAAATAAACTAATAACCAACTGACTGTACAACAGCCAACAAACTAAAATGAACATGTTATATTAGTAATCTGAATAACATAAACTAGTAACCAAAACATAATATAATAGTAGCCAAAACACAATATTATGGTAACCAAAACACAATATCATAGTAACTAATTCACTATATAATGGTAACCAAAACATAAATAACATTTAAATAAATGATGGCCCATAATTATAACACTAACCTTATCAGAATCATACACAACAATCTCTTTCCCAAAGATCATGGGCTTAATATGTCAAAAGATGGCATGTCATTATTATTGTCAATCTACACAAAATAAAGAACCATTTAATAATTAAAACAAAAGACATATATCACATAACAAAACAAACAAATATGTCTAACCTCGACATCTTCTTCATAATCATTATTTTTTTTCATCATCGGTTCTTCAACCATAACAAAGACGCTCAACTTCATTATTAGCAATCTCGCCATATTCACATCATTCTTCCACGAATATCGACACATCATCACCAACTTCATTAACCAATTCAATTTCATTCCCACCCTTCTTCTCAACTTCATCCAACACATCATCACCATCATTATTCTTATTCACTTTTGAACCATGATCAACATCCTCATCAACATGGACCTCCTCCACACCATGACATCGAAGATTCTCATCAAAGAACGCCATCAAGAAAGATCACCATCACCTTCACCACCTTCATCACCTTCACCACCTTCACCGCCTTCATAACCTTCATCACCTTCATCTTCATCATCATCATCATCATCATCATCATCATCATCATCATCATCATCATCATCATCATCATCATCACCAAAGATTGTCGAATCGTCATCATCGTAATCACCATCAAGCTTTTTGTCCCCCACGTCTTTGATAAAGACGTAACTTATCTCTAACAATGGACCTAAGGTCCTGCGCATAATCGGACATGTAAAAAAGTCATTTCATCTTTAATATCGGTTCTCAACTTTCCAAATTCTTTCTTCAATTCGTAAACTTCTTTCTTCAATTCGGACACTTTCTTCTCCAACCCGGCTTAGGCCAGTACATCAATCGCCTCTTTCACAACAGATACATCAACACCAATGTTGTTTTACCTTCACTTTTTTGTCTACTTTTTGTCACCATCCTTCCCATTAAAAAGTAAAAACCGCCCAAATCAAGCCGATCCTTCTCTACCGTAGTAGAATCAAACCGCTTATCCTCAAATGAAAAATAATAAGTATACTTTAGTATATCATCTAACAAACAATGTACAATTACATTGAAATAAATGAAAATAAGGAATCATAAAACATAATCAAGAACCAAATACATATATACAAGTAACCAAATGTATAATAAGTAGTAACCAACTAAATGTATAAATGTAACCAAATGTGTATATGATTGGTAACCAACAACAATGTCATTAGTAACTCTGAATGTAATCTAATCAATGAATCAGTATTTGAATATTCAAGTAACCAAAAACATTGTTATTATTAATATGTATATAAAATAATCAAGAATCAAACGCGTGTATATAAAGGTAACTAACTACTTTGTTGATAGTAAACTTCACATAATATTTTCATTTATCAAGTATATAACTAAAGGTAAAACAACATACCCATCCTAACAAAAACTAATTCATTCAACTTGTCATTAGAAAGCGGCCATTAACTCCTTCCATCTCGAATAAACGGACATCCAAGCGGATGTTCGTCATTCATATACCCCCACTTTTGAATGCTCTAATAGTTTCAAACATAAAACTTGGAATACATACGGAATCCCATTCAACTTATGCAGTTTGGTGTAATGATCCATGTAAAAATTGTATGTTGAAACACCATTCTTTCCTTTCCTATAACGCCCTTTCAAAGCATTAGACAAAGAGTACTTTGTCATCTCAAAAGCAACTTTCCCCAAGGAAAACTACTAACATCGCCAGTAACACAAAAAATTAACCATTGCACCATCAACGTAATTTTCGAAAATGTGCACATAATGAAATTAAAGACCAAAATATATCATGTACATCTTAATAGCCTCGTCGCCATCATCATCAAAAAACCGCTTCCTATATATCCTACCTATACTACTACGTGTCACAACCTTCACCAAAAAAAACTTACCAATAAGCATATTCTCCATACCTTTATATGGAGTTATATCATCCTCACCTTTCCATCTCAACCCAGATATCATACAAAACTCGAGCAAACCGAACTCCGACCCTTTTCTCCGAACAAAAACCACATTTCACCGCTATCCTCCTACGGTGAACCTCCTCCTCACAAGAGCGTGGTGAATAATCTGGGAATACATTTGGTGCTCACCAAACTCAAGAAAATTCCCAAAACATGTTGCCTTAAATTTATCCAAATTTACTATTATTCAATTTTTTTTGCAATGATATCGAGGACTTCCATGTCAAGCACTAATATATCACTTTTCCGATGAATTTTCTGCTCCATTCCTCGTAATAAAGATCCCATAACCGCAAGTAAACAAAATCGATTTACAAAGTTAACCAACCAATCATATGATAAGAACTAAAACAAAATAGACAAGTAACTAATATAGCTTTAGTCATTAAACAAAACATCATTAATCAATAACCAATCCAAAGACATTAGGCGGAAACCAAGACAACGATTACACAATATAATAGTTAGACAACAACCAATAAATCATTGACAAAGAATTCAAGACAAAGATTATACAAGAAACAACATGTTTGCGAAGAAGGTAACCATGTGAATGGGTTATCGACTAATGTTGTTTTGGTTGCCTTCATGCAACATCTTTGATTCTTTATCTAATACATTGGTTACCAACCATGTCTTTACCAATCATTAGTCGAAATATTATACGAGAACCAAAACAAAGATTAACAAGAACTAATTCAAAGATTATACAAGAACTAATACAATGTCAGACAAGAACTAATATAGCTTTAGACAATATATTGGTTGAAGCAAAGAACCAAGGCATAATTAGATTCGGTAACGAAGACACACATAATACAAAGAACTAAGACAACATTACACAATATAATAGTTAGACAACAACCAATAAATCATTAGACAAAGAACCAAGACAACATTATACAAGAAACAACATGTTGCAAAGAAGGTAACCAATGTAAATACAATAACCAAGACATCATTAGACAAGATAACAAGACACACATAATCTGATAACCAAGACATCATTAGACAAGAACCAAAATATCATAAAGACAATAAACAAGACATCATAAGACAAAGAACCAAGACATCATTAGGCGAGAGCTTCAAGACATCATAAAGACAAAGAACTAAAACATCATAAAACAAAGAATTAAGACATAATTGAGACGAAAGAACAAGACACTCATAAAGACAAAGACTCCAAGTCAAGCTTTTGGTTACCTTCATACAACATGGTGGTTATTATCTAATGCATTGTTATTAATCATGTGGTTACCAAGCATTAATCATTAATATTATGCAAAGAACCAATTAATCATTATACAATAACCAATTAAGCATTATACAGTAAACAATAACAATATTTAAATTAACACACCTTTAAAATTCGTTGAGTTGGAATTATCTTCTGGATAAGCACTTGAGTTTCATTCTTGACAGGGACATCAAAATCAGAATCTAATTACACTTCGGAATGTTTGATATCACTATGTATCACCAAACTGCTCTCATTCTTACTCTAATTATTACCTACATCCTTCCCCTTCCCTTCCCTCGCTTTCTCCACAACAAACTTCTTCAAGTTCTTATGTAATCACCTCCACGATCCTTTTCCTCTTTCCATCCTTCTTCCTCAGATCAACCATTCTATACAAAACATAAAAACAACACAAACCAAAACAATGAATACTCCATTCTATTAGTAAACTACTTTAATATATAATACATTAAACTATTAAGAAAATACTCACTGGGAAGCAATAATAAACATCGACCAATCAATGGAGAAAGAACAACGACAATGACGAACAACTAACAAATCGACAATGATAAACAACTAAGAAATATGGCGAATAACTAACGAAGACGATAACGAGATCACGAACGAACAAATGAGATGAAGAAATCGAGCAAATTAAATCACCGAAACAATCGATAGAGATGAAGAACGAACAAACAGGAGAGAGAAACAATGGTTTCAATGATGCAGAGAATGGTTTGGTAAATCAAGAGTCCGTATAAATGATAAAGCGGTTATCACGCAATTCAAAAAAAAAAGTTTTTGTCATGTCACCAATAATATTAACTCCTTAAATTAAAGACTCCTAATATAATTAGTATTGTAAATATATATGGTAAATTGTCATAGTTTTGTAATTATTTTATAACTGTATGATTTTTGTAATTATTTTTATAAATGTACTATAATATATAATTGTTCCTATTTATTAGTGCGTGACTGAATTTTTAGAGTCTAAAAGCATCTAAGAATATTGTTAATTTAGACACAATTTATTTAAAAATAATTTTAATTAACTCACCAACAATTGTGTACGTTGACTCTCATTTTATAAAAATTTGTGAGGTATAACATGTAAGAAATTTTTTTCAAGTAATGCTAAATTAGCCCACAATTTCATAAGAACGTGGAGTAAGAAATGGTACTAGTTGTTACCAAAATAACACTACATTAACATGACCCATTCTTGAGAATTAATAATCGGAAAATTAATATTCTAGTTTACAAAAATTTTATTTTAAATATTAATACAAGCAAACTTGGCACTTCATCGTCCCTCGTCTGTCAATTCTTAATTTAATGATCATTAGTCATCATATATATATTATATATACATACATATACATATATAGGAAAATTCAGGTAGAGCACGATCCACTCCACAAACCCCTCAAGCCTCAATGTTAAATATTGATGATCAGTAATGGACATTAATGTGACGCCTTTAAAATAAGTATATATCATCTATTTTAAGTCATCAAATATATGGTACAGAATATAAATACAATTTTAAATATACAACAAGTGAGCTGTGAGTTTTAATATAAACATTGTCTTCAAGACAATATCCACTCTCAGAATAAGTCATCATTATATTTATTATCACACTATTTTACAGAATAGTGAGGACTACTAATACTATCCTCTGGACCGTCACTCCGTTCTCCGACTAGTTCCGGCTACGTTATCATTTCTTGAAGAGAACAGTGAAAGAAAAGGTGAGCTCAACTAGCCCAGTAAGAAATATTATGACTAAGATAATGCAGGATAAATTCTCATTAGTCTTCAATAATGTTAAACTGATAAAATACAATAAACATCCAGTTTAACTGCAGCGAAACATGCAATCCATTAAAAGAATCAAGTAGAGAATAAAATCTACTAACTTTTATGATTTAAAAAGTTTTTTCATCACTTTTATCGCTGGAACTCATCTTAATAAATAATCTGCATCATCCCTGCACTACGACCAAAGATATTCATTAGTATCATAACCACAAATTATCCATGCACTACGGGCCTAGGATATTCGTGTATTCATCAATGGTCATGATCATGTCAACAACTGTCCATCAATGCACTACGGGCCAATGAGGACTTTTACCACATCATTTGTAATATTACGGTCATGATTACACCGAATAATCCCTGATCATAATTATACCAAGTCCATCTATGCACTACAGGCCACAGATGACTTTCAACAAAATATAAATATGAAGATGACGACAATGATATAAGAATTCAATAAAACAAGTTCAAGAATTAATTTATTCAGGAACTAATAACGTCCAAATTGTCAACATGATATTTCTTTGTAGAGTAAAATTTAAGAAATCTCAGAAGAATATTTCCATGAAAAGATACTGGATGAAGCGCAAATATCAAGGATATTCCACTAATTTCATGGAGTATAAAAGTCAAAAACTTTAACCAACTGAGTATAATAAAGAATAGAATAACAAAAGAAATCACCATGCATGCGATACTTCGCATGGACAGGTTATTCCAACAGAATAATAAATAACGGAACCGTGTCAAAGGCGCCATACATACGAAGCGGCAGTGATATTCCAATGAATAATAAAGAATGGAATAACAATGAAATCACCACGTGCGGTGCTTGGCGTAGAGATAGTTATTACAATGAATAATAAATAATCGGAATCGGTCCCAAGCGAAACGCATGACGTGATATTCCAATAGAATAATAAAGATGAAACCAGTCCCATGTAAAATGCACGTATACGATATTTCAATGTAATAATAAAGATTTTAACCAGTCCCATGATAACGCATGCATGTGATGTTCCAATAGAATAATAACGAATGGAATAACAAATGTAATTCACCAAGTATAGGGTAGATCATGGCGATATGTCTGAGTTATTCCAATAGAATAATAAAGAATGGAATAATGTAAGTTCTCTTCATGAATATGAAAAAAATACCCTTTACCTTATAAAGAGGAGTAATCCACTGCAGGTAGAAGGGGATATACTTAAAGAAACTTGCACTACGCTCAAAAAGCTTTCTTAAACGTTAAAGAAATACGCTCAAGATAGAAGAATAATTCTCTACGCTTTCTCTCTAGAGTTTCAAAGAATTTGTAAGAAATAATGAAGGAATGAGCTTCTATTTATAGAAGATTAGATCGAATAAGAACCAATCCATGAACCGGTCCGAGATCGATTTACTTTAAACGGACCATTCCATATTGGTTTACAATAAAATATAATATATTCTATTTATAATCTAATAAAACGAATAACCTTTAAAAGATTTTACTACGCAAACATTATGCAGCACTATGCAAACACTATGCATAATAAAATATAATATATTCTAATTATTGTATAATAAAACGAATAACTTTATAAAAGTATTCTGCTTTTATATAAAAGTTTTTCCGCTTTTATTACATTAATAATACTAATAAAACAAAACTTCATCATCATTATTATTATTCACACTATTATTAATCGACTGTCGTTCCTTCTGAGAGAGAGGGGCTTTCAATAAGAATTTCTCCCATTAGTGCCAAGAATTAGGTGACCAAACCTCTCCTCAAGGCGTAACTTCTGACATCGTTAATATTTCAAATAATAATATTAATAACTATGTCATCTCAATTATTGATTATATAAAATATCGACAATAATTGAATAAAATCGAATGACTTCTCACGACGCATCAATAATCAATATCGTAATAACTACTATGCAACCACGCATATTCTTGTACTTTTAACACCGGGTGTTTCAACAGTTAACGGTAAAACCTTGGAGCGTAGAATATGTTCCTTATTATCCAAGATTTGAACAAGAACCTCTTCATACGTTAAATCTTCCGCTATTTTGTCCAGTTCTAACTCAATAATGTGGTTCGGGTCTTTCACATATTTACGTAACATGGATATATGAAAAACGTTATGAACACGAGACATACTTGGCGGTAAAGCGAGTCTATAAAGCTACAATCCCCTACCGATCGAGAATTAAAATGGGCCAATGAATCGAGGATTGAGCTTTCCTCTCTTTCCAAATCTCGTTATTCTTTTCCATGGAAAGAACACGTAACAACACATGATCTCAATATCAATTCCACGTCCTTTCGATGAAGATCGAAGATAACTCTTTTGTCGATCTTGGGAGATTTTTATACGTTGCCGGATCGTTTATATCTTTTTCGTAGTCATACGTACTAACTCCGGTCCCAACAACGTTGCTTCACCCACTTCAATCCAGCATACTGGAGAACGACACTTTCTTCCATACAACGCTTCGAATGGAGCCATGCCAATACTTGCTTGATAATTATTGTTGTAGAAAAACTCCACCAATGGTAAGAACTTGTCCCAACTTCCCTTAAAGTCAAAGACACAAAGTCTTAATAAATCTTCAAGAGTTTGAATAGTCCTATCTGATTGTCCATCCGTCTGAGGATGATATGCCGAACTAAATCGTAAATCCGTGCCCATAGCTTTTTGCAAACTAACCCAAAATCGTGAAGTGAATCTTGGGTCTCGATCAGAAACTATGGATACTGGCATACCATGCAATCTTACAACCTCGTTTATGTACATACGAGCAAGACGTTCAAGTGTATAAGTTTCTCGTATAGGTAAAAAAATGAGCAAACTTGGTCAATCTATCAACAATGACCCAAATTGCATCTATGCCTTGAGAAACCTTGGGAAGACCAGTAAAAAAATCCATGGTAATGTGCTCCCACTTCTATTCTAGAATTTCAAGTGGTTGCAATGAACCTTTTGGTACTTGATGCTCCGCCTTGACTCGTTGACAAGTTAAACACCTTGAGATAAACATCGCTATCTCCCTCTTCATATTGCCCCACCAAAATGTATGTCAAGATTATGATACATTTGGTACTCCTGAGATGGATTACTAAACGGTGTGTTGTGCGCCTCCATCATGATTTTATACTTTAACTCGTGGTCGTTAGAACACACAAAGTCCGGAGTTGACTCAAGTATTCCTTCTTCATCGATTCTTACTTCCAACGATAACACCTTCTGTTACTTTCTTCCTCATAGGCATCACCTCCAAGTCGGTAGCTTGGCAGCTTTAACTTTATCGATTAAAGTCGATTCTACTCGTATATTCGCCATCATCACGTGGGTCCCTGGAGTCTTTATCTCTATCTCCATCCTTTGCAAGTCATACAAAATGGGCCTTTGCATTGACAATATCGCACTCGTAACCTCATATGATCTTCTACTCAATACGTCAGCTACCACGTTTGTTTTTCCAGGATGATATTGGATGGTATGATCATAATCTTTCAACAGTTCAAGCCAACGTCGCTGTCGCATGTTTAGTTCCTTTTGAGTGAAGAAATATTTGAGGCTTTTATGATCCGTAAAGATCTCCACTTTCTCCCCATACAAGTAATGCCTCCAAATTTTAAGTGCGAAGACAACAGCTGCCAACTCTAGATCATGAGTAGGATAATTCCTCTCATATTCTTTGAGTTGTCTAGAGGCATAGGCTATAACTTTCCCATGTTGCATAAAAACACATCCTAACCCTTTTCATTCAAAGCATCACCAGAGATAACAACTCCTCCGAGCAGATGGTATTGTCGAATGTCTTTGAAATGAGTCTTCTCTTGAGTTCTTGAAAACTCTTCTCACATTCCTCACTCCAATCGAAATTTGTATCTTTCCGAGTCAACTGAGTTAATGGAGTAGCGATTCAAGAAAACCCTTCTACGAATAGAATAGGAGCACCCCAAGGAGAAATACTAGGACGAATAAAGCCAATGTCTAAAAATTCCTGCAGTTGGGTCTTTAACTCCTGAAGTTCAATAGAGTCATTAGATATGGGACTTTGGAAATGGGTTTTGTCTGGGGTTCAAGGTCGATACAAAATTCAATTTCACGCTCGGGGTAGTAGGCGGTGAAGTTTTTCGTGAATACGTCGAAATTCATTAACAATAGAAATATCATTCAAAACTGACGTATTTTTGTTTAGATCCTTGACATGAGCTAAGAAAGCTTGACATCCGTTTTTCAATAAACGAATAGCTTCATAGCTTGAGATGACAGTGATTGATTTTATTGGTTTGGTTGCTTGAATTCGCATAATAGGTTGGTTAGGAATATGAAAGCTAACAACCTTACGAAAACAATCAATTTTTGCATGATGAGTGGTTAACCAATCAATCCCTAGAATTACGTCAAATGCAAGTATTTTCAATGAAATAAGATCGATGGTGTAATGTGAGGGTACCGATTTGAACCAAACAAGACTTATAAACAGTGGATGTAATGAAGGTTTCTCCCAACGGAGTTTCGACAAATAATTCAAAGTCTAATTTCTCCGGAGTCAAATTTAAACGTTGAGCGCAAGTAGGAGAAATAAAGGAATGGGTAGAACCGATATCAAATAAGGTATATACTTCGCTAGAGTTTATGATAAGCTTACCCGTGATGACCTCATTCGGGTTCCTTGCTTTCTGGGAGGTCACGACAAACGCCTCTCTCTTGCACCACTCGGCTTTTGACTTTTTGGGACGTCCTTTGGTGCCTCCATCCTAGCTGAACTTGTCTTCTGTGAACGACAAAATCGGGCTAGGTGACCTTCTCTTCCACAATTATAACATGCTTTGGACGACATCGAGCAGTTTGAACTGATGTGTCCTTCCCCTCCGCATTTGAAGCATATGATAGATGATCTTTCTCCTTCCTTAACCACGGGTGTTGGTGCTGACGACTTTCCATCATTGTTGAATCTCCTCTTCTTGGAAATGTCCATTCTTATTATTTTGGCCATGATTACCACAAAAGGGGTACCATTTCTGGCATGTTGATTCCCTCCACGCTTATTGTCACCGCTTCAATGATCAAGTATCACCGGTATTATCATTTTGCTTACCGCTTCTTTTTGGTTGGGTTGACTCATTATCGCGCTCCAATAATCGAGCCCTATTAACAACATCTCGAATACAAACACGCTTTATGAGAGATAAGATATTGACGTATCTCGTGTTTCAAACCTCTTAGAAATATTCGCGTCATTCTCTCCTCGTTATCAACCAAATGGGACGCAAACCGACAACTCGACAAACTTGGCTTCGTCTCGCGACACCTGGCCATGTTGTTTTGTTCCAGCTTAATGAACTCTATCTCTTTCATGTGATGAATACTTTCGGAAAGTATTTGTCGTTGAAACGCTTCTTGGAACTTCTCCCAAGACATCTTCAAGCAAGGCGGCTGAAAGTCGCTTTTACTGATTTCCACCAAGAATCTACCTTTGCATGACATGAAGGTGGAAAAGAAAACCTTTTGCTCCTGGAGCATCCCAAGACATCAAATATCTTGTTGATCTGCTTCATCCACGCCTCCGCCTTTAAATGGTTTTGGCTTCTCCAAAAACTCCGGTGGTCCCAAATTGAACTATTCATTTGCGGTGGCCGTCCGAGAGTTGCCAAGGTGTTTCCATCTGCATTTTGGACAGAGTCTCTCTTGCTCGATGTTGCATGAATTGTATGAAGCCTCGGAACATTCTATCGCTCATCATTTGGTCGTTGTTGTTGTTTGCATTAAGATTGTCGCCTTCGATGCACATTATCCTAATTATTGATCTGTGGAGACTCAATTCGGTCTCTCAGGCTCCATCGATGTTCTCAACATTCTCTTGATGCCATTTTTAAATACTCGCCACAAAACAAGGGTTAATTAAGATATCACATATTATCCCTATACTTCGACCGACCAATTAAATACCAAATAAACTTAGTAGTTCATACTTGGCGAAGTAATTCCCCGCCTCTCCCTCCTAGTTCTTGTCTCACATCTCACCAGGGATCATATCCTAAGCTTTGATATTAATCGTGACGCCCCAAAATAGGTATACATCACCTATTCTCGAGTCGCCAAATACATGGTATGAATACAAATACAATCTTAAATATACAACAAGAGAGTCATGAGTTTTAATATAAACATTGTCTTCTGCATAATATCCACTCTCGAATAAGTTCTCATTACATTTATTGTCACACTATTTTACGAATAGTGAGGACTAATAATACTATCCTCTCCTGACCGTCACCCGCTCCCCGACTAAATCCCTTTGCACGCTTCTTATTTCTCAAGAGAAAAAGTGAAAGAAAGGGTAAGCTCAATTAGCCCAATAAGAAATATTATGACTAAGATAATGCAGGATAAATTATCATTAGTCTTCAATAATGTTAAACTGATAAAATACAATAGACATCCAGTTTAACTGCAGCAGAACATGTAATCCATTAAAAGAGTCAAGTAGAGAATAAAATCTACTAACTTTTATGATTTAAAAAGGTTTTTCATCACTTTTATCGCTGGAACTCAGCTTAATAAATACTCCGCATCATCCCCGCACTACTACTACCAAGGATATTCATTAGTATCGTAACCACAAATTATCCACGCACTTCACGGGCCTGGATATTCGTGTATTCATCAATGGTCACGATCATGCCAACAACTCATCATCAATGCACTACGGGCCAATGAGGACTTTTACCACATCATTTGTAACATTACTACCATGATTACAATCAATAATCCCTAATCATAATCATACCAAGTCCATCTATGCACTACAGCCACGTATTGACTTTCAACAAAATATAAATATGAGGATGACGACAATGATATAAGAATTCAATAAAACAAGTTCAAGAATTAATTTATTCAGAACTAATAACGCCCAAATTGTCAATATGATACTTCTTTGTAGAGTAAAATTTAAGAATGCTCGTAAGAATATTTTCATGAAAAGATATCTTTGGATGAAGCAAGAAATATCGAGGATATTCCACTAATTTCATGGAGTATAAAAGTCAAAACTTTAACCAACCGAGTATAATAAAGAATAGAATAACAAAAGAAAACACCATGCACGCGGTATTGCAGACGGACAAAGTTATTCCAATGTAATAATAAATAATTAACTGTGTCAGCGTATGTACGCACCGAAAAGGATATTTCAACGTAAAAATAAAGAATGAAATAACAACAAAATCACCACGCATGCGGTACTTCAGATGTATGCGTTATTCCAATGTAATAATAAATAATGTAATCAGTCCCACAGAAAATGCATGCACGTGATATTCCAATGGAATAATAAAGATTTTAACCAGTCCCAAGCAGATAACGCATGCATACGATGTTCCAAATGTAATAATAACGAATGGAATAACAAATAAATCACCAAGTATAGGGTGATCACAGATACAAAGTTATTCCAATGTAATAATAAAGAATGGAATAATGTAAGTTCTCTTCATAAATATGAAAAAATAATGCCCCTTACCTTATAAAGAGGAGTACTCCAACCAGAAGCGGATATACTTGAAGAAACTTGCACTACGATCAAAGCTTTCTTAAACGTTAAAGAAATACGCCAAGATAGAAGAATAATTCTCTACGCTTTCTCTGAGTTTCAAAGAATTGTAAGAAATAATGAAGGAATGAGCTTCTATTTATGAAGAATGGACCTAATAAGAACTAATCCATTAACTATCCCGCATCGATTTACTTTAAACTGACGATTGTAAGACCTCGAATTTTATGAAATAAAAGTATTCAATTTTTCTTATAATTACAATTCAAAGAAATGGTTAAATTGATAAAAAGTTAAAGTTAAGGTGATATATATGAAATTTTTTTAAAAATACGCAAGTGGTTATAAAATATTCATCATTGTTTTGAGAATATTCGTTTGGTCGTAGAATATTCTTTTGCATCTGAATATCCGTATGATACTCCAAGTAGCCCTTGTGTGGGCCCCATAACGAAAAAGCGATTGGATGAAGAAATCGACAAATATAAGTTGTTTATAAATGACGGGCGTAGTTATTATCAAGTATTATCAAGTTAAAATACTTTGGGTTAAAACACAAGAGAAGACACTTGGTATTGCACCAATTCTTGATTCTTACGTAAGAAGACACTACTCAATAATTGTTACGGTAATTAATGATCGATTTTTATTTTATTGATTCAATAATTGTTTGCATTGATATTTTATATTATCGTTGTTTCAATAATTGTCACTACTAAAGATTTTCCATTATCGAGCAATAATTCATATTATTTGAATAATATTATTAGATAAAGATTATTGGAAATGTCTAGAAAGTTCTCACAAGGAGAGGTTTGGTCACCTAATCAAGGCTACCAAGAAGTGAGAAATTCTTATCGAAAAGCCCTCTTCGGGAACCGCCTGGTCATTAATATCAGGATTATATAATATTATTTGTGAATAATTAATTATTGATTTTTATGATGAGGAAAATATTGATTTTATGTGGATATAGATGGAGAAAATTTTTAATGTGACAATTGTTGAAAATTAATATTTTATCTTTTCTCGATAAAATAATTCAATTAAATATATTATTTTAATAATATATTAATGATGATATTTTTACGATGAATGTGGGATATATGAGTATATGTGGAGGAGGAGTATTTTGTTACCAAAAATATTTAAAGCATGTTTTATGTGTCATGGGACCCCATTTCTCGACCGAAATTTGATTATAAATGTAAAATCGTCTGTCAGGATTTCTTCCAATTTTTTTTGGAATTTGGAAAACTTTCTTCTCAAAGTTGTAGAAAATTGAATTTCCTATAAAACTCTCGAGATTTGAATTTTCTGGCAAAAAGGCTATTTATTATGAATTATTGAAGTTCCGAAACTCCGAAATAATTGATTTTTGAAAGTTTAAAATAATTTAAATAACAAAAACGTTTTTTATATTTTGTTTCCCTCATTTAACATGTGTTAGGGGCTGAGTTCTGATGTTGAGAGCATACGATGAAGTCTTGGAAAAAAAATATAATATTATTATTTTAATAAATTTTCTACTTTGGTGTTCTAAAGAATTTCCTATAAATAGGGTGCTTAGGTTATAATTGAAAATCACACCTGAAACTAAAGTTTTCTCTCTCTATATTATCGAGCGTATTCTTGTGAGTATTTTGAGTATACTTTGAGTATTGCTATACGGTGCAAGTTCGTTCAACGTTATTCCAAATGTAAGTATCGCTTCTCGAGGTAAGGGATAATAAGGGATTTTAAGGGTTATTATTTCAAAATTCTTCTGAATCTTCAAAAATTCTGGAAAAATTTAAAATGATAATTTGATGAGTTTTGTTGATTGTGTCCAAAAATGGCGATTTTTGGATGTATAGATTAGGAGTTATGGATTTTATGAGAAAAGACTATTTTAAAAGTAAATGCTTATAACTCCTTGTGATTAACTCCAAAATTGATGAAATATTTATTGTGAGTACATCTATATAATATCCGTATACCGTGTAAATTTCAAAATTTTTGGATAAAAGTACAATTTATGATAAATGTCTGAATATTTGGTGGTTTTGGCCATGTGAAAAATAGTAAATGAATTTTAAAAATTTTGAGAAAAATATATATTCAATATGGGACTATATTCTTCTAAATCCCAGAAAAGAAATATTTTTAAAACTGATTTGGTATTTTTAATAAAAATTTTCTAGTTATGAGTAAATGAATTAAATATGTTATGTGAATTAAGAAAATTGGAAAATATGATTTTATGGCTTGAGAATTATATATGAGATATATGCAGATTTTTGATGAGGGTTTTGGCTATTGGTGATGAGATCTTATGAGGTTGGCATTTTAAGATGATTAAATGCATTTATTAGTAAAGTGTAAACAATTAAAATAAATTGTTTATAAGTTTAAGAAATGATTAAAATATTGTGGTAGTATTAATAATATTAGATTATGAGATTATTAAGTGATTTATAACATTTTGATTAAGTTGTTATGAAATCATTGATTTATGAATCTTACTCTTGAGATTAAATCTATATATGTTGATTATATTGTTTTTATATAACATTCTTATAACCCTAATGATGATATTTCTCTTTGACTTGAGTGTAAAGATGGATAGATTATTGGTATGATCGTGACTATAGGTTCTCTTTGGCCAAGAAGGCAAAGTTGAATTGTTGACCGGTATGATCATTTACCATGAATTTATAATTGAATATCTTTACCTTAAGTAAAAGGTGAATCGATCAACATATATGGTTATAATTATGGTTTATATAAATTCGAAATGATTATGTATTTCTTTGAGATATGAATATCTTTGGTCCAGAGAGTAGTGCAAAGATGACTTGTTGATGAATATCTTTGGCCTGTAGGCAAAGATGAATTGTTGATGAATATCTTTGGGTCGTAGTGCAAAGATGACCAGAGTTGAATATCTTTGGCCAGAGAGTGCAAAGATGACTTGTTGATGAATATCTTTGGCCCAGTAAAGGCAAAAGATGACTTGTTGATGAATATCTTTGGCCGTAGTAGTGTAGCAAAGATGAATTTATTAAGAGGATTATGAATATAAACCGTGATTTGGTATAACCATAATCTTTGATGTTTCGTGATGAAAATTATCTTTGTCCTGGATGAGAAAAGGAATTTAGAACTACAATTACGATTATGAGTTATACATGTTGTGACGCCCCCCAAAATAGGTATACAACACCCATTCTGAAGTCGCCAAAATACATGGTATGTAAAGCAAACTACAACTTTGACAATACGTATGTCGTGTAGAATACGACAATACAATCGTGAGTTTGAATACAAATATTGTCTTCTGCATAATATACACACCCAAATAAGTCCTCATTAATTATTCATACACTATTTTACGTAAATAAATGAGGATAAATAAAACATCTTCTTCCTAGAACCATCACTCCATACCCCGACTCGATCCTCGCTATGTTCTCACCTCCCGAGAAGAAAAATGGAACAAAAAGGAAAAGGGTGAGCTCAACTAGCCCAAGAAAGAATATTATGACTAAGATAATATACAACAAATTATCGTTAGTCTTCAACAGAAAAATCTAATGTAATACAATAGACAACAAGTTTTAGATCAACAAATGCAATGGAATAAAGAATCCATTGAAGAGTCACGTAGAAAAGAATTCTACCGCCTTCTAAGGTTTTAAAGTCCGTCATCAATAGTTTATCCTCGTAATAACAATCAATATACATCTTTAATCATCTTTGCACCACAGCCAAAGATATTCATTTATCACCAATTGGTCATGTTCATCTCAACACTGCTCATCTTTGCACTACAGCCCAAAGATATTCATCGCTTAATCGCTTATCTTTTGCACTACAGCCAAAGATATTCATTTATATCACCATTTAGACCGAGGATGATGAAAAACATTTTTAAAGAAACGAATCCAAAGGAAACAAAATGACAAGGATTAAGGATTAAGAATTCGTGACTTTGTTTTACCCATGTCCAAAAATACTTCAAAAATAATCATATTGGTGTAAAATTCAAGAATGATCAAAACATGGATACAATCAAGGCTAGTATCCGTAATAGATATTTTGACAAAAAGAAAAATTTTTATTTTTCTATGAATAAAATGTCGTGATTCGTGAATAAAGGTCGATACGTGAATAAAGGCCGTGCCAGATACGTGAATAAGAACTCCCACACAACAAGTTCCAAATTTGATAAAAAGTTCACCAATACTTCTAAGCATAATGATATTGAAGAAAAATATCATTTAAGAAGAAAATAATACCCTTTACCTCAAAATAACCGTATTTCGATCGAATTTCTCAGATAAAGGTCGATGTAAACCAAGACCGTATAAAGAACACTCAAAGTATACTCACAAGAATACGCTCGATAATTTAGAGAGAGAAAACTTAGTTTCGTGTGATTTTCAATTCTAACTTAGCCTCTATTTATAGGAAAATGTTAGAACGCCAAAAAGAGACTAAAATAATAAATTAATATTATTTACCAAATATTCAAGCCCACCACCAAGGAATCTGATTTTAGCCACCAACCACATGTTAAAGATGCTCACCAACCTTTGAAAAACGTTTTTCTTGAAAATAATAATTAAAATTTCTAAAATCAATTATTTTAACTCAAACATCAATAATTCACAATAAATATCCCTTTATCGTAAAATTCAAATCTCGCGACTTTTTATAGGAATTTCAATTTCTCTACAACTTTGCAGAAGAAAATTTTTCCAAATTCCAAACATAAATTATCCAAAATCCACAAACTGACAATTTTACAAATCTATAATAAATTTTCTACGAGAATTGTGTCCACCGACACACAAAAACATATGTTAAACATTTAATGCCACAAAATACTCTACCTCCTCATATATTCATATATCCCACATTCATTATAAAATATCACCGTTAATATATTATTAAAATAATATATTTAAATGAATTATTTTATCGTAAAAGATAAAATATTAATTTTCAACAATTGTCACATTAAAAATTTTCTCCATATATATCCACATAAAATAAATATTTTCTTTATCATAATAATCAATAATTAATTATTCAAAAAATAATATTACTGTAATCACAAGATCGATAACCAGCCGCTCCTCGTGAAAGAGGGGCTTTCAATAAGGATTTCTCCTTATTATGCGCACAAATTAGTGACCAAACCTCTCCTTAGATGTAACTTTCTAGACATTGCCAATAATGTTATCTCGATAATATTATTCAAATAATATGAATTATTGATTTGATAATGAAAAATAATCGTAATGACAATTATCAAATAACAAAGAATACAAAATATCAACGCAGAGAATTATCAATCAATAAAATATAATATTGAATAAGAATTCATCGTAATAATTATTGAGTAAAGTGCCTTTTTACGTAAGGATCAATAATTCAATAATATTGTAATACCGCTGCGCCTTCGCATGCAACCACGCCAGACATCAGATTTTAACCACCGTGTAACCCAACAAAGGTTAATTGGAATAATTTACGCCGTTATTTATAAAACTCAATCTTTGTCGCTTTCCTTCATCCAACCGCTTTTCACATGGGGCCCACCAATGATCACTACTACCATTGATTTTAGATTCCCGACAAAAAGAATATTCCACGACCAAACGAATATTCCCTAACAATAATGAATATTTTATAACCACTTGCTTATTTTGTAAACTTTGCACATTTCACCCATAACCAAAGAATTATATCAAATTAACCCTTATCAATTTAGAATAATAAATAAAGAAAAATTCAATTTTATTTATAATAAGTTGGGTCTTTACATATACGTGATTGTGGGCCGTGAATTGTTGATTGGTGTCACAGGATAAAACATTGTTGGTGGACTTTTAACATGGAGAAGATAATAGACTTTATAGTCTATTCGACTCTTCTAATGGATCGCTTCGTTCACCGCAACTATGGTTGAAAAGTTTTATCATCTACCATATGTTCTAAATCTCTCGATTTATTATTTGTTGAAGGCTATTGATAATTTATTTATCTTTAGTCATGATATTCTTTATCGAAGTTAGTGCAGGTTTCACCCTTTTGCTTCACAATTCTTTCTGTGTAATAAAAGTGTAAATTTGGGTCGAATGGGAATAATAAGGGAATAGAATCATGGGTCTATAGATGTTGAGGTGAGGTGAATTTAACTTGGAAGGGTATTTTTCCACTATCATACAAGATGTCTAATGACATACAACCTCGTGTCATCATAAGACAGGTTATCTTTCATCCACTTCTTTGAGTATATCTACCAAAGACTATCTATATGATCTTGAGTCTATTTGAAATATAACCCTCAATTAGAGACAAATGGAGATAATGATATGTCGAAGAAGACTCATCATCGGGAAAGAATATGATAAGAATCTTCTCGTTTTTCTTTGGGGTCTATCAGGTCAACCAAGGATAATTTGCGGCCATATGATGTCTACCATAACCTGTATTTACATGGCCTCCCATGCACTGAAAGGTTTCTCTGAGCACTTCCCAAAGATTTTAATTTCTAAAACAGCTTTTCGACTATACCTTTATGTAAGGTGTTATCCATGGTTGGGACATGAGTCACAGTTGATATATATTTGTATCCAAACTCACAGCATATGTGTTGTTGTATTTTGCACGACAATTGTTGTAATAAAGTTGTAGTTATTTTTTGTACCATGTATTTGGCGACTCAGAATGGGTTGGATGGAATGGACCTATTTTGGGGTCGTTACAGACGGTCCATATTGGTTTACAATAAAATATAATATATTCTATTTATAATCTAATAAAACGAATAACTTTTAAAAAGATTTTACTATGTCAACATTATGCAGGCACTATGCAAACACTATACATAATAAAATATAATATATTCTAATTATTGTCTAATAAAACGAATAACTTTATAAAAGTATTCTGTTTTATATAAAAAGTTTTTCTGTTTTATTACATTAATAATACTAATAAAATAAAACTTCATCATCATTATTATTATTCACACTATTAATCGACCAAATTACGCTCCTGTGAAAGAGGGCTTTCCAATAAGGATTTCTCCCTATCAGCGTGCAATTAGGTGATCAAACTTCTCCTCGGCGTAACTTCTGTATATCGTTAATATTGCAAATAATAATATTAATAACTATGTCATCTCAATTATTGATTATATAAAATATCGATAATAATTGAATAAAACTCAATGACTTCTCACGACGCATCAATAATCAATACCGCAATCTTCTCTACGCAACCACGCCAGATTCATGTATTTTTTAACACCGGGTGTTTCAACGAAGCTAACGGTAAAACTTCCGCCGTTATTTTTATAAAAATATTTTGTCGCTTTCTCAATCCGGCTAATAATTCCGTTATGGAGTCCATCGATGATTGTGGTCGTCGCATTTAATATTCCCCACCAATCGAATATTATAAACAACTTGCGTACTTTGTAAAATTTTTAAATATTACCCACAACTATAACATTATATCAAATTCATTTCATAATATTTAAAAATAATAATTATAAAAAATTCATCTTTATTCATAAAAGTTGGGGTTAACAATTAATTTCAATAACATCCATCCAAATATATCATCGTAGGAATATATATATATATATGCGCTCATTACTGTAATGTTGGACCATAACTAAATTAAAATGATGGAAAAGATAAAATTATTTGTTTTATACTCAATTAATTAACTTGTTATTTATTTAATCAAAGATATATAATTTGATTTGATGGAGACTATTTATTTTTATTTTATCCCATCATAATATCATATTGTGTGGATCATGCACCGTGTATACCATTTCAGGCCACCACGTGTTGCATTTGCAGCCCATGCAACGTAGTACTAAATCTCATGGATGCACTGCTGGCACTCCACGTGTACACTTATCATCCACTCTTCACCGCCTCCTTCTCCCACCTGTCACTCCTCCACCATACATATCCTACTTTCTCGATCTCATTCTCCCTCATTTCACCTCAAGTCCCCATGCAGGCACCCACCCTCCTCAAATTCTCTCTCTAAATTTCTCTCTCCAAAAACAAACCGTACGTCATGGAGTCGTCCCAAGAGCTCAAGCATAGAACAAGATCAGACGAACCACCCCAACTAGAGAACAACATGAATACCAAAAGGCAGAAGAAAACAGCCATGGCCAAACGTGGCCTCCGTTCATTGGCCATTGCTTTGGCCATCCCCCTCTCTTTAACCCTAGCCACCATCTCCTTGTTCGGTAGAAGTCACAGCTATCGCACCGTGTCAAAGCCATTTTGGTTCCCCCCGTTATGGGTCCTACATTTGATGTGCTTGGCCTTCTCTGCCCTCATGGGCCTATCGGCCTGGCTCGTTTGGGCCGAAGGTGGGTTTCATCGAAAGCCCATAGCTGCCGCTATGTACATGGGCCAGCTGGGTCTGAGTTTGGCGTGGGATCCGATTTTGCTGTGGATAGGAGCGAGCCGGTTGGGGCTAGTGGTGTGTTTGGCGTTGCTAGGGTGTGTTGCGGCGTGCTATCGGGCTTTTAGGGAGATGAATCCAATAGCGGGCGATTTAGTTAAGCCATGTATAGCATGGGCTGGATTTCTAACTCTTGTAAATCTTAAACTTGTATATCTCTGATCTGAACCCACCTCCGTCACTTTCCGTTTGTATGTTACTACTAGTGAGTGTTATACCCTCTAAAATTTACAAGTATCTTATTTTATTTATTTTCTTATGTTTAATTTTAATAATTACGAAAAAGAAGCAGTTTTTCTTCTGCTAATAATTTTATTAATTAATCTAAAACAAAGAAAGATTGAGCAAAATAATCTAATTACCACCTTTGATTAATTTCTGGGCTTGCGAACCTGCAGGAGTCAAATTAAATATATACACAATAATCTTTGTGAATTAATGGCGGATTGATTTTTGCTTCAATTAATTGAATTCCAATACAATAACAACTCCCTCTGTCCGGACAAAGAAAGGGTGCCTTAATTTGATTCTTTTATTTAAATCGACTAATTTTAAAATTGAATTTACGAGATACAATTATAAAATTGATTTATTATGGAGTATTAAATAAATTATAAAAATATTACTAATTAAATTTATTATATCGTAAAAATATTAAATTTAAAGTAATATTTTATCATTTTATATAATATTATTATTTATATTTTTTTTTAAAAAATATGATAAATTTTGATTTAGAGTACTCGTTTTACCAACAGTTTTTATATAATTTATTCTAAATATAAAAATAGTTTATAGTTAATACAAACTTAAATTTAGCGGTGGAGGTTCTAAAGTGCATATTTATAAGTATGTGGCCTGTGGGCTTCTTTATCCCATCAAATGTGTGAAATTGTATTTAACTACGTATATAGAGTTTATATACGAAACTAGTAAAGTTTGTGATAGTTACATACTATATGTGTTGTAACTTGTAACTCAAGAGACGGCTACCCTTTAAAAAAAACACCCAGAGACGGAGCCACATGTATATTGGAGGGGGGCACGGCGCTTCCAATATTTAAAATTTTTGTAAAATTCATTCTCAAAATTTAAAAATTTTTTAAAATTCACTTGTACATTTGATTTGGTTTAAATATTTTATAAGGCTACGGCTCTTTCAAGTTCTGACGAAAGTTTGATATGTTTTAAAAGATTTTTTTTGCTATTTTTATTATCTTTGTCAAAGCAAATTTTATTACTATATTATTTTTATTTTAGTAAAAATATGTTTTGTAATAGTGAAATTTTATTTTTTAGTGATGAATATATTTTATGTTGTTTAAATTTTTTTTGACCCTCCTGAAGAACAAATCTTGGCTCCGTCCCTGAAAACACTTTTAATTTTGCCTAAAAATTAAGGGTATAAATAAATACCTTACATTATTATTAACTTCAATCTCTCAAATTTTTCAATTTAATTAATTAAATTATCATTTTTTTTCATTTTTTTTCAATTGAATCTGCTACCTAATAAATTGATGATGTGACACCGCTAATTAGGTTAGTCAATGTATACTTGTAATTAAAATCTAGATTTAAATATAAATTAGTACCATAAATTATTCACATTTTTTTATTTTGGTGATCGATTTTAATTTTTTTTAATCAAATGATTAAATTATTCTTTTTTTCTACTTAACTCCTAAATTTTCAAACAAAACAAAACAAAAAATATGTAACTAATTATTAGATACCATTTTACTTACAACTATCATTAATAATTTATTTTCACAAAATAAAAAATAATATTAAATTATTAGAACATAATTTATAACACATACTCACTTTTCATATACTTCAGTTATTTGTTAATGGAAAAGACAAATTAAAAAGTAAATAACTCATTATTTTACCTCTGTAAACCCACCATCTTCGATTTCAATTGAGTTAAAATGAAAAAAATGTCAATAATTTAAGGTAATAATTTATATTTAAGTTTAATTTTTAATTAGTCTTATCATTAATTTATAACATGATAAATTTAATTAAATAAAAATAAAAAAAATTGATAATTGGATGATCTAAGTGAAAACAGGTTAATAGCTTATGATAATTATTTATATTTAAGCCCAACAAAAATGATGAAAAATGACGCTGTGGTAACAGCAGTAGTCCTCTCTGGAACATACCTGAGCCCATAGAATTTGGCGCCTATGCATGAATTAAGATTTTGATTAGCCGCCAATATTTGGACACGTATTATCGATGATGCCACTACATGGAGCCCAGGCTGCGAAGTGAACTCGTGATTCTGACACACAATCAACATAACACTACTACTCTCCTCCTAAAAATATGTCATTAATTATTTTTAATATAAATGAGAGAATGACTTTTTAATTATTCAATTTAAAATATTTTTTTTTTTATACTTATTAAATATGGAGAGAGAATTAAAATAAAAAAAATATAAGATATTTAATATTACAGACATAATAAAAAAATATGTGTAAAAGTTTGTAATCTACTTGATGCAAACCACATGAATTGTAAAATTATACACCATACCATGGCATATAAATATTGTAAAATTGCACACAATAATTAGATGCTATAAATTAAATTATATATACACCATACTAAAACGATTACAATAGTGCTTTAAAAAATGCACAAATAGAATACCACATCTAATATGAAAGCGGTAATCGATTCTCTCATGGTTCAATAATAAAAAAAATATATTTATAAAATTTTAGGTGTACGAGATTTTGATTCACTAAAATATAGCAAAAAATAATACTTCTTTCGTCTCAAGATAAAAATTCTGGTTGATTTTTTGCGCATATTAAGAAAGATGATAAAATCACAAAATTGTCTATATTTAAATTCTCATTTAATTGTATAATTTTATGCACATTACTAGTGATGCTCTATAAATATGCATAGAGAATAAAAATATAACAATTAATAATAAGAATATTATAGATAAATTATTATAAAAAATAGATCATTTAAAATAAATAAATATTTAACTTGAGACTATCTAAAATAATAATATAAATTTTTATCTCGAGAGAGAGAGTACTAATATGAAAGCTATCTAGACAGACAATCATATATCTTACGACGGGAGTAGAAGTTTAATACAAACTTAGACGTACCAAAATAAATGAAGATTTTTTATCATTAATTTTTCACTTTAGGTCTCTCCCATTTTATTTTAATACACATCAAAATTACATATATGTACTTGCACAAACTAGGGGTCTATTAAAAACTTAAGTCAGCAAGAATCAACCCACTTTATCAAAATTTATTGTTTACAACTAAAAAACATTCCAAAATAAATGAAAATAGTCGCTCAAAGTACAACTTGATTAAATGAAAAGGAAATTGAAATTTTCATATGTATTTTTGATATTTATATATTATTCTCTCTCAAATGAATATTAGGCCGTTTTTTAAATTTTGGTAGTTTAGGATAAAAAATGAAAATGAGACTCTTTTTGAAATATTATTTTCACAAAAAAAAGAGTAAAAATGAATAAATAAAAAATACAATCTGTATTCAAAAAAGTGTCTTTTTATAATTTAAAATATAATAGTTTGGCTACAACAAAATATATGAGCATTTCGACTACAACAAAATATATAAGAATTTCGACTACAACAAAATATATAAGAATTTTGACTAAATAGTTCGATTACAACAAAATATATGAGAATACATTCATTGAAAAATACTTCTTAGAGTAATCTTAGAAGCAAAATCTTCAATTAAATATTCAAAATCAAATTTGACCAACATATTCTTCTTGATGCACACGGTTGCATGAGAACCAATTTAACCTTTCCTGTGTCATAGTCGAACGCAAATAGTTTTTTAACAATTTTAACTTTGAATTTTTTTTCCCAATATCACTGTCACATGAATAGTTAGTAATACCATGCAAGCAATTAAAACATTATAAAAATAATCCAAAACTTTTACAAATTTTAGAAAATTTCAATGACCGACTTTATTTCTCTTTGTAAAGTCACACACACACACACACAACACACATATATATATATATATATATATATATATATATATATATATATATAATTGGGTTTCCTGATCGGATGTCCAAGGTGATCGCGTGACGCCCCCAAAACAGGTATACATTACCCATCTTGAGTCGCTAGATACATGATACATAAATTCAAATATAACTTAATTATACAACAGTCGTGTAAAAATACGACAAAATATAGCTGAGAGTTTAAACAAGAATATTGTCAACTAGACAATATCCACACTCAATGGTGTCCTTATTACAATTATTATCACATTATTGTGAGGACTACTAAAGCCATTTATCCTGGACCATCACTCCATTCCCCGACTCGTCCCAGATATATTCTCATTTCCTGAAGAGAACAATGAAAGAAAGGGTGAGCTCAACTAGCCTAGTAAGAAATATTATAACTAAGATAATGCAGAATAAATTATCCTTTGCCTTCAACAATATAACAACTGATAGAATACAATAGACAACAAGTTTTAGATCAACAACTACATCGAAAATAAGCAATCCATTAAAAGAGTCAAGTAGAGCATAAAATCTACTATCTTCTATGATTTAAAAAAATTTTCATCAACTTTATCGCTGAGACTCGGCTTAATAAATAAACCATATCATCGATTCTTCCCTGCACTACGGGCTAAGGATATTCATTAAATCATAAATGATCATGACTATACCGAATAATCCCTGGTCATAATCATAACAAAAACTGTCCATCAATGTACTACAGGCCACTGAGGACTTTCACCACATCATTCGTCACATTATGGTCATGATTATACCGAATAATCCCTGGTCATAATCGTACCAAGTCCATCTATGCACGTAAGTCAAAGATGACTTTTATCACAATATAAGCATGAGAATGATGACAATGACATAATAATCCAATAAAACAAGTTCAAGGATAAATTTTAAAGATTTATAATTTAATTTATCCAGAAATCAATAACGTCCAAATTGTTAACATGATACTACTTTGTAGAGTAAAATTCAAGAACAATATTCATGTACCAAAAATAATTTGAACAAAAAAGAAATATATTTTTCTAAAATAAATAGTACCCTTGAATAAGACTCTCGATACATGAACGTACCCCAAATACCCGAAAGTGAATGATACTAGAGTGAATAGTAATTGGGTGAATAAGAATTCATGAATAATACTCTGCACGAAAAGTGCTCAATAATACGAGTGAATAATACTAGAGTGAATAAGAACCAGGGTGAATAGAACACAGTGAATAGTAACTCGTAACAAAAAAAATACCAAAGAAAATGATATTTCACGGCATTAGTACAAAAGAAATAATATCCTAGATGAGTATAATAGAATATACAAAATCGCAAAATGAATTTTCACCGCCATGCGACAATCCACGTAGACGCATCATTTCCACAATTTAATAAAGAATGAATACAAAAGATCATTCACCATGCACGCAGAATCCACATGTATGGTGTTATTCCAATGTAATAATAAAGAATGGAATAACAAAAGAATTCACCATATATGCGATAAACCGCACACACAGATTATTCCAACAGAATAATAAAGAATTGAACCAGGTCATGCGTAATCCACACGCATGTGATATTCTAATGAATAATAATAAAGAATGGAACCAGTCACGCGAATCCGCGATGTATGAGGATATTTCAACAGAATAATAAAGAACGGAACCAGGTCATGCGTAATCCGCATAGACATGATATTCCAACAAAATAATAAAGAATGGAATAACAACATAATTCATTAGGCATGCGATGTAATCATGTACGGTTATTCCAATAGAATAATAAAGAATGGAATAACAGAAGAATTTCACTATGTATGCGATTATTACATAAACAAAGTTATTCCAACATAATAATAAAGAATGGAATAACAATAGCTCTCTTCATGAATACGAAAGAATAATACCCCTTACCTTATAATAAAGCTGGATACTGGAGTAGAGAGGTAGCAGACTTCTCTTATTCTTTCTCTCTATAATAATTGCTCTATAGCTTTAGTGAATTGGTGAGAAATGAAAGAAGAATGAGCTTCTATTTATAGAAAAATATAATTTTGATAATTGCACGCTTTGGGGCTCAAAATATTACAGTACAATACCTCCAACTTTTCTTTTATTTTTAATTTAGTCCTGCAAGTATTATCAAACTTGTACCACCTCTCCTAATAGTAAATAATGTGAATCAATAGTTCAATCATGTGATTCAGTAGTTATAATCATGTGAAAATACAAATAACAATATAAGTACTCCATCTATACCTCCATCTTTAACTTAGTACGTAAGTATTATCAATCTTGCACCACCACCCTAATAAGACAAGAATGTGAATCAATAGTACACACACGTGAATAAATAGTTATAATCATGTAAATTAATAGCAATTAATTACTCATTTATCCTAAGTTAATCATCTTAATTGCTCAAAGATAACTTCTGAAGCTCAATTAATATCGAAATAAATGTCGATTTCCACTAATACTAATAATTCCAACACAATGAAACTATCAATTTCATCTTTAATTAACACTTAACTTATTCATCATTAATATTATAATTCATAATATCTAACAACCAGTGTCGCTCCTCAGAAAGCAGGGCTTTCAGATAAGGATTTCTCCTTATTAGCGCAAGTAAATTAGATGACCAAACCTCTCCTCGATGTAACTTATAGATATTGTCGATATTGTAAATAATATTATGAATAATTTTGCCGCCTCAATTATTGATTTAATAATATATATATATATATATATATATATATATATATATATATATATATATTATACGTATGATACTATGACAATAATTGAATCAATAATATGAGAGATATGATGCAGCAATTACTGTAGCAATAATTGAGTATAATTGAGTGACTTCTCACGTAAACATCAATAACCAATACCGTGTGCTACTATGCAACCACGCGTATTACTGTATTTTTATTACCGGGTAGTTCAACAGTTTTAACGGTAATACTTTCGCCATTATTTTTAATAAAAGATAATTCTGTCGTTTTTTTATTACGACAATACTTCCGTTGTGGGGTCCACCAATGATTGTGTCGTCGTACGGATATTCTCCGATAAAAAGAATATTCCTCGACCAAACGAATATTTTATAACTATTTGCTTATTTTATAAAATTTATAAATATTACCCACAACTATAACATTATATCAAATCCACATCATAATATTCAAAAAAATATTTCAAAAAATTTAAATTTTTATTCATAAAATTTGAGGATCGTCTGTATTCAGGAACGACCCTGATAAATATAGAGTGAGTTTCATATTCACGTGAGAAGAAAATATGTAAAAATATTAATGTAAAAATAATGTTCCCCATTAAAATTGTGAATACTCATAATTTAATTCATTTGCGACGGGTTGAACCGACTTGACCATCACGTGATATATAGGGACGAAGGACCGTTTTGATCTAGATATTTCATGATTTCCATCGACTTCTCCGCACAAGATCCCTGACCCACTTAATAAAAGGGGGAGTTCGTTTCAGCTGAACTACTACTAGTTATTTCTCTTTCTCGAAGCCTTGTAATTTTTGCCTTGTAATTTTCATCTCTTTCCCCTCTGTTAATCCCAGAATAAAATGGCGGAATCAGAAGCAACACAACCCCTGGAAACGGTAACCAGTAACCACATCTTCTTTAGCCTATATATATATATACATATATATATATTGTGATTGTGATGGATCTAAAATTTATTGTTTTATCTTTGATTTTTTCCCGTTGATTTTTAGTCTTCTTTGCGTTTCAAATTTCAAGGTTCAAGTGAAGAAACTCAAGTATCTAGATTTCGTACGAGTGGCCGTGGTACATGTCGTCTTTCGCCTCTCAGCCGTCTACGAATACGCCAAAGATAACTCCGGCCCGTTAAAATCCGGTGTTCAGACCGTCGAAGTCACCGTCAGAACCGTTATCGGACCGGTTTACGAAAAGTTTCACGGCGTTCCGGTCGACCTCCTCTACTTCGTGGATCGCAAGGTATGATCGTTATGCTGGCGCTTATTATCATTCCCTGTGCGTAGTTCACGTCCGATCTGATCAAGTGTTGACGTGACCTGCAGGTTGACGAATTTATAACTGATGTGGATGGCCACGTGCCATTGCTAATTAAGCAGGCTTCCATCCAAGCGCGAACCGTGGCTTCCGAAGTTCAGCGAGCCGGGGTGGTGAACACTGCGAGAAACATCGCAAAGAAAGTGTATACAAAGTACGAGCCGACAGCGAAAGAGTATTACTCCAAGTACGAGCCGTTAGCCGAACAGTACGCTGTACTGGCTTGGAGGTCGCTTAACCGGCTTCCTCTGGTACCTTGGGTGGCTCATATTTTGGTCCCAACGGCTGCTCACTGGTGTGAGAAATATAATCAAGCCGTGGCTTATTCGGCGGAAGAAGGATATACGGTGGCGTATTATATGCCGTTGATTCCCGTAGAGAGAATTGCTAAGGTTTTTGCGGGAGCAGAAAATGGACCTACGTCTGATTCGACTAACGTGGAATCTGATGTGGTGGTCCAATCTCATATATAGTCCGTCCTATTATTACTTGTACGTCTCTAGTGTGGAATAATAGTGAAAAATAAAGAAAAACAATGTTATTTTAAGCGTGTTCGTTGTTGGTGATATGTATAATAATGTCTATGAGTCGATGGGGGTAACTTCTTCCGTGCAATGTAAATTTCTTATCTTTGTTACTGAATCATGTTTTCTATCAAGGTAATGCTTCTCTTTTTAATTAACTTGGTAGGATTCGGTTTTCCTACTCTAAAATAAGAATTTAATTTTAAATATTGAATTTTTTTAATAACTAAATGTTGATGTAAGTTATTAATATTCGTTCTGTTATTTTAAAAAATTGTTAAATTTATAATAGAAAATATTATTTTCACAACAAAAGTGTCGTTATAGCGACGGTTTTCACTGTCGCCATACATTTATAGCGATATTTTTATTGTGAAAATAATAAAAATTTGTTGTGGATTTTAAATAAAGTAATAGTTTTGAGTTTGACATCAAATTTTTATTATTGTCATATAAAAAATTAAAATAAGATTTTTTTTTCGGGAATAAAATTTTAATGAAATATAAATTTAATTTTTAATAATGTTTATACTTTTTCCAAAAAGATTTGTTCCTCCAACTAGTTATGAGTATTGCTTATCCAAATAAGGGAATGAATCCTCTTCAAATTTAAAGTAGTCTTGTTATTTTAAGGCATATTAATGGGTCCCTGTTTTCCTTTGATAATTTGTTAGCTCGTAGTATCTCTGATATACCTGCCTGCCTTTTTGTTCAAATTCGCATTGGTTGAATTAGTGGTTCATGTTTTAGTATGCTGTTTCCGACTCGGTGGGCCAAAAGTGGCTTTTCAGGAGACTTTGCAGTTACGTAAGTTGGGTGTAGGAATGTTAATTGGGCCTGTCAAGTGCGAAATTTGATCATTCAACCTATTAAAAAAATATTAGACTATTTATATTAATTATTATATATATATATATATATATGGGAATATGGGAAAAATGGGTATGTACAACTGTGTAATTTTTTTTTATAAATCGGTACCAAAACGACGCTTTTTTACCAACTTGTTTTAGAAAAATTTTTTGCACGGCTTCTCTTCAAATCGCTCTTTCATCTTCCCAAATCAAAATCGCACGAGGGCTTCTTTTCTCCCAAATCCTCTTCTGTCACTTCTACTCCTTCAGCTTCATAGTGAGAGTATCATCGGATTACTAGCCTTCAACCAGGTACCGTTGTTGCCATCCCCACTATGAAGTTCACCCGCGAGGCTTTCAGTTCTCTGATTTGATATATTTTTGTTTCAGGTATGATTTTTGCTAGCTTATAATCTCAAACTACCGTTTAGATTTTTGTTTTTCGTATGAATCTAATGTTTATAACATGTTTACAGTTTTTATTTCGCTTAAAGGGTTTTACATTTTCTGTTATTGAAATTTAGGCTATTAGGGCTCAATGTATAACTTGTCATTTATACTTGAATCTGAGAATTTGGTATAATTATTTTTTTTATAACATTTGGGATTGTTTCATTTTAAGTATATTATTCACGGGTTTAAAATTTAAGGCTGTATTTTCTGGATTTATAACAGACCATGTAATTTAATTTACTTGTTCTGTCTCAAAAATTATATCCCAGGAGCTTTTCAAGGATATGTTTTTATCGAATGATGTTTCAATTAGTTTTAGAGTTTGGGATTTTATATATAAATTTGGAATGTAGAGTAAGATTTTGTGTTGAAAAAGGTTTATTCGGAACTGAATCATTGAGGCTATAATGTAATTTACTATTGAAACATATTGATTATTGATCGGTACAATTTTTTATTTTTCTATGAACAATTTGGAATCCAACATTGAAGCCATTCGTGTTATCAGAGATATCGGTACAAGTATGAGCATGGGTATTGCCTATGTTTTATTTAAAACAAAGGTTACTTCATAGGTTTTTTTTATAACTATGGTATTTGATTTCAATATAATACTTAAGTCCATGGGAATATGTGATTTACAAGGGGTATTGGGTATAATTTGGTATTATGAATACTTATAGTTATGGTATGTGATTTCAATATATGGTTGGGTATTGGGTGATCGGCCAATAGCAGAAGTTGGATTTCTGTTTGGGGTCTTCTTCCATTGTTTTAAGATTAAGATATGACTCACTTACATTAAATCTATGAAAATTATATTAGTCATTATTTACTACCTGCTTTGATACGAAATGCAGGGTGTTGCTTTCTGTGAACAACAATGTCTTCATTTTGTATATCGGGGGTGTGATCTATTCTTGAAATATACACGATAAAAAGTTTGAAGCCATCAGTAGAAGAAGAGTGTATACCCAAGGCCAGGAGGTAAGTACATCCACTTCACTCCAATAATCCAGTGCCTGTAGGACTTTTAGCAGATAACTTCAGCTCATCCACTTCACTCAATCGACAAAATTTTTACTTTTCTATTTAATTAAACTACCCACCTACACTTATACCTACCTGCATAATGCAATTCAGACTTGTACATATCATGCGTACGTGTCAATAATATTGTATTGGATATGAAATAAGTAAGCATTCCGTGTATTGTCCACCTTACCACCAAAATTGGAATAAACAATTGTACAAATTTTGATTTTTCTATTAATAATGCTATTTATTATCTATTAATCGCTTCTAGTAAAGTTATCGATTTACCATCATTAGGCTTTATTTTTTCAATGTAAATCATTTATCGACTAAGTACTAAACCAGAGGCGGCGGGAGTCTCGAGATTTCAATCGGGTAGAGAGGTAGCTCAAGAAGTTGTGAATGTTCAATTACTTTAATGTTTCATCTAAGAAATTGAAAATGATATGTTCTGCCATCTGTAAAGCGTTCAAATCTAACTATCCTTTTTTATCTACATTTTTACAGGCTGGAATGGCTCTTGGTGAGTTGCGCTCCATGGGTGATCTTTATGACGTCCGCTCATGAGCCACCTTGTTTCTTATAGGAATTGTATCAGTTACCCCAACATTATTGAGCAGCAAATCATAGCATTCTATTGGCTTAATGAATATGTTGGCTAGTCATGCCTCCAACTTCAATCAACCCCCTAGATGTAGCTTCTATACAGTTATCTTCAAATAAATGGAGCAAGATTACTCTGATCCAGCTTTACAGATCTTTCATTTGATGTTGCCGACGGTTGAAGAGGGTATGAAAGGCGGCGTTGAGCCTTTTGTGGAGTCTCTGCTTCTGTAGCTTGTGTAGTATGGGTTGGGAAAGTTATTTTTTCAATGAAAATTTTAGTTAGAAACTATATCAACTGTAAGCCAATTTATCATTGTTTAGTTTAGAAACTTGGCATGTAACAAACTTTGAATTCGAGGTTTATCATGCTTTGGTGCTACAATGTAAAAATTATTTAGACAGAAACATCGTTGTTTTATGTAAAAGATTTACTTTCCAAGTAGACAATATATTAAAATGGTATGCACCAAGCAGCTTGTTTCCTTTTGGATTGTGGCATATGAATTTGCGTTCCTTCAAAATAGCAGTAGCAAGCAAAGGCACAAAAACAAAGTGGTGGAAATAAAATTTCATAAGCCTAGAAAGTTATTCTTAATTAGCCTGTCATTTAAGGCTAAAAGAAACAAAGCCATTAATTAGATATTTCTTAATATTTGGACAGAATCTGAAATTCAATACTGTGAAAGCTTATCCAAAACAAAAATAGCTAGTAAAAAAATAGCTCATTTGAAGAGAAATAATTCAATGAAGCAGAAATGGATTCAAAATCACCAAGCTGAGTAAAAACAATTACCTTACATAAATTCTAGTAGGAAATATGTCGGGTTACAATAAAAATCAACACTGAAAAGGAAGTACTCGACTATAAAAATAGAATCTATTCATGTCACATACAACTATTATTCAAATGCATATATTATACGACTATAAAATAGAATCTTATTATAGCTTTTACTTCAAAGATAGTCCCACCAATTTCCTAGCTTTCTTGTTTCGGTGGGAGCTATTTGGTGTCTGGCCCTCCATTTTACGCTTTTTTCAGCTTGTTTTGAACTACCGCCAACACTACCCTTCAACGTATTTACCTTTCTAGCGGCAACTGCTGCTTGGCAAAGATACAAGGCTGTTCACATATGGGATGTACTTACCTCCTGACCTTGGGTATACACTCTTCTTCTATTGATCCCTTCAAACTTTTTATCGTGTATATTGCAAGAATAGATCACACCCCTAATATACAAAATGAAGCCATTGTTGTTCACAGAAAGCAACACCCTGCATTTCGTATCAAAGCAGATATCAAATTATAATGACTAATATAATTTTCATAGATTTAATGTAAGTGAGTCATATCTTAATCTTAAAACAATGAAAGAAGACCCCAAACAGAAACCCAACTTCTGCTATCGGCCGATCAACCAATACCCAACCATATATTGAAATCACATACCATAGCTATAAGTATTAATAATACCAAATTATACCCAATACCCCTTGTAAATCACATATTCCCATGGACTTAAGTATTATATTGAAATAAAATACCATAAGGAAAACCTATGAAGTAACCTTTGTTTTAAATAAAACATAGGCAATACCCATGCTCATACTTGTACCAGTATCTCTGATAACACGAATGACTTCAATCCTGGATTCCAAATTGTTCATAGAAAAATCAAAAATTATACCGATAAATAATCAATCTGTTTCAATCAATAGTAAATTACATCATAGCCTCAATGATTCAGTTCCAAATAAATCCTTTTCAACACAAAAACTTACTCTACATTCCAAATTTATATATAAAATCCCAAACTCTAAAACTAATTGAAACATCATTCGATAAAAATATAGCAGTGAAAAGCTCGTGGGATATGATTTTTGAGACAGAACAAGTAAATTAAATTACATGGTCCGTTATAAATTCAGAAAATACAGCCTTAAATTTTAAACCCATGAATAATATAGCTAAAATGAAACAATCCAAAATGTTATAAAAAAAAATTTATCAGAGAAAGCAAAAAGCTACCAAATTCTTAGATTCAAGTATAAATGACAAGTTATACACTGAGCCCTAATCGCCTAAATTTCAATAACAGAAAATGTAAAACCCTTCAAGCCAAATAAAATCGTAAACATGCTATAAACATTAGATTCATACGGAAAAAAAAAAAAAAATCTAAATTCAGTAGTTTGAGATTATAAGCTAGCAAAAAATCATACCAAAAACAAAAATCTATCAAATCGTAGAAGTTGAAAGCCTCATGAAAGTGAACTTCATAGTGGGGATGGCAGCAACCACACCTGGTTGAAGGCCAACAATCTGATGATACTCTCACCATGAAGCTGAAGGAGTAGAAGTGACAGAAGAGGATTTGGGAGAAAAGAAGCCCTCGTGCGATTTTTGATTTGGGAGGATGAAAGAGCGATTTGGGAGAGAAGCCATGCAATTTTTTTTTTAAAACAAGTCGGCCAAAACGACGTTGTTTTGGCTGACTATGTAAAAAAAAAATTGCACAACTGTGCATACCCATTTTCCCCTATATATATATATATATACTATCAATTTATATTTATATCTAAGTATCTACAACTAAAAATAAAGTACCCTATTTTTTTAAATAGTTACTTCTATCAATTTCATAGCAAAATTTAGATTGAGATGAAATAATAAATAATATAGTATTTAAAAAATAGCTTATTAGTGTTAATTTAAATTTTGTTAGTATAAAGAATGATGCATGTCAAACATTTCAAGTAAGTTACTTTAAATTATATTTCTTCCGTTCTGAAATTAGAGATGTAATTTGACTTATGAGGTTCAGCGACGATGTATTAAATTTTAGATTAATGTGAATTTATTTAATTTTAATTATTAAATTATTATAATTGTATATTATTTAACAAAAATAATTAATCATAAAATTTATTTTATTTTCAATTTTTATGAGTCATACCAATTTTAAATTTAATATGTTATCGTTTGATCTCAAAAATAAAATTATATTTTTTATTTTATAACGAATAGAGTATTCTTTTTAGTCTAGGAGACGATCTAAATAATACAATATTTTTATATGGACGAAAAAACCCCCGAAACTCGTAATCTTATACAGGACCGAGCTTGAACAAACTTATCATATCAAATCCGATAATTTTAAATTAGGTCGAGTTTGGACAATCTTAAACCGGCTCACAAAACTCAATTTTCAGGCCTAGTTGATGATATGGCCATGACGTTTTATTTTCCCAATGCATCTTACAAAAAGCCCTAAATGAAAATAATAATAATAATAATAATAATAATAATAATAATAATAATAATAAATAAATAATAAATAAAAAACAATGCAACAGAAAGAAAATGGTGAAATAGTGGGAAATTGCAGAATCCACATCCAGCTATTTGTATCATCCACAACATATATTAACTGTATTTTAACATTATTCTTGATATTATATTTCTAATAATTTGGTATTATAATAATTAGATTTATCTTCATTAAGTTAGTTTTTTTTAACATTATTCTTGATTTTCCAAACGCATTATATTTTGATAAGTTACTAATTAATTTATACAAATCCATTAAGGATTTAGATAATAATTAATTATTCTTAATTATAATACCAAATTTCATTGATTGAAAATATCTTACATTAAGATTAGTTTTATAAGTTTCTATGACTATTTTTGTCATTTCCCACATGTTTATTTACTTTCCTTTCTTTCTATATTTATGATAACTTTTATCCATCTAGAACGACTTAAAGAAAATTTATTTTAAATCATGAACAAATTTGTATTTGTAATTTTCCAAACGTATGTCTGGGGCTTATTGCGTTGGAAGCAAACATCCGTGATCGATAATTATCCTTTGTTTTGCTTTCTATTTACCTTTTTAAGTTACACTACCAAAAGACATGAAATTATTTTTCAACATAAGTTACGTAAGAAAAGAGTCCGGAGGTGAGTGCAAGATCAAATCTTGGCTCAACTACAAAATCCATTATCAATCAAATTGATTAATATTTCACCTGTTATTCTAGATCGAAAGAGCTCCTTAGATATGATATCTATATACAAACTTGATGTGCATTATTATTTCATAAAGCTAATGGATCAATAATTATTCTTAATTATAATACCTGCAACCATTACGAGGATCGGCAGATATACATATAGCTTTTCGACCATAGAATTTTTCATATTCCTAACCAATTCGTTTAATTGATAAATAACATCTAATATGTTTCATAAGTAATTTAGACATTGTAAAATTTTGTAAATAAATTTGTAATTAACAATATTTTAGCATACATTCTTTATTAATTACCAAAATAATTTAGGTATTATTTTAAATTGGTATCTCTCACTATTTTCTTTAAACTATATTACCCTCAATATATATAGTTCCAATGAGAATAAGGATCCCATTTCAAATGTATATAGCCTTGTGGTGACACAACAAACTATATATAAATAAATAAGTAGATAACTCTTGTCAATTACATATCAATATGTAACTCCTTGTATTTTGCCTCTTAGATTATTTTGATCAAGTGGTGGCACATCCAATCAAAATTATCCAAGTTAAGTCCAACCTAGCACTCCATATATTCAAAAAGAAAATATTGCCCTTGTGGTGACACAACAAAATAATATTGTTCAATTTTCTTTCTAAGCATCAAATGTGATAAATTAACATCTTAAATACTTAATATTTGCCTTGTGGTGACACAACAAACTCATATTAAATATTTAATACTCTATTAATTTTATCATAAATGCTTTAGAAGGCAACGTTAGATATTCCAAATATCTTTGAACGCTTGGGACTTATTATAAAAATTTTTAGGAGTTTGTTATTAATTTGTCTCATCTTGTTTAAGCTTATACTACATGTATATATATAAAATATACGCGTCCATATTAATGAACATGCAAAGCATGTTTTGCATAATATATATATATATATATATATATATATATATATATATATATATATATATATATATATATATATAAATATAAGCATACACATATAGAATATTATATTCTACCTGGATTGATTATGAACTTTTATTCTAATTTGGTTCACTAGAGCCACCAGGTGAACCAAAAGGTCAAATCTTAGTGGTGCAAGAATTAATATTTAAATATAACTATTACATTTAAACTCGGGTTCCATTACAAACGAGTCTTCAACCTTTCCTTGCTCCTTGATCTCCAATTCTTCAAAATTAATTCTAACTATTCCTATTACTAAACCATTTAAAATAAATAGAAACCTTGATCAGCAGTCAAGGGGAAGTACATAGGAGGAAGAAAGAATTTACATTAAGAAAAATTAGAGAAGACGAGGTACGCAGACCCCATTTAATAAAACCCATACATTCATGCATCCAACTAAAATAAAATTCAATCACATTGGTCAATAGTCCATAATTAATCCCATTTATTATCATACACATCATCATATGCATCAATAAATAACATTCATCTCATGAATAATAAACAATCAATAAATATATTGATATCATTTAATGGGCAAAATTTAGTTAGTATAAAATCTAATTTTGAATCAAAATAAACTCCTTTATTTTAATTCAAATTTAAATCAAAATAAAACTCTTTTATTTTAATTTATCCAATTTTGAATAAAATAAACTATTTTATTTTAATCAAAATCTTTAATCAAAATAAACTCATTTATTTTAATTAATTATGGAATCTAATTCCAATTAAAAAAATAAAACTCTTTTATTTAAAGGAAACACAGATTCTCTTTCCTATTCACAAATAAATCCCTTTATTTTGAATAATATGAAATCTTATTCCATATTTAAATAAACTCCTTTATTTAAGGAAATACGGATTCTCTTTCCTATTCACAAATAAACTCTTTTATTTTGAATAATATGAAATCTTATTTCATATCTAAATAAACTCCTTTATTTAAGGAAAAATGGAATCCAATTCTAACTCTAATTAGTTAGCATGAAATCTAATTTTAAACTTAAAATAAACTTTATTTTAAAATTAGAATAAACCTTTTATTTTAAGATTAAAATAAACTATTTATTTTAATTATAAAATTATATATATATATAATATCCGTACGTTTAAAAAAAAAATTGAAATCACGATTCACGTGAATGAAAGAAACATACTGATATTCCTTTTTAAAAGGTATCACATGCAACCTTTTTGAATCCTGCAACCTTTTAATAAAAAGATAGCTCCATTACGAAAGGGATACAGCATAGCAGCAAGAAAAAAAAAATTCGCGATTTAAAAAAAACGTGATTGCAACAGTTCGAGATATTTTTTTTTTCTTTTTTTAATAAATTATATACAATAAAATTATGCCCAATTAAATTATTCTAAACATATATCAATATACATATCAAATTAAAACAATTAATAATTCGCATAAAGGTTTGGCTTTGATACCACTGTTAGGTTTGTAATATTCATGAACGCAATCAAATTGCAAAAATTAAGCGGAAACGGGGAAAATCAGAGTTTTAAAATTTTACAAACCATATACCTGGATCACCCTTTATGCACAATTATTAATTAAACAAAAAAGAAAGAATAAGAATCATACCCTTGAAGATCCGAGCTTCCTCAGGTACAAGTTCACCTCCAATCCTTTTCGCGTTCAACTTGAATTCACCGGGTTTGATTCCTTCCTTTGATCAACATTAGCCACCCAAGTGTTTGGCCTCTAGAGGTAATCCACCAAGGAATAATAAAGATTCAAGAAGATGGGTGTTTGGCAAAACCCTACTCCCAACTATTGAAATTACGTATTCTATGAATACGTCAACAACCCCTTACCCATAATAAGACTCCTCTTATTTATAGATGTAGGCAACCCTCCTTAACAATTAAAGAATTGAGCTTTATTTTAATTAATTAAACTCTTTTAATTAATTAGGCTCCTAATCTTATTAGGAATAATTAATTAAACTCTTTTAATTAATTAGCCTCCTAATCATATTAGGATATGTGAGAGTACTTTTATTAATTAATTCCCAAACTCTTTTAGGAATTAAATAATAATAATAATAGTAATAATAATAACAAGACTCCTCTTATTAATTTATATTTAATATTTCTAAAATATTAAATAATATATATTAAGCTATTTAATTTATTCTATCACCATAGATTAAATTAAATATACTTAACTTATTATTACAATTATGCCATTTACTTCTTAAATAATTATTTTTCCTTTTATGGTGTGACCCTTTAGGTTCTCCATATTAAACCGGTTATGAATAAATCAATTAGAACAATTCTAATCTTATTTAAATAAATAAATTAAAATATTAATTTATTTAAATAAATAATATTTATTCTACAATAGGGATAAACCTCCCTAGCGATCAACGACTTTCCAGATAATATAGATTTCAACATTAATCATAAAAGAACCTTTGAGTAAATAGTTACCATACAATTCAATCCTTCCACCACACAATGTCTCAATTAAATATAAGACATGAAATTACTGTCAAGTCTTATTTTATTTAATTATATGTATTTCGATCCTTAAATGCATAATTCCAAATAATGCAAATTAGAAACTCATTTCTAATTTCATTCTCGCCTTAACCAAGGACTCTTGGGTTGTCATTTATCGAATTACATAGACATTTCTCTTTTTTTACTGTAAGTGGTATATTCTTTTATTGATCATACATTATCTCCATGTATAAACTTATTATACCCAAGCATACCCTTTGATGTAAGACCCCGAATTTTATGAAATAAAAGTATTCAATTTTTCTTATAATTATAATTCAGTAAATGGTTAAATTAATAAAAAGTTAAAGTTAAGGGTGATATATGAAATTTTTTCAAAAATACATGAGTGGTTATAAAATATTCATTGTTGTTTAGGGAATATTCGTTTGGTCGTGGAATATTCTTTCCATTGGGGAATATTTGTACGACTACAAGTGACCATTTATGGGCCCCATAATGTAATAAGCATGTGGGATGAAGAAAAAGACAAATTAAAGTTTTATAAATAACGGCATAGTTCTTACCGTTATCTATCATTGAATACCCTTGGTTAAAACACACTAATCGCGTTGTTGAACAAAGAAGACACGATATTGCACCAATTATTGATTCTTACGTAAGAAGGCACTTACTCAATAATGGTTACGATGAATTAATGCTCGTTATTTTATTGATTCAATAATTGCCGTTGATATTTTATATTATTGTTGGTCAATAATTGTCACTGCATAATATTTCCCATTATCAGATCAATAATTCATATTATTTGAATAATATTATTAGATAGCATTATTGACAATGTCTAGAAAGTTCTGTCAAGGAGAGGTTTGGTCACCTAATTGCTTGCCAAGAAGGAGAAATTCTTATTGGAAAGCCCTTCTTTCTGTAAACTTCCTAATTGTCATTATTGTGATTCTCATAATATTATTTGTGAATAATTAATTATTGATTTATATGATGAGAAAATATTAATTTTATGTGGATATAGATGGAGAAAATTTTTAATGTGACAATTGTTAAAAATTAATATTTTATCTTTTTTGATAAAATAATATTTTATTATATTATAATATTGGTGATATTTTTACAATGAATGTGGGATATATGAGTATATGAGAATAAAGAGTATTTTTGTTGCATTAAATGATTAACACATGTTTTGTGTGTCGGTGGACCCCATTTCTTGTTGAAATTTGATTATAGCTTTATAAAATCGCCTGGCTTATGGATTTCGATCAATTTACGCTTGGAATTTGGAAAACTTTCTTCTGCAAAGTTGTAGAGAATTAAATTTCCTATAAAAAAACGCAAGATTCGAATTTTCTGACAAAATGACTATTTATTATGAATTATTGAAGTTCCGAAGCTCCGAAATAGTTAATTTTTGAAGTTTTAATTATGTTAAATAAGAAAAAAGCGTTTTTAAAAAGTTTTGTGAGGTAGGGCTACTTGTGTTGAATGCTTTGAATTCAGTTGATAAAAGTGTGAATAAGAATTTAATAAATATATATTAATATTTTATTAAATTTTCTGCTTTGGTGTTCTAAGCATTTTCCTATAAATAGGGTGCTTAGGTTACAATTGAAAATCACACCAGAAACTGAAGTTTTCTCTCTACTTCTCTCTCTATATTGTCGAGTGTATTCTTGTGAGTATTTTGATATCTTGAGTGTTCTTTATATCGGTGCAAAAGTTCGCTTTAACGTTATTCCAAATGTAAGATCTTTTTTTTTTGAGGTAAGGGATATAAGAGATTTTTAAGGGTGATTATGTTTTTTAGTTTTGTATTTTTCCGAACCTTCAAAAATTTTGGAAAAATTTGAAATGATATTTTGATGAGTTTTGTAGATTGTGTCCAAAAATGACGATTTTTGGATGTATTGATTAGGTGTTTGAAATTTGAAATGATATTATGATGAGTTTTGTATTGATTCTTATGTAAGAAGACACTACTCAATAATTGTTCACAGAATTATTGCTCAAAGATTTATATTTTATTGATTCAATAATTGTTGTAGATTGATATTTTATATTACTTGTTGTTTCAATAATTGTCACTACACAAGATTTTCCATTATCGAGAGCAATAATTCATATTATTTGAATAATATTATTAGATAGCATTATTGGAAATGTCTAGAAAGTTCATCGAGGAGAGGTTTGGTCACCTAATCATACCAAAGAAGGAGAAATTCTTATTGAAAGCCCCTCTTCCTGGAACCGCACAGTTGTCAATATTGTGATTATGTAATATAATTTGTGAATAATTAATTATTGATTTTTATGATGAGGAAAGTATTCATTTTATGTGGATATAGATGGAGAAAATTTTTAATGTGACAATTGTTGAAAATTAATATTTTATCTTTTTCTGATAAAATAATTCAATTAAATATATTATTTTAATAATATATTAATGATAATATTTTTACGATGAATGTGGGATATATGAGTATATGTGGAGAAGTATTTTGTTACCAAAAATATTTAAAGCATTTTTTATGTGTCGGTGGACCCCATTTCTTGACTGAAAATTGATTATAGCCTGTAAAATCGTCCGTTTGTGGATTTCGGTCAATTTTTGTTTGGAATTTGGAAAAACTTGCTTCTGCAAAGTTGTAGAAAATTGAATTTCCTATAAAATATGCGTGATTCGATTTTTTTGGCAAAAGGGCTATTTATTATGAATTATTAAAGTTCCGAAGCACCGAAATAATTGATTTTTGGAAGTTTAAAATAATTTAAATAACAAAAACGTTTTTACATTTTGTTTCCCTCATTTAACATGTGTTAGGGCTGAGTTCGATGTTGAGAGCATACGTGATGAAGTCTTGGAAAAAAATATAATATTATTATTTTAATAAATTTTACGCTTTGGTGTTCAGCGGCTTCCTATAAATAAGGTGCTTAGGTTATAATTGAAAATCACACCGTAAACTCAAGTTTTTCTCTCTATATTATCAAGTTTATTCTTGTGAGTATTTTGAGTATACTTTGAGTATTGCTATATACTGGTGCAAGTTCGCTTCAACGTTATTCCAAATGTAAGCATCGCTTTTTTGAGGTAAAGGGATAATAAAGGATTTTAAGGGTTATTATTTCGAAATTCTTCTGAACCTTCAAAATTCTGAAAAAATTTGAAATGATAATTTGATGAGTTTTGTTGATTGTGTCCAAAATGGCGATTTTGGATGTATAGATTAGAGTTATGAATTTTATGAGAAAAGACTATTTTAAAAGTAACTACTTATAACTCCTTGTCATTAACTCCAAAATTGATGAAATTTTATTGTGAGTACATCTATATAATATCAAGATATCTGTAAATTTAGAATTTTTGGATAAAAGTACAATTTATGATAAATGTCTCGAATATTCTATTGGTTTTGGCCATGTGAAAAATAGTAAATGAATTTTAAAAATTTTGAGAAAAATATATATTCAATATGGGACTATATTCTTCTAAATCCCGTAAAAGAAATATTTTTAAAGCGATTTGGTATTTTTCATGAAAATGTTCTAGTTATGAGTAAATGAATTAAATATGTTATGTGAATTAAGAAAATTGGAAAATATGATTTTATGACTTGAGAATTATATATGAGATATATGCAGATTTTTGATGAGGGTTTTGGCTATTGGTGATGAGATCTTATGAGGTTGGCATTTTAAGATGATTAAATGCATTTATTAGTAAAGTGTAAACAATTAAAATAAATTATTTATAAGTTTAAGAAATGATTAAAATATTGTGGTAGTATTAATAATATTAGATTATGAGATTATTAAGTGATTTATAACATTTTGATTAAGTTGTTATGAAATCATTAATTTATGAATCTTACTCTTGAGATTAAATCTATATGTTGATTATATTGTTTTTATATAACATTCTTATAACCCTAATGATGATATTTTTCTTTGACTTGAGTGTAAAGATGGATAGATTATTGGTATGATCGTGATTATAGGTTCTCTTTGGCCAAGAAAGGTGCAAAGTTGAATTGTTGATTTGTATATGATCATGACCATTGAATTTATAATTGAATATCTTTAGCATAAGTGCAAAGGTGAATTGATCAACATATATGGTTATAATTATGGTTTATATAAATTACAAATGATTATGTATTTCTTTGAGATATTAATATCTTTGGTCCGTAAAGGCAAAGATGACTTGTTGATGAATATCTTTGGCTCAGTAGTCTGAAGATGAATTGTTGATGAATATCTTTGGGTCGTAGTGCAAAGATGACTTTTGAGTTGAATATCTTTGGCTTGTAGTGCAAAGATGACTTGTTGATGAATATCTTTGCTTTGTAGTGCAAAAGATGACTTGTTGATGAATATCTTTGGTAGTAGTGCAAAAGATGAATTTATTAAGAGGATTATGAACATAAACCGTGATTTGGTATAACCATAATCTTTGATGTTTCGGTGATGAAAATTATCTTTGTCTGGATGAGAAAAGGAATTTAGAACTACAATTACGATTATGAGTTATACATGTGATTGTGGGCGAGGAATTGTTGATTGGTGTCACGAGGATAAAACATTGTTGGTGGACTTTTAACATGGAGAAGATAATAGACTTTATAGTCTATTTGACTCTTCTAATGGATTGCTTCGTTCACGTAACTATGGTTGAAAAGTTTTATCATCTACCATATGTTCTAAATCTCCGATTTATTCTTTGTTGAAGGCTATTGATAATTTATTTATCTTTAGTCATGATATTCTTTCTCGAAGTTAGTTGTGCTTCACCTTTTCTTCACAATTCCTTTCTGTGTAATAAAAGTGTAAATTTGGGTCGAAAGCGGGGAATAACAAGGGAATAGATCGGTGGTCTATAAATGTTGAAGGTGAGGTGAATTTAACTTGGAAGGTGTTTTTCCACTATCATACAAGATGTCTAATGACATACAACCTCGTGTCATCATAAGATGTGGTCAGGTTGTCATCCACTTGCCTTTGAGTATATCTACCAAAGACTATCTATATGATCTTGGAGTCTATTTGAAATATAACCTCAATTAGAGACAAATGGAGATAATGATATGTCGAGAGAAGACTCATCATTGGGAAGAATATGATAGTAATCTTCTCGCTTTTTCTTTCGGGGTCTATTGGGTCAACCAAGGATAATTACATGGCCATATGATATCTACCATAACCTGTAGACATGGCCTCCCATGTATACGAAGGTTTCTTGAGCACTTTCCAAAGATTTTAATTTCTAAAACAGCTTTTCGACTATACCTTTATGTAAAGGTGTCATTATGAGGTGCTATCCACGGTTGGGACATGAGTCATGCAATTGATATATATTTGTATCCAAACTCACAAAGATATGTGTTGTTGTATTTTGCACGACAATTGTTGTAATAAAGTTGTAGTTATTTTTTGTACTATGTATTTGGCGACTCGAGAATGGGTTGGATGGAATAGACCTATTTTGGGAATCACATTCTGATTGGTATCGAGCTATAAGTAAAGAGCCCCGAGCCTCTCGGCCGGTGACTTCTCATTGATGGGGAATGCACCGTAGTCGGACTCTCCGTAGGGACGCTTGCTCATCTAAGTGGCAAACCGATAGGTATCAATGTGAGGTCTTGACCACAAGTTGGTGTCTAAAGTTACATTTGGTATCGAGCTTAGGGATATGATCTCCAAGCGGAGATCGGAGAATAGAACTAGGAGGGAGAGATGAGTAAATCCATCGTTAGTGTGTCTACTAAGCTTATTTGTTGGTCGGTCATAATATCGGGATATTATGTGATATGTTAATTTGTTCAATTAACCCTTGTTTTGAAGCTGTATTCTAGAATGATATCTGAAATACAGGAGATGAGCATTGGAGAAATTATGATGACAGGGAAGATAGAATCAAAATGAAAGCAAGTATTCTCAACTCTTTGAAATACAGTACGTAAATTTTGGGGACGAAATTTCATAAGGAGGGAGATTGTAAGACCACAAATTTTATGAAATAAAAGTATTCAATTTTTCTTATAATTACAATTCAAGAAATGGTTAAATTGATAAAAGTTAAAGTTAAGGGTGATATATGAAATTTTTTTCAAAAATACGCAAGTGGGCTATAAAATATTCATTGTTGTTTGAGAATATTCGTTTGGTCGTAGAATATTCTTTTTGCTTTGAATAACTGCATTTACTACATGCGACCTTGTGTGGGCCCCATAACGTAAAAAGCGATTGAATGAAGAAAACGACAAATATAAGTTGTTTATAAATGACCCAGGCGTAGTTGTTACAGATAATCTTTGTTAAAATACTAAATGGTTAAAACACAAGAAGACATTTCGGATTGCACCAATTATTGATTCTTACGTAAGAAGACACTACTCAATAATTGTTACGATGAATTATCGCTCAAAGATTTTATTTTATTGATTCAATAATTGTTGCATTGATATTTTATATTATTGTTGTTTCATAATTGTCACTACACAATATTTTCCATTATCGAAGAATAATAATTCATATTATTTGAATAATATTATTAGATAGCATTATTGGAAATGTCTAGAAAGTTCTCATCGAGGAGAGGTTTGGTCACCTAATCACTTGGCAAGAAGGAGAAATTCTTATTGAAAGCCCTCTTTCCTTTCACCTGCTGCACAGGTTGTCAATATTGTGATTATGTAATATTATTTGTGAATAATTAATTATTGATTTTTATGATAAGAAAAATATTCATTTTATGTGGATATAGATGGAGAAAATTTTTAATGTGACAATTGTTGAAAATTAATATTTTATCTTTTTCGATAAAATAATTGAATTAAATATATTATTTTAATAATATATTAATGATGATATTTTTACGATGAATGTGGGATATATGAGTATATGTGGAGGAGGAGTATTTTGTTACCAAAAATATTTAAAGCATGTTTTATGTGTTTGCGACCCCATTTCTTGATCGAAAATTTGATTATAAACAGTAAAATCGTCTGTTTGTGGATTTCTTTATCAATTTTTGTTTGGAATTTGGAAAAACTTGCTTCTGCAAAGTTGTAGAAAATTGAATTTCCTATAAAATACGCGTGATTCGAATTTTTTGGCAAAAAGGCTATTTATTATGAATTATTGAAGTTCCGAAGCACCGAAATAATTGATTTTTGGAAGTTTAAAATAATTTAAATAACAAAAACATTTTTTACATTTTGTTTCCCTCATTTAACATGTGTTAGGGGCTGAGTTCTGATGTTGAGAGCATACGTATGAAGTCTTGGAAAAAAATATATATATTATTATTTTAATAAATTTTCGCTTTTGGTGTTCTAAGCGGTTTCCTATAAATAAGTCTTTAGGTTAAATTGAAAATCACACCGTAAAGTCTCAAGTTTTCTCTCTATATTATCGAGCGTATTCTTGTGAGTATTTTGAGTATACTTTGAGTATTGTTATACGGTGCAAGTTCGTTCAACGTTATTCCAGTCAGAAGTACTGCTCTTTTGAGGTAAGGGATAATAAGGGATTTTAAGGGTTATTATTTCGAAATTCTTCTGAACCTTCAAAAATTCTGAAAAAATTTGAAATGATAATTTGATGAGTTTTGTTGATTGTGTCCAAAAATGGCGATTTTTGGATGTATAGATTAGGAGTTATGAATTTTATGAGAAAAGACTATTTTAAAAGTAACTGCTTATAACTACTTGTGATTAACTCCAAAATTGAAATTTTTTTTTATTGTGAGTACATCTATATAATATCAGTATACCGTGTAAATTTTAGAATTTTTGGATAAAAGTACAATTTATGATAAATGTCTGAATATTCGGTGGTTTTGGCCATGTGAAAAATAGTAAATGAATTTTAAAAATTTTGAGAAAAATATATATTCAATATGGGACTATATTCTTCTAAATCCCAGAAAAGAAATATTTTTAAAACTGATTTGGTATTTTTCATGAAAATGTTCTAGTTATGAGTAAATGAATTAAATATGTTATGTGAATTAAGAAAATTGGAAAATATGATTTTATGGCTTGAGAATTATATATGAGATATATGCAGATTTTTGATGAGGATTTTGGCTATTGGTGATGAGATCTTATGAGGTTGGCATTTTAAGATGATTAAATACATTTATTAGTAAAGTGTAAACAATTAAAATAAATTGTTTATAAGTTTAAGAAATGATTAAAATATTGTGGTAGTATTAATAATATTAGATTATGAGATTATTAAGTGATTTATAATATTTTGATTAAGTTGTTATGAAATCATTGATTTATGAATCTTACACTTGAGATTAAATCTATATGTTGATTATATTGTTTTTATATAACATTCTTATAACCCTAATGATGATATTTCTCTTTGAGTTGAGTGTAAAGATGGATAGATTATTGGTATGATCGTGACTATAGGTTCTCTTTGGCCAGTAGTGCAAAGTTGAATTGTTGACTGGTATGATCATGACCATTGAATTTATAATTGAATATCTTTAGCTTAAGTGCAAAGGTGAATTGATCAATATATATGGTTATAATTATGGTTTATATAAATTCTGAAATGATTATGTATTTCTTTGAAATATGAATATCTTTAATCCGTAGAATAAGTCTGAAGATGACTTGTTGATGAATATCTTTGGCAGAAGGTAGTGCAAGAGATGAATTGTTGATGAATATCTTTGGGTCGTAGTGCAAAGATGACCAGTAGTTGAATATCTTTGGCCCAGAAGTGCAAAGATGACTTGTTGATGAATATCTTTGGTAGTAATGCAAAGATGAATTTATTAGTAGGATTATGAACATAAACCGTGATTTGGTATAACCATAATCTTTGATGTTTCGTGTGATGAAAATTATCTTTGTCCCGGATGAGAAAAGAATTTAGAACTACAATTACGATTATGAGTTATACATGTGATTGTGGATGAAATTGTTGATTGGTGTCACGAGGATAAAACATTGTTGGTGGACTTTTAACATGGAGAAGATAATAGACTTTATAGTCTATTTGACTCTTCTAATGGATTGCTCGTTCACCGCAACTATGGTTGAAAAGTTTTATCATCTACCATATGTTCTAAATCTCCGATTTATTATTTGTTGAAGGCTATTAATAATTTATTTATCTTTAGTCATGATATTCTTTCTCGAAGCTAGTTGTCTTTCCCTTTTTGCTTCACAATTCCTTTCGGTGTAATAAAAGTGTAAATTTGGAATCGGCGAAATAACAAGGAATAGAATCGGTGGTCTATAGATGTTGAGGTGAGGTGAATTTAACTTTCGGAAGGTGTTTTGCCACCATCATATAAGATGTCTAATGGCATACAACCTCGTGTCATCATAAGACAGGTTGTCTTTATCCACTTGCTTGAGTATTTCTACCAAAGACTATCTATATGATCTTGGAGTCTATTTGAAATATAACTCTCAATTAGAGACAAGTGGAGATAATGATATGTCGAGAGAAGACTCATCGCTGGGAAGAATATGATAGTAATCTTCTCGTTTTTCTTTGGGGTCTATTAGGTCAACCAAGGATAATTACGTGGCCATATGATATCTATAATAACCTGGACGCATGGCCTCCCATGTATACGAAGGTTTCTCGAGCACTTCCCAAAGATTCTAATTTCTAAAACAGCTTTCGACTATACCTTTATGTAAGGTGTCATTATGAGGTGTCTTTGTCCACGGTTGGGACATGAGTCACAGATTGATATATATATTTGTATCCAAACTCACAAAGATATGTGTTGTTGTATTTTGTCACGACAATTGTTGTAATAAAGTTGTAGTTATTTTTTCTACTATGTATTTGGCGCGACTCGAAATGGGTTGGATGGAATGGACCTATTTTGGGGGCGTCGTATTTGGTATCGAGCTTAGGGATATGGTCTCTCAAGCGAGATCGGGGAATATAACTAGGAGGAAGAGATGAGTAAATCTTTACGCTAGTGTGTCTACTAAGCTTAATTGTTGGTCGATCGTAATATACGGATATTATGTGATATGTTAATTTGCTTAATTAACCCTTGTTTTATAAGCGATTTTGAGAATGGCAGCTGAGAATGCTAACAATGGAGTGAGTGAGACTATGGGGATACCTCTAATCACTAACCACGATAATGTGATGTCAGACGAAGAAGGAATTAGAGATATCCATGTGGTGAGTGAAGAATTAATAGTTGCACCCGAGATAGTCGCAGAGGTAACAGCTGAGAGTGAGGAAGAAGATGAAGAAGAGGTACCTGAGGAGAGTATATTAGAGGTATTATATGATCAAAATGTAGAATTTCAAAATCGTATTCATGAGTTAGAAGAAGCGAAGAATTGAAGAAGGCGGTGATTAAATGGAACAAAAAGGATCTGACAATTCAAGCTTGTGTTACCCGATATGTGATGCTTGAACAAAAGCATTCTTTGGCGAGAGTATAAGATGATAAAGATGGAATCTGAAATGAAAAGAAGAAAAAAAGCGAACGAGTGAGAATAAGTGATCGTGGGCAAAAGCCGCATCGACACGTGGATATTATGGAAAGAGATGTCCGATCTAAGAAGGCTAAAATAGATGATATGAATTTCTCTTTTGGAAAGCAATTGGGAGAACCCAACATCGAGTTTTGAATTACCTGTGCATGAGCGGTCAACTGAATTTGATATGGATCGAAGATTGATGATTCAGGATCATGAATCGAGAATCTGAAAGCGATTCGGGGAGGAATATGCCTATATAAGAAAGTATGTTCCAACGGTAGTGATGGCGCCAAATCTTGCCCCAGAACAAGTCAAAGCCAAAGTAGTTCGAGGGATAAGCGGTTGTCATGACTTCCCAACAAGTAAGGAACCCAAATGAAGTTATCACGGGAGATGAAGCGATGGAGAAATCATGATGACCGGGAGATAGAACACGAAATGAAAGCAAGGTATTCTCAACTTTTCGAAATATCGTGTACGTAAATTTCGGGGACGAAATTTCATAAGGAGGGAGATTGTAAGACCGAATTTTATGAAATAAAAGTATTCAATTTTTCTTATAATTATAATTCAATAAATGGTTAAATTAATAAAAAGTTAAAGTTAAGGGTGATATATGAAATTTTTTTCAAAAATACGCAAGTGGTTATAAAATATTCATTGTTGTCGGGGAATATTCGTTTGGTCGTGGAATATTCTTTCTGTTGGGGAATATTTGTACGACGGCGCAGCCATTTGTGGGCCCATAACAGAATAACTATCGGATGAAGAAAAAGACAAATTAAAGTTTTTATAAATAACGGCATAGTTGTTACCGTTAATACTTTGTTGGAATACCCGGTGGTTAAAACACACAAATACGCATTGTTGAACAGTAGCACACGATATTGCACCAATTATTGATTCTTACGTAAGAAGACACTACTCAATAATGGTTACAGTAATTACTGTTCAGTATTTTATTGATTCAATAATTGCCGCGTTGATATTTTATATTATTGTTGCTCAATAATTGTCACTGCATAATATTTCCCATTATCAGATCAATAATTCATATTATTTGAATAATATTATTAGATAGCATTATTGGCAATGTCTAGAAAATTCTGTTAAGGAGAGGTTTGGTCACCTAATTGCGCGCCAGTAAGGAGATATTCTTATTGGAAAACCTCCTCTTTCCTGGGAACTGCCTGGTTGTCATTATTGTGATTCTGTAATATTATTTATGAGTAATTAATTATTAATGAGGAAAATATTGATTTTATGTGGATATAGATGGAGAAAATTTTTAATGTGACAATTGTTAAAAATTGATATTTTATCTTTTTTGATAAAATAATATTTTATTATATTATAATAATGGTGATATTTTTACAATGAATGTGGGATATATGAGTATATGAGAAGAAAGAGTATTTTTGTTGCATTAAATGATTAACACATGTTTTATGTGTCGGTGGACCCCATTTCTTGACTGAAATTTGATTATAGCCTATAAAATCGCCCGTTTATGGATTTCGATTAATTTCTGTTTGGAATTTGGAAAAATCCCCATACAAGTAATGCCTCCAAATTTTAAGTGCGAAAACAACATCCAGCTATTTGTATCATCCACAACAGTAGACCATTGATATTGGTATAGTTTCAACTACTCCAATTAGTATTTTTGAATTGTATCCATTTTTGCTCTGAGAACCCTTAATTTTCCGTGCTCCGGCCATTACTCTGTTACATGATGTTTTCATCGAGACTCAGTATAATGTATGTACGTCATTTAGTATTTCTTTACACATCACAATGTTTCGAGTACAACTATAAAGGATAAGAAAATGAAATCTAAAAATCAATTATAGATTTTTTCAATCATATATTAACTGTATTTTAACCTTATTCTTGATATTATATTTCTAATTAATTTGGTAGTATAATAATTAGATTTATCTTCATTAAGTTAGTTTTATTTTATTTCTTGTTTTACTTTTTCTTTCTTTTTATCTACATTCGTAATTTTTCAAACGTACCTCACAATCTAATAATTTACACTTGGTTTTTGAAACTTTTTTTTATAAAAAATGGTAGACCTTTTATGAAAAAACTTTCTTTACTCTATGATATATATATATATACCTTTTTATTTTACATATCATGCTCACCTTTTTTAATGACGGATTAGGCGACGATTAGATTAAAATCGCTATATCGTAGAAGCGCCATATTAACTTTTAGCGACGAAACAACATATATAGCAAAATGAGAACCAAATCGCTTTGGTCCATTGCTAAAGGGGGTATGCAAGGTATGTAGGATCAAGGGGTAAACCTTTGATCCTTTCCGTATGTGTGTGATATATATGTGACGCCCCCAAAATAGGTATACATCACCCATCTTGAGTCGCCAAATACATGGTACAAAATTCAAATACAACTTAATAATATAAATTGTATAAAAATACGACAAAACGTAAATCGAGAGTTTAATAAGAATATTGTCATCTAGACAATATCCACACTCAAAAGAGTCCTCTTTATATTTATTTTCACACTATTTAACGTAATAGTGAGGACTACTAATACTATCATCGGACCGAGTCAATTAGTTCCCCAGACTAGTCCAAGCTACGTTCTCATTTCACGAGAAAAGTGAAAAAAAGGGTGAGCTCAACTAGCCCGAAGAAATATTATGACTAAGATAAAGTAGAATAAATTATCATTAGTCTTCAACAGTGTTAAACTGATAAAATATAACAAACATTAAGTTTAACTGCAGCGGAACAAGCAATCCATTAAAAGAGTCAAGTAGAGAATAAAATCTACTATCTTTTATGATTTAAAAGATTTTTCATCACTTTTATCGCTAAGACTCAGCTTAATAAATAATGCACATCATCCATGCACTACGGCCAAGGATATTCATCAGTATCACAACCACAAATTATCCATGCACTACGGCCAAGGATATTCGTGTATTCATCAATGGTCATGATCATGCCAACAACTGTCCATCAATGCACTACGGGCCAATGAGGACTTTTTCTACATCATTTATAATATTACGGTCATGATTACACCGAATAATCTCTGGTCATAATCATACCAAGTCCATCTATTCACTACAGGCCACAGATGACTTTCAACATAATATAAACATGAGGATGATGAGAATGATATAAGAATTCAATAAAACAAGTTCAAGAATTAATTTATCCAGGAACTAATAACGTCCAAATTGTCAACATGATACTTCTTTGTAGAGTAAAACTAAAGAATGCTCAGAAGAATATTTCCATGAAAAGATACTGGATGAAGCGCAAATATCAGGGATATTCCACTAATTTCATGGAGTATAGAAGTCAAAACTTTAACCAACCGAGTATAATAAAGAATGGGATAACAAAAGAAATCACTTAGCATGCGATAAGCCTTACAGACGGGTTATTCTAACGAATAATAAATAATAGAACCGTCGTCATGCATGAACGCACGAGAACGAATATTCCAACAGAATAATAAATAATGGAACGGTCATGCGTAAGCGCACGCACGTGATGTTCCAATGAATAATAAATAACGGAACCCGGTCATGCGTAACGCATAATCGGCAAGATGTTCCAGCGTAATAATAAAATTGAATAACGAAAGAATTTCACCATGTATGCGGTACTTGCGCATGACGGAGTTATTCCAACATAATGATAAAGAATGGAATAACATAAGAATTTCACCAAGTAGAGGGTAGCCCGCGTATACAGGTTATTCCAACAGAATAATAAATAATGGAATAACAGAAGTTCTCTTCATGAATAAGAAATAAATAATACCCCTTACCTTCGTAGGAAATTGGATACCGCAATATTGTAGTAACAGAAGATTCTTCTTCTTTCTCTCTTATTCTCTTTATTCTTTCTCGCTCTATAGCTTTAGTGAATTCGTGAAAAAATAATGAAGGAATGAGCTTCTATTTATAAGCTTGGTAGAGTAATGGTAAAATAGTCTTTTCGCCATAATTTATGACATCATCGCTTACATCATCGATCATATGACATCATTGCTTACATCATCGATCAAATGACATCATTGCTTACATCATCCTTCCGATGACATCATTGCGTACCTCATCATTCCGATGACATCATCACTTACATAATCAGAATTCATATTATTCTCTTCCACCTCATTTTACTTTTATACCATGAATTTACGATAATAATGTTACCATTCAAATTATAAAAAAACATACTATCATATAATCACATCATACTACTATAATATAATATTATAATAATATATTTAAATGAATTATTGATTTGATAATTTGAAATCTTGTATAATGACAATTATTGAATCAAAAATATCAACGTAGCAATTATTGAATCAATAAAATATTAAACGATAATTATCGTAACAATTATTGAGTAGTGCCTTATACACGTAAGAATCAATAATTCAAAAAATCTTTATGCAACACCGTAGTAATTTCTTGTCAACAACGCGATATTCTTGTATTTTAACCACTAGGTATTCCAACAGTGTTAACGGTAACACTTCCGCCGTTATTTTTATAAAAATATTTTTGTCATTTTTTAACTCCAACAATAATTCCGTTGTGGGGTCCACTAATGATTGTTTCGTCGTACAAATATTTCCCGACAAAAAGAATATTCCCCGACCAAACGAATATTTTATAACAACTTGCGTACTTTGCAAAATTTATAAATATTACCCACAACTATAACATTATATCAAATTTATTCCATAATATTTAAAAATAATATTTATAGAAAAATCATCTTTATTAAAAGTTGGGGTCTTCGACCTCCCTTCTTATAAAATTTAGCCCCTCGAAATTGTGGTGCGACACGGTATGTCGAAAAGGTAAAGATATCTTGATTTCTTTCATATTCTAAATCCCAGGTCATTTCCTCAACATCGTGGTTTCTCCACAAAACTTTGACTTGAGGTATAACCTTGGAGCGTAGAATATGTTCCTTCTTATCCAAGATTTGAACATGAACCTCTTCATACGTCAAATCTTCAGCTATTTCGTCCGGTTCTAACTCAATAATGTGGTTCAGATCTTCCACATATTTACGTAACATGGATATGTAAAAAACGTTATGAACACGAGACATACTTGGCGGTAAGATGAGTCTATACACCACAGTTCCTACTCGATCGAGGATTAAAAATGGGCCAATGAATCGAGGATTGAGCTTTTCTCTCTTTCCAAATCTCATAACTCCTTTTCATGGAGCAACACATAACAACACATGATCTCCAATATCAAATTTCACGTCCTTTCGATGAAGATCAGCATAACTCTTTTGTCGATCTTGTGAGTTTTTATACGTTGCCGGATCGTTTGAATTTTTTCTCATACGTACCAACTCTGGTCCCAACAACGTTGCTTCACCCACCTCATCCTAGCATACTGGAGAACGACACTTTCTTCCATACAATGCTTGAATGGAGCCATGGCAATACTTAACGATAATCATTGTTGTTGTGAAAACTCCACCAATGGTAAGAACTTGTCCCAACTTCCCTTGAAGTCAAGGACACAGAGTCTTAATAAATCTTCAAGAGTTTGAATAGTCCTCTCTGATTGTCCATCCGTCTGAGGATTATATGCCGAACTAAATCGTAAGTCCGTGCCCATAGCTTTTTGCAAACTAACCCAAAATCGTGAAGTGAATCTTTGGTCTCGATCAGAAACTATGGATACTAGCATACCATGCAGTCTTACAATCACGTTTATGTACATACGAGTAAGACGTTCAAGTGTATAAGTTTCTCGTATTGGTAAGAAATGAGCAGACTTGATCAATCTATCAATAATGACCCAAATTGCATCTATGCCTTGAGAAACCCTGGGAAGACCAGTAACGAAATCCATGGTAATGTGCTCCCACTTCCATTCTGGAATTTCAAGTGGTTGCAATGGACCTTTTGGTTCTTGATGCTCCACCTTGACTCGTTGACAAGTTAGACACCTTGAGATAAACAGCGCTATCTCTCTCTTCATATTGCTCCACCAAAATGTATGACGAAGATCACGATACATTTTGGTACTCCCAGGATGGATTGCAAGCGGTGTGTTGTGCGCCTCCATCATGATTTTATACTTTAACTCGTAGTCGTTAGAACACAAAGTCAGGAGTTGACTCGAAGTATTCCTTCTTCATAGATTCTTGCTTCCGGCGTAGCACCTTCTTGCACTTTCTTCCTCATACGCGTCGACTCCAAATCAGAAACTTGAAAGCGGCTTTAACTTTATCAATTAAAGTCGGTTCTACTCAGTATATTCACCATCATCACATGGGTCCTGGAGTTTTAACTCTATCTCCATCCTTTGCAAGTCACACAAAATGGGCCTTTCGTTATTAATATCACACTTCGTGATACTCGCGTATGATCTTACCTCAATGCGTCAACTACCACGCGTTATTTTTCGGGATGATATTGGATGGTATGATCATAATCTTTCAACAATTCAAGCCAACGTCGTTGATGCGTGTTGAGTTCCTTTTGAGTGAAGAAATATTTGAGGCTTTTATGATCCATAAAGATCTCCACTTTCTCCCATACAAGTAATGCCTCCAATTTTAAGTCTGAAAATAACATACTTACTCTAGATCATGAGTAGGATAATTCCTCTCATATTCTTTGAGTTGTCGAGAGGCATAAACTATGACTTTCCCATGTTGCATGAGAACACATCCTAACCCTTTGCCCGAAGCATCACTATAGATGACAAATCCTCCGAAGCTAGATGGTATTGTCGAGCAGTCTTTGAAATGAGTCTCTCTTGAGTTCTTGAAAACTCTTCTCACATTCCTCGTTCCAACCAAATTTTGTATCTTTCAGAATCATCTGAGTTAATGGAGTAGCGATACGAGAAAACCCTTTTACGAATCTCCGATAATAACCAACTAAGCCGAGAAAGCTACGTACTTCGATCACTGATTTAGGTTGCTCCCAGCTTTGAATAGCTTCAATCTTTTCTGGGTCAACAGATATTCCATTGCTTGATACTACGTGCCCAAGGAATGCTACTTCCTCAAGCCAGAACTCGCATTTCTTCAACTTGGCATAAAGCTTATATTCACGAAGCTTTTGGAGTATCAGCCTCAAGTGTTGCTCATGATCTTCACGGCTTTTGAAATAAATAAGGATGTCATCAATAAAGACGACCACAAAGTGATCCAAATATTCCTTGAATACTCGGTTCATCATATCCATGAAAGCAGTAGGAGCATTAGTCAATCCAAAAGACATGACTAGGAATTCATTATGCGTCATCTGGTTACGAAATCATCTTTGGAATGTCATCGGTTCTAATCTTCAATTGGTGAAATTCAGAACGAAGATCAATCTTTGAAAATAATTTTGCTCCTTGTAACTGGTCAAACAGGTCATCAATACGTGGCAATGGGTACTTATTTTTTATGGTGACATGATTCAACTCCCGATAATCAATACAAAGTCGCATACTCCCTCTTTCTTTTTTCACGAATAGAACAGGAGCACCCCAGAGAAAGTACTTGGGGCGAATAACGCATGATGTCTAACAATTTCCACAGTTGGGTCTTTAACTCCTGAAGTTCAATAAGAGCCATTCGATATGGGGCTTTGGAAATGGGTTTTGTACCGGGTTCAAGGTCGATACAAAATTCAATTTCATGCTCTAGGGTTAGGCCAGGAAGTTCTTCAGGGAATACGTCAGGAAATTTATTAACAATAGAAATATCATTCAAAATTGACGTATTTTTGTTTAGATCTGTGACATGAGCTAAGAAAGCTTGACATCCGTTTTTTAATAAATGAATAACTTTATGGCTTGAGATGACAGTGATTGATTTTAATGGTTTGGTTGCTTAAATTCGCATAATAGGTTGGTTAGGAATATGAAAGCTAACAACCTTACGAAAATAATCAATTTTTGCATGATGAGTGGTTAACCAATCAATCCCTAGATTTACGTTAAATGCAAGTATTTTCAATGAAATAAGATCGACAGGTAATGTGTGGGTACCGATTTGAACCAAACAAGACTTATAAACAGTGGATGTAATGAAGGTTTTAGCCAGGGATCATATCCCTAAGCTTTGATACCAACTGTGACTCCCCCAAAATAGGTATACATCACCTATTCTGAGTCGCCAAATACATGGTATAAATTCAAATACAATCTTAAATATACAATATGAGCTGTGAGTTTTAATACAAATATGGTCTTCTAGACAGTATTCAAACTCAAAATAAGTCCTTAATACATTTATTATCACACTATTTCATATAATATTGAGGACTACTAATGCTATCATCTGGACCGTCACTCCGTTCCCCGACTAGTCCCTGCTACGTTCTCATTTCCTGAAGAGAACAATGAAAGAAAAAGAGTGAGCTCAACTAGCCCAGTAAGAAATATAATGGCTAAGATAATGCAGAATAAATTATCGTTAGCCATCAACAGTGTTAAACTGATAAAATATAACAAATATCAAGTTTAACTACAACGGAATAAGTAATCCATTAGAAGAGTCAAGTAAAGAATAAAATCTATTATCTTCTATGATTTAAAAGGTTTTTCATCACTTTTATCGCTGAGACTCAGCTTATTAAATAAACCACGTCATCTTTGCACTACGACCAAGGATATTCATTAGTATCACGACCACAAATTATCCATGCATTACGGGCCAAGAATATTCGTGTTTTCATCAATGGTCATGATCATGCCAACAACTGTCCATCAATGCACTACGGGCCAATGAGGACTTTTACCACATCATTTGTAACATTACGGTCGCCATATATACCGAATAATCCCTGGTCATAATCATACCAAGTCCATCTATGCACTACAGGCCACAGATGACTTTCAACATAATATCAACATGAGGATGATGACAATGACATAATAATTCAATAAAACAAGTTCAAGAAATAAATTTTAAAGATTTATAAGTTAATTTATCCTGAACTCAAAAACGTCCAAATTATCAACATGATACTGCTTTGTGGAGTAAAATTCAAGAATACTCAGAAGAATATTTCCATGAAAAGATACTGGATGAAGTGCAAATATCAAGGATATTCTACTAATTTCATGGAGTATAGAAGCCAAAACTTTAACTAACTGAGTATAATAGAATATATGAAACTTCAAATAGATTTTCGCCCGCCATGCGGTAATCCACATAGACAGATCATTTTCACAATTTAATAAGGAATAAAAATACAAAGGATCATTCACCATGCATGTGGTAATCCACATAGACAGGTTATTCCAACAGAATAATAAAGAAAGGAATAACAGAAGAATTCACCATGCATGCGATAGGCCGCTATACAGACGAGTTATTCCCAATGAATAATAAAGAATGGAACCGAGTGTAATGCAAAATCCATGCATGACGAGGATATTCCAACGAGAATAATAAAGAATGGAATAAAAAGCAGAATTCACTAGGCATGCGATATATATCACATATACTGAGTTATTCAACGAATAATAAATAATGGAACCGAATCAGATGCGTAATACGCACAGACAGGATATACCAACAGAATAATAAAGAATGGAATAACAGAAGAATTTCATCATGTATGTAGTACTTCGCATAGACAGGTTATTCCAACATAATAATAAGAAATAGAATAACAATAGCTCTCTTCATGAAAATGAAAGAAATAATACCCCTTACCTTAGAATAAAATTTGGATCTTTGGAATAGAGAGGTAGCAGACTTCTCTTCTTCTTTCTCTCTATAATTTCTCTCTATAATAATTGCTCTATAACTTTAGTGAATTGGTGAGAAATGAAGGAATAATGAGCTTCTATTTATAGAAAAATATAGTTTCGATAATTGCACATTTTGGGGCTTGAAAAATTACAGTACAATCATGTGATTCTTTCATTTTTAACTTAGTCCTGCAAGTATTACCAAACTTGCACCACCTCCCCTAATATTAAATAATGTGAATCAATAGTTCAATCATGTGATTTAATAGTTATAATCATGTAAAAATACGAATTACAGTATAGTACCTCCATCTATACCTCCATTTTTAGCTTAGTCAAGCAAATATTACCAATCTTGCACCAACTCCCCTAATAGTAAATGAATGTGAGTCAATAATACACACATGTGAATAAATAGTTATAATCATGTAAATCAATAGCAATTAATTGCTCATTTATCCGATTAATTATCCGATTGGTCAATATAACCTCCAGACATCAATTATTATCGAAATAAATGTCGATTTTCACTAACACTGTAAGACCCCAAATAATTAATAAATGAAATTTAATTTCCTCTAATTATTATTTTGAAATAGTAAGGGTTGATGTGATTAATGTGGATAGTTATGGGTAAAATACGCAAATATTTCAAATTAAGCAAGTGGTTATAAAATATTCATTGTTGTCGGGGAATATTACGACGATCGTGGAATATTAAATCTTTGTCGGGGAATATTAAATGCGACGGAGTGAGCCGTAATGTGGAGCACCATAACGGATAGCGATTGGATGAAAAAACGACAAATATAAGTTGTTTAAAAATAACAGGCGTAGTAGTTATTCACAGATTATCTTGTTAAAATACTAAATTGGTTAAAACACGATGGCACGCAGTATTGCACCAATTATTGATTCTTACATAAGAAGGCACTACTCAATAATGGTTACAATAATTCTTTATTCGATATTTTATTTTATTGATTCAATAATTGTTGTGTTGATATTTTATATTACTGTTGTTTCAATAATTGTCACTACATAGTATTTTTTATTATCGAAGCAATAATTCATATTATCTGAATAATATTATTAGATAACATTATTGGCAATGTCTAGAAAATTTTATCTAAGGAGAGGTTTGAGTCACCTAATTGCTTGTAGCCAATGAAGGAGAAATTCTTATTAAGAAGCCCCATCTTTCCAGGGAGCGCACGGTTGTCGATCTTGTGATTACGTAATATTATTTGTGAATAATTAATTATTGATTCATATGATGAGAAAATATTGATTTTATGTGGATATAGATGGAAGAATTTTTAATGTGACAATTGTTGAAAAATTAAATTTTATCTTTTTACGATAAAATAATTCATTTAAATATATTATTATATTTTAATAATATAATAATGATGATATTTTCGATGAATGTGGGATATATGAGTATATGTGGAGGAGGAGTATTTTTGTTACCAAAATATTTAAAACATGTTTTTCATGTCGGTTGGACCCCATTTCTTGGTTGAAATTTGATTATAGTCTACTAAATTGTCCGTTTGTGGATTTGGTCAATTTACATTTTGGAATTTGAAAAACTTCCCTCTTAAAAGTTGTGAAAATTGAATTTCCTATAAAAATTGGCGAGATTGAATTTTTTAAACAAAAGGGCTATTTATTGTGAATTATTGAAGTTCCAAAGCTCAAAATAATTGATTTTGGAAGTTTTAATTGTTTTTAATAACAAAAAGCGGTTTTTTGTTTTTGTCATTATTGTGGGGCAACAAAAGGTGGCTGAATTCAGTTCTACAAAAGATGGCGTAGGAAAATTTAAATTATATAATAATATTATATTAAATTTTCTACTTTGAATGTTCTAAGCATTTTCACTATAAATAGGGTCTTGGGTTAGAATTGAAAATCACACGAAATGAAGTTTTCTCTCTATATTATCGGCGTATTCTTGTGAGTATTTTGAGTATACTTTGAGTATTGCTATACTGGTGCGAGTTCAAGTCATAGCCTTTATATCAGGTGTTTTTAATTTAGAAGTATAAATCTTTAGGTAAAAGGATATTATTTTTTTCGTAATGATATTATTTCTTCAATATCATTATCTTTGAAATATTGATCTGAAGTTTTTATCAAATTTGGAACTTTTGGTGTCGAGTTACTATTTACGTATCTGGCATTATTCACGTATATCTGATCTTATTCACGAATCTGACCTTGTTATCGAAAAATGAAAATTTTATTTTTAAGTCAAAATATCTATTGTGGATAGTAGTTTTGATTGTATCCATGTTTTGATCATTCTTGAATTTTACACCACTATGATTATTTTTGAGGTATTTTTGGGCGTGGATAAAACAAAGTCACGAATCCTTAATCCTTAATCCTTGTCATTTTGTTTCACTTGGATTCGTTTCTTTTATAAAAAAAAATATTTTTCATCATCCTCGATCTTAAATGATGATATTATTGAATATCTTTGGCCTTTAGTGCAAAGATGATTGATTCGATGAATATCTTTGGCACATAGTGCAAAGATGAATGATTTCGATGAATATCTTTGGCCGTAGTGCAAAGATGAGCAGTGTTTAGATGAACATGACCAACCGGTGGTGAATGTCCTTGGCTTTTGTAGTCTGAGGATGAATATATGATTCGGATATATATATTGATTGATGTTACGAGGATAAAAATATTGATGATGAATTTATTAAATTCATAGATATTAGTAGATTTCATCCTCTACGTAACTCTTACATGAATTAATATTTTCATTGCGAGTTTTGATTTAAAACTTGTTGTATATTGTATTCTATTAAATTTTTCCTGTTGAAGACTAACGATAATTTGTTGTATATTATCTTAGTCGTAATATTCTTTATGGGCTAGTTGAGCTCACCTTTTCCTTTTGTTCCATTTTTCTTCTCGAGGCGAGAATATAAGCGAGACGAGTCGGGGTATGGAATGAAAATTCTAGGAGAGTTGTTTAGTAGTCCTCACCATTGTTGTAAAATAATGTATCAATAATTATGATGAGAATTTATTTGTATGTGGATATTATGCAGATGGCAATATCTCGTATTTAAACTCAGCAGTTTACTATTGTAATAATAAAGTTGTAGTTGTTTTTACATGTAGTGTATATTGACAACTCGTAATGGGTGATGTAAACCTATTTTGGGGGTGTCTGATTTAGGTGGTGTTTTTCCCAACAACTCTCTCTATATATCTTGAAGTGAAGCAAATGCATGCATATCATCTTGAGCTTGACAAGGAGAGGTGTTGAGTCTTGAACATTTGAAGTTCGTCGATATGCAAATATCTCACCTGTTTCAACTATTTTATAGAAAAGGGCAAATCATTTCGACTTGACAAGGAGAGGGTATACCTATTTTGGGGATGTCACAGGTTGGTATCGAGCTTAGGGATATGATCTCAGCGGAGATCGGGGAATAGAACTAGGAGGGAGAGGCAGAGTAAATCCTTACATTGAGTGTCTACCTAAGCTTATTTGATAGTTAGTCGAGGTATATAGGGATATTATGTGATATATCGATTTCCTTAATTAACCCTTGTTTTTATGGCGGTATTTGAGAATGTCGTTGAGAATATTAACAATGGAAATGAGGCCAGTGGAGACGCGTGTACTCACCAACAAGGAGAACATACAGCGGTGACAATGTTCCTCCCATGAACAACACCAACGATCAAACGATGAACAGACGCAATGTTTAGAAGCTTTTTGCGATTCATGCAAAATCGACGAGGAGACTCGTGTTCAAAACATAGGAGAAATGATAGCAATTCACGGGTTATCCGCAATGAAGCATTCAAAGAGTTGGGACCACGAAATTTAAGGAAAGCGGATCCGATCATGCCAGCGAAACATGGGTCAAGCAAATTACTAAGATATTCGATGTCTTGGGATGCACGCGAGGAACGAAGGTTCCATTCGCCACCTTTATGTTAAAATGGCGAAGCGGACTCTTGGTGGAGTCGTAGGCGTACCCATCCGTACTTTTCGGCGTGTCTTGGGAGACATTTGAAACTATTTAATGACAAATACTTTCTGAAAGTGTTAGTCGTATGAAGGAAGTGGAGTTTATTAAACTGCGAGCGACAACATAGCGGTGTCTCGATGCGAGGCAAAGTTTGCGAGTTATCGAGTTTTTTACCTCATTTGGTGGAGAATGAGGAGCGTATAAGCGGATGTTTACGAGAGGTTTGAAACCCGCATCGTCGATATCTCATCTCTCATAAATTTTCTCTCTATTCGAGATGTTGTTAACGAGGGCTCGATTGTTAGAGCGAGATAACGATACTACTCGGCCAGAGGTACCACAATCGAGGATCATCTAGGAGATAACGATCAATAAAACAACAATAACCAGGTGGAGAAAGAAAAAGAGCGGACAAAATGGTAACCACTCGGTGGTAATCATGGCCATGAAAATAGAAGAAGAGTCAGGAGGAGATTTTAAAAGAGGAGATTCAACAACGACCGTATGAAGGCAGCGGTGCAGTGACAACTTGTTCCAAGGAGGAGAACGACCACCGGTCATATGATATAAATCACGGGAAAGAGGACATATCGATCCAAACCGCCTACTACAGTTCGGTATCTTATAATTGTGTAAATGAAGGACATATCGCTCGAGATTGCAGATAGCGAAACCTAGTTCAATGGACGGTGACTCAAAAGACTATCCCGAAAAGTTAAAGTCAATCGGTTCTGGAAGAAGCGTTTGTTGTATTTGGTCAAAATCGAGGAACCCAAACGAAGTGATCACGGGTAAATTATTTATAAATTCTTGTGAAGTTTATACTTTACTGAATCTGGTCTTACCCATTCATTTATCTCTCTATTGTGCTCAACGTTTAAACTTGACTTGGAGAAATTAGACTTTGACTATATCTGTGGAAACTCAGATTAGGAGAAACTTTCATCACATTCATTTGTTTATAAATCTTGTTTGATTCAAGTTGGCACCATCACCTTACACATTGACCTTATCTCTTTAAAGATACTTGCTTTTGATGTGATTTTAGGGATTGATTGGTTAACTACTCATCATACCAAAATTGATTGTTTTAAAAGGTTGTTAGCTTTTCGTATTCCTAAATAACTTTGTTATGCGAATTCAAGCAACTAAACCATTAAAATTAATCAACATCATATCTAATCATAAAGCTATTCGTTTATTAAAAAGCGGATGTCAATCTTTCTTAGCCCATGTTATGGATTTGAATAAAGACACGTCAAATTTGAATAATATTCTTGTTGTTATTGACTTTCACGGCGTATTTCTGAAGAACTTCCGGCTACCCCGAGCGTGAATTTGAATTCTTTATTGACCTTGAACTGATCTACAAGCCCATTTCTAAAACCCATATCGAATGGCTCTATTGAACTTGGGGAGTTAAAGGTCCAACTACGGAGTTGTTGGACATCGGTTTCATTAAATCTAGTACATCTCCTTAGGGTCTCTCTGTTTTATTAAGTAAAGAAGAAAGAAGCGGGAGTATCGACTTTATATTATTATCGGAATTGAACCATGTCACTATCAAGAATAGGTATCCTCTACCTCGTATTGATGACTGTTTGACCCGATTGCAAGGAACACAATTCTTTTCAAAGATCGATCTTAGATTACGGATATCATCGGTGAAGATTAGAATGAGGATATTCCAAAGCGCCTTGAGAACTCGAAGACGGGCATTATAAATTCTTAGTCATGTCTTTCGGATTGACTAATGCTCCTATGACTTTCGTGGATATGATGAACCAGTATTCAAGGAATATTTGGATCGATTCGTTGTTGTCTTTATTGATGACATCCTCATATATTCAAAAAGTCGTGAAGATCGTGAACACCATTTGAAATTTGGTACTACAAAGGCTTCGTGAAAATAAGTTATATGCCAAGTTAAAGAAATGTGAGTTACGGCTTGAGGAAGTAGCATTTCTTGGGCACGTGAGTGTCAAAACATAGAGTATCTGTTGACCCGCGAAGATTGAAGCAATACAAAGTTAGAACAATCAGAAGGCGGTGGTGAAGTCGTAGCTTTTTGGAGTCTGGTTGGTTATTATCGGAGATTAGTGGAAGGGTTTTCTCGAATCGCTACTCAGATTAACTCAGATTGACTCGGAAGGATACAAAATTCGTTTGGAGTGAAGAATGCGAGAAGAGTTTCCAAGAGCTTAAGAGGAGACTTATTTATTTTTGTTACAACAATACCATCTGGTTCGGATGGATTTGTTATCTCTGACGATGCTTGAGGCAAAGGGTTAGGATGTGTTCTCATGCAACATGGGAAAGTCATAGCCTATGCCTCATGACAACAAAGAATATGAGAGGAATTATCCTACTCATGATCTAGAATTAGCGGCGTGATCGTTTTCGTAAAAAGATCTGGAGCCTTATCTTTATGAGGAGAAAGTGGAGATATATTAGGACCATAAAAGCCTTAAATATTTCTTCACTCAAAAAGAACTTAACATGTCAATGGCGTGACGTTTGAAAGCTATTGAAAGACTACGACCACACTATTTAATACCATCACGGAAAAGCGAGCGTAGTAGGCGGCGCGTTGATGAAGATCGTATGCGAGAAACAAGTGCGATGATGTCAAGTATCTGCGTAGAGCCAACTTTAATAGAAAAAGTTAAGGTTGCTCAAGATCTTCCGGAGTTGATGCATATGAAGAAGAAAGTACAAGAAGGTGTTATTAGGGCGAGAATCGATGAAGAAGGAATACTTGAGTCCACTCTAGGCTTTGTGTTCTAACGACTCGATTTGAAGTACAAGATTATGATGGAGGCACACAATACACCATTTGCAATCCATCTGGAAGTACTAAAATGTATCGTGATCTTGACATACATTTTGGTGGAACAATATGAAGAGAGAGATTGCAAAGTTTATCTCAACATGTTTAACTTGTCAGGCGTGTAAAGGCGGAGCATCAAGTGCCTAAGGACCATTGCAACCACTTGAGATTACGAAATGGAAGTGGGAACACATTACCATGGATTTAAATTCTGGTCTTCCACGGTTTCTCAAGGCATAAATGCTATTTGGGTTATTGTTGATAGATTAACCAAGTCTGTGCATTTCTTGCCAATCTGGAGACTTATTCTCTTGAGCGTCTTCTTATTATGTATGTAAATGAGATTGTGAGGTTGCATGGTATGCGATATCTATAGTTTGGATCGTGACCCAAGATTCACTTCAAGATTTTGGGTTAGCTTGCAAAAAGCTATGGAGTGCAGTTACGATTGATTCGGCATACCATCCTCGAAGCGGACGGACAATCGAGAGAGGACCATTCAAACTCTTGAAGATTTATTAAGATCTGTGTCCTGAACTTCAAGGCGGTTGGGATAAGTATTTACCATTGGTGGAATTCTCCTACAATAACGATTATCGAGCAAGTATAGGTGTGGCCCCATTCGAAGCATTATATATGAATGAAAATGTCGCTTCCAGGTATGTTGGGGCGAGGTGGGTGAAGCAACATTATTGGGACCCGAGTTGAATACGTATGACCACGAAAAAGATCCAAATGATTAGACAACGCATCTGAAGCAGCACAGGATCGACAAAAGAGTTATGCGGATCTTCATCGAAAGGGCGTGGAGTTTAGCATAGGGGATCATGTATTTTTGGTTGTTACCCGTGGAAGGGAGTTATAAGATTTGGGAAGAGAGGAAAGCTCGATCCACGATTTATTGGTCCATTTCAAATTCTTGATAGAAAGTAGGAAATGTAGCCTATAGACTCGCTTTACCTCCAAGTATGTCTAAATGTTCATAATGTGTTTCACGTATCATGCTTAAATAATCGTGAAAGACCCGAACCACGTTATTGAGTTAGAAACCGGACGAGATAGTAGAAGACTTAACGTGTGAGGAGATACTGTCAAGATCTTGGATAGGAATGAGCATGTCCTACATGCGAAGGTCATACCACAAGTTAAAGTTTTGTGGAGGAACCATGCTATAGAAAATGACACAGGAATTGAAGCGGAAATGAAAGCGAGGTATCCTAACCTTTTCGAAACACCAGGTACGTATGTCAATTTCGAGGACGAAATTTCATAAGGTGGGGAGGTTATAAGACCCCAATTAATTAATAAATGAAATTTAATTTCCTCTAATTATTATTTTGAAAGTAAGGGTTGATGTGATTAATGTGGATAGTTATGGGTAAAATACGCAAATATTTCAAAATAAGCAAGTGGTTATAAAATATTCATTGTTGTTAGGGGAATATTAGTTTGGTGGTAAGAATATTAAATGCTTGTCGGGGAATATTAAATGCGACGACGGTGAGCCATGTGTGGGCCCATAACGGAAAAGCGATTGGATGAAGAAAAGCGACAAATATAAGTTGTTTAAAAATAACGGCGTAGTTATTCTGAAGATTATCTTTGTTAAAATACTCGGTTGGTTAAAAACACGATAGCACTGCGGTATTGCACCAATTATTGATTCTTACGTGAAGACACTACTCGATAATGGTTCTGATAATTCTTTATTCGATATTTTATTTTATTGATTCAATAATTCTTTGTGTTGATATTTTATATTCTTATTGTTTTGATAATTGTCCTTACACGGTATTTTTCATTATCGAAGCAATAATTCATATTATCTGAATAATATTATTAGATAACATTATTGGCAATGTCTAGAAAGTTTTGTCTAAGAAGAGGTTTGGTCACCTAATTGCCTTGTAGGTAAGAAATTCTTATTGGAAAGCCCTCTTCTGAGGAAGCTGCACTGGTTGTCGATATTGTGATTACGTAATATTATTTGTGAATAATTAATTATTGATTCATATGATGAGAAAAATATTGATTTTATGTGGATATAGATGGAGAAATTTTTTAAAGTGACAATTGTTGAAAATTGAAATTTTATCTTTTTACGATAAAATAATTCATTTAAATATATTATTATATTTTAATAATATAATAATGATGATATTTTTACGATGAATGTGGGATATATGAGTATATGTGGAGGAGGAGTATTTTGTTACCAAAATATTTAAAACATGTTTTTAAATGTCGGTGGACCCCATTTCTTAATTTGAAATTTGATTATAGTCTACAAAATTGTCCGTTTGTGGATTTGGTCAATTTACATTTGGAATTTGGAAAAACTTCCTTACCGCAAGTTGTAGAGAATTGAATTTCCTATAAAAATTGGCGAGATTCGAATTTTCCTACGACAAAAGGGCTATTTATTGTGAATTATTGAAGTTCGAAGCTCAAAATAATTGATTTTTGGAAGTTTTAATTGTTTTTAATAACAAAAGCGGTTTTTTTTTTTGTCATTATTATGGGGAACAACAAAAGGTGGCTGAATTCAGTTCTACAATAGATGGCGTAAGAAAATTTAAATTATATAATAATATTATATTAAATTTTCTACTTTGGTGTTCTAAGCATTTTCTATAAATAGGGTCTTAGGTTAGAATTGAAAATCATACCGAAGCTGAAGTTTTCTCTCTATATATCGAGCGTATTCTTGTGAGTATTTTGAGTATACTTTGAGTATTGCTATATCTGGTGCAAGTTAAGTCATAGCTTTATGTCAGGTGTTTAAATTTAGAAGTATAAATCTTTCGAGGTAAGGGATATTATTTTTTTTCGTAATGATATTATTTCTTCAATATCATTATCTTTGAAATATTGATCTGAAGTTTTATCAAATTTGGAACTTTTGGTGTCGGAGTGACTATTTACGTATCTGGCATTATTCACGTATCTGATCTTATTCACGAATCTGACTATTTATCGAAAAATGAAAATTTTATTTTTAAGTCAAAATATCTATTGTGGATAGTAGTTTTGATTGTATCCATGTTTTGATCATTCTTGAATTTTACACCACTATGATTATTTTTGAGGTATTTTTGGGCGTGGATAAAACAAAGTACGAATCCTTAATCCTTAATCCTTGTCATTTTGTTTCAACTTTGGATTCGTTTCTTTTATAAAAAAAATATTTTCATCATCCTCGATCTTAAATGATGATATTATTGAATATCTTTGGCCTTTAGTGCAAATGATGATTGATTCGATGAATATCTTTGGCACGTAGTGCAGATGAATGATTTCGATGAATATCTTTGGCCCGTAGTGCAAAGATGAGCAGTGTTTAGATGAACATGACCAATTGGTGAATGTCCTTGGCACATAGTCTGCAAGGATGAATATATGATTCCGGATATATATTGATTGATGTTACGAGGGATAAAAATATTGATGATGATTTATTAAATTCATAGATATTAGTAGATTTCATCCTCTACGTAACTCTTACATGAATTAATATTTTCATTGCAGTATTGATTTAAAACTTGTTGTCTATTGTATTACATTAAATTTTTCCTGTTGAAGACTAACGATAATTTGTTGTATATTATCTTAGTCATAATATTCTTCTTGGGCTAGTTGAGCTCACCTTTTCCTTTTGTTCCATTTTTTCTTCTCGGGAGGCGAGAATGTAAGCGAGTGCGAGTCGGGGTATGGAATGATGGTTTTAAAGAGTTGTTTAGTAGTCCTCACCATTTGTGTAAAATAATGTATTAATAATTATGATGAGGATTTATTTGTATGTGGATATTGTTTAGATGGCAATATATCGTATTTAAACTCACGCAGTTTCTTTGTTGTAATAATAAAGTTGTAGTTTTTTACATGCAGGTGTATTGACAACTCAGAATGGGTGATGTATACCTATTTTGGGGGTGTCACAAACACTAATAATTCCAACACAATGGAACTATCAATTTCATCTTTAATCAACATGAACTTATTCATCATTAATATTATAACTCACAATATTTAACAACCAGGTCGTTCCCAGGAAAGATGGGGATTTCCGATAAGGATTTCTCCTTATTGGCGCGTAATTAGATGACCAAACCTCTCCTTGATGAACTTACAGACATTGTAAATATTGCAATTTAATAATATGAATAACTTTGTCGTCTCAATTATTAATTTAATAATATATCATATTATCTGAGATGATCTTTGTGACAATAATCGAATCAATAATATGAGAGATATGATCGTGATTATTAGCAATAATTGAGTATAAGCGAGTGACTTCTCACGTAAGCATCAATAACCAATATCGTGTGCTTCTTATGCAACCCGCAGCGTATTCTTTGTACTTTTACTACTTAGTAGTTCAACGGTTTTAACGGTAACACTTGGCCCGTTATTTTTATCTGAAGATAATTACATACCGTTTTCTTACTTATGATAATACTTCCGTTGTGGGGTCCACCAATGATTGTGTCATCGTCATGAATATTCCCGATTAGAACAAATATTCAATTACTTCTTACAATGTTATATCTGGTTTACCAACTCTTCTGACGAATTGAGGCGGTGACCTCGGTTTCACAAGATTTTATCTCTTCTGAAGAAAGCTGGTCTTGAAGAAGCTCTGAAGACTAAAGACATGGATATACCAACACGGTAAAGAGAGTTCTATGTCGATGGAGTCTTTGAGAATGACATCATCACTACAAGGATCAAGGGGGAACAAATTAAACTCAAAACTGAAGATATAAACCTAGCCCTAGGTTTCAAATCAAAGAGACTCGTATCTATGGATGTCATCGACTTTCATGACTCGGGAAGTGCATATGCTGTAAAGGGCTGACATTGCTGGGAAGTGCATATGCTGTAAAAACTCTGGCCACGACTTGGTAAATGAAGTTCAACTAAAGCTCATGGCAATGATCTGCTTGAGATTGAACTTCGACTATGAAGTATTTACTTATTGATTGGATTGGAAAGTTGATACTCAGTTCAAAGAAATCAAAGAGCTCTGGAAAAATACTCTTTGGGAGGTTCATAAGCATAATCCTGCAATCGGCGCTAGGTGACAAAATTGGGGACAAGGAAGGAGAATCCATCAATCCCAACAGAAAAATGACCCAAGAACTATTTCAAAACTGAAAAAGAAATTCTGCAGAAAATGTCAAAATGATGTCTGAATCTAGTGGAAGGACTGGTGAAACAAAGGAATCTAGGCTACCAAGAAACATGTCAGTTGTAAAGGAAGCTGATGAAGAAGAAGAAATTAATCAAGAAGAACCTATCGCTTTAATCAGAAAAAGCAAGGGTAAAAGGAAAATGAAATATTAAACAACAGAAGAGCCTTAAGGATCAACTACTAATGCACCCCAAGAGAGTTCAGTCACTAAAACTAGGGGTGTTAGCCGAGCCGAGTAGTTCGATACTCAACTAGAGATCGGTTCGAAAATATGATCCAAAGCTCGAATTCGAAGTTGATTTGAGTCGAATATGATCCATAATCGTTTTTTGTTTAATGACACACGAGTCGAATTCGAGTATATCAGTATTCGCTTAGATTAGTGTTCAAGTATTTTATTTTTTCTCGAACCATACTCGATACCTGCTCGATGGATCATATTCGAATACTGGTTTGATCCATACTAATAAGCTAAATATGTGATATTTATATCAATATTTATAATTTATAAAGTGTAGTATTAAATTGTGTAAGCTTGTACTTGAATAAATCAATGAATTGATTGTCAATTCGTATTACATTCTTTGTAATTTCTTTACATAAATAAAAGTAAAAGACTTTTATATATAAACATTATTTCAATAATCAATTTAGTATGCAGTGGTCCAGTATTAAGCGAAATGGTTCATATTCGAAACTCGATTTGAAGGCTCGTGAGTAACTCGTTTTGTAAACGAGTCAAGTACTTATGAGCCGAGTAGATCCGAGTAATGATCCGAGTCGAATCTTGCGTAAAATTAGAAATTCTTTATCGAATTTGAGTTTAATTTTTTCAAGTCGAGCCGAATCTGAGCATTAGAGTGTTCGCTAAGATTCGACTAGTTTTTACCCCTAACTGAAACTCTAAAGGAAATGAGGAGGAAAAAGCAGCAGTCTGAGGAGGAAGAAGACAGAGCCACCATTTCTCAACTACTTAAGAAGGGAAAACGCAGCCACAAAACAAAGAAGTCTTCGCTATCTTCGATTGTAGAGTCACTACCGATCGTAGAGTCCAGACTTGACATCACTCTAGAATCGGATGCTACAACAGTATCTGAGCCTGAATCAACTATCAGAGCTGCAGCTGAAGAAAGCACCAAGGCTGAAGCTCAACCCAGAAAGGCAAGAAGAGAGCTCGTCAAGACAAATGACCTTGAAAATGTGAAAGCTTTGAAGGAAGAAGAAAGGAAAAAAGCTATAGTAAAGGAGTTTCCTGAAACTCCTAATGATCCAACTGAGTGGGAGCTGCCTGAAGTTCAAATGAATGATCAAATTGAGGGGGAACATCTTGAAGTTCCTGTGCCAAAAAAAACTACAGGTGAGGGGGAGATACAATAGGAAAGAGAAATCGGAGGTATACAAGCTATGGAGGTGGAAAAAGGTGAAGATCAGACAAGATATGAGAAGGTGTTTGAAGTAGTGGAATTTTCAAATGAAGATAACGAAGATCGAGAAGAAGAAGAGGATGATGAAGTTGAGATTATTGTAGTGGGTTGGGATGAATATAGGAGAACCAACTACAATCAGGTGTTCTACTATTTACCCATGATGCCTTATCACATAGCCCAAATTCTAAACTCCCGGGATCACATGTTCTGGACTTTCAAAGTTTATCCAGCAATCTTAGTGCTTGCTCACGGATTCCCAGGAAACCTCACGTTTGCCTAGAAGTTAATCACTAACCATCATTCTTCAGATACTGGGCATGAGGTACAATCAATTCCTATCTCTTTCAGGGTAAGTCACTGTCCTCCATCAACTTTCAACCAATTATACGAATTGCCAAGATGGTTGGAAGTGATACTTCATCCACTAAACCAATTTCCAGCTACAGAATCCCAATATTCTGTAACTGATGAACGAAATATGCCTAATTTTATATTGATCCAGTCTCCTACCATCTCTCACTCTACGAATATTGATCCTACTTCAATCGTAGAGTCACTTACTCAGCAAGCACTAATATCACCTCCTCCTAAAACTCAACCTCACACAACCTGCCCCTCCTTCAAATATTTCATCATCATCAACCAATAATTATTTTGATCTTAATCTTGCTCTCTACACTCTATAAAATCAAAATACTATAGTCTCTCCTCCAAACACTCAACAACTCCTTGAGCTTCTCTCAGATCTTTTTACCAAAACAGAGCTGTCTAATGCATCCCAGAAGGTGACCAAGGATCGATATTCAAGAAGATCATGAAATTCACTCTGAGATTATTCATATGAGGCTGAATCATTTGATCGATGCTGCCAACACCCTCCCGAGCAATCTGAGTACGGAGCTTACAACTAAGCTTAGGGAAATCATCAAGAAAATGATTCACAATATTAATGAAAGGGATCAAATTCACTTTCAGGCTGCCAGGAAGCACAAGGAAGAAGTTCTCTGTAAGACCCCGACTTTTATAAATAAAGATTAATTTTTCTCAAAATATATTTTTGAATATTATGGTGTGGATTTGATATAATGTTATAGTAGTGAGTAATATTTACAAATTTTGCAAAGTAAACAAGTTGTTATAAAATATTCGATTGGTCAGAGAATATTTGTACGACGGCACAATCATTGGTGGACCCCGCAACAGAAGTATTGTCAGAGTTAGAAAATGACATAAATATCTTGTTATAAAAATAACAGCAAAAATTTTACCGTTAACCTATTGAAATACCCGGTGATAAAAAATGCGATGTACGTGTGAATCAGAGTAGCACAATGATATTGATTATTGATGCCTACGTGAGAAGTCACTCAGGTTATACTCAATTATTGCTACGATGAATTCTTTGCATAATATCTCTCATATTATTGATTCAATTATTGTCACAATATCATCTACATAATATTTATATTATTAAATCAATAATTAAGACGACAAAGTTATTTGTCAGGAATAAGCATGTGAATGATATTCCTATTTACATATGATTTGATTATGATATATGAATGAATATACAAGTATGCTTGCATTAAGAAAAGTTGTAAAGTCCTTTGATAGATAATAGAAACATATGTACAAGGACTTAGAATGAATTGATCAAATATGTAAGGTTAATCCTACACAAGCAAAACAGCTTTATAAAGTCCTTAAAAAGAAATGATGTACAAGGACTATAAATATAGAAAGATCAAATATGTTAGGTTGATCTTATGTTGTAATAGATAGAACATGTCGATCGTAAAATCTTGTGCACGAAATCGTGATGCGCGGAGAAGTCAACATAAGATCGTAGTGTAATGTCGAGAGAACTTCCTCGGGAATAACTAATCTGTTGAGAAGTCGTGTTACAATCGTAAAGACATCATGCCTACTGGTTCGAATAGAACATCTGCCGAAAATAAATAAAGGATCATAGACTACACTCGAAGTCGTAGAATCTACTCAGTCAAGTAAGGGATCATAGACTATACTCCGAATCGCAGAGTCTACTGATCGTATCAAAGGCAGAGATCGTGATCGAAGCGAGATCGGATGAAGACAACAAACACTGACGATAGAAATCGTAGAGTGTCGAAGATCGATCTCGAGTCGTAGTGCTGCCTGCCGCGACCAAAGATGAATCTTAGAGTGCAGAACTAAGATCTCAACAGATGTGCTCATAATGCCAAGGCAGAATCGTAGAGCTAATATGAGTCTCAATGAATGAGCACTCCCGAAATATCGAAAGGAATGAAGCCTCTAGTTGACCTTTGCATAGATCGTCCCACAGAAGGAAACCAGAGAAGACTTCGATGAATGGCATGCAAGCTAACAGAAGACCTAAGCACCAACCCAATCAGCATCAAGATTGAGTTGTGAAGCCATTCGAGATGAAGTCTTCCATAAGATGATCATAAGAAGACTTGATGGTATTTAAGGAAAAAGTCGGCATATCACGATGATTATTAAGTAGAAAGATGACAACGATCTTGGAAGCAACCAAGATCGTAGTGTTTGCTAAACACAAAAGGAACTAATGGAGTACACATTGAGATACTGGTCAGCCTCTGAAGAACAAGGCTAAAGTGATTAAGCATTGGGTCAGTCCATTGATGATAAGTGAATGGGAGATCACAAGGAAAGCGAAATTTGGACCGCCCACAAATCTGAAGTGTCTTGTTATTGAGAAGAGGCGAAGCAAGGAATCAAGCCATCGATGTCTCGAGAACGGTCGAGGCAAATGAGTAATAAAAGCCTTTGCCAAAAAGAGGAAGAGGTGTTCTACACTAAAGATCAGTGAACATTCCTCAAGATCGTAGTGTTGTTTCTACAAGTCAGCAAGAATACTACGATCGAGTCCATAAAGATATGCATCGAGAATCGTAGAGTTCGAATAATTGAAGAGTGAAGCATTGTTAGCAGCGGTTCAATCTGAAGGGTAATATTGAGGACAAGAGCTTATTGAGAGCATCGATGCAAGGACAACCTTTGATCGAAAAATCAGAAGGGTGAAATAAAGTAGTCGACCTGCCCGAGATATCAAAGTGACATATCTGACAAGTTTGGTAAAACGATGAAGCTGCAGTTAATGAAGTCGAAAAAGATGTTATATCACATCTGCGATCGCACTGAAATAACTTGAGATCTGCGAGACAATTTGAATAGCTTTCAACGGCTACTTTCCAACGGGAAGATTGGGAAGTAGTATAAATCAATAGAGCTTCAAAGATCAAAAGAATCTGATGATTGTATTGTTGCAGAATCGTTGAGTTAGTGAATGCAACTCTACGAGTTCCACCAAAGATCAATAGAACAAGTCTTAGTGATAGTGAGACTACCCGAGGTGGAAGTGAAGCGACTTTGAAGAAGAACTCAAGCGGATCAAAGCTTCACTCAACAAAGATGAGAATGCCACTAAAGATGGCAAATGGTGAGGCCAAGAAGGCCAAGAAGATAGCATTCGGAGACGGTTAGGTGAATCTGAGGAAGATCGAGAGAGCCATTCTACGAATCACCGTGATGAACCGAAAATGGCCCGAACATATGCGAGAACCATATCGTAAAGTATTCAAGAAGGGTTCAGGGTTGCTAAGTGTCGGGGCGAAGATTACTAAAAGCCACGAGACTTAACAAACCCGGATGGTGATGGTGCAGTTGATACCGAGATGAAGATGAAGCGAGAAAAAGAGAAAGATCAATTTACACCAAAGAAGATGTGGTCCGTGACTCAAAGTTTGAAAGCAAAGAGGATCACACCAAGTGCTAAGTACAAAAGATGTTGAGCTTAATGACATCTTAGCGATTTCATTGAACAACAACACAACAACTACAACAATAAGAAGCCAGGGCCTGAGGGGTCCTTGTCCGAAGGGACTAAATGAAGTTTCAAGCCTGCTGGGCTTGAAGAGTTCCAAGGGAACTAGAGAAGTTCCAAGGCTGCTGGCCTTGAAGTGTTAGTGGTGAACTGAAGTCCCAAAGCTGCTGGCCTTGAAGAAATCGTAATGATTCAGGGTGCTGCCCTTCCTTAGTGGAAATCCTGCTAGTTGAAAACAGAAGAGTGGATTAGGAGCTTGAGTCTCTGAACCACTTAAAACCCCTTGTGTCTTTTACTTTATGTCTTTTACATTATGTACATTAACTGCTATAACTGCTATGTATGTTATAACTACTTACCACTAAACTAACTCTACGAATAATGTATGTATGATTATGAATATATCAATGAAGGGGATCTTTTACTTATTCTGCTGTGCTTGTAAAGATTCTTATGTTTGTTACATGCTAAATTATTAGCAATACAAAATAAATAAAAAAATTATTGAAATCAAAAGGATCTATTCAACCCCCTTACAGATCTATTGTACTCTTTGAAACTAACAATTGGTATCGAAGCGGTTCTCATACTATATTCAAAGATAATCGCTTTGAGTCGATCTAAGTACAAAACATTGTTCAAACTTAGTTTAGTAGTAAGAAGTCACTTGTTGTATGCAGATGAGCTCACACGTATGAAATATTGTGTACAAGTAAATGTGTATATACACCTGAAACTGCTCAAATTGGTCCATGTTCTTGATGGCCATATCAACAAGGCCAATTCTTGCTCGCGGTTAATCATGTAGTCTGAAGATCAAGCTAGAAAGCTCAAGAGACATCAACATAAAAGAATTAAACATCCACCAGCCTGAAAAGATGAAAAGACCATACATGCTAAGAAATGTTTATCCAAAGAAGAAAGAAGAACTTCTCAAACATGTGTCTGGCCAACCAGCAGCTGGATGTAAACCTTGTAAACTCAAGGATGTCGAAGAACTGAAGATGTTGAGATTTTCTTAGCTTGCATCCTCAAGACCACGACTGATTGATTGAAGGTTAACTAAAGCAATAAGCTGTCAGGAGCAAATGAGAAACTATGCACATCAATGCCTAATCTCAGTATGTCAAAGTTAAATGACTGTTAAGGAACTAGCAGTAGAAAGGTACGGTTCCTCACTAGTATAACTGTGTACATCATGTTGCACCTCCTTATGAACTATATGATGATTCTTTTCAAGAAATCATAATCTACCTAAAAAGGTGAATAGAGAAAGTACAGGGATGGAAAACCCAATTGCCTCTGAACTTTCTCTCCATCCAAGTTTTAGGTTGAAGATGACATCTTGAAAGAAATCAAAATAATTCATAAGAGCATCATGAGTTAAATTAATTTTATGTGAAGTAATCTTTCTTTGATGGGTTAGTATGTATGTATGAACCTATGTTACAAAGTGTTTGATAACACACGGAGTATGATCGATCCTGCAAAGTATCTTGATGATTTGTAGAAGCCGATCACCTCATTGAATCATCCAGATACAAATAATTAGTAGAATTGATTCTCACTCTGTGAACATTTAAACTCGTGTGAACAAAACCAAGCAAATGATGAAACCATCAAAGAAAAAGATTATCTAAATGAGTTAAATGCATGAATATGGCTATTGGTGATCAATATGATGATTATCTAAATATATGAGAACAGGGGTTTGAAAACTAACCTAAATGGACCCACTTAACCATGGGTACCAAAAATAGAAATTTATAACTGCAGTACTTGGTCTATCGACCACACTTAAGAATCTTTGAAGCGAAGACTTGATCCAAGAAAGATTCAACCAATGAAGGCTTAAGATCATTAGAAATGATTACGATAAAAGCACATTCTTGAAGACTGTTGAGCTAATCTGAATAAAGCTCATATGGTCTCGATCTTTGTATGGAAGCGAGCCATTCAACAAAAGAAGAAAAGGGTCTTATATGCTCAATCATGCAAAGCATGTCATAAGAGAAGAATCCTCGAGGAAGGCGATTACGAGAGGATCATCGAGAGCATCGATCACGAGGAACTCATTATGGGGCGAACTCAAAGCAATCATAAAGCGACAAGGAATACTACGTTAAGTAGTCTTTGTCGAAGGATCGTAGAATGATCAACCCCGAAAATGCCCATTTCTACGATACAAAAAGATTTAATGACTTCACCAGAATGAGATATGCATGGTTGCCTACACTACACACGAAGAAGAAAAACTTAAGTCTCTCTCTGAAGGCGATTATCAACTATGGGGAGTAGTAATCTAGCTAACAATCATAAGCTCTAAACCATCGGAGATATACTTATGAAGCGTGTACCAAAGAATAGAGTCCCAAAACTTTATGGTGATGAACCAAATGAAGATCCATAGTCGGTGGGGAACGCGTCTCAAAATGTACTCACCGATAACCTTTCGACCACCCAACTCAAAATCGTGGATCCTACGATCAAACATCGATCGTAGTCTGCAAAGAAGCGGGAGGACACCACAATTGTAGCCGGTCTGAATGTCTAAAGTTGGAAGAGGGACTCCCCAACAGAAAAGGTCAAATGAGATATTAGTGCAAATCACTTCTAAAGTATTTCATCTGGAAAGCGCCTCAGAGACAAACCTGACCCTTAGCTCATTCTAAGAGGTTGGCCCTTCCTGAGCTACCTTGACCCAGAAGGAATGCTTAGTAAAGTTCATCTCAAGGACCAAGTCAGTCAACGATTATAGAATAAAGTTTTGAGAGAACTCAACGATCGTGATGTAATCTCAACGATCGTAGTAAAAACTCAACAATCGCAGAAGCAGACTTGACGATCGCTGACTTACAAGAAGACACTCTAGCTCATGAGGAGCTTGGAAGAACGAGACAATTGCTCTACCATTCTGAAGTATTAGGAGATTAGTTCTAATACAGTTTGAAAAGACATCTTGCAAACGCACATCATAACTTAAGTACCCAAACTGGCTTGGGGTACATCAGTGGTTGAGTTATGCAGTTTCAACATAAGGAAAAAGTGTCAAAATCATCCACTGTAACATCTTTCAGAGAATTGATCGTTGAGTCAACGAAGGAAAACGTAGAGTTAATAGTTGTCATATCATGCTACTCTACGAAATCAAAAGGTCAAAGGTCAATCCACGTCAATCAAACGTCCACTCTTCTAAAAGAGACAACTAAGTAACAAGTTCTTTGGGAGTTCTGACTAATTCTTCGGGCATCGTCGAACCAATAACTAGTTGACACATCATAAGTATATCACGATGTGAAGGAACTGCCATAAAGACAAATTTAAAATCTATGAAACAGTTACCAAAATCCATTGAACCTCTCTCCTCCCATTTTCAAACCCTAGAATTCTCTTCGAAGCCAAACCACTAAAACTTCCGAGTTCAAATCACAATCAGCCATACTTCATAAATCTCCCTGAATCAATATCCATATTCCTCGAATCATTCAAATGGAAGATTGACGAGTAATCACTAGCATTCAACTCGGAACCAAGTCATTTGAGAAATCCGAAAAGAAGTTCAGAGACATTCTTGAACTCGTGAAGAAAACTGGATTCTCAGAATGTCTTGAGGCAAGCACTCAAGTATACACTGAATTGGTTAATGAATTCTACTCAAATGCATCCGTAAATGCCGGAACTCTTTTAACCAAGGTTAAAGGTCAGTCTCTAAAACTCAAATCATCCAATATCAACCAATGCTTAGATTTTTCTGACCTAGGACTGAAAAACCTTGATGAGATTGACATTGAGAAAACAAAGGAGATTATGGGGTACCAAAGAAACCCTATTCTGAAGAACATGAAGAAAAAGGAGTTTTTAAAGGAATTCTAGTTCATTGCTGAGATAGTGGGAAAATGTATAATGTGCAAAGACACTACACACGACACTGTACTGGACCAATAGTTGAAGATTATGTCTGCCATAGTTCTGAAGAAGTAGATCAACTTTAGAGTTGTCCTGTTCGACCAAATCTCCAAATGGATAAAAAAAGTTGAGTTGAAGAAATCTACAGACAAACCACTTACAAAAGTATTTCATGGAAGACTGTTGAGCATTGTGATAAAGAAGAAGCTGGGAAACAAGATCAAGGATGATGAGGGAGAATCTCTGAATGTGCACAAAGTAATGTCACCACAACTGTTTATGAATGGGAAGAAAAACCCAAAGGAAAACAGAAGGCTAACTCAAACTGGAGTCAGTAAAAAAGTCTCTGCAAATAAGAGAAAAGCAAAGGAGGTGGAAAGCTCTGAGTCTGATGACTCTGCATCGATTCTTTGCAACACCGCAGAATGAAGAAACCCTAAGAATGTAAAAGAATCACGAGGCTTCGTCAAGACATGTCTCCACTGACAAGAAGAAACAAGGAGCAGAAGCATAACAAGCATCTATTGCTGAAAACCCAAAAAGAAGGAGTAATAGACTACTCCAAAAACCACCCAAGAAGAAAGCAAAAGTGATGAAGAAATCATTTCACTCCCGGGAAAGTCCATCCTACCAAGAAGAACATGAAGAGTCTGAAGATGAAAAAGGAACTGAAAGTTCAAAAATTGAACTTTCAAGGGGCAAGTTCAACAATGAAGAAGGAGTAAAATCTATGGAAGAAAGAACCAAGGTTGATGATGAATAAAATAAATATGCAAGTCCAGTGACCAACTCTCAGAGTATTCACTCTGAAGATAAAGAGAAGCTGCAAAATAACCCATTGGAATTTCCAAATGCAAGTGCTCCAACAAGCCTTCATGATGGCTCAAAAGATGATGAATTCGAAAAAGAAACACACGCTTACATCAATGATGAAAATCAAGAGAGCCTGTCTGCTGACTCAAAGACCTCAGAATCTGAAGAACAAGATGTATCTGTTTCACCCATAACTTAACCTCCAAGAAGAAGAAGGAGTCACAGATTGATAGCTCGATTTGCCTCTGAAAGGAGAAATGATCAATCTACTGAAATCATTGAACTAAGTATTGATGAATCTGAGGAAATAGAACATTATCCTGTTCTCTCTTCAACCAGAATTAGCAGAAGAAATGTAGTGGAAGTCTTTGATGAGCCACCAGCAGAACCACCAACAAGATGGATAAATCAAGGAAATGAACAACTTCGAGTTGTAAGAATGACCACAAATGAAGTACTTCACAACTGGAAAAACATGGAATTCGACTACACAACAATACTGTATGACTCTGAAGACCTTCTGATGAGATGGTTCTTCCCGTGGATGCCATGGTTGAAGGCACATACTAATGCTGATGAGAGCTACTTTAGTTGGTGCTACTCTTAGTTTCCAAATTTGTAACTGGTATCACAAAACTTCCCCAGGGTTAAGAAGTTTGCAACCATGATGATCAACAACAAGCCCCACTACAAGATCTACCGACATGCTGAAAATTATTACATTCCTTATGATCATAGAATGGACTCTGATAGAAAAAGGAATTTGGCCAAAACACTGATCATAAAGTCTGTTTACTCTACCACTGATAACGATAAAGTCCAGAATCAGATGTCTCCATCTGCCCAAACATAACTATCTAACATTCCTGCATCCTCAATCAGTGATTGCAACTCAACAATTCTCCAGATTCTCAACACCTTCAAAAATCTGTCCAAGGAGGCAGATCGTAGAGTCCAATCTGGTGTTCAGCAAGAGACTGCCCAACCAAATGACGAAGTCTCTATGGAGCAAGAGCTAATGAAAAACTCTGATGAACTGATTGAGAAGATATCTCTAATCCATGAAGAATCAAAAAAGAGATAATGATAAATGGAGATAATTCAGTTCAAGATAGACTCCAAGCAACTATGGCTGATTTATCCCTTAAAATCAGAGAAAGAGATCACATCTATCTTAATGCTCTACATGATCAAAAGGCTGAAGCTCTACTAGCACAAAAGGAAAATGAAGAGAAACTCAAAGTCCTCTCCGACAAGATTGACAACATGAATGAGTCCTTCTCCATGCAACTTGAGTTAAGCCAATAAGAACTCAAGATTGAAGTTGGAAACTCCTCCTACATGATGGAGTAGCTTATGTCCAACATGGAGTAGCTCTCTCAAATGATTAATGACAAAAAAGGGGGAGAAAAGAGGCATAGAAAGGGGAAGAAAAAGAGGCACTCTAGAAAGAGCAAGGAGAGCAAGAGTAAACAAGTCAAGAAGACGAAGAAGGAGAAAGCAGAAGGAAGAGATGGTTCATCAGATGAGGGGGAGCCTAAGGCTGAGGGGGAGCAAGGAGCCTGAACCAGGAAAAAAAAGAAAGGAATAGCTCCACACCCCAGGGGGAGCAGGAGCAAAGGAATCAACAAATGAGTAGCTGATCAATAGACATTCTGGAAACAATCATGGAGCCAAAGCGGTACATCTCTAACTGGTTAAGTATGTTCTGGATCCAGAATGTAAAATGTCAGTGTATTAAATTTATTCCACATCTTTATAAATGACATTCATAGTTATCTATTTTAGAAATACAAACTACTATCGATATAAGATTCATTCATAACATGCATATGCATGCATTTATTATTTCATCATAATCAAATAAGGGAGATTAGGGGAATAAGCATGTGAATGATATTCCTATTTACATATGATTTGATTATGATATATGAATGAATATGTAAGTATGCTTGCATTAAGAAAAGTTGTAAAATCCTTTGATAGATAATAGAAACATATGTACAAGGACTTAGAATGAATTGATCAAATGTGTAAGTTTAATCCTACACAAGCAAAAGCATTGTAAAAGTCCTTAAAAAGAAATGATGTACAAGGACTATAAATATAGAAAGATCAAACATGTTAGGTTGATCTTATATGTTGTAATAGATGCTTCCATGCGATCGTCGAAAGACCGCATCCGAAATCGTGATGCAGCAAGAGAGTCGAGGAAAACTCGAGAGCTATCGGTAGATATCGTAGTCTGCAAGATAGTTGATCTCGGAGTTCGTTGACTTCGGGAGAGACGAGGAAGGATCGTAGTGTGTCGAGGAAAACTTCCTCGGGACCGTAGTCTGTGAGGAAGTCATGTTCTAAATCGTAATCGACGTGACGACCTACTGGTAGGCCGAAGCATCTACCAAAATAAGTCGAAGGATCGTAGACTACACTCGAGTCGTAGAATCTACTTCGATCAAGTAAGGGATCGTGGAGATTACACTCGGAATCGCAGAGTCTATCGATCGTATCAAAGGCGAGATCGTGAGTTGAGCAAGATCGGATGAAGACAACAAACACAACAATAGAAATCGTAGAAGTGTCAAGATCTCGATCTCGTAGTCGTGAAGTGTCAGCACGCCCAAAGCTGAATCGTAGAGTCTTGAAACTAAGACCTCGATAGATGTCTTCACAATGTCAAGGTAGAATCGTAGAGCAAATACGAGTCTCAATGAATGAGCACTCCCGAATATCCAGGAGGAATGAAGCCTCTGGTTGACCTTTCGCATAGATACATCCCACCAGAAGAAACCGCAGAAAGACTTTCAACGAATGGCATGCAAGCTAACAGAAGACCTAAGTACCAACCCAATCAACATCAAGATTGAGTTGTGAAGCCATTCGAGATGAAGTCTTCCATAAGATGATCACAAGAAGACTTCATGGTGACTGGGAAAGTCGAAAAGATATCATATGCATGAAAGAAAGATGACAACGATCTTGGAAGCAACCAAGATCGTAGTGTTTGCTAAACACAAAAGGAACTGATGGAGTACACACTGAGATACTGTTCAGCCTCTGAAGAATAAGGCTAAAGTGATTAAGCATTGGGTTAGTCCATTGATGATAAGTGAACGTGAGATCACAAGGAAAGCGAGCTGGACACGCCACAAATCTAAAGTGTCTTGTTATTCAGAAGAGGCCAGAGCAAGGAATCAAGCCATCGATGATCTCGAGAACGATCCGAGGCAAAATGAGTAATGAAACCTTTGCACAAAAAAGAAGAAGAGGTGTTCTACACTAAAGATCAAGTGAACATTCCTCAAGATCGTAGTGTTGTTTCTACAAGTCAACAAGAACACTACGATCAGTCCATGAAGATATGCATCGAATCGTAGAGTTCGGTAAATAAACAACACCAAGCATTAGCAGCCGGTTCAATCTGAAGGGTAATATTCGGACAAGAGCTTATTGAGAGCATCGATGCAAGGACAACCTCTGATCGAGAAATCAGAAGGGTGAAATAAAGTAGTCGACCTGCCCGAGATATTAAAGTGACATATCTGACATGGTTGGTGAAACAGCAGACTGCAGTGTAAGGAAGTCAAAAAAAGATGTCATGTCACATCTGCAGTCTGTACCAAATAACTTGAGATCTGCGAGGCAATTTGAATAGCTTTCAACGACTACTTTCCAACGGGAAGATTGGGAAGTAGTATAAATCAACAGAGCTTCAAAGATATAGAGAAGCTGATGATTGTATTGTTGCAGAATCGTTGAGTTGGTGAAGGATATTGTTGACTCTACGAGTTCCACCAAAGATCAATAAAACAAGTCTTAGTGACAGTGAGACTACCAAGGTGGAAGTGAAGCAGCTTTGAAGAAGAACTCAAACAGATCAAAGCTTCATTCAACAAAGATGAGAATGCCACTAAAAGATGGCGGCCAAAGTGAGAAGCCGAGAAGGCGAAGTTAACATTCGAGAAAGTAGGTGAAGTCTGAGGAAGATCAAGAGAGCCACTCTACGAATCACCATGAACCGAAAAATTTGGCCCGAACAAGTGCGAACCATATTTGTAAAGTATTCAAGAAGGGTTCGAGAATTGCTAAGTGTCGGACGAAGATTACTAAAAGCACGAGACTTAACAAACCCGGATGGTGATGGTGCATACCGATACCGTAGATGAAGATGAGCGAAAAGAGAAAAGATCACCGCACCAAAGAAGATGTGGTCCAGACTCAAAGTTTGAAAGCAAGAGGATCACACCAAGTCTTAAGTACAAAAGATGTTCGAGAGCTTAATGACATCTTAGCGGCTTCATTAACAACAAAGAATAACTACAACAATAAAGAGCGGGGCTGAGGGGTCCTTGTCCGAAGGACTAAATGAAGTTTCAAGTCTGCTTTGGGCTTGAAGAGTTCCAAGGAACTAGAGAAGTTCCAAATTGTCACCGCCTTGAAGTGTTCGTGGTGAGAATCAAAGTCCCAAGGTCATTGGCCTGAAGAAATCGTAATGATTCGTAGTCTTGCCGCTTCCCAGGTGGAAATCCTGCAAGTTGAAAAATGAAAGAGTGGATTAGGAGCTTGAGTCTCCGAACCACTTAAAACCCTTATGTCTTTTTACTTTATGTCTTTTACATTATGTACATTAACTTCTATAATCAAGTATGTATGTTATAACTGCTTACCACTAAACTAACTCTACGAATAATGTATGTATGATTATGAATATATCAATGAAGGGGATCTTTTACTTATTCCGCTGTGCTCGAAAAGATTCTTATGTTTGTCACATGCTAAATTATTAGCAATACAAAATAAAAGAAAAGTATTGAAATCAAAAAGGATTTATTCAACCCCCTTTCTATATCTATTGTGCCTACTGAGAACTAACAATATTCATATTATTATTTGCATTATTGACGATGTCTAGAAAGTTCTGTCGAGGAAAAGGGTTTGGTCACCTAATTGCGCACCAATAGAGAAAAATTCTTATCGGAAAGCCCCCTCTTTCCTGTGAATGATCTGCTTGTTAAATATTATGAGTTATAATATTAATGATAAATAAGTTTGTGTTGATTAAAGATGTTTGTTCATTTAGTTTTCTTTAATTCTTCCATGAGCCAATTAACCTCAAAGGAAGTATTTATGTGATTGGCGACCAAACGGGCAATAAATCGAATAAATGACCAATTAATTGCTATTGGTTCAAGTGTTGCTCATGATCTTCACGGCTTTTGGAATAAATAATGATGTCATCAATAAAGACGACCACAAAGTGATCCAAATATTCTTTGAATACTCTGGTTCATCATATCCACGAAGCGCAAGAGTATTAGTCAATCTAAAAGACACGACTAGAATTCATAATGCCCATACCGGGAGTTCTCGAAAGCCGTTTTGGAATGTCATCGGTTCTAATCTTCAATTGGTGATATCCTAACGAAGATCAATCTTCAAAAAGAATTTGGCGCCAGAATCGGTCAAACAGTCATCAATACGTGGCAATGGGTACCTATTTTGATGGTGACATGATTGAACTCCAGATAATCAATACAAAGTCGATACTCCCATCTTTCTTTTTCACGAATAAGCAGGAGCACCCCAAGGAGAAGTACTAGAACGAATAAAGCCAATGTCTAATAATTCCTGCGCAGTTGGGTCTTTAACTCCTCGAAGTTCATAGGAGCCATTCGATATGGGGCTTTGGAAATAGGTTTTGTACGGGTTCAAGTCGTCATACAAAATTCAATTTCATGCTTCTGTAGAGCGAAGTTCTTCGTGAATACGTCAGAAATTCATTAACAATAGAAATATCATTCAAAACTGGCGTATTTTTGTTTAGATCCGCGTGACATGAGCTAAGAAAGCTTGACATCCATTTTTAATAAACGAATAGCTTTATGGCTTGAGATGACAATGATTGATTTTAATGGTTTGGTTGTTTGAATTCGCATAATAGGTTGATTAGGAATATGAAAGCTAACAACCTTACGAAAATAATCAATTTTTTGCATGATGAGTAGTTAACCAATCAATCCCTAGAATTACGCCAAATGCAAGTATTTTGAATGAAATAAGGTTGACGGGTAAATGTGAAGTCCGATTTAAACCAAACAAGACTTATAAACAGTGGATGTAATGAAGGTTTTTCCCAACGGAGTTTCAACAGATAAGTCAAAGTCTAATTTCTCCAGAGTCAAATTTAAACGTTGAGCGCAAGTAGGAGAAATGAAGGAATGATCTTCTATTTATAGAAGAATGGAATGAATAGTAACCAATCCATGAACGGTCCAGATTAATTTACTTTAATCGGACGGTCCATATTTAAAGCAAAATCTTTTAAATAAAATATAATATATTCTATTTATAATCTAATAAAACGAATAACTTTTAAAAAGATTTTACTATGCAAACACTATGCATAATAAAATATAATATATTCTAATTATTATCTAATAAAAATGTATAACTTTATAAAAGTATTACATTTTTATATAAAAAGATTTTACTATTAGCTTTCAATAAAACGAATAACTTTATAAAAGTATTCTCATTTTATATAAAAGTTTTTTACATTTTATTACGTTAATAATAATGAATAAAACAAAACGTCATCATCATCATTATTATTATTCACACTATTAATCGAATTAATGTCGCTCCCGGAAAGAGGTGACTTTCCAATAATGATTTCTCCTGTTGGCATGCACAATTAGTAACCAAACCTCTCATTGGCGTAACTTTTAGACATCGTTAATAATGCAAATAATAATATTAATAACTTCGTCATCTCAATTATTGATTTAATAACATATAAAATATCGACAATAATTGAATCAAACCGAAGTGACTTCTCACATAAGATTAATAATCAATACTGGTGTGCTACCAATGTAACCACGCCAGACATTCTTTGCTTTTACTACCGAGTAGTTCAATAAGATCAATTCAGTGAAACTTCCGCCGTTATTTTCATAAAAATATTTTTGTCGTTTTCTCAATCCGACAATAATTTTGTTGTGGGGTCCACCAATGATTGTGATGTCGTACGAATATTCCGTAACCAATCAAATATTATATAACAACTTGCGTACTTTGCAAAATTTATAAATATTATCCACAACTATAACATTATATCAAATTTATTCCATAATATTCAAAAATGATATTTATAGAAAATTCATTTTTATTCATAAAAGTTGGGGTCTTACAACGTCACATTCTCCTTCTGTATAAGACTCAGGAATCTCAAAATAAACTTATGATGGAAAGTATCTCAAGTCTACGAACCTCAATGAAAGAATTCCAAGCATTTTCAATGGGTCAAATTCAAGAAACATAAATTGTCTTGGCCATTCTGCAAAAGAACAAATCTTGAACTGATTTTCTGGTTCAAGAAAACCGTGAAGACATTGCTTAATCCAAGAATCAGCTCCTCGAGCTCGTCTAAGGCATGAATCGGCTGTCTGAAGACATTTGAACCCTTGATGCTGACATAAAGGGGGAGAATAAAGGGGAATGAGAAAAAGAAAAAGGCAAAGACAGAGGGAAACTCATTGCTCAATCTTCAAGGAGCCCTCCCTCAAGACAGCTTCGCCATCAGACTCCACGACCTAAACATCAGCAAATTATCATGGCACAACCGCTAAGGAGTCAAGGGCCATCTCCCAACTCACAAGGGGCAATCACTACTGGCCTACATATGCCAATTGGAGACCCTGCCTTTATGAATAAACATGATCATGGAAAAAGGCTGAGTCAAAGCGAGCTAGAAGATATTGCGTGGAAAGACGAAGCCAGCAGGAGAAGGAGAGCTGCAGAGCATGCCAATCCTCCAAGGAGCAAAAGGCAGAAGAAATAGAGATAATTTGGAAATTATTTCTTATTAATGTAACTAAGCTTTATTGTAATATATGTCTTTACAAACATCAATAAATTCATGCTTATTCTCTTGAGATTTTAGCTGTTCACTAAAACACTAAGCCTTATTTACTTTCTAGCAACTGTATCTAGAAATTGATGATCATGATACAAATCTCCTTGGTTATGTCAACATCAAATAGGGCGAGATTGTTGGAAAATTGCATATTTAAATTTGATGTTGAAAGTAAATATTCATGCTTATATGTAAAGTCCTTTAAGGAATAGATGTACAAGGACTTAGTGGTAGATCAAACTTGTTAGGTTAATCTGAGCTTTAATGTTTACCATTTTGTAAATGAATGTATAAAAGAAAAGATTAAAGCTGTTAGGTTGATCTATCTCTTGAGATGTAATAGATAGGCTTCAACAGAATTGTAGCCTTTTGAGCTAGTTAAGATATTGCAGAAGCCAAGGCAGAATCGTAGAGCATCGAGAATCGTAGTCTGTCTGCTTTGGAGGGCATCTCCCAGAATCGTAGAGTGGTCAAAACGCCTGCCGAGCCAACTCAAAAATCGCAGTATGCTTTCGAAAGATAGAGTCTGAAAATCAAGTAAGCAAAAATAGTAGTCTATCAGTGCTTAAGAGAAATTGTAGTGTTTTTTTCTATCAGTACCGGATCAAACACCAATGTGGTAAGACACCACGATCATGATCATAGTGCATCATCTGTCTGTATCAGAAGCATCGAGCTTTGTCCATTTGTTGAAGCATAAATTACAACAAATGTGAAAAGAATTATAGACGTTGAGACTCTCGGGAATCCCAATGACCTAACACCCATCCTTAGTATATCACAAAGAAACGTATTGAAGAAGAAGGAAAGAAATCTTCAGATGTCAAATTGAAAATATCTTTTCGGTGTTAGGTGAGATAATCAATTGTTGTGTTAGTGGGCCGGAACAATTTGGATGTAAGACTTCCAGAAGTCACCATCGATCTTTCGAAAACGTCAAATACAATTAATGCTTAAACGGATGCTTTTAAACGGATATATTTCAAAGGCACCTTATATGCAAATCAGATACAGAAACAAGAACTAAGCAAGTACAAAATAAAAAAGCTGAAGAACACTCAACGCTTAATTCTACTATCTGAAAAGAAGACTTGCTCAGCTACTCAGTTATTTCGAACACAAAGCTTAAACGACAACTGAGTATCACCAACCAAGAACTCAACTATCATTTAGTGAAGAAAGAAGTTCCAAGTCTGTTGGACTTGAAGAGTTCTAAGTGAATTAAGAAGTTTCAAGTCTGCTGGACTTTAAGAGTTCTAAGTGAACTAAGAAGTTCCAAGACTGTTGGTCTTAAAGGAATCTAAGTGATTCGAAGATTGTAAAAAAATCCTTAGTGGATTTCCTACTCAAGGAGTAAAAGAGTGGATTAGGAGCCTTGAGTGCTCTGAACCACTTAAATTCTCTGTGTCGTCTATATTCTTGCTTTAACTGCTATACTTGCTATAACTGCCTATTAACTATTAACTCTGTTTATCTTAAAGGGAGGGTGGGGGAACAAACAAATCACATACTTCGCTTAAATTGATTAACAATATCTGATAAAGATTTTTGAAGAATAATTTTTAAATATCTATTCACCCCCCTTCTAAATAACTATTGTGTCTCTGGGAACTAACATAATCGTATGAAACTAACATTTTTATTTGTAGAAGTATTAATTCTCTCGATATATATATATTAAAACGATTTAGGACCAGACTAGTCCATTGACGAATCAACCTTTAGCAATGGATATATTTGTCGTTAAAGTCCATAACATGTCTGTTATAGCCTTTAATGACGGATACGTACATTGCTAAAAACTAATCCGTTCTGATATATACATGTCCATAGAAAAATAAAAACAATTAAAAATATATCATTTAACTTTCAAGATCGGTGTGATACAATACGGTTATTACCATCTCCATCTTAAAATGGCTTTTATGAACTCTTTTAGGCATTAAGATATACATAATAATTTTTTTTATAGTTCTTGAAATATTTAATTTAAAAATAAGATTTATTAGTAACAAAAACACTGCTCCTTTTGTTTCACAATAAACGCCCTCAAACTATAAATATCCTATTTTTATTCATAAAAATATAAAATGAATAAGGATGCATGGCAAACATGCTAAGAATCATTATCCGTTAAAAATTAATAAAAATTGATTATCATGAAGTTAAGTTTATAGGAGGTTAATCAATTGATAAATACAATATTAATATATTAAAAAAGAGATTGTTTTTTATTTATATATTGACATTGTATTAATTAATTAATAAAAATTAATTTCATTATATCCGCTTCCGAATTACACACGTGCCACAGTGGGGATAGATATAAATATAAATATAAACAAACATAAAAAAAAAACTTCTCAACTGATCTCCCGTAATCAGTCACCATCTCTCTTTCCCTCTCAGAATTATATTATATTGAGCAAGGATCAAAATATTTTAACACTCCTTTATTAAAATTATGTTATTTTAAATTTTTTTAAAAAATAAATAATATTTTTATAAATAAAAAGAAAATAAATTAGACTATTATCTTTTAAAAAACTCCAAAACAATATAATTTTAATAAAAAAATATTATTTAAAAAAAAATACTATTCAAAAGGAATGCTTTTAATCATATATATATATATATATATATATATATACATCCTGCTGCTCTGATCTGATTTTTCTTCCGATCAACGAAAGATGGTTGAAACCAGGCGAAGCTCTTCATACTCGAAACGTCCGCTACCTTCCCCTTCCTCATCTCCTATCCCTAATGGCAAACGATCAAAGGTTGGTTCTCCTATTTTGGTTAGGGTTTATCTAAATTCCCACAAATTTCTATATTTATGTACATGTGCATGAATGGATTTGTGTGATTGTTTTGAGTTTGATTGGTTCTGATCTGTGCCACAGGCGGCTGAGGCTTCGTCCTCCACTAACGAGAAGCCGCCTCCCGAAACCCTAGGTCCGTCGAAGGATTTCGGTGGGGAATCAAGAGAGCAGGAGGTTCGATCATCTGATCCGTCTGTAAAACAGTCCGATGAGGCTGCGCCTGAGAAATCTACAGATGTTGGAGTGGAAGGTGAGCCTTTGGTGTCGCCTATGTCTTTAGGTGAGGTTTTTTCTCTCGCATGATATTTTTACTATTTTGTATTATGCTGAATTGGTGATCAGTTTGGGTTATCGAAAATTTTCAGGTGATTCTTTAATAAAGTCAAATGGGTCTGTGCTCAATCGGGTCAAGAAAAGGCAACTGAAGGGAAGTGTTGGGGTGGCATGGGGAAAACTTATTTCCCAGTGTTCTCAGGTTAGCTTTTTTCGGTCACCAATTATTTATAATTATTTCTTTTACTTCCAACTTAGATTTTTATTCCATCTGTTTGATTGCAAAATTTGCAAAAAAATAAATAAAAAGATGGTGGGATGGATATTTGGTAAATCAGAAGCTGTTGTTGAATCTGAAGATCTAATTGTATATTTCCCTCATGTCTTTTGACTTTTTTAAACTCATATGAATCTTGGTATGACTTGGTTATCTATTCTTTATTTACAAAGTAAGTATAATTACTTAATTTATGCATTTTCTATGATTAGCTGCATTTGTCATGGCAAAGCTTTCTTAAATTTATAGCTACATATCTAATAGTATGTTCCTGTTTTGCTTATATTTTCTACTGCAAGCTAGTTAGCCAAAAGTAATGGTGAAATCTATTTTTAATCTTTGAGATCTGGTACCTCTTTGCTTACCTTGTGTTTAGGAGAAACCCTAAGCGGCTGAATAGCTATATTTGATATATCCCTTAGAGATGGTAAAATGTTTATACAAAATAGGGTGAACTTTTAGTAGGATGACAGGTTCAATGTGTTTAACTCAATAATCATCTTTAGATATCTTGAATGCCGCCACACAGTCACATATAGGACGAAACACCAAGTAAACTACATAAGCTTTTGGGGAAATCTTCTTGAATTTTGATCAGTTCCATGGTCTTATTAGCTTTTACAAATTGAAGCTGATTTAAGCTTTAAACTTGTCTGGAAAACTGTAGCTCTTAAGAGACATTCACTGACCTCTGCATAAACCATTGGAAATGTTTAAAAACATAATTACCACTGTAGGACAATTTGTCCTTGTTTGGAATTATATAATTCCCCGCCTGAAGTTGATGTAAATTTTCAAGGGCAGATGGGAGAGTTTATAGGCATTTTGTAGAACCTGACTATATCCTTTGTTGGCTTGCTTTTATTTGCAAGATAGTAAAACTATTTTTGTTTTTGTTTTAGTGAATTGTATTCCTTGAAAAAGATATAGAGGTGCAAGGTCATGCAGTTCAAGGGCTGCACAAATATGCTATACTCATTTCTGAAATTAGTAGATTCTACTAGTCTATCATTAGTACTGAACTTAGAAGGTTAAAAAATGTAGGGAGTTAGTTATAAAAAATAAATTAAAAACATTGTAGGAAGTTTGGACATTCATTTCGTTTATAGTTGGGATATTAATCTTGAAACATGAATAAAGGTAATGAACTTTGTGTTAATAAGGTTAATTTTTTGGTATCTTTGTTGGTTTCTTGGGCTTCAGCGATGGGGCTTTTCAGTGTGCTTATTTTTGATATCCATGGGGTTCAAGTTGTTGTTGTGCGTTAAGGACATGTATTTTCCCTCATCACTTCTGCTTTTTTTTTTTTGAAACTTTTGTTGTAGTTTTGGAGTTCTGCTTGTCTCCCTATGATGTCTTCCATTCCTTTTGATAAATTAATTTGTAGTAAAGGTTCAAGTTGTTGTTGTGCGTTAAAGACATGTATTTTCCCTCATCACTTCTACTTTTTTTGAAACTTTTGTTGTAGTTTTGGAGTTCTGCTCGTCTCCCTAACGATGTCTTTCCATTCCTTTTGATAAGTTAAATTATAGTAAAGGTACAGATGTTAAGACCCTCTTATGGTTCTAACATAATAGGGAAAAGTTGATGTTGAGTAAGTATCAAGTCCCTCAAGGCTTGAATAAACTGAACTCGATAAATATAGAAGGTTAACAGACTGATTCAGAATCAGGGAGAGAAGAGTGGGCAGAAAAAGAAGAGAAATTTGGGGATGAACTAAAAAGAGAGGTCTCAGCTCTATTTCACAATATTCTCATTACTTTCTAATCTAATTACAATATAGAAGCTACTTCCTACTCTCTTGCTATCCTACACCACATGTTTATCCTACACCTCATTACCAGACTCACATAGAGCACACTCCTACATATTATTTAATCACCACCCTTCCTAAAATAGACTTATGTAACTGTTAAAACTACTGAGACTTGATAAGAACCTAGAAGAATTAGTTACAGGCAAAAAACTAAGACGAAGATAGGGAGCCACAAAACATGAGCTCAATTCAGTATTTTAGTTTTTCATTCATAAAAATTCCCGCCTCGCTTTCAATATTACTTTATTAATAAAGAACTACTACTGCTTTCATAGCAAATGACTAACATACTCATTTCCTTACTAACTATCATCACATGGATTATGCTACCTTTTAGAGACAACCAGCCAACATATTAACTACTGTGCCCTAAGCTTTACATCTTCTCCTCCTTCAAAATTATCCATGTTTCCAATGGATGTTTGCTGATAAACTGAATATCCTCTTGTTTGCTAGCCATAGTTGTCATGGCGGTAGCCGACTGCCATGGCGTTCGTATGGCGAAAAGTCGTTACAATGTGAAATTTATATATTATTTATTTTACTTAACAATTATATTGGCAACAAAATTTTATATACATTAAAACCCAAAACATAACACTGGAATAACATTAAAAACACAATTATGGCACTAATGAAAATAGAGAAGTATATTCAATGCTATTTGCAGTCAGGAAATGATCAACATTGCTGTTTTCAAATGTCTAATAAATAACTAAATAAAAATTGCAACTTTTTTTAATAAAGTATTTCATAGGGTGTAGAATGTTTCTAAAAAGCACATGTAGGTATATGTCTTAGTTAGTCAGTTCCCAAAAGTTTGAGAAAGAATTATGGTACTAACCCACTGTCCACAACAAATCAACAATATATTATATATACGAAGCAAAAAGTACATATATAAAATATAAATATATATTATTATATTATTTATATATACTTTTATTTTTGGACCTAAGGAGTAAGGAGTAAGGAGTAGGCGAGAAGAAAGCCAGAAACTAGAAAGCAGTCAAAGCACTAGAAGAACTGACGACACGAGAAAAGAAGAAAGTGGAAGAAGAAAGCGGTATCGGTCGGACTTTGGAGTCGCGCCGATCGAAGTAGGCTGTAAAGAAGTAGCGATTAGAGTAGTCGTGCCGATTGGACTTTGCGTTGCCAATTGCTTGTCTCTCGCACTTGCTCGCTCTCCCCCTTCTAGTCTTCAACTGTGAATCGCGATTAGAGACAATTTTGTCTTCCTCGGAATCGACGTCATTTTGTTTTTCGTTTTTAAAAAAAACCTAGTTGACACAGTGACCAAGTCGCTCGCTCGCTCGCTCAACCAACAAGTCGTTTAAGTTGACGAGTCGTCGACGGCGATAACTTTCTTGCCTAGTCGCTTAACTTGCAAACTTCCATTAAGTCACCCAGACGCCTTTTCTTCATCGAACCACCTGGATGGCTAGGCGACGTCTTAACAATTATGTTGCTAGCTGGACATCTTGTCATGTCGATTGGACTTTGTGTCGCTAAGTCTCGCTCGCTCGCTCTCCCCCTTTTAGTCTTCTACTGTGAATCGTGAATCGTGATTAGGGCCAATTTTGTCTTTCTCGAAAACGACGTTGTTTTGTTTTCGATTTCTAACCCAGTTGGCACAGTGGTCAAGTTGCTCGCTCAGCCAACAAGTCGATGAGTCGTCCAAGGCGATAACTTTCTTGCCTAGGCGCTTGACTTGCAAACTTCCACCAAGTCGTTTAGACGCCTTGTCTTCATCGGACATCTTAACAACTATGTTGCTAGCTGGACATCTTCTCATGTAAAAGCATTCTCCAGGTCAGTACCACAAACTTGCACATTCTTCATCATACTGGATAAATTGGAGATTGTTTGGGTTTTGGTAACTGTTACCAGATATTGTTATTAACCTAGCAAATTGAGAATTGGTTTTTGTGCTCCTAAACGTAGTATTATGTTTTGAAACTTAATTTAGCGTATCCAATATATATATATATATATATATATATATATATATATATATATATATATATATATATTTGTTTTCTATCTCTAATTGTGCATATCAATAGTACTTGCTCAAGCAATCACATTTGTATTGACTTATTTCTAGAACAATGAACTTGTTGATGCAACTAAAAATCTTCCATTACATTAAGCTTATTGCATTTACATTGTTAGAAAATTCCTAATGATATAGTTTATCCTAGCATAGCATGTATAAAATTATGTTGCGTACTTGGTTCCCGTTGAAGTTCCACGGATTGGAATGATCTCATTTGGTTTTGACTTTTTCTGATGTTTTAACACTTAATTTATTTTTTCTACTTCAGAACTCCCACATTGTCATGCAACATCCTGTTTTTACTGTTGGTCAAGGCCGTCAGTGCGACTTGTGGGTTGAAGATCCATCCATTAGTAAAACTTTGTGTAATTTGAGTCGCATAGAGTCCGAGGTATGGTCCTTACTCTAGTATTATATTGAATCGATGTTTATGAAGTTGATAGATTTATGTGCCTCAATATGGTTATGATACTCTTTATTTTTTGTTATTGTGCTTAGAAAGGAAATTCATCACGTGCTTTACTTACAATCACTGGGGGAAAAGGGCTTGTCAAAGTAAATGGCAAGGTTTGTCCTAAGCATACCTCCATGCCTCTGAATGGAGGTGATGAGGTTGTTTTCAGTCCATCCGGTAAACATGCTTATGTATCCTTTTTTTAAATGCTTTCTTTTCAGTTTTTTGCATGTAGGTTAAATAGTCAATTCTTATTTTCTTTTTGCTACATGTAGTGTATTAGTTTTCACTTTGTACATCTTTGTAAAAGAAGTTCCTTTTAACATATTTTCTTTTAGCTACATGTAGTGTATTAGTTTTTACTTTGTACATCATAGTTGAAGTTCCCTTAGCATATTGTTAGATATTTCAGCAACTTTCGAACGATAATTTAGCTTCTGATACCATGCCTCCTTCAGTAAGCATATTAGAAGCACATAGTGGTCCAATAAAAGGATTACATTTTGAGGCAAGATCTGGAGACCCCTCCGCTGTTGCAGGAGCATCAATATTAGCATCTTTGTCAAATCTCCGAAAGGAGTTATCCCTTCTTCCTCCCCCTTCTCGTAATGACGAGGGCATGCAACCTGGATTGCCTACGCTTCCTTCCGGAGATAATCATATTGTGGATGCTGAGATGAAGGACACCTTGGATCAGAATGACGGGGCTGGTGTTTTATCAAGCGAGAAAGCTGTTGTTCCATCTAGTGATGCTAACGAAAATATTAATCTTGATAGCATTGGGCTGGATGCTTCTGTTGATGCAGATAATAGAAAGGTCCCTGGGGCAACCCATGAATTAAGGCCGCTTTTGCGGATGCTTGCAGGATCATCTGCTCCTGAGTTTGATTTGAGTGGTAGCATTTCCAAAATTCTGGACGAGCAAAGGGAATTCAGAGAAGGACTTAAGGATATTGATCATCCAATTTTTCTGTCAAAGAGTCGTCAAGCATACAAAGATGGGTTACAACAAAGAGTCATCCTATCTGAGAACATCGAAGTTTCATTTGAAAGTTTTCCTTATTATTTAAGGTGTAAATTTTTATGTGAATGTCAGGCTTTTATTGTACTTTATACTTTGTTTAAATTTACTGCAGGTTGTTTTCTAGATGTGCCTATAGTAGAGTTCAATGGTCTTTCGTATATGATAGCAGGTTATTAGAAAATAAATTAGAAGCTGGATAATAACTGATTGTTGGGTTGTAGGAGCTATCGGTCTTCCCTTGTTAAATAGATATACATAGGTGTCCTGTGCTAAATTGTCTTAATGCCATATTTACTTCCTTAAACTAATCATATTACTCTTAAAAATGTTCTTAAAAAAAGCGACTAATAAATGTTTCACCGACTAAATTGTGGATGTTGGTGCTGTAGGGTTAGAGTTCCTTTGCAATTTCCTTTCCTTCTATGTTTTGTTTCTGTCTATAATAGCGTTATTTTTATATTAATCCTTTTGTCTTGCCTTTCAAATTCTATTTTTTGTATTTTCTTTTCTAAGCTAGATTGATGGTGCATTACTTATTTTCTATGTTAGAGCTCCCTCCTCTCTTTTAACTTTTGTTTTTAAAGTCAACGGCTTTGTCAAAATATAGTGCAGTTATGCTATGGGAAGTTATTCCTCCCTGAAACAGTTTTCATTATGGAAAATGATTGTGTATTAATAATAATGTAGGTATGTCTGCATCTTGGAATTTTGTTTTTAACAAGTTGGGTTCTATTCCCTTACATGGGCTATACACATTTGCCTGTGTGGGTTAGATGGTCATTTGTCTGATCCATCCTTTTGGTTGTCGGTAGTAAATTGCATTTTAAAACTTTTTTCTGAGAAACAACCTGTGCAAATTTGTATAGTAATTTTCTGTATATGACTGATCTTCATCGACTTTGAAAAAAATAAAATAATATTGTTTTTCATTTGTTTAAATAGAAGTCTTGCACTAACTATTTGGTGCTCACTACTTTATATTCTGAAGTCTTATATTCTATCAATCTATCTATCTATGAAGTGCTGTGATCACTTGATCTGGAGAATCATCCCTTTCTTGAAACTTTACCTTGTGGAATAGTGTTAATTATTGTTATTTGTTTTTAATTTGACAGTGAGACCACAAAAAATGTTCTGATTGCTTCCACATACCTACATATGAGGTGTAATAGATTTGCCAAGTTTGCTGCAGATCTGCCTACCGTGTGCCCAAGGTTATTATTATCTGGTCCTGCAGGTATTACCTCCAAACCACGTGTCGCAAAAATTCTTAATTTATTTATTCATGATAAAAAGAAGCTATTTAATTAATGAAATAGAGAGAGCACAAGAATATTGGGGAAAGAAGTCCACCCACCCCACACAAGTGGATACGAAGACCGGAAAAAGAGCCCTCTTACATCTAGTTACATAGGACTGTTCAGTTATAATCAAACCGAATAGGCTATTCGGTTATAACCAAATACCGAAATAATCATAATTTCAATATCCAAAAAACTAACCGAATTTTAGAAATAACCGAATTATTGAATTGTAAATTTGGTTAATAACCGAACCTGTGCAGAGTTTACTCAGTCAATTTGTCAAACACTTGGTGGGCAGTCCAAAATCCTTAAAGTTAAAATCCGTTTAGCAAGAAGATAAATTCCAAACGAGAATGCAATCAATCCACCACACAAGAAACAGTAATACCCAATAGAAATCTAAAGCAAAGAACACCCAATTTCAGCCCAATCTTTCAAATATTCAAAACTGACGAAAATACCTTGTATTGGGATAGACATGATGAATTTGATTATGCAGATTGTGTGGAATGATGGCCTCCAATTGATGTTAACCCCTTGATTGATGCAGTAGAGTAGTGTCGAGGCCAAAGCACTTAATAACCCCGACGTGTACAGCTTTGGAGTGCTGCTCCTGGAATTGTTAACGGGAAAAACACCTAATAACTGGGGGATACTCACGATTTGAGAAGCGAAGCTATGGCCATGAAGAGGCGGAATTGGAAATTTGGAATTTAGGGATTTGGGTTTGGGTTAGGGCTGGGGTAGTTGGCAAAGGTTATCAAGCTAGAGAGTGAGAGTCTGAGAGAGACGAGAGAAGAGTAAGTCTAATTAAGAGAAGTCTTTATTTTTTTTATTAAAATGCCTATTCGGTTATTCGGGTAACCGAATATCACAATTTTAATAACCGTATCCAAACTCGAAAAACCGAATAGTAAAATGGTTATAACCGAATTACAAAAAATAACCGAATAATCGAAATAATTCGGTTAAAAAATTTCGGGTATGTTCGGTTATTCTTTTATCCGTTTTTTGTTCAGTCCTACATCTAGGATCTACACAACTCGGACACTATGGTTCCCACAAGGCTCCCATAATAGAAACCCATATTAAGGCAAAAAAATAGGATTATAGACAAGTAGCTCTCCATAAAATGTGAAGCATTACTCTCAAATCCCCTAAGAACAGGAAAAGAAGCCACTATTCCATATTAACTTTGCGTCCTTTCCTCTTAGCTTTCAATATTTAGTTGACATCACATCTTCCAATGAAGCAAGCTGCGCCCACTCCTCTTAACACATTGGAAATAGAGTTCCACAAGCCCAAGCAACAGACAACATGACAATGCAAAAATAGATGAGAATGCCTTTCATTGCTTGGCTTGCACATAACTCAAATGTCTGACGACGTGGCTGGTAGGGTCTGCATAATATTGTTCCTCATTAGTGTTCAACTTTTGTAAAACTGGAGACCCCAAGAACTCTTATTTTATATATATATATATATATATATATATATATATATATATATATATCCCATTTTAACTGACAAAATTTTAGTTTTTTTAGCAATGATTTTTGGATCTCACAAAAATGTGTTTAGATTTATTTAAATATATTATACATATGTATTGAGAACATAAAAAAATTATATGTATGTTTTTGGCACAATTAAGATTTCTGTCAAAAGTAATCTACAAATTTTCAACCTTTTTGCAATTTGATTATGCATCAGAAATTTGAAAATCATGTGTACTTCATCAGGTTCAGAAATATATCAGGAAACATTGGCTAAGGCCCTTGCCAAACATTTTGGTGCTACACTTCTCATAGTGGACTCTCTTCTATTGCCTGGCGTAAGCTCCTCGATTCCTCATTTGAATTCTTTCTCCAGTATATATTTGTTTGCTGTCTTTTTACTTGCAGACATTATTAATATTCTGTGTTTGTGCTGATGAACCACTCAGCGTATTAAAGTTCATACATAATTACATATTTAGACTTTCAATTTATGAATCTACCTTAAATTTATTCAGGCACCTTCAGCGAAAGAACTTGATCCTGTAAAAGAAAGTTCAAAGCCTGAAAGAGCAAGTGTGTTTGCTAAACGTACTCAGGCAGCTGCGTCGCATCTTAAGAAATCAGCTTCTAGTGTTGAGGCCGATATTACTGGTGGATCCTTCCTTAGCTCTCAGGCCCAGCCCAAGCAGGAGGCATCTACTGCATCATCCAAAAACTACACTTTCAAGAGAGGTATCTAATTCTCTTCTTCTATATCATTAGTTGTGTACCCGTTATGTCTTGTTTGGTTCTCAAACAACCCTAACCCAACTCCCCCGAACCCCTATGTGAGCTTGTCTTTTGTGGGTTTTATCTTTCATATCTCCTTGTGTATTCTTTGTGTCATTAATTGTACCTTTGCTTAAAAATTATCATTTTGGCAGGTGATAGAGTAAAGTATGTGGGTTCGTTACCATCTGGGTTACCCCCTTTAAGGTACCTTTTCTCCCAATATAAGTAAGTCGTTTGCCATCTGGCAAGTTATCTTCATTAGTGTTGATTTCTTTCTCTTTGTGTTTATTGCATGTCTTTCTGTATCCCAACAACATTCCGTATAATTTAAAATTTTAAATTTGTAAAATCTTTCTGTATCCCCACAACATTGGTAACTGAGGTTCTACTGTATGTTTGAAAATTTCAATTTTGTACTACTTATAAAAGCAAGTGCTTATGTACTCCAGTAAAGTTTTTACTTGAAGAGGCTTTTGGTTTTGGATTAGGAAGCCATAAAAAATAGTCCGGGGGAGTCTATTAAATTCGGGACATGTTTTTCCTCCCTTTCTCCTCTTGCTGTTTATTGGTATAGCATCTACTTGACATGAACCCAGGTACTTGACACTGACCCTTGGGTAGAGTTTCACATGGGTATTTGATGCATTTAGAGAATTCATGGAACATTGTTTAGCCCCACTTTCGGGTCAGCTCATATCCCAAGTTGCTTTACTATCTTGCACATGGAGGAAGTGTTAAATTATTATATCATTGGAATATTGGACATTAATTACGATGGTATTGTACTTGCTATAACCCGATATTGGGACATATATAAAACCAATCCCAAATCTGGACTTTAGCCTTCTTTTACAATGTTGTTAATTTAAATATTGATATATGAACCCCCCCCATTGGAAAACTTATCCGTGTCCGCTACAGCTTGTTGTCATTCGTAGAGTTTGCTTTCTCTTTGATGATATAGTTTTAAGAATATGCAAGAGTGAGCTGCAACATACATGTATGATAATTCCCCCCTCCCTTTTGTGTTTTTTCAGGGGGCCACCATATGGTTGCAAAGGAAAAGTGTTACTTGCGTTTGAAGACAATGGCTCTTCCAAGATTGGGGTTAGATTTGATAGATCAATTCCAGAAGGCAATGATCTGGGGGGCCTTTGCGAAGAAGATCATGGTTTCTTTTGTGCTGGTGAGCTATTCTCCCGTGTCCATCTTGTTGCAATACCATATTATTGAGCTTTATTAATCACTAGGTTATAATTGATGTTTACATATGCAGCCGACTTGCTTCGCTTTGATTCTTCCAGTAGCGAGGATATTGAAAGGCTTGCAATTAATGAATTCTTTGAGGTAACTGCTGCTTGTTCTTTACTGAAGAGAAGATGTCGGCTTTATATTTTCATTTGTTGCTTATTGAAGTTCCTTCTTCCTTTTTTCATGTATCACATGACATGTCACATCCAAATTTTACAGGTTTCTTTAGAAGAAAGTAAAAACAGTGCATTAATTTTGTTTATTAAAGACATTGAGAAGTCATTTTTGGGGAATCCCGAGGCATATGCAGCTTTCAAGAGTAAGCTTGAAAGTTTACCAGAGAATGTGGTTGTCATTGCTTCGCATACGCAAATGGACAATCGGAAGGAGAAAGTAAGTACCTAAAGTTACCCTCACCCCCCACCCATAGAAAATTATTTTTGGGTGGGTAGGATGTAGAGATATGATATTGTAGTATGATATTATTCCAACCCTCTTGATGAACCTATGCTAAAAACGACATAATTATGTTTCAGTCCCATCCTGGTGGACTTTTGTTTACTAAATTCGCAAGTAATCAAACAGCACTACTTGACCTTGCTTTCCCGGTATGTAAATTCAAGAGCTTTCCTTCTTTTTTGAAAATGTTTAATTCCTTTCATATATGATGCTGCCCTTTTTATTGGGGTTGGTTTGGGAGTTGATCTTTTCTATCCTCTCATACCAGCATTTCTATATATTGCTTTTGTTATGTTCGTGTTCATGTAGTTTTGTGCTGTGGAAGTTGGGATTTAAGATGTGGCATCTTCAATCATAAATTCATAATAAGAACTTTACTTAATTTGGAACACACACATATATTTATATATATATATGTGTGTGTGTGTGTGTGTATATATATATATATATATATAAATACGCTCATTAACAGGTCTTCTCTTAAAACTGGATAGCTCACTTTTTAAAATGTTTATACTTTTGCAAAGCCTCAAAGTGATCTTAGTATTTTTATCATTTAGGAAAGCTTTGGTAGACTGCACGACAGAAGCAAAGAAACTCCCAAAGCAATGAGGCAACTTAACCGTCTTTTCCCAAACAAAGTATCTATACAGATGCCTCAGGTATTAATCACTATTCATTGCCGTCTTCTAAAAAATGTTTTCAAGAAAGCAGATAATACTCTTTGAATTATGGCAGGATGAAGCATTACTCTCAGACTGGAAACAAAAGTTGGATCGTGATATAGAGACCTTGAAATCACAGTCAAATATAGTCAGCGTTCGCTCAGTGAGTGTCCAGTTTGAGTGAAACTATTGCTTCCAATGATCTTTGACTTTTTCAGTCCTTTTATTTGCTAATTCTGCACTTGTCACTATAGTTGTCTGGGTATTATTCTGTTCTTATTATTGCATACCTTTGCAGTGCGATGCAAATACCAATAATAAATCATATGTCCTAACACATCTTAAAATAATTCACAATTAGGATGGTTTAACTAGTAGTATTCGTTGATTACATGTTATATACGAGTTCATATGTATAACCTATGTTCTGGTATGTCTTTTGGGAGCTGATAACTTACGTTTGAGGTTGATGTTAAATGTAGTTGGGTAGCTTCCATGATTCCTGATGGTCATCTTGGTAAATATTCTTCATTTAGCCAATTCATAGTAAAAATGGAGTCCCGAGGGTGGGGTGACGGGATATGTTGAGGTTTGAAGTGGTGTCTGGCCTCAATTGTGATATATTTGCAGTACTTTCTTATGATTTGCTTGTGGTGTTGGCCTGGTTATTGTAATGTACTCTTGAATAGGCTGATTGTTGTGATGTTGAGTCCATGTTTGCAGGTTCTTATGGCTGAATTCTTCATTTCAGCTTTTAAGCAGAACTGGGATTGATTGCCCTGAGCTTGAAAATTTATCCATTAAAGATGAAGCCTTGACGACCGAAAGTGTGTTCACTTATTAATCATACCGTTCTTACCGGCGCAGGTTATATTATATTGATTATGAGTTGTATTGTCATTTTGATAGGTGTGGAGAAAATTATTGGTTGGGCTTTGAGTCATCACTTTATGCATTCTTCTGAAGCTTCTGTCAAAGATGCCAAACTTGTGATATCCATTGAAAGGTAACAACATTAGTTGCGCAATCAACAAAGATAAAAGAATGCGAAATAAGAAAATAGTTACATGATGGGAAGTATTACGCTATTCTTATTTCTCACTCCGTTTTTGAGTATTGATATTTTTCTTCATGTTTATTTTTGCAGCATTTTTGAGTCTTGATATTTTCTTCATGTTTATTTTTGCAGTATTAGGTATGGGCTAAACATTTTACAAGGTATTCAAAATGAATCCAAGAGTTTAAAGAAATCACTCAAGGTATAGTCGATAGTCTCTATCTTTTATGCACTATTGTCAAGAAGTTATCTAGAATATGTTAGCTCAACTTAAAAAAAGGTTCTCTCTCTGTATTGTTCTCCTTTTCGGAGTTCATATTTCATTCAATGCTCTCTCAACTTAAAAAAAGGTTCTCTCCGTGTATTGTTCTCCTTTTCTTCTGAGTTCATATTTCATTCAATCTAACGCACAAGAGGTTTCAGGATGTTGTTACTGAAAATGAATTTGAGAAGAGACTACTTGGGGAAGTTATTCCACCCAATGAAATTGGTGTTACTTTCGATGACATTGGAGCTTTAGAAAATGTCAAGGATACATTGAAAGAGTTGGTCATGCTACCTCTGCAAAGGCCAGAGTTGTTCTGTAAAGGACAGCTGACAAAGGTTACACACATAACTCTATTTTCTCCAAGTCTATATTGATTTTTTTATTAGTCATCAAGTTGGGGATAGTTTCAATTTGTTATGCTGCTAAAGTAGTTTGTCCTTTTAGCCTTGCAAGGGAATACTGCTTTTTGGACCTCCTGGGACTGGTAAAACTATGCTTGCAAAAGCTGTTGCAACCGAGGCTGGTGCAAACTTCATAAACATATCAATGTCGAGCATTACTTCGAAAGTACTTTCCTGGACGGACTGATGACTTATTGACTTCATAGATTTTTTGTGGGAGCTTCTTATTTCAAAATGATTGATGCCTTTCTGTTTCTTACAGTGGTTTGGTGAGGGAGAGAAGTATGTCAAAGCTGTTTTTAGCCTGGCTAGTAAAATTTCTCCTAGCGTTGTTTTTGTTGATGAGGTGGGTAAAATTTTCTCTGTACATGAATTTCAATAATCTGACATGCGTCTTTCCTTGATCCTTTTTAAGTGACTTATTTGTTTCTCTTTTACCTATTTCCTGTCTGTTTATCTTCATTTGGTCATTGCTTTTGCTTGTGGAATTTCTTTGTGGGATTCAGTTGGTCATTGTTTATGCAATTTTCTTCCTTTCCATTTTCAATGTTTCTGTGGTTTTGTTCTTTCTTTTTTTCCTTGGCTTCCCCAGTCTTCACCTTCCCCTTTGCAGAATCACCAGAAGATACTTACTGTTTGCTCTTGTAACTTCTACTGAAAGTATTTTTTATAGGTTGACAGCATGTTAGGCAGGCGTGAGAATCCTGGAGAACATGAAGCAATGCGTAAAATGAAGAATGAATTCATGGTAAACTGGGATGGTTTACGTACAAAGGATAAGGAACGCGTATTGGTACTTGCTGCGACCAATAGGCCTTTTGACCTTGATGAGGCTGTTGTGCGGAGGCTTCCTCGAAGGAAAGTTATAGATTTGTGGGTTTTCTTCATTCATTCCATATGGCTAGTGGAAGAGCGTTTTTAGTGATGATTTTGATGTTTACATAATGCAGGTTGATGGTAAACCTCCCAGATGCCACAAATAGAGAGAAAATTTTACGAGTTATATTGGCCAAGGAAGAATTGGGACCTGGTGTTCATCTCGAAGCAGTAGCTAATATGACTGAAGGGTATTCAGGAAGTGATTTGAAGGTTTGTTTAATTTGCATTCTAACATTTTGCTTACTGTGCCCACCCCCCTTCCTCAATGACCCATGATATTCTGATTGGTATTTTGCTATCTTTCCTCTTTATCTTTTTCTCAGAATCTGTGTGTGACAGCTGCTCATTGCCCAATAAGAGAAATTTTGGAGAAGGAAAAGAAGGTTAGTTACTTAAATGGTGAACCTGAGTTACTATTGTGTGCCTTCTTTCGTCAAACTCTAGCTACTATTGTGTGCCTTCTTTTGCAACAAAACAAAAATATTTTTAGTGACAATTCAGTCTTTCAAAAGTTTTGTTTGTCTTCTGGAAAAGTTTGTTTCTATATATATCGAACAGAAGTGACGAATATTTCAAACACCATCTAATTCTACTGGGTTTTTTTAAGGATTGTGTTTTATTGGATAGAAGAGAGATTATAAAAAGGACAAGGAGACCTCTGAAAAACTAATGAAGCATCATTGCTCGCAACTCTATGAACATCTGAAATAGCAACTCCTCTAAAGGCTTAGTCCATATACCTAAAATAGCTAAACAAGAATACCTCTTAACAAATCTTGGCATCCCTGTCTTCCAAAATCTTTACTTGAAGTGAACTCTCTGTGGAGCAACGGACATACCTTTCACTATTTGTATGGATGTTTTTTTTATATTTATTACTATAGTTTTTTTTTTTTTTTTTTTTTTGGGGGGTGTTCAACCCTCACCCTAATGGGCAAATTTAGGATGAAGAATTAATGGAAAATAAATTAGGATTTAAATTTCACGTTTAAACCAATCTCTACACTATGGATAACATACCTCTACAGTAGGATATCTCGTGTGAATAAAATAATGAACTTCAACATCAATAGAATGTAGTCTCATGACTTGGGAATTACATCACTATTTAAAAATTAGACAAAACTCTAATATTACTTGGAGAATAATAATAATACTAAACAACTAAAATACCCTTATTAGTAATTCCTAATCACTAATTAATATCCTAAATCCTCACTGATAAATAAAATACATAAATCACATTAACTACTTTATATTAAACATAATAAAAACTCCAAATAATAAATATAAAAATCTCTTTTTTGTTCTTGACTTGGAGTTCCCATCATTATCCTCTTGTTAGAGAAAACTCGACCTTTGAGTTTTATAATATGATAGAATAAGTCATAAACTCCTCTGCAACGGAAGAGCATTTTGAAACACCTTTGACAACATCATCACGCGGCTAGACTCAAAATTTTTTGAAAGAGAATTGATGAGAGCATCGCTTTTGTATTCAAAGGTGCTGTCAACTTGGATTGGATTAACTTTTTGAATCGTCTTTTTTTGGCAACGAACAACTCAAAAGCAACTTTAGAGTTTTTCTCAATTTGTTGCTCATACACAATCTCTAGTTTAACTTTTGGAATTTCAAAAATTTCCATGGACATGTCACAATTGTCTGTAGCCCCAAAATTTAGAGCATCCTCTTTTTTTTTCTCTTGCTCTTCTTGAAGATGTGTCCGAAAGTGAATAAGGTTTTCTTTTATAGAAGTATGTCATCTTTTAATAAAGATTGTTATCTTTTATGGAAGAACATATAGAAACCATATCATGTGCAGCCTTTTGAAGTTCTTTTGCTTTTACTTGTTGACACTTTCTTGCTTCAGCTTTTCTTTGTTCATCTTGATATTAACATTGTAATTTTCCAATGTAATCTTGTGCATCAAAGTTTTTTCTTCTTGAGTTTCAAATACTACTAAAGTAGTTCGGTCACTTTCATCGTCAAAGAAACCAAATATACTCTTTTGCTTCGGCAATCAATTCTTTAGTGGCTCGAGACATTCGGTGTTTTTTTTTTTTTTGAAACCCAAGATCTTCCAAAAATAAGAAATTGATGGAGAAACGTGAAGCTATGATACCAAAGACAGATTTATGATGAAGAATTAACAGAAAATAAATTAGGATTTAAAGTTCAAGTTTAAACCATAAGGATCTATTATCAAGTGTATCAACTCCTCACTAATCAATACTAAAGTTGAATATTCTATGGTATGAATGATAATAATCAACTTCCATATTAATAGTATGTGGTCTCCCATCAGTATTTAAAGAGTCAAAACTCTAATATTATTTGGGGAATAATAATAGTACTAAATGATTAAAATACCCTTATTAGTAATTTCTAATCACTAATTAATGTTCTAAATCCCCACTAATAAATAAAATACATAAATTACATCAACTACTTTTATATTAGACATAATAAAAATTCCAAATAATAAATATAAAAAATCTCTTCTTTGTTCTTGACTTGGAGTCCCTAAGGATGAAAGAAAATAACTCCATCCGTCAACAAATTCAAAGACAAGAAACTCCCTCTAAACAGTTTAGCTTTACACTAATTTTAAATTTTCTTAAGACTCAGAAGAAAACATACTCCTAGATTTTTTCATCCTTCTTAATTCTGACCATGTAAAGCTAGTTAACAACATATTTTCACTGAAGCAGGGACACATCCCTCCTGCAAAACTCCAAAGATAGAGAACAGGAATGTATATATGCTGTTTATGTTTCAACTTTATTCGTATCTGTCTGGAATCAAATGATAAGCACTAAACATATTTAATTGTTTCATTTCCTATAAAAAAATATGGTACATTATACTTTTCACTTTTACTATTGAAATAATAATGTTTTGCATCTATAATATCTGAGTTTTAACTTAATTAAATAATTGTATCAGTTCAATCGTAAATGCAGGCAGATGTTATTTAGATGGCAAAGGATGCTGTAGATGGCATGTACTGTGTGTACGAAGTGTGTTTGGGTCCTTTGAGAATTAGGGCATAATTTTGTGTGTTTTTTAATGATTGTATGCATGCATATGTGTGTGTTTTCCTGGTCCCATATATCGACTAACTGACATTTATTTGTTCATATCCCTTGTTTGATTTGAACCATCTGTATGATGTGGTAGGATATAATCTTATTTGTTACGTCATTAAATGAGTGCATCTATGTTTTGCTCGGCTAGTGGTTGTCCTATTACTTGAATACTTCTACATAGGTGGAATTTGTTTGTGATTTAGCTCGTTTGAGCTGAGGCATATTTGATTGTTGAACTATGATAGTATATATACATGACATAAATATTGGTCTGATAGTTATCTTTGTTTGTGGAGTTAAGATGTGAATGAATATCTGCTCTGATTATATTGTTAAATCTATTGATCAATGTGAGTATATGCATATACAGGAGAGAGCTCTGGCGTTGGCGGAAAATAGGCCTTTGCCTGCATTGCGTAGCAGTGCTGATGTTCGTCCTTTGAGTATGGATGATTTTAAATATGCGCATGAACAGGTATGGTCAGTGGCTGACTGAAAGCACTGTAAGCTCTCCTTCTGTACCATAAGTGGCTGATTGCATATCTTCTGTCAAACTTTACTCGTGAATTTATTATGAAATTTAGTGAGAATATTATTTTGCAATTATTTTGACACGATAATTGGTGAATGATCCAATAATATGGTGGAGCCTGATATCTCGTAAATTGCTTGGTGTTCTTTGTCAGCTGTTTCTTATTACATGACGTATCTGCTCTTGCTCATATGCTTGATTCCTGCTAATAAGTGACTTTTATTTGTGTTTACATAAACAGTATTTATTCTTTGTTTCTACTTCGTTCTTCTCCTGTTGTGGAATAGGTGTACGTTCCACCCTGGTTAGTGACCAGGAAGCATCCCTGGCAAAATTAACTTGTAGTGTTATAAAATATATTTTTGACAAGTTAAATAAAATTGTGGACTGAATGTGTATTTGATGATAGTAAAGAGAGTAGATACCATGTGGCTGACAAAAATTTAATGAGACTTTGATGAAATTTTGTGGTGTCCTTCGGATGATGTTTCTAGAAAAGTGTTTTATGATAGTTTAGGACCTGTTCAGTTTTTGTTAGAGCATCTCCAACTGCCTCTTCAACTACTTTGGGAATACTCAAATAGGTGAGCCACATCAGAAAAATTATCTCCAACAGCCTCTTCAACCTTAGTCATCAAATTTGCAACCTCATTCTCTCTCTTCAAATCTGCAACCTCATTATCTCTCTTCAAAACATTTATTTTGTTTTTGGGAAAATCAAAATCATATGAAAAAGGCTAAAAACATTTATTTTGTTTGATGAGTTTTATGTCATTGAATTGAAGAGACTGATGAGACACAAAATATAAAAGTAGCAAATAATGCCACGTAGATTAACAAACTTCAATTTGAAGATTTTTTTTGCTAGTCCTATTGGAGATGCTCTTATTAGGCATCTAGGTTATATGGTATTCATGAACATTGCAAATCATCAATGCATCTTTGTGGCTCCCAATGCTTAAAGTACTAACTACATTATTAGACTAGTGCATATTTTTTTTGAATTCAATTTATGATCTACTTGTGTATGTATATGCATTTATCTGATGCTTTTGTTTTACTATTAAGCCTTACTTTCATAAAAATTGAAATTGCTGCGACTAGCCAACTAGTGGTTTCTTATATGATCCTTCTGGTGTACAATAAATTGCACAATACTCTCGACAACTCTATTTTTATTTTTTATTTTGAACAGCTATCAAGCCATCTCTGTTTTAGAAAATTAACCCCCCTGTTCCTAAATTAGAGTTGCATTTTTATTTTTAGTTCATGAATTACATTTCTACTTTTAGACTATAAAGTGCATGAGGTTTCAAAAGGTCCTAAATTTAAAGATGCATAAATAGACAATGGCATAGCACACCATTACTTTATACTCTAGGTAGATTGAGTTCTACTATTCTACCACTTCAAAAAAAATTAGCTAATGTTAGACATATATTTCGAAAAATAAAATTTTCCATAAAAGTCAGGTCATCATTTTATGTCTCTAATTTTGAAAAGGAGGGGGTATATATTAAAGTAGGGTTTCATATTATGATTTTGGTGCAGGTATGTGCAAGTGTTTCATCAGAGTCTACAAATATGAGTGAGCTTCTCCAGTGGAATGAGCTATACGGAGAAGGTGGATCTAGGAAGAAGATATCACTCAGCTACTTTATGTAGATGAGGTTTCCTAGTTGTATAGCATCATTCTTAGCATATTGTTCTTTTCCAACTTTCAAACCTAGCTGACGTTGGAGTCCTGTGTTGAGGAAATACCGGTGACAGGTTCTACCACCCAAATGCCTTTGCTCAATTGGCCCTTGTGTATCATATCCAGTTTATGGATATTTTTCTGCATCCATACAAGTTTTAATTTATACTTTAAGCATGTTCTTTTACCAATCTTTGCTTTGCTAGGTCTTCTCCTCTTTGTACATACAATTTGATTAATATTATATAATAAATATTCATATGTTTAATTTATATCTGGAACTTCATATCAGTTGTTGAAATTTGGTATTCTTCTTGGTAATTGTAGTAGGTTTGTTTGCCCATTAGAGGTCTCGACCAGATGCAGAGAGAGAGGTGCTAATTCTCTTGTAACTTCAATGGAGGATTTTGGGAATTTGGATCCTCTCCATTAGGGGTAGTGGAGGATCCTCAGTATACTATCCTACTTTTATGCATTACCCTCGCTGGATCCTCCATTTCGGTTATAATTATAATATTAGGATTAGGATTATAATTCAAAAATTATTAAGTTATTTATAATTTTTAAATTAATAATCTTACATCTAAATTTAAAAATAAACAAGACGCATGAAATTAATATTTTTATTCTAAATATAATTTTTTCAACCAACCCTTTTGAGTTGATGAATGTCCAAATGGTGTTGATGTTTAAAGCCCTTTTGAGTTGATGAATGTCCAAATGGTTTTGTTGATGTTAATTAAATCTTCCCCCCACCCCCTCAGAAATGTAAGACAAAAAGTAATTAGTTTAGTATTTTTTTTTCAGATAATTTATAATATTCATAATTATATTAATTAAAACAAGTAAGATCCTTTTAATTTTGAATAAACAAAGTTACTTAAAAAGTCAAACTAATGTTTTGGAAATAAATTAGTTTATATTCCAAATATATCAGTGTTCCCATTTGAATGTCTTTAATATATATAATAAATCTGTCATTTTAGTAAAATAGGTAATTAATAAAAAGAGTAGTAAATTTTGTTTTTATGTTTATGTTTGTAAAATTGTAATATTAACGTAGTATGTTGAGTACTTTAGATTATTTATTATTATTTTGAACAATTGAGACATTAAAAGGTTTAAACTTTAAAGTACTTTTGCACTGTGGTTGTATATTTAACATTAGATGTAGAAATTTTCATTTAGTGGTATAATTTAGTAAATTTTAAATTATTAAAATATTTAAATTGACTTTCAGAAATTTAATTATTAATTTTGTATTTAGCAAGAGAATATAAGCCGACACATTCCGGGTAATTGTAGTTATTTATTTATGTATAATCAATATTTGACCTAGTCCATGGAGTAATTGTGAATTCTTCTTCTGCCATCAATGTCACACATAAAGTTAGAATGTCTTCTTTTTGATTTGTACACATACCAATATAAGTTTAGTATAATCAGTTTGAATAATACAATAAGTATATTCAAATAAAACAAGTAAAAGGAAAATAAACCCTCAATTCAATCTACAAAACAATGTCATTATTTTTAAAATTATTTATTTATTACTTAATTAATATCTATATAAAAACGACTGTGTGTGGGCCTTGGCAGTCATGCCAACTCCACATAAAATGAACCCGACCCGACCCATTGCTCCATGGAATTAGTATTAGAAACAGATTAGTAGTTAGATTAGTTGGGTTTTAGTTTTTGACCAAACTCCCCTCTCCTACTCTTTCTGTCTCTGGATTCTGAAATTGAATTACTATTGTTTATTTCAAACTGCGCATTATAGCATTAGCCATGGACGTAATGACTCATTCCTCCACGTTCCTTTTGCCTACAATTCCCCCCGCCGCCGCCGACAATGGCCCCTCGCCAACCTACGCACTTGTATTGCTTAATCAACGCCTCCCTCGATTCACTCCTCTTCTATGGAAGCACGGTATTTATATTAATTTCTTTAATTCCTGCTATCGATTTCTCTCTCTAGGGTTTTATATATTAGAAATATGTGAAGAGGAGGTTGTGATGGTTGGAAGTAGTAATGACGTGATTGTTGTGTAGAGCAGCACAACTTCGCCTTTGCGCAGATGGTGGTGCTAATCGTGTTTATGATGAATTGCCTCAGCTTTTGCCTCATGAAGATGCTTCATTTGTTCGGAACAAGTCTCTCTCATCTCTCTCTCTCTATATATATATAAAACACACATCTGTTTTATGTTTATTTTTTTTAATTTCTCTTTTTGGTTGTTTATGATTGATGATACTGGAATGGCTCAGTGGATAAAGGTTGTATCTTGGAAAGAAACCTGTTATATAGTTTGCTATTTGCATGTTGTGAAACTTGCTAAGAGAAGATGAAATTCTTGCTGGGCAAGAGATTCAGAATTTTATACTTCAGCAGTTGGAGCCCTGGTTTACAAAAGAGAATTATATCTCATGAAAAATGGATAAGGTCTACTAATGATCATTAAAATAGTAGAGACCTTAATGCTTGTAGTTGAAGGGGGTATATTAAAAAGAAAAAGAAGTGATGTTTTGTGTATTTGGAATGAGAGCCTAGTGATTTAGAACAGGATGGTTTCCATTTTTCTTTGTGCTGAATTGCTGATGTTTCATTGTTGTTCCCTTGCATTTTTTAAGTCTTTGTTTGTGTAACAGGCTATGCATTTAGTCCACTTGTTATTTCTCCGAACACATACTTCTTGGTTAATTTTATCATAACCATCAGGATTGCAGTCTGTTAAGGTAGTGCCTTCAATAAAGTGCTTTATGTTATTTCTTGCATCAGATCATGTAACTACTAAGGGAGGTGTTTGAGTGTGTTGAATAAATTAAATTTATGTAATTGAGAGCTTTCAATGAGTTATTGCTGTTCTTACTTTTGCGAAACTGTTTGTTAGGTTCTAACAAGTCAGCTCATCTTACATTTAAACATTTATATTTCCCAGCTACAAGCCTGATGTTATAAAAGGTGACATGGATTCAATACGAGCAGAAGTTCTAGATTTCTACAGAAACCTGGTAAGGTGGCTGTATTATTTTTAGCTAATGCATTTATTAGTACTGTCAAAGTGTCAAGGATATTTTTCAACATAGTTTCTGAGTATGGATATGAGTCCGTGTTGACAAGGAAAGGATAACATTCAAAGTGAAATGAAGGGATCACTAATTATGCTAAAAACAATTTAAACCAATGGTTTACAATTTTAACGTAATAGAAATTTTCAAAAAAGTAAACATTAATATGCTTTATTACAAATGAAATAAATATTTAGAAAGGACAGTGATCAAAAAGATAAATGTTATGAACCATTACATAATAAGTTTCTTATCAAAAAGATAAATGTTATATGCTTAAAACAATTTAAATTAATAATTTGTTTGTGATTTGACTCATAATTTATTAGTCCAACTTCTATATTTTTATAATTGCATGTCTATGAGATTTAATTAAAGTGAAGCACATGTATATATATTTGGAGAAATAGCCTGCACAAAATTCTTGTATAACATATTGCTCAGGCAACCTATATTGTTTCCAAGGCATCACTTTGGAATTTCCTTGTTGCCTACCAGCTTAGGCAAGAGCCCAAATCATAGGCTGTCTGCCAGGTCATGCTCATCTAGTCTTATTCGCTTAGGCATTCCAGAACTGCTATCGGCAATATCTCATTACTAATTATTCCATCAGCCTTATCTTATTGATTTAGCCTTTGAACTGCTCCCAACCATCCATATAAAGAGTACCATTGGAAAGTCAATCTCTTTATGGAAAAGCCTAGGTTTATAAATTTTCCCACTAATATAAAGTTTTGAAAACCACCACATACAAATGTCGCAAAAGAATAGCTGTATTTATATTGGGGACATTGTAAGAGTTAGTAGCTGATTTTTCTAGGGACTTATTTTAGGACATTTGGCTAAGGAAAGGGATCGTAAATTAAAATGGATTGTTACAAAGATCTGGAAATAACCTCTTCAGTCTTCTCTTTTTTCCTTTCTCCTGTGTTTCTCTGGCCTTTACCACCTCGTTGCTATCCTCAGATCTGATCAATGATGTATACTTCAATTGTGAAATTCTTCATCTGGAAGTTTTGGAAATTAATAACATTGAAGTAAAAATTTTGCGAAGGATTATGCCTTTTCTATTACCCCGCTTGTAGCCAGTATGTCTATAAGTAGCGAAAGCTCATTGGAGTTCTACTAATAGCACAATCTTAACTATCAAGTGTATAATATACTATTTATTCCATAGCGGAAGCAACAAAAGGAAGAATTATATTAGTCTACTGCTCATATCATAAGATTTGAGACATTCTGATAGTGTTTTACATTTTTTTAGTTGTGTGCTTGCATAAGGAACGTGTTGTTCTGGTTTTAGCATGTTGATTATGTTTGTAGTCCTCTCTCTCTCTCTCTCTCTCTCTCACTCACTCACTCACTCACTCACTCACTCACTCACTCACTCACTCACTCATACACACACATATAAACATGTAAATCACTTGTACAGAGCATCATACATGATTTTCTTGAAAACATATATCTTAGGATATATACTTTCTTTTGCAGGGGACCAAGATTGTAGATGAATCTCATGACCAGGACACCACAGATTTGCACAAATGTGTTGCCTTTGTTCGTGATTTCAAACCAAATCTGGAAGAGTCTAATGTAAGTTACCTGTAATATTTTTAGAAACTTTTTAGCTGGAATTTCTTGGTGTCCAATCTATTATGACTAGTTCTGTATGCTTAAACTTCATTCTGCCATGCCCATAATTGTTGGCGCTGCTAACATGTGTTTTGGACCAAATCCCGATAAAGCTCGCGTAGAGCGCCTTCCCTAATCTCTGGTCCAAAGCCTTCAATCAAGCATGCACCTCATGGTAAGCTCCAGACTTAAGGGGTTGCATCGACATATCTCACTAATATTCTTTTCTAACCATACAATAGTTGTTTGGAAGCTTAGGTGATATGGAATGGAGCATATAAAAAATTAGGAGATCATTTAGATTTCTATTTATGGGTAAATTGATTATAATTATGTTGTTTTAGATGGTGTATATACATTAAATCATTTTCCAGTGGATCAAAACAAACGCAAGATAAGGGGCCATTTGTTCTTTGTCCCTCAAGGGTAAAACTTGTTTTACACATACTCTGTCACTCTCTTCATTTTGACTCAGCCCTCTATTTTTGCTTCTCTTTTTCTTTTAAGTTTCTCTCTCTCCTCCACGACACGCTTGTATGAGATGGTCGTCGTCCGGATCGTTTTTAGCAAAGTTGTAGGATGAATTGCTAACCTCTCGTCTATATGTAGACGGTAATCTCATTACTATTGCTCGCGTTAGGAAATTTGCATTGAATAGACACCAACAACATCTTGACACTCACTTATATTGAAGCGGTAATCTTGGTACAATCGGCGATTGATGCGGTAGAAAACGCCACACACAACTATGTATTATATGATAAGTCAAATTGAATCTCAAAGAAAAACTAAGAAAATAATTTATGAATTCTTCAAAGAACCAAAAGTAGAGAATAATCTCATAAGAATGATGTAAATCTGAATTTGTATTGAATAATGTATGAATTACATTCATATAGCTTATTTATAGTAGCTATGAAACCTTAGAATCCTTATAAAGAATTACAAGTAATTTAGAATCAAACTCTAAGCTAGAAGTAACCTAATTACAATAGGAATCTAAAATATACTGAAAATAACTAATTTAGAAAGTAAATCAGCGTCCAAATCTGCCAAAACGCGTCAAAAACCCGATCAACTCGTCGGGCCAAAGTCCAACAGAGAGCTGCTGGCGGGGGCGAGCTCAAAACCAGCTGAGGCGTCCAAGGGGAACTCGCTGGGGTGAGTTCACTGGCCTTAGTGAGCTCGCCGGGCCGAGCTTACTGTTTTCAACAAACCAACTTCCTTTGTCTCCTTGCTTGGTATGCTCGTCTTGGCTTGGCAAACTTGACCTGACACGTTTACTTGGACCATGTTTATGCTCTTGAAATCAACCTCCTTGGGACAAGTTGTCACGTCATTCTTGATCCACATCTCTCGCACCAAACCATTAAGTCTCTCTCTCTCTCTCTCTCTCTGTGTATGCGTGCTTTTCTTCAAACTTAGTTATTTTCTGCCCTAGGTATTGTAATTTCTGGATTTATTGTTGAAGTTGGTCAAATTTTGCAATTTTTTTACGCATGATTGCAATTTGTGACGTGTATAACATTTTGATGTTAATAATGTAAGCTGCTTTTTGCACAATATGCACTGTAGTTAGTCCACTCTTGCACATTGTGCCTAGGACCTGGGAACTTTGGCACCATGGGCTTCTAATGCATGTCTGGGTTTTTATAGATATTACCAGAAACTTTCACTGGGATATTTTTCTCCTTGTTTCTGATCTCGATTTGGATTTAATAAAACTGAAAAATATAGTGTCAAGATGCTCCACAATTTTGTTTAACGATCAGTAGTGTGCATTCATACTCGGATTGACATTGTAGAATGCTTTTATTATTGTTTGTTTTCCAGATATGCATTCTTGTTGCTGGAGCACTTGGTGGAAGGTTTGACCATGAGATTGGAAATATCAACGTAATATGTCGCTTCTCAACAATGCGAATAGTACTTTTGTCTGAAGATTGCCTCATTCAACTTCTTCCGAGTACCCACCATCATGAGATCCATATCCAGAACTCTGTTGAAGGCCCACATTGTGGGCTCATTCCGATTGGTACACCGTCTGGAAGTACTACAACCACAGGGCTCCAATGGGACCTCAGTAAGTTCTTGAAATAATATCATGCAGTTCTTATATTTGATGTTCAGTTCTGAACTTAACTAAGATCCTTTCAGTGATGTAATTATTATGGTCATCAATCAATGGCACATGAACGTGCACATCTGTCCATCAAGTTTGCTATGTTGTTTGCAACACTGAGGACGGGTTATTTTTTTGATTGAAGGAGAGGAGGGGGAGGGGAGATAAATTTTCTGTCTTAGTGAAATCATTTCATAATTCGGAGAATATAATGGGTGGTAGACATCGTGCTCTGTCACAGATGTCAGTAGCACTGAAGTATCGATGCATTCATTAAGCATCTCTAATTAACTGTAGTTCTGGCATTTTCTTTCAAATCTGATGTGTTCTATTTTAAATTGTGTCCATGCAGCTGATACAGAAATGAAATTTGGTGGACTAATCAGCACATCAAATATTGTAATAGGAGATATCATAACTGTGCGATCCAATTCTGATCTTCTTTGGACGATATCCATAAAAAGATCATGACTGATATTCAATTGCAAGTTGAGGAGTTCTAGTTGCAGACATCATGAATTATCCTGGTTCCCTTCAAATAGAACACTTGAGGTGGCCTGGCAGGCCTGCATAATATCCATTTTTAGCCTGTACAAGTGTTACTTTTCTTCACCAGGATATCTGTTTATTCCCTGTTTTCCTTTTGGCCATATGTATACACAAGCTAGTAGTCGTGGCACTCCATTGTTGTGTTATGTTATTATATATATATATATATATATATATATATATATATATATATATATATATATATATATATATATATATATATGAAATTCCTACTTCTATTGTGTTGTTGATTCATTTGTATAATATATGTTGAAAATAGTAGTTGGACCTCAAAAAGCATCATATCAAAGCATTGTAGTGAGGTTCATGCAAGCCTGTTGGATTGGAAGTGATGAAAAAAATTATGCCCAAGAATTTAGCAGAATTATTCTTATTATTGTATTCACTTAGGTAACAGGGAACGTATTACTAATGGCAAACCAAACAGAGCCATGCCCCCCAAGACTGTGTGGGGCTTGTGCTACCTTTTTCTTTCAGCTTCATTACAACGTTGGCACAATCCATATGATACTAGTGGTGGTGGTGGTGGTATTAACTTTGTTTTATTGGTTTACAAGAACTTGCTAGGTGCAAACACTCAAACCACTATTATAACACTCACAGATTACTTGAATACAACTATACAAGTTAATTAAATAAGGAAACCTCACTACAACACCCCTTTGCTCAGTAATACCTTAAATTCTTAGAAAGGCCACTCTCAACGGGAGACTCAAACTCTCGCTCTCAATTATTCAAGTTATTCTCACTTGATGCCCAAGTTAGTAGGTGCTTGTCATCAATCTAGCAAGCTCTCATGAGCATTGTAGTATGTTGACAATTTAAGGTAGTAGCTAGAATTCTAGAGAGTAACCGGTAAAAAATCTAGAGTGAGAGGAGAGAAATCTGAAATCCAATAGGGTACTGGTTTGCTGCTTTTAAAGGCACTTGACTCCCTACTCATGTTATGATACAAGTTTGACCTTGTTATTTTTAAAATGTAGTTTCTGCTTTTAACTCCTTGTTTATTTCCTATAATATCCGATCTTAAAACTGTTTTCAGAAATTTTATGCAGTCTAATTATTTTCTTATATTACAACTTGAACATGTAAATTAATTTCTTGTCAACAGTCATCAAGTCTACTGCAATCTTAATTATTTTTAATTATAAACATGGTGTGCACAATTTTGATAATTTTGTGCAATAATATTTGTATGCGTTAAATATTTAATTTATTATATTTACTAAAATACTAAAGGAACAAGATCATTTCATTTCCACGCTATCCTTTTCAGTCAAAAATTGTGCATCAAAATGAGGATTTTATCTGGCTAGGTGAATCATTCTCTTTATTTAAAAACTATGATTTGACATTATTATTTAATTAATTATATAATTCTGACACATATTTACTTGTTGAAAACACATTACAATACAAAGACGTGCGGAGAGATCCATAGCTACCGTACAGGCGTAAGGATGGATCCAGACCAGGAAATTATATATCACTATCTAGGCTGTATTTTGATAGTTAACAACACCTTTTAAAATAGTACCGTAATAGTTTAACACACAATAAAGTTGATCCCGTGAAACTTTGTTAATCATCGAAAGGTCATTGTGTCTGCTTGAAATTATTCTGCGTGGTGCCCTTTCAACAAAGCAGAAGCCCAAGAATCTGATTTTGGATGTTTCACATTTGAATAGAATCATATCAAACGGAAGAAAATGCAGAGATAGAGGGAGGATTTTGTGTTTCTTTTAGACGAGCAATGCATATAATTGAGGGGATATGGAAAATCAGATTGTAGACAGAGAAGTAATCACAAACTTATCCAGTGACTGAAAGAAGAAAAAACATCAAGTATTTCTTCACCATTCTCTTCTCCTGGCAACATATCCTCCAAAAAAAGAAAAACAAACATTATCAAACATAAATTACACAAGTTCGATCATTTGCTCGTCAGTAAGGTTGAAGCCTCCTTTTTCTACGAGATTTTGGCAACTTCATAACTAGTGTACTTGAGATCCAGGATCGGTTTATGTCACAGGACTCATCAGATAACCAGCAACATAAGCGGCCATCTTCACCACCTGTCCAACCAAAAGTACCCTGGCTTTGCGTAGGTGCAGCCCCGATGCTAGATACAGGTAGAATGCTCCTAATAATACCTGTGTGACCACCGTGAAGAACAGCTTCTGGAGCCAAAATTGCTCTCCCTCCGTTATATTTCACAGGGAAGTAGCCTAGGGTGCCAGCATTTGTGCCGCCAACAACCCATAAACCGTCGCCCTCCATAGAGTAGTGACAATCAACAAAATAGTCAACCTACCACAACCAAGCCTTAGTTAGAAGAGGAGATGACAATGTTTTTCAGTCTTGTCTAAAGTGGTGTCCAAGAGTCGGTAAGAGTACAAGTAAGAAGCTGAGAGAGTGTCTCTTTTCCAATGCCCAAAAAAAGAAGTGTGCACCTATATATTGTAAAGCAACTTTAAGTACTACCATGGGGAAGTAAGGCCATACACATTGTCTTGACAAAGCCTAAAGTAGTTACTTATCATTTCACTTCAGACTTGATCACACCTATATGATAAGCCAAATAACTCCCAACTAATTTAACTAAACGGAATTCTTCATATGGCTCAGAGTGGGAGCATATTTAAAAGCACGATTCAAATGGAGGTCTAAATTCTTCTACATGTTCATCCATGTATGATATATCATGCACACCTCAACTAAATCAGGAAAAGAATAAAAGCAAATACACACGAAAAAGAGTGCAACTCTAGTATTATCAACAGTAATAAAGAACAACCTTACATACCTGATCCAATGTCCAACTGTTGGAGGCCAAGGAGCGAGCATCCTCGAAGTTTGCTTCAAGTCTTGAATCTTTCCAATCCCAAACACTAAGGCCATAAAAGTTGAAATGGAAGCAACAGAGTTTTAATGATGCATCTAACCAGAGTTATAATTCAATATAGATATTTGCATTAGTGAAGACATTAAAAACTTAAAAATCCATCATAAATATATTTGCACTGATGAGCCACATCTCCCTTTCTTGGAGAGGAGAAATCAATTTGAAAGTAACAACAGAACATGACACAGTAATGGAAAGACTTCAATCCAAAACCATCCCAACCCTAGTATATTATTCTAGTCTACCAAGCGTATTGAAACTCAGGTATATAAATACGTCAAATGTCAGCAAGCATGCATTAGTCGATGACTATTGAAGGAAAAATCATCTCATTATATATTAAAAAAAATGAAAGTAAGCTCTTCAGATATTCATAACATATATCTCTTTCTTATAATACCTTAACGTTTCAATGTGAGTCAAACACCACAGTCTCTGATTTTTCTCTCCCAGAAATCCAACTTTCCCAATTGAGGTTCCCACGTTTATCACCTACAGGTCATAAGATCAAAGTATAATTTAGGTTTAAGCAAAATAATATAGAAACTATACAATTCTAATCTAGCACTACTTGCAAATTCAAAACCAAATTTCTGTTGATAAAAACAAAATTATTATCACTACCAGATATTCTGATGGATTTAGTAGTTATTCCCACTATCGAGATATTTATTAAGGATAATCATGAAAAAGTAAAATAGAAAATGAACACAAAAATATGAGCTCTTTCTGTATGAAAACAACTCTTGATAAGATACCCATAAACCCGTTAATTCTGCAAAGTAATTTCAGGAAATGAGCTCATAAAGTTCAGATATCTATATTAACAACCCCCAATGCAACAAAACACAGGCACACACAAAATAATAATGATGATGATGAACCTAGAACCACAAGAATCGAGTTAGATCTGCACAGAACCATAACCGTGATTCTTTTCAGTTTCTTGTTGCAGGAGCAGAAATGATGATTTGAATGCACAGATGAGTAGGAAATATCATCGTTGAAGAAGGGGGGTGGGGGTGGGGGTGGGGGTGGGAGGAGCCAATGCTTTAAATATGCATGGCAGGTTGGATTTCCTTGAAAAGTAAAAGTTCATGAAGTTGTACCATTATGAAATGCCAAGTGCAATAAAGAAATAAACTCGTAGATACAAAAAATGAATTCAAATAACGAATACAAAAGAAGGATTTACTTTGTTTTAATCACCAGAACTACACAGAAAAGTTCCGCTTTATTGTCTAATACAGAAATAAAAACTCGATAGAGATTAAGGATAGGACGTATTACTGATCAAATGCATTATAGTCCAAGTTTTCATACAATTTAAAATTCCACAAAGCTACAATAAATTTTCTTTAGTATGGTGTTGCTTCTAATTAACTGAACTTGAAATTATCCATAAAAAGAAAAAACAATGAAAAACGAGACCTTGTCAATAGATCTCCCTATTAAAAAAATTACTAATAATGACTTTTATAAAACAAGACAATATGAAGTCCACATGTTTGGTAATAAATACTGCTCAAAATGTTTTGATGCTATCATCCTTTACTCAGTCATATAAGTATAAAATAAGAATAAAACACAAATGAAATAAGAAAATAAAGTTAGGGCAAGACACTTACCGACTCCAAATGATCATCATCATTAATATCTCCACTTGTATCAAAGATGCACATCAATCCATCAACAGAAGCAGAAACAAGCTTGTTTTGATTGCCAGGGACAAAATGTACCTATCAAAAATTTTGTTTCAAATTCAGGATCACTACAAGATTTAACTTTAAAGTAGACAAACATAATTACACAGTTTTATCACATGTTGCAATAAGCACATCAACGATGCAGGACTTTTAATAGTTTGTTTTTGGGAAATAGCATCTGGGTTTTAGTTTGCAGATCTGGCAAACCAATGATCAAATCTAAATGGGTAATAATTTAGCTAAAAAGTACTCCCACCGTCCCATAATAAACATTCTAATTTGACTTTCATGGTCAAATTGACCATTTTCTAAATTAATAAATCTTAAAAAAAATCAAAATATACGCCAACTGATTATGATCATAATAAACTACAGAGAATTTACTATTAGTGTCAAGTTTCGGAATTTGAAAATTCTATATAAATATTTTTAATTAATAATTCTAAAAATGGTCAATTTAACTATGAAAGTCAAATTAGGACGTTTATTATAGGACGGAGGGAGTACTACACAAACAGCTTTGGAATGCAGTACCTACTTAAATAAACTAGCCTTCAATATATGAATGAAGGTAAGAAAGCAACCCCAATATACAATTAACAAAAGCCATCTACATTAGAACAGAAGGACTAGAGACTAGAGCAATTGCAGCCTGATTGCTACCATTGACCTCTTCACTTGGACCACCTGGTTTTACATAGTCATGGTCAGGATTTAGAACCAAATTACATGACAGCAAAATCCCACCAAAATCAAAGCTGAACCTCAGTTAGAGAATGTAGTAACAAGGTAATTTTCTCACAATTCATAACTTGATCGGACTGCCCAGTGGAAACGCTGGACTGTCAACTACCACTGGTTACAAGATCTATGACTTCAGATTTCATAAACAAGACTAAATCTTAGAAAAAATGTTCAAATACTTTAAACTTAAAAGAGCCTATTCTGAAATGTTCTCTGCAAATTCCTTCTAAACGTGAAAGAATTTTAAAAAACTATTGTCATTATTTTTGGATTACAACCACAATTCTAAGCCAAAGGCTAAACCTCGCAATACATGAAGCAGTCCCCCTTATGCATCAACCTTTGTTACAAATTCAAAACACTACAGGCATACACGGAGACATTTAGGGTATTGAATCTCAGACTGTAATCGTATAAAATAGTGAGGATCTTTCTACTTTAATCTGTCCTTGCTTACTTATGTTATACCATTCGTGACAGTCTATATACCTTCTCTAAGGTAGCGAATTGAGGGTATCCAATTCAGTCGACGCAATATGAATTATGTCACCAGCTAGGAACATGCATGCAACTGTGACAACTATAATGATATTTTCTACTAATCATTACCAAGGTTATGCAAACATAATCATAAACACCAGACCGCACCTGAGTGACATCATCCATGTGGGATTCCTCCAAGCAGGCAGCCTGTTTCTTGGTCCTCCAATCCCAGACAAGTATCTGTATGAAATCAATCAATTGATAATGACACAAATAAACCACTTAGAAGAGTTAATGAATTTAAAATAGCAGCCAAGCATTGGCTGAATACTATGCGATTTTGGAGACTTATGTTATGGTAAGACCACACAAGTTATCTGCTACGACGTCTTGCATATCTAATCATACACTCAAAATAAAAATGTTTTCTGTGCTAACTCTCAACTACTTCTCTTCAGTTCGAGAGCAGTAAGCGCAGCCACAAAGTAAACTCAACAAACCAGAAAATGGTTATTTGGTGAAGTTCAGAGGGGTGAAGATAAAAAATGACTAAGGGAACATAGAAAGAAACAATTAGCATCTTCACCAATAATGAGGTTGTAGACTAGTCATGAGAATATGCTAAAAAAAATTAAAGAATATAATAAGAGGCAAACAATCACCAAATTTAATATCCCTAACAGCCCTTTTGAATTGGAATTTGGAGTTTCTGATGAGAGAAGTGGGAAGCAGATTATTCTCCGGTCTCTTTCTGGAAGTACGAAGAAAGAAGAGAAAGTTTCATTAGCTGAAACTTTTAGAATACCAGTTTCAAAGAGAAAGATCATTTAGTTCCACTTCTATTATCAGGACGCCGTTTATTATTTATTAAAACAATTGTTACAAACCGGACAGATGATAATATAACTTAACTTACATTTTCTCCGTCAACACCCAAAAAATAAGTCACTTTCTATTACCTCCTTGATCTTAACAAGAGGAAAGAACATCATCCTCCTTTGACTTTTTTCCTCTTCTTTTTTTTTTTTTTTTTTAATGAGGAGTATCCGACCCGCGGGTCGACTAAATCTCCCAGCCCGATACTAGAGCGGTTTGCTACCCGACTTGCACCGGGGGTACCGTGGCCACCATGACCATTTCTGGCTTAACACTTGTTGCTAGCGGGAGTCGAACTGAAGACGTCCGGGTTTACGGCTAGCCCCCAGTCAACCTTGAACCGCTGCGATAAATGCTGGTGGGTTTTTTTTTCCTCTTCTTTACTCACTTACATAAAACACTTTGGTTCCTTTTCTTTTATCTCTCCCATTTATAGTGAACTTAGGTGCTGAAGAAACCATACAGCAGGTAATGGTGAGTTAATTCAAAAGGCATGTATAGAAATTGTTTAGGTAATATAATTTCCATAATTACTATTATAGTTATCTAGGTAATATTCCTACATTCTTCCAAGTACATGACTTTATCTAGTACTCGAGTTCATCTTTCCATTCTTTTACATCCCAAAAGAGAGTTCATTTCTAAATAACAGGTTGAAAATGACATAACGTTCTAAATACACCCAAAACCCTGAATATAAATGAAAATATCAGCAGTGTCACTTAAATGAGTTATGAGGTTTAATTGCAAAATTGACTTCTTCTCTTCAAATGCTTAACTGTTTTGAAGGGTTGGACAGAATAAAATCAATAATAAAGTGATAAAAAGCAAATAATAAACATATATACACACCTTAGAATTGCAACCTGCTGCAAGAAGATTATCACCCACCCCTCCTAAAGAGACACTAAATACCTCTTCCGAGGGTCCAGCATTTAGGCACGATACCTACAGAGTATCACACAAACATTCAGACTACGTATACATATATATATATATATAGAGAGAGAGAGACAGAGAGAGAAATAGACAAAGGGGGACCTGTTGGAGAGAGCGAGTATCCCAAGCTCGAACCGTTCCGTCAGAAGAGCAAGAGTGCAAGAGATGACCTGAGAAGGAGATTTCATTGATAGTAGAAGAATGACCCTTACTGCATTCTCCCATGAATTGACCTGTTACCGGTGAATACAGCTTCACGGTGTTCGTTGATAACGAAACCGCCATCGATGACCAATCATCCCTACCATTTTTTTTTTTCAGAATTCCATCAATTAAAAAAAATACAGTTAGAATATTTGCAAATTTCAATATGAATACAAATTAAACACACTTGTGAACGATTTGGAAAACGTAATCATCTCCGAAGTTGGTCTGAATGGAGTTCTTGAGTCCAAATCGCTTGAAGGAGTTTGAATTACTAGAAACCGATGTTTCTTCCACTTCCATCTCCATCGCTTCCATAACTTTCTCTGGCTGGTTGGCTGGTGTTGGAAGATGGCGCGAGTGGAGCAGCCCCCTCAGGGTTTTAGGGCTGGATGTAAATATGAAATAGTTGCCATCTCACTCTCACTAACATATTTTTCGTGTAGGGCAAAAATATAGTACTATTGTTGAATTCATTCCATATATTAATTAATGTCAGATAGATTTTAATTAATAAAAAAGAAAATTAATCATAAAATGGAAAAGGAGATAAAGACGCTAAATTTAGATTTCAAAGAAAATATAGATTAGTCAAAATTCATTATGGAGTGAATATGAATGAATACATTATGGTTGGATTATTTTTAACTATTATACCCAACTCTAATCATATTTACTTTTAAGCATGTTAAAATTATAACAATACCTAAAAAATAAATAAATATATATATATGACACCTGAAATATTGAAGAGGGTAAGTTTTTTCTTCTTCTAAATTCCCTCTAATTCCTCTTTTGACCCTTCCTTATCATATGTTTCCCCATTCCCCTGAGATTATTAGATTTTACCAACCTCAAAACTCTTTTTTTTAATCTTCTTCTTCTTCCAGACAACATGCATGGCTTTACTGGTCCATTAAGTTCAAAGGTTTTCTATCTATTTTAATTTCTTGTCTCTTTGAATGTTGAAGTGTTGATCGGTGAAGAGAAATCCGCCGATTGATGAGTCAGAGTAGAGAATGGTTTCGTTGAATCTAAACAACAGTTTCTGAAAGGAAGTTGAGGGGCAGAAGCTAAAAAAAAAAATAGTGAATAAACCATTTATCTTTACTGATCAATTGTTATGCTCGTTTGATGTCTCGTGTGAGGTGTAACTGTTACGGCTGCTACTTATCTTTGTCTTTCTCGAGTTAAGTTAGTAGTTTGAAAAGAGGAAATCCCACATGGATTCACATGCACGAGATAAATGTTCCAAGTGAAGTTACCTCCTCGCTTTTCTCTTTGGTGAAAGATGGCAAAGGTGTGGGGGAAAGAATTTTAAAAGGACAGAATATTTCATCCGCCTCCGAAGCAATAATTGAATTACAATAGAATAGTAGGTTCTTAAAACAAATGTTTAAATACGTAAATAAGGCTTAAAAAAATAAAAGAAAAACATTTGCAAACTGATTATTTTCTTTGTTCCAAAATTAGAGATAAAAAAATTTAATTTTTGAGGTCAAACAACCACATATTAAACTTCAAATTGATATGCATAAATTTATTTAATTTTAGTTGATACAATTATTATAATTGTAATATCACAAGATTTATTTCATTTTAAACTTATATCAGTTATACCAATTTTAAAATTTAATATTCTGTCGTTTAAACTCAAAAATCAAATTGTATCTCTAATTTTAGAACGGATGAAATATATATTAATGACAAGGTTGGATCTTAAAAAGCCAATTAGCACAAAGTAAAGTCCATCGGAGGGAGTAACAATCAAATTAATAGACTACATAAAAGGTTAATTTTGAAATTCTTTTGTACTCCCTCCGTCCAATAATATATTATATTTTAGATGATTTTCCTAAATTATTTGACGTTTTATATATAATCTAGCAGAATTAGCCACAATATTTCCAAAATTACCTCTCATTAGAAAATGTTATAAATGAGAGAGTATGGGATAAATATATGAAAAAAAATATTATAAACAATTAATATTATACAATTATTTTCTTAATTCTCGTGCACAACTCTAAAACATATATTGAAGGGAAGGAGTATATTGTAACTAATCAATACGAACAGGATTGCATAAATTTCATAACCCTAACCTAGAAGGCATACACATTAGCATTTTTTTTCACGTACTAGTTTACGAAAGTATTGCGCTGGAGCTGTTTTTTATACTATATCCTTGCGTTCCAAAGAGGAAAAAAGGTAACATTCATTAGTATATCTACCTATTGTTTATAACTATGATTTCACCCGAAGAGAAAAAAAGTGGCATAACTACGTATGTATACTGAATTTATGGACGATAACCTTTATACAACCCTTGTAGGAAAAAAAGTGGCATAACGTATGTATACTTATTAGCATTCCCAGTAACTAACAAGTCCTACACCAAGTAGAAAAGATCTCTTCCCTCAAAAGCTTGTGTAGTAGTAGGCATATACTTCAACCTACAAACTTGGACTGGACAAGCACAGAAAATATCTCAAGACGAATTCAAACAAGCTAATTTGAAGAATCCAAAAAATAATCTTATGCCTGCAAATTCCCACAGATTAGCAGTGTACTACGAAGAAAGATAGTCACTCAAAATATAGTTATTTTAGCAAAAACCAGTCTCTTCAGCAATCTCATCATATATAGAACCCAGAAAATTGTTCAACTCCAGCAAGAAAGAGTAATCATAACATCATCCTAATACATCCACCAGTATGAAGTTAATCACTCAAAACCATGCTAAGAATACGACACCCAAATCCAGTTTAAAAGGTAAAAATATAGTTCTGTTCCCCCCCTACCCCAAAACAGAAGATAATGCTTTGTAAACATGAATATTTGGGAGAAATTGGGCCTATTACTCTGCCATAAAAGCGACTTGGTCCAACCATCAGAGCAATAAATCTACCCAAAGCACTATACTAAAAGTATACTGCAACGACTTTCATGAACTATACATTCATGTGCTTGATGGAGCTTCTGCTTTCACCTCTGAAGCAACTTCTGGTTTTGTTTCCCCTCCAGCCTCTTCAGTGTCTTTACCATCTGGCCTTGTCCCTTCCTCTTGGACTACAGATAGAAAAAAGTGAAAACACACGTTATCCAGGTACTATAGCTTATATACACACACTACTGTTTCACAACCTTTAGTCCATCTAAAAACCTAATTCAAACTAATGATGAAAATTTAACGAAAAAATGAAAAATTAAGCAACAAAAACATAGTTATAGAACATGTGTACGTGTGTACGTGTGTGTGTGTGTGTGTGTGTGTGTGTGTGTGTGTGTGTGTGCGTATATATAGACAAGTGTTGGTATATATAGCGTCCAATTCATCTCAATATTAAATATCAATGTATGTACGTGGATACATGGAAAAGAAGGGTTTAGAGAAGGGACCACATATTACTGTTCTACTCTATCGCTTATAGTTCCAACTGTCGTTTTAGGATGGCCACCACAACCAAGTTGGCTGTGAAAATCTCAATCAAACTTTTCCATACATACGTACATAGACATATATATATGGAGGGACGTACGTGGGTGGGTACGTGGGTGGGTGGGCACGCATAAATGGAATGTCCTTGGTATATGTACTGTAGCAACTCCAGTTAGGAGCTGTTTGATTACATCTGAACCGATTAAGTAATTCAGACTGTTTGCTTTATAATTTTTAATCTCCGAAACGATTCATCCAAAAAAAATTATGACTGAATCCGTAAGTAGTGTTGAATGAAATTTGTACCTACCTAACCTTGTAGACAATTAAAAAGTACATTTAATATTCATCTTTTTTTTTACTATTGCAAACAAATTTTGTTGTTTACAAATTATTTTTTAATTTTTTTCTTTAACAAATTGGTCGATAATCAATTTAATGAATATTGTTGTAGTTTTTTGTTTTGATTTTATAGACTAATAGAATGCTATTAAAAAAATTAGTGTTTATTCCTAAAATTATATTACTAATAGTATACTCCACCAAAGATCACAAGTTTATATTTAATTTTTCTTAAATAGCACTTTTATTTATAATTATATAATAAATTTATTCATAATAGTCAAGAAGGTTAAAATAGGGAAATCCACTTATTTAGATGATTTAGGCAAACAGTCATCAAACATATCATTTCATTTCATATTCAAAGTTTCTACTTCATTCAACTTATTCAAATTCTCTTGTACATTCAAAAATTTTCATTCTTTTTTATCAAACAACACCTTGGTAGTCCTCAGTCGAAAGAGTGTTTGTTACAGGTCATGATAGACACCCGCCTAAACATAGATTATTGGTATCAAATTATTGGTAATAAAAAATGATCATATTGTGTCATTTTTGTTTGGTAAAAGATATGTGATTACCAGTAATTATTATTGTAAGTGTTTAGTATGAATTCAAGATTAATGGGTATATTTTTTCTAATATTGATTTTTTTACTGAAATATCCTTGCACTAATTTTAGTTGAATGATTCACCCATATCGTTATTGTCAAATGTAATTATCAACAATCATCAAAGTACTATCAAACTAATTAATTCAGTATACTTAGTAATTGTATTTAAATTTTTAATATGTTTATAAAATAATTCATGATTTATTTAATTAGTAAGCACAAAATTTTCAAGCATGCCGTTAATAATACATTAAACTTATAATTAATTTAAATATGTTTATAAAATAATAATTCATAAATTATTTAATTATTAAGTACAAAAATCAAGTATGTGGTTAATAATACATTAAACTTATACTAATAAATAACAAACACCACCACATTCTTTGTATGGACAATGAGTAAATTTAGTTAAACTAATTACGACAGACAAACAAAAAAACAAATAATTAAAAATAAATGTAAATTATCTAACTAATAATGATATTTATGTCTCAACTATTAAATATAAAAGATATTTTTGTCTAAATAAAAATTTCAAGTAGACCACTACGTGGTAATATCGTATTACCACCTACTTTTTTGTCATCTAATTACCGGAAATCTTGACATTATACCGGATATCTGATTACCGAAAATGTAAGATTATCAATGCAACAAACACGATCTATAAAGATGACCAGTCACATTACCGGGTATTTAAGATGACCACTTTAAATGACTTGTAACAAACGCCCCTAGATATTTTTCTAGAAACACCTCCAATAATTATGTCAATCAAATCCCAAAACAACACTTCAATAATCTTTTAACTACTTATCTCCAGAAGATGCATGCGTCACTACATACCAACAACATACTAACAGACATTAATAAATTTTCAATACAACCCTCTCTCCTCTTAATAGAAGGAAGTTGCATCTGAACATTAAAGCTCTATGGAGCATGTTAGCAAGTGTGTAAAAGAAGCTTCTACAGTGTCTGAAACTAAAAAGTTTACCTAAAAGTTATAGACATGGAAAAGTCGAGTAAAGTTGCCAGTGTTTTAAAAATCCCCGCCTAGGTCCGCCTAGGCGCTAGGCCCCCCCTTGGCGCCCCGCCTAGGCGCTAGGCCCCCCTTGGCGCCCCGCCTAAGTGCTAGGGCCCCCTTGGCGCTAGGCCTCAGCTAGGTCCAAAGCGGCAAAAAAATCCCTCCAAAAAATTAGACGAGGGCCTAGGTGGGTCTAAGCGAAGAGGTTTTTTTTATTTTAATAACTACCAAAACCAGATTTTGATATATTTATATTTCTAATGATTTATCATATTCATAATACATATTGTAGCATATCAAATCACAACAATAAGTGAACAATATCAAGTCAAAATGGATAATTTTATTATAGTTGTAATTTTTTGAATTTGTACCAACTTCAAATTATATAAATGATGATACATTTGTAATATTTAGTTTAATTCAATATAATTCTTAAATTAATGTTTAGTTTCTTAAGGGTTAATATTGAATTAAATTCTTAAAATTAAATTTTATTATTTAATATCAATTTTGTTTATGAATAAAACTAATACGTTAAAAATATGTTTGAACTTTGAACAATTGCATGTTTGTGTTTGAACTTTAACATTAACAATATGGATGTGTTTGAATTTTAAGGAAATGCCTTTATTATAGATTGTTTTGCTTTATATTATTATTTTGTTTGGATAAATGTAAGATAAAATATTAAAATTGACTTAAAATAAAAAAAAAAGCCCGCCTAGGCCCCGCCCAGGCCCCCTAGGCGCTAGGCCCCCCTCGGCCGCCCGCCTCCCGCCTATTGCCTTTTAGAACATTGAAAGTTGTTAGCTCCCTAAAAATACCATGGCTCGTTTAGTAAAATGTTGAATCTACTCATAAAAACTTTAATATCAAGCAATTATAGCATAGTGGTTGTATTACTAACTCTTGGTATAAAAAAACACTCCCGGTAACACAGTACTCAAAGTGCATATAATGGCAATGCCTTTTGGATTATTACCTTCATCATCGCTGTCCTCAAGGTCATCCCCCATAAAATCATTCATGCCAGGCATGCCTCCCATGCCACCAAGGCTCTGTAAGACACAGTAACAAATAGAATCAGTATATGATTCAATCTACTTTCATTTGTAAAATCGTAACCTAAAACATCCTTACCGAGAAATCCATATCTTCCATACCCAGATCATTAGTACCTGAATAGCAGGTGAAGTGGAATTCAGAACAATTAGCAACACATAGAGCATGTGCAATTATACTGCACAAAACAAAATCAGGATATAAACTAACAAAAACAATATCGTATACCAGTATCATCTTTATCCACCCATTTGTCCCAGTCTACTTTCACATAGTGTGGTGTCTTGGCATCTCCACGCAAGAGTTTATTCCACCACTTGCTCTCAACTTTCTCCAAAATGCAGAATATACTCCTTGGGCCTATATTTATTTTGCTTTCCTGTAAAAGGAAAATTAAAAGTCAATAACATCAATAAAAATGCAAAAAAAATAAAATTGAAGGCAATTCCGCCCAACAGAGATCTTTTGCAGTATCGCGCGTTAATTACTTTACATAATAGAGCAAATATTTCAGTCAAAAAAATATTTATAACCACTTCTATAACCATGAAGCAGAACGTGTGCCAACACGTCTCATATATGCACATGTCTCATATATGCACACGTCTCATATATTTGCGTAGTTATCAAAATCATACAATATGGTATATTTGCATAGGCAATTAGATACGGTATTGTACGTTTTTTGAAAATGGCATCATATCACTCGTCTCACTTGTGATACAATATGTATCTTATGATTGTTTACTATTTATGATACGCTTATAAAGTTATCAACAAGTAATATATTATTTATTTATTTATTGGATTCAAAAGGGTTAAAAGTAGAAACAATACTTTAAAGCCTCTTACCATTTTAACAAAAGAGATTTCACATTCAATACAAGTTGATGAGCCTTAAAATGCTTTCTAGAGTTTCTTATCTACCTCTACAGATGTCGCTTTTTATTACTCACGTTACCTTTCACACAAAGAAACAAAAAAGCATAGCTTTAGAATCAATTTTTTCTCTCCACTTCGTAATTTGGGCCATTCTCTTTGGGTATTTTAGTTTAAAGGTGAATCTAAAATTTGTTTTCTCTTGTTACTCTATAAATATGATTTAGATAATACCGAATACTAATTAATATTCAAATTTAGAGTACTCAACTACTAATAAATATTTTAAAGTTTATTTCTAGACTATATTTGACTCCTTTATATTATAGTCAACACAATACATGAAACACAACACAATACATGAAACACGATTCGGGAATTTATACAACACAATTTGACAACTATGTATTTCATAACAATAAACAACTTTGAGAAATGACAACTCAAACTGGAAAAGAGCAACCCACAGAACCTCAGCTATAATCCTGAAGCCTAGGCTGAACGATAAACTGGCAGTTTGACAAGTCATACTCGTTCCAAAGATCTCAGAAGAACTAAAGGAAGTTAATGACGTGCAAAAGAGCAATTTACCTCTACATTAACCTTATCATATAGATCAAGCTTCAACTCATAAGAGTGATTCTCTGCACCAGCAGTAGCAGAGAATGTAAAAACACCATCTGGCTCAAGATTAACCTTCGGATCTTTTGCATCTGATAATAGCACCGTAATAAATACTTTGTCCTCCCTCTGGGCCCACTTGATCTCAGGATGCCGACTACAAAGTTCAAAGCATTTTAGGACAATTAAACGCGCCAATAATACAAAATAGGGACAACAATAATAAAAATGATCACCATCATGCATTTCAAACAAATACATTCTGAAAGTACATCACATTATATAGTAACATATGTAAGAACACAATCTCTGGGAAAACACAAATATTATGAAAAACATAAAGTTTAGAAAATAAACATGTTGCATGAACAGTTACCAAAAAAAAAACAATATAGATTGAAGTGTTTAAACCTAGAACCGGATGGGATGTTCGAAAGCTGAATTGAACCTTCGGTTTCACACAGTTATCCAAATTATGTCCCAAGTAGCTTCCTCTTTGCATTGATCTGACAGAGCCTTAGTTTAAATAATTTTGTCAACTGTATTTACATTGACTTCAAATAGATACAACTATAGCTTAACTACCAAATTGAGTTGGCTCATCCTAATCCAGCATTTATATGTTATATTTCTACCTACCAAATACCATCAAGAGTCAATGACTCCATGTGAATTCATATTTGGTGTTTCAACTGAGAAGAAATTTGGTTTCCAATACCATTCCATGATCATATGCAATTCCAAGTGAAGTCCTTCATAGGACCAATAAAAAAAGGCTCTTAACAACTACATTATTTCAGCTCTCACTTTAAAACATCACAAGTTGACCTAACCACCATTAGCACATTGATTTTTCCTCACATAAAACAGCAATCATAAACAACCAATTTAAACCACTATTTTCATTACAAAACAAGATTAGTCAAAGAATAAACAAAGCCACAAATAAATAACTCTGAAAGATAATACATGACAACTACTCCATCAACAGACTATAAATCTAGAATGCCGGAACTTAAGCTATTGGACAAAATCTCAACAGAGACAAGTAAGTACGAGTGAAAAACGAAGCATAAATTCAGAAATGGATATGATATTTCACAAATAAGAAGCAAATAAAGTAACGTAATGATCCATAAATTAAGTGATTAAGCATACGATTCAACTGGTAAACGAAATCGAAACCGGAAATCGAAAAATAACAAAGAGAATAGAAAGATTACCTCATGGTTTTTTAGCTAGAAGATGAAAATAAAACCCTAGAATGAAGCAAGCTGAACAAGTGTGCGAAGATATACTAACACACAAAAAAGGTACCTCACTCGTAATTTATTGGTGTGTGGACACTCGTACGTGTTTATATGTATTATCATCGTAAATCAATGGTTCAGACTAAATTATGTTCAAGAGGCGGTGAATCTAACGGTTCATATGAGTAACACCCGCATTTTGAGGAAAAGGAATATGGTTGAACAGATACGTGGGCTATATTAGCCCAGTGGGCTGTGGCCCCAGCCTATATAGTATGGTTTGTAGTTTTTGGTTTGGGCTGGTTTCCCTTTCCAAATAAATGTTGTAATAATTTGATTTGCCCAAGTCAATAGTCAGGAGTATAAAAAGAATTACTTCAGTTCTATAATAATTTGTCATTTTTCAATATTACCAAGTCTTAAGAGAGAATGTCTATGATGTCAAGTTTATCAAGCTCTTCACTTTACAATTAACTTGGTACAAATTTTAATGTTCAATAAGAATATATATATATATATATATATATATATATATATATGGGATTTCATCCGTGGCAACTGTTTGTCATGAGTACTGTTCAGCAACCGAACTTATCACCGTTGATCTTTGCAATGAAAGGCTGAGATTAAATTATTTTCTCCCATGTCGCTACAGGCTGTAGCGGCAGTCCAAAACCATTAAATCTCGTTAGCTTATTACATAACCGCCCCTCAGCCGAGAGAAGCTCTAGCGGCAATGACCATTACAAAGTTGATTGCTTTTGCTTACATTAGGCATACATGGTATTGGGCAAAGGCGTTGGAATTTATTTTAAAAATTGATATTTTTATATAAAAATTATTATTTTTATATGATCGTGAAAGACTCACGTAAAAATATTATTATTTTAAAATATGGGTTTGATTTATTTTTGAAAGTGATCCACTTTCCTATCTCACATGAGACGTCTTCATATTTCTTTCTCCGTGTTAGATTAGTAGTAGTAGTACATCATGTACCCGGCCAATGGCAATTGGTATTTAAGTAAAGGGGACTAACTGATAATATTGCATTGTCACATAGAAGATAACGAGGCTAAGATGATGATTATATTTGATTTGAAGATAATGAGGATTAAGCTATTTATTTTATGTATTTATATAGAGATTTTGATGATGATTGTTTATTTAATTATGAAATTATATTATATTTTTTCAAAACATAAATATCTTAGTTAGAATTAAGATTAATCAATCTAAATTTCCACGCACACTATCGTGGCCATTGACTGACTATTGAGATCGCGTGGAGATTTTTCTACGTTGAACACTTGAAAGGAATCTTCATGGCTTGGAAAGATGTCTCTATTCTTTCTTTCTTTCTTTTCTTTCATTGGAATGGGAAAGGAAACATACAAGGGTTCTAAGTCTAACCAAAGGACGGATATATGGATCCATCTACTTGCCCCATTTGTTTTTTGATGAGAAAAATTCTACTTTGAAATTGTTTTTTATAAATAGTCACTTTGTGTGTTGTACATCGATATAATTACAATATTATACATTGCATATTTCAAGTAATCATGATTAAGTTTATAATTTGCTTTTATTGCTTATTCCTTTTAGTTTGGCAGTTGTTCATTTCTCCCTTTTACTATTTGTTATTTTATTAATAGCTTCAAAAGTTTAAACTTCAATATATATATATATAATAGATTTAAAACACTTCTCTTAAATAATACTCTCTTAAATAACACTCATTTATTAAAACTACGTCGTTTTAAAAAATCTTTTAAAATATAAAATAATATTAAAATAGAGTGGTCTTACTGGCTTTCTTTTTATTTACAAAAATGCCACCCACGACCCCACTTATTTTTTAAAATAATTTCCAAAACGACATAATTTTAATAAAAAAAATGATATTTAAGAGGAGTGTTTTAGTTCTCTCCTATATATGTATTAACATGTTTTCACACTTATATACCATATAGTTTAAATAGCAAGGATCAAGAGTATTCCCCTTATCTAACAATGTTTTAGAAGTTGAGACTAAATGGTTGTTTTTGTTTTTTGTTTGTTTTGTTTTAGATTGAATAGTTTAGTGTCATTTTTTTGTTTTTTTATAATATTAACTATTATATTAAATAATGTTAAATAAATTTATAATAATTTTAAATTTCTTTAAAGGGATAAAATAATAAAAATATGTTATTCAGATTTCAGATATTTCAGACATGTCAATTATAAAATAATTTTTTTTATTTAAATTCAAATTTAACTCATTCAAATTTAAAATCATTTAAATTTTATTAAACACCCCCCCTAAATAGGCCGTGTCTAATATTAAAGGTATTTATTTAAAGAAAATATATGTAAAATAAAAAACAATTATAAACTGTTTGGCTTATTAGGAGATGCTCATAATTATTAATTCAAACCATTTAAGCCACCTTGTTATAATGGAAATTGTCTAAGATTATTCACGTACATCCCAAGAAAGTACCAAAGTTGTAAAGCGTGGAACAATGAAATAATAATGGTTGTCAAAGTCGTAAAATATGATTAAAAAAGTTAGCCTGATCCACACAACAAATTATCTTAACATAATTAATTGATTATTGTTAAATTGGTGGAGTAGTATTAATGATCAACAAAAATTAGACAATTGAGGGTTGTTTTGAACATATAAATTTTCATATAATTTGGTATTATTTATTATCGATTTTATGGCAATAAAAAGTTTAATTAGTCTTAGGGGTTTAGGGGTATTTGATAAAAATCGAATGAATCTGAATAAAAAAAATTATTTGATAATTGACATCTTTGAACCATCTGAATAATAAATTTTTATTATTTTATCCTTCTAAAAAAATTTAAAATTATTGTAAATTTATTTAATATTACTTAATATAATAATTAATATTGCAAAAAAAAAAAAACTTCATTCAACCCATCCAGTCAAAAAAATGACAATAAACTATTCGGTTCAAATCGTTTGAATGGCTGACCGATTCAACCATTCAATACTAAACAAACAATCCCTCATTCATCAAAAAATATATTTATTTTACAATACTTTAATAATGATGCAACATAACCTCAAATTAAATAAAAAAATTATATCTATTTTTATTTTTACATGATTTTTTCATCTGTAAAGTTAAATTTTACTTTAAAAAAATGAGGTTCCTTTTATAAAATTAAGGTATATATCCTATAAAAGGTATCTCTCAAACCCATACCGAGTAAAATATATTTTCAATATTCACAATTTAAAAAAATAACACACGAACATGCCAACTTGTTACGTTTCTCTTTCCAAATTTAATTTCTTTTTAAGAAGGCTGAAATGAAGTTCCAGAGCAGGGGCTAATTGCTTGATTTGGAGCTCTCTCCCTCCCTCCTCATTCTGCCCAGGTCAGGCCAACTTGTTATTGAAATCAAGTTTGTCTTCTTGTTATTTTCATCTGTTTTCATTCACAAAAATGCTGATCGAATACCCGTTTCTTTTTGGTTACTACTATGCCTGTGTGTGTAATCACAAATCATTATAAAGTTCTAAAAGCCAGGCTTTTGGTGCTTCTTTTTCCTGTTCCTAGCTTTTAGTTTCTTCTATTCCTTTTTAAGGTTTTGTTCCTGTATATACTAACCAATAAGGTTTTTTTAAAAGAAAATAATGAGAAGTATTTCTCATTTACAAGAAACATGTGCTCATTCATTCAAGTTTTGTGACGAGTATTTTTCATTTCCCAAGAAAACAACTGCTCACTGATTCAAGTTTACACTTATTGCTTTGTTTGACCTCAATATATATATATATATATATATATATATATATATATATATAATTTTTGTGAAGTTATTCTTGTTAATGAATTGTTATCAAAATCCTCCATCTGATATGGAGAGACTATTTTTTGTTGGTTTTCTTAGAGTCACTATCCTATAATTGTTGTTATGACCATATTTCCATGTAATTCTAAACCTCTATACCATGTATGATGATTTTGGGATCAATAAAAAGTATAATAGTTATTATAACTAGTTATGATGAAGTGGTTGTTTGATATCTCAACCTCTATTATGTTTCTATGTTTATGAATTTCATTGATTTTAGATGTTTTTGTTACAAATTTTATTTATTTATTAAAATATGTTCTTGCAGATATCTGCAGAGTGGAGATTGTTGGGAAGGAAGCTCAAAAGATAAAACCTTTATGGTTTTTGAGGTGAATTTTGTGAACAACAACATGTCTTCTGCTTCTTGGATTACATCCCTTTCTTGTTCAGGCTCAGTGATCAAATCCTCAGAGGACCAACCTCTTTCATCCCTAATTCAATGGCCAGGATTCATTTTTCTTTCCCCTTGTCCTCAAAGAGCTCTATTATCTTCTATTGACATCTTGTTCTTGTTTGTACTCCTAGTGTTTTCAATTCAAAAGCTCTACTCTAGATTGACCTCCAATGGCCACCCCAGTTCCGAGATTAACAAGCCTCTCATTAGAAACAATAGGGACCTTCTTAAAATCACTCCATGGTTTAAGTTTTCTCTAGTTGCTACGATTCTTTTAGCATTTTCTTGTACAATTTTATGCATTTTGGCCTTTGGTAGAAATACCCAATTGTATTGGAAGCTTATAGATGGTATTTTCTGGTTAGTTCAAGCAATTACTCATGTAGTAATCGCAGTTTTAGTTGTACATGAGAAGAGATTCCAAGCTGTTAGGCATCCATTGTCGCTTCGCGTATTTTGGGTGATAAATTTTATACTTGGTACTCTATTTGTTACTTCAGGGATCATTCATTTAGCCTCTATAAAAGAAAGTGATCCTGGTTTGAGATTGGATGATATAATTTCAATTGTAACTCTTCCATTATCAGTTCTTCTTTTTATTGTGTCCATTAAAGGATCTAATGGGATCATTGTAACAAGAGAGTCTGAATCAGCAATGGTTGTAGAACCCGAGTTGTATGAACCCCTTCTGGACAAATCCCGTGTTACTAGATATGCTTCGGCTTCTGTTTTATCAAAAGCTTTCTGGTTTTGGATGAATCCTCTATTAAAAAATGGTTACAAATCGCCTCTCAAGATAGATGATATTCCAACACTTTCACCAGAACACAGAGCTGAAAGAATGTTGAAGCTATTTGAACTGAATTGGCCTAAGCCTTCTGAAAATTCAAAACACCCTGTTCGAACCACATTGCTTCGTTGTTTCTGGAAGGACATTGCTTTCACTGCTTTCCTTGCAGTTGTGAGGCTTTGTGTAATGTATGTTGGGCCTACTCTCATTCAAAGATTTGTTGATTTCACTTCTGGGAAAAGGAGTTCTCCTTATGAAGGATACTACCTTGTACTAACTCTACTCATTGCCAAATTTGTAGAAGTTTTATCCGGGCACCATTTCAATTTCAATTCAAAGAATATTGGAATGCTTATTAGATCGACACTCTTAACTTCTTTATACAAGAAGGGATTGAGGCTATCGTGCTCTGCTAGACAAGCTCACGGGGTTGGACAAATTGTGAACTACATGGCTGTGGATGCTCAACAGCTCTCTGATATGATGCTGCAGCTACATGCCATATGGCTTATGCCTCTGCAAGTCACTGTGGCCTTAGCTATACTTTATTATAACCTTGGTTCGTCGGTGATTGTAGCTTTAATTGGACTTGTTTCAGTTTTGGTGTTTGTGGTGTTGGGCACTAAACGAAACAACAGGTTCCAATTCAGTATAATGAAAGAACGTGATTCAAGAATGAAGTCGACAAATGAGATGCTTAATTACATGCGTGTGATCAAGTTTCAGGCATGGGAAGATCATTTCAATAAGAGAATTCAATCTTTTCGCCAGTCAGAGTACAGATGGTTATCCAAGTTCATGTACTCAATCTCTGGCAATGTCATTGTGCTGTGGAGCACTCCACTATTTATTTCAACTCTCACATTTGGTACTGCAATTTTGATGGGGGTTCCGCTTGATGCAGGAACGGTTTTTACGGCAACCTCACTCTTTAAGATGTTGCAGGAACCAATCAGGACCTTCCCACAATCTATGATCTCGCTTTCACAAGCAATGATCTCATTGGGGAGGTTGGACAATTATATGCTTAGTAAGGAGTTGGCAGAGGACTCGGTGGAAAGGCAAGGAGGTTGTGAAGGTCAGATTGCAGTGGAGGTGAAAGATGGGGTATTTAGGTGGGATGATGAAGCTGGAGAAGCAGTGGTAAAAAACTTGAATTTTGAGATTAAAAAGGGACAGATTGCAGCTATTGTTGGGACTGTAGGATCAGGGAAGTCCTCTCTTTTGGCATCAGTTCTTGGTGAAATGCACAAAATATCGGGGAAGGTATGAACTCCCTTACAATGCTATTTTGAGTTTTTTGTGCTCTTTCCCATAATATTCTGATATAAAAAAACCTTTTTGTGTTTCTGTTACTAATTCTTATCTTTTGGATGAGACCACATACATTGTAGGTCTAGTTGCATAGTCTTTTAAAAGATACAGTTGAAGATCATTCCTTATAAGTTACACCCATAACATTTTGTTCCTAATTTTCGTTCACATCTTGCTGAGTAAAACTAAGCCTAGTTTAAGATTCAGTATTTCAGCTAATGTTTATTGTTGCTCCACTTGACCTTCAAAGTACATTTAACGTACATTATTTTCCTGCTTTAATATAGATTACATAAGTTTCATCTTATCATCAAGCCTAATTCTGGGCTTCTTCAGATTAGTTCAGTTGAATAGTCTCTCTGCCTGTAGAATCATTTAATTGACTTAAGTTACCTTCCTTCCTTGGCTAATTTAACCATCGAGTGGACCTGGATGCTTTTATTTTTGACAGGTTAGAGTTTGTGGCACCACTGCTTATGTAGCGCAAACATCATGGATTCAAAATGAGACAATTCAAGAGAACATCCTGTTTGGTTTGCCAATGAACAGAGAAAAATACAAGGAAGTTATCAGGATCTGCTGCTTAGAGAAAGACTTGGAAATGATGGATTATGGAGATCAGACAGAAATAGGAGAGCGTGGGATTAACCTCAGCGGTGGCCAGAAGCAGCGGATCCAGCTTGCCAGAGCTGTTTATCAGGATTCTGATATCTATCTTCTTGATGACGTATTCAGTGCTGTTGATGCTCACACTGGGTCTGAAATATTTAAGGTGATAATCATATTAACCCCATCACTGAGAATGTTTTAGCTTTTCTCCCATTTTCTACCTCTCACGTGGTTATAAAAGATATCCTTTCAATTAAACAATTACATTGACTTGAGTAACATACGGAAGTAACTAGTTCATTTTGCATATTCATAAATTAGAAACACCACCTTAATATAGAGATAACATAGAGGCATTTATTGTATCATAATATGAAAGAAAAACACTTGAAGTTTGTTGAGATGCTCAAAAACTTAGTGTCAAATAGTATACAGAAACAGTTGAGAAGCATATATGATGTTTGCATATACTTGCATCCTTATTTTGTAAAACTACATGGTTAATTTTCTAACTTCTCCGCTGTGAAGGAAGCAAGACAAAAAAATGCTTTAATATCAGAACATAATTTTTTAATCATGACACAAGGTACAAACTGCGGAGTTCAGGATCAGTTGAAACTCCACATACACAGTTTCCCTCAGATTTTTTATTTTCTCATGCTCTCTTGCAGGAATGCGTGAGGGGAGCCCTTAAAGATAGGACCATTTTACTCGTGACACACCAAGTAGACTTTTTGCATAATGTTGATCTTATCTTGGTAAGTATAATTTTGTTTTCCGAGATCTCCATGTTAATTTTTTGTTTTGTTTTTAAAGACTTCATATAGAGTTTTCCCTCAACTAAAAAGTTACCTCTCAAAACCAGGTCATGCGAGATGGAATGATTGTGCAATCAGGAAAGTATGATGATATACTCAAATCTGGCATGGATTTTAAGGCATTGGTATCGGCTCATGAATCCTCCATGGAACTTATTGATATGGAGACAGCAAAACCCAGTGTAAGTTCCCCTCGACGATCGCCAAAATCTCCTCAAGCTTCTTCAGAACATGGGGAGGCGAATGGTGAAGAAAACTCTCTAGAACATTCCTACTCTATTAAGGGAACTTCAAAGCTCATCAAAGAAGAAGAGAGAGAAACAGGAAAAGTAAGCTTAACAGTTTACAAATTATACTGCACCGAGGCTTTTGGTTGGTGGGGTGTAGTGATGGTGTTGCTAATATCTCTCTTGTGGCAAGCGGCTCAAATGTCGAGTGATTACTGGTTGGCATATGAAACTTCAGAAGATCGTTCTATTTCATTCAATCCTTCTTTGTTCATTGAAGTCTATGCCATTATTGCAGTTGTTTCGTTTTTGCTAGTATTGATGAGAATGTTTTTAGTTACCGTCATTGGGCTCAAGACTGCCCAAATTTTCTTTAGGCAAATTCTCAACAGCCTCTTGCATGCTCCTATGTCATTCTTTGATACAACACCTTCAGGAAGAATTCTAAGTCGGGTAAAATTTTGAACCCCAGTAGAATGTTTTCATTTACAAGTATACTGTTCTTTTGTTTAAGCACCTTTTTCCATATTACGTTCTCGGTCACATGTTTGATATGAATGGAGTAAGTTTTACTTTAATGATAATTAGATTGAAATCTGACAGTTCTTGTTTTACTTGTAGGCATCAACTGATCAGACAAACATCGATGTCTTTATTCCTTTCATGATCGGATTCACACTTTCCATGTACATCACCCTGCTTGGCATTGTCATCATCACGTGTCAATATGCTTGGCCAACCATATTCTTTCTATTTCCCCTGGGTTGGCTTAACGTCTGGTATCGGGTATGAGCATTTTTATGCACTCCAAATTTCGCTTCATTCTCTTTCTTTTATCTTGGTTTGTAATTTTGGCATTTTAAATTCAATCTCCTGTCAAGAGGTAGTATCAATTACCAGGGAAAGCAATTGCATTTGCCCAATAGCCTAAGACAGTCTTATAGGAAGGTGTTGGCAGGTAGTTTACTCTGCTTCTGCTGCCTAGTCGGCCAATCAGGGTTCACAAATATGTCAAATAGCGACACTCATTCAACAAAGTTGAAGAACCAAAATTTACATTACCAAAGATAGAAATTAGTTCCAAATCACAACACAAAATATAATTTGATAACTGGGCCATTTTAATATAATGAATTTCTACAAGTCCACTAATGGTAAAACTACAACTAAAATTTCTAGTTTTGGATTGCAGGGATACTATCTTGCAACTTCTCGTGAATTAACTCGACTTGACTCTATCACAAAAGCACCAGTCATTCATCACTTCTCTGAAAGCATCTCAGGAGTCATGACCATCCGCTGTTTTAAGAAGCAAAAAAATTTTCCCTCGAAAATGTTAACAGGGTGAATGCAAATTTGCGAATGGATTTTCACAATAATGGATCCAATGAATGGCTTGGCTTTCGTTTGGAATTGTTGGGAAGCCTCATCCTATGCATTTCAACAATGTTCATGATTTTGTTGCCTAGCAGTATCATAAAACCAGGTACATCCACTAAGATGTTTTGTACTAGTTCTTTTTCATGTTAGACATGTCTTCTATCACCCAAAAAAAGCAACTGTACTTGGGTGTCAAAAGAATTTGCACATGAAAATATTTATAAACTTACATTCTTAAAAAATATATATATATTTCTTCTATCACCCAGCATGTTGGAATCTGGTTGGATAATACGTGAAGTAGATAAAATGGTACTTACATTAACCCTCAGCTCTCGATTTGAATTCAAATGAACTGATTTGAACTGTATTCTTCAGAGAATGTTGGCTTGTCTCTCTCATACGGCCTGTCCCTCAACAGTGTGTTGTTCTGGGCAATATATATGAGTTGCTTTGTGAAAAATAAAATGGTTTCTGTTGAGAGAGTAAGACAATTCACAAACATACCATCAGAGGCAGAATGGGAGAAGAAAGAATGTCTTCCTTCTCCGAATTGGCCCACCCATGGCAATGTTGAGATCAAAGACTTGCAGGTACTTAGCTTAGCTGTACACCTTTTTTTGATTACATCGTGTTAAATACTGAGTACTCAAATTGGTCTTGAATGCATTACTTTGGATAATAACCAATTGTCACCGCACAAATCTTGGTTTAATCACTGTTTTTCTCTCTGGGCAGATTAGGTTAGTATGCTGATCCACTTCACAAGATATATTTATGTCATGGGGATTGCTTATTACATAATACGGCATAAACTTTGAATGATTTAGCATAGCAGCCTCTATGTATCAAATTTATAGCATCTCTAATCTTTTTGCTGGCATAGAAAAAAGTTGAGCTAAAATAGCGTTTCCTTCTCCTTTTTCTAAGTCTTGAATACATGGTTAACAGGTAAGATATCGTCCAAACACCCCTCTAGTTCTTAAAGGGATTACCCTTAACATCGAAGGGGGTGAGAAGATCGGCGTGGTTGGTCGAACAGGAGGTGGAAAATCAACATTGATTCAAGTTTTCTTTAGGTTGGTGGAGCCCTCGGGTGGAAAAATAATCATTGATGGGATTGACATTTCCGGACTAGGGCTTCATGATCTTAGGTCTCGTTTTGGCATCATTCCTCAAGAACCTGTACTTTTTGAAGGAACCGTGAGAAGCAACATTGATCCTATTGGACAGCATTCAGATGAAGATATATGGAAGGTATATGTGGTGTTACTGTTTCATTATATGAATAATTTTAAGTGGGTTTAGCCCTGCAAAGAATATTCTTTAAATACCCTAAAATCTCCTACTGTGCATTTTTTCTTTAGCTGACTTGGGAACTCTATTTTGTAGTCTTGAACGCTGCCAACTTAAAGATGTGGTAATTGCAAAACCCGGGAAACTTGATTCTTTAGGTATTTACTATTTTCTTCAATTCAACTCTGGACATGAACCTTACTCTTCTTTATATATGTCGAAGTGATTTGAGGTTTATCAACATTTTCTTCCTTTTTGATATAACTTTGTAGTTGTTGATAATGGAGACAACTGGAGTGTTGGTCAGAGGCAGCTTCTTTGCTTGGGACGTGTAATGCTAAAACACAGCCGCCTTTTGTTTATGGATGAGGCGACTGCCTCTGTGATTCACAGACTGATGCTGTAATTCAAAGAATTATTCGAGAGGACTTTACATCCTGCACAATCATCAGCATTGCTCACAGAATACCAACAGTCATGGATTGTGATAGGGTTATGGTTATCGATGCAGGTGTGTGCTTACTTATTTTGCTTTTCCCTTGTCCTGTAAATGAATCCCTATCATATCTAAAGAGTTAAAGAAAAAGAAACTCGATACATTTAAGATTCAAATTACTCGAATTCTCGGTTGTGATTCAATACATATTCGATTAGAAACTCGATACATTCTCTTATAATATATACAAAATTAAATCAAGGATAATTAATTATTTTTGTTTTGTTTTGTTTTTAATTTTAATTGTGATTTTATATTTGTAAAGTGTAATAGTAAATATATTTTCTCATTTCTAAGTAAAATAACAAATTCAATTTATAGTTATATTTATTATAAAGCTAGTTATTATGTGGAGATTCGAATTTGAGCTTGAATTTGAAGCTCGAGTATTTTGAATATAACTCGATCTGAGTCGGATCTAATTCGAGTAATAAATATTCGAGTCGAGTAGAATATGAGTAGAATTTTTTAAATACAATTCGAATTCGAGTCGAATTCGAACAACTCGTTTACACCCTTACTTATAACACTATCCTCTGTCTGACTTCCCTTTTTCTGAATTAAATAGGATGGGCAAAAGAATTTGACAAACCTGCGCACTTGCTTGAGAGGCCTTCACTTTTCGGTGCACTGGTTCAAGAGTATGCCAACCGTTCAGCTGGATTATAATCTATAATTCTGGTTTTCTCGAAGCTTGCCATGAATTATTTTGGTAAATATACGAAAAAGGAAATCAGTCTGTTTAACTTGTGATGGCAACAACTTCTTTCTACTGCTTTGTTTCGGTTACTCAGCATAACCCAGAAATATTTTTGTACTTGTTAGTTGAAACTAGAAAAACATATGCAAGTACAGTTGATAATAATAAAATTTAGGCCAGTTACTTGCATTGCATTCCTGTGAATTCTCTCTTTTGTATGTATATTTTGTTTGACAGTTTATAAAATTCCAACGAAATTATTACAGAAAGGAATCAGGGTATTCCTTCATAATACATTCATAACCCAAATAATCTATCTACAATCAAAACATTACACAGCAAAATCATAAAGAAAACCAACTTAAAACAGTATCCACGAAGTTTTCAGTTCTTGCATAGCAGGCAATACTATATGATGCATACGGGTGTATATGGATAGTCTGAGTACTGAGTTGTCTAGATTTAGTTCATTAAATTTATTTAGTATAAAATAAAATTTGATTGAGACTCATTTAGTTGTCGAGTCAAGTACAATCTCGAATCGAGTCCGAACAGTTTAAACTTTTCGAGCTAATAGAAATTACAATTTTAAGATGTTTGAATAACTTATCAAACTTTAAAATTTGTTCATATTTAAATATTTGTATTTTGAGTTGAGCTTAAATTAAACTTTTAACTAATTAAGCCGAATTGTTTGATTCATTTTACAGTCTTAATGATCTAGTAAATGACGATGACTTCAAGAGTCCCATAATGCAAGCAAGTTTACACTAGTTATGATGAAAACTTAATGATATTGGGTCATTTATAGAACTCAATATAAATAGGACTCATTTTCAAATAAGATTCTTTCGTGAAAAATATTATATTTTGGAATAAAAATATTGCCTTAAAATTTACAAATTTTGCGAGAAAGATTTTTTTTATTTTTATTTTTATGAAACCAAAAAGTTGACAAATTGGATTCTTTTTTCTGTTTCTATGTAAAGGATTAACTATGCCCGATTCGATTATAAATTTTAAGAATAAATTCTTTAGACATTAATGAGATTTTTGATATAATTTTAAAGAAAATGGATAGAGTTGCCTTTAAATATTTTTAAAATAAATTTATTTGATTTATCTCTTCACAACAACTGCGGGGATTAAAAGCAAATTCAAACTTTCTTCTTACTTTGTCTTCTTTGAAAACACCCATGTAGATGTAGAAGTGAAATAACAATTGCTTTAAATTATTCTAAGAAATACTATTATTATTTTAATAATACAAATCAATATAAATTGAAGCTATTTTCACTTTTATTTTTGGATATTGCATATATTGGGCCTTGGTAATATTGAAAGCAGCCCAAATTCATATTCTTTTCTGTGGTCTGTCATTCATAGTGACAGGTAGCATCTTTCTACGTTAAACCCTAATTAAACCCTCTTTGTTATCTTCTGTATTCTTGCCCGAGAGAGATGGGAGGTTCGAGAAGAAAATACAAGAGATCTCGAACAAAGGTTCGCGTTGGACTACCAAGGAAAAACCCTAACGCGTTCAAACCAGCTTTTACTGTCCCACCAAAGCTTCAATCTCTTCTCGACTTGTCTGAAACTAAATGGGACGATGAAGGCAGCGTCATCGAGAATTACAAGTCATTCGGCGTCGTTTCGAACCCTAATTTGCTCGGCGTACGCGCTCGAACTGCTAGGATTATTGAAAGTGACTCCCTTCAGGTCCCTCCTCCTCCGGTAGATGGCCCTGTCCCGGAATTCGAGCCAATTGACTCCGGCAGCGACCTTGAAGAAGACGGTCAGTTGTTTCTCCTCTCTTTCTTTTCTGGATTATTAGGTAGTATGAATGAATTTTTGAAGGAATGTCGGGAATGACTTATTTTAAAATGACTTATAAGTCATTTTTAAACAAGTCCCAAATAGTTATTTTTTTTACTTAAAACCGAACTTAGAAGTCAAAAAAATAAGTACTTGCCACACACCTTGATAGTGAAAACCAACTTATAAGTTGATTTGGCAAACTTATAAGTTGTTCCCGAACAGAGCCTGAAAGGAGGAGTTTTTAGTAGGAATAAATTGCTTTAGTCATTTTAATTTTTCTAAACAACGTATTTGTGGAATGTAGAAGAAGTGTTTTGCAAACAATTGATTTCTTCAATTTTAAGAATGCTGTATCTGTTTCTCTCCCGTCTTCTTCTTTTGCTCGCTGTTTTCCAACACAGGCAAAGTGGGAAGAATGGACATTCCCTTTATTTGGTTCCTTCCCCTTAACATTCGGAGTGAGAATCATGAAAATGAAAAGAAAGTTGGAAGGAAATGAACTTTGAAGAACGTAAGGGTTATATCAACATTGCAGTACACTTAATTTTGAATTATAGTTATCAAGGCGTCGCCTAGGTGACGACTTGTAGTTGCGCTGTACAGGTTGCAAGGCGAGGTCATGCCTTGGTGAGAGTTAGCTCAACACATGAGAACTGTCTAAAAACATCACCAAACAAAGTCAACAATACCAATAGAACCCATAAAGGGATAGATCCAAGAAATTCGAGTGCAGTAGAAGAAGTTCGGTGATGATCGGCGATGTCACACGCCGATCTCACACGCCGGCGTGTGACATCGCCAACGACCTTTATGCTGTTTCACGTCCACGCGTGGGTGGTTCTTCCATGTCGTTGAACCAACCATCAATCTCGCTTGGTGAAGACAATCCTTGTAGCATATTCGTTTAGCGTCTAGCTGGATTTTTGTTTCTAAGACATACTACTTCTGTGTTAACGTGTGTGATAGAGAGAGTTGTGTATTGTTTTGTTTAACTTTGTACTTGAGTGTTTGGTTAGTGGGGAGTAACACTAATACTACATGTGGGTAATGAAGTTTGTGGATTGTAGTGCCTTGTATGTTAATTAGGCTTGGTTACTTTAGTAAATGACTTCCAATGAAAGACAGCTAGCTGCCACTATCTTATGGCATGTTTGGTTGTTTGGAATGACCTTCAATAACTTAAAAAGAGTACTAATATCTATCTTTGTTGTATTTTGTTTGTTTTTAATAATTAAATGTACTAATTCATACACATACTTTTGTATTAAATAATTAAAGTATATTTTGTTTTTAATAATATTTAATACTCTTAATATATATTAGAATAATTTCATAATTATAAATGTATAAATTTTTTATTGTTTACGACTATTCGTCTTATGGACGCCTAGGCGGGCGCCTTAGCGGAGTTCTAGTGGTTAGTTACCGTCGCGACTCATCGTGGTGCTGTGACAACTATGAATTTTTTAATACCCTCTGTTCCACAATATAAGTCTCATTTGTAAAATTTGCAAGCTTTAAGTTTAAGGATCTATGTTTCTTCCATGTTTATCTTTAAATGTATTGAGTGCTTAGTTTAGTAGTAGTCGCTTGATAATGAAATTGTGTTTGCATTATGTCATTTTATATTCTCGTTAATAAAAAGAGGATTTTTTTTTTGGAACGATTTTATTTTTGCAAATGGAACTCGTTTTGTTGAATGGAGGGAGTATTATACTTATTTGATTTGATTTTTTAAAGTGTAGTTTTAGGTTTGTGTTAATTATGAAGTAGGAGTTGAATGTTAATATTGTAAAAAAAATTTAAATATAAAATATTTCATTCAGCCGAAAAAATTACATTTGGTCATTCAGCCCAAAAATCTGATCGATTCAACCATTCACACGATTTTTATTCAAAACAAGCGCACTAAATGGCTGACCGATTCAGTCATTCAGCTCTAAACAAATCCTCCCTTAGTATCTACAAAAAAGAAAAAAAGAAAAGAAAATTTTCCTTAAGAAAATTAAGCTTCTACTAAAAGTATAACAGTGGCCCTTAAGAGTATCAAGCTACCTAGGACATGCCTGCAAATCATTAAATCTTCCTCATCCTGCCACCTAAGAGTCGGTGGATTGAGTATTACCTCTAAAACTGTTTGAATACACGCCTCACTTAACATGTCACTTGCAAAAGATTAAAGCCATTGCTGGATAGGAGGAGACCACCGACCATGTGCATAGTATTCTTCGAAAAAAGATGGTTTATTAATGTGTAGTTCAAACATGATAGCAGTATTTAGTAACTGATCAAGTGTGGTTTCTTGGAATCTGGAATTTCTTTTGTAAATTACGTTGTGGAACATGAATCGTTACAGCTTATTTTATGTCATTGGGTGCTGCAGATTTGAAATCAGCCCTCGGGAAGAAGCGAAGAGATGGGAAAAGTGGCCCTTTGCAACCATTGACAGCCATTCAACGCATTCACATTGGTCGACTCGTAGAGAAATATGGAGATGACTACCAGGTAGCAAGAGTTTCTCAATTTGTAAAACTTATCAATTTATTTAGTTTGTTGCTTCCCTTGGTCACAAGCTTATTGTTTTGCAGATTATGTTCATGGATACAAAACTAAACAAGATGCAGCATTCAGTGGCGACTCTAGAGAAACTATGCAAGAGATATGTGATGTGTAAAGATAAGAATCCATTGATTGTGGGAATTTGAGCATGATTTAATGTAATGTCCTAGGAGATTTTAATTTTCATGTCTACAATTGACCGACCTTACTTTTGTTGTATGATGTTATGGATTTTACCCCCCCATCTTATGTGCAAAATGAGTCTTTGCTAGAAGTACTAAATTTCAGCTGCCATGTAACGTATACATTTATATGAGAGAACAGTTTCGTAGCTCGAATAGTAAGCATATGAGCTTTGCTCAACAGATAATTTACTCAGGCGCATCCGACATGCGGTGATAAACATGGCCTTGAGTTAAAGAAAATGTGAAAAAAGATCAAGTAATAAACTGTTGCTCAAATTCATGTCATGTAGTTTTTATTTTTAAGTTAAAAATTGATATGATTGATTTAAAAATTTGAAATTAATAACTTTTGTAATTAGTAGTATTATTTAGATAGTTTACAATTGTCATAATTCTACTGTTTAAAATTAAATCAATTGTGAAATTAAAATTATGACTTTAAAAATTGATAGTAATTTTATATTTTAATACTACAAAAAAATACATATTTAATTTTAGTCCACAAAATGGTAACAAACTTGTTGAAGCTGTCAACATATTACATCTCTTTTATGCAGACATAATAATTAAATTTTATAATTTTATCTATTTATATTTTGAACCCCGAGAGAGAATTTTTCATATTTTTATGAACAAAAAATATTGGGAACAGCCTTCCTGTTATTTCTGAATACCTGATTACTCCAATCATGTTGAAGTCCTTGGGGGAAATAACATAGAAATCAAAGAGCTTTCACATTAGGGTTCACTAATTTTTTTTACATCTGAATTGTGAGTCTATTTGTTTGGACAAACAAATTTTTTAAAAAAAATTTAGTTTAATTAATAATTTTGTATGATATGAAGTGAATGTGTTATAAATAAAACTTAAATTTGTGATAAGAAAAGGTCAAATTAATTTTCATTTTTGAATATGAGAGTATAGTGGATATAACGGACAAGAATGTAAATTTGTAAGTGTGAACAATGAAGTTTATATTGGTAAGAAAACTGACAAAAAAAATTGATATTTTTATATGATTCACATGAATATTGAGTGACATGTGAGAGACTCCTGTGAAAATATGAGTTTCCTATTTGTAAACATGATTGGTTTGATACGATATTCATCAAGAATAATGCTAGAGACACAAATTATTTTACAAACATTTTATAAACTGTTGATGTGACATACTCCACCTCAACATATTGTGTGGGGCCGAAGACTACATAGAAATAATTTGTTCATCAATATATTGAGATGAAATATCTCACATTAATAATTTGTAAAATGTTTATAAAATAATTTGTCTCTATCATTACTCCTTCAAATTCCAAAGTGCAATTGTAGTACCTACTAAAACTACAAAATCACCCAAAGGTTGAATCTTATTTATTTAATGTGAAAGTTATCATATTGACCATTTGTTTTATTTAAAATAACTCATATAAAATTTTCTTTTTGATAGTTAGAAAGAGTGATAGTAAAAATAAGTTGAATATTTTTTAAAAAATAAAAATCGATAAAATTTGACGATCAATACAATTTTGAAAATAAAAAATTTTAAATTGATGAGTTTTACGATGGTGAACCCATATTCCTTATCGACATTAATTGAATACTTTAGGAATTAATATTTTCACAAATAAGAGTGAATTTTATAAAGTCCTACTCATTATAATAGTAAAAAAATATCAGAAAAGATTTTGTGGAAATATCAATTATTTAATGTAATTAAATCCAATCTTGTGTAATTAATGCAAAATTAATTTATCCATCATCACGGCACTCCCCATGTATATATATATATGTGTGAGTCCGAGTATAAAGTTAGGGCTCACGTGTGATCTAAAGAATTAAATGAACCGAAGAAGTCTTTCACGTGTCCCGAGGCAGAAGGCTTGTGGGGACGACTCATTTTAGGAATTGATTGAGGGATTGGATTGGTGGCTAGAAGGACAGGATGATTTAGGCATTACTTAAGTACTTAAGGGTATTTTTGGAATTTCCTCTGAAATCACATGCCAAGCACAAGACCCATACATGTGCAAGGTACGTGACCATTGTTTAGGAAACTCTATAAATACCCCATTTCATTTCAATAGAAGGGGACTTTTGATTCTCTCTGAACTGAAGACTTTGAAGAAGGCTCTTGAATCCTAAGAGTTCTGCCACGTGTTACTCGAGCAATTACTTACCTGTTCTTCTCCCCTCTTCAACCACTCAATCAAGACCGTACTCTTCGTGGATTTCTCTCCTCCTCGGCCAACACGAAACCCTAATAAGGTACGGTTTCCTTACCTACATTTATTTGGCGACTCTGCTGGGGAGGTGTAGAATTCGTGAAGTGTATGCCCACGACTCGAAGTGGGAGAACTATAGGAAGAGTTTCACCGACACCTAGCATTACTTCACCGGATCCGGTTCTGAGGTAGACAAATCAATATTTCCAAGGCACGAATCTGGATCTCGATCAACCCCTCGTAGAAGACGTTTCTGAAGGAAGTTCAACATCACCACATATGGCTGATTAACAACAAACCAATGTCAGGCAGATGGGCACAGGAAGACAAGGTGAGGAAGCAAGTGGAGAACAAATAACCACGAATGATGTGCAGTTGGAGATGTTCAAGGCCTTAAAGAAGGCAAAGAAGAAAGACGAGGATGATGATGGCCATGATGTCGAAATGCGGAAGCAATAAGAAGATGGGAAATTTTCGTCAACGATTAATGCGAGATACCAACCTTGAAAGCTATGTTTCCGGGAAGTTCGCAGTAGAATAGAAACGGCGAGGAGTGGATGTCAACAAGGACAATCAGAATGTGCCTCCAACAACGGAGAGTCAGCCGATTCCAATCATCCATTTAGAGCCTCAAACCAGTGGTGATGTACCACAACCCAGAGTAGAAACAAGTCAACCACAACCAATCGTCATTCCCACCACACTCCCAGTTTTTTTGCAAGTGCAGATACCGACTATACCGAGCCACGCTCAACAAATAAGCCAATAAGTACAAGCAATGCAAGCGTTACATGATGCCAGTGTACACCAGCAGATCTCCTTACCATATACACCGCCAGCACAACAATACATTACAACCCCTCAGAAAGTCCATACAACAAGTCAGTATGTGACAAAGGATGATATGCTTGATGTAATCAATCAACTTCAAGATGCATAAACGGACCATCGAATTAGACTTCACTCCACCATACCCGGACATATCACGGAGCGGCGCCCAAAGAGGGGTATATTGAGCATCCACCACAATTCCCGAAGTACAATGGAGAAAAAGGGAATGCAAGAGAACATATAGCCAGGTTTGTAGAGTCGATGTCTCCGTGGTTGGGTTATGATGAAGTAATCAACCATAACCTCTTGCTCCGTGAGTTCAAATAAAAGCGTTGAATGAGATAGTGCCTTCAGTTGGTACTACAATCTAGAGAAAGGGTCAGTCCAAGATTGGGACGATTTGAAGTTACAATTTTTTAAGAAGTTTTTTATATGCAGAAATAGGTGACCATCGTGGAGTTAATGAGATTCAAACAGAAGTCGAATGAGGAGATGTCAGATTATGTGGACAGATTCAGGGCTCAAGCACAAAAATGTGTGGAGCCGATTGAGGAGAAAAATCTAGTGAGCATATGCAACAATGGTGCCCTAGATACCTTTAAGCCCCACTTGGTCACTAAAGCATGTGATTCCTTTGCAACACTATCAACATTTGCACAAGACTTGGGAGGAATTATGACTTTGCCCGCAAGCCACTGCATTTATTATGTGGAAGGGCAAAAGAATCTCTCGCGGCTTTAGCAGATTCACAGCAAAAGCCACAAGGGGCAAGAGGGAAAAGAATGGAAAGAATGAAAGGAACCATGGAAAACCGGGAGAAAAGTTTTCCAGATTGCCAATCCTAGGGGCTATTACGTGCAGTGAGAAGGCATTTAGGATTTATGCGAAAGCAATGGGTAGAACATGGAGTTGTAAAACTTCCAAGGCCCATTTGTTATGTAAGAGAGATAAAGAGGAGACCGGACTTACGTATACCACCACCGTCTGTGGACATTCCACTATAGATTATTACAGTTCTGAAGGATTTACCATGAGAAATTGGCGGCAGGAGAAATCGAACTGGAAGGAGGAAACAACGTACTGGACAAGCCACTTCCTAACCACAAAGGAAAGAAAACGTGCAACACTATTACTCATAGTGAATTACGAGAGGGAAGAGAGTGGAGATGATGGAGAACACAGAAAGGATGGAGGAAGATTCTGATCCAGGTCTGCAGGTGACCGCATTGATGAACGGAGCTAAGTTCAGAAATTTTTTTGATCAGATCGGATTAACCAAGGAAGCAAGGATAGAAGCGACCAAGGCAATTATCAAAGTTGCCGAAGCACAAGAGACTTGTATGGCAGTCAACAAAGGGTTTGTGAGGACGGTAGAAGAGGAAGAGAACAAAATCACTTTCTCTAAGGCTGATAGAGAGGTGAGATATCCACATAATAGACCATTATATGTGACAGCAATAATTAATGGCATAGAAGTGCGGAGATCGTTCATCCATAATGGAGCATCTGTAAATATCATGCCTTACACCGTCTTTAAAAAGTTAGGTATAACAGAGAAGAAGATTGTGAAGAAAAAGTCAAACATCACGGGATTCGCTAATCAAAGCACGAGAACCCTCGGATACATCAAGGTGGATATGCAAGTGGGGAAGATCCGAGGACCTGTGATGTTCCATGTAGCAGAAGTTGACGCAGCATATCATGTGTTGCTAGGGCGAGCTTAGCGAGAATGATTATGGGGTGGTACCATCAATTTTTCATCGGTCATAAAAAAGCAATTTGGAAGGCGGGAGGTCAAGTACCAAATGACAAGGAAACCTTTTGGGCGGAGGAGGCACGTATTATCAAAAGCGACTTTCTTCGATGATGTCGTAGAAGAAGGAGAAAACCATATTACCAAGCTGATTCTCTGCTAGCATAGTGGGAGGAGGTACAAGAGGATAAGTTTGTGGTTGTGAAAAAGGAAAAGAAGCAGACCTTAGAACAAGGTGAATGTTTCAAAAATAATAAACCTGTATTAGTAGATGTAGAGAAAGAAGAAAAAGACCCAAGAAAACGGGCAGCAGACTCGGGGGATGCCCGAAATATAATCAATGCCAAACGGACAGCCCAATCAGAAGTTGACAAAGTAAATAAAAGAAAAGAAGAACAGAAGACAAAGTGGGAAAGAGTAATTAAACCCGATGGAAAGATAATGTTTTGCCTGTGACGGTGCAAGGGGGAGGATCTCGAAGATACATCCAAACCTGAGGGCTCAGGAGGGCCCCCCCCACTACAATAGCAACAAAAAGGAAGAAATCGTGCAGAAAAAGGTGGAACCAGCTCCGGAATGTTTCGAGGACCGGCCAAAACCTCAACAAAATAAATTGGAGGAAGTTGATCTAGCAACAGGAGAAGGAACGCCAAAGCCGACTTACATTAACAAGGAGCTGAACGCCAACCAAAAGGAAGAGCTGGTGAAGCTACTACGAGAGTATGAGGATGTGTTTGCTTGGAACTATAATGAGATGCCGGGGATTGACAAGGAGTTGGTAGAACATAATTTGAACTTAAGCCCGGGAGCTAAACTAGTGAAGCAAGCGCCTCGCACCTATGCACCAGAAGTTGAAACACCAATAAAAGAAGAGATAAAGAAGTTGTTAGATATAGGATTCATCAAACCAATTCAACATCCAGTATGGTTATCCAGCATAGTACCAGTAAAGAAATCTAATGGGTAGTTGCGAATATGCGTGGATTTCAGAGACTTGAACAAGGCGTGCCCAAAGGACATGTATCCGCTACCCAATATAGACACTTTGGTGGATCCAACAGCAAATCATGAGATGATGTTATTCATGGATGGGTCCGTAGGCTACAATCAGATAAAAATATCGGTAGAGAATGCGGAGATGACAACCTTCCGTACCCCGTTTGGGAATTTCTACTATGTAGTAATGCCATTCGGGTTGAAGAACGCATGAGCAACTTACCAAAGACCAATGCACGCCATTTTTCACGACATGATTCATGACATTGTGGAAGACTATGTGGATGACATAGTGGTGAAATCTAAAAAGGAGACAACCCAACCCGTGAGGATTTAAGAAAGGTATTTGAGCGTTGTCATGGTATAAATTAAAGATGAACCCAAAAAGTGCGCCTTTGGGATGACAATTTGGAAAATTTTGGGTTTCTTGGTGCTGCTGACGAGAGGTTTGAGGTGACCCAAACAAGGCAAAAAGCTATTACATATATTCCCCCACCAAAAACGCAGAAAGCAGTTGAAGAGCTTTCAGGAAAGTTTCCTACATGAGGAGATTCATCTTAAGCATTAGCGAAGTCACGGAACCTTTCGGAAAGTTGCTAAAGGGAAAGACGAGAATGGGATGAAGGCGGGACCAAAGAACAAGCCTTCACGTGAAAGTAAAAGAAATTTTGGCCTCGCCAAAAACGATGGTAGTACCACGAGAGAGGAATACCATTACAATGTGTATATAACATCTACCACAAAGTCATGGGAGGATTGATCACGCAAGAGGTAGATGGGAAGAAAAGCTTCATGTACTACATCACCCGAATAGTCGAAGGACCGTAAACTAGGTACTCACAGTTGGAGAGACATTATCGGCATTGGTGTTTGTTGCCTGAAAAATCGTCATTATTTTTTGGCACACGAAGTGAAACTTGCAACGAGAACTGACCCGATCAAATACTTACTAACTAGGCCTGTGACGACCCTAAATCCAGGTACTTGAAACCCGAACTCGGTTCTCCACGATACCATTTCTTTAAAATTTGAATAATACTAAATAATAATACATTCGAACTTAATTTACATACATCAAAGTTTACTTCCCAGATGCGTGACCTTCAAATACATTCTTTACTGATACGACAATAGATTCCATTGTCTTACTAACTATAACCATTAACTCATACTAAATCTCATTTCGAACAACTTTTCTTTTCCCTTGTTAGGTGCTCGAGCCTTCAATTCGTCGATCATACGTGAATCGAAAACATTTAGTTTAAGCAAGGATGAGCATTTGAGTGCCCAAAATGATAATAACAATTACATATATAAAATTTGAAAGAATATAAGTATTCTCTTTACATAACACTTCTACAACGAATCGAAAGTTGTGAAGTAATCTATCTTGATAAAAATTCACATAACAACTCTCTTCCAAATTATTTAAATTTGGCTCGCTCTACCCATGAATAGGGTTTAAGAAACATACTATGAACATTGTTTTTCATTTTCGAAAAGGTTTAGCGAGAATTCATCCATGAAACCGTCATAACTTATGAAAGACGGAGGGTGATCGGCCAAATTTCATACCACTGTATTGATCAATACTACATAACTCGAACGAAATTCATCGTTTTATTACATCTCCTACTAGCGAAACAAAAATCTTCCCATATAGGGATGTTCATACACGCACAGTTCCAAACCCAAGGTTTTAATCTTGCTTTCAACAATAATATGTAATTCAACATATATATATATACGGTAATTGACAAAGGTGTATCAACACGTGAATAATCGCCATGATTATCCAAGTGGGGACACTTGTATAACCATTTAGAAATCAACTTAACGAATATATATCTCGAGCTAACATGTTGATAATCAAAGCGTACATAATGCATGCGAGAATAGAAAAGAATTCTGCAAACTTCTTACTCATGTCCATTGCGACAAAGGAAATGCAAAGGTAAGATATCTTTTTGATTTCATTGATTACAAATCTCAACTTAGGTTTTATCTCTTTATCACAACCTATCAATAATCGGATCATTCGTTCGATTAGAAACAATATATCATAACACATAAGATCTTTATTACATTACGATTCGAAGACATAGTCTAATCACGTCATCACATAATCACGGTGATCATACTTTTAGTTCTATTCTATACTTGAAATATTTTTATACATTTTTCAAATATCTCATCCATGCTCTTACGGTAGTAGCCTTTTCTCTCTATTATAGAAGTCCGACATTTGTTTGCCGCATCGGAAACAGACTTTTATCGGGTAAAATCTTTGAGTCTAAGACTCTTATTCTATACCTCAACATCAGTCATTTTATTTTTAAATGACTTAAAATAATTTTAAAGCTTTTATGATATTTTATCATGCATTTTCAAACATCGGAATCATAATTAAATGATTTAAACATCAAACAATTATATTATCATTAATAATTAATTAATATTAAACTATTAATGAAGCCATTGCCAAAATATAAAAGTTATTTATAATAACTCAAACTATTTTTAAAACATTTATATTACCCTTAAATGATTTTTAAAATAATTAAAATCATTTTAAATAATTACCATTAATATTTAAATATTAATGTACTATTTATCAAATATTAAAAGTCATTAATTATAACTTAAAATATTTTTAAATCCTTAATATCCTCTTTAAATGATTTTTAAATAAATAAAACCATTTTTAAACTATTTATTTAATAATTATTATTAAATAAACTAAATATCATTAATATTATCTTAATATCATTAATATTAAATTATTAATGAAATTATCCTTTAAATATTAAAATTTATATTTTATAACTTAAATATTTTAAATATCTTATTTTCATTTAAAATGATTTTTATAATATTAAAATCATTTTAAACTAAATTATTTAATATAATCATTAAATAACTTTAATATCATTAATATTAATTAATTAATGAAATTCATCATAAAATATTAAAAGTCATGAAAAATAACTTAAAATATTTTCTTATACCATAAAATAATTTTTCATGAATTAAAACTATTTTTAAATCATTTATTTAATATTATAATTAAATAAATAAATACCTTTTATATTCCAAAATATTAAATATTTATGAAATATACTCAAAATAATTAAAACTATTTTTCTGGACTTTAAAATAATTTTTGAAATTTAATAAGTATTTTAATAATTAAAATCTAATTTTTCTAATTTTTAAATCATTTTGGAAATTACGAAAATAAAATAAATAAAATTAAATTATTTAAAGGCTATAGCGACAGACAACCGTCATTATAGGTGTGTTCTTCATCTCAAGAACATTTATGGAGATGATTCGATTCGAAATTACTTTGACCATGAATAACTTTTTGGTCTTAATGAATCTGGGAAATCTATGAATTGGGACTTGGAGAGGAACTACCAGACTACAATTATCAACATTTATAAACTCTAAAAAACATCAGATCTGGGAGAAATCGTACCTCAAAGTAGTATCGAGTATGTTTCTTACGTGAAGAAACGATTCATGATGCCTACTTTGGACCTCTATAACTTGACGATCATGCAACGTTTACGTGATCTATCAATTCCAGTATGTAGAAAACATGTAGGACTACAACTCTAACACTTAAAATCATCATAAAAACAATAAATCAAGCATCAAAAGTATGGTCAAACCTTATCAAAAAAAACAACACTTAGAAAATTCTGGGTTGCCCAGAATTTTCCGGTCAATGCCGGTCAACCCATTTTGACCATAAATAACTCTTAATCCATAATATATATGGACCTGATTCTTTTTGGAGATTAAATACCATATAACAAGATACACATAACAAGCTTTAGAACACAAAACACATTAAATATAACCGAGATATAAGACCTGACATTTGCCAAAAAAATATTTTCTGGACACTTAGAATATTTTCTGGGTTTGAAGAAACAATAGGTCAATCTTAGGTCAACCAACTTTGACCGCTTATAAATCCCGATCTACAATATCTATGAACTTGATTCCTTTTGTAGATTAAATACCACATAACAAGATACACAAAAAAACTTTTAAATAACAAAAATCATGATCGACCAAAGAGTTTTAGCCTCTGACATTTGGTGAAAAATCACAGAACTCGGTTTTTCGAACTTGCTCAAATCTTCAAATTCGTGCACTTTGATGTTATGGGTCTGTGTTTTTACAACCCAGAACATTAATAGACTCCTTATTACACAACTTTAAATAATCAATTTCACCAATTGACATAGAATCAAAGGATTTCTAGAATTTAGGGTTTCCTACCTTTTCAAGCTTGATTTTTGATTTCTGGCTTCTCGATGCTTCTGATTTGTGGTTTGTGATGGCTGGGCTTTGATTATGAGCTTATGGGCAAGGCAAATTCGTTGGTAAGAGCTTGAGAGAGTGTGTCTAGAGAGTTGCTATAATTTTAGTGTGTAATTTCATTTAATCTCCTTGATTTCTATTTATAGATCATGTCAAGAGCCTTGGATACTGATTTGGCTGCCATTATTGAGCTCACATGATAATTATGGAGTGGTTAGCCGGATTTGGTGGGATTGGTAGCCCAATAATGCACAAATAATGTACTAAGATGGACAAAAAGGGTAAAATGGTCATTTCCCCTCTCTTTAATCTATATAAAAATATATTAGATACATTGGATGATACAATTGGATGATTCAACTTGAATGATTGAGCATTGGATGCTAGATGGGTAGGGTAGGAGTGTTGGCTAGCAATAATCTATCAATAATTCAACTAATAATACACTAATAAACCAAAAGGGCATTTTAGTAATTTCGCATAAAATTTCAAGGGCATTTTGTACATAGCAATTAAATGTAGTATTTAATCACTAGAGGGTAATTCTTATTGTAAGACCCCAACTTATTATAAATAAAATTTAATTTTCCTTTATTCATTATTCTAAATTAATAAGGGTTAATTTGATATAATTCTTTTGGTTATGGGTGAAATGTGCAAAGTTTACAAAATAAGCAAGTGGTTATAAAATATTCATTATTGTCTTGGGAATATTCGTTTGGTCGTGGAATATTCTTTTGTAAGAGGAATCTCAAATGCTGATTTAGTTGATCGTTAGTGGGCCCCATAACTGAAAAACAGTTGGATGAAAGAAAAGCGATAAAGATTGAGTTTTATAAATAATTTTACAGAAATTGTTACCAATTAACAACATTGGGTTACTGGTGGTTAAAATACTGATGTCTGGCGTGGTTCTTGCGAAAGCGCGCGGTGTTATCGGTGATATTATTGAATTATTGATCCTTACGTGAAAGGCCTTCTCAATAATTATTACGGTGAATTCTTTATTCAATATTATATTTTATTGATTCAATAATTGTTGCGTTGATATTTATATTATTATGTTTCAATAATTGTCATCGCACGATATTTTCCATTATCGGATCAATAATTCATATTATTTGAATAATATTATCGGATAACATTATTGGCAATGTCTAGAAAGTTACATCAAGGAGAGGTTTGGTCACCTAATTAATTGTAGGTATGAAAAAAATCCTTATTGAAAGCCCTCTTTCCGCAGGAACGACACTGGTTTACAAGATCTTTGTGATTACGTAATATTATTTTAAATAATTAATTATTGATTATTATGATAAAGAAAATATTTATTTTATGTGGATATAGATGGAGAAAATTTTAATGTGACAATTGTTGAAAATTAATATTTTATCTTTTTCTGATAAAATAATTTATTTAAATATATTATTTTAATAATATATTAACGGTGTATTTTTATAATGAATGTGGGTTATATGAGTATATGAGGAGGTAGAGTATTTTGTGGCATTAAATGTTTAACATATGTTTTGTGTGTCTTGGGGTGGACACAATTCTTGATCAAAATTGATTATAGGATCGTAAAATCGCCTGCTTGTGGATTTCGGTCAATTTTTGTTTGGAATTTGGAAAAAATTTCTTCTGCAAAGTTGTAGAGAATGGAATTTCCCATGGAAAGTCGCGAATTTCGAATTTTTCTGATAAACGAGCTATTTTCTATGAATTATTGAAGTTTCGGAAGATAAAATAATTTTTATTAAATAATGGGTGGGACCCACTCTTGTTTGAACATGTGGGCTGCTGGAAATTGGGTCAAGGTTGGTTGGTGGCTGATTTGGTTCAAAGGCATGCGTAGAAGATATAAATTGTAATATTATTTTATTATTTTAGTCTCCTTTTTGGCGTTAAAGCATTTCCTATAAATAGAGGTTAAGTTAGAATTGAAAATCACACCGAAACAAAGTTTTCTCTTTCTCTCTCTATATTATCGAGTGTATTCTTGTGAGTATACTTTAAGTGTTCTTATATCTGGTCAGAGTTTGATCGAAGACTATATCTGAAATTCGATCGAAGATGCGGTTATTTTGAGGTAAGGGGTATTACTTTCTTCTTAAATGATATTTTTGTTCAATATCATTATGCAAGTATTGGTGAATTTTTTATCAAATTTGGAACTTGTTGTGTAAAAGGATTCTTATTCACGTATCGGCCTATTCACGTATCGACCTTATTCACGAATCTTTCAAGACTATTCATCTAAAAATAAAAATTTTCTTTTTGTCCAAAATATCTATTCTGCGGATACTAGCTTTGATTGTATCCATGTTTTGATCATTCTTGAATTTTACACCAATATGATTATTTTCAAGTATTTTTGGACATGGGTAAAACAAAGTACGAATCCTTAATCCTTGTCATTTTGTTTTCACCGGATTCGTTTCTTTAAAAATGTTTTTCATCATCCTCGGATTGCTTAAATGGTGATATAAATGAATATCTTTGGCACCTAGTGCAAAGATGAGCGATTAATCGATGAATATCTTTGGCACATAGTGCAAAGATGAATGTGTTGAGATGAACATGACCAACTGGTGATACAAATGAATATCTTTGGCCTGTAGTGCAAAGATGATTAAAGATGTATATTAATTGTTATTACAGGGATAAACTATTGATGATGGACTTTTAAACCTTAGAAGACAGTAGAATTCTTTCTCTACGTGACTCTTCTAATGGATTATTGTTTCACATTGCATTTGTTGATCTAAAACTTGTTGTCTATTGTATTCTATTAGATTTTTCCTGTTGAAGACTAACGATAATTTGTTGTATATTATCTTAGTCATAATATTCTTCTTCGGGCTAGTTGAGCTCACCCTTTTTCTTTTGTTCCATTTTTCTTCTCGGGAGGTGAGAACATAAAGCAGGATCGAGTCGGGGTATGGAGTCTTTGGTTCTAGGAAGATGTTTTAATATCCTCACTATTTCTCGTAAAATAGTGTATGAATAATTAATGAGAACTTATTTGGGTGTGTGTATTGTTATGTAAGACAATATTTGTATTCAAACTCATGGTTGTATTGTAAGTATTCTACCACGACATCCAGTATTGTCAAAGTTGTAGTTCGCTTTCTATACCATGTATTTTGGCGACTCGAATGGGTGTTGTATACCTATTTTGGGGGGCGTCACACTTATCATTTACCAATTACTTTCATCCTTTGGTAAATTAAAACATTTATACAATAACATCGTAATTAAACCCGAAATTTTTAAATTAGGGTTTTCTATGAAAATTAGGGTTCTAAAATTAGGGTTTCTTAACGCCATCAATTAGGGTTTCTAATTGACCATTAGGGTTCTCTAATTATCTCATGTATGCTCTTAACACGCCTTTTATGATCTCTAACTTCAACCGATTAGGGTTATAATAATTAGGGTTTATCCTAATTATCGGCGTAAAAATAGTAATTAGGGTTTATTCTAATTACCGACATTCTTATACACAGTAAACTTCATATACACAATCACTACTCAGTCATTTCTCATAACTGAGTTTAATAATTAGGGTTTCAAAGACAAGATCTTGTCTTGACCTAATCAATCGTCATTCACTCAATATTATCTGTCTCACATTATACACAAAGTACATAATTATTGTCTTGTAAAATCATTATAACAATAATATAATATTATTATTCTCATCTCTTGATCACAATCCCAATTCAGGGTTTGGATCTCATATCTGACTTCTCTTTCTTACACAACATCAGTTATCAAGTTAAAATAGTTAACTTAATTATTCTGAACAAATCATATAATAAAATATTTATTATATAATTCCAATTATCACTTCATATATTATTTTCAATCATGTTTTCATGGAAAATAATTAATAAAAAAACATTTAAAACTGCGTAAATTAATTACCATAAAAATATAATTTGTTGTAATTAATTATTCCAAAATTATTTCTAATTTTTCAAGTAATAAATATATTCGCATTTATCGTTCACATTACTAGACACTTATTCTCGTCATTAAATAAATAAAAAAAAATTTATACGCAAAATTTCTTAATTATTTTTATAGAAAATATCGGGTTGTCACAAGGCCAGCGTTGGTAGGAAGACCTGCAAGATGGATGATGATCCTTTCAGAATATGACATCAAGTGTGTAACACCGAAGGCAATCAGATGTCAGGCATTAGCAGACCTGCTCGCTCAGTTCCGCATGGAGAATATGAACCTCCTTCAGAAGATCTTCCAGGGGGAGAAGTAGAAAAAATTGATATGGTAGATGAAGATTTGGAATGGTGGAACTTGGCCTTTGACGGGTCATCCGCAGAAGGAAAAGGAGGAGCAGGTGTGGTATTAACTACCAAGGAAGGAAATGAAGTGACCTTGTCATACAAACTGGATTTCCCTTACACGAACAATGAAGCAAAATATGAGGCATTCATATTGGGATTATTAGCGGCTAGAGAATTGGGAGCCAAGTGCCTCAAAGTAAAGGGAGATTCAAATCTGATAGTTCAACAAATAAAAGGTCAATTCGCAGTAAAGGAACCTATCTTGGCACCATACAGAACTGTAGTGCAAAAAGTGATGGAAGCCTTCAAGAAGGTAGTGATTGAGTACGTGCCGAGATTACAAAATAGACAACCTGATGCATTAGCCATAGTAGCATCTAGAGTGTATGTCAAAGGAGAAGACTTGGATGTGAAGGTAATCAAAAGAATCCTCCCAACCACGGTGCTGGAATTATTCCCCAAAGATTTGATAGAAGATTGGAGACATGCCATCTCTCATCAATTACAAACAAAGGAAGGGAATATATCACCGGCGAAGCTTCAGAAATATCGCATCATTAAAGGAGTATTGTACCATAAAGAAGCAGATGGTGTTTTGACAAGATGCTTGGGGAAGGATGAAGCAAATAGGATTTTATATCAGGTACATGAAGAAAACTGCGGATTGGCAGATATTGGATTATATCGAAGGTTGCAACGCCAAGGGTATTATTTGCCTGAAATGAAGAAAGAAGCAGATGCACTTCAACGACAATGTCTTCCATGCCAAGAATACCCTGGGGAGGAGGAATGCGCCTTCATCGATGACATAACAGACTGACGAAGCCCATATATGGAGTTTTTACAAAGCGGTAGTCTTCCTGTCGAAAAGAAGGATGAAGTCACTATAAAGAAGAAAGCACAACGATTCTTCTTACAAAACGGAGAATTATTTAGAAGAGGATTTAACGGCAAGCCCTTACGGTGTTTGGAATTAGGAGAGGCCAAGGATTTGGTCTACCAAATGCATAAAGATGAACACCAAGGAGGAGCCAAGTTGTATAAACAGTTTATTGATCATGGTTATTACTGGCCTAGAATGAAAGGCGATTGCTTAGAGTTTGCCAAGAAGTGTCACGTATGCCAAATTCATGGAAACTTGATTCATGCTCCCGCTGTGGATTTGCGAGCCTTAGCAACACCATGGCCTTTTCATACATAGGGAATGAATCTTATAGGTCCTATTCATCCCAATTCAAAGGGGAATATCTGGATCTTGACCGCCATTGAGATGTATACAAAGTGGGTAGAAGCAATACCCTTGAAGAGGGCTACAGGACCAGCAGTGGCAAATTTCATCAAGGAGCATATTATTTGTCGTTTCGGAATCCCGAATGTCATTTTATCAGACAATAGAACTCCCTTCATCAATAGGGATGTTAAGAGCCTGATAGATAGATACAAGGTAAAATATTACAAATCATCTCCTTATTACCCGAAAGGCAATGGACAAGCAGAGGCCACAAACAAAACTTTGATCAAGATTCTCTCGAAAACCCTGGACGATCACCCGAAAACATGGGCAGAACAGTTACCAATAGAACTATGGGCCTATCGAACTTCAAAAAGAAAGCCTCACGAGATGAAACCCCATACTGCTTAAGTATATGGTGAAGAAGTTGTCTTGTCTCACGAAATAGAGATCCCTTGAAGGATGAGACTCAAAGCTTAGTCGAGGAAGAGAATCGGTACTTGCTTCTGTAAGCATTAAGTGACTTCCGAGACAAAGCTAAAGAAAAATTAGAACGGTACCATGAAAAACTGCGACAACAATACAATACTGCAGTGGTACCTCGACAAATTCTGGTGGGGGACTTGGTGCTCAAGACAGCGAATCAAGTCATGAGGGGAACACCAACCACCAAATTTTTCCCCAAATGGGAAGGCCCAGTATAGGGTCTTGCGAGATCTCCGGCGGATATTGCAAAATATCTCGTGTGGGATCAGGATCTTATCTCGGCCCATTGAACTCGAAATGGGTAAATAAATATTATACATGAGATAGTCATCATAGAAAAGTTATACTTTCAACTTTAAAAGTAATTAAGGCACCTGAGTTTAAGTCCTTAAATCCAAGAAAGTTACACTTTATCTCTAAAAGTGGCGAACGTTATGCTTTCACCGATAAAAGCAAGATTTATTATTATGACAATTTGAAACATTATGCTTTTCGTTAAAAGCAACATGATTATCAATAAAATGTCAAACTTTCACTTATACTTGAATATTTTTCTGATTTTAAAAGTATGGATTCAAGTGTTGGTTTACGGAAAAAAAAACGTGTTTTATTCACATTCATGTTTGCCTTTTTTATTATTCAAATTATGGTGTTATAATATTAATTTGAATAACTTGAGATTCAATGTTAATCATTGAGTCTTAAAAAAGAAATTCAAATTAAAGACAATTAGCAAGGCTAAAGAAACTTTATTTAGATAAAAGGAATATATCGTAAATGAGTTTTTGATACGAGAATAAAAAAAAACTACAAAAAGCCATGATCTAAGGGCCATGACATATCAAATCAAGCGAGGGGCAAAGCTAGGGCTTCCAATTTAGCAATAGCAGCGTCACGAGCCTTTACATTGACGGCTTTCGACACGAAAAGTTTGGATATTTGACTTTAAACCCTGAAGTTGGGTCTCCAGTTCGTTTGCGGTTTTCTCAAGATCCGAAAGTTGTTCTGAAAATGAGTTATTCTCACATTGATACATAGTAACCTCGATCGTAGTCTGATGATCTCGAAAAGTGGGCCGAGAAGATCTAACCGAGCTGAAAGGGGACATATCAAAGCCAACAATGGAGAAGTCATTAAGCTCACTTCTAAATCTATCTAAGTCTTGACTGCATGAAGAATAGAAAAAAAGATCATGCAACTCAAAAATAAGGCTAGCAAGTCGATCCAAAAAGAAAGTCTGGATGGGGGCTATGCAAATATCAGATGGTCAAGTGTTTGTGGAAACCGAGTTAAGAGACGATCAAGAATTTCCTGGCTGGAAGAAGATATTTGGAAACCCCTCCAAGAAATAAGATCTCCACTTGGATTGAAGGAAGCTCTAGTAGGAGCCACTTTAGAAGCCACCATAAAATCACTTGGGACAAAAGATGAAGACACAGGTGACTGATGTGCTGCTGATGACTCCTTAACAAAGGATGAAGAAACAAGCGGCTGTTGTGTTGCTAATAAATCCTTTAAGCCTTGGTCAGTAGGAGGATAACCAAGGTCATCATTAGACAAAGCAAGGTGGCGACACGGATTGAGAGCATCAAATAAAGCAAGCGACTTCGACAGATAAGGGCAAATTTTTCTTCTCACTCTGAAAAAAAAAAGAAAAAAAATGAAAAAATAAAAAAATAATAATAATATATTATAGAGGAAAAAAAATATGTATATGTTAACTAAAGAAAATACTCACTACGTGATGGATAAAGTGTCGTGAGAGATGTCATTTGAAAGCGGAATATCGAAAGAATAAGCTCGGATTTTAGATTCCTTCGAGAAAATAGGAGCATCATCGGTATCTTCTAGACTCTCATGAGGAGGTGATATAAGAGGACGTGAAGAGAGAGTTGTACAACCCGCAACATGACCTGAACTCACATCAGATAAAGAATCCTCAGCATCAAGACTAACACGATCATCATGCGGTGAAGAAGATTCGATAGCAACAGTGATAGGCTAAGGAGGCTCACAAGTAGTGGAAGCCGTGACCGTCTCACTTACAGCATCCGCATGAAACCCAATAGGAACATCATCTCCTTCATCAGCATCGGAAATCTAAAAAAAATAAGGAAATAATGACATAGGGAAACACAAAAAACAACTATATGAATGGTTGAAAGACAAATAAAAATGCTACAAATTTTACCGAAATTTTGCGTTGTTTCTTGACCGGATCCTCAGCTGCCGACATACTAGAGCTAGCATTATCAAGAGGGCGCTTTGCCAAAGGCTTTAAGATAAGTGTTTGCCCATTTAGCATTCTTCTAGTGACAAAACAACTAGCAAGAACCACGGTAGAATCTGTAGGGGGCATCACCTATGAGTTAGTAATAGCAGATGCTTTCATTTTAGAAGAAGTAACTTTGATTTCCTCGGCAGCAGAGGATCCCTGGGGAGGAACTGGAGGAGGTATCCGAGATGAAGCCCGTGATGGAAGATTCAAGGAAGTAGTAGGGACCTGCACGGGAGAAACGTCTGGATCTGCTGACTGAGGAGGAAGAGACTCAGACATTAAAGCCCTACGCTCAAGAAGTCGATTACTAGTTGGCCAACGCTCCGAACGAGTATTAGTTCTAGGAAAACATAACATTTTGGCCCATTGAAGACGTTCGGGATGAGAAATTGGTGGCGAACAAATCATAGTATCATCCTGCCATTTTTTAAGGTTGATGAGCCAATAGCTGCGTTCATAAGTAGTTAGCGCCCTTGCCAAGAATCATCTGGTATAACGAAATGAAGAGGGTCATAAGGAGCAGTAGATGGTTTTGGAAACTCCCATGTATATGAGGATGATGTGGGGACAAAATTGAGGAGAGCACTCTCGTAATCCCTCTGGCAAGAGCGGTCGAAAGGTCGATTCTGGTTAAATCCAAACTGCCTCATGACTCTATGAGGAGAGTAAAGTACGGTGCCAAAACCATCGTCCTCAACAAGATAGGGAAGTTCTGCAGCTCGGAGAAATATGAACCAAGAAAGTGAGGAACCAGTCAATTCCCTGACATTTGAAAAATACCGGAAGTCCTTCTTATATAAGCGAGGCATAGAATCTCCCTCTGGAATAATGGTGTACGGACGGGCAGTGAAACAGAAAAAGTTATCAATATAAAGACGCAAATCTGAAGTAATCCTATGATCAATCCAGTGAGCATTGCGGGGAACAATATTGGGCGATGAAAAAGATGGATATTTCCTTCGTTTCTGGGACAAGTGCACAGATGTAGAATGGCCCCAAAAGTGCTCGAAGAGGAAGATCCGAAGAAAGGAACATGGAACGAAGCAATTCACGTCATACCTGAATAAACGAAAGAAATATTAATAAGCAATATATGTATATATATATATATAATAAATGAGTGAAATTGAAAAGGGGTACTTTCCGACAGATTCTCTCATGGCGAGGACAGTTTCATCCAAGCGATTATACAAGGTCCCCAAAAAGAGAGCAGCAAGAGGAACCTCCAGACCCCGAGATAATAAAGCCGCTAAGCTAAACATACGGGTCGAGGGACCGTCCATAGGTAACCCGGGGAAGATAAAGTGGGACAACCACATAGCCAGATAAGCAGCTAAAGGAAAAGGACAAGGTTCCTTATGAAGAGCAAGAACGGACTCTCTATAAATGAGAACTATTCCAATTGGCGAGCTTGTAATCCCGAAAGAAATAGCGGACCCAAGATAGCCAGGAAGTCTCCGGATGGTTGGGCATCTCAAAGTCTGAAAGGATTATATTGCCTTGGAACCTCGTGGTGTAATTGGATGCCCGCTTGAAAGCTTCTGTCAAATACGCGACACATTCGGTATCCCTAGAGGACATGCTGGATGAATCACAAGAAAGTTCAAGAAGCGGCAGACGGGTAGGCTACAAGATATAGTTCAAAATAAATACATAACCCAAGAAAAAATGAGGATGAATGTACAAAACAGAAGAAAAGAATTACTGGTAAATGGCATAGACATCCTCTAGAGTAGGGGTGAACTCCCCCCAAGCGGTGACAAATGTACATGTAAAAGAGCACCAACGTGAAATCAATAAAGTAAGGGCATCATAGTCCTGTTGGATACGAAGATCCCTACATAGTCGAACACAACGCAGAATCCCAGCTTTGTCCAACAACTTCACATAATCGGAATTCCCGAGGATCTCGTCGGTCCAAGATTGCCATCCTTGAAGGCGACTAGATGAGTCGGATAGGAAGCGAACGGGACTAAAAGGATACTCTTGTTTTTCGATGCACATACGGAGAATATGAGCAGAGCAGGGAAAGCTATCCGCACTTTCGCTAGCTGCAGCATATAGAAATAGACCCCCTTTGTCAGGTGGATGAAAAGTTGCACGATCAAAATTCTTAGTTCGTTCCCAGAAATCGTCAAAAGGCCCAAAGAAAGGAGCTTTTCCCCACTCGCTAATGAAGGGGATTTCCTTAGTGGTTTTCGGCTCCATGAAACGTTAAATCGAAATTAGCCTACAATGAGGGCGATTTAATATGAGAATTCTATGAAACAGGAAAACGAAGTGGAAAGCATTCGAAATATAGTACTTACCATGGTAAAGGAGAAATTATGAATACCAAACAAACGAGGTCGCCTTAAAAACAACCTCCTTTTGATAATGTCCGGTGCGAAAAAGTTTGAACTCAAGGAAGAAGATGTAGCCCAGAAAAAGAGAGATTAAGTACACCTGAAAAGGAGGAAGGAACAAAATTATCAAACAACGGAAAGCCCTCTAGGGGGTCACCTCGGGATTCGACCACGTTGAGATTCGACCTTCTAAGGTTCAATCACACTGGGATTCGGTCCCTACTAGGGTCCGCCTACCCAGGATGATTCAACTATGGTACCTTACTTTCTATCTTGATCTGTTGATCGGAACAAAGTACCGCTTGAAATTTCTTAAAAGTAAGTCTTTCTTGTATATTTAAAAAAAAATCTATCACGTTTGTGGATTTGCTTTTGCAAGTTGCATTATCATCATTTAGTATTAAAAAATTGAACCTGCATCATTTAGTAAAAAAAAAAAAATCATACCTGTAAAAAAAAAAAAAACGTTACAGCGAAAAAAAAAAAATTATACATATATGGACATAAGTTAACAAGCTTTCTGGCTTAATAAGTTAAGAACTTGTTCTAATAAATTCCAATTTGCAGGTACGCTTATCATCATTTAAGTATAAGAATAGAGCCTGCATTCAAAAAAAAAAAAAAGAAAGATAAAATCATTTTGAGTTTATTTGGCTGACACACAGACTCGCTTTTTCCTAGTCTGTTTGTTTGTTGGGTGTGAAACCAAAGCCATGGGATGATATATATAGTGGTACAGGGGTGGTGGTGCAGTTGGCTAGCGCGTAGGTCTCATAGCCATAATAGCAGGATCAATATATATATAACGCCCTACTATTCATCACATCTTCTATCTGTACTGTCCCACTTTGATATATGTACATAATAAAAGATAGTTTTTTATTTACCTGAATAGCTGAATTTGAAAAGAATGGTAATTGATTTCGGCGCAGCTTTTCTTCTTCTGAATTACTTTTCTTTTTCTCTCCGATACAATACTACAAGAAATTATTTTATTTAGAACTCTAATTATAGGTATTTGAAGTTTGAACCAATTTCAAAATAAATAAATATTATATTAAAAAAAAAACGTGTTAAGCATTGTTTTTTATTAATTAGAATATATATTTATATATTCTAATATTTTATCTATGTGATGTCACTAATTTTTTTTACCCACAAAACCAAATTCTTCTTGAGGCATATTTTACTGTTACGTTTGCCTTTCTAATTAATGCATATTATCAAGTATTTCATTATGCATTTTCATTTACAAATTATAAATAATTTTTATATATTATTAATTGTTGCAACTAATTCTTTGATTGACAAGTTTTTTAGATTTAATTTGATTGAACAAAATTTGGAAACAAATTTGATAAATGATTCTCATATGATTTTTTGTTGTTGTTTTTTTTACGAGGCTTGCACGATCGAGTTCCGTGGATTATTCAGAAATTTTGAAGCAGGATTCAAAGACTCAAAATATTTTTGCACGATCGTCCCTCCGAAGGCGTGACTCACGTACAGGGGGCAAATGTGAGTCCGAGTACAAAGTTCGGGCTCACGTGTGATCTAAAGAATTAAATGAATCGAAGAAGTCTTCCACGTGTCCCGAGGCAGAAGGCTCGTGGGGACGACTCATTTTGGGAATTGATTGAGGGATTGGATTGATGGCTAGAAGGACAAGATGATTTAGGCATTACTTAAGTAATTAAGGGTATTTTTGGAATTTCTTCTGAAATCACATGCCAAGCACAAGACCCAGACATGTGCAAGGCACGTGACCATTGTTTAGGAAACTCTATAAATACCCCCTTTCATTTCAATAGAAGGGGACTTTTGATTCTCTCTGAACTGAAGACTTTGAAGAAGGCTCTTGAATCCTAAGAGCCTTCTTCAACGTGTTACTCGAGCAATTGCTTATATGTTCTTCTCCCCTCTTCAACCACTCAATTAAGACTGTACTCTTCGTAGATTTCTCTCCTCCTCGGCCAACACGAAACCCTAACCTTAGTAAAGTACGGTTTCCTTACCTACAATATGCTACCCTTGTTTTAAACAAGATTACACTATGTGTTTTACTACAGTAGTATATTGTAATCCAATCCAATAGTCAATAAATTTTTACATTTCCTTCATCATCGGATTCATGAGAATCTTGAATTTGCAAACCAAACCAACCCAACAATGAATTAATAAATACGTTCGAATTCTACAACTTGTTTCTACAGTTTTAACAATTCACGTATCTCCCAAATTACCAACTTGTTTCTACAGTTTTAACAATTCACGTATCCCCCAAATTACCAATATCATAATAAAACAATAATTCTATTCATTAGTTTTTGCTCTTATTTGGGAACGTTGACATGATAATCTAAATCTTCCATTTTTCCTGATATAAAACCCTTTAGCTGAATAAATATGTTGTAAATATTATATTCCTTTGTGAAATTAATAACAGTCACTCATCTACGTAGATTAAACCAAAAGACTGAGTCATGGAAATAAGGAAGAGCAACTCGTTATTGCTGACTTCTTGTTGTGATATAGCAAGATTGGGACGGGAGCCAAAAATTAACAAAAAATTCTTCCGTCTCTATCCAGATTCCGCCTTTGTTATCGGACTTGTCTGGGATAGTTTTTGAGCTTATCCCCTAGTATTTTGGGTAAAATTACTCTGTTAATATCAATTGCATGATTAATTAGATATTTAAATAAAATACCAATATTATGATTATAATAAATAAAAACAAAGTAGTAGTATAATTTTATTTATTTATTTTTATACCATCATGTTTTAAATAAGGGTAGGGTAGGGTAGCCCCTTATTCTTGTGATTTATTAATCATACCAATATTCGAGTAGTGACCAACAAAGGCCCGGCCCGGACCACGTAATCCGACAGGCGGGATAAAAATAATAATACTCCATAGAAGAATAGATAGAGGAGAGAGGGAAAAAAAAAGAAAAAAAAAGAAAAAGAGAGAGATTCATTTTCATTCCCTTTTCCTGTGCTTTCCTTTGTCGGAATTTTCTCCCCGATTCCTCCGAACACATATCTGTATCTATCCATATATATCTTCAAAAAAATTTGGCTTCAAAATCCATATATTATCTCAAAGGTTTATCCGGGTAATAATTGCATGTGGTGGGTTTTGACTGATTGTTAAAAATTAATGTATGATGGTGGGGTCTGTAGATGCTATAGATGATGCCAATGTCGAAAAGTCGTCGTCTTCATCGATTTCTTGCTCGATTTGCCTCGATTTGGTGGCCGATAATGGGGAAAGATCCATAGCAAAGCTCCAATGCGGCCATGAGTTCCATCTCGGTGATTTTCCTTTTTTAGAATTACTTTTTATTTTGTGCATCTGAAATGATTATTTGGTTGACCTTTTGAAATCCGATTGACACCTTTTTCTTTTTTGGAGTTTATCATGTATGTTTGACAGGATTGTATGAAGACGCTTGAAATGAACGAGTTTGCTCTTAATTATATTAAATTTTTGGAGTAGTAAATGCTCTTCTATATGATTGGGCTTTTAAAATCAGTGTGGATGTTTCATGTTTGAAATCTGTTCCATCTGTAATTCTACCTTTGATGATTGAATTTGTCAGAGGAATGCTGCTGAGATATTGGATTAGTGGTCATCTGGCGCAATTGGGGAGTTTTATTAGGGAATTATGTTTATTTAGTTTGATAGAGTAATATTTGATCAAATACTTTGGTGTGCATTTATTTCTGGGCAATTTGAGGATAAGACAAAAAAAAGGTCAATTGAATGCTTTAATTGTGCATAATGGATGTGAATAACTGTTCTCATACGGAATGCATTCTCTATATTTTAGGGTAACAAGTACAGAAAAATGTTGTTTTGGTAGTTAGAAGCCTCGAATGATAAAACTGTTGTATGAGCTCTTGGGGTAAGGTTAGGTTGAGCTAATAGACAACAGACATAAAGCTAATTCTGATGAGCTCCATTTAGCTAATGTTGACATGACAGATGTCTAAAATTCTTTATTTAGCTCAGTTCCTTTATTATTGATAACGAATATACAAAGCAGTCTAAGTAATCAAATAAAAATTTCATTAGGGTCAGCTTTCAATTGTCAAATTTTAAATGGACGTTCTGGTGACATCATTTTATGTTGAGCAACCATCGTCTCTTACATTCTTTTCTGATTCCTATCAGAGGATGTATGCAAACAGAAGCTTCTTGCTCATATTTTGTTTAGCTAGTGCCATCATGGAAAACTCATTTGATTAGCTTGTGCCATCGTAGAAGTTGTTTTTGCACGTAGGGATTCTTTTTTTAAGTTAGTTTTTACTTAAAAGTTTGTTGAATGCAATTTATAGATGGCATTTAATTAATTTTGATCTTGTTGCATCCCTGGTAATGTCCACTTAAGGAATAGATTTCATGTTTTCATTTAATGTGAAAAATAAATATCGCTAATAATTCTTGGGTAATCATGTCTTCATATTCTTATATTTCGGCTGGTCTGCATATAGATTGCATTGGTTCGGCATTCAATATGAAGGGAGCAATGCAATGCCCTAATTGCCGAAAGATTGAGGGAGGCAGATGGCTGTTTGCAAATGGCTCGTCTCGTTCATTGTCTGACTTTGGCATGGATGATTGGACTTTTAGCGAGGACCCATATGAGTTTAATTATTCTGAAATGGTAGGCACTTTTACTTCCTCTTGGATTTACTTGTGTTTCTAAGACCTCAATAAGGGTTTTCCTCTTGGATTCCCATAGTTCAATAAATCAGTTTTGATGGGATAGACTACTGTAATTGTTTCAATAATAGAATTATGAAAATTGTAATGATAATAGTAACACTTGAGAACTGAGGCTTTCTTGATTTGACGAAGTTCAAGGCATTACATGCCCTCCAAGACTTATTTTCCCCCCATTTTGATAACTGCATTTCCTTCTGGATTTTTTTTTCTTTTTGTCAAGTACGTGCCCCTTAAGAATTTTTCTCCTTGAAATTATTTAGACATGATTTATTTCTCTATTTTTTATTATTGAGGTTACTAAAAAAAAAGCGGTATTGAAATTAGAATTTCACTACTTAACTTAAATAGATTGATATTTTCTTTATTTTAAAACCCTTGGAGGTTTCATTAATCTTTTTATTCACTTCTGTGTTTTTTCTGGACTGCAGTTGTCTGTATTATATTAAGAAATTGTGGTCGAGTTAAACATTTCGATGCAAATGTACTCTTGAGACGTGATAGATTTTTCTACTGCAATTTGTTATAATTTTGTTTTTTTGAGCTTCTTTTTAGCCATTTGGAGTTCACTGGTGCCCGTTCAGTGGATTGACAGGAGTTCATTCATCATTGGAGTAAGCACCTTTTTTCCCTAAAGTATATCAGTCTATTATTTTGTACGGTCTTGTGCTTTTTTGGTATTCAGTTTTCAGTGATTATGCATTTGTTTCTAATAAAAAAAAGTTTTTCCATTGATTCACTTCAGTTACACATGTCTGTATTGGGTAACCTGTTGAGATGTGCTAATTTGCATTTTAATGTTTCCATGCTAATGAATGTTTTTAACCAATGGTGGGCATTTTATTAGGCTTATTTCTCTCTTTTCCCCCCTTTTTTTAAAGTTTATTCTTCTTTTTTTCATGGTCAAGATTTCAGAAGTCCCATTCATCTGTAATATCAGCTGTAACAAAAAAGTATAATGTGCGAGAGACAGTGAAAGAAAACAAAATCATAGGTCCCACAAGGCTCAAACTTATGGTGGTCATAGTTCTTGCCTTTACTGGAGACTTATTAATAGCTCACTATGGGTTGGGTAAGATACTTGTGCTGATGACATCTAATGGTATCCTCAAAGTTTAACGTGTTCTACATAACTAGCACGTCAATTTGCATTTTCCTATCTTCCTATACTTAGAGGGAGTAGCTTTTGATTTTAGATGGATGGGTCCTGTTGAACACTGGTCTTCTGGTGTTTTAACATTATATGGTTTGGTGTTTTAACATTATATGGTTATATTTCATGTTGTTGGGCGAGGCCTGGGGTGGGTTACTAAGGTTTTGAGGGGGGCTTTTGGAGTTGGATTGTGGAAGGATATAGTGAGGGCTGTGAGGATTTTGTGAGGCACTTCCCTTTTGTGGTGGGTGGTGGGTGGTGGGTGGTGGGTGGTGGGTGGTGGGTGGAGGGTGGTGGGAAGGGTTTCCTTTTAGGAGAGATATTTGGGTTCAGGAGTTCCTTTGGGGGATATATTCCGTAACATGTTTCCAATTGACGTTGATAGAGAAGTAGAGGTTGCTAATTACGAATGGGATTGTTTTGTGGCAATCTATTTTTCGCTAGCATTTTAGGATTTGGAATTGGAGGAGGTGGATGCATTGTTGAACTCATTGGCTGGAGTTAGTTTGAACGAAGGGACAATTTCGTGATACGGAGATCCCATAATAGTGGCAGCTTTATGCACGCTCTTATTATCAATGTATGAGGTGCACCGGTGCTAAGGTATTCTTGTGGATGAGCATTTGGAAGGTAAGGATTCCAAAGAAGGCAGGATTTTGTCCTGGACAGCAGCTTTTGGGGTGAGTTTGACTTGGGATAACATTTGAAGAAGGGAGATTTATTTTGAATAGGTGTTTCCCATGCAGAAATATGGGGATGTTTTTTCCATTGTAGGAATCCTGAGGAAGGTGTCTTTATATACTTTTCTCGGATAACGGCTTTGGGGATGACATATTTCTTTTTCTTATATTGTGAGTTCATTAGGGAGGTTCGGCGTGGCATTTTCAATTGTTTGGTATGTTGTGGGTGATGCCTAAGTCGTTGTGTTCTTCAGGATTGGAATGGGTCGACTCATCGGAGGGCTCAGGTGATAGGGATATGATTACTTACTTTTTATGGTGGACAATATGACGCGAAAGGAATAAACGTTACTTCGAGGCTGTAGAGAAGTCTTCTCTCCATGTTAGATCTCTGTGTTTTTTTTCCTTTATCAAAACAAAGTCTATTTGGATTCTGTTGTACCCTTTATAAACTTTTGTGTGAGACTTTTTTAGAAAGAGGGGTGGGGGATCTTGTCCAAGTGTTTGTCATTGTTGCTCTCACAGGCCAATCTTTGTTCCTTCTTTTGGGTGGATCCGCCTGCTTTTTATATACTCCTTGCTAACTGGGATGTCTCTCCCTTTTGGCGTCTTTGTGAATAATATTTGCTTGTAAAAAAATCATGATGGAACTGAAGGTTGAAGTAGGGGCTTCAATCGAGTTATCAGTCAACCTTAAGTGACATTTGATATTTGTTTACAATACCAATATAACCATGGGAAACTTGGTCAATGAATTCAAATCGATTTTCCTCTCCTGAAGTCATCTAACTGTGAAGTGTTAGAATTGCTCAGGAAGCTCTCTAACAATTTGATGTTTGAAATTTTATAGGGAAGTGGAATCTCCATCAACCACCCGTAAGTTAATTTTCTCTTGATTTTGTTCAAAATTTCATTATAGAAGTGGTCTAAAAAGTAAATTCTCAACTCAGATCACGAGTTACAAGGAAACCATGCCATATTTGCTGAACATATAGCTGCATCTTCTTTGGCCCACTCCCATGTTGCATATGTTCGACCTGTTCCGCGTGCTACCTCTAATTCCAGCGACAATGTAGATGATCCCAACTTCAGTCATCGAAGAAATGGGCAATCTGGGCAGAACGATATCTATAATCCGCACGCCTTTGCTGCACTGAATGTTCAGCATCAAAGTTGGGGTCGCCATTCCCCTCCTTTCTCTGCAAATAGAAGCCATATCAATGGTGGGGAACAGGCTTCAGTTCCTCCTACAACGCTGAGATCCACTAGAGTTGAAATTGATGCTATGGCAAGATCTGTACCTTTTGTGCATCCCTTCCTATATGGTCATGGGTAAGCTCTCTTTCAATGCTTAGAAAACCCATTTTCCATTCTTTTGGAAAGGTGCAAGAAAAACAAATTCTATATATATTCAAGAGTAATGACATCATACAACTACAACTACATTCCTCTTTTGTTCCATCTTTAAATTCTAGTACTAAATATGCTGCCTTAAATTTTATATCACAGGTCAGTTCCCAGAGGTGGGAGTTCATTTGTCTCCTCAATTGTTCATCCTGGCAGTAATACTCGGTCTCATGAAAGGATCCAGGTTTCCCATGCCAGCCATCAACCGCAACAACCAGGCAATCCTACGGGCATGCTGTCGTCCATCATTCCTGGTGTCAGGAGGTTCAATGGTCCAAGGGGATTGCCTCTAATAATGCCAGCTCTTCCTCAGTCTGATCGTCACGGAGGTTTCTTCATCTTTCCTCCTTCGGGCTCCTCAGGCCAAAACCCACATGATGCGGAAAATCCTTTGCAATGGGAAAGGGAGCATCCATCTCGTTTCCCAGTTATCTCATTTGACAGGGACTCAGGTTGGGGTTCGTCTCAGCATGCTTCTGGTGGTTCGGATTCCAGCAACAGGTCTGGCAACTTTTGGCGGCACTGGTCATAGAATGCTTAGCACTTGGTTGCAAGGTTTTATCAGCCAAATTCATAATGCTTGGAAATTTGCTTTTAAACTGTCAAAATTTTATCCAAGTATATGTCTCTCTCTATATATTCCCAATCTGTACACTTTGATGCACCACATGTCTAGGGAAACTGGAAAACATTATCTTGCCTATCATGTGGGCTTCCTATGAAATTGGCACCTATCCTATATAAAACATTGCCGTTCCCGTTTGGGATGAAAAGCAGGATATTAATTATTGGAAAAACAAATTTTCTGCTTGGTATAAGATTTTTCATAATTCATTTGGGTTGTATCAACCTGAATTGTTCTTGGCAAATCCTCACGGTTTGAGTATAAATATCATTATTATCTTTCTAAACTTGAATGATTGTTGGGAAATGTAATCATTGAGAGTGAGAATTCAGATATGTCGGTAGCCTCAACTTCAATAATCTTCTTATTCTCCAAAACTTCCTTATCGTTCAAATCTACATAGAACAGGCCGTAGGCTGAATCATAGCCGTCCATTAGCTCAATCAAATTCATGAATAACCATCCCTTTTGCATTTGCTCCATCCATTTCTTTGAGATAAGCATATATACTAGGAGGAATAAGTCTTGGCCATGAGATAGAGAATCCCTATAGGCGAGGCCGGCCTCCACCAAGCCAGTACTGTCGGCCATCAGTTGCACATGCATCTTCCTGTGACAAGAATTAATATTTACTCCACTTCTTTTTAACAATTGTGTATAATTTTGTACGAGACACGTACAGATATAATTTGGTGCTCATACTTTTTTCTAATAGCAAATTGAAAACAAAAAACATTGGAAAATTTGACACATAAATACGTAACTATAGGCAATAAATGGTTAATATATTTAAAGAAATACATATATAAAACTAAACTGGTCTTCAATTTTAACAGGGTATTATAATTACAACTGAAATTAACTAGACTATTTTTTCAATTCTATTCCCATTTAATTATGTTTTAACTATGGTGCACCCTAGCTTTAAATATATAACTCTTGTGAATTGTGATATTTTGTCCATATATATATATATATATATATATATATATATATATATATATATATATATATATATATATATATATATACACTTGGTGTATGTGGTACCAAGCAAGAGTCGAAAGGGAAATTTTTGTGTTGTGATTTTGTTTTATTTACGTTGTGTAGCTAGTCGGTTGGTTGGCATTCGTTTTGGATCATTATATAATTACCAATATTATATTTTAGTTAGTGTTTGCATGTATGTGTACGATTCTACATGATTGAGCTGCTTCCCAATTTCATTTATTGTTTTAATAATATAACTTTTGTTCTAACAATATTAAAAAGCTTTAACCGTACTTACGTAATGATATATTTTATAAATATTTACGTTAATTTTTTGATGGTTAATTTTATAAATAAGTAGTAGCGGTAAAAATGTTTAATAAGTGAAGTGTCCTTATTATAATTCTTTGTGTATTGTAGTTCCGGATAAATTTACGGTAATAACTCAAACTTTAATATATGCAAATAAATAACTCAATAAATAACTCCTTAAGTATGAAATCTCATGTTTGGATGATGTAGTTGTTGTATAGGGAACCTATGGAGAGAACTGAGATTGTGATGCGTAAGATATATACTACGTTACCCCAAGCAAGGCCCAATTTATCCTGAGAAGCCAAATTCCATATTTGAGTTTAAAACCACTGCAACATGCATCAAGGAAGATGAATGTTTTGTGCTGGCAGCATGCCATTCATATATATATATATATATATATATATATATATATATGAGAACCCTTCCATGTGATAGGTTCTTAGCTAGAGAAGCGTATGACAACCCTTTTGAACCAGTTGATAAATTTATTGAAAGGCTGAGATTGAAACATAAATATCTAATGTAAGCAAACTTCAGCATTGTCTAGCTTTTATTTTAATATGAGGACCCCACATAGTCAACATGTTGTCAGTTTGTTTAAATAAAATGAATTTTTAATATTAAATAATATCCAAATAGAGTACGACTTAATGCAAAAGTGTATCTTTTTTATTTTTATTTTTAAGCATTTTCCCATTAATAGTCATGACTCAGCACATTGTGTAAACTTAAAAAAATATAAAATACTCCCGACCGCTACAAGCTCTTATAATAAAAAAAAATATAAAAAAAAATAACAACCAACCAGCACAAGCTTATGCGGCTTGGAATAAAAACAAGATCCAACATATATCAAGATTAATACATAATAATTTATAAAACAATAGCATAGGCATAATTTATATTCTTATTTTATATCCTATTTTATATAACAATAGCATATATTTGTTATATAAAGAATTATAAAAATATTTTTATATCCTATTATAAAATAACAAATAAAGAATATAAAATATTTTTATAATTCTTTATTTGCTATTTTTATAAAAATATTTTATATTCTTTATTTGTTATTTTATAATAGGATATAAAAATATTTTTATAATTCTTTATATAACAAATATATGCTATTGTTATATAAAATAGGATATAAAATATCATAAAGAATTAATATTTTAAATTAAAGTGGGAAGAAATTAATATATTTGTTATATAAGAATTATAAAATACAAATATATGCTATTGTTATATAAAATAGGATGTAAAATATCATAAAGAATTAATATTTTAAATTAAAGTGGAAGAAATTAATATATTTGTTATATAAAGAATTATAAAAATACAAATATATGCTATTGTTATATAAAATAGGATATAAAATATCATAAAGAATTAATATTTTAAATTAAAGTGGGAAGAAATTAATATATTTGTTATATAAAGAATTATAAAAATATTTTATATCCTATTTTATATCCTATTATAAAATAACAAATATTTTATAATTCTTTATTTACTATTTTATAAAAATATTTTATATTCTTTATTTGTTATTTTATAATAGGATATAAAATAGGATATAAAAATATTTTATAATTCTTTATATAACAAATATATGCTATTGTTATATAAAATAGGATATAAAATAAGGATATAAATTATGTCTATGCTATTGTTATATAAAATAGGATATAAAATAAGGATATAAATTATGTCTATGCTATTGTTTTATAAATTATTATGTATTAATCTTGATATATGTTGATCTTGTTTTTATTCCAAGCCGCATAAGCTTGTGCTTGATTTTTTTTTTTTTTTTTTATTATAAGAGTTGTAGCTATTTAAAGTATTTTATATTTTTTAAGTTTACGAATGTTGAAATCATGATTATTAATGGAAAATGCTTTAAAAAAAAACAGCCTTGCATAAGTTCAGACTTGCCTAGCATTATTTAATATTAAAAATTCTTTTTATTTAAACAAACCGACAACATGTTGACTATGCGGTACTATATTAAAATAAAAGCTTGTTGTGCCGTTTACTTAGATATTTATTGTTTCAATCTCAAATTTTCAATAAGTTTATAAAAAGGGGTTGTCGACATTACTCATGTAAGAACCTATCACATGGCTAAGTTTCCTCTATATATATATATATATACTTCTTTCTCCCCACAGACAATCAGCTCTACAAGCGGATAAACTAACAGTAAAATCCTACGTACATCAACCCCAAGCTGCCTCACAAGCGCACACACATACACAGATTAATCATGTTAAACTCAAAAGCTATGCAACCTCCTCCATCTCTTGTTACTCTCCTCTCTCCCATCAAGTACACCAAGCTATATTCTTGGCAAGCACCCTGTGCATAGTTCAAGCATAACTTAAAGATTGACCAACACTTTAGTATGCTAATTATTCCCAAATCTATAATATTTGATACATTCAAATACTGGATGAAATTCGTTAGCTACTTAGCTGTAGAATATCCAAGTATCACATATCCAAGCACGAAATAGAATAGAGGAATGAATGAAATAAAATTAGTGTATTTGATGAAGATAAATCATTCCAATGAAATAAACTTTATCCCAACACTTTGTTTTTTATTCCATGTGGATAAAGTGGAAGAAAATCAATTTCAATGAATTGGGTATATGTGATAATTGTCATTATATGATAACACTTACCACCACCAAGTAAACATACACTTAAAAATCATTTCATTTCGTCTTCCATTTTATTCTTCCAATTCAAATGCAACATAAATGAATTATGATTATTAATTTAGACCTAGCCCAAATAATACTGCAATCAGCCAATCACTAAATTTAGGCAGAAACACAGACCTGCATGGCTAAATTTAGGCGTTAATATTACCTGATCTCTCCAACCTCTAAGTTGCATTTTGAGATTCAACATTACATCGACAATTCTCGCACAAATCCAAAATACCAAAACACTCATTGCTATAAAAAATTATAAATCTCAATTCAATCAAAACAAAGACATAATAATCTCACAACATCAATAAAAGAAAGCAGCGCAGCTTCTTCATATGCAGAATTTCAAATACCTAAGAGAAGCAAGTTAAGTGTACAGAGGCCAGTCCGTCCAAGCTCCAGAAACATGCCCATTCTCACAAACATAAGCACGAACAACAGGTTCCCCATCATCATGGTACCCGAAAACCCGTCTCAAACAGAAAGCAGAATGCAGGTCCCAGGTCTGCTCGCAAGAACAAAATGCACAGTTCAAATCAATCTTGCTCCGATCACCATCATTAATCGTCCTCCAGACCCCCGACCTCTTAAAATTCTTGAAAATCCCCCTAAATAGCATATAATTTCGCTTCTCCTCAATGTGAACACATCCAGGCCAATCACAAATGTACAAACAATCCCCTCTAAATCTACTAGCCAACAGCTTATTACCCTGTTCGCGGCTCAAATTCCAAACCCCAGAAGCCAAATGAGATCTCAATGACCTGCAAATCTTTCTCTTTTTACAAACAACAAAATCACACGCAGCCTTAACAACAAGAACACCCTCTTCAGGGGGCTCCTCTGTAATTTCAGGTTGTATATTACTAATAATATCCAAAGTCTCAGAAGGATTATATATAGTATCATAATAAAGATCATCATATAAAGACCAAGCACAATCAGACCCAGAAAATGGATCATTTGAATTATTACTACTATTACCATCAATCTTGGTAGGAGCAGAAGAAGAAGGAATTGTTTGTGTCTGACCCAATTGAAACAAGTTTGAATCTTTATAATTCTCGTCGGGACCCAGTTCACGTTCAAACCCAAAATCGGAGTTTTCGAGAAGAACGCCGGCGTGGAGAAGCCCAGGGCAGCAGACGGCAAGCTTGTGGAGGGCGGCCCAGCCGCCGGGAGGAGCGGTGGAGGTGGTGGTGGAGAGAAGATCGGAGACAAGGGAAGGGATTGTTTGGAAGCATTTTGTTTTCCAACAAATGTTGTGCATTAAAGAACAGAACTTTGTGCAAACGCAAGCGAGTCGAGCCCAGTATCTTGGATCGTCCTCGAGATTGAAGAATATTTTGAGAACAACATCATCTGTCAGCTTTGAGAATACATTTTCTGACATTGTTTGGCAGAAGTTTTTGATTTGCTTTCTGGGTTTATTTGATTATGGGTTTTTGAGGCAAATTAAAAACTATATATATATATATATATATATATATATATATATCAAACCTCCATTAAACCAAATTTTTTTGGTTTTGAGTTGGAATCAATTGGGTGGGTTTAGTTATCGGCATTTGGGAGAGAGATTTTATGCGGCACGATTGAGATAAGTATTGAGAGAATGTATGGATGTAACAGGAGAGGGGAGTAACTGGAAGAGAGAGAAAATAGGAGCGATGGGACTTTTTTACTCGCTCTGTCTGTCAAATCTTCATAACTGGGGGAAGTTTAACCACTTTGAATTTGAATACTACAATAAAATGTGATGTTAGAGGTGTGGTAATGTGGCTTTTTCTTAAATTATGATTATAAAAAAAAAGTTTTAATTTTTCATTGTGTTTTTCTCAGTTTTTGAAAAATAATTATAATAACTTTGAAATATAATTATCATTTTATTAATCTAATTATGTTTGCAAATATAAGGATGATATAATATATGACTATAGAAGTTTAAATTAGATTATTAGTAGTCCAAATTTAATAGGAGAAATTTAAAGTTGAAGCTTAAAGAAGCTAATTAGGGAAGCTTGAATCCAATTATCAACTTATTATTATATAATATACACCACTTTACGCAGCAACTTTCGTAGACTGGACTCCACTGGCTGACAGTAACAGTAGGGGGGCAAAAACGAGGACGATTTCCTTCCACACAATTGTAGATCCATAAATGGAAACCATGTCCACACGTTGAATTTCCAAATATTACCAAGTACCGGACGGATGGAGTACATCAAATATCAATAGATATAGATATAGATACAGATACTACTACTACTACTACTACTAAATAAATAACAGAAAAAACCGTGTTCACATACACAGGAGACAATGACGACTTGACTTTGGGGATGGATGTAATGCTATGCTCTTCTCTTCTCCTCATCAACTACTACTACTACTAACTTTACTTTAAAGCTTTTCAGCACACCATCTACTATTCTATGCTCACTTTCCCTGCCCCTTTTCACGTCAAAATCGTCGTTATTAAAAAAAATATTTATATTAAAATTATAAAATTTATATTAGCTCAAAAATACTTGAATAAAGTTCGTTGTTATAGAAAAGAAAAAGAAATCGTCGTTATTAAAAAAATATATTTATATTAAAATTATAAAATTTATATTAGCTCAAAAATACTTAAATAAGGTTCGTTAGTTATAGAAAAGAAAAAGAAATGAATTCATTAATGTTGTATAAATAGAAACTTAATACGTACAGTCGGAGCCTCCCTCCCTCCCTCCCTCTACTTTTATATATTTAAAAATATCTTTATAAACAGAGTTATGCTTCAAAAAAAATAAATCAAAATATATTTTTAATTTTAATAATTACTATTATGCTTTGAATTGGAAAAAAAATATAATAAGATGGTTCAAAGTAGTTCTTCAGTGCTTAAGCATATATCTCAAAACTTCATTAACCTATTTGTGATCCCTTCATAAAAGCCTTAAGCCTAGCCACCACATATATCCAAAAATCATTCCGGATTTTGATTACAAAACTAATGCCAATTATTATTATTATAAGTCATCAAGAGAATGAAATGCTTCTTAACATGTCCCGTCCCGGTCCCGGAAGACATTACTCGTCTACTATTCCACACAAAATTATCCTTGCTTGCTCCAAGCTCAAATCTATTTTTTAACAAATTAACACCCAATAATTGCCATTAATATTAGGTTTAAAACAGTAGATATATTCCAACCAACCTACACGTTATATGTGTAATGATGTATTTGAATCCTAATGAAGTATTCCGGTTAGTATAAAGTTATTTTGTTGGTAAGTTAGTCAATTAATCAATAAAATACTAACACACATACAACCTTAACTGAAGTATTCCCTATGAATCCCCTAGTAAAGTAGACCTACCCTACCCTACCCTACCCTACCCTACCTTACCTAGTATAACGCCCCCCATATTTCTAATGATGTAACATCATTATCTTGCATATTAGAAAGAAACCAGTATGAGATACCGGCCAAGCAAACAAATTAATGCATATTGCATGTCTAAGAATCAGAGGATACACAAATAAAGCTCAAAAATCCAGACAATCAACAGCAATCTTTATAAAACCATAGGAAGAGTTTCCAGTGATCACAAGTCACGGTATTCAATGTAGTAGTTCAAATCTAACATACAAACCAAAAGACAACCATTTGAAATCCCAGTTTGAAAATTGATTGCAATACATGATCCACTGCTAATCACCAGGATTAATCTCATCATCAAATTGATGCCAAACTCATTCTCAGCATTAGACCGACGTCAGGAGATCAAACACAGTCAGATCTCACCTGCGAAACACAGTGGACCAAACAGATTCAGATCAACAGACAACCAAAATCATACTTTAAATTTCAACCAACAAAAGCATTAAAGCACACTATAATATAGTGCAGAAGAATTGAACCTGGACAAACTCTTGCTACGACTATGGCTTCTGCTTCGACTCCTGCTCCTAGATGCTTTTTTGGGCTTTTACTAACAAGTTTCTGGCGCTAAAGATGACAAATCAAAACAGAAGTAAATTCCGAGGTTGAAATTCTAAAACTTCTTACAACTAAAGATGGAAGCCCGTTCCACAGGCAGACAATTAAAAAAATGCATCCAATTTATTGGAGAAAGGATAGCGGAAAGCACAAGGCAAAGTTGGAACAGCAAACAAGGAACTTCAGTCTAAGATTCAATAATTGGCTAAAACAAACAGGGATCTAACTTACAGATGGCACCGGAGATCTGGATCTTGAAGGAGATCTGCAAAAGTTCCACAAACAACCCAATTTAAAATCCACATGTTCCTCTTAACTGTGATCCAAGAGCCTTGATGCCACTTCCACGTGGGAGTTACCATAATCAAGAATGATAAAAGAAAAGTCCATAAAAATATTTTAGCAGTCCAAAAGTGAAATATTTAACACAAACCTAAAGCAAGGAGTGAATGATAATTTCAATAATTAAAAGAAAAATTAATGCTATAAAGACGCAAGTGAACAGGATACCCAAAAATCCACAAAGATTTCGGATAGCGTGCTTGGCAACGTTTGAGAAGGCAATGATAAAGTTAAATTGTTTCTACCGCAAATGGATGGATGTTCCAAATTCAAAAGGCACTTAGTTCAAAGTCCAGCTTTACCATCGAAATCCATGATCTTCTTTGTTCCCAATCTAGCACTCATGGACATTTGTGATGCTTATTAGAACAGATACGCCAAAGGATTTCAAAGATTCCAACTATAAACATCATATCTCCACAACCAAAAGATTGTAGGCATTTGAACCATATCCCATCAAGATTCTAATATGCAATCCCCAGATAGCCGCATATATCCATTATCTAAAAAACAAACAAGGTAATTTCATCTTTAAAAAGAAGAGAGTTAAAAGGATGATAGTTTGACAATCTGTTGGGTTTTCTCAACACTGCATCTGCTACAAGATACATCATGAACTGAAGCAAGAGACAAAAAGGGACAAAATAAGGACTAGAATGCTATACATAGATGATACATTCTCAATTTCAAGTTTGCCGAAACCAATGCACTTTCAAGCTGGAAACTGGCATGACAGTCGCTTCACTATTCATTTAAATAGACACGGTATTCTGATCTAGGACAAATATGAAATGATATTACTCGAAGCACTATCATCATAAATACCAAGGGGTCATATTAAATAAACTCACAATACCCCCTCTTAGCTTAATCTGGACGTAAATTTGTTAAAAAGGCAGGGAGTGGCAATTTTTAACTTACACCCAATTTAAAAGAAAGGAATAACACCTTCAAGCAATATATAGGTCTAAAATATCAACCCAAACACAATGAATGACCAATAAAAAGCTATACCTTGAGAGTGCGCGTGGCTTTGATCTAGAGCGAGAGCGGGACCTCGAACGAGAAGACACAGACCTCGAACGAGATCTTGAGCGGCGTGAAGACTTGGGTTTTGGAGATTTGCTGCATATTAATTGAAAATATTAGAACTAAAGAAAAGGGCTGGGAAACCAAAAATAATTTCCATGCAACACTTTTCTACCTCTTGCTCCTACTCCGACTATTACTTCTGCTGCGGCTATAGCTCCTGCCTTTTGAGTGACCTGGACTGCGGCTTGAATCGTATTCCTTCACCTATGGTAATAATGGATGGTTAAAGAATGCAGGTGTATGTGAAAAACATTGAAACATAACAACGTTAAGAATGCTACTAAATATTGGTTCAAATCATACTCGTATTACTCCCCTAGAAAAGGCATTCCGAAACTCAGACTCATCCAATTTCCTGATCTGTAGACAAGAAAAAGAATATACTTCCCCGTATCAATATAATGAAGCACTTCAAGAATCAACAGATATAACCCGTAAAAACAAATAAGCGAACCGCTCAAAGAAAGAATAAACAAAAGATAACTTACAGCATATTTCATGTCATCATAATTTGTATAATCCACTATACCGGTAGTGCCTGCGAGTTCCAATACAACCACAAGAATCAATTATCATAAAGCTACATCACCAGGGGTGATCATTAGGTTATAACCAAACCGAAATGGCTATTCAGTTATAACCGAAAACCGAATTATCGCTAATTTCACTATCCGAAATACTAACCGAAATTTGAAACTAACCGAATTACCGAATAACCGAATGTACAATTCGGTAATTCGGATAATAACCGAACCTGTGCTCAAATTCGGCTAAACCAAACACACCTAACAAGAAAAATCATTAACCCCCAAGGACCCCAACTAACTGAATTCATTCACTCGAGTCTCGACCACTGTATGTAGAGAAAGAAACAGAAGATCCCATAGCCTCAATTATCTACTCTTATTTGCATCTAAATTTACTCCCCATTCCACCCAAACAGTGGAAAGGAAATGGATCCCATAGCCTCAATTATCTCTCTCAGATCTCAGATCCCATAAACTCAATACTAACTTTACGGCACTCTCATCCTCCCCCTCCACCATTACGCCACCTCCGACGGCTCTTCCGCCTCCGTCTTCGTCGAATCCAAGCTCCACCTACTACCCATCTCCTCCCTTCCTCCACCCCGCCTCGCCTACCTCATTTCCGGCTCAATCAGCGACGACGAGAGGCGCGGAGATTGGAGTTGAGACTGTCGAGAGTCGAGAGTCGAGAGAGACAAGATGCTGAGGAGTGAGGAGTCGATCTCAGATCTGGCGAGTGAACATCTTGTATCTCAGATCTGATACAATAATGAAAGTGAATACTAATAGAAGTTATAGATAGTATTATAAAATTTAATTTTTCAAGTATTAAATTTCGGTTATTCGGGTATCCGAATAATCTGTTTTTTGAAAACCGGAACCGAAACCGAATATTGAATAATAATTCGGATATAACCGAAATTCTAAAAAAAACCGAAAAACCGAAATAATTCGGTTAAAATAATTCGGTTCGGTTCGGTAATTCGGTTTTATCCGATTTTTGCTCACTCCTATACATCACGATACTGTAACAATACCCTATTCCAGTTCAAGTGCGAAAACAAACAAACAGAAAAAAAACCTACAACCATTTTAGTATAAAACAGTCAACTCAGTGCAATGAAATCAACAAGTGCCTATAAAAACAAAAAGATGGAGACAAAATATGTAACCTAAGCTAGAAAAAGAACAACAAATTTCATTAAATTCAAACACAAAACCCGAACAGCCCCTGACTATACATCTGATCAATGTAGGTAATATTTTATCTAACTTGATCAATATTAAAACAATGAAGCCAATAAAAAACATTGCATAGACTACTCACAAGCTTTACTTTATGATTTTATATGAGGTGAACATAGATTTCCAATTAAAAATTGTATTGAGGTTGATAGCAACAGCATATTTTTGGCGATCCAAATAAGGGAATGTATCCACATAAACTTGGGACCGGATTTACATCCATATAAACAAAGTAAAAGAAATCCATTATGTATGAATCGATTGGTTTTAACAAAGATAAGAAATGGAAACATTACGTCAGTAACTTTTTTTGAACTTTTCAAAAATACAATATGTCAACCACTTAACCGATCACTCCGAGCAACTGTACCCACAGATTTTAAATTCTACATGATTCTTCAGCCTCGCTAACATAAGCTCAACAGTATAGAAAATGCAGAAGATTATAAGATAATCAAATAATATGTTCTAGCACTTGGCATTCATAACCAATCAATCTCAGAGTTCATCACAACTGTCTAATCATCATGTCTAAATTGATACACAAGGTTTCCCTTAAAATTCAAATTTACAAAGAGTACATATAGCATGTCAGTTTTTTCCCAGCAAGTTAGAAAGTGTGTATTTAGGAAACCTGAAAACTGAAAAGAAAAAAAGGTGGAGACAGACTGTAATTGATGAAACACGTATTTAGATCAATAAAGTTACACCAATACAAGGTCCTGTAGTAACCAATATTTCCAACTGTTTTGTGAGCCTAAATTTTGTTCCCAAATCCATTTTGAATGCCATACGGTATTTACCCAACACAACCTATGAAAAAAAAATGTTGAGTTCTATGTTGTCGCTTTTCCCAAACTATAGTCAATATTACTACATTAGAGAAGGCAAACCAAGATGTATATCAGTATATAACCTTGATAAAGTGCCTCTTGCTATGCAAAAACATGAAACTCAACAAAAAATCATAATCTAAAAACATAATCATCTTACCACCCCCCTCCCGGAAAACCTGGGAGAAGCATACATCCCCTGCTTTACGCATGTGATCCTGGAGAACATTGCACAATATTTGCAAATTATGAAGCTGTATGAATGTCAATCAATGTATGAATGTGTGTGTCTGTGAGGTTAACAGAGAACCATTCAAGATGCTACCTCTCACCTTAAGGTCTTGCCATGAAGCAGAAGAGGGTAATCCGCTCACTAACACTGAAATTGACATAAATGATAATATGCAAATAAATCAAAGAAGCCAAACAATATTTTAAAGCATCCATGCAAAAGCTGAAATAATTACCACGATAATCAGACGGCCTGGACACGCCTCCACGCCCACCACGGCTGCCACCATGATTACTATAGCGATTTATTGATGATGAATGACCACGTCCACCATGTGCAAGCTCCACCTACTCAAACAAGGTAGAATAAGAGATGTTGAGTGTCACAACTACAAACAAGTACAAGCATCCTACATAAATCTTTGCCTTGTATGTGTGACCAACCCGTAACCGGTGCCCATCAAAATCATAGCCATCACGTCCACGAATAGCATCTTCAGCATCACGAGCCTCTTCAAACTGAAACACATTTTGGGACTATATGACAACAAGAACACAAACAAAGTGCTTTTTTGAAAACTGAAAACTTACCTCAACAAATGCATAGCCAGGGGGTCTTGGTGGAATTTTCAAATCAATATGAACTATTGGCCCATACTGCAGTACCAAAATAGGACAAATATATAAGTCTTATTAGTAGTAACCAGCCATGCATAGCATCTTCAAGTGCTTCCAAAGATAATTCGGTTACGTAAACAATACCATCTACAAGGCCTATAAACCAATATCCGGTGTGAATGTTCCACAATAAAATAGTATCTTTACCATTTCATAATTGTGTTGAAAACATGTATTATGAGACTCTGACTTTTCATCAATTTTGGTAAAAAAACGTAATTAAGAGTATACATTACTAATCAAAATCTCAAAATACATGGACTGTGTCTAATGGGACAACCTACAGGCACTACTTAAAACAATATATCCTCAAACGCATACCCTATAAGGCCTACTTTGAGGAATATAAACTATGCTAAACATATTTCCTATGCTATATACAATTCTTGCTACTCGTCTCAAATTTATCATAAATTAAGTGGTGATTATCGGTATAGTTTGGTTCCCATAAACTTGTACGTGTAGATAATTTATTCTTAACCAATTTAAACGTATATGTAGCAAACTGAATGTTCATTTAAAATAAAATGATTAAATAACCTTGTAGAAGAGATTTTCGACTTCCCGCTCACGAATATCTCCAGGGAGATTTCCAACATACAGGGTTCTACTTGAGCGACTCATTGTTCCTGGCAAACTTAAAAAACATAACACGTTCAAAGCAAAGTAAATTAATGAAATGGACATAATGTGATTAACAAAAATCGAAGGGAACCCCAATAATAACCAAAACCCTTGATTGTACAGCACAGCTAAGTTCCCCAGCATGCACGAAACACATGATTTCCGGGGAAAAAAATAAAATCAAGCCTTTATAACCTAACAGAAAGTTATTTGCTAAGTAAAAAAATCACTAGTTAGAAATCACGATTAGAGAATGATAAAGCATATACAACAAATTATGACTGATTTTTCGAATTCTAGAGTCCGAATCTGAACATTAAATAGTTTACCTTCGAATACGTGAAGATAATGAAGGGAACGAGTAGATACGAAGAGAATTTGGATGATTAGGGTTTTGAGAGTTCTGAAAAGACTAGGGGGTAAGAAAAAATATTGGGTAATTTACAGTTTATATTACATTTTGAAAAGTAATTACAACAATAGTGCACTCATTAAATATTTATATTTTTAATGTATATAAATTTTTTATTTTCATTAGTAGTGAAAATATAATATTCCATTAATTATGGTGTGTTATTTAATATGCTGATGACATGGCAATTCAGTTTAATTTTTGAAAAAATTGATCACGCTTTTACGCAGAAGTGGGCTCGCTTTTTCAATTTAAATTTTGTTATTATCTTTGTTAGTCTACTTTTTTTTATTTGGAAATCCTTATTTTGTGTTTTGGGAACGCCTTATGCAAAACCCTTCTTCTTTATGTCATTTACCGTAGTTCTTTCCTATAGAGATCGGTTGTTTGCGCTTTTGGTTTTTTTTCAGTCGTTGTGTTCATATTATTCTTATCCTCGTGATTATTTGTAAGTTGTGTGGTTTCTCGCTTTACATTTTTAGATTTATTTTGATTTTTGTTTGTGATGGTGTCTACGAGGAAGAAAAACGGAGGAGTCAGGCATAAGAAGAGTGATGGTAAGGGTAAACGTTAGGGATGATGATTGTAGAAAGGATATGAAGAAATTTGTGGAGGGGAGTGATATAATGGCAAAGTCTTCAAAATGGGGAAGTTGTTAATGTTGAAATTAGAGGTCAAGATAAGAATATGGGTGTATATACCAATAAGAAGGCTAAATCATTAGTATGTTTCGATTCTGATTTTGAAGTTTATTCAAAAAAAGAGGGGAAAGAAGATGCAGTCGAGGCTCACAAGCGAAAAATTGTTTCCAGACATAAAAAATTGAAGGTTTTTTTTTTTTTTAAATAATATATATTTTTTGTTGTTTTTGTTTACCTTTATTTTTGTTTTTGTGTAAGGTGATGTTTCAACCTTCATGTTGTTTCGATCAGTGTTTAGTTTCTAGATTAAGATCTAAATTTCATTGTTGTTATTATGCATGTTGTTTATGTTTCGATAGTAACTTACTAATCGAGTTTTGGTTTCTAACATGTATATGTTCGAAAATGAAGATTTCATAGTTATTCAAATGTATTATATTACATTAGAGTTCTAGTTGCTTTTAATGATTTTTTAAATTGAATTTGTTTACATTATTGTTGTCATTCATATTTGTGAGTCAGCTTATTAGTGTATTATGTCTTGGTAAGTAGTTTACATTATCAGTGATTACGTATGTTGACAATCTTTTGATGATTACTTGCTAATCGAGTTTTGTTACCAACATTTATCATTATGGAAACCGATTATTTCATAATTATTAAAATAATTTTTTTATTATAAAAGAGTTGAGATCGATGCATATTTTTTAATGTTTGTGGAAAAATGGTTATGTTGTTTTCGTGTGGATGTGTTGTTAGTATTATTTTCTAAATGTGTCTGCTTATAATTGCTATATATTAAATAATTTGATGATTAATTGAGTTTTGGTCTCTTCTTGATATTATTTGGTTATCGTGATTAGTGTTTTTTGGGTATTGTTGATTTAATAGTTTTGGTTTTAAAGTTTTATGTATGTTATATTTTGATTTCCCAAATTTGTTTTTAATGTATATTTTTGCATTTTCAGATTTGGGAGTTTTTCTACGAGAGAGATCAACGAACTTTTCTCGCAAAAGTTATATATTGGTGTGTAATGGATGTTCCAAATATTATTAAAATAAATTATCTATAGCTTTCACTTGGATAAGTTTAAGTTGACCTGCTTTTGGTAAATTTTTAGATTTTGGGCAATTTTTATGTTTTCCAAAATATTACATCATGCTTTGATTAGTGAAGTTTATCGTAGGATAGTGGGGAAATGTGGTTTATATTTGGCTAGAAAAGGGTAAGATTTGATCACTGAATTTTATTTAATTTCGTCTAAATTGGCGCGAGATGAAGACATCGGAAGTTTCAAGGGATCAAAACTTTTGGTTAAGAAATTTTTTCAAAATGAGGTTCTAACTCGCTCTATTATAGGGAGGATTTATAGAGAGTGCTTGTTTTGATGATGATGATGAGGCGCTAGATGTCTATCATTTTCTTGGTTTTTAATTTCATACTAGCTATCTTTTTCTCGACAATTATGTTGATGAAGTTTTGTTTAACTTTTTGTCATACGGTGATGTCAGCAAGTTATCCATGGGGAAAAGTTGCTTTTGAACAAACAAAGAATTCTCTATCCTCATTGTAAAGGGACATGTAAAGAAGGATAAGTTCGGTGGGGTGATATACAATTTTTATAGTGATAGTTATTGTAAATCTTACAAGCTTAGTGGTTTACCTTATGTGTTTCAAGTTTTCTTGTTTGAAACAATTCCCACATTGAAAGTTAGGGGTTTCTGTATTGATGATAATGATTCAGAATTCAAATTATTCAGATGGAGAGAGTTAGGAAAGGCTCCGAAGAATGAGAAGTTGAACGACCTGGTTTTTGGTTCTGGTCAGGTATGTTGGTTACCATTTTCATTAAATGTAGTTTCCTTTTCATAAGTTATTGGTTTCTGAATTATTATTTTTTTGTGTACTGACTTTTTTTCTTTTTTATTTTCAATGTTTCTATATGGTATATTTGGTGCTTTTTAATTTGTTTCAGTTGACTATCCAAAACATTGTTCCTACGGAGGTTGAGAAGTTTCGGTTGGATTTAGGAGTTTTTTTATTTTTCAGTGGAAATGACAGTGGAGCCAAAAGGTCTAATATTAAAGTTGAATCATTAAGGAAGGTTTAAGACCCTATGTTTTCTATTTCTGATCTTGAAAAAATTATTGATGAATGGGTGAAGCCATTGGAAGGGAAGTTGATGGAAGTGAAGAAAGAAATCGAGAATTTGGGTGTTGAGTTTAAAGATCAATCATAGTGTTTCATGTTCAAATTTGTATGGACATTAAAAAGATGTTTAGAAAGCAGTTTTATGGAAAGTCTAGTTATCTTAACCGGAGAAGTGTAAATGTTAATGATGATGGTGATGGTGATGACGATGATAATGATGATGATTCATACGATGATGATGATGATTTTGATGATGATGGTGATGATGTTGAGATGGATGAGAATGTTGATGCTTATGATGTTGAGATGGATGAGAATGTTGATGGTGGCAATATTAATGTAGTAGTTGATGATGTTTTGAAGGTTGAGGGTGATGTCGTAATTGAAGGTGGTGACAATGCAAAACAGTTTCATGGAAGTAATACTACTGATGTTGGTGAGGTTGGTCCGAATAAGTTTGAAGAAGTCGATGCAAAAGTTTATAAATATGTTAGATTTTCCATTTTTATTTTATGTTTATTAAGTAAATGCTGATTTGTTTGGCCTTTTTTTTTTACAGGTTCAGTATAAGAATGGCAATTTAAATTCCAATGGTAAAGAGATTGTTGTTTTTACCCCTAGACGGGTCCTAATTAATGTGGAGAATGAAAAGGTAACAAAATTTTTTTACAACTTTTTTTATGTTATATTCTTATGTTTTATATTGATGAGACGTATTTTTTTTTTTTGGTAGGTTGAAAAGATTAATGATATTCCAAGTTTTGATATTTTAAGTCAGTGCAGTGGTCAAGAAATTGTTGCTTTCAACCCGGTCGAGGTTAGTGAATTTTTCAATATTAGTTACATTTACATGTCAGATTAGAATTTAGTTATGGTGTGTTATGTCTTAAAATCCAATATAGGGTAGTAAAATCCAATACAGTAAGTAAATTTAGTTATGGTGTGTTTATGTTAATATCGATTCTTTTTAGAATTTTTATTTGATATTGAAATCAGATTTTGTGTCATGTCTTAAAATCCAATACAGGCGAAGAAAAGTGAAACTCTGTAGACATGCCGATGCTTGATGATATGGTTTTGACAACACAAGATTTAATCCATCAGTGTTGAAGTTGAAAATCTGCAACTAACCCACTTGGGGCCCGTCCGCATGTGTATGAAGAGTCTGCCGTGTCAAGAGGTCCTTATACGTCAAGTTTGGTTCAAATTGATTCAACTTCTACCGTTGTTGATGATAAAACATTACGCAGAGGTCGTATGCATTTTCGTACATTTTATGGGAATGCCTTTGAAATCAAGATGTCATGTTCACCAAAGGGTTTAAAATCGATTAAATAATGTAAAAAGGTATGTTTATCGGAGTTTAATATATTTATATTATGTTTTTCTAGAGATAAAATCATTCATTTTATCTTTGCTATATATGTTTTGTTTTGAAGAATTGAAAATTCATGGGAACAATGACAAAATAGAGCCTCCCTTCAGATTTGGGTCTATTACAATATCTTCCAAAATGTGGTTTTACAAGCTGAAGACTCCTGGACAATGGCTTGATGATGATGTGAGTTTTTTTATTGTTTTTTAAATAATGCATGTTAGTTTCGGATATCTTATCTTATAAGTTTGGTTACTATATGTTTCTGTTTCGGATACAATATATATTAAAGTTTGTTTTTTTTTTGTTAATATCTGATTGTTATTATGGTTTAATTTCTGGTTCAGCACATCAACGTCTGTTTGTACTATATGCGTAAATTGGCTAGATACTCAAACAATATCCAATTAAGGGTTACAACAACAGATTGTTTGTTTCATATGAAGTTAACCAACTTATATGGGGAATATTGTAATAACAATGGTGATAAAACTTTGTTGTTGGGCAACATTGATGTGGCTGAGTACATTCAAGGGTTTTATATGGAGGTGAACAAACCGTGGGTTGATGTTGATTTTGTCATGTTTCCCATTCATATGACAGCCTCTGACATTGGTTTTATTGGTTTTGATGTCCATCGTAGGTGTTAGTAGTTTATAATTCTCTTCAAAGTAATCAGAACATCATGCGAACAAATATAATGGATGTGTGCAAGCCTTATATTTTCATTCTTCCGATATTATTGTCTAGTTGTGGTTTTTGGAATAATAGATGTGATATTGATTTCAATAGTGAACCATATCGCACAAAAGGAGAAAATGATATTATTGATCTTGAATTTGCTGAGGGTCTACCTGAGCAAATTAAAGGGTAAGTTTACATTTTCTATATTTTTTTAGTTTTTCATATATTATGATGTCTGTATTGATTTCCATTATATCTTTTTATTTTTCAGTGATTGTGGTATGTTCACTATTTCTTTTGTGGAACATATTCTCCACAAGTTGACTTCAGACCGCCAAATTCATTCCCAATAACTCAATACCGCAAGAAAAATCGTAAGGCCAATTTGTTTATTCATGCGAGAAACAAGCAAAGAAGCGGATATGAGTCCGAATCCAACACCCAGTGTAATCGGTAGTGTAGTCTAGTTTGGTTTTGCATCATTTTTCATTTCTGCTTTGACATTGATACCATTTGATATGGTTATTGATCGTGAAATGATATTGTAAATATTTTGATGATGGAATGATGTATTAATTTTTACTTGCTACACGTATGATATTGTTTTGTTGGTTCAACTTTTTATTTTTTTTTTGTTTTGTTTTTTATTTTTAAACAATATTGGTATTGTTTTTTTCTCGTTCAAGAGGTTTACATCTTTGTATATACTGTAATAATTTTATCGAAGGGTCGTCAGTAACCATTCAATCCTAACAAATTTATGTAAAAGCATTTCATACCTTGATCGTATTTTGTTTGTTATGATTTAGTTGGTTGCCAAATTTGAATGTATATGTAACATTTTTTATTGTTGTTGGTAACTAATTAATTAATACTAATAAAGAAATTATAGATACGATTAATAAATTGTATCATGAATTTGTTCTTTATGTTTGGGTTTTTGAAACAAGAATACCAAAGTTACCAACTATTGTTTATATCGCTATAATCATTAATTTTAAGTTAAAAATAAATGTTATTTATATGTTTCATTCATACAAAATTTGATTATAATGTAACTATATTAGTTTATGTTGGTAAATAAACATTGATAATGAAAATTTAATGAATCTTTTTTTATTTCAATTATTTGTCTTTTTTCTTCAAATGGGTTGCAATCAGTCATATAAAGGTTTCTAAATAACGTTTGTATAGTAATTTAAAATTCAGTTAACTAAATACTATGGGTTTTCTAATGTTTATAGTGTACCCAAGCATACAAAGAAATGTAATCATTTTTTATGCTATGCTTTAAAAACTAATAATTAACTAAAATACATAAAACAATTACAAAGCTTACAATTATCTTTTTTTAACACGGCACAGTTGGTTGCCAACTATGAATTCAAAGGTTTCCAATTAAATGTTAGTGTGTAACCAGAATGTCATAAAGAAGAATTACAACTTAATTATCCAATTATCACATGCCATTAAGAAGAAATACAACTTACTTAACCAATTATGAAAATAATCATCTTTAAATACTGTGCAATTGAAATTTGTTTTAATTACACAAGTAAAATGATTAAAATGATTACAATATGTTTGATTACAGAATGTATGTCTATATCAAATTTTTTTCGTGGTCTCGAAATTGGTGGTTTATTGCATGTTTTTCTATTGTGTCATTTTTCATGGCATCTGCTACACTTATTTTGAAATGTAATTTCAGATATATGTTTGTATCTACCTTTCTTTGGTCTTCCTACCGGGTCTTCAGATTTGGTGGTTTGACACATATGGTCTTACTTTAGCTTCTCGAACATCCCAATTCTCTTTGTCATCTAATGGCACGATGGAAGTTGAATACGTGTCTCACCAAAGTTTTATTTGAATAATATTCGAGCAAAAAATCATAACACCAAATTCCTCTTTCCAATAACAAAGAAGCCATGTGAGCAAGGCATCTCATGGTAATCGAAATTTTCTAAGATGCATGTCTTTTGTTCCATGTCCACGATAAATTGTTTGGCGTTATCATAAACAGTGAAAATCACTAGGTTTGATGTCTCAACCTACAATAGCATTTAATTGTGTAGTCATTATGTATAATATTATTTTTGTATATGTAATTTGAAATAATGAAAGTCATATGTAATGTTGGTATCTTTATCAAACTTTTATGCTGGAAAACAAAACTGCATAACTTTGTTTAATTTCATTTCAGATGCAATTTTGTTGTAGGTACGCAGCTAACAATTTAAAAGATGTACGACTTACCTTAAGTTTCTTTGACTCAATGATATTAGATTGCAATTTTCTCAAACCAGTGGAAAGGGTAAAGAAAAGAAGACATCACCGATTGTTTGTTTTTGAAATACCATCTTTGAACCATACAACGCAGTATTCAATTATCGACGCAATTGGAAGATTTCTGATTTCCTTTATTGCATTGTTAATAGAATCGGCGGTGTTCAAAGTCATTGTTGAAAGATCTCGCATACCCCCATGGAGCCTCGTATAACTTGTCTAAATGAACTTCTTCTTCCAAATATTTTCTTATTCGAGCATCAATCGCATCAAGTCGATTCATGTGTATGTTGAATTCTTCAATGTGTAAGCTCTGCATGCCGTGTTGTATGCTTGTTTGACTTCTTCTCATTTCTTTTTGAACCTATCTTTTATGTTTTTCAAAATATGGTATGTGCATGAACCGTGCATGACATCAGGGAACACCCTGTTAAGTCCCTTTATAATTACTTCATGTCTATCTGAAACAATGCATTGTCCTTTTCTAACTCCACAAGCATCTCTCAAATTAATGAAAAACCATGTCCAGGATAATTCATTTTCACTGTCCACAACTCCAAAAGTAATTGGTATAATGTTTCGTTTGCATCTTGAAAAGCTTATATGAAGTAGTGTACCCTCGTAGGTTGATTGTATGAAGGTGCCATCAATTACAATGATGGGGAAACAATGGCGCCATGCTTCAATGGATGCTTCTACTGCAAAGAAGAGATATTTGAATCGACCATTATTATCCAACTGCAAGGCTGTAATTGATCCTGAAATGAATTTTCAGTTTGGTTAATGTAAATATATGTACTACATATTGCCCATATTTGTAGTTGATAATGCTCTAAGTGTAGTACTAATGGCATGCAATTAATCATAATTTAATAATTTTTATAGTGTTCAGATGGTGTCTAAAATGCTTTTTAAATAGTTACATTTATTGTATATACTGCTCGCATGAAAAAATGATTTTTATTTATTTTTAATTATTATAGTTATTAGCCAAACTTTAATTAATAGGTAACCAAATCATTTAATATTGGTAATTGAAATTTTAAAAACATAAAAAAACGGTTTCTAATTGATACCTGGATTTATTTTTTTCAAAGATGCTGCAACCACGGGCGAATCATAGTGTAGTCGCAGTGAATTCCTCTTACTTTTTTCATTGCTTTTCTTTTCGCTTCTCCATGCTTTTTGGTAGAGATGGACACATTATACTCCGTCATCATATCTTCCACAATATCGATTGGTGTGTAAATTTTTCTTGAAGTTAGTTAGTCTATGCATTATGCATTCACTAACCATTTCACTATTTGTTTTGTTATGATCTCCAAGTAGTATGTTGGATGAACAAGTGTGTATATCATTAAACTCTCTCACCTCGAACATATTTGTTTTCCCATCTGTAATTTTGATGCTCTTAGTTTCCATTTGCAATTTTTATTGTCGATGCATACCGTAACAAAGTCCTTTCCACTTGTTCTTTCTACCTCAGGTCGCTGCTTTAAAAATTTCCAACCAATATTTCTGCATAATGATATTGAAGAAATAATATCATCGAGCCTTAATACGCCTTAATAGAGAGAAAACTTACCAGGTTAATATTCTTTTGTCTTTGTAAGTTTGATGAATTCTACTTAAAATCAATATTTTCTCATCATATAAATCAATAATTAATTATTCACAAATAATATTACGTAATCACAAGATCAAACTTATTCGGATCCGATATGACCTCATCACTTGTTCTTTCTTTCTTTCATCCAATGATGTCTGTATTGTGTTTAATTTATCAATAGCTTCAAATATTTCATGCCGATGCTCAACAAAATGTGATCCAAATTGGTCTCCTCAGTATTTCCAAAATTCAAGATCAAGATTCATTCAGGCCAACTCTCAATGCCTTCAACGGCCGATGTATTTCATTTGCATTATATTTTCTTCTTCTTCTTCAATTATGACGCTTTGTAAGTCCGTAGTTCCTCCAATATGGTATTCGTAATCTATAATCGTAGGATACTTTGCCATGTTCACCGATTTTTTACCGATTTTCATATAGAATTTGAAAGTTGATTCATTTGTCACCTTGATCGAGGAGGGATGTTGTTTGCTAATATGAAATTTGATCGACAACTCGCTTTTGTAGCATTCTAGGCTTAATGCATTGTGATATCAAGTTGTGCAATTCGTGAATGAACGTGTCAAGGACTAAGAGTTTGTGACTTCAAATTTTGATATTGGTTATCGTCACTCCAATGCATCACTGTTGAAGTAAATTACAACCGAATCATATCCATGTTACTTGAATCAAACGTTAAAAAAAATACAATTATGTAAGTAGTTAGATATGAACATCACATAGTAATCAATTATAACTTTTTAGTAATAATTATTTTTTAACACATTGTTTGCATTGTCAACTTTAAAGAATGAATAGACATACGTATGTAACCAAACCATTATATGAATGATGCCAGATTATGAATGTTTAAATTATTAAAATTATTATTAGTTGATATTAAAAAATTAATATTATTTTCTAAATTGAGTGAATCAACAATTTTCGCCCAAAAATGATATAAGTAGATTCTATGATATGTAATTGCTCGTTTTCATTCATTTTATAAAGAAAACACAAATTATGGTTCGGGGGGGTTAAATACTAAAGAATGAACATTAAAATTTGAACCATGATTGAGCCATTCATTTCCCTTTAGTAACTGAAATTAATAATATTTTTTTTATTGGTTTCCAAATCAACATTTTATAATAACCAAAATATTTTATGAATTATTCCAGATTATGCATGTTTAAATTTTTAAAAAAATAGTATTATTTGGAAAGTAATAAAATTATTTTTATTTTCCATGTGACTAAATTAACAATTTTTAGTAACCAAAATAGAAATATTTAGTATATATGCATATGTAACAGTATGTCTTAAGTCAATTTATAAACAAAACAAAAATAATGTTTTTGCAGAGGATAAGTTATAAAGAATGAACATTTACATTCGAAACTAAATTGTATTTAATTATGCATGCGTTTAAAGTAACCAAATCTATATTTTAATGTTGCCAATATATTAAATGAATTCTTCAATCCATGAATGACAAATACAATTCCCTTTCCAAACTGAAATTAATAATATTACTTTATAGGTTTTCAAATCAACATTTTATAGTTTCCAAAATATATATTAGTAGTATCAATGTTTTTTGCAAAAAATTTTGTTCACTCATTTTATTAAATTTTGAAAAGATATGATTTTGTATGGTTGAATTGCGAAATATTGTTTACTTTAATCAAAGTAACCAAACCTTGATATGAATATCCCCAAACTTTAATTTTGTAACGAATACGTAACCAAAGTATCTAGATTCTGCAAATTATAATTGATTCAATATATATAATAATTCTTCATTCGTACCTTTGAATTTCGTTGCAGACTTAGTTTGATTTCTCAGAATATAATTTTTTCTTCTGTTCCGGAAATATCTTGAAATCGCTTATTCTAATGTGATGTTCGGATGCTCTATTTCTGCTTTCTGTTGCTTTCGATTTCGATTTCTTCTCTATTTCTGATAACGCTTCTTCTCGATTGCTCCTGTTTTACAGATTCAATGATCTATGAAGTTTCCTTTTTGTTCTTCGTCGGATTTTTGAGTAATTTGGTGACGTGATTTGGTGAGTATCTGGGTTAGTTGGTAACTGACAAAATAGGTGGAGTAGTTTTCTCCTTGAATTTAGGGATTTCTTTTTTTGTTGGCTTGGATATACTGATGTGTATTGCATTATTTTTGGCATTATTATTCAGTATTTCACTGTTATTAAAATTATTTAGTTGGTGCACTATTGTTGTAATTACTTTATATTTGTTGTATACTTATGTAAAGGACCCAAAAATATTCGTGAGGTAGCTTGCTTTGTTTTATCATGCACGATAATCCATTACATTACTAGTGATTTACACCCTCGAACTCAAAATAAATAAATAAATAAATATTTATATTAATAAGTCATCTGAATAAAACTTAAGAAATATAAGTCATCTGAACTCAAAATAAATAAATAAATATAAGTCCACGTATTTGTATTAATAAGTCATCTTAGTTAAAATATAAATATGAGTCTAAACTATTTAGAGAATCTCTTACTACAAAAATATGAACACTTAAAAGGTGAATTATTAATATGCATTAAAATTCAATCAAACACCACCTAACATACTCTTATAAGCTTAATTTATATGTATAACATTTATTAATTGGCATTCTATAAATTATGTGTATCGTGAGTTTGTATTCACCAAATTATAATTTTCCTAAACATAAAACTTTCATATTTTATATAATTTTAAAAATCCATTAATAATACACTAAGGGCGACACAAGCCCAAACAAAAGAGTAGTTAAGGCGAGTATGTCCTCGTTATTCTCTCATTAAGAGTTAAATATATTTTTGGACGTCAAAATAAAAATGATGTATTTTGAATGTTCTAATGGGATACATAAATACATAAAATATACTAAAATGTAAAATAAACTCTCAAAATTATATTCTGCTTGCAAACCAATTTCTCTAAATGTTTTTTTTTGGGGGGAGGAAATCTCGCTCTTGGATTTGAATAAATTTGAAAAAGGGACTCCAATCATTTTTTTTTAATAAAAAAAGTAATGATTCTTTCATTTTTTTTGAACGAAAAATGATCGTCTCAATTACACATGATTTCTTTCTTTTAGGTATACGTAGATCTATCTTTTTAATTGATTGATGAAGACTAAATTAAGTATTCCATAAAAAACATGAGCATTTTCATAAGAAAATCATTCCACCAACGAATTTTAACTTTAACTTGAAATTTAGGGTTACAAAGATCGTGTTTGAGCCATGAAAATGGGATAGAGGTAGGTAGCATGAGTAGTGGATTTGGAGAGCGATGGAAGTGGATAGATTAACATGCGAAAATTGATATTTATATCACTTTTGAAAATATTGGATTTATCAGTTTCCTTAACCTAAATACCAACTGATTGATTTTATTTTTCTTAATTAATTTAATTTTTATTTTGATATACCAAAATTACCCTTAGTTTCGTTTACTTAAAAAAACTCTACAAAAAAAGTCTTTATTGAATACACTCAAATAAGTATAAAGTTTCCTTTAAAGTGGTCATTTCAATTATTTTCACAATAAAATATAGTAATTACATGAAAAAGATTGAGATAAAATAATAAATAGTAAAGTATTTAATTACAAATTAACTCATTTATATTAATTTAAACTTCAGTTTGATTAGTAAAAAGAATTATGCGTGTCAAATATTCTAAATGACTTACTTTAAATTATATTTTTTGGGTTTAATAGTCAGTCTTAATAATGCTCATTTCGTTTTAAATTATATGATTATTATTGACTTTTAAAAATCAATTTGAGATATTTTTAAACTCAAAATTGAGATAACTTATTAAAATTAAGTAATAGGTATACATCACCCATCTCGAATATCGCCAAATACATGGTACTAAATTCAAATACAACTTGATTATACAACAAATGTAAAAATACTTTTTACAAAATACATGTCATGAGTTTTAATACAAATATTGTCATCTGTATAATATCCACACTCAATTTAGTCCTCATTACATTTATTATCACACTATTTAATGTAATAAATGAGGACTACTACAGACACTATCTCTCTCACCATCACTCCGCTCCCCGACTAGTCCCACGCTCTCATTTCTCAAGAGAATAAAGAAAGAAAGGGTGAGCTCAACTAGCCCAAGAAGAAATATTATGACTAAGATAATGCGTAATAAATTATCATTAGTCTCAACAAAGGTTAAACCGATAAAATACAATAGACATCAAGTTTAATCAAAATGAACATGCAATCCATTAAAAGAGTCAAGAGAGAATAAAATCTACTATCTTTTATGATTTAAAAGGTTTTTCATCACTTTTATCACGAGACTCAAATTTTAATAAATAATCCACATCATCCCGCACTACTACCAAGGATATTCATTAGGTCACGACCACAAATTATCCACGCACTACGCCCAAGGATATTTTCGTATTCATCAATGGTCATGATCATGCCAACAATCGTCCATCAATGCACTTCTAGCCAAACGAGGACTTTTTTACCACATCATTTGTAACATTACTACCATGATTACACCGAATAATCCTCGTCATAATCATACCAAGTCCATCTACGCACTACAAAGCCATGTATGACTTTCAAAAATAATATAAAACACGAGGATGATGACAATGATATAAGAATTCAATAAAACAAGTTCAAGAATTAATTTATTCAGAACTAATAACGCCCAAATTGTCAACACGATACTTTTTTGTAAAGTAAAATTCAAGAATGCTCGTAAGAATATTTCCATGAAAAGATACTCGACGAAGCGCAAAATATCAAGAATATTCCACTAATTTCATGGAGTGTAGAAAGTCAAAACTTTAACCAACCGAGTATAATAAAGAATGGAATAACAAAAGAAATCACCATGCATGCAGATTGCAGATGACATGTTATTATTCCATCGTAATAATAAATAATCGAAACTGTGTCAAAGCGTAATACGCACCGGCTGTGATATTCCAACATAATAATAAAGAATGGAATACAATGTAAATCACCACGCATGCGCTAGATTGCAGATGATGTTTATTCCAATGTAATACTAAATGACGGAAACAGTCAAAGTGAAATTCACACCAACAGTGATGTTCCAATGTAATAATAAAGATTTTAACCAGTCCCACAAAAGCATGTATGTGATATTCCAATGTAATAATAAAGATTTAAACCAGTCCTACAGAAAAGATGTATGTGATATTCCAATGTAATAATAAAGAATGGAATACGTAAGAATTTCACCAAGTATAGGTAGCCCACAGATACAAAAAGTTATTCCAATGTAATAATAAAGATGGAATAATGTAAGTTCTCTTCATGAATACAAAAGAAATAATACCCTTTACCGTAAAAGAAACTTGATATCGGAGTAAGAAGTAAGTAGTAATCACTTTTTTTTTTTCTCTCTAGTTTCTCTCTCTTCTGAGTTTCAAAGAATTCGTAAGAAATAATGAAGGAATGAGCTTCTATTTATGTAAGAATGGAATGAATAAGAATCAATCCATGAACTATCCGTATTGATTTACTTTTAATCTGACTATCCCATATTTAAAGCAAAATCTTTTTAAATAAAATATAATATATTCTATTTATAATCTAATAAAACGAATAACTTTTAAAAAGATTTTACTATGCAAACACTATGCAAAGACTACGCAAATACTATGATATAATAAAATATAATATATTCTAATTATTGTCTAATAAAATGTATAACTTTATAAAAGTATTCTGCTTTTATATAAAAAAGATTTTACTATTAGCCTAATAAAACGAATAACTTTATAAAAGTATTCTGCTTTATATAAAAAGTTTTTCCGCTTTTATTACGCTAATAATAATAAAAAACAAAACGTCATCATCATTATTATTATTCACACTATTAATCGACTGTGTCGCTCCTGTGAAAGAGGGGCTTTCAATAAGGATTTCTCCCTATCAACGCCAGCAATTAGTGACCAAACCTCTCCTCGCGTAACTTCTAGACATCGTTAATAATGCAAATAATAATATTAATAACTTCGCTATCTCAATTATTGATTTAATAACATATAAAATATCGATAATAATTGAATCAAACCGAAAGACTTCTCACATAAGATTAATAATCAATACCGTGCGCTACTACGCAACCACGCCAGACATCGCATTTTTTTACTACCGAGTAGTTCAACAAGATCAACCAGAAAACTTCCACGCCGTTATTTTCATAAAAAATATTTTTGTCGCTTTCAATCCGACAATAATTCATTGCACTAATCCACCAATGATCATTCGCGTCGCATTTAATATTCCCCACCAATCAAATATTATATAACAACTCATGATTTTTTTGCAAAATTTATAAATATTACCCACAACTATAACATTATATCAAATTTATTCCATAATATTCAAAAATGATATTTATAGAAAATTCATTTTATTCATAAAAGTCAGTCTTATAATCTCCCTTCTTATGAAATTTCACCTCAAATTAGGGTACGACTCTGTATGTCAAGAGGTAAGGATACCTTGATTTCATTTCAGATTCTAACTCCCAGTGTCATTTCCTCAACATCGTGGTTCCTCCATAACACTTTCGACTTGAGGTATAACCTCGAGCGTAGAATATGTTCCTTCTTATCCAAGATTTGAACAGAACCTCTTCATACGTTAAATCTTCCGCTATTTCGTCCTGCTTCTAACTCAATAATATGGTTCGGGTCTTTCACATATTTACGTAATATGGATATATGAAAAACGTTATGAACACGAGACATACTTCAGCAGAAAGCAAGTCTATAAAGCTACAAATTCCCCTACTCGATCGAGGATTAAAATGGGCCAATGAATCGAGGATCGAGCTTTCTCTCTTTTCAAATCTCGTAACTCCTTTCCATGGAGCAACAACGAACAACACACGATCTCCAATATCGAATTCCACGCCCTTTCGATGAAGATCAACATAACTCTTTTGCGATCCTTGTGAGGTTTTTATACGTCATTTGATCGCTTGAATCTTTTTCGTAGTCATACGCATCAACTCCGGCCCCAACAACGCTGCTTTCACCCACCTCATCCCAAAGATACGAGAGAACAACACTTTCTTCCATACAACGCCTCGAATGGAGCCATGCCAATACTTGCTTGATAACTCATTGTCAGAGGAAAAAACTCCACCAATGGTAAGAACTTGTCCCAACTTCCTCAAAGTCAAGGACACAAAGTCTTAATAAATCTTCAAGAGTTTGAATAGTCCTCTCGATTGTCCGTCCGTCTCGAGGATGATAAGTTTAACTAAATCGTAAATGCGCTCTTATAGCTTTTTGCAAACTAACCCAAAATCGTGAAGTCAATCTTGGGTCTCGATCGTAAACTATGGATACCGGCATACCATGCAGCCTTACAATCTCGCTTATGTACATACGAGCAAGACGCTCAAGTGTATAAGTTTCTCAGATTGGTAAGAAATGAGCAAGACTTGGTCAATCTATCAACAATGACCCAAATCATCTATCTACGCCGAGAAACCTCAAAAGACCAAGAATAAAATCCATAAGAATGTGCTCCCACTTCCATTCTGGAATTTCAAGTGGTTGCAATGGACCTTTTGGTACTTGATGCTCACTTTGACTTTCACTGCCGACAAGTTAGACACCTCGAGATAAACAACGCTTATCTCTCTCTTCATATTGCTTCCACCAAAATGTATGACGAAGATCACGATACATTTTGGTACTCCCAAGATGGATTGCAAAACTGTAAGTCAGGCGCCCATCATGATTTTATACTTTAAATCGTGGTCGTTAGAACACAAAGTCCGGAGTCGACTCAAGTATTCCTTCTTCATCGATTCTTGCTTCCTGATAAGACCTTCAGACTTTCTTCCTCATACGATCATCTCCTGTGTCCGTAATTTTGAGCAGCTTTAACTTTATCGATTAAAGCCTGCTTCTACTCAGATATTCGCCATCATCACACGGGTCCCCGAGTCTTTAATTCTATCTCCATCCTTTGCAAGTCATACAAGATGGGCCTTTACGCTGATAATATCGCACTTGTACCCAAGATATGATCTTCTACTCAATGCGCCACCACCACGCTTGCTTTTCCAGATGGTATCGATGGTACGATCATAATCTTTCAATAGCTTCAAGCCAACGTCATTGTCGCATGTCGAGTTCCTTTTGAGTGAAGAAATATTTGAGGCTTTTTACGATCCGTAAAGATCTCCACTTTCTCCCCATACAAGTAATGCCTCCAAATTTTAAGTGCGAAGAAGACAACAAATCGCCAACTCTAGATCATGAGTAGGATAATTCCTCTCATATTCTTTCGAGAGTCATATCGAGAGGCATAGGCTATGACTTTCCCATGTCGCATGAGAACACATCCTAACCCTCATTCTCAAGATCACCGTAGATGACAAATCCTCCGAGCCATATGGTATTGTCGTAATGTGTAATAAATGAGTCTTCTTTTCGAAGTTCTTGAAAACTCTTCTCACATTCCTCGCTCCAACCGAATTTTGTATCTTTCCGAGTCACCGAAGTTAAGGAGTAACGATTCGAGAAAACCTTCTACGAATCTCCGATAATAACCAAATTTAAGTTCGAGAAAGCTACGATTTCGGCCATCGATTTAGTTGCTCCCAAATTTGAATGAATGGCTTCAATCTTTGTCGTCAACAGATATTCCATGACTTGATACCACGCGCCCCAAGGAATGCTACTTCCTCGCCGTAACTCGTGATTTCTTCAACTCGCATAAAGCTTATATTCACGGCTTTTGAGTATCAAATTCAAGTGTTGCTCATGATCTTCACGACTTTTGGAATAAATAAGGATGTCATCAATAAAGACGACCACAAAGTGATCCAAATATTCCTCAATACTTTGGCTCATCATATCCATGAAGGCAAAGCAGAGCATTAGTCAATCCAAAAGACATGACTAGAATTCATAATGCCCATACCGAGTTCGAAAGCCGCCTTTGGAATGTCATCGCTTCTAATCTTCAATCGGTGATATCCTAACGAAGATCAATCTTTGAAAAGAATTTGGCGCCCAGAATCAATCGTCAAACAGTCATCAATACGTGGCAATGGGTACCTATTTTTGATGGTGACATGATTCAACTCCCGATAATCAATACAAAGTCGCATACTCCCATCTTTCTTCTTCACGAATAGAATGTGAGCACCCCAAGGAGAAGTACTAGACTTAATAAAGCCAATGTCTAACAATTCCTCGCAATGGGTCTTTAACTCCCGAAGTTCAATAGAGCTATTCGATATGGGCTTTGGAAATAGGTTTTGTACCGTGTTCAAGGTCGATACAAAAATTCAATTTCACGCCTGGGGGTAGGCCAGAAGTTCTTCAGTGAATACGCCGAAATTCATTAACAATAGAAATATCATTCAAAACCGACGATTTTTGTTTAGATCCGCGATATGAGCTAAGAAAGCTTGACATCCGCTTTTTCAATAAACGAATAGCTTTTATGGCTTGAGATGACAAAGGATTGATTTTAATGGTTTGGTTGTTGAATTCGCATAATAGGTTGATTAGAATATGAAAGCTAACAACCTTACAAAAATAATCAATTTTTGTATTGATGAGTAGCTAACCAATCAATCCTTAGAATTACGCCAAATGCAAGTATTTTCAATGAAATAAGGTCGACAGTAATGTGAGGGTACCGATTTGAACCAAACAAGACTTATAAACAAAGGATGTAATGAAGGTTTCTCCCAACTGAGTTTCAACAGAAAAGTCAAAGTCTAATTTCTCCTGAGTCAAATTTAAACGCTGAGCGCAAGTAGAGAAATAAAAGAATGGGTAGAACCCAGATCAAATAAGGTATATACTTCACAAGAATTTATGATAAGCTTACCCGTGATGATGACCTCGTTCGGGTTCTTACTTTCGGGAGGTCACGACAAACGCTTCTCCTCGAACAACCGGCTTTTCTTTTTTCTGGGACTGCGCTTTTGTCGCTTCCATCCCAAATTGGACTTATCTTCTTAGACGACGACAAAATCGGGTCAGGTGTCCTTTTCTTCCACAATTATAACATGCTTTTGAGGGCATCGCATAGTTTGGACTGATGTGTCCCTCCCCTCCACATTTGAAGCATATGATAGAGGTCGCTTCTCCTTCCTTAACGGCTGTGTCTTGATGCCGACGCCTTTCCATCATTGTTGAATCTTCTTTTCTTGAAATGTTCATTCTTATTGTTTTGACCATGATTACCACCGGTGGTTACCATTTCTCGCATGTTGATTCCTCCACGCTTATCATCACCGCTTCATGATCGCTATCACCGATATTATTATTTTGTGTGGTCGCTTTCTCATTGGTTGGGTTGACTCATTATCGCGCTCTAATAATCGAGCCCTATTAACAACATCTAAATACAAACACGCTTTATGAGAGATAAGATATCGACGATATCTCTGGTTTCAAACCTCTTAGAAACATTCGCGTCATTCTCTCCTCATTATCAACCAAATGGGACGCAAACCGGACAAATTTCAAAACTTGTCTTCGTCTTCTATGACACCTGGTCATGTTGTTTTGTTCCATTTAATGATGGAATAATGTAAGTTCTCCTCATGAATATAAAAAAAATAATACCCTTACCGTAAAAGAAACTTGATATCGAGTAATGAAGTAGAATACTTTTCTTCTTTCTCTCTATAGTTTCTCTCTAGAGTTTCAAAGGAATTCAGTAGAAATAATGAAGGAATGAGATTCTATTTATAGAAGAATGGAATGAATAAGAACTAATCCATGAACAGGTCCAGATTGATTTACTTTAATCGGACGGTCCATATTTAAAGCAAAATCTTTTAAATAAAATATAATATATTCTATTTATAATCTAATAAAACGAATAACTTTTAAAAAGATTTTACTATGCAAACACTATGCAAAAACTACTACTATGATAATAAAATATAATATATTCTAATTATTGTCTAATAAAATAGATAACTTTATAAAAATATTTTGTTTTATATAAAAGGATTTTACTATTAGCCTAATAAAACGAATAACTTTATAAAAGTATTACGTTTTATATAAAAAGTTTTTCTGTTTTATTACGTTAATAATATGAATAAAACAAAACGTCATCATCATTATTATTATTCACACTATTAATCGACTGTGTCGCTCCCTGTGAAAGAGGGGGCTTGCCAATAAGGATTTCTCCCTATCATGCGCGCAATTAGTGTGACCAAACCTCTCCTCGCGTAACTTCTGACATCGTTAATAATGCAAATAATAATATTAATAACTTCATCATCTCAATTATTGATTTAATAACATATAAAATATCGACAATAATTGAATCAAACCGAGTGACTTCTCACATAAGCATTAATAATCAATACCGTGCGCTACTACTTATCAACCACGCCAGACATCGTATTTCTTTTCCTACCGAATAGTTCAACAAGATCAATGGTAAAACTTCCGCCGTTATTTTTTAATAAAATATTTTTGTCATTTTTCAATCCGACAATAATTACATTGTGGGTCCACTTTGAATGATTGTGGTCGTTGCATTTAATATTCCCCGACTAATCTAATATTATATAACAACTCATGGACTTTTGCAAAATTTATAAATATTACCCACAACTATAACATTATATCAAATTTATTCCATAATATTCAAATATGATATTTATAGAAAATTCATTTTTATTCATAAAAGTTGGGGTCTTACACCTGTAGTGCAAAGATGTACAGGTGTTGAGATGAACATGACCGACTGATGAATATCTTTGGCCTGTAGTGTAAAGATGAATATTTGATTCAAGATAAATATTGATTGATATTACAAGGATAAAATTTTGATGATGGACTTTTAAATTCATAGATAAAAGTAGATTTCATTCTCTACGTAACTCTTCTATGAATTATTATTTGCGCTGCGAATATTGATCTGAAACTTGTTGTCTACTGTATTTTATCAGATTTTTTCCTATTGAAGTTTAACAATAATTTGTTCTATATTATCTTAGTCATAATATTATTTACTGGGCTAACCCTTGTTTTGTGACAGTGTTTGAAAATGGCATCTGAAAATGCTGAGATAAGCAATGAAGCACATGAGAGCGTTGATTCAGCTCAAACAAAAGGTAATGACCAACAACACGATAATAATCGTACCGGTGGCAACGGCCATCGGAACAATGATGACCATCGTGGGGGAAATTATCATAACAAGAATGGTAACCACTTCGGTGGTAATTATGGCCAAGATAATAGAAGTGGAAATTTCAAGAAGAGAAGGTCATTTAACTCGATTTTATCGTATAGTGAAGTCAAGTCCAGCTGGGACGGTGGCACCAAAGGCGGATACGGACAAAACAAAGTCGGTGGTTTCAGGGAGAGCGTTTTTCATGACCTCTCAAAAAGCGAGTAACCCGAACGAAGTTAGCACGAGTTAGTTAATCATGCTTTTCGTAAGGTTGTTAGCTTTCATATTCCTAACTAACCTGTTATGCGAATTCAAGCAACCAACCCACTAAAGTCGATCATTGTCATATCAAGCCATAAGTAAAGAACCCCGATCCTTTCGTTGTTGACTTCGCATGTGTGGAATGCACCAAGCCAAAACTTCAGACATGGCGCCGTGAATGAATGGCGATGGCAAGTTGATAGTATCAATGTGACGTCTTATCCAAGTCATGGATGAGAGTCACGCTTTGAATGATATTTCTATTGTTAATAAAATTTCTGACGTATTCTTGAAGACTTCGCTTACTACCCAGGCGTGAAATCGAATTTTATCGACCCCAAAGATAAAACCCCATTTCTAAAACTCTTAAATATTTCTTCAACTAAAACGAGCATAACATGCGCCAAAGACGTTGGCTCGAGCTGTTGAAGATTACGATCGTACCATTCAATATCATCGTGGAAAAACGAATGTGGTAGCTGACGTGTTGAGTAGAAGATCGTATGCATTTACGAGTGTGACGTTGTTAACACAAAACCCATTTCGTATAACTTACAAATGATGAAAATAGAGTTAAAGACTCTAAGGACCCACATGGTGATATCAAATATACGAGTAGAATCGACTTTAATCAATAAAGTTAAAGCCGTGCAAGCTACATACTCAGAGCTAATGAATATAAAGAAGAAGGTTCAAGAGGGCGTTATTCTAGAAGCAAGAATTGATAAAGAGAGGAAATCTTAACCCTCGATTTAATTGGCCCATTTGAAATCCTCGATCGAGTAAGAACTATGGCTTATAGACTCGTTTTATCGCCAAGTATGTCGCGTGTTCATAACGTTTGTCACGTATCGATGTTACGTAAATAGGTGGACGACCCGAACCACATTATTGATTTAGACCGGATGAGATAGCGGATAATTTAACGTATGAAGATGTACCTGTTAAAATCCTGGAATATATTCTACGCAAGGTTATACCTCAAGAGTTAGAATCTGACGAGGTATCCTCATCTGTTCGGCATACCAGATATGTACATAAATTTCGAGGGCGAAATTTCAAAAGGAGGGGAGATTGTAAAATCTCAAATTTTACGAATGAAGATTTAATTTTCTCGAAATATTTTTTTGAATATTATGGTGTGGATTTGAGATAATGTTATAATTGTGGGTAGTATTTATAAATTTTACAAAGTACGCAAGTTGTTATATAATATTCGTTTGGCCGGAGAATATTCTTTTTGTCGGGGAATATTCGTACGATGGCATAATCATTGGTGGACCCCACAACGGAATTACTGTCGTATTTAGAAAACAACAAAAATATTTTATGAAAATAACGACGGAGGTTTTACCGTTAATATTGTTGAATTACCCAGTAGTAAAAGTACAGTAATATGCGTGGTTGCATAGTAGCACACGGTATTGATTATTGATGCTTACGTGAAAGTCACTCGCTTATACTCAATTATGGCTACAATAATTCTTTGCGCATATCTCTCCTATATTATTGATTCGATTATTATCACGATGTCATCTCGCATTATATATGTTATATTATTAAATCAATAATTGAGACGACAAAGTTATTCATATTATTAAATTATAATATTTACAATGTCTAAAAGTTACATCGAGGAGAGGTTCGTCATCTAATCATGCTACTAATAAGGAGAAATTCTTATTGGAAAGCCCTCTATCCTGAGGACGACACGTTTGTTAAATATTGTGAGCTATGATATTAATGATGAATAAGTTCGTGTTGATTAAAGATGAATTTGATAGTTTCATTGTGTTGGGATTATTTGTGTTACTAGAAATCGACATCTATTTTGATGATAATTGATGTCTAGAGGTTATATTGTTCAATCGGGTATTCGGGATACTTTTCGTGTCAGAGTACTATTCACGAGTTACTATTTATGAATTACTATTCACGAGTTACTATTCACGAGTTACTATTCATGAGTTACTATTCACGAGTTACTATTCACCCAGTTACTATTCACTCTAGTATTGTGCATTCGGGTATTTGGGTACAATATTATTCCATGAGGAGATGTGTTAATTTTTCAGACCGTTGGTTGAAGTTATATTAGTGAATAAATATGGACCGTTGGTGGAAAGTTATAATAGTGAATCAATATGGATCATTTGGTTTAAAGTTTTAATAGTAAATCAAGATGGACCGTTGTTGCTTTAAGTTTTAAGTAGAAATCAATCTAAACCGTCTGCTTTAAAAGTAAATCAATCTGACCGCTTAGGATTTAATTACTATTCAATCCATTCTTCTATAAATGTAAGCTCATTCCTTCATTATTTCTTACTAATTCACCAAACTCTAGAGAGAGAAATTATAGTAGAAAGAAGAAGAGTATTACCGCTACATCACTACTTCGATATCCGATCCTTTTACTAAATATTATTTGTCATAAATGTTATTCTTTCTATTCATGAAGAGAACTTAATTATTCCATTCTTTATTATTATTTTGAATAACTAGTCGCTGTGATAATACATAACTCAGATGTGATACCCTACATGAAATCCTTACATTATTCCATTCTTTATTATTCATGGAATAACTTTTCAGATACGCTGTGATACCCTATACATAACCTTGTATCACTTGACATATGTAAGATCCCAAATAATTAATAAATGAAATTTAATTTCCTCTAATTATTATTTTGAAATAGTAAGGGTTGATGTGATTAATGTGGATAGTTATGGGTAAAATCATAAATATTTCAAAATAAAGCAAGTGGTTATAAAAATTCATTGTTGTTTGAATATTAAATTTGGTCGTGGAATATTAGACCGGGGAATATTCGTATGACGGCAGCCCCATGTGGAGCCCCATAACGAAAAAGCGGTTGGAGGAAGAAAATGACAAATATAAGTTGTTTAAAAAATAGCAGGCGTAGTTATTCTTACAATTTACTTTGTTGGAATACCCGTGGTTAAAACACGATGTCTGGCGTTGTTGCCAGATGTAGCACTGCGGTATTGCACCAATTATTGACTCTTATATAAGAAGGCCTTTACTCAATAATGGTTACGATAATTCTTTGTTCGATTGTTTTATTTTATTGATTCAATAATTCTTTGCGTTGATATTTTATATTGTTGTTGTTGTTTTAATAATTGTCATTATACAATATTTTTCATTATCGAAGCAATAATTCATATTATCTGAATAATATTATTAGATAACATTATTGGCAATGTCTAGAAAGTTACATCTAAGGAGAGGTTTGGTCACCTAATTGCTTGCCAAAGAAGGAGAAATTCTTATTGGAAAGCCCCTCTTTCCTGAACTGCACGGTTGTCGATATTGTGATTACGTAATATTATTTGTGAATAATTAATTATTGATTCATATGATGAGGAAAATATTGATTTTATGTGGATATAGATGGAGAAATTTTTATTGTGACAATTGTTAAAATTAAAATTTTATCTTTTTCTCGATAAAATAATTCATTTAAATATATATTATTATATTTTAATAATATAATAATGGTGATATTTTTACAACGAATGTGGGATATATGAGTATACGAGGAGGAAGAGTATTTTTTCTTGCAATAAATGTTTAAAACATGTTAAACATGTCGGTTGGACCCCATTTATTGATTGAAATTTGATTATAGCCTCTAAAATCACCCGTTTGTGGATTTCGGTCAATTTACATTTGGAAATTTGGAAAATCTTTCTTACGCAAAGTTGTAGAGAATTGAATTTCCTATAAAAACTTCATGAGATTCGATTTTTACGACAAAAGGGCTATTTATTATGAATTATTGAAGTTCTAAAGCTCCGAAATAATTGATTTTTGGAAGTTTTAATTATTTATTTTATGAAAAACGTTTTTTTTACTTCTTCTAGAAGGGAGCATGTGGTTTGTATTCATATTTGCAGATTCTAAGAATGGGCGTGAAAATTTTTATATATTATTATTATAATAAATTTTACGCTTTGGTGTTCTAAGCGATTTTCTATAAATAGGTCTTGGGTTAGAATTGAAAATCACACGAAAACTGAAGTTTTCTCTCTCTATATTATCGGCGTATTCTTGTGAGTATTTTGAGTATACTTTGAGTATTGCTATCGGTGAAAGTTCAAGATATAGCTTTATATCCAATTATTCCGGTTAAATCTTGATCTTTCGAGGTAAGGGATATTATTTTTTTTTTTCGTAATGATATTATTTCTTCAATATCATTATCTTTGAAATATTGATCTGAGTTTTTATCAAATTTGGAACTTTTGGTGTCGGGAGTTCTTATTCACGTATCTGGCCTTTATTCACGTATACTGATCTTATTCACGAATACGGCCTTTATTCATCGAAAAATAAAAATTTTTCTTTTAAGTCCAAAATATCTATTGTGGATACTAGCTTTGATTGTATCCATGTTTTGATCATTCTTGAATTTTACGCCACTATGATTATTTTTTTGAGGTATTTTTGGGCGTGGATAAAACAAAATCTGAATCCTTAATCCTTAATCCTTGTCATTTTGATTCCTTTGGATTCGTTTTTTTTAAAAAATATTTTCATCATCCTCGGTCTTAAATGATGATATTATTGAATATCTTTGGCACGTAGTAGTGCAAAGATGAATGATTTATGATGAATATCTTTGGCGATGGTGCAAAGATGAATGATTTCGATGAATATCTTTGGCCGTAGTGCAGAGATGATGATTTCGATGAATATCTTTGGTCCGTAGTGCAAAGATGAGCAGTGTTTAGATGAACATGACCAATTGGTGAATGTCCTCCTTGGCACATAGTGCGAGGATGAATATTTGATCCCGGATATATATTGATTGATGTTACGAGGATAAAAATAGGCGATGAACTTTAAAATTCATACATAGAAGATAGTAGTTTGCATTCTCTACTTAACTCTTCTAATGAATTATTATTTCATTGCGAATATTGATTTAAAACTTGTTGTCTATTGTATTACATTATATTTTTCCTGTTTGAAGACTAACGATGATTTTGTTGTATATTATCTTAGTCATAATATTCTTTCTTTGAAATAGTCGAGCTCACCCTTTTCCTTTTTGTTCCATTTTTCTTCTCGGGGAGGCGAGAATATAGCGAAGTGCGAAGTCGGGGTATGGAATGAAAGTTCTAGGGAGAGTTGTTTAGTAGTCCTCACCATTGTTGTGTAAAATAATGTATCAATAATTATGATGAGGATTTATTTGTATGTGGATATTATGCAGATGGCAATATCGTATTTAAACTCACAGTTTCTTATTGTAATAATAAAGTTGTAGTTGTTTACATCTGCAGTGTATTGACAACTCGAAATGGGGATGTAGACCTATTTTGGGGTGTCACGGTTGGTATCGAGCTTAGGGATATGATCTCTCAAGGAGATCGGGAATAGAACTAGGAGGGAGGCAGGTAAATCCTTGCTGAGTGTGTCCTACTAAGCTTATTTGATAGTTGGTCGATATATAGGGATATTATGTGATATATTGATTTCCTTAATTAACCCTTGTTTTATGACGGTGTTTGAGAATGTCGTTGAGAATATTAACAATGGAAATGAGGCCAGTGGAGACGCTTTGTCTCTCACCAACGAGGAGAGCGTCTGACAGTGGCAATGTTCCTCATGTGAACAACACCACTGAAAGCGGATGATGAGCGAGGGATATTTAGAAGTTTTTTGCGTTTCATGCAAAATCGAGACGAGGAGACTCGTGTTCAAAACATAGGAGAAATGATAGCAATTCACGGGTTGTCACAACCCGACGCAGTTCAAAGAGTTGGGACCACGAAATTTAAGGAAAGCGGATCCGATCATGGCGAAACATGGGTCAAGCAAATTACCAAGATATTCGATGTCTTGGGATGCACGAGAGAACGAAGGTTCCATTCGCCACCTTTATGTTAAAAGTGGCGGCGGATTCTTGGTGAGAGTGCGTGAAGCGTACCATCCAAATTACATATCTCGGCGTGTCTTGGGAGACGTTTGAAAAACTATTTAATGACAAATACTTTCACGAAAGTGTTAAATCATATGAAGGAAGTGGAGTTTATTAGGCTGAGCGAGAACAACATGGCGGTGTCTCGATGCGAGGCGAAGTTTGCGAGTTATCGGTTTGCACCTCATTTGGTGGAGAATGAGGAACGTATATGTGGATGTTTACGAGAGGTTTGAAACCCGGCGTCGTCGATATCTCATCTCTCATAAATTTTCTCTCTATTCGGATGTTGTTAACGAGGCTCGATTGTTAGGCGCGAGATAACGAGTCTGGTCAACCGAGGTACCTGATCGAGGATCATCTGGGAGATAGCGATCAACAAAACAACAATAACCCGGTGGAGAAAGAAAAAGGCGGACAAAAATGGTAACCACTCTGGTGGTAATCATGGCCATGAAAATAGAAGAAGCGAGTCGGGAGGAGATTTTAAAGAGGAGATTCAACAACGACCATGTGAAGACAGCGATGCCCAGCTGAAGAATCGGTTCCAGGGGAGGAGAACGACCACGGTCATATCTTTATAAATCTGGGAAAGAGGGACATATCGGTCAAAGCGCCCTAGCAGTTCGGTATGCTATAATTGTGGAAAGGAAGGACATATCGCTCGAGATTGCATGGTAGCGAAACCTAGTTCAATGAGGGACGGTGACTCAAAAATCATCCCGAGAAAAGTCAAAGTCAGCGATTCTGGAAGAAGCGTTTGTTGTGGTAGTCAAAATCGAGGAACCCAAGCGAGGTGATCACGGGTAAAGCTATTTATAAATTCTTGTGAAGTTTATACTTTACTGAATCTTAGGGTCTTACCATTCATTTATATCTCTGCTTGTGTGCTCAACGTTTAAACTTGACTCGGAGAAATTAGACTTTGACTTATCTGTGGAAACTCCGTTAGGAAAACTTTCATCACATCCAACATTTATAAATCTTGTCTAATCCATGTTGGCACCCTTATCTTACTGTTGACCTTATCTCTTTAAAGATACTTGCTTTTGATGTGATTTTAGGGATTGATTGGTTAACTACTCATCATGCCAAAATTGATTGTTTTAAGTAAGGTTGTTAGCTTTCATATTCCTAAACAACTTTTGTTGTTCAATTCAACAACTAAACCATTAAAATCAATCAACATCATATCTAATCATAAAGCTATTAGTTTATTAAAAAGCGGATGTCAAGCTTTCTTAGCCCATGTTATGGATTTGAATAAAGACACGTCAAAATTGAATAATATTCTGTTGTTATTAACTTTCTGGACGTATTTCTGAAGAACTTCCCTTGTCTACCCCGAGCGTGAAGTTGAATTCTTTATTGACCTTGAACTTTGTACAAAGCCCATTTCTAAAACCCCATATCGAATGGCTCTATTGAACTTGAGGAGTTAAAGGTCCAACTACGGAGTTGTTGGACATTGGTTTCATTCGTCTAGTACATCTCCTTGGGGTGCTCTGTTTTATTTGTAAAGAAGAAAGAGCGGGGAGTATGCGACTTTGTATTGACTATCGGGGAATTGAACCATGTCACTATCGAGAATAGGTATCCTCTACCTCGTATTGATGACTTGTTTGACCCGATTGCAAGGAGCACAATTCTTTTCAAAATCGATCTTAGTTACGGATATCATCAATTTGAAGATTAGAATGAGGATATTCAAAGACCGCTTTAGAACTTCGATGCAGGCATTATGAATTCTTAGTTATGTCTTTGGGATTGACTAATACTCCTGCGGCTTTCATGGATATGATGAACCGAGTATTCAAAGAGTATTTGGATCGATTCGTTGTTGTCTTTATTGATGACATCCTCATATATTCAAAAAGCCGTGAAGATCGTGAAGCACCATTTGAAGGCTGGTACTCCAAAGGCGCGTGTGGGGCTAATAGTTTGAATTTCCCGTCTCAAAAACCCTTTTCGCTCTTTGAAAACAAGCTTTATGCGAGTTAAAGAAATGCGAGTTCTAGCGAGGAAGTAGCATTTCTTGGGCATGTGGTGTCAAAACATGGAGTATCTGTTGACCGTGAAGATTGAAGCAATACAAAGTTAGAAGAAACCAAGTCGGTGGTTGAAAGTCGTAGCTTTTTGAGGCTTATTTGGTTATTATCGGAGATTAGTGGAAGGGTTTTCTCGAATCGCTACTCTCGTTAACTCATCTAACTCGGAAGGATACAAAATTCGTTTGGAGCGAAGAGTCGAGAAGAGTTTCGAAGAGCTTAAAGGAGACTTATTTCTAAGCTGTTTCTAACAATACCATCTGGTTAGGATGGATTTGTTATCTCTGATGATGCTTGAGCAAAGGTTAGGATGTGTTCTCATGCAACGTGGGAAAGTCATAGCTTTATGCCTCGCGACAACTTAAAGAATATGAGAGGAATTATCCTACTTTCATGATCTAGAGTTAGCGGCCCGATCGTTTCGCAGCTTAAAGATCCGAGGCCTTATCTATATGGAGAAAAGTGGAGATATATTCGGACCATAAAAGCCTTAAATATTTCTTCACTCAAAAAGAACTTAACATCTGCGGCGACGTTGGCTCGAGCTATTGAAGACTACGACCACACTATTCAATACCATCCTGGAAAAGCGAGCGTGGTAGTATGCGTTGAGTAGAAAGATCATATCACGAGGAGCGAGTGCGATGATGTCAAATATCACGATAGAGCCAACTTTAATAGAAAAAGTTAAGGTTCTTCGAGCCACCTGGGCCGGGGCGATGCGTATGAAGAAGAAAGTACAAGAAGGAGCTATTAGGAAGCGAGAATTGATGAAGAAGGAATACTTGAGTCCACTCCGGACTTTGTGTTCTAACGATTACGATTTGAAGTACAAGATTATGATGGAGGCACACAATACACCATTTGCAATCCATCCAGGAAGTCTTAAAATGTATCGTGATCTTGACGTACATTTTGGTGGAACAATATGAAGAGAGAGATTGCAAAGTTTATCTCAACATGTTTAACTTGTCAACGTGTAAAGCGAGCATCAAGTGCCTAAGGGACCATTGCAACCACTTGAGATTCCGAAATGGAAGTGGGAACACATTACCATGGATTTCGTTCACGGGACTTCCCACGGTTTCTCAAGGCATAAATGCTATTTGGGTTATTGTTGATAGATTAACCAAGTCTGCGCTCATTTCTTGCCAATCTGGAGACTTATTCCTTGAGCGTCTTGCTCAAATGTACGTAAATGAGATTGTGAGATTGCATGGCATGCCAAAATATCCATAGTTTGGATCGTGACCCAAGATTCACTTCAAGATTTTGGGTTAGCTTGCAAAAAGCTATGGATGCGGATTTAAGATTGATTCGGCATACCATCCTCAAAGCGGACGAACAATCGAGAGAGGACTATTCAAACTCTTGAAGATTTATTAAGACTACATGTCCTGAACTTCAAGGCGGTTAGGATAAGTATTTACCATTGGTGGAATTCTCCTACAACAACAGATTATCGAGCAAGTATAGGTGTGGGCCCCATTCAAGCATTATATGGGCGAAAGTGTCGCTTCCTCGATATGTTGGGATGAGGTGGGTGAAGCAACATTGTTGGGACCCGAGTTAAAATGCGATATGACTCTGAAAAGATCCAAATGATTCGACAAACGTATCTGAAGCAGCCAAGATCGACAAAAGAGTTATCACGGATCTTCATCGAAAGGATGTGGAATTTAGTATAGGGGATCATGTATTGTTGCGTGTTGCCCGTGGAAGGAGTTACAAGATTAGGGAAGAGAGAGAAAAGCTCGATCCACGATTTATTGGTCCATTTCAAATTCTTGGCGAGTAGGAAATGTAGCCTATAGACTCGCGTTACCTCCAAGTATGTCTCGTGTTCATAATGTGTTTCACGTATCTATACTTAAATAAATATGTGAAAGACCCGAATCACGTTATTGAGTTAGAACCAGGACGAGATAGCGAAGACTTAACGTGTGAGGAAGTACTGTCGAAGATCTTGGATAGGAAGGAGCATGTCCTACATGCGAAGGTCATACCACAAGTTAAAGTCTTGTGGAGAAACCATGCTATAGAGAAATGACACAGGAGTTGGAAAGCGGAAATGAAAGCGAGGTATCCTCATCTTTTGAAACACCGGTCGTCGTCGATTTCGATTTCGAAAAATTTCATAAGGAGGGAGGTTGTAAGATCCCAAATAATTAATAAATGAAATTTAATTTCCTCTAATTATTATTTTGAAATAGTAAGGGTTGATGTGATTAATGTGGATAGTTATGGGTAAAATCATAAATATTTCAAAATAAGCAGTGGTTATAAAATATTCATTGTTGTTAGGGAATATTAGTTTGGTGGTGGAATATTAAATCTTGTCGGGGAATATTAAATGCGACAGTAGCGACCATGTGTGGGCCCCATGTAAAAAGCGTTGAAGGAAGAAAATGACAAATATAAGTTTTTAAAAATAACAGGCGTAGTTATTCTGATTTACCTTTGTTGGAATACCGTTGGTTAAAACACGATGTCTGGCGTTGTTGCCGCGGTAGCACTGCGGTATTGCACCAATTATTGACTCTTACATAAGAAGGCCTTTACTCGATAATGGTTACTGATAATTCTTTGTTCGGTGTTTTTATTTTATTGATTCAATAATTCTTTGCGTTGATATTTTATATTCTTTGTTGTTTTAATAATTGTCATTATCGGATATTTTTCATTATCGAGCAATAATTCATATTATCTGAATAATATTATTAGATAACATTATTGGCAATGTCTAGAAAGTTACATCAAGGAGAGGTTTGGTCACCTAATTAATTGCTTGCAAAGAAGGAGAAATTCTTATTGGAAAGCCCTGCTCACGAGGCTACTGGTTGTCGATATTGTGATTACGTAATATTATTTGTGAATAATTAATTATTGATTCATATGATGAGGAAAATATTGATTTTATGTGGATATAGATGGAGAAAATTTTATTGTGACAATTGTTAAAATTTAAATTTTATCTTTTTCGATAAAATAATTCATTTAAATATATATTATTATATTTTAATAATATAATAATGGTGATATTTTACAACGAATGTGGGATATATGAGTATCTGAGGAGGAAGAGTATTTTTGTTGCAATAAATGTTTAAAACATGTTAAACATGTCGGTTGGACCCCATTTATTGGTGAAATTTGATTATAACCTCTAAAATCACCCGTTTGTGGATTTCGGTCAATTTACATTTGGAAATTTGGAAAATCTTTCTTACGCAAAGTTGTAGAAATTGAATTTCCTATAAAAACTCATAAGATTCGAATTTTTACGACAAAAGGCTATTTATTATGAATTATTGAAGTTACGAAGCTCAAAAATAATTGATTTTTGAAGTTTTAATTATTTATTTTATGAAAAACGTTTTTTTTACTTCTTCTAGAAGGGAGCATGTGGTTTGTATTCATATTTGCAGATTCTAAGAATGGGCGTGAAAATTTTTATATATATTATTATTATAATAAATTTTACTGCTTTGGTGTTCTAAGCAATTTTCTATAAATAGGTCTTGGGTTAGAATTGAAAATCACACGAAATGAAGTTTTCTCTCTCTATATTATCGGCGTATTCTTGTGAGTATTTTGAGTATACTTTGAGTATTGCTATCTGGTGAAAGTTCAAGATATAGCTTTATATCCAAGATTCCGGTTAAATCTTGATCTTTTCGAGGTAAGGGATATTATTTTTTTTAAGTAATGATATTATTTCTTCAATATCATTATCTTTGAAATATTGATCTGAAGTTTTATCAAATTTGGAACTTTTGGTGTGGAGTTCTTATTCACGATACACACCTATTCACGTATACTTGATCTTATTCACGAATACGGCCTTATTCATCGAAAAATAAAAATTTTTCTTTTCGGTCAAAATATCTATTATTGGATACTAGCTTTGATTGTATCCATGTTTTGATCATTCTTGAATTTTACGCCACTATGATTATTTTGAGGTATTTTTGGGCGTGGATAAAACAAAGTCACGAATCCTTAATCCTTAATCCTTGTCATTTTGATTCCTTTGGATTCGTTTTTTTTTAAAAATATTTTTCATCATCCTCGGTCTTAAATGATGATATTATTGAATATCTTTGGCACATGTAGTGCAAAGATGAATGATTTATGATGAATATCTTTGGCGATGGTGCAAAAGATGAATGATTTCGATGAATATCTTTGGCCGTAGTGCAGATGAATGATTTCGATGAATATCTTTGGTCCGTAGTCTAGTGAAGATGAGCAGTGTTTAGATGAACATGACCAATTTGGTGAATGTCCTTGGCACATAGTGCTGAGGATGAATATTTGATCCCGGATATATATTGATTGATGTTACGAGGGGATAAAAATAGACGATGAACTTTAAAATTCATACATAGAAGATAGTAGTTTGCATTCTCTACTTAACTCTTCTAATGAATTATTATTTCATTGCGAATATTGATTTAAAACTTGTTGTCTATTGTATTCTATTATATTTTTTCCTGTTGAAGACTAACGATGATTTTGTTGTATATTATCTTAGTCATAATATTCTTTCTTTGGGCTAGTCGAGCTCACCCTTTTCCTTTTTGTTCCATTTTTCTTCTCGGGAGGCGAGAATATAGCGAATGCAGTCGGGGTATGGAATGAAAGTTCTAGGAGAGTTGTTTAGTAGTCCTCACCATTGTTGTAAAATAATGTATCAATAATTATGATGAGGATTTATTTGTATGTGGATATTATGCAGATGGCAATATCGTATTTAAACTCACAGTTTTACTATTGTAATAATAAAGTTGTAGTTGTTTCGCACAGCATCGTGTATTGACAACTTCGGAATGGGGGATGTAGACTATTTTGGGGTGTCACAAAGATACCTTATATTTGGTGAAATCCTCTGTTATTCCATTCTATATTATTATGTTGGAATATCCTGTTTATCTGTAATTGCATACATGGTGAAATTATTCTATTATTCCATTCTATATTATTATGTTGGAATAACTTTGTTTATCAAGATACATACATCGTGGTGAAATTCTTCTATTATTCCGTTCTTTATTATTACTGTTTGAATATCCGCATCGGTCTTAATTTCACTTTGACTTAGTTCCATTATTTATTATTCTCGCATTTATTATTACTGCTTTATATCACATACATACTTACTTCTGGGGACTGGTTCCATATTTATTATTACATTGGAATAACTTTTTGTCTTTATCTATCATATGCTACTGGTGATTTCTTTTGTTATTCCATTATTTATTATACTCGGTTGGTTAAAATTTTAACTTCTATACTCCATGAAATTAGTGGAATGTCCTTGATATTTCAAGCTTCATCCAAAGATCTTTTCATGGAAATATTCTTCCGAGCATTCTTGAATTTTACTCTACAAAGAAGTATCATGTTGACAATTTGGACGTTATTAGTTTCTGGATAAATTAATTCGTGAACTTATTTTATTGAATTCTGATATCATTGTCATCATTCTCGTGTTTATATTTTTAAAAGTCATCTGTGGCCTGTAGTGCATAGATGGACTTGGTATGATTATGACCAGGGATTATTCGGTATAATCATGACCGTAATGTTACAAATGATGTAATAAAAGTCCTCATTGGCCCGTAGTGCATTGATGGACAGTTGTTGGCATGATCATGACTATTAATGAATACACGAATATCTTTGGCCCGTAGTGCATGGATAATTTATGGCCCGTAGTGCATGAATACACGAATATCTTTGGCCCTAATGAATACCTTGGCCGTAGTGCAGGGATGATGTGGATTATTTATTAAGCTGAGTCTCAGCGATAAAAGTGATGAAAAACTTTTTAAATCATAAAAGATAGTAGATTTTATTCTTTACTCGACTCTTTTAATGGATTGCTTATTCCGCTGCAGTTAAACTTGTTGTCTATTATATTTTATCAGTTTAACATTGTTGAAGACTAATGATAATTTATCCTGCATTATCTTAGTCATAATATTTCTTACTGGGTTAGTTGAGCTCACCCTTTCTTTCACTGTTCTCTTCAAGAAATGAGAACGTAGCAGGGACTAGTCGGGGACTGAGTGATGGTCCGGATGATAGCATTAATAGTCCTCACTATTCTATGAAATAGTGTGATAATAATTGTAATGAGGACTTATTACGAGAGTGGATATTGTCTAGAAGACAATATTTGTATTAAAACTCACAGCTCTTGTTGTATATTTAAAATTGTATTTGTATTCTGTACTATGTATCTGACGACCCAAGATGGGTGATGTATACCTATTTTGGGGGCGTCACAGACTTGACTGAATCAAGTCTCAACTGGAGCTCAATAATTTTAAATTAAACTGGACTTGAACAATTTTTTTAAGGTACAATTACATATTCTATTACATTTTTAAAAATAATTACAACAATAGTTCACTCATAAAATATTTACACAATTAATACACTTTTATATTTATTTACAATATTAGTGCAATTAGGATTCCTTAATTTAGGGAATTATAATTCAATTAGAATTCCTTAATTTAAAGATTAGTTATACCCATGACTTCTTTTCTCTCTCTTCAAGTTATTTAACAAATTCAGTGACTCATCACCGATCCCAATATCCGTCGACTCATCCCCAAACTCCTTCAAGATCGCCGTCTTCTTCAATTTGTCCACCAAAACCCCCGGCCTCTTCTCAAACCCCGTCGCCTTCTTCGTCTTAGGATTCATCCAAATCTCCGTGCCAAGCACCTTCTCCCCGCCCAAATACTCCTTCACAAACGTCTCCACCATAATCCTCGAATTCGTCGTCACCACCACTCTCCTCTCACATTTCTCAAACACCTCGTAGCTCTCCCGCCGCACGTCCACCATTAACGCCATCCTCCACCATTAACCTAGACAGTCCCAACTTTTTAACGGCATCCTCCACCTACAATTTTTTCATAGTACAGTTGCTGCAATTTTTTTATAGTACAGTTGGTAGCCAAACATTCATACCAAGGTAACCAATTCAGTGTTATTAGGTTTCTAATTTATTTTTAAAAAATCTATTATAGATTTTTTTATTTAATAGTGCAGTTGGTAGCTAACACTTTAAACAAATATAACCAATTCAGTTTTAGTGGGTTACCAATTAATTAAAAAAAATCTATTATAGATTTTTTTTATATAATGCAGTTGGGTAGCCAAACCTTAATATAAAGGTAACCAATTTAGTTTTATTGGGTTACCAATTAATTATAAAAAATCTATTATAGATTTTTTTTTCATAGTGCAGTTAGTAGACAAACCTTAATACAAATGTAACCAGCAAAAACTAAAATTGTTACCTTTGAAAGTTTTGGTTACCAACTGCACTGAAAATTCTCTTGGTTACCCACAAAAACTAAAATGGTTACCTTTGTATAAATATTTGGATACCAACTGCACTAAAATTTATCTTTTTCTCCTTTTAATTTATGGACTAAATCAACCTTCGTCATAATGGCAGTCGTGGCCGTAATGGATGAGGAGATCGGCGTCTATGGTGTTGAAGCGGCGACGAAGGGGAGGAGGAAGATGATCGACGAAGGGGAGGAGGAAAATGACGTTGCCAAACTTTGAATATTTGAATTTTAATTATTATTTTTGAATTTAAATTTGTTTTTGTTGTCAGATCCAAGATATTTGCATTTGAATTATTAAATATGGTAGTTATTTATCCTTGATTTTAGGTTTCCTTATTATTATGAATTGACTCCTAAACTAATTTCCTAAATTAAGGAATCCTAATTGCACTAATATTATAAATAAATATAGAAAGTATATTAATTGTGTAAATATTTTATGAGTGTACTAATAGTGTAATTACTTTCTAAATGTTGTATACTTATGTAAAGGAACTCGCTCATATGGCCGTGTAGCCCGATTCACAGACTTACCAACAAATAACAATACTTTTAAAAAGGCAAAACTAATGATTTGGCCACCGAAGTTGACACGTTTTATTGAATACCCGATTGAACTTTTAATTTTTTAAATTAACTCATCTTTGAACTAATTTTATTTTTCAAATTGGGTCATTCAGTTAAAAAAAAGTTGTGAGACGTTAAGTTTTTATCTACATTAGGCGTGACGTGGCAAAAAAATAAAAAAATATTGCTTATGTGACAAAAAAAATCAAAAACAGATTTTAAAAATAAAAAAAAATTAACATTTTAAAGTTTTAAAAATAACAAAAACATAATAAAATAAAACAAAAACAAAAAAATCAAAATATCTTTAAAATATCAAAACAGATTTTTTTATAAACAGATTTTTTAAAAAAACAGATTTTTTTAAAACAGATTTTTAAAAAAATAGAATTTTTTGAAAACAGAATTCTATAAAAATATATTTTTTTTTAAAAACAGGTTTTAAAAAAAAACAGAATTCTTTAAAAATAGAATTTTCAAAAAAAACGGAACTTTTAAAAGAAAATAAATTCTGTTTTTTAAAAATTCTGCTTTTTAAAAATTTTATTTTAAAAAAATTCCGTTTTTTAAAAAATATGTTTTTAAAAAATTCTATTTTTAAAAATTCTGTTTTAAAAAAAATTAGGTTTTTAAAAAGTTCCGTTTTAAAAAATCTGTTTTTAAAAAAGTATATTTTTTAAAAATTTTGTTTTTAAAAAATCTATTCTTTTAAAAACCTGTTTTAAAAAAATTCTGTTTTTTAAAAAAGTCTGTTTTAAAAAATTCTATTTTTAACAAATTCTATTTTTAAAAAAAATTCAATTTTTTAGAAAAATTATGTTTTTAAAAAATTCTGTTTTGATATTTTAAAGATATTTGTATTTTTTTGTTTTTGTTTTATTTTATTATGTTTTTGTTATTTTTAAAACTTTAAAATGTTAATTTTTTTATTTTTAAAATCTGTTTTTGATTTTTTTTGCCACATAAGCAATATTTTATATTTTTTTTGCCACGTCAGCGCCACGTAGATAAAAACTTAACGTCTGTCAACTTTTTTTAACGGAATGACCCAATTTAAAAATAAAAATTAGTTTAGTAAGTTAATTTAAAAAATTAAAACTTCAATCGGATATTCAATAAAACGTGCCAACTTCGATGACGAAATCATTAGTTTTGCCCTTCTATAAATGTAAAGAAGCAGGGTATGCAATCCCTTGGCATACTTCCGCAACAAGGGCCGAACAATCACAAACCCCAATAATCCCGACGGCCCAAACCAAATCTTTGCTCGTCATCAGCTAGTCAATCTACCGGTCATCAGCAAGTCAATCTTACTGGATTCTAAGCCTAAAATACCCCTGGGCCCCAATCCCAAAACAGCATTACACCAATTAAGTTGGGTCCGTTGCATTCACGTGGCGACAAAGTAAGATAACATACGCTAGTTTCTGCTTCATAACCATATTCCCCAGTGTAATCCCGCACATGATTGAGGCAAACAACATTAGTCAACCATTTTGACCGTAGTAGTATTTCCGAGCTCACTGGTATTGTTTGCACCGGATTATAACCCAGTTTCGACAAAAAGTAAAGTGGAGGGAAAGCAGAGGGAAAGTTTAGAACTTAGGAGAGAAGGAAGGGGTTTGGACAATGGCGCGGTCTACTGCGTCGTCGTGCTCATCGTTCTCACCGGCGTCATCGGATTTTAGTGGATTACCTATACAGTCACTCCGAAGTAAAATCGTTGAGAAGATTCAAGAGAATCGAGTCACGCTGATCGTGGGCGAAACTGGCTGCGGTAACATACTAACATTTTAACTTTATTTATTTATTATTCAATATTAATTTTGTCATCTCTAGATAATATCATGATTTTCTTTCTTGAATTTACGAATCATTTAAGATATGATTCTGTAGTTGCACAGAAGCTAAATGTTCAGGAATGAAGAAAGGAAAGAGTAATGCATGGATTTTTTGATGTTTCGCTTCTTCAAAAATAAAAAGAAAAGGAAAGAAAAACTCAGTTTAAAGTGACTTTCATTTGATACATACGAGTACATTCATGATCCTTTGTGTTAATTTTTGTATTGTTTAGGAGATGATATTTGCCAAAAATTTACTGTTATTTTTATTTATTTTTTAATTTCTTATTTTCCATGTTTTCATGAAATCAATATCAGTGACTCTACTTTGTTTCAAATTTGGAAAAAGTTTGTGAAATTAAAGGAAAAGCTAAAATGTATAGAATCACAATAGATTTATGAACAACTCGCAAATTAAGTATTAAACTCTAAATCAGGTTAAAGTTATATATAATTGGACCTGTGAACCACTTAATTAAAGTGGATTTTTATCTTTACATAATTCATGGTAGTGCTTATATTTCGAATTTGAGCTGAGCAACTTGGATCGGTTTATCTTTGCTATGTTGTTGGTGTTTGAAGTAGATTGACTACATGATGTCTTATTGGATATATTTTATATCATCACAATGACTCACAAGCTCTGTCAGCTTTGCTTTCTCATATATCATGCACAATAATAAGTCTTGTGCGCTGACATTATCTCTTCTTAATACAGCATGCAAAATTACTCACGTGTTCTGAATTTTAGCGTGTTTCTGAAATATTAGTATTTGGAAACTAGTCCTCCAACAGAACTTAGTTGATACATATTACAATATTTGTTGACTTCGTCTCATTAATCATATGTATTGGCATCTGGATTTTGGTGGTGGGAGCTATTCTGTGTTAGTTTATTAGCTGCAATATTTATTTCAGTCAAATGTTCCAAGGATGCATCATTTTTTGTTCTCCTATTATGTTATGGTGGCCTTCAATGGTTATGATTATAGAAACAGTATACTTTATTTTTCTTTGTACAGTGTACATGACCAGATGACCTTGAAATACTTAGCATGATTTTATTTGTTATATTTCTTTATTAATGATTAAAGGGAAGAGCTCGCAAGTTCCTCAATTCTTACTAGAAGAGAATATCGAACCAATACTCTGTACACAACCAAGGAGATTTGCTGTGGTAGCGGTTGCCAGGACGGTGGCAAAAGCTTGCAGTTGTGAAGTAGGGGGCGAGGTTGGATACCACATAGGTCATTCGAGGGTCCTATCAGCAAGGTAAATTTGGTGTCACTCGCAGTGTTGTTTTTTTTTCCATGTATTTGTTCAAGCTTCATATGTCGACTTGTCAAAAATGTGAGGTTATATCGTTTTCTATGTATCTATCTGCGCCATTGTCAATGCCACAGATATAGTGATATCTGTTGGAATGTTTATCTATGCACATCATAATATTTGTAATTCTTGTCAGTCCACAATCTAGATCTAATTTGAATTGCCTTCCATTTGACATTTTCAACAACAAGTAAAAAATTCAAGTGTCTCCAGTTCGAATTCGGACTCATTTCTCTAGTTGTAGTTATTCTATGTGCTATTAATTATATTACTGTAAATAGAAGTGAATGCTTCACATTTCATGGACTTAATGGGGTAATTCACAACCTTTGAAAAGGATTTTCATGTCAATAGTAAAGCTCATGGGGATGTTCATTATCTTTCACATGATTACTTAATTTTCTGCATCTTTTCACTTTCCAAATAATTGAATTGAGAATTGTAAGATAGTTTGATTGAAAGAAAACTCTTACTTGATCAATTTGCTTGCCAGTTATACCTTAAATTTAATTTCAATGACATAATGTAGACTAATTTTTGTATAGTGCCAAAGCACAACAACTGATTCCAAAAATAAATAATGGTGCCAGAATTACCTGTAGTGACCTTATTGCCCAACTACGGTGCACTACACGTCCATTGAAAGGTTGGACAGATGACTGTCAAATTGCCACTCCCCAAATAACAGAGTTACTTAACTCTGTTTAATATTATGATAATGAAACCAAATGAATTGCAGCAAGTGTCAGCAATAGAAATGGTTTCCTTCTTGTTTGCTCATCTGTGCTTGCAGAAGCAAATGTTAAGATTGATTCTTGTTGCGAAGCCATTGCTTTTTGGCTATTATGCCATTCCATCCCCCCTCCCTGCACCCCTTTATTCCGTGTAATTATGGGAATGGGTTTGGGGTAGGTTGTTCTTCAATTTCATGTTGTTTGCAGCTTGATTAAAACTTTGTACACTTGTAAGTTGTAACTTTGAGGACTACAATATTTATTATTTGGGATTCTATTTGTTTTCACAAGTTCATGTGCCCTTTTTGGTTGACTAAACTTGCATGGCAGTTGATGACATATTTTCATGTGATATGCTCATTTTGGCCCCCCAATTCACTGTGAAGTTTGGTAACTATACCAGTTACTTAATTCAAAGAAAGCTACTTTAGGGAATAGATGATGTTAATTTCATTATTAGGCCCTTTACTAGTACTAATTTTAGTTGAATATAACTTGCAAAGGCATGTATTGATACTAAACTATGATTATGTGAATACTCCCTCTCTCTCTCATTCTCATATAACCTATTGCTTTATTTCTTTTTTGCTTGAAACAATTGTTTCCTGAACTATTAGTTTTCTTTGTTGTTTTTATTTTCTTCTTTTGTTTTATTTTGAATTCATTTAGTTTTGTTTTACTTTTACCCAGATGCCTTTGTTTTCTATTCATTTCACTAAATTTCATTTCAGGTCAAAGATTGTCTTCAAAACTGCTGGAGTTCTGTTGGATGAAATGCGAGAGAAGGGTTTAAGTGCACTTAAGTACAAGGTCATTATTCTAGATGAAGTGCACGAAAGATCTGTTGAGTCAGATCTTGTTCTTGTTTGTGTGAAGCAGTTTTTGCTGAAACAGAATGACCTAAGGTTAATTTATCTTTCTTCATTCCTCTAGTTTTTGTATCATGCACTCAGCATACTATTTACATGTCTCTTCTTTTCACCTGATCTTCTCTAATTGGAATGTTAATGAGGGGCATCGACTCTTAACCAATTGCATGTTATCTACTAATAATACAACAACTATTGTAAGATTTAATAGACTTTTTGATGTTCCAGGTTGGTGTTAATGTCTGCTACTGCTGATACTGCAAGATACAAAGAGTATTTCAAAGATCTTGGTACGGATGAGAGAGTAGAGGTGTTGGCAATCCCCAGTTCTCCCCAGCACAAAATATATGAGCGAGGAGTTTCATATCTTGAACAGGTACCATTTTGCCATGTAACTCCACTTGTTCATGAAGTTACACCTGATAGGAGTGGTTATATTTTTTCCCGTAAACGGTACAACATTCCTATTACTGAAAAAGTTGTATTGAATACTTTGAAAATTATTACTCCATTGTTTACAATTGCTACATACAGGAACAATACATACCAGAAGTTTAGGAAAGTAATGAGTTCAAGATCATTTACCTTTTAGATTGTTCTGCAATGAGAGATTCTTTTCGCTATTGATGATTGATATACTTGTCGTCGGCTTTCAAGATGATCTCATGTAACATGAATTATAGGCGCATTTTTGTTTTGTTTCAAATAAAAATAAACATGAATAGAACAAGAATGAAAAGATTAGATAGAAGGCGAAAGGGGTAGAAGAGATGGTTTGTGGAATCCTCTCGGAGGATTCCTCTATTTTTACTGACTAAGACTTGGTTTCTCCTTGCAAGGAAATGAAGGAATTGGCAATTCCCTCAGGCTATATGACAAAGTTTATGAACAATTATAAACTCTATCTAAGTCATAAATATTACGTCTATGAAATATTTATCGGGCTTGAGTCACCTGAGAAACCTGAATTCTTTTGTGACAAGTAACCTAACATTATTAATATGCGAGTTACATGAGACTCAAAGCATAATTCAGCCAATTTAATTCCAAGTCTAGTTGAGTCTCAAAGAAAAATTTCACAAACTTTTAATCGTCCCTTGTGACATGAGTTATGTAATAGCTCTACTAGGAGTTTCTCAATGATCAGGACAATTGATAAATGCTTGACTGCTTGTGTTTACACTATCGCATTTGTTCGTTGGGCTAAGGAATAACCAAAACATTTTGGATTTGTTGGAAACCGACAATAAACTATAGTAAATTACATTAATGGATAGACGTAATCAAAACACGTCTGATTCAATATGTTTGACTGACATTAGGAATTCAGTGCAAAGGGTAAAGAAAATTTGATTATAGAGTTCAGTTTCAAATCTGAAATGTAAAGTATTCCATCCTTCCAATTTTGTAAGGCAGAAAATTTTGACTGTTTTTGGTGTGGATTTTAAGTCGTTTAGAGAACAAATTTTTATATATCTTATATATGATAGATAATAACATACAAATATATTAAGAATATAAAGATATTCTTAAAAATTAGTGATACATATTATTTTTGGAATGTCTAAAAATCCGTGCAAAAAACAATCAATTTTTTTCCTTATAAAATGGGACAAATAGAGATATATCACAAGCATTCCTTTCATGGCAACTTTGTGCCTCTACCACTTCCAATATATATCTATATATACATATATATTCCTCTCACCCCCCTCACACGGACATTTCCCCCTCCCTCTTCTTTCTTAATTATAAATGTAGCTGTTTGAAGATGATTTAGTATCAGGCTTTTTTTTCCTTCATTTTAACTGGAATTCTGTTTCCAAACTTAACTATAGAATGCTTTCACGTTAATATACATAACATTCAGCTAACAATTTTAGTTTTCTCTTATTATTGGTCCTGGAGTATATGATACAATGTTTTTTACCCTTTTCCTTTTGTCTTCACCAAAAGTGACTCTTAATACACTTCTTCAACGTGCAGTTTAATACCCTGTCAACTTAATAGAAGCTACTGAAATTTAATGTAAAACTAAATTTAAGTATTAGATCATAATGCTCAAATTATGATCTTTCTTTGCCGTTTGTTTTGAGACAATTCTGTTAGATTTATAAAATGGTCCAAAGTCTAGCATACAAAGAAATCAAGCTCTATAACTCAAAATCAATTGGCTATGAGTGAAGTAGTCGGTCAGGTTATATATTGAGTCTCTAGGTTTTACTTGCCTGATGTGGAGCTTTATATCTCAACACGCCCCTCACGTGTGGTGTAGTTTTGAGCCAAACACGTGAACAACTTTAATTGAGTGATGTGGAGCGTGTGGGCCGTTGGGCCTGCACATGAATGATGCTTGCTTTGATACCATGCTAGATTTATAAAATGAGCCCAAAGTGACATCAAGCTTTCTAACTCAAAACCAATTGGTAATGAGAAAAGTTGTCCCAGTTCGTTCTTACAGACAACATAAAGGTAGGTGAGATTTTCATCTGCTAGACATATTTTCTCAAGTTATTCAATGTGGGACAAGACATATACTAACAAATTCCTTTTCCGAGCTTAGCGAAATGAATGTTAAATGGGTCTCATACATCATTTGGTGTTATGGATACAAACTATGAATTTTGTAATATAGATTGCAAATTGGAGCCTACTATTTATGTTCCTGAGAGATAAGATGACTGCTTGCTTTCTTTTTATAGAACTTTAACATCCAAGTTTTTGTTCATCTTTGCAACTTATTATATGGTACTCTTTCCATTTTGGACATTGGACACTACATTTCCCCCCTAAATAATCAATTTACTAACTCAGTAACTTTCATGACTTGTTGTTTGTTCTGCATATATCTGAAAGTTTCATTATGAGTGAATCTGAATCTCTAAATGTCGCTTTACAAGTAAATTCTGAATCTTTTTGACAGTAAGATTAATACTTTAATTATTTATTTATTTATTTATTATAATGTGCATATTATGTTGGGTGTGGAATATCCTGAAAGAATATCGTCAGTTTTAACTGCATTTTGATGAGTTATCTTACTTAATCTTTTCAATGTCGTTATTGTAATGACTATCTTGCCAGAGATTTGATGTCTATTCTCCTTTGCACTTTCAATAACAGGTGGCTGAACTTCTTGGAATGAGTTCAGAATCATTAGCTTTGAGATATTGTTCTGGGCTACGACCTTTATTTGCTGATGCTGGTATCAAGCCTGAAGTGCACCAGCTCATACATGATTTGGTGGTGCACATTCATAAAAATGAACCAGACATGGAAAAGAGCATATTGATTTTCCTCCCGACATACCAGTCCCTGGAGCAGCAATGGTTTTCTCTGAAGCGTTTTACAAAAGCTTTTAAAATTCATATTTTACATAGTAGTATCGACACTGAACAAGCTCTTAGGGCCATGAAAATCTGGAAGTCACATCGTAAGGTAGACCTTGATAATCTTCTTTCACTTTGGCCACTTATGGGAGCGGTTTGCCTACATGTATCCCTGATGTTGATGAATTTTGTTTCCATGGATTGGTGTAAGTAAATATATCATCCCTGGCTGTTTTCTGAAACATCCGTATTGCTGCAGGTAATATTGGCTACTAATATAGCAGAGTCATCAGTAACAATACCCAAAGTAGCCTATGTCATTGATTCATGCCGTTCTTTACAAGTTTCTTGGGACCGTAATAGGAAAAAGGAAGATTCACATCTTGTTTGGTTTTCCAAATCTCAGGTATTAATTGAATCTGAAGGTTGATTTCTGATTTCTCTTGGTAAAGATATGTTACACTGGAAATTATTTGCAACAGGCTGATCAAAGTAAGGGGAGGACGGGTCGTACTTGTGATGGCCGTGTATACCGACTGGTTACAGGATCATTCTTCAGTGAACTAAAGGACTATGACTCTCCAGCTATATTGAGGTTGTCATTGAGGCAGCAAGTGCTTTTTCTTTGCTGTTCTGCATCTAAAGCCATCAATGACCCTGAAGGTAAGATGCAATTTCTACCTTTATTTCTTTTTTTTGTTGAAGGGATAAAAATACTTTTGACCTTGTTCATGGATTAATAGCATTGCCCAAAGTAAGGAATGAAACTGACAGTATGTCCTCTTAAGAAGTTGGTGAAAGGGGGTGACTTGGACGTGTTGAACTGGACACATGCTGTGTTCAACCTAGTCACTGCAGTCATGGGCAGGAAATTTAAATGAATTTTCTCAATCCTCTTTTGCTGGAAAACATCTAGGTTGGACTTGAGTCCAAGTATTTACCCTACCTATCACTTCTTCAGCTGATCATTGAATTTTCATGTTATCACGCTTTCTCTTCATTATGTAGGATGCAATTATATTCCAGTTTTGAGATTTACCAAGGCTCCTTCTGGCCGCTGATCACTGATGCACTCCACTAATTAAAAGATCTAGACTTTTGCTTCTTATCAGCAAAGGCTGCATTCTCTTAAAATACTATATTCTCTCCCATCAACAATTTTAAGTATATATCCCAAAAGTTGGGCATTGTTTTCAATCCCCTTTGATTTTTAAGTTACATTACCGAGACTGTTGAAATTATGCTCAGGCTCATGGTTGTGAACTGTTAAAAAAATTCCGAATCAAGAGAAACCGCTGAAGTTTTTTTGGGCTTGCTAGAAAGTTATTACTTGCAACCACATTTTCTTGGCAATACTGAAAGTTTTGAGAAGAAGTTGCAATACTATAGTGACTGCCTCTGTATGCAGAGATTGGCTCTCTTTTTTTTGTGCCATGCACAAAAAAATAAAAAATTCCTAATATTAAAGGTTTTGTTTTCAGTTTTGTTGAAGAAGGCTTTGGATCCTCCAGATCCGAAAGTTGTCAAAGATGCATTGAGTTTGGTTGTTCGCACCCGTGCTTTGGAAAGAGCATCTCCCAGAGGCCGCTATGAACCAACATTTTATGGACAATTGCTGGCCAGTTTTTGTCTGTCTTTTGATGCTTCTGTCCTTATACTTAAATTTGGAGATAAAGGAATGTTACGGGAAGGCATTTTGCTTGGTATTTTAATGGATACACAGCCTCTACCCATTCTTCGTCCTTTCGGGCAGGATCTTTTGGTATTTTTCATTCTATTGTTAAAGTTTATAATTTCTGGCTTTTATTTGATTGTTTAACCAATAGATTCTATTGGAAATTAATAATTTTTATCAGTTTAGCGAGTACTATAATAGCTATTACTCTGGAGATAGTAAGAAAACTGGCTTAACTGGTAAGAAAGAGGTATCATTCATGGGAAATTTATCTGCATTTCAGTTTTGGCAACGGGTTTTCAAGGTAAGTTTTAAGTTCTGTTTAATTAATTAGAAAGTATAATCTTCTTTTATCAATTAATTCTGCACGTGTTAACATTGTGGCTTAAGTGGCATGGATCACTTAGCATCTAATCTTCTTCTGAAGGATAAGCATCGTCTTGAACGGTTGAAAGAGCTATTCAACTTTGATGAGACAGAAGACACGCAGATCCTGCTCCCTAAGATTGAAGAACAGTGGTGCTTGTTTCACAATCTTGTGCAGTCATCACTGCACCATATTGCTGAAATATGTATGGTCCCTATCCATTGTGTTGGCAATTAAATGATGAGTTCCCCCTCACGCATGTTGAGTATATTTCTATGCAGATGAAGATATCTTGAATTCTTTGCATCGGTTTCGACCAAAATCTCTTGTTACATCTGACGGTTTACCATCTTACTACAATCCTTATGAATTTCAACATACGTGCCATCTCAAGTGCGAGCATAATGAAGATGGTGATGTACTTGCTATAGCTGATGATGAGCACCTTGATCCTGTTAAAATATGGAAATGCATTGATGAACAGTTTGTTGCGCCAAACCACTTTCAGTTGGATGAGGTGGCTGAAAAACTGGCCAATATAATCAAAGAGGTATACATTTTATTTGTTTTAGTTCACTTGGTTTCAGCATCAAGCTTTGTCTCACTTTTTGCTTGCATGGGAAATAGATAAGAATCCAGTATATTGAGGACATGTCTGGTGATCAGCAGAATTTGGGTAATGATGATGATCCTCATAAATCTAGGGAGGCTCCTATTTGTAGATACTTTGTCAGTGGGATGTGCAACAGAGGCAGCCAATGTATATTTTCTCATTCACTACAAGCAAAAAAACCAATCTGCAATTTTTTCTTCTCTTTACGGGTATATTACTTCAATCATTTATATACTACTATTTCCTCGGTGTCTACTACAGCGGTAAAATATTCAATGCTCTCCTGTCCAGTGTAATTTCTCTTCTTTCTAATGCAGTCATTGTATATGCAGGGATGTCGGAATGGAGATTCATGTTTCTTTTCACATGATAGGGGGTTAATGCCTCCGTCATATAGTGGGACGAGTTTATGCCAACCAGAAGAGGAGGATACAGACGCTTCATTACTTTTGCGATTGTTTCCTGCATCTTCTGATGGATACATTCTATTATTGGATGACACTGATTTTCAGTTCTCTTCAAAGCTTGCTCGTCACTATGATCCATCCTCCATTATTTGCACAACATCGTTAGCACGTGGCTCAGTAAATGACCCATCGCTGGTGGGTATCAGAATTATGTACGAACTTTCTTTTCCGTACCAGACTATCATAAATAAAGCAGGAGAGAACTCTATTCCGTGGAATCAAGTTAAATGTGTATTATGGTTTCCGATGTTTGATAGTTGTGATGAAAACCGGGAAGTAGAGAAGAGTATTGTGGAGACTTTCTTCGAGTATCTAGCTGTTCGGGTATTGGCAGATGCCCTATACGAAATGCAAGTTATCCTAACCATGAACAACATTCGATTCTCTCAATTACAGGTAATACAAGTTCATTTCTATTGTCTGGCTAATATTCATGAATCCTCGTTCAGTGTTTATACTTGTGGGTTCTCCACTAAAATGACTATTTTTCAGTGTATAGAGCAACGTCCTTTCTTTCCCAACGTCCATCCCACCCCCAACCCCGCCAACGGATCATTTTCTTATAATGATATGAGACATGCTGTATTGCTGCTGATGTATGTTGTCAATGTTTTTCCAGGTGGAAAAGTTGGGCAAAGAAAGCTTCTTCTTCCTTAAAGAGTCATTTCCGTACGATCAGTCAAGCTTTGGGGTACTGTCTGATGCTGTCACCGTTAAAAAGCCGATGGTGGTATCAAAGCCCGTGTCCTATGTTTTTTACCTGCATGCTCCTAGCAAAATTCAGTTTGGTGATTACACATCAGTTCTTCGCCAACGTCTACATAGCATCCGGTAGAACTTGAAGATGTGTTTTCTGTGGAGAAATGTGCATAGGTTGTTGATTGAATACTAGGCGAACATAAAATACATAGATCTCTAAATATTTGCAAAGCATTAGCCTATAACTTTGTGTGTATATAAAACCAATGACTTTGGTTTCATGTTACAACTTTTGGCGGCTTTGCCTACCCTGGAGTTTCTCAAAGTGGGTGAGGTGCAATTTGAAATTTTTAATGCTATGTTTGAAACTGTGAAAAAAAAATGTAAAGACGAACAAAGGAGGATAGGAACATAAAGTAAAAAGTAAACGAGTCTTAAATTTTGGATCTCAAAATATATACGTTGCCATTGCATTGATATACTATAAACAAGGAAGAAAATAAAATTGAGGTTATGTTTGTTTGTAAGAATTATAATATAAAGAATATTAAATTATTTTATAATTCTTAAATTAATAGTTCTAACAAGATTAATAATTATATTTTAATTATAATCTTTGGCCCATTGTAAACAAACATAGTCTGAGTGCCTTGTATATTGGCAGTAAGCATGCTTGGGCGGATCAAATGTTCAAATTGTCCTCCTGACCTCTGCATCAAATGTTCTTATTTCTTTAAAATTTAATCTTAATAGGATACATTTGTTAAAAAAAAACAGAATGGTTTTAGAAACAGTGTCTAGTCTATCTTCCTAAAATTTTGATTAGTAAATCAAAAATGATTATCTTTATAAAGAAAATTTAATATCTTCCTAAAACAGTGTCTCTCGATTTCTATTTTATGTTTACTAACCTCTCTTGCATCAAATCACGTTTCTTCTCGCTCATATTTTATTTAATTTTGATCATCATTTGTCTTTGATATTTTTTTTTAAAAAAATATGTTAAAAAAGTTGACGGGCCACGTAAAAGTTAAAAATATATTATCATAAAAAAATTTATAATAAATTTATTATTACATAAAATCACTCACATTCATTTTATATATATATTAATATGATCCAAGTAAATAACAAGTCATGAATTTTATTTGAAGCAATTTATGGAATAATAACATTACTTTAAGCACACATAACATATCATGTGTAGCAGGTTGATAATAGAAGTAAATTATCCACCCGTCCTGTAAACCCTTCTCCAACTAAACTCCAACGGTTCGAACTCGCTTCTCTATGCTCCCAACACTGATACAGAAAATCAAAATAAAATCTTTATACTTCTTCTTCCTCCTCCTGCTGCGACAATCAATCAAAATCCTTAAACCCTAAAAGAAAATGTCACCCAGAACCACATTAGATTCAAGACACCCTATAGAATCCTGCACATTCCAGCTCCACACCTGGAGGCCCTTTCAGCTCCCAACAACTCTCAAAACCCTAGATTCCGACAATAACAACAATTCCCCTAAACCTTATTACTCCTCCACCTCTACTAAGAGACCTTGCCTCTCCGATCGCGCGACGTCGTTTCCGATCGACGCCCTGGACATGTCCAAGCTCACTCTTTTCGATAATAACGAAGATAACAGGCCGATGTCGGCGCACAAGCGCGAGAGTCTCAGCTGGATTGCGCGTAAGAGGCGACGCCGCGGCTCCCGATCGGTGTCCGGTCGGAGTAGTGATCGAAGCGGGACGAGGCGGAGGTGTTGCTCTGTTGGGGCCTCGGCGGCGTACGCGACTTGTTCGGATTTTCTGGTGGCTGCTGGGACGGATTCGAGCGGGGAGTTGTTTGTGAATGGTGGGGATGCGAATTGGGCGTCGGATGTGAGTGAGGCGGCGAGGAATGTTGCGAGGAAGGAGAGGGAGGGTGGTGGGAGTGGGGAGAAAGAGATTTTGAGTGGTGGGTATGGGCAAATTGGAAATTTTGATGGTCAAGGGAATGAATCTGGGTATGGAAGTGAACCCGGGTATAGAGGAGATGCCGAATTCGGATATGGTGATGAGTTTGATGAGGAAGAAGATGATCCAAGGCTACTGTTTTGGGGCCAAAATTTTGGAGGTATTTTCTGATACTGTTATGATTACAATTACTTAGGAATTGGGTACTAGATTCTATATACAACATGTAGTGTAAAGGTGGTTTCTTTGCCTAGGTGCATATTCAAAAAGAATATAAGAAAGTGTAAATGGGGGTCTAACTCATTTTAGGTTATTAGTAATGAGACTCTATGGCTTAATTTGAAGCCACCACAGAGCATCCTATGGTAGTCAAGTAAACTAGAGAAAGTGTTGGAAGTACAATTTACTTGTAAATGCAATGTGGTGTTTCCTTGTGCTTTTGATATTTATATTAACCTGAAAGTCCAGTGACATAGTTAGGTCTTTTGGTGAGGTTATATAGTGAACTTGTTGAATGATATTGAAAGGTTAGCTGAATAAGCACAAGATTCGGAGTCTTAGAATGATAGAAAGCCTGATTCTTCTGCATGTAAAAAACAAAGGATACATGGACAGATATTATGTAAATATGTCGACGGAAGAAAGATGAAAAAAGATAAATCAACACCATGGAAGTTGTTCTGAATCCATATATATATATATATATATATATATATATATATAGTCCGGATCTTAAGCTCACCCCTTATCTAACTCACCCGAACTCACCTTCCTTTAGCGACGGATCTGGCGACGGTTCGGTCATACAACCGTCGTCTATACTTTAAGTGACGCTATATTTTCTATATTTTGTCCGTCGCTAAAAGTATAGACGACGGTTGTATGACCGAACCGTCGCCGGGTCCATCGCTAAACGGGGGTGAGTTCGGGTGAGTTGGATAAGGGGTGAGCTTAAGATCCGGATCGTATATATATATATATAAAGTTGAGAGGTCTGAATAATAACGTCCGGTATCTGTGCTTTGTCAAGTAGCGAAAGGTGTAATTTTTGTTTTGATTATTTGTTACTAAGGTCAGAGACACCTTCGTTTCTTATGGAGACCTAAACGAACATGAAAGGTGAGCCTGTGTTCTCAATTTGAGGATTCTCCAGAATTAGAACTTGATCAAGTACGACATATTGAATTAATCATCTCTATTCTAAATCTTGAAAAAAGACAAGTACAGTTCACTGCATTCAACAATTACCTGTTAGGATTATAGTTGGAGTGAAGTTCATCCAATTGTAGTTAAAACTTAAACGACTATTGTCCAGGATTGTCCTCTGCCCGGCCCAGAATTGGTTTTCCTAAATTATGATTTTAATCATAAAAATCGATAATATACTATTTCATTTCAAGTATTATTTTTCTATCTTTTTATTGCCATCTATTCTGCTGAATAAATACAAAATTAACATTTTCAGGTCCATCAGTATTTTGTAATTGGACTTTTCTGCCGTTTTTGATATTGAATAGGAGTGATGTTACCCAATAGCGTGGAGAAAGAGAAATTCTAAAATCCGGGAGTTGTTTTCTTAAATTAGTTAAAAATAAATTCCATGACAGAAAACAAAAGTTGAAGAACGAAAAATGTAATTTCCAAAGTGAGTAAGAAGTGCAACTTATATTGTGAGGAAACTTAAGAGTTACAAGCTTACAAAAAGTGCGAATGAGAATAATCTTGCACCAGTAGGTGTTGATGAATTTTCTAGTTAGATTGGACTGTGTTCTGGGGAGTGAAAAGGATCCATTCATAGTTGATTTAGGAAAGATCTAGAGGCTAAAATTAATTAAAGTTTGGAAGGCTCAAAACTACTAAGGAAAAGGAGAACAATAGTTAAAAGATTGCATGGAAAAACATAAGTTGATTAGGAATGAACAGACTGGAAACTTTTAGAAGGCGGCAGAAGAATTGTACAAGGTTCGAAGTCTACCAAATACAAGCAATCTCAAAAGACAATATTACCCGCACAAATACATAATTTCCTCCTTACATCCCTCAAATAAAATTACTTTTAAACATTAAATAACTTCTAATAATTCACCTTAAAATTTTAGCCAATAAGAATAAATCACTTTTATAGAGAAATGACAAAACAAAACAAAAGCTAATCAATAAAGTAGAGATTTAAAGTCTCCAAAGGTTTTTGTTCTTTATACTTCCACGCGCTGACATCTAAACTCTGAAGTTCAGTGAACTTTTACTATTCCTGATTCCTGTAAGAAGAAGAAACCCAATTCTCCTCTCCTTCAATTCCTTGTCTGACCAAAGTATTTACCTTAAATTCGGCGGAAGCCCAGCTGCAAATGGTTCAGTCCAGCAATTAGCTGACCAGTTGAGCTCCTATTTCCCTAAGATAGTCAATACTCATCTCGTTAAAATCTTTTGATGGCCAAATGTTTACTTTAAATTGGGTGGCCCAGAGCTGCAGATGGTTCAGTCGGGCAAAATCAAGCTGATCAAAGTATTTATAAATTGTGTGCAAATGGTTCAGTCGGGCAATCAGTTGACTACTGGCCTGGCAATTTCCCCGAACCCGACCGGGCCCGTCCGACCGATCCTGTCCCTAATGGGACCGAATTTTTTGGGTATGGCATATACCCCCTCCCCCTCCTCCGACCCCGATCCCGATCCGATTATATGTATATATATATAATAATTTAAAATCAACATTTTGTATATATATAATTATGTACTCATTTAAGTTATTTTATTATAAATTCATAACATTAGTAACATAATATGTTGCTAGTAATAAAAATGTTATATATTGTTTGATTTTGAATCAAAAATAATTGTACGAAGTAATATAAAAAAAATTAAAGAAATTTAATTTGGAAAAAATGAGAGTAATCGGGTAAACGGGGCTGGGACTGGTATGGGGATCGCTTTTGGGGTCTGGTTAGGGGGGAAAGCTCCTTATTGGCAGGGCGGGTATGGCAAGGGGTCCCCTGGACCCGCCCCGTTGCCAAGCCTACTGACCAATCGAGCTCCTATTTTCCTGCTAGTCCATCACTACCTAGGTGTTTGGCGTATGTGCCTAGCTGGCGCCCATAACTATGGTTCCTCCACAAACTTGATGACTGTGTTAAATTTATACTGATGGATACCAAGTGCTAGTGATGATAGTTTTTTATGAAGAAAAAAATTAAAGATCGGCAGTGATAGTTAATGAAGGAACTTTAGCCTTACGCATACATATTTTTCCAACCTCCATAATTGTGGATAATTTTAAAAATAAATAAATTATGCATACATATTTAGCCAAGGTTGGGATGGTAGTTTTTTGCCACTGGCTGATTTTCTTACACGGTTTTCTCATGGTGAAAAGTTAACTATTGGTCTCGGTTATATCTTCAGCTCTTTTAGCTCTTTCCTTTGTCATCCCAATATATCCATTAATTTGACTCGACTTTCAAGATGGCAAGTAAAGTCTTATTTCCAGCAGAACTAGTTGTGCTCTGTGATATGTTTCTGCATTGGTGTTAATTGTACTTCGATGATTGTTATGTATACACTAGAAATTTTTTTAGTATATATTAGCATGTTAGTTTATCTGTTTCAGCTGGGCACTTACTGATGTTTATTTTCGTTTCGCTGCACCAGACACAGATTCTAATATGGAGATGGTCGGTGAGAACACACTGCAAAAGGCGGCCCATCACCGATGCCGACGTAAGAAACAAGACTTGAGAATGGTTGATCCATACCGGTAGCTGTTGTGCGTTATTTTTTTATTCATTTGTGTGGTGCTTCTCGGAGTAGCCCCTACATTTTGCCTCTCACTAATTTATTATATAGCAGCAAGCATTCTGCAGTTTCTCTTGGATGGTCAATGTACATTAATTTATTATATATTGACTTTTAAAATGTAAAATTTTCCATTATAATGAAATGATTCTGAAACAATATATGGACAATGATGCTGAAATGTTCTAGTATTTTTGAAGATAATCAATTACACCTTGGTGCTGGCTGGGAGGGATCTTAGGTTTAATCTAATGTTAAGATTTTTAAATTTTCGCTCACTGAGAAATTGCCCTCATAGTACGATTATTTAGATTAGATAGGAGTGAATTAACTCCACTTGGAGTACAGACAACATAAATTTATTTAAAGATTAGAATAGTCGGTCTAAATTGGGATCAAGTAAGATTGAACCACTTACATTTATAAGTAAAATCAACCTGAATCAGTCATACAAATAGTTTGGGGAGTGGGAGGAGGCAGGAGGTGTGGCATCATAGTCTAGTCTAGTCGATGCCTGTTAATTGTTGCTCCAATTGATTGTTGAACTCTTAAGCCATTGGAGTAGCAGGACTCTTCTTATTCATGCTGCACATCATCTCTATCTTTACGATAAATATTCAATTTGACACAAAAATACAGATGCATTTTAATTTATTTTGAAAATAATAGATGCTATATTTTTACTTTTACACTAAACTTATATAAAGAGGAGGCCGAGGAGAAGCCCGAGGAGGCGGCAGCCCAGCGGCTTAAAGAGGAGGCCGCCGATTTGAACAATACCTTTGACATGCGGGTCGATTGCCATTGGTTTGACAAGGAGCTCGATGAAATGACTGAGAGAGACTGGCACAATTTCATGTAGGATTTTAATATTTCTTACAAGGGTTCACAAATCCCTCGCCCAATGAGGAGCTGGGCTGAGAGTAATTTGAGTAGTGAGCTGTTGAAGGCGGTAGAGAATGCCAGCTACAAGACCCCTTCACCCATTCAGATGGCTGCCATTCCCCTCGGCCTGCATCAGCGCGATGTCATCGGTGTTGCTCATAGGGGTACTGGTAAGACCGCTGCTTTTGTCCTTCCCATGTTGACTTGCATATCTAGATTTCCCCCGGTTAGCAAAGAGAATGACGGGGAGGATCCTTGTGCTGTTGTGCTGGCTCCTACTCAAGAACTTGCCCTGCAGATTAAGGAGGAGACCGTTAAGTCTGCTCGCAATTTGGGTATTAAAGTTGTTTCTATCGTTGGTGGGCAGTCCATTGAGAAGCAAGGGTCCTAGTTTTGGGAAGGCTGTGAGGTCGTGATTGCTACTCCAGGAAGCCTAATTGATTGCCTGGAGAGGCGTTATGTTGTTTTAAACTAGTGTAATTATGTTGTTCTTGATGAGGCTGATCTCATGGTTGATATGGGCTTTGAAACCCAAGTTACTGGCATCTTGGATGCCATGCCCTCCAGCAATTTCAAACTGGAGAATGAAGATGAAGAGCTTGATGAGGAAAAGGTTTATGTTCAGCACTACCATGCCACCTGCTGTGGAGTGCCTTGACGGGAAGTACTTGAGAAATCCTGTTGTCAACATTGGCACGGCTGGAATATCTACTGGACTCATTACCCAGTATGTGATTATGATGAAGGAATCACAGAAAATGTATAACTTGCAGAAATTGCTGGACAAACTTGGTGATAAGATGATCATTGTGTTTACAAACACCAAGAAGTCTGCCCATAATCTTGCCAATGTTTTGGGCGAGGCCGGCTATAACGTTACACCATTGCAAGGTGGCATGTCCCAGGGGCAGAGAGAAATTAGCCTTGAAGGTTTTAGGACCAAGAAATTTATTGTATGTCTTAGTCGGTGAAAGCAATAACTGAATGCATTTCCAAAAGCTTGAATGGGGGTAGAGGACGATGTCTAACACTGTATAAGCCAGCCAGCCAGCCAGCACAATTGGACTTGAAGGTGTATATATATATATATATATATATATATATATATATATATGGGAGAATGAAATAGTTTTATCCCCATGTATTTGCAGTTCGATGCATTCTACGCAACGAAAAAACGGAAAAACATTTCTTGTGGTACAACTACAATAACCATAAGTTTTTGTGTAGCTTAGTTGGTACAGAACTGAGTACAATAACGGTAACCTTTTTTGTGGTACGAGAAATAATTGTTTTATTTATAAGTTGCTTCTTTTTTTATTAATTTGACCACAATTATATAATAAAACTATTTATAAGAGGAAAATTTATTACTTTTTAGGTATTAATTTATATGCAGCATTTAGAGAAATATTATTTGAACTTTTGATATTTTATGAGTAATAAATGGGTTGGAACAATTAAATATTTGCACTTGATTTAAAGGGGGAAAGCAGCAGCCCTGTCTATCAAGGAGAGAGAGATGGCAGGGGACGCGGTGAGAGCGTATAGAGCGGTACTGAAAGCGACTCGGAAATCGTTTCAAGGAGACGCGCTGATGCTCAAGGAATCCACAGCTGAGGTAAGGCGCAAATTCGAAGAGAACCGTAAGGTTACCTCGGCAACGGAGATTCAGAGACTTTTGGACGAAGCTCAGGAGGCTTCTCACTTCATTTCCAACATGATCGTGCAGGCCAAACTCAACTCTCGTGGTGGTTACGGTAATTAACTTCCATTCCATTCCATTCCATTCGATTCAATTCAATTCTTGTAGTAGTAGTAACCAATATTGCTGGAAATTTTTATTAGTAATGCACGCCATGTGTTTGTTATTTTGTTTGCAAGAAGGATTTTCTATAATTGCCAGTAACATGAATTTTCCCTAAAAGGGGGAAAGAGAGAGAGGAGGATGTGTCATAGAAATATCGATAAACAGAAAGTGGAATGTTAGGAAATATGTGGAGTATGTTTAAAATTAATTAATTTATACTAATTTTGAATTTAAAGATATTTTATATTGAATTCAAAATGTCAATATAAAAATAAATAAATAAAAAAAAGAAGAGTATACTTTTTATATAAATTTTAAAAATAAAAAATTAAAAAAATGAGGAGAGAGAAAATCAAATTTTAATATGTTCAAAAAATTAGAGGAACACATTTGCATGATTAACGCATCTATGATTAACAGTTATGCGAAAAAAAAGTTTATGGAACGTTGAAGAAGCACCTATGATGAACAATTATGTTAAAAAAAGGTTTAGAGAATAGTTTAGTAAAAACATGACAAATAGAAGGGTTAGATTTGCAATTTAGTCTGGAGTTTTCTGTTTTCTATAAATGAGTGAATCCAACATATTTGAGGCTCAAACTGAAATGAAAATTCTAGAGTTGGGATGTTTCAAGAATTATCATTGGTAAACAATAAAGGATTTCTTTTCCAACATTTTTAAAGGTTGTGGAACTAAAGTAGAAAAAATAAACTTATAAAGCTTTATTAATAATCTCTCTGATGAAGAAATCAAGACAATCTGATCAAAATACTTCAAACTAACGGAAGAAGTTTTATTTTGTTTGATAGTTTGTGTGATTCATATATGAAAATAATTATATAAATATCAGTTGGTAAGCACCCTGAAGATGAGATGATATACTGTGATGAGCATGCTATTTGCTAACACAGATATTTTCAATGACATACATACACGTGCTGGAGTTCAGCACATTAAATAGTTCCGTAGTGTACTTATGCCCTGTACTGGGCCTGAAACAACAGGTTTTACCATGGACGTGGAAACAACCGTTGAACCGGTCCAATTTGTCAGATAATGTTTTTGTTTGAATTTTGATGCAAAAGAATTGGAAGTTATTACCAAATATTTGGCTGAAATATGATATAAAAGATTGTGTATTTGACTGAGACATTGTAAGTCTTGTATTATGAGTGATTAAAGTTGTACGACATCCTATTCGATTAGTTATGTATTCTTCCTAACATTGAAATAGTAGCTGGAATATATTCTCCCTATACAAATGAGGAAACAGTGATGATGTCCCAGTAGTAGGTCGTACTATGTTGATGCTTAGTATTTAATAGTCTGATAACCATCCTTTGACTTACTTTACCTTGCAGGCCTCTGAGAACCAACACAGTTGATTTCAGATATAATTAATTGTAGTATGTAGTTATGTAATTTCTGCACCTATATTCTATGATCCATATGAGATTGAAAAGTGGATTATTTTTCAGATCTACAATGATAAACAACCGCCTTTTCAACTGCAAATAATTTCTATATTGTTGTTATTATTCTTAGACTAAACATGTGATGCCCCTTAATCCGTGTGCTCGCCACAGCAGATCTAGAACTCACGTGTACACATCATCCATAAAATTTACCAATAAATCTATTGATTTAACTAGTTTATTACAGACATTACATCAAATTCTTTACCTTCATCTGTGGATCGCAACATGGCCTCTACTTCTCTCTTTAATACCATACCAAACTGTGACTCACATCCATTTCTACGGATAACATCTCACTATGATACTTATCAGCCCCAAAATCCGTGTTTTGCTATAGTGGACTGGTGTTCACTATCCAACACTAAATTCTTTTGAGTATAGATTTTATAGACTTACAATACTGACAATCAAATCATTCCCAAAAAAATAGGGGCCTTCCGTTAAAACGACGCTCAATAAGATAACTCCTTTCCTCGTCAGAATTTTCTAGACATTGTTAATAATGTTAATTGTCTTATAATATACTACAATCATTGTTCATAGAACTTACCATACGTTATGAGTTGATGAACTTGCCAAAATAATGAGTTTAGAAACTCGTCATAGTAATATGAGTTCAAGAACAAATCAGGAACTTACCGTATGACTATGGATTCAAAAACTTACCATACTACTATGAGTCATGAACTTACTATAAATATGAATTTAAGAACACGCATACAACCTTAACATCCAATAAAAACTATCTCCAAGTTTGGCTTTTTTCGTATTTTGTGAATAGTAATTTCCGTAGTTATACGTAGTATAAATACTTAGGTCTAATACGTCCTACCGTATAAATGAATAGCGCTTTCCTAGCTATGTTTTTTGTATAAATATTTAATTCCTATACATAACACACATTAAATCACATAACACATGGTTTAAGTTATAAAGTTAACCTCTAATCATACAATATCGTATTTATAAGCCTTGTAAATATTTGAGATATTACAAGACATATGCAACAACATGGCAAATCTTGTTTAGAACTGGATAGGATGTGATGTGAATAATCTGTCGTTTTATTGTGTTGAATGCCCTTCAACTCGGTTCATGCCAACTTTGTAACTACAATTGCCTTTCCAGAACTGTCTTGTGGGTCTTGTGGCATCTAAATCTTGTATAGATATGGCTAATTCTCTATATTACCGCTAGGGGCTGACACTTGCATACTTTTCTTTATTTACTTCTTTTGTGGTAATCGTTAGGATTACGGATTATTATTTATAATGGTATTTGTTCTCCTTAATTCTAATAAGTAGCTATCTATAATGCGACTGATTTCGCATGTCAATGTGTTTGTTGCAGAGATGAGACCGGACAAAGAACATGCAGGTGCAACTCTTGAAATTCCTTCTGAAGAGATTATTAACAAGTCTGTATGAAGATAGAACTATGGGCAATAATGCTATAGGCGGTGCTCAACCAAGAGATTCTCTGATTGAAAACTGCTCACCGAGCTTGATGGCGTTAGTTAAGAATTTGAGGAACTTTTTTTTTTTTTAAATGAAGTTATTGGATTTAGTACTTGATGACTTGTTGAATCTATATTGCTTTTTAATTTTCCTGTTGGAGCTGTTGGGAAATTGACATAGTTATGTCATTTTGTTTTATTTCAGAGGAGGTAAGGCCTGTTCCAAAATTAGAGTCCCGAAGTAACATGTTGTCTTGTGCTTTGTTAATTTAATTTTACTTATGATTTTCTCCGCGTGTACATAGTTTTATTTTTATAATTTTGGTACCACCAAGAAAATTAGATTGATTGAATTACTTGCTTAGGTCAAACATGATTAAATCTATTTGCTTGGTTGTGAGACGACGGGGTTTCTGACTTACACCAGCAAAAAAATTGAGAGGCCAAAACTTGGTACTAAATCTATAGGCCGGTCTCTTGAATGCATATAAACTTAAAAAGGAAATATCTTAAGGTAGGAGGAGTGGAGGAGTACGTATGTAATTCACCAAGCTATAACAATATAAAACACAAAATCTACCATCTTAAACACAAGAAAAAACTAGTCATATAAAAACAAGTAGTACTAAAAATCAAGAATTCAACTGGTAACTAGACAACATTAGGATTAGGATAGATACTAGTACTACTTTGTATGTCTATAATTAATTTCCTGCATATCTAATTAACCACTCCTTTGCATTCAAGTCCATATCGAATTGTAGGCCACATATCGAATGCCGGAGACTTATTTTAATGAATCTCCCTGTTGTCTCTCTTCCTCATCCTCAAATCCGTCCTTCTCTTACGCTCGGTACTGCTCCCCATTGGAGATAATGATAACGATAAATCATCATCATCATCATCATCCTCTTCCTCTTCCTCTTCAAAATCAGCTGCTGCTGCTTTTTCCGGCCAATTTGTGGATACGGCTGCCGTGAACCTGAGCCGATCAGGGATTACAACGGGGGGGAATATCCCCCCATCTTCCAATTCAATGAATGGCTTCTCCAACATATACAACTTCTGAAGAAGGACAGGTATGATCCAATTTTGAGCGATGGCGATTTTAAGGTCTTTCAGAGTATCCACCTCTAGATTCAGGATTATATCCCCTACTGTTTTTACGTAAATCATAATTTCTCTAAAAATCTTATATATTAAGAGACGGAGGGAGGAGGAGGGAGTCCTAGGAGGGTAGGGGAGGAGGGGTTCGCTTGTTACTGACAGTTGACACCAAGAAAGATTTCCAAACTTAGGCCCCAAGTAATTTATCAATAATTTAATTTAATTTCTACACACGTATAGTGGAAGTGGAGTATCAACTTCTATTTAGTCGGCTCGGTTCCATCCTTTTTATTAATCCCTCCATCCCTTCAAAACAATTTCATATAACTTTTAAAATTAATTTCTAAAATTTTAAAGTTGGTTTTAATTAATCTCGTAAACAACTAATAAAATATTAGTACAAGGTTCGTTCAAAATTATTATTTTGAAAAATCACATGATAATGATTTCTCAAACTAATTATGATTAAACGACTGAAGACTGTTTATTATTTAAATTTTTTCCAACTATTATTAATAAATATTAATTAATTGGTATAATCTTTTAGAGATTTTTGTTTAAAAAAAAACCCCAAACATTTCAAGTATTTTAACTTGCACACGAACACCTGATTTATTTTTTTATTAAAAATATTTTCTTCAAATAAAGGTAGTAACTTATTTAGCTTATGCTAAATTTTAGCTTTATACTATTAAATTCAAGTTATTAGTGAAAATTTATAAAATTATCCGTCACCATTATTACATATTTTCATGGTGATGACTGATGAGCTTTAATATTTCTATTCCTATCCTTAGTCACTTATTAACTTATATGGCCTTTTAGCTCATCCCCTTACAAGTAAGTTTTTTTAATTTTTTAAAGGTGATTGTCGACTTACAAAAGTACTTTTAGTTGTGATTTTTTTAAATGAAAAAGCATTTTTAGTTGCAGAGATAGTTGAGGAGGTACACATTGCTGGCCTTGAAATTGACTTTTAAAAAATGGGAAAAAATTTCAAAAGACAAAAAAGCAGCTATGTAAATGTAATAAACTCGTAGATGAATGAATATGATATATATTGTGAATATTTATGTCAATTTTTTTTGTTATCAATTACTTAAATGAATTTGGAGGAATGCGAAATAATTGAGACCATCTTATATTTTTTATCAATGTTTCGCAAATATAATTTGGCATAACCAATGAATTTTCAAGAATTGCAATTGAGTGTCGATGTATATAGCTGGCTATAGGAAGGTGTAAAAAAAAGACGGTTTTATTTTATAGTTTACAGTTTCACATTAATTGCAATTCAAATACATATAAATCATTTTTCATTACAATTTGATCAAAGAAATTGATATTTTCACAAAACTTTTTGATATTTTTACATGAAAACTGTCGCTATAGATGTATAACGACGGTGAAAACCATCGCTATACATCTATAACGATGGTTTTCAAAATATTATTTTTTGTAGTGAATTTATCAATTTCCTTTGATCAACTATATACTATTCATCACTCCTATTCTGATCAGATAACACAAAAAAAATGAAGAGAAAACGTTGCAACAATCAAAACCATTTCATATTTCTATGATTATCAAAGGAAAATCCTAGTAGATCTTCCCCTTCCAAAATCATGAGAAACTCACCTACTTCTTCACATGATTATCATTATTAATCTCACGTAATTCATTTCTGTTCACCATCCCTGACTTCCCATTTTTTATTGCACTCACCGCCTTCTTGCTTCTGATCTAACAAACTCGTAGACAAAAAGTTTCCAGCACATTCAATAAATAGCTTTTCAATCTCCTTTAAAAGGAGGCAACCATGCATGCATGATTCCATATATATATATATATATATATATATATATATATATATATATATATATATGCATCAATAATTAATTCTTTTGGATTTCTCAAATTTCTCCCCTAGCTAGCTTCCTCCATAATCACCAACCTATAATAAAAAAAAATGGCACATATGCACATTTTTGTGTCATTGATACTCCTAGCATGGCTGAAAAATTGGGCCTGTGGCGACAATTATGTTCAAGATGTGTGTAGTGTGACTCAATATCGCGATCTCTGCGTCCGCTCCCTCTCACCATTTTCAAACACAGCCAAGCGGAACCCTACAACATGGGCGCGCGCCGGAGTTTCAGTGACAATTGGCGAAGCCAAAAGTGTGGCTAATTACTTGAGGAAATTAAGGAAACGAGATTCCATGGGAGGAGGAAGAAGTAAAGTTGCTGTTTTGGACTGCGCAGAACTAATTCAAGACGCACTCGACAATCTTTATAAATCACTTGGTGTACTAAGAAGACTTAATGCTCGAACCTTTGACTCACAAATGGGTGATGTTACTACATGGATGAGCGCCGCTCTTACGAATGAGGACACTTGTTTGGATGGATTTAGTGATGCCCAAGGAAGACAAATTCAGGTGTTACAAAATCGGGTCACAAATGTGAGTCATGTCACTAGTAATGCTCTAGCTCTTGTTCATAAACTCGCCACAACGGGTTTTGAATTTTAAGGCCTATATCCATTAATTACGTACTACTTTATCCATCCATCCATAATAAAACCATCATCATATCCTACTTTATTTTTGTAATTTTTATTTTTTGAATCTTTTTTTTTGGCTTTTCGCCCTTCAACTTTTATGGTAATTTCTTTTCTTTTTTTTGGCTTTTCCTAAAGTTTCCAACTTTAATCCTCAAAATTTTAACTTATTAAAACTAATATTATAATATAAATTACACATGCAGCGCGTGTGACCAGGGACAGATGCACTAAGGGGACCACCCTCCAATTTTTATAAGATTTTATTATATATATATATAAATTAAATTGAAAAAAATAAATTTAATTACTTTTAAGTATTATCTATTCTGTAAAAAGGTGCCATGTTTATAAAATATTTTTATTTTCAAAAGAAAAAAGTCTCATTGTTTTTTTAGTAATAGTATTAAATGAGAAATGGTACTCATGTTTAACATCATAATTTCATTAATTATCATTTCATAACTACAAAATTAAACATTCAATACTTTAGGTGTAAATGTGGAAGAAAAATATATACTTAAAATTATAATTTTTGAAATGGGACTATTGTTGTGCACCATATTTTTATCCTTAAAAATATATATTTATATTTGTGTCAAGTTTTAACTAAAGTTTGTCTCCAATCTCCAAATTTTTTTTTAAAAAAATTATTTCTCAATTTAACATATCCATATATTTGCCAAACATTCAAAACTATTCAATATATTAAGAAAAATATACTCCAAGTCGATTTTATTTATATACCAAAGTAAATATATATATATATATATTAAATATTTTTAAAGCTATTTTTTAATAATTTAAATCTTGCCCACATTTAATTAAATTCATGCGTCTCACGCTAGCCTACAATCCATAGTGTCAAAATTACTTAAAAAGAAGGAAAAAAAAGTCCCCAATATATTACATATAAATGAATTATAATAATAGAAAAATGATGGTCATGTTGTTATATATAGTTCAAATGAATAGATGGTATTGGTGGATGTAGATCTACAACTAGTTATTAAAAAACAATTCAAAGTAATTAGGCTTCAAGTCTTCAATCGTTCAAAAAATACAAACTTTAATATACGAATAAAAGAATCATCAAGAAGAGTAGATATCTCATTCATTCATTCATTCATTCTCAGGCAAGATAGTAGTATTACTCTATATATACTGTGGATGTGAGACCTAATAAGGAACAATTATATTTTCTATTATATTTTTAAAAATTATTACAATAATAATGCACTTATAAAATATTTACACAATTAATATATTTAAAGTTTTATTTATAAAATTAGTGCATTCTTATTTCTTTAATTTAGTTGAGTGTTTTAATAAGTTATAATTTAGCACTTTCTCTCTCCTCTCCCTTCTATCCCCCTCCGCCGAATTCCTTTCCATAACCATCCATAACTGGCAGCAAAAAATTTCAAAACTTTATTTTCCAAAACATTAAATGCTTTAGTATTTCTCTATCTTCTCAATAAACAGATATCAAAAAATCTATTATAGATTTTTATATTTCATAGTGCAGTTAGTAGCCAAACTTTTATACAAATGTAACCAATTCAGTTTTATTGGGTTACCAATTAATTAAAAAAAATCTATTATAATATTTTTTTTCATGATGCAGTTGGTAGCCAAACCTTAATACAAAGGTAACCAATTCAGTTTTATTGGGTTACCAATTAATTATAAAAAATCTATTATAGAATTTTTTTTTCCCATGATGCAGTTGGTAGTCAACCCTTAATACAAATGTAACCAACAAAAACTAAAATGGTTACCTTTGTATGAAAGTTTTGGCTATCAACTACACTGAAATTTCTCTTGGTTACCCACAAAAACTAAAATGGTTACATTTGTATAAATGTTTGGCTACCAACTGTACTAAAATTTATCTTCTTCTCTTTTTAATTTCTGGACTAAATCAACCTTCGTCATAATTGCAGTTATGTAAATGCTAATAATGAAAATAAAACATAAAGGAAAACATAAGAAAAAGCAAAAGGAATTAACAGATCGAGAATTAAAATAAAGAGAGAAAAGTGAAGAAGAAGAAGAAAAAAAAATTTATCTTCTTCTCTTTTTAATTTCTGGACTAAATCAACCTTCGTCATAATGACAGTTATGTAAATACTAATAATAAAAATAAAACATAAAGGAAAACATAAGAAAAAGCAAAAGGAATTAACAGAGAATGGAAATAAAGAGAGACAGAGAGTGAAGAAGAAGAAGAGAGATCTACATCTTCAAGGTGTTGAAGCGTCGGCGAAGGAGGACGAAGGGGAGAAGAGAGGAGGCGCGCGGTAGAGGGATAAAGAGAATGAACGGATGAATGTTTTTCCTAAATTAAGGACACTAATATTGTAAATAAATATGAGAATGTTATTATTTTTGTAATTATTTTGATGATGCACTAATAATATAATTATTTACTAAATATTGTATATTATTGTAAAAAAATCCTTAAAAAAATCTGTCTTTAAAATATAAGATAAGCGATAAATGCCATTCTTTTTAGGCTTTACTAAAAAGGTAAAATGCAGTATAAAAAAATTTATAATGAGAAACCTCTAATAAATTTTATAATAAAAGACAACTAATAACTCATTACTAACTTCGGTTTTGGATTTGTCATGTTTGAAATACTTCTGGATTTAGTTAATAAAATTTAATTTATTGATCAAAAAAATAAAAATAAATTATTGTGATAATTAGAGATCCCGTTACCATGAAATTAATTTCATGGTAAGTTGATCAATTGATCAATCCAGTATTATGACACCCCCAAAATAGGTATACATCACCCATTCTGAGTTGTCAATACACGGTACAGAAACAACTACAACTTTATTATTATTACAATGAAAAAAGCTGTGAGTTTAAATCTGAGATATTGCCATCTAAACAATATCCACATACAAATAAATCCTCATCATAATTATTGATACATTATTTTATAAAAATGGTGAGGACTACTAAACAACTCTCTAAAACCATCATTTCATACCCCAGGCTGCGTCTTCGCTACATTCTCGCCTCACGAGAAGAAAAATGGAACAAAAAGGAAAAGGTGAGCTCAACTAGCCCGATAAAAGAATATTATGACTAAGATAATCTGAAACAAATTATCGTTAGTCTTCAACAGGAAAAATTTAATAGAATACAATAGACAACAAGTTTTAAATCAATACTGCATGATGAAAATATTAATTCATAGAAGAGTTACGTAGATGATGAAATTTACTAATATCTATGAATTTAACAATCCATCATCAATATTTTATCCTGTAACATCAATCAATATATATCTGGAATCATATATTCATCCTTACCTTACGGCCGAGGACATTCACCGATTAATCATGTTAAATTCTAAACACACATTCATCTTTGCACCTACGGGCCAAAGATATTCATCGAAATCATTCATCTTTGCACTACTGTGCCAAAGATATTCAATAATATCATCATTTAAGATCGAGGATGATGAAAAATATATATATTTTTTAAAAAACGAATCCGATTGAAACAAAATGACAAGGATTAAGGATTAAGGATTAGATTACTTTTATCCACATCCAAAAATACCTCAAAAATAATCATAGTGGTGTAAAATTCAAGAATGATCAAAACATGGATACAATCAAAGCTAGTATCCACAATAGATATTTTGGACGAAAAGAAAAATTTTCATTTTTCGATGAATAATCTTAGTATTCGTGAATAATCTTAGTATCGTGAATAGTCTTAGTATCGTGAATAAGAACTCAAACACCAAAAATTCTAAATTTGATAAAAACTTCAGGACCAATATTTCAAAGATAATGATATTGAAGAAATAATATCATTACAAAAAAAATAATATCCCTTACCTCGAAAGATCAAGATCTTACAAATTTGGAATACTTAGATATAAAGCTATAACTTGAACTTTCACCGTATAGCAATACTCAAAGTATACTCAAAATACTCACAAGAATACGCTCGATAATATAGAGAGAGAAAACTTCAGTTTCTGGTGTGATTTTCAATTCTAACCTAAGCACCCTATTTATAGGAAAATGCTTAGAACACCAAAGCAGAAAATTTAATAAATTAATATTATATTTTTTCTAAATATCTCTACGCACACTACCATCTGAATTCAGCCTCCTAACCACATGTTAAATGAGTTTCAAAAATGAAAAAAACGTTTTTGTAATTAAAATATTTTAAAACTTCAAAATCCATTATTTGAACTTCAAAACTTCAATAATTCATAATAAATAGCCCTTTTATCGGAAAATTGAATCTCACGAGTTTTATAGGAAATTCAATTCTCTACAACTTTGCGGAAGAAAGTTTTTCCAATTCCAAATGTAAATTGACCGAAATCTATAAGCAGACGATTTTAGAGGTTTTATAATCAAATTTGATCAATAAATGGGGTCCACCGACATGTTTAACATGTTTTAAACATTTATTGCAACAAAAATACTCTTCCTCCTCAGATACTTATATATCCAACATTCGTTGTAAAAATATCACCATTATTATATTATTAAAATATAATAATATATATATTTAAATGAATTATTTTATCGTAAAAAGATAAAATTTTAATTTTCAACAATTGTCACATTAAAAATTTTCTCCATCTATATCCACATAAAATCAATATTTTCCTCATCATATGAATCAATAATTAATTATTCACAAATAATATTACGAATCACAATATTGACAACGAGCGGTTCGGGAAGGGGCTTTCGATAAGAATTTCTCCTTCTTGGCGCCGCAATTAGGTGACCAAACCTCTCCTTAGATGTAACTTTCTAGACATTGCCAATAATGTTATCTAATAATATTATTCGGATAATATGAATTATTGCTTCGATAATGAAAAATCTTGTGTAATGACAATTATTGAAACAACGATAAGATAAAATATCAACGCAACAATTATTGAACCAATAAAATAAAATCTTTGAGCGATAATTACATCAGTAACCATTATTGAGTAGTGCCTTTTACGTAAGAATTCAATAATTGGTGCAATCTGAGTGTCTTCTTGTGTAACAATAACGTAGACATCGTTTTTTAACCAAGGGTATTCTAACGATTAAAATTGTAACAACTACTGTAGTTATTTTTAAACAACTTATATTTGTCGTTTTCTTCCTCCAATCGCTTTAGTTATGGGGCCCACGTATGGTCATTGGCATTGCGTCGCACGAATATTCCCCACAGCGATGACGAATATTCCACGACCAAACGAATATTTCGAATGACGATGAATATTTTATAGCCACTTGCTTATTTTGAAATATTTAAGTATTTTACCCATAACTATCCACATTAATCACATCAACCCTTACTATTTCAAAATAATAATTAGAGGAAATTAAATTTCATTTATTAATTATTTGAAGTCTTACAAGTATTAACACGAAGAGAGATCATCTCTTGATCTGCGTGTCAATACTGTATTGATCAATTAATCAAAATTAATTTCATGCTAACCACCTTCTTATTTTTCATTAATCAATTGAATGAGATTCTTATTATTAGCACAACCATTGTGAAGCTTCAAAATCATGTTTCCAATGTCGTGGGAGGGGTACGTGATTTGGCAATAGAAACAAAGGGAATACCCCCACTATGGTACAAATCACAATCCCAAAAGAATTCTTTGGTGTATGAAATGCTCGGAACAAATGCGCACGAAAATAAGTGTTGGGCTGAATTTAAGGGATCGAATCCGCTAAAATATACTCTCTCTATTTTTAATTATTTGATGTTTTAAAATTTTTTTATTTATTTTTAACTATTTAACATTTATTCAAATCTAAAAGAATTAATGATAATTTTTTTAAAATTACCCCTCATTACTCTGACTATTTTTATTGATATTTTTAATTCTTTTTCTCTTCTTACCCAACAAAACTTTTCTGTGTATTATGAGGGTAAGAGTGTAGATAATTCTAAATAATTAGATACGTGAGGCATGAGAGTTTTTTTAGGAGATAATTATAAAAAAAATGTGTGAGAGACGGTATGAATAACTATGATAAATGATTATTTAAGGGTATTATGGACAATTGAGTACTATATTTAATATTTTTCAATCATTATCTTAATTCTTGTATCCACTTTTAAAACGTTAAATAATTAGGGATAGAGGTAGTAGTAATTAAAATAATATTTCAGTGGGACCATATACATTTAAAAATTAGTATATTTTAATGAGCCTCATCCATTAAATTCAGTGCCCAACACTTAATTTCCGTGACTAGCATATTTGATAAAAATTATAGGCCAACTCTACTTATTACATACTCCTTCCGTCCTAAATTAATTGCTCAGTTTTGATTTTTTAAGTCAAATTGACTCTTTTTAGAATTAATAATTAAGCATATATAAATATATTTCTAAAATTATAAAAGGTTAGTAATAAATTGTACTCCCTCCGTCCTAAATTAATTGCTCAGTTTTGATTTTTTTAAGTCAAATTGATTGTTTTTAAAATTAATAATTAAGCATATATAAATATATTTCTAAAATTATAAAAATTGGGGTTAGTAATAAATTGTATATACTTTCTTTTGGTTATAATCTCTTTACCTATATTTTAGCAAAAATAATAAAAAGATTAATTTTAAAAATGGTCAATTTAATTTTAAAAAGTCAAAGCTAAGTAATTAATTTGGGACGGAGGGAGTATATATATATTTTTGGTTATAATCTCTTCACCTATATTTTAGCAAAAATAATAAAAAGATTAGTTTTAAAAATGGTCAATTTGATTTTAAAAAATTAAAACTAAGTAATTAATTTGGGACGGAGGGAGTATATTTTTTTAAAAAATTATTATTATTAATATAATTAAAAAATTGACATAAATATTTATAATATACATTATTATTATTATTATTATTATATTGTTAAAGAGCACGTGTTTGGCATGCACTCGAGTTCGATTGGCAACGAATGCACATCGACGTCCAAACAAAGTAGCCACTGCTAGAGGTAGGCCCTATCTACTTTGTTTCACCTCAGATCTTAATAATTTGTCAGTTTGTCTGGTCACCTACAACACTCTCCTAAATCAATTACCATTATCACAATATAATACAGCAAATATCGAACTGTTTTTTAATTCAGTAATCTAAGGGTTTTTATTTTTATTTTTTTATATGACTCAGCAATTCAAATAAGTGGGAAGTGCGGATGAAAAGTTAATTTAAAAATCCAAAATGAGATTGCCAAGCCTGTAATAAATAATTAAAGAGTAAATTTATACATGCATCAAATTTACTCACTTTTCTCCGAATGTATTATAAAAACAGAAAAAATTAGAGTGAGCAGTGGGCCTTCACGCCACTTGTTCTTTTTTTTTTTTACGGTGCATACGAAAAAAAACAGAAGAGGAAATTTGATGTATTTATAAATTTATTGAATAATTAAAAGGGAATAGTCCGTATTGATTATATATATAGTTCAAATGAATAGATGGTGTGGGTGAATGCTAAGGGTCTAAATCAACTAAGTCGATTCGATTATTGAGTTGTTTATATTTGATTTATAAAATTTATTGAGTATAAAATAAAATTTGATCGAGACTAGTTTGAATTCTTAGAAATTTACGATCTCGAATCAAAATCAAAACAGGTTTGAATGCGAATATGATCCGAATACTAATAAAAAATTATAATTTAAAAAAATTCGAATAATTTATTGAATTTTAAAATTTATTTATATTTAACTCATTTATATTTTGAATAGAGTTCGAATCAAATTTTTAATTGAATGAATATAAATTGAACCCGAAATATTTATTTATATTTATTTTACAACGTCAGTGGAAGCAGATCTTGACTTCTCAAGAAAATGAGCGTCCTAACCACTCAAAGTTTCCTGCCCGAAAGTTATCTTCTGTGTGAGGATGTGTGTTTTTTTTAATAAAAAAAAACAAATTTCTACATTTTAGTAAATACTTGTCAACCGAGTCGTAGGTCAAATTAGTAAATACTGGAATCCAACACAAGCAGAAGCAGCTACTATTTAAACCCATCACACGCAATACTCAAGTAGTATCACGAAATCCACGCGCCGGCAAGAGAGTGAGCGAATTCCCGGCGAGATTCACTCACGTGCCGGCTAGTTCAAGCCTTTACCACCCGACCCTTTTTACCTCCCCTAGACATTCACACAAATTCTCCCTCTTCTTCTTTTTCCTTTCAATTTCTTTCTGTCTACAGTCCTATTTAATTCAACCATCACATATACATATCTATATATTATAAACCCTATAGATATACACAGCGAAGGCAAAACAAATTGAGAAATGGGATCGGAGTTGATCTACAGGGGCCACGAGTCCCAACCCATGGCGGATGAGTATTCGCCGAAGCCAAACAAGCCATGGCTCTTCGTGATTCGTCCGATTCGCTACATGCTTCGCGAGCAACGCCTTATTTTCGTTCTGGTCGGCATTGCTATCGCCACCCTCGTGTTCTCCATCCTTCCATCCTCCTCTAACAGCCCTTATGCCGCCGCCGGCAGCGGACCAAACGCGATCTCCGACTCCTACTTGTCAACCCAGTATCCTCACCTGGCCACGTACCAGAACCGGGCTGCCGGATTGAGAGCATTCAGTTCGGGCGGGAAGATTCCTTTGGGGCTGAAAAGCAAGGGGTTGAGGATCGTTGTTACTGGTGGGGCCGGGTTTGTTGGTAGTCATCTAGTGGATCGGCTGATGGCGAGAGGAGATAGCGTGATCGTGGTGGACAATTTTTTCACGGGCAGGAAAGAAAATGTGATGCATCATTTTGGAAATCCTAGGTTTGAGCTGATCCGACACGACGTCGTTGAGCCGTTACTATTGGAAGTCGATCAGATATATCATCTTGCTTGCCCGGCTTCTCCGGTTCATTACAAGCATAATCCCGTGAAGACTATTATATCCTTTTTCTTTTTTAATCACGAGTCTGATTTATTTTGATTAAATTTGTGTTTTTTGTGGGGATTAAGAATGATTTATTGTTTGTTTTGGAATCCTTAATTTTGGATTTTGGGCCATCTCTCACAAGACAAATGTGGTGGGTACGCTAAACATGCTAGGTCTGGCAAAGAGGATCGGTGCGCGGTTCTTGCTAACGAGCACCAGTGAGGTGTACGGTGATCCTCTGCAACACCCACAAGTCGAGACTTATTGGGGAAATGTAAATCCTATCGGTACGTTTCAATCTCTCTCTCTCTCGTCTTTCTTTTAGCACTTGTTTCCGGTCTCCGGTACTGGAGGAAATGATTTATGGTGTGGTTAATAGTAATATGATGATTCTGATGAGTTTTCTTTTTTATTTTGGGAGTTGCTTTCTGTAATTTTATACTACTGGGCAGTGGGCACTAGCTTTCATTTTTGATTGAATTTCATAGCCATATATCAATTAAGTAACTTATGAAATTTATTTGTTTATATATATATATATATATATATATATATATATATATATATGATCATAATTTAAGAAACAATTTTTAATATCCCTCCTTGTAAGTTGGTCCCATTTTGGTTTTATGAAGTCAATTTTAATTATTTTAAAATTTTATTTTTTCATAAATATCTGATTTTATAATTTGATATCAACTTTTACATTGTTTACAATAATTATGTATGATTTATATTAGTTAACCTACTCAATTCAATTAATAAGATTCTTTTCTTTTAGAGTCCGCTAATGACAATTAAACTTTGTATAGATTTGTCTAAATATAATCATTTCTCCTCTTTTTGTGAATGGGTGTAAGAATTAGTATGATATAAATAAGTCCTAGTCCTGCAGTCTTTTTGAACTAATATTTTCGTTAATAAAATATTCCCTCCATGTTAGGAAGAGCGACTATAAGACCCGAGGAAGGATGGTGGTTTTGTAACGTAGTGAGATTTTAAGGAATTAATTAATTTAACCTGAGTACTGTATGACAAGACAGAAGTTACTGATAGAAAACATGGTTGTGGTGAGGGACAGGTGTACGAAGTTGTTACGACGAGGGAAAACGTACTGCAGAAACGTTGACCATGGACTACCACAGAGGTGCGGGAGTTGAGGTTTGTATTTTAAATCTGCATACTACTATGACTTTATTCTGATAGAATAATCTCTCAGATTCGAGCTTCTTTTTTAATTTGTATTTTGTAGTTAAATGTTGGATCATAATATACATAGTTTTAATTTATGTTTTGCATCCTGTTATAGGTGAGGATTGCCAGGATCTTCAACACATATGGGCCAAGGATGTGCATTGATGATGGCCGTGTGGTCAGTAATTTTGTTGCCCAGGTACCTACTTTCTTCAAATACTTTTCCAATTCATTGTATCTCAGCTGTTTTTGTTTGATATTTGTTATTGCAAGAGAAAAGCAATATAAGTCTTCTAATTACTTTGTACAACTGTAAGACATTAACCTATACCGAGTTGACAATGATAATAATTATTTAATAAATGGCAGGCATTGAGGAAGGAGCCATTGACGGTTTATGGTGATGGGAAGCAAACAAGAAGTTTCCAATATGTTTCTGATTTGGTGAGTGACTTTCTGATCAAATATTGAACCAATAAATATATTGAATTGTTTCCCTAACTTGCTGCTTTATGATTTTTGTCCTCTCCTGTTAATTATAATCAATGTTCTAAAATGTGTTAGGCGGGAGGGGGCTTAGTGCCTAGGGGGGCCTGGGCGGAATTTTTTATTTTAAACCAATTTTAATATTTTATCTTACATTTATCAAAACAAAACAATAATATAAAACAAAACAATTTATAATAAAGATAATAAAAACATTTGCTTAAAGTTCAAACACATATTCATATTGCTAATGTCAAAGTTCAAACACAAATATGCAATTGTTCAAAGTTCAAACATATTTTTAACGTATTAGTTTTATTCATAAACAAGATTACTATTAAATAATAAAATTTTAAATTTTAAAATTTAATTCAATATTAAAACTTAAGAAACTAAACATAAATTTAAGAATTATATTTAATTAAACTAAATATTACAAATGTATCATCATCATCATTTATATAATTTGAAGTTGATACAAGTTCAAAAAATTACAACTGTAATAAAACTATCTATTTTGACTTGATATTGTTTACTTCTTGTTGTGATTTGATATACTACAACATGTATTATGAATATGGTAATTCATTAGAAAAATAAATATATCAAGATCTAGTTTGGGTAACTATTAAAATAAAAAAATCTCTCCGCCTAGACCCCCGCTTAGGCCCCACTTAATTTTCTGGAGGAATTTTTGTCGTCTTAAGCCTAGGTGAGGCGTCAATGGAGCCTAGCGCCTAAGCGAGGCGCCAAGGGAGGGCTTAGCACCTAGGCGGAAATTTTTAGAACACTGATTATAATATAGTTGTGTTTTCTGTCTTATGGTTAGAAATTGAATGTGATTATATGTAACACCCCCTTTCCGAAATAGAAAAAGAGGTTATACACGAAACATAACGAAATAAAATAAAAGCTCTATGCTACAAAAGAATGGTCTCATAACCAAATAATGTCACAAGACAAACCATATTAAATGTCACACTGGCTCAAACTACAATCTAAAATAATTATTAAACCTCCAAATAAACTGATATATCAAAACCTAAACAGAATATCTAAACCATTGGAAAGAAGGGAGCTTTCATCACACTTTTCCTTGATCTCCCTGATTACCTGTCGGAATAAAAACACAGTTTAAGCCAAATGTCCAGTATGGATATAGAATACAAATAATGAACTAAAATAACCAACTCAATTTAATGAACTGAACGGAAATGAACAAAACTAACACAACGAAATAATAGACTGAATTAAATGGTTGGGTGTTATTTCATACTGAGCTCAAAACAAAACAGAAATATACATTGTCATATAGGCAAGTCAAATAATGCCACACATACAATCACACATCGGACTGTGCAATCCAGATGTATGCAAAATCGGAATACGTGTTTGACACAAAAATCACCAATCCGCAGAACAAAACAAAAAAGTAGGGTCGACCTATACGCTTCCCACAACAAATTACCAAATGACCAAGTCCCACCGGAGCACAAAACGAAGGCGTCGTGGGCTGATCACACCGCCACGGAAGGTGTCATGCCTTGGTGGCAAGAGGACATGCCTGTGGTACCCCACAGGTGGGTTATAGGTCAGGTATACCCTACGGTATATTCTGAAAAAATATAATGTCACAACACATGCGATAAAATATCAACACAAATGGGTTCTAATATGTACATGTTAAATTGAAACGAATCATCAACATAAGGTCTCCAAAAATATATACTAACATGTACATTACTACGATCATCAAATTAAATTCTATACATAATGTACTAGTCTAAAGAGTACAAATACAAATAGGAGTTCCAATATCGACGCCAAGATAAACTATCATAATAAATTGACAATGAATAATTATCAGAGGCAATATTAAATTTCGAAATAAATAGCAAAACGAACAAACTAAAGTCAGAAGAATCTCGCTGAAAGAGTACGAAATCTGTACCTGGAATCGATAATGCAATATCCAAATTTATATTCCAAATATACTCCTTAAATTCCCTCCGTCCGATCTAATAAAAATAATAATAATAATGCAATTATAAGTTACTTAATAATTATAATTTATATTAATATGAAATTAATTTTTCCAATTACATCAATTTTACAAGACAACCCAAATTAAATTATAATTTATCTTCTAATCATTTTTTCTTTTAATTATATTTTAATAAATCAGTAACCTTAATATTATATATATATATATATATAATATACATCATTCATTCATTAAAGTTGTACAACAGCTAGCTTTTCTTTATATGTCAACGAATTCTTTCTTTCTTTTTTTGTTTAACACCTCATGGCCTTTATATTAATCTCTTACATTGTGCAAAAGTGAAACAGTAACCATACATATATAATTAAACTGATATGGCCCAATTGAGGCAATCTATTTCTAAAGAACAACTAACTTCTTTCCGTTTAACTTGCCTTCCATTTATATCAAAACAGTACATTCAATAAAAATTCTTTCTGTTTAGTATATGTTTTTCTCTACACATACATCAAACACGTTCGGAAATGGCATATCCAAGACCCAATAATCAATGATATACAGAAAACAAAAAGAAGAAAATGCACCTGCTTTGTTTCTTTTCTTCAGTTCTCTTGCCGCCTTTCTTCTTTTCCTTGATCAGTTTGTATCAAATATATGAGAGGAAGATTAGGTTTTGCTTATTATTATTAATTAATATATTTTATTAACCCTCTAAATTTTAATAGGATTTAAAATTACGCAACATAAATTAGACTCAATTAGTTAAGGCCCAAATTAATATAATTTCTTATTTATTATAGTCCACATAAATTAAATAAAACTTGACCCAAACATAAGAAAAGCCCAATTAAAATATTTAAAATATGAAATTAAATGTTATTTATTTATTATTTTTTTTTCTTGGGTATTACATTATATATGTCTATAATTAAGAACCAAGTTATCATTGCACACAGGAGACTAAATCCATAAATAGACTCCAAGTTTCTTAAGAAAGAAATACTTTCACAACAAAACCGTCGCTATAGATTCTATAGCAACAGTTTTTACCGTCGTTATACATCTATAATGACACTTTTATTATGAAAATATCAACTCAATTTCCAAAATTTATATGATGGTGGAAACAAAAGGGGGAATGCATTTTAAAGAAGGATAAAATCAATCAAGCAACAAAGGAGACTTTCTGATTTGGTGAGTGACTTTCTGATCAAATATTGAACCAATAAATATATTAATCAAATATAATGATTTTGTTTGATTGGGATCATTTGCCAAGAGTGTTATTGCTCATTTGCCATAATCCGAGTATCTGGGTTATGGATTTTTGGGTGATAACTCAAATAGGCATTGCATATGGCTTAATTTCAAGTTCCAAGGTCCATAAATAAGGTCAGAGTCTGTGAAATTTGTTACCGGTGCTTCTAACAGTAACTGATTCCATGTGCCCGGTAATTATTATGTGTAAGTGGTAATTAAGGATGGAGGTTGGTGAGAGCAGAAATGTTTCTACCCAGTTTTGTGTTGGTCAATCAATACTACATTATGTAAGTCCACTTACAGCAAGGTCCTTTTCTTCACTCATTAGCCATTTCATTATTCATGTAGTAGGTTTTAAATTTTAATCTTCCACTACATGTAGTGTTTGAAAGAAAAATGGTTTGATTGAAGTGGACCCAGCTACCATAACTGCCTTCCCAAATCGACTTAGAAAAATGACAAGTAGAACTTCATCCCTTCCTTGAATGGATCGAATGATAAATCTTTTAAGGGAACGGTTAAATCCATTCTTTTTTGTTATTTCCGCACTATGTTCCCACATATTTGCCAAACTTATGTATGCCCAATTTACCCTGCTTGAATCAATTCCCAATTATCCAACTCAGTCTCTTCCTCTCCCTTCCCTTTGCACAACTCAATATTGTTCAATCAATCCAAATTCTTTAAATCAAACAAATCAATCTAAATCCAACACCGTCAAACGCTTCCACTTCTGCATCGTGACAGACCGCCTGTACGATTTCCCTCTGACATGTTTTGGTGTTCCCGTGGTGGCGATTTCCAGCCAGGGCCCACTAAGCGACGCCAAGTGCATGTCGTGCACGCCAATTTGCACCGGGCCTAACGTCACGAACGTGATGTTGAGGTTGGATAGGGGTTGGAGCTGGACGAACTTGGCCAACGGAACGCTTGATCTGTGTGACGCTCATGCGGATTGGGAGAAATTGTTCGACAAGACGGTCAGAAAAACGTTGGAGGCCGCGAGAAAGCAAGTCGGGGGTTTGGAAATGGAGCAGTGCGTTGCTTATTTTGAGGAAATGAGGCAGCAGGCGGTTTTTTGGGAAGCTCCGTCGCCAATTGAGATTTGTAAGCTGGGGTTAGGGTTACACGAAACATATCTAACTAATCAAAGTTATACTAGTATTATACATACATATACATATACATATACATATATATATATATATATATATATATATATATATATATATATATATATATATATATATATATATATATATATGGAAAAAATGATTAGTTTGTTATGGTGTATAGAGAGAGGTAGGTATACTTGGGTTCATAGGTCTTTTTACTCTGCAATATATATTCTTTCAATTTCTTTTGTTGTAGTATATGTTTTTTGTTTGTTTGTTTTGGATTTGAATTGATTTGTTTGATTGAAGGAATTTGGATTGATTGAATAATATTTGGAGACTGAGTTGTGCAGAGGGAAGGGAGAGGAAGAGATTGAGTTTAGCAATTGGAGATAGATTCGAGGAGGGTAAATTGGACATACATAATAAGTTTGGCAAATATGTGGGGACCACAGTGCGGAAATAACAAAAAAGAGTGGATTTAACAATCCCATCTTTTAATTGGAAGAACCTCCAAAGTCCTAAGAAAATGAACACCTAATGGTCCTAAACATGTGGCAAGAAAGTCTAGTTATCCTATATTTTAGTCTAAACATTGATTTATGGCACAAAAGACTGGTAAATGGCTTTTATGCAGCATCGCGTGCTGTAGTGACTACGGCTGCATTTCTAGGTTAGGCTTATTCTGGGTTGTAACTCATAATAATTGATTAGGGCTGCATTTCTAGGTTAGGCTTATCCTGGGTTGTAACTCATAATAATTGATTAGGATGATTATGAACGAAAATCAAATTCTTGTTTTTTATTGCGTAGAGCTTTCTGTTGACTGGATCAATCTTTAGTATTTGGGAATAGCATTTTTCATATAACTCATATTGACTGGGAAATTTTAATACAAATTAGACACCGCTTGGTCTGATTTCAATTTTATTTTATAGGTGGATGGTCTGATGCGTCTGATGGAAGGAGAACATGTGGGACCTTTCAATCTTGGAAACCCTGGTGAATTCACCATGCTTGAACTTGCTCAGGTATATCATGTTAATGCATGCATCTGATTTATATTTCACTTTAGAAAGAGTAGATTACTCTCGATATTGAGGCATGTCTCTATGTTTATACAACTTTTGGACTATTTTCATTAACAATGAAAATATTGGCACAAAGATACTATGGCGGAAAGTAATTCTTTTTTCAGTTTGTAAACTTCTGTCAATTAGAAAAGGACTATGTAATCCTTGTGCTGTGGATTAATCATATTTTATAGATCATTTGATTGACTAACTATTTTGCTAATTCTGGAAAAACTGAGGAAATTGCTTCTTCACGTCTATAATGACGCAGGTGGTTCAGGAAACAATAGACCCGAATGCAAAGATAGATTTCAGGCCAAACACAGAGGACGACCCACACAAGAGGAAGCCTGATATTACAAAGGCAAAAGATCTACTTGGTTGGGAGCCAAAGGTGCCTCTGCGTAAGGGTCTGCCACTAATGGTATCAGACTTCAGGCATCGTGTCTTCGGTGACCAGAAGGAAGGTGACACCACCTCAGCTTAGGGAAGGCATATACTCTTAAACTGATGCAAGGGATACATATTTCGACTCCTTTCCCTGTAAGTACAGCAGCAGCCAGCGGAAACATGTGCCGCTGCCTTATTTACGTCTGCATAGTTTTGGGTGTTTCAATATTTCACCATTTGTATTTTAATTGCTCTCATCCTTTAAGACTAGTGTAGACTACAAGCCTGCAAATCACATAAATAACTTCCCTCTACTTTTGTATGCAATCATCAGCATTGGCATTAGCAACACTGATATTATTAGCTTTCTATATTTACTGAATTTTGTTCTCTCAGTATATCGTAGCTGAATTATAGATGTACCCAGCAAGTACTTTTTAGAAATAAAGTTGGGAGAATTATATTTGTGCTTTGTGACTGAAAATACTTTCACCTACAACTAAAAGGGCAAAACTGTCTGGTTCAAGGGAGGGAAAATGATGCTAAACTCAATATAACAAACAAAGATAAACTCAGTTTTTGTTCTGAGTTGGTTTAAGTGTAGCTCTGCCTACTCCACTCGTCTATAATTATTAGGTGAGATCATTATTAGTCGACCACAATTATCTTTATTCTACTTGAGTAATTCTTATAATAGGCAAGAGGATTCTTAAAAACTGAATCCCGAATGCCATACAGAAGCATGCACAGCATTCATGACTTGAGTCAAACGCCTGGTTGAAGCTAATTCAAATTGGTGCATAAACTTGCACTTGACTAGAGACCCATAGGATTCAAGCCATCACACTCCGAGGCAGAATGGCTAAAAATATATTACCTCGGTAATATCTACTGATAGAGTTTCTTGTCTTTACCAATTACTATTTTTTTTCATAAAATACCAGATGCCTGGGTAATCAAGAAAAACACCGAAGCCATAATCAAGAAAACATAAAAATTCATAAACAGCACATCAGTAGCTTCATTGCGTAATTAAATCCATCAGCAGGTTTAAACTCGAGAAAATGGGAAGAGCAGAATTATGAAGTCGTGAAAAATTATCTGAGACTTAACTTTTTATGAGATCTTTCAATACGTCGTTCAACCGTATCATATAAAACTCCTTAAAAGTGAACCATGGAATTAAGTCGAAATAACTTTCATTATGACCTACAACATCTCTAAGTACAAAGTTTAACAAAGGTGCTAATTGCAACTCAGGTGATGCACTCTTCCGCACACTTGTAGCTCCAGATTTCCTTTTACATATCTGTGCATCAAAGAAGAACCTTATTAATATGATACTAAATTGAAGCCTTAAACCACATATTTAGGCTGGAGAACCCCATTTCTAAATAGCTTATATGAAGTAAAACAGCACAATCCGGCAAACAAGCAAACAAACATCAATTTCAAACACTTTGGTACTCAACACAAAATTATGATGATCAGATAGGTTCAAAACTAGAATAAGATAATTCATCAGAACAAGTTAAATACAAATCAAAAGCATTATTGCGATGTCTCACTGCAACGATAGGAATTTTCCAATTGCTTAAACTAGTAACAGAATTATTCAACAGTGATAATGACTATGGCTCTATGCTCCATGCAGATATAAGTTCAAATACTACAGGTTAAAACCCATCCTTGACGCATGCTACCAACAGTGATAAATCTGGCACAAAAAGATCATGGCATGTAATAATTGTGATACATCAGGATAAATATATCATGGTAAACACCCCAAAGGCCTTGCTATCTACTATACCCTGTACCCTGATGGGTTGATAGTAATAGTTTCTTTAGATAGTACCCATGTTTCAAGTTGTTTCACTCAAGTGAGAGTGCATAGTACATCTCGGGGAAGGGGGTGAGAATCAAACTCCCACTTGCACTGCGGGAGTGGTGGGTCAAAACCAATGGCTACCACAATGACTCTTGCAGAGTTAGATGTTATGCATTATTAAAATTCTTAATTCAAGTAAGGAACTTAAATATCATCCTATAAAATTTCACACGAGAGAAGACGAGCAGTATTGGGTAGGCTCAGATCGAAATAATTGGAAGATCTCCTCCAGCTAATTCACACAAAGGCTCGGACATTGAGGATGAGTGTCATAGAGAAGACTCAGCCAAACAAAATGACAGCTTAGAACTTAATTTTTCATGGCCAAACTACTATAGGTGCCAAAAGACCTAGAAAAATGGAACCTATACTTCATCATTTTTTGTTGGCAAGTACATTGCATAGAAATTGCATATTTTTCAATTATGGAGAACCACATCATCCACAATTCATAAACTTGAAACTGAATCTAGTGCAATGATCAATATAAAGGAGACAAAAGCAGGGTTTTTGATTATATAAACAAAGGATACATACCTCTCACTTGGGATTTCTAAGGACAATGATAACAGAATCTCCTCGAAGGAACATCTTGCTAATAAACCTGTCTTTGTTAACTGGAAGTGCTTTCTTCTTGCCTTTCCCAGTCTTTGGTACCTGAGCGGAAAAAAATATAAATTATTCGTAACACCTGATCTTGTGTACAAAATATTTAACAAACCACATTACAATAATAATGAAGTTTTTATCATTGTGAAAACCAACCTCTGTCCACATCTCTCTAACATTTTCCAGTACCATGTTGCAGTGGCGATCAAAAGCTCTCACACGGCCCAGAAGTTTTTTGTTGTTCCGGCAATTGATAAGAACCTGGAAGCAGGCACAAAAATAGACACAATGACATCAGTAGCCAGAAACAATTAATCAATCCATTTCTATAAACATAAGTTGAATAAATGAGCTAAAACTAGGGAATAATCTTGTTATCAACGTCTAATAGAACTCCATTATAATGCCATAGAAGGATCCATACCTGTGTGTTATTTTTTACACTCATCATCAACACAGAAAGTGGCCCTGTGTTAAACTCCTCCTCTTCATTCTTCGTCTACAAGAACAAGTAAATTATATGAAGCGTCTAATATGCAGATTAAAGCACTCTTATAATGAAGTACAAGACACAAACAGCTAGCCTACTAGCTAAAAGCGAATAATATACAAGCCATCAGAGAAGATGTACCAAAAGAGAATGCAAATGCAACACACTTTTATAATTAAACCATATAAAGGGCAGATGGTTGTGTTATACAAGTTAAAAATAACCTAATTGTTATCCTTTTTTTAAAGACAACTTTGATAGTTCTGAATATACTATTCAATTAACCTTTTCTCATTCCTGCTTAATCAAGTGTTATGGATGTTGCAGATTATAACTGGATAATAGATCTCCTAAATGCCCCATGATAAAGGAAATTGCTGAATTATCGCATGGACAAGAAAAATAAGATAGGAAACAGAAATGCCTCATTAATTCTTATGACATACGAAACTATAGGGGTTATGGGTAAACAAAAATGTCAGTATATCCTACTGCTACACACATCCAAAACAAGTACAACCTACACACTTCCCCAAACATACATTTACATCAGTTTCGCTAAAACCACCACACTTTTTCCCTTTTCAAAAGTACATATCAGACCAAGATGTAAGATATATTATCATAATAGCTTTTAATCACAAAGAAGTAATAAACATTGTGTATGCATATGACCATTTTAAAACTTCAAACTTTTCACCAATTAGACTATTATTAACAAGTGATTGTTCAATATAAAATGTGAAGGATACAAAATAAAACTTAATAAAATATAGATAATCATTATTGTGAATTATGAAATAGTCATACAGATTAATTAATAGATAGTAAGATGACTTACAGGGACATCTTCGTCCATTGGGCGACTGCAAAAATATTTGAAGATAAAATTAGTAACCTCCAGCCATATAATAGAGAAAAAAACAAAAGCATGTACACAATTTTTCTCAAAAAATTAGGGTAACGAGTACTTTTTTACAAACTTTGATTTTGGAAGCAGTCTCCAATTATGAGACGAACAGAGTAGTAAATAGTACAAACACCTTTAGCCAGTTTTCCCCTGATAGTAAGCGTACATGAGTTACTTTATTATAAAAAATTATTTTTGCAACTTCTTCTGTATCAATTAAGAAAATCTGAATTTGTGCCATTGAAAGAGAAATGGACTCGGAAAAAGTTTTAGTGACAATAAGAATACAATTCTCATGGACATGTTGTTTGTGTGTATGTGGACGTCTGGAATCTGCATGGATGTGTGCATGTTAGACAGATATCTACTCCAATTGAAAATGCCGTCATAAGACTACCCACTTTAAGCTAAACTGCTAAAGCATACTATATTCTCCAATCTCCCCTGAAAATTCTGAGCAATCCTACTCCAAGTTCACCTAACTCTGCATTCCTCAGTTCTATGCCTTTGAACAACACATAAAGAAGATAAATGTAGAAACCATTTAATCCTAAACATAATTGATTCAGATTTCCCGATGAATTACCAACCAAACTTCAAAAACCCTTATTCACTCAATAATAAAAATTCATTATTTATTCAGACCAGGCCCAGAATAAGAAGTAACGGGTTTAGGTATCTAGATGTTTTTGAAAAATTGCTATAGCAAAAAGGGAAAGTTAACCAACATTATTTCACAAAATGGAATGCAGAACAAACAAACAAAACTAAGCAACAAGTTACTGAAGTTTGGGGAGACTGAATGTACCTCATCTTTACTCGAACGAAGAAGCTTCAACAGGACGTGAAAGTACAAAACCTGCAAAACGAGACAGAATTAGGGTTACCCGCAATCGTTAAACCCTAAAAACAAAAAAAGGTTTAGGGGGAAAATACTATATCTGAGGAACGAAGTGAATGAAAATGATACCTGAATGACAGAATGAATAGGGTTTAGTACCTGCAGATATTGGGAGCGCTGCCTCTCTCTCAAATTTTTGCTTGAACCCCGCCGAGAATAGTACGATGGAAGTGTGGCGGTAAGTATAAATAAGGATGGCTGGTTAATTGGATGGCCCAGCCCCAGCATATGGTTTACTAGCCAGTGTTTGTATTTTTTTTAATTCTACTAGTTAAAAAAGCAAAAATATAAACATAAAAGCTCATTTACCAAACAGGCTCCTATTTGGTCTATAATAATGTAGCACCTACTTATATAGTGTGTAATAGTAATAATGTAGTTCATACAATGAATTGTGAAGGTTATATTAGGGTTATTATGAAAGTTAGATAGAGTATTGTTCCCAAATAAAGATCTTAATTAAAACACTCTTTATCAACTATTTCTAATAAATACTCCTTCAATTCAAAAAATGAGTGTCCCATCCACTCTCACCTTTACTTAAACATATAAAAAGTTATTTAGAGGATACTTAAATATATAGAAGAAAAAAATTAATTATAAATTTTAATCTCAAAAGCAATACAAAAAATTATATCTAAGAGGGTATTTGATAAAAACTGAATGAATCTGAATGAGCTGAATCTGAATAAGCTGAATCTGAATCTGAATGAATTGAATTGAAAAAAGTTGTTTGATAATTGACATCTCTGAAACATCTGAATGACAAAATTTATTATTTTACCCTTCTTAAAAAAATCAAAATTGTTGTAAATTTATTTAAGGGAAAAGGTTCAAAAATGTCCATGACTTTTATCGCGATGTCTATCGAGCACCTTATACTTTTTTTGTCCAAAAGTATCCTTAACGTTTTATTTTTTGGGTCGCCCGTGCCCCTGTCGTTAACAGAAGACAAACGGGGTTAAAATTTCGCTGATGTGACTGACATATGGAGGCTTAAAGGGAGAAGGTTCAAAAATACCCCTGACATATGTAAATATGTCATTTAATCAAAACAAAAAAAAAAAATACTAAAATTCAAAATAAAAAAAGCATAACACATTTACATCATTTAATCAAAATACTAAAATTCAAATTATTTTGTTAACTAATCAAAACAACTAATTAAATAAAATAAGTTGTATAACATATTTATATCATTTAATTAAAATACTAAAACAAAAAACATAACATATTTACATCAAATACTAATTAAAAAAATACTAAAATAATATTAAAAAAATACTAAAAATCAAATTAAAAATACAAAAATACTAATTAAAAAATACTAAAAATCAAATTAAAAAAATACTAAAATACTAAAATTCAAATTATTTTGTTAATTAATCAAAACAACAAAAATTCAAATTATATCATTAGTATTTTCGTTAATTTGACATGCACACACTAAATGTGTTTAAAAAAATATAAAATAAAGAAGAGTTAAAGGAAAAGAAATTATGAGAGAGCGGAAGAGTAAAAATAGAAAAAAAAGAATAAAATATAAAAATATATGTCAGGAATAAACATGTGAATGATATTCTTATTCACATATGATTTGATTATGATATATATATATATATATATATATATATATATATATATATATATATATATATATATATATATATATATATGAATGAATACGCAAGTATGCTTTGCATTAAGAAAAAAAGTCATAAAGTCTCTTGATAGATAATAGAAACATAAGTGCTAGGATTTAGAATGAATTGATCAAATGTGTTAGATTGATCCTACATAAGTAAAACAGCTTTGTAAAGTCCTTAAAAAGAATGATGTACAAGGACTATAAATATAGTAAGATCAAGCATGTTAGGTTGATCTTATGATGCAATAGATAGGTTTGTTCGATCGTCGAAAGAATCGCACTGTAAATCGTGATCTCGCTGCGAGAGAGTCGAGGATAACTTGAGAGCTATCAAGGCAGAATCGTAGTCTGCAAGATAGTAGATCTCGGAGTTTGTAGACTGCCAGGAGAAGCGAAGAAGGATCGTAGTGTGTCGAGTAAAGCTTCCTCGAAATTTGAAGTCTGTTGAGGAAGTCGTGTTCGTAATCGTAGAGGCAACTGCTTTATATGGTACCGACCGAGTATCTGCCAAAGCCAAGTCAAGAATCGTAGACTACACTCAGAGTTGTAGAGTATACCAATCATACCAAAGGCAGAGATTGTAGTCGAGCAAGATCAGATGAAGACAACAAACACAACGACAGAAATCGTAGTGTCAAGATCTGATCTCAGAGTTGTAGTGTCTGCACAGCCAAAGCTGAATCGTAAAGTGCAGAACTAAGACCTCAACAGATGTGCTCATAATGCCAAAGCAGAATCGTAGAACAAATACGATTGTCAACAAATGAGCACTCCCTGAATATCCAAAGGAATAGAGCCTCTGGTTGGTAATGCAAAGATGCATCTCACTTGAAGAAAGCCAGAGAGCACTCAACGAATGGCATGCAAGCTAATAGAAGATCTAAGCATCAACTCAATCAACATCCGTTGAGTTGAGAAGTTATTCAGTAAAAGTCTTCCACAAGAGATGATCATAAGAAGACTTCATGGTGACCAAGGAAAGTCAACATATCACGATACGTCATCGAGAAGAAAGATGACAACGATCTTGGAAGTAACCAGGATTGTAGTGTTTGCCAGACAAAGAAGAAACTAATGAAGTATACTCAAAGATACTGGTCAGCCTCTGAATAACAAGGCTAAAGTGATTAAGCATTGGGTTAGTCCATTGATGATAAGTGAACGGGAGATCACAAGGAGAAAGCGAGCTGGACACGCCACAAATCTGAAGTGTCTTGTTATTTAGAAGGGCGAAGAAGAATCAAGCCATCGAGATTTGAGAACGATTCGAGGCAAATGAAGTGATGAAGCACTGCATAAGAGAAGGAAGAGGTGCTCTACATTGAAGATCTAATCAACACTCTTCAAGATCGTAGTGTTGTCTCTACCAGTCAACAAGATAATACGATCAGGTCCATGAAGATATGCATCGTAATCGTAGAGTTCGAATAAATACCCAAGCATTAGCAATCTGTCAATCTGAAGGGTAATATTCTTGACAAGAGCTTATCGAGAGCATCGATGCAAGGACAACCTCTGATCGAGAAATCAGAAGGGTGAAATAAAGTCGTCGACCTGCCCAAGATATCAAAGTGACATATCTGACAGGGTTGGTAAAACAGCAGACTGCAATGTCAGGAAATCAAGAAAAGATGTCATGTCACATCTGCAGTCTGCACCAAATAATTCGAGATCTGCGAGGCAATTTGAATAGCTTTCAACGGCTACTTTCCAATGGGAAGATTAGGAAGTAGTATAAATCAACAGAGCTTCAAAGATCTAGAATTGTTGATGATTGTGAAGTTGCAAAATCGTTGAGTTGGTAAATGCTATTGTTGACTCTACGAGTTTCACCAAAGATCAATAGAACAAGTCTCAGTGACAGTGAGACTACCAAGGTGGAAGTGAAGCAGCTTTGAAGAAGGAATCAAAGCAGATCGAAGCTTCACTCAACAAAGATAAGAATGCCACCGAAGATGGCGGTTAAGCCAAGAAATGAGAAGGCCAAGATATAGATTCGAGAAAGTGGCTAAGTACAAAGAAGATCAAGAGAGCCACTCTACGAATCACTATGAACTGAAAGCTGAAACTGAACAAGCGCAGAACCATATCTGCAAGGTATTCAAGAAGGGTTTAGGGATTGCTAAGTGCTAGACAAAGTCTACTAAAAGCACAGAGACTTAGCAAACCCAGATGGTGATGGTGCACAGCTGATACTAGATGAAGATGAAGCGAGAAAAGAAGTGAAGATCACCAGACCAAAGAAGATGTGGTCCAGACACAGGCGAAATGCAAAGAGGACCACACCAAGTCTATAAGTACACAAGATGTTCGAGCTTAATGACATCTTAAGCACTTTCAACACCAACAACAACAACTAAAACAACAAGAAGCTTGTGGGCTGAGGGGTCCTTGTCCGGAGGACTAAATGAAGATTCCAAGCTGTTGGGCTTAAGGAGTTCTGAGGGAACTAGAGAAGTTCCAAGGTCACGGGCCTTGAAGAGTTCTTTGTGAATCAAGTCCCAAGGTCACTGGCCTTGAAGGAATCTTAGTGATTCAAGGTCTTGCCTTCCTTCCTAGGGAAATCCTGCTAGTTGAAGCGGAAGAGTGGATTAGGAGCTTGAGTCTCTGAACCACTTAAAACCCCTAGTGTCTTTTACTTTATGTCATTTACATTATGTACCTTAACTACTATAACTGCTATGTATGTGCTAACTGTGAGACCCCAAATTTTACGAATAAAGATTTAATTTTCTCGAAATATTTTTTTGAATATTATGGTGTGAATTTGAGATAAAGTTATAGTTGTGGGTAGTATTTATAAATTTTGCAAAGTATGCAAGTTGTTGTTATATTATATTCGATTGGTCGGGAATATTCTTTATGTCGGGAATATTCGTACAACGACACAATCATTGGTGGACCCCATTAATGGAATTATTGTTTGGATTGAGAAAACGACAAAAATATTTTATAAATAACTAATGGAGGTGTTATTATTAAAACCTGATGAAGTACCTTAGTAAAAATACGATGTCTGGCTGTAGTTTGCGATAAGTAGCACACTCAGATTGATTATTCTTTAACTACGTGAGAAGTCACCCGCTTATACTCAATTATTGCTCACAATGAATTGTTGCATCATATCTCTCATATTATTGATTCGATTATTGTCACAGATTATCATCCGCATTATATGTTATATTATTAAATCAATAATTAAGACGACAAAGTTATTCATATTATTAAATTGCAATATTTACAATGTCTAGAAGTTCACGAGGAGAGGTTTGGTCACCTAATCATGCGCTGCGAATAGGGAGAAATCCTTATTGAAAGCCCTCTTTCCCGGGAACAACTCGTCGCTAAATATTGTGAGTTATAATATTAATGATGAATAAGTTCGTGTTGATTAAAGATGAATTTGATAGCTTCATGTTGGGATTATTTGTGTTAATAAAAATCGACATATATTCTGATGATAATTGATGTCTGAAGGTTATATTGTTCAATCGGGTATTCGGGAAACTTTTCGTGTCGGAGTTACTACTCACAAGTTACTATTCAGGAGTTAATATTCACGAGTAACTATTCACGAGTTACTATTCACGAGTTTTAATAGTAACTTGTCCTTTCGCTTTTCAAGAGTTATTTGACCTTGAACTTTCCAAGAGTTATTTGCTCTTGATTTTCCAAGAGTTAATTGCCCTTCAAATGAATAGTAGTTGTCTCTTCAATATTACCAAGAGTCATTTTAACCCTTTGTTAAAACCAAGAGCCACTCTCGCCTTCTTCTATAAATAGAAGTTCATTCCTTCATTATTTCTTACTTAATTCACTTTGAAACTCTGTAGAGAGAAATTATAGAGAGAAAGAAGAAGAGTTTTCTACTACTTCACTACTTTAATATCCAGCTTTTTTACAGTAGGGGTGTTATTCTTTTGTATTCATGAAGAGAACTTCATCATTCCATCCTTTATTATTACATTAGAATAACTCAGTATCTGTGAACTCCTATACTTGGTGAAATCCTTCATTGTTCCATTCTTTATTATTCATTGGAATAACTCAGTATCTGCGAATTTCCCCTATCTTGGTGAAATCCTTCATTATTCCATTCTTTATTATTATGTTGGAATAACTCAGAAATGCAAAGTAATCTTTGCATACATGGTGAAATTCTTCTATTATTCCATTCTTTAATATTATGTCTAATATCCAGCTCGGTGTGAATTTCACCGACTTCGGTTCCATTATTTATTATTTCAGATTTACTATTCTACATTGGAATAACATGTCTATGCCAAGCACCTGCATGCATGGTGATTTACATTGTTATTCCATTCTTTATTATTCTCATTGGAACATCCCGCTTGGTGTGAATTTCATCCGACTTCGTTCCGTTATTTATTATTCATTGGAATAACTTTTGTATGCATCAGCAATCTGCATGCATGGTGATTTCTGTTGTTATTTTATTCTTTATTATACTCAGTTGGTTAAAATTTTTGATTTCTATACTCCATGAAATTAGTGGAATATCATTGATATTTGCGCTTCATCCAGTATCTTTTCATGGAAATATTCTTCTGAGCATTCTTGAATTTTACTTTACAAAGAGGTATCATGTTGACAATTTGGATGTTATTAGTTCCTAGATAAATTAATTCTTGAACTTGTTTTATTGAATTCTTATATCATTGTCATCATCCTCATGTTTATATTTTTGAAAGTCACTGTGGCCTGTAGTGCATAAATGGACTTGGTATGATTATGACCAGGGATTATTCGGTATAATCATGACCGTAATGTTACAAATAATGTGATAAAAGTCCTCATTGGCCCGTAGTGCATTGATTGACAGTTGTTGGCATAATCATGACCATTGATGAATACACAAATATTCCTCGCCCGTGAAGCATGGATAATTGTGGTCGTGATACTAAAGAATATCCTCGGGCAGTAATGATGCGAGGGTGATTCGATGATGTGGTTTATTTATTGTCGAGTCTCAAAGAATAAAAGTGATGAAAAACCTTTTAAATCATAAAAGATAGTAGATTTTATTCTCTACTTGACTCGTTTAATGGATTGCTTATTTTGCTGCAGTTAAACTTGTTGTCTATTGTATTTTATCGGTTTAACATTGTTGAAGGCTAATGATAATTTATTCTCGCATTATCTTAGTCATAATATTTCTTCTTGGCTAGTTGAGCTCACCTTTTCTTTCACCGCTTTCTCTTGAAAATGAGAACGTATCGAGGGACTAGTCGGGGACGGAGTGATGGTCCGGATGATAGCATTAGTAGTCCTCACTATTCTATGAAATAAGTGATAATAATTATAATGAGGACTTATTCTCGAGAGTGGATATTGTCTGTAAGACAATATTTGTATTAAAACTCACACTTTTGTTGTATATTTAAGATTGTATTTGTATTCTATACCATGTATCTCATGCACCCAAGATGGGTGATGTATTCTATTTTGGAGGCGCCACACTAATCTTCGCTTACTTACTAAGTTAACTCTACGAACAATGTATGTCCGATTATGAATATATCAATGAAGGGATCTTTTACTTATTTCATTTGTGCTTGAAAAGATTCTTATGTTTGTCATGTATACTCTTAATGAGCAATACAACTTAATAGAGAAAAAAGTATTTTAAAATTCTAAGGATCTATTCAAACCCCCCTTATAGATCTATATTGTGTCTACTGGGAACTAACAATTGGTATCAGAACAGGTTCTCATGCTATGTTCAAAAGCTAATCACTTTGAGTCTGATCCTAGGCACAAACATTGTTCTAAACTTAGTTTAGTAGTAAGTCACTTGTTGCATGCAGATGAGTTCACACGATGGAAATATTGTGTATAGGTAAATGTGTATATACACCTGAAGCTGCTTTGATTGGTCCATGCTCTTGATTGTCATATCAACAAGACCAATTCTTGCTCGCGGTCAATCTTGTAATTTGAAGACCAGACTTGTAAACTCAAGAGACATTAACAGAAAAGAGTCAAACATCCACCAGCCTGAAAAGCTGAAAAGGCCACACATGCTAAGAAATGTTTATCCAGAGAAGAAAGAAGAACTTCTCAAACATGTGTTTGGCCAACCAACAGCTGGATGTAAACCTTGTGAACTCAAGGATGTCGAAGAACTAAAGACGTTGAGATTCTCTTAGCTTGCATCCTCAAGACCACGACTGATTGATTGAAGGTCAACTGGAGCAACAAGCTATCAGGAGTAAATGAGAAACTATGCACATCAATGCCTAATCTCAATATGTCAATGATAAATGACTATTAAGGAACTAACAGTAGAAAGGTACGGTTCCTCACTAGTATAACTGTGTACATCATGTTGCACCTCCTGATGAACTATAACAGTATTCTTTCAAGAAATCATAATCTACCTAAAAAGGTGAATAGAGAAAGTATACTGAGGATAGAAACCCAATTGCCTATAAACTTTCTCTCCATCCAAGTTTTAGGTTGAAGATGACATCTTGAAAGAAATTTGAAATGGGTCATAAGAGCATCACAGGTTAAATTAATTTTATGTGAAGTAATCTTTGCTGATGGGTTAGTATATACACAAACCAATCTTCTAAGAATTTGATAACACACAGAGTATGATCAGTCCTGCAAAAGTATCTTGATGATTTGTAGAAACTGATCACCTCCATGAATCAACCAGATACAAATAATTCGTAGAGTTGATTCTCACTCTAAGAACATTTAAACTCTGTGAACATAACTAAGCAAATGATGAAACCATCAAAGAAAAAGAGTGTTTTATTAAAATAGCAATCTTATACACACTCACCTTCACGCATCTCAAAATGTATTATCTAAATGAGTTACATACATGAATATGATCGTTGGTGATCAATATGATGATTATCTAAATATATGAGAACGGGGTTTAGAAAACTAACTAGCAGGGACCCACTTAACCATGGGTACCAAAATAGAAATTTATAACTGCAGTACTTGGTCTATCCGACCACACTAAGGAATGCTAAAGCAAAAGACTTGATCGAAGAAGAGTCAACCAAATAGAAGGCTTAGGACTGCTCGTAAATAATTCGACAAAATTCCTATATGTCAAAGCATCGCCCTCAAGACCTATTGAGCTAATCTAAATGAAGCTAAAATGGCTGCATAGCTTTATATGAAAGCAGGCCACTCAACCAGAGATGAAAACGGGTCTTAGATGCTCAAGCATGCAAAACTTGTTCTCAAGGAAGCACACATCAGAGAACCATCGATCATCAAACATTAGGAACTTAGTATGGGAACAGAACTCCACGAGCACAAGCTGACAAGGAAGACTACGTTCGTAGTGCTGTCAAAGGATCGTAGAATGATCAACCCTGAAAATGCCCATTTCTATGATACAAGAATATTTGATGACTTCACCGGTAATGAGATATGCATGGTTGCCTTCTCGCTACACATGAAGAAGAAGAACTTAGGTCTCTCTCGAGAAGACAAAGATCAACTATGGGGAGCGATGATCTCGCTAACAATACTAAGCTCTAAACCATCGGAGATATACTATGAAGTCGTGTACCACCACAGAGTCCCAAAACTTTGTGGGTCGATGAACCAGATGAAGATCCATAGTCAAGAGGAACGCCTCAAAACGTCTTCTTCGATAACCTTTCACCACACCCAACTCAAAATCGTGGAGTACCTACGATCAAACATCCGATCGTAGTGTAAAGAAACGGGAGGACACCACAAATCACGGCCGGTGTAAATATCTAAAGTTTGAAAGAGGACTCCCCAATGTAAAAGGTCAAATGAGATATCGGTCAAATCACTTCTAAAGTATTTCATCCGAAAAGCGCCTCGAGGACAAACCTGATTCTTAGCTCACTCTAAGAGGTTGGCCCTTCCTGAACTACCTTGACCCAGAAGGAATGCTTAGTAAAGTTCATCTCAAGGACCAAGTCAGTCAACGAATGTAGAATAGAGCTTTAAGAGAACTTAAAGATCGTGATACAATCTTAACGATCGTAGTCAAAACTCAACAATCGCAGAAGAAGACTCAACGATCGCAGACTTACCAGAAGACACTCTAGCTCATGAGGAGCTTGGAAGAACGAGACAATTGCTCTACCATTCTGAAGTATGAGGAGATTAGTTCAAATACAATTTGGAAAGACATCTTGCAAACGCACATCGAACTTAAGTACCCAAATTGGCTTTGGGGTACATCGATTGGTTGAAATTTATCACGCCAAACGTGAGGAGAAATGTCAAAATCATCCCCTGCAACATCTTTCAGAGAATTGATCGTTGAGTCAACAAAGGAAAACATAGAGTCAATAACTGTCCTATCATGCTACTTTACGAACTAAAGAGGTCAAAGGTCAATCTACGTCAATCAAACGTCCACTCTTCTAAAAGAGACAGCTAACTGACAAGTTACTGGGGAGTTACAGCTCGTTACTGGGCATCGTGCAACCAATGACTAGTTGACACGTCATAGCGTATGCAGTGTAAGAAGGAACTACCATAAACACAAATTCAAAATCTGCAAACAGTTACCAAAATCCATTGAACCTCTCTCCCTCCCATTTTCAAACCCTAGAATTCTCTTCGAAGCCAAACCACTAAAACTTCCAGAGTTCAAATCACAATCAGCCATACTTCATAAATCTCCCTGAATCAATATCCATATTCCTCGAATCATTCAAATGAAAGATTGGAGAGTAATCACTGGCATTCAACTCGGAACCAAGTCATTTGAGAAATCCGAAAAGAAGTTCAGAGACATTCTTGAACTCGTGAAGAAAGATGGATTCTCAGAATGTCTTGAGGTAAGCACTAGAAGTATACACTGAACCGGTTAAGGAATTCTACTCAAATGCATCCATAAATGCCGCAACTCTTTCAACCAAGGTTAAAGGTCAATCTCTAAAACTGAAATCATCCGATATCAACCAATGCCTAGATTTTCCTGACCTAGGACTAAAAAACCTTGATGAGATTGACACTGAGAAAGTAAAGGAGATTATGGGGTACCAAAGAAACCCTAGTTTGAAGGACATGAAGAAAAAGGAGTTTCTAGAGGAATTCGAGTTCCTTGCTGAGATAGTGGAAAAATGTATCTTTGTCTGAAAGACACTTTGCACGACAATCATTCTCAACCAAAGAATGAAGATTATGTCTGCCATAGTTTTGAAGAAGCAGATCAACTTTGGAGTTTTCCCGTTCGACCAAATCTCCAAATGCATAGAAAAAGCTGAGTTGAAGAAATCTACAGACAAACCACTTATAAAAGTATTTCATGGAAGACTGCTGAGCATTGTGATGAAGAAAAAGTTGGGAAGCAAGATCAAGGATGATGAGGGAGAACCTCTGAATGTGCACAAAGTAATGTCACCACAACTATTTGTGAAATGGAAGAAAAACCCAAAGGAAAATAGGAGGTTAACACAAACTGGAATCAGTAGAAAAGTCTTTGTAAAGAAGAGAAAAGCAAAGGAGGTGGAAAGCTCTGAGTCTGATGACTCTGCATCAGTTGCTGCAACACCAGCAAAGAAGAAGCCTAAGAATGTGAAGAATGCAGAGGCTTCGTCAAGACATGGCTCCACTGACAAGAAGAAACAAGGAGTAAGAGCAGAACAAACATCTACTGCTGAAAACCCAAAAAGAAGGAGTAACAGACTACTCCAAGAACCACCCAAGAAGAAAGCAAAAGTGATGAAGAAAACAGCCCCAGCTCCCCAGGAAAGTCCATCCAACCAAGAAGAACATGAAGAGTTTGAAGATGATAAATGAACTGAAAATTCAAAGGTTGAATCAATGAAAGAGAAAGCCAAGGTTGTTGATGAAGGAGAGGAATGTGCAAGCCCTAAGGAGAAGTCTCAGAGCATCCACTCTGATGATAAAGAAAGGCTGCAGATTGACACAACAATATCCTCTACAGCAAACACTCTAATAAACTCAAAGGAAGTAGAATTAAAAGAAAAAAAGGCTGAGCCCCCACATACCAAATCTAGCAATGAAGGTGAAGCTGGATTAATGGAAGAAAATGCAGCATCTGCTGATGAAGAAGAATGCACAAGCCCCCAGATCATTCACTTTGCTGATAAAGACAAAATACAAATTGACCAAACTGCATCTCCAAATGCAAATGCTCCAACCAACCCTGATGATGGATCAAATGATGCTGATTCTGAAGAAGAAGGACATGCCCCCATCAATGCTGAAAATCAAGAAAATCTGCCTGATGATTCAAAGGCTTCAGAGTCTGAAGAGGAAGAAGAGTCTGACTCTCCTATAGCTGAATCTCCAAGAAGAAGGAGGAGCCACCGATTGATAGCTCAATTTGCCTCCAAAAGGAGAAGTGATCACTCTAATGCTGTCATTGAATTAAGTGATGATGAATCTAAATCACAGGAAGAGGATGCTGAAGATAGGACCAAAAATGAAGGGAATGAATCTCAGGAAGATACTGTTGAAGAAGGTTCTGAAAATGAAATTCAACAAGAAGACTTCACTGATGAATCTGATGTAGGAAGCCAACAAGATTCTGGATCAAAAAGGGAAGAAATAGAGAAAGATTCTGATTCTACACCTCTGGAATCAGAAGAACCAGAATACTATCCTGTTCTTTCTCCAGCTAGAATCAGCAGAAAAATAGTAGTAGAAGTCTTTGATGAACCACCAGCTGAACCAGCAGCAAGATGGATAAATCATGGAAATGAACAACTTCGAATTGTAAGAATGACCACAGATGAAGTGCTTCATAACTAAAAAAATATGGAGTTAGATTGCACAACTCTATTGTATAATTCTGAAGATCTTCTGCTGAGATGGTTCTTTCCATGGATGCCTTGGCTAAAAGCACACAACAAGAGAGATGAGAGTTACTTCAGCTGGTGCTACTATCAGTTTCCAAATTTAGAACTTGTGTCACAAAACTTTCTAGGGTAAAGAAGTTTGCAACCATGATGATCAATGACCAGCCCCATTACAAAGTCTATCGACATGCTGATAATCACTATATTTCCTACGATCGTAGGGTGGACTCTGAAGGCAAAAGGTTTATGACCAAGGAGATAATCATAGAGTCTGCTCACTCTATCACTGATAATGCTCGAGTTCAAGATGAGAAGCCTTCATATGCTCAAGCATTGTTGTCTAACATCCCTTCATCTTCCAATATCGATTGGTACTCAACGATCTTTCAGATTGTCAACACTTTCGAAAATATGTCCAAGGATGAAAATCGTAGAATCCAAGCTAATGTTCAACAGAAAGTTGCCAGACCAGATGACCAAACTCCTATGGAGCAGGAGCTGTTGAGGAATTCTGCTGAGCTGGGTGAGAAAATATTTATAATTACTGAAGAGTCAAAGAAGTCGAAGCAAAAGAAGATCACTTCGCTTCAAGATGTAATCCAAGCCACCATGGTGATGTATCTTTCAAAATCAAAGAGAGAGATCACATCTATCTGAAGGCCATACATGATCAGAAGGCTGAGGCTCTACGAGCACAAAAGACAAATGAAGAGAAACTCTAAGTCCTCTCCGACAAGATTAACAACATGAACCGGTCCTTCTCTATGCAACTTGAGTTGAGTCAACAAGATCTCAAGATTGAAGTAGGTAACACCTCCTACTTGATGGAGCAACTAATGTCCAACATGGAGCACCTCTCTCAAGTGATTAATGACAAAAAGGGGGAGAAAAAGAGGCATAGAAAGGGGAAGAATAAGAGGCACCCTAGAAAGAGCAAGGAGAGCAAAAGGAAAGAAAAGAAGAAGATAACACCAGGTGGAGCTGAATCATCATCTAAGGGGAAGTCAAAGGATGATGATTCAAAGGCTGAGGGGGAGCCAGAGCTAGAACCAGAAGAAGAAGAATTGAATAGCTCCACATCCCAGGGGGAGCAAGGGAGAAGGAGCAAAGGAATCAAACAGATGAATAGCTGATTAATAGACATCTTGGAAGCATACATGGAACCAAAGAGGTACATCTCTAACTAGTTAGGTATGTTCTGGATCCAGGATGTAAAATATAAGTGTATTAAATTCCACATCATTATAAATGACATTTATGATTATCTATTTTAGAAATACAGCTGCTCACTGTATATAAGATTCATTCATAACATGCATATGCACTTATTGTTTTTGTCATAATCAAATAGGGGGAGATTGTCAAGAATAAGCATGTGAATGATATTCCTATTTACATATGATTTGATTATGATATATATATATATATGAATGAATATGCAAGTATGCTTGCATTAAGAAAAGCTGTAAAGTCCCTTGATAGATAATAGAAACATATGTACAAGGACTTAGAATGAATTGATCAAATGTGTTAGGTTGATCCTATATAAGTAAAACAGCTTTGTAAAGTCCTTAAAAAGAAACGATGTACAAGGACTATAAATATAGTAAGATCAAGCATGTTAGGTTGATCTTATGATGCAATAGATAGGTTTGTCTGATCGTCGAGCACTGCACCAGAAATCGTAGTCTGCCAGGAGAGTCAAGGATAACTCGAGAGCTATCAAGGCAGAATCGTAGTCTGCAAGATAGTAGATCTCGGAGTTCGTAGACTGCCAGGAGAGACGAGGAAGGATCGTAGTGTGTCGAGTAAAGCTTCCTCAGGGTCGTAGTCTGCTGAGGAAGTCATGTTCAGAATCGTAGAGACAGCCTGCCTACGAGCCGACCGAGTATCTGCCAAAGCCAAGTCAAGAATCGTAGACTACACTCAGAGTTGTAGAGTCTACCAATCATACCAAAGGTAGAGATCGTAGTCGAGCAAGATTAGATGAAGACAACAAGCACAACGACAGAAATCGTAATGTCAAGATATGATCTCAGAGTCGTAGTGTCTGCACAGCCAAAGCTGAATCGTATAGTGCAGAACTAAGACCTCAACAGATGTGCTCACAATGCCAAAGCAGAATCGTAGAACAAATACGATTGTCAACAAATGAGCACTCCCTGAATATCCAAAGAAGCCTCTGGTTGGTAATGCAAAGATGCATCTCACTTGAAGAAAGCCAGAGAGCACTTAACGAATGACATGCAAGCTAATAGAAGATCTAAGCATCAACTCAATCAGCATCCATATTGAGTTGAGAAGTTATTCAAGGTAAAGTCTTCCACAAGATGATCATAAGAAGACTTCAGTAGCTTACTAAGGAAAGTCAGCATATGCAGTGGCTGTCAAGAAGAAAGATGACAACGATCTTGGAAGTAACCAAGATTGTAGTGTTTGCCAGACAAAGAAGAAACTAATGAAGTATACTCAAAGATACTGGTCAGCCTCTGAATAACAAGGCTAAAGTGATTAAGCATTGGGTTAGTCCATTGATGATAAGTGAACGGGAGATCCCAAGGAGAAAACGAGCTGGACACGCCATAAATCTGAAGTGTCTTGTTATTTAGAAGGGGCCAGAAGAAGTCAAGCCATCGAGATTTGAGAACGATCGAGGCAAAATGTAAGTGATGAAGCACCGCACAAGAGAGGAAGAGGAGTCTTTCTACATTGAAGATCCAATCAACACTCTTCAAGATCGTAGTGTTGTCTCTACTACCATCAACAAGATAATACGATCGAGTCCATGAAGATATGCATCGAAATCGTAGAGTTCGAATACCAAGATCAAGCATTGGCAGTTCGATATGAAGGTAATATTTGACAAAGAGCTTATTGAGAGCATCGATGCAAGGACAACCTCGATCAAGAAATCGGCGGGTGAAATAAAGTCGCCAACCCGCCTTGCGAGATATCAAAGTGACATATCCGATGGGGTTGGTGAAACAATGAGATCGCAGGTCGTCGAAGTCGTAAAAAGATGTCATGTCACATCCGTAGTCCGCACCAAATAACTCAAGATCTGCGAGGCAATTTGAATAGCTTTCAACGGCTACTTTCCAACGGGAAGATTGGGAAGTAGTATAAATCAACAAAGCTTCAAAGATCTAGAATTGTTGATGATTGTGAAGTTGCAGAATCGTTGAGTTGGTAAATGCTTTTGTTGACTCTACGAGTTCCACCAAAGATCAATAGAACAAGTCTCAGTGACAGTGAGACTACCAAGGTGGAAGTGAAGCAGCTTTGAAAAAGGAATCAAACAGATCAAAGCTTCACTCAACAAAGATGAGAATGCCACTGAAGATGGCAGCCAAGCTAAGAGCCGAGAAGGCCAAGAAGATAGCATTCAGGAAAGTGGCTGAGTACAAAGAAGATCAAGAGAGCCACTCTACGAATCACCATGAACTGAAAGCTGAAACTGAACAAGCGCAGAACCATGTCTGCAAAGTATTCAAAAAGGGTTCAGGGATTGCTAAGTACCAGACAAAGTCTACTAAAAGCACAGAGACTTAGCAAACCCAGATGGTGATAGTGGACAGCTGATACCAGATGAAGATGAACAGAAAAGAGTAAAGATTAGCTGCACCAAAGAAGATGTGGTCCAAACCTGAAGCGGAATGCAAAGAGGACCACACCAAGCTGCTAAGTACACAAGATGTTCAGAGCTTAATGACATCTTAGCAGCTCAGCACCACCAACAACAACAACTACAACAACAAGAAGCCAGGGCCTGAGGGGTCCTTGTCCAGAGGGACTAAATGAAGATTCCAAGTCTGCTGGACTTGAAGAGTTCCTAGGGAACTAGACTTGAAGAGTTTTTAGTGAACTAAAGTCCCAAGGCTGCTTGCCTTGAAGGAATCTTAGTGATTCGTGGTCTTTTGCCTTCCTTGTGGAAATCTCATTAGTTGAAAGCGGAAGAGTGGATTAGGAGCTTGAGTCTCTGAACCACTTAAAACCCCTTGTGTCTTTTACTTTATGTCATTTATATTATGTACCTTAACTGCTATAACTGCTATGTATGTGCTAACTGCTTACTACTAAGTTAACTCTACGAACAATGTATGTCTGATTATGAATATATCAATGAAGTGGATCTTTTACTTATTCCGCTGTGCTTGAAAAGATTCTTAAGTTTGTCATGTGCTACTTAATGAGGAATATAACTTAATAGAGAAAAAGTATTTTGAAATTTTAAGGATCTATTTAACCCCCCTTCTAGATCTATAATGTGCCTACTGGAAACTAACAAAATATAAAAATAAAAAATACTGACACATTTTCTAAAAGACGATTATTATTTTTATCTCTTAATTAATAACTAGTCTCCACGCACGTGAGAAAAAAAATGCAAAAGAAAAACAAACTTAAAATAAAATTATGTGATAAATAAATTACAAATGGAAAAAAAATTAGGGAAAGAAAGAGGAAAGTAGTAAAACTGTAAAATTGAAACGTGGGGCAATTAATCAAAAAGAGAACAGATTGATGTGATGATTCAAACTATAGAACATTGAATCCATGTACGATCAGAAATTAATAATAAAAATAATAAGATATAAGGTAATTTATAAGGTGCGATTCAGTTACACCAAAAAATTAAAAAAAAATTGAACAATTTATAATATAGATGTGCAACTAATTAATGTGCTCGTGTAACAATATTTTTTAAATGTCAGACTTCTTGCATAACAAGAGGCCTGTGACACCCCCAAAATAGGTCTACATCCCCCATTCTCGAAATTGTCAATACACTGCATGTAAACAACTACAACTTTATTATTACAATAAGAAACTGTGAGTTTAAATACGATATTGCCATCTGCATAATATCCACATACAAATAAATCCTCATCATAATTATTGATACATTATTTTACAACAATGGTGAGGACTACTAAACAACTCTCCTAGAACTTTCATTCCATACCCCCACTCAATTATTTATATATTCTCGCCTCCCCGAGAAGAAAAATGGAACAAAAAGGAAAAGGGTGAGCTCGATTAGCCCAAGAAAGAATATTATGACTAAGATAATATACAACAAAATCATCGTTAGTCTTCAACAGGAAAAATATAATAGAATACAATAGACAACAAGTTTTAAATCAATATTCAGCAGCTGAAATAATAATTCATTAGAAGAGTTAAGTAGAGAATGCAAACTACTATCTCTCTATGTATGAATTTTAAAGTTCATCGCCTATTTTATCCCCTGTAACATCAATCAATATATATCCGGGATCAAATATTCATCCTTGCACTACTGAGCCAAGGACATTCACCATTAATCATGTTCATCTAAACACTGCTCATCTTTCACTCACGGCCAAAGATATTCATCGAAATCATTCATCTTTGCACTACGGGCCAAAGATATTCATCGAAATCATTCATCTTTGCACTCTTGGCCAAAGATATTCATCATAAATCATTCATCTTTGCACTACAGCCAAAGATATTCAATAATATCATCATTTAAGATCGAGGATGATGAAAATATTTTTTTAAAAAAAAACGAATCCAAAGGAATCAAAATGACAAGGATTAAGGATTAAGGATTCGTACTTTGTTTTATCCACGTCCAAAAATACCTCAAAAATAATCATAGTAATGGCGTAAAATTCAAGAATGATCAAAACATGGATACAATCAAAGCTAGTATCCACAATAGATATTTTGGACGAAAAGAAAATTTTTATTTTTGGATGAATAGTCTTGTGTATCGTGAATAAGTAACTCCCCGACACCAAAAGTTCCAAATTTGATAAAACTTGCACCAATATTTCAAAGATAATGATATTGAAGAAATAATATCATTACGAAAAAAAAAAAAATCCTTTACCTCGAAAAATCATCAAGATTTAACTGGAATCTGGATATAAAGTTATATCTTGAACTTTCACCGTATAGCAATACTCAAAGTATACTCAAAATACTCACAAGAATACGCCGATAATATAGAGAGAAAAACTTGATTTAAATGTGATTTTCAATTCTAACCTAAGCACCTATTTATAGAAAATTGCTTAGAACACCAAAGCAGAAAATTTATTATAATAATAATATATATAAAAATTTTCTACGCCCATTCTTAGAATCTGCAAATATGAATACAAACCACATGCTCCCTTCTAGAAGAAGTAAAAAAACGTTTTTCATAAAATAAATAATTAAAACTTCCAAAAATCAATTATTTCGGAGCTTCAGAACTTCAATAATTCATAATAAATAGCCCTTTTGTCAGAAAATTCGAATCTCGCGAGTTTTTATAGGAATTTTAATTCTCTACAACTTTGCAGAAGAAAGATTTTCCAAATTTCCAACAGAAATTGACCGAAATCCACAAATGGGTGATTTTAGAGGCTATAATCAAATTTCAGTCAATAAATGGGGTCCAATTTACATGTTTAACATGTTTTAAACATTTATTGCAACAAAAAAATACTCTTCCTCCTCGTATACTCATATATCCCACATTCGTTTGTAAAAATATCACCATTATTATATTATTAAAATATAATAATATATATTTAAATGAATTATTTTATCGTAAAAAATAAAATTTCAATTTTTAACAATTGTCACAATAAAAATTTTCTCCATCTATATCCACATAAAATCAATATTTTTCTCATCATATGAATCAATAATTAATTATTCACAAATAATATTACGTAATCACAATATCGATGAACCAGTGCGCGCTTCAGTGGAAAGCAGGGGCTTTCCAATAAGAATTTCTCCTCATGGCCTGCAATTAGGTGACCAAACCTCTCCTTAGATGTAACTTTTTAGACATTGCCAATAATGTTATCTAATAATATTATTCGGATAATATGAATTATTGCTTCGATAATGAAAAATCTCAGTATAATGACAATTATTAAAACAACAAAGAATATAAAATATCAACGCAAAGAAATTATTGAATCAATAAAATAAAACACCGAATAAAAGAATTATCAGAACCATTATTGAGTAGTGCCTTCTTATGTAAGAGTCAATAATTGGTGCAATACTGCAAATCTACTCAGCAACAACGCCAGCAGCATTATTGTGTTTTAACCACCGGGTATTCCAACAATTAAACCAGAATAACTACGCTCGCCAATTATTTTTAAACGACTTATATTTGTCATTTTCTTCCTTCAACCGCTTTTATTATGGGCTCCACATATGGTCACGCTACTGTCGCATTTAATATTCCCCACAAAGATCTGAATATTCCACGACCAAACGAATATTCCCCAACAACAATGAATTTTTTTATAACCACTTGCTTATTTTGAAATATTTGCGTATTTTACCCATAAACTATCCACATTAATCACATTAACCCTTACTATTTCAAAATAATAATTAGAGGAAATTAAATTTCATTTATTAATTATTTGGGATCTTACAAGGCCTAATAAGTAATAATAGCAAAATAATTAGTATTTTAGTATTTTAGTATTTTTTTAATTTGATTTTTTTAGTATTTTAGTATTTTCTTAATTAGTATTTTAGTGTTTTTTAAATTAGTATTTGATGTAAATATGTTATGTTTTGAATTTTAGTATTTTGATTAAATGATGTAAATATGTTATACAATTTATTTTATTTAATTAGTTGTTTTGATTAGTTAACAAAATAATTTGAATTTTAGTATTTTGATTAAATGATGTAAATATGTTATGCTTTTTTTATTTTGAGTTTTAGTATTTTTTTTGTTTTGATTAAATGACATACAGTAAAACCTCTTTTTAGGAATAGACTTGAGACCAAACTATTTGTATTCTAATTGAGAAGTTATTACTAAATAGAGGTATTGGTATAAAATATTTTTTGAACACCCAAAAATATTCACTTTAACAAAAATATCAATAAGAACTCCCTAATAATTATTATTCAAAAAATATTTATGCAAAGTTAAAGAAAACATAAATTATTTAGATTTTCAAACTAGAAAAGTGTAGTCTTTCATAGGAAATATAGTCTTTTATAGTAAAATATTATCTTTTATAGGAAATATAGTCTTTTATAGGAAAATATAGTCCTTTATAAGAAATGTAGTCTTTTATAGAAAAAATATAGTCTTTATAGAAATGTAGTATTTTAAAATTAATATTGTCTCTCTCTCTATATATATATATATATATATATATATATATATATATATATATGAAATTATTACTATATAGAGTATAGTTTCTTGTCACGGACTTAAAAAGTATATAACATATTATAATTTAGAGGTTATTCTTATTTATAACTGGCCCAAATTGGGACCAAATTTTTTTATAATATTATAGAGTATATTCTTATATAGAGTATTCCTAAATAGGGGTTTTACTGTATTTACATATGTCAGGGACATTTTTGAACATTCTCCCTTTAAACCTCCATGCGTCAGCCACGTCAATAATTTTAACCCGCTTGTCTTCTCGTTAACTAGCAGGCGAGGGCACGGCGACCAAAAATATAACGTTAGGGGTATTTTTGGATAAAAAAAAAAGTATAGGGTGCTCGGTAGACATCGCGGTAAAAGTCAGGGATATTTTTGAACCTTTTCCCATTTATTTAATATTACTTAATATAATAGTTAATATTTTTTTTAATTTTTTAATTTTTTTTACTTCATTCAACTGCTCATTCAGCCATTCAGCTTAAAAATTTTGACTTAGTCATTCAGCTCGTCCATCTTTCCGATTCAGCAGACCAAAACAAACGCACCGATCGATTCAGCCATTCAAATTCAGCTCCATTCAGCTCTAAACAAACACCCCCCAAGTGTCTTATGTACACCACTCAATAACTCATAATTACATTATTAAGAACTGTTTATCATTCCATTTCACTTCATATTTAAGCCAAAAAAGAGCCATACATTTCTGAGTTATGGTGCATTCGACTTCCCTTCCACCCACAGAGATACCTTCCATGCCAAGGTTTTTTCCTCGGCTTCTGTCCAGTTATGATTATTGATGATGTATCAGTGCAGATTTTCTCAATTCTGAGCTAGAATTATGCACTGGTTCCCCGGCAAGAGTGATTGTACAGTCATCTTTGGACCTCCTGTCGAGCCACGTTGTGATGTCTGCAAATACTGCCTCCATGTTATTGTCTGGCTCGCCGGATGTCAAAGCATGCCACATCCCCGGGTACAATTTCATGGTCTTGTCAGCACTACTAGCTCGCTCGTACAATGCTAGAGTAGACTCACTTCTGGGTCAGTCACTGTATCTACTTCCCCATGCAATACAAAGAATGGTAGCGTCACCTGCCGAAAATACATCCCACCTTCAGAATTAGCAGAGCTACGTCTCCATGGCATCTATATAAAGCAGCAAACTAAGTAAACAATATTGAACTAGTTCTTATTTGGTTTGTGGAGGTAACCTGAGTAGTATAGTACCCAAACATCAGAGCCGGCCCTGGGCATGTGCCAACAGGGCAACCGCCCAAAGTTGAAGGGGCCCCCAAAAGTTTTTATAAATTTATGTATTTATATGTATAAAAAAATAAATAATAAAAAGATTAGCGATATTATGTATTGAAAATGATATGTTAAAAAACATTAAATATGATAGTATAATTTATGATTTTGCATCTAAAAGTGTAACAAGAAGACATTTTAAATGATGTTTTGTGGTTTTGATTTCATTGGGCAAAACTAAAAAAATACCCACTGTAGTTGGTAGGTTTTACTAATTAAAACCATTGAACTTTTAATTTTTTAAATTACACCGCTAAACTAATTATTATTTTGAAATTGGGTCATTCCATTAAAAAAAAAATAAACAGACGTTAATTTTTTATCTACAAAACAAATGAATTATCCACTGTAGTTGGCATATTTTTCTGATTACACCATTGAATTTTTAATTTTTTAAATTACCCATCAAACTAATTAAAAATAATTATTTTAAGTATTTTAAAAATAATTATTATTTTAAGTAAAAATATTAGAAACCTTTTACTTCATAAAATTAGTAGAGTTTCATAAAATATAGATTCAAAAAATTAAAGTGATTTTAAATTAAATTAATGTCTACTTAATTTTTTTAAAAGAATGACCCATTCTTAATATTATAATTTTTTAAAAAAAACTAAAAATAGAAATTAAATAAAAAAAAATAGTAAAAGATAAATAAAAAAAAAGCTGATTCAATTTTTTCAAAAAAGAAATTAATAATTTTATAAATAAATATTATTTTCAAGAAAAAATTTGGAAAATTCTTCATATTTTAAAAAATGAGTAAAATTTTATTAAATATAGATTCAAAACAATAAAATTTATTTTCAAAAGAAAAAAAAGATTTTTTTTAAATTAGTAAGGTTTCATAAAACTTTAATTTTTTAAATCTATATTTTATGAAATATAACTCATTTTATGGGAAAAATTAAAGTTCCTAATATTTTTTACTCGAAAATAATAACTATTTTCAAAAATATTTAAAATAATTATTTTTAAAATTAATTTAATAGGGTAATGTAAGACCCAACTTTTTATAAATAAAATTGAATTTCCTATATTCATTATTTTGAAGTAAAAGGTGTTAATTGATATAATACTTTGGTTATGGGTGAAATGTGCAAATTTTACAAAATAAGTAAGTGGTTATAAAATAATCAATGTTGTCGGAGAATATTCGTTTTGTCGTGGAATATTCTTTTTGTCGGGAATATTCGTATAACCACAAGTATGATGATCAATTATGGGCCCATAACGGAATAACGGTTTGGATGAAGAAAACGACAAATTTGGATTTTTATAAATAACGACATAATTTTTACAGATTAACATCTTTGTTGGATTACTTGGTGGTTAAAATACGATGTACTGCGTGGTTGTCTGATGGCAGCACATTATTACATTGATGATGTTGTTGAATTATTGATTCTTACGTAAGAAGGCCTTTACTCAATAATTGCTACGATGAATTCTTATTCAATATTTTATTTTATTGATTCAATAATTGTTGCGTTGATATTTTATATTATTGTTGTTCAATAATTGTCACGCAGACAATGATTTCCCATTATCGGATCAATAATTCATATTATTTGAATAATATTATTAGATAACATTATTGGCAATGTCTAGAAAGTTACATCGAGGAGAGGTTAGGTCATCTAATTGCGCATGCCAGAAGGAGAGAAATCTTTATTGAAAGCCCTCTTTTCCAGGAGCGGCACCGTTGTCATAATTGTGATTACGTAATATTATTTGTGAATAATTAATTATTGATTTATATGATAAGGAAATATTTATTTGATATGGATATAAATGATGGATTTATTTATTTTATGTGGTTACAAAATGATGGATTTATTTATTTTATGTGGATATAAATGAAAGAATTTTAGCATGAAATAATTGTTGAAAGTTTGACATAATTTTTTGTGGAATTACAATTATTTCTCCAATAGAATATTCATTCAAAATATTATTATAATATTTTATAATTGGTTAAATAATAATATTATTGTTATATATATATATATATATATATATATGCATGTGATTAAAGGGGTGGGTGGGAGATTTTTGTTCTTTGCAAAGTTTGATAAAAAATGGGTGGGCCTTAACCTTTGAAATGGTAAGGCATTAAATTGGCAGATTGTTATTAGGTGGCCCCTCATTTGGCAAAAAAATTCTAGAGGCGTGCATTCATTTATTCAAGTTGGCAAAGTATGACCAATTAGGTGGCTTTCATTTGTCAAAAGTGTGTTATTCAATTCTTTATGTTTTGGCATAATGTGATTTTCTAAATTGATGAGCGAATAATACTTTACCGCAACAAATTTTTTTTCATATTGATGGGCCCTCACCTAATGAAAATAATGAAATTAAAGCGGTTAGGCTTATGAGTTAGGCGCATCAGTTTGTTTTTCCTCCGTGGTTTTACTATAAATAGGGGGTAACCCCTCCTTCCTCAACCACACCTTGATAATCAGAAAAAAAATTCTATAGTATTGTGAGTATTTTCTTGAGTATAAGAATACTTTGAGCGTAGTTTTTCTGCAAGATTTTCTCAGAATAATATCCGATATTTCAGTCAAATCCAAGCTTCTACTAAGGTAAAGGATATTATTTTATTGCAATACTCGGGAGAAAAATATTATTTTCTTTCATACTCCATATTATGTAAACGATATTATTTTATCTCGTATTCTTAAATTTGAACTTACTATGGTAAGTATTGCTTCTATAATTCCTGAAATGATTAAAAATTTTGTTTCATCTAATATCATTTCATAGGAATATTGGTCTGAATTTTTTATCAAATTTGGAACTTGTCATTCTTTGGTAATCTTTTTTAATGGTCTCGCTCACGGGAGGTCTTGTTTCACGGGTATTGTTCATTCATGGTATTTGTTCACTTGAAAATTCACAAAAAAAAAAAAAAAAAAATTCTTCCAAATTATTTGTTGTGACCCTTATTCCTAAAAGTTTAATCCATGTTTTGATTTTTTATCCTCCTTAGTCCTAAATGGTGATATAAATGAATATCTTTGGCCTGTAGTGCAAAGATGAATGATTAACTAATGAATATCTTTGGCCCGTAGTGCAAAGATGAACAGGTGTTGAGATGAACATAACCAGCTGGTGATACAAATGAATATCTTTGGCCTGTAGTGCAAAGATGATTAAAGATGTATATTGATTGTTGTTACAAGGATAAAATATTGATGATGGACTTTTAAACCTTAGAAGACAGTAGAATTCTTTCTCTACGTGACTCTTCTAATGGATTGTTGTTCCGCTGCATTTATTGATCTAAAACTTGTTGTCTATTATATTTTATCAGATTTTTCCCTATTGAAGACTAACGATAATTTGTTGTATATTATCTTAGTCATAATATTATTTACTGGGCTAGTTGAGCTCACCCTTTCCTTTTTATTTCATTTTTCTTCTCAGGAGGTGAGAACATAGCAAGATCGAGTCGGGGTATGGAGTGATGGTTCTAGGAAGATGTTTTAGCAGTCCTCTCTATTTCTATAAAATAGTGTTTGAATAATTGTAATGAGGACTTATTTGCGTGTGGATATTGTCTAGAAGACAATATTTGTATTTTAAACTCACAGTATGTATTATCGTATTTCACACGACATTTGTATTATTGAAGTTGTAGTTTGCTTTATGTACCATGTATTTGGCGACTCAAAATGGGTGTTGTATACCTATTTTGGGGGCGTCACAGTAATCTGAAAAATTAAAAGTTCAATGATATAATCAGTAAAACGTGCCAACTACAGTGAGTAATTCATTAGTTTTGTAGATAAAAAATTAACGTCCGTTTATTTTTTTAACGGAATAACCCAATTTCAAAATAATAATTAGTTTAGTGAGGTAATTTGAAAAATTAAAAGTTCAATTGTGTAATCAGTAAAACTTGTCAACTATAGTGTGTATTTCATTAGTTTTACCGATTTTATTGATATTTTTATTTTGTAGGTATATGTGATGAGTGTTTGCTTCGATGACATTTTAAAGTGTTTTTCCTTATCTTTTGTAAATTCTTATAATTTTAATAAAATTAATTAATTGATAATTTTTTTAATTTTTTATTTAGTTTGTATAAAGGAGACATACTTAAATTTTTTTATCTTAAGCCTTAAAAAACTCAGGACCGGCTCTGTGGTCTAGGCTCCTGTCTACAAATTATGTTTATATATACTTGTGCATTAAATTGTATTCAAAGAGGGAACTGTAATAAAACAACTGTGAATATGAAAACCTAGTACTTCAGAAAAATTGATATAACCTGGCTTAAGCTATTCTCAAGGTTCATGCTAGTTCTGAGCATTTCTAGAGCTGTTTTCAGCCTGGGTTTGTCTTGGTAAATCAGTCTGTTTCCTCTTATATGCACATTTATGAGAGAGAGAGATATAAGCACAAAGTTGCTCATAATTTATCAGAATTCACCGGTTTGGCTATGCAATAATGATATCTTTACCTGTTCGCGCTTAACAGGGTCCTTGAAGGCCGACTCAATAACGTCCTTTGTGGTGACTATTTTCCACTTGGGTATAATATCTTCAACTGTAGTTAGCATACTTATAACCACAGGATGTGGTTTCACCTTATCAGATATCCGACAAAAGTTGTTGCTAGCTTGAGACGCATAAATGACAACCATTGATGCAGTGGGGAAATTAATTGGTAAACCATAATTAGTTTTGTCGCTATTACATTACAGTACCATGATAAGTATCCTATCATCTACCTTGCACATTGGTGCGACAAGAAGAGCACCGTGCCAGAATGCAGGGTCCCTTTTGTGAATAAGTAGAGCCATTGCCCCTCCCATTGACTCTCCATACAAGAACCTTCTCTTATCCCTGTAGTCCTCACGTCCTGAGGTTCATGAAAACAAATTTACTTGGTCTTAACAGGTAAACATATATACATAGATGTAAATACTCCATCCCATCCGTCCCAATTTTGTGGACATCGCACATTGGACTATTTTACCCTTGCCATTGCGTTAGGAATTTTGAAGTATTGCTCATTGTTTATTTTCAAATTTGTTTGTTTCAAATTGCACAGTGGGAACTAAAGCCTTAATGTGTGTAAATATTTTATTCCATAAATCATGTGTCAGTCAAACCGAATCACTTTGAGGCAGGGGGAGTAATTTGTTACCGACAGACTAAACACAATAAGTTTTGTTAGGAGAAGAATGCTTGTTGAAATTTATAAAGTGTCAAATCACATCAATCTATCATATATACACAATTGAGTCATACAAGGGACCATTGCCTAATGTTTTGGCAATAGTTCAGTTGTTAGCTAAAACAGAGTTGTGAATCTTAGAAACTGGATTATGTACAAGTATTTTAAAACATAGGTCGGTACACTTTCTACAATTAAACCACACACACCTGCCATAGAACAATAACAATAATGATATAGCTTGACCATGTTATGAAAACTTTCCTGCTTATTGCAATAAATTTATTAAGAAACACACAAGAAGAAATCAGTTACTCCATTAGGTAGCTTTTACCACAAATTGATTTGAAGAAGTCGCTGCAGTCATTGACAATGTTTTCAAACTTTTTGATGTAACAACGAGCACCCGTGTCCTTCATAGTCAATCCCCACAACAGCATACCCGTAGCTTGCTAGGCTGGCCCCGCAACCTAAAGAAGCACAGATGCGATTAGGTTGAACCTTTAATACAATATATTTGTCAAGAAGCAAATGTCAACAAATAATAAGTAACATATTCCAGAATCTAAATCTTGGTGGCGGCTAGGCCCACCAATTAGTTGTTTGCTCACCTAAACAATCTACTTCTCTAGGGCTATTTGAAGTCAGAACTGATCAATAAGTGAATCCTATTAAATGTAAGTAGCCTTTTAATCGAAATATATGTCTTTTGGTTCCAATAGCATACCTAACACTATAACGCTTGACCGCTAGTTAAGCGGGCATGTACCTGTTAAAATTAAGTTTGTTCGGCAGTTCAACAAAGGAAATAAATGAAACGGAAGGATCTATGATATAAGAAAAAGTTGATTATAATCAATTAATTCCTCATGAAGTAAAGAACCAAAGTACGTAAAATCATTTCCCTGCTCTTACGAGGAAAAGAAAGAGAAGGACGCAAAAATTATCGAAAAGAATAACATACCAAAGCAACTAGTTCAAGGATGTCAGGCATGTGAGAGACGCAAGAGGGATTAGGAAAGTTCCAGCAGCTTGGTAGAGCTGGATGGTGTGATGCATGAGTTTTCTGTTGGAGACGAGTCTCACCCGGACACGAGGGAAATATCAAATATATATGATGCTTGTTATTATTAAAGTTGGAGGGATATGTCAGCAATATTACTCGACTTGGATCGATGAAGAAGGAAAAGAGATGGCACTTTCAGTTCACAGTGAAAAATAGGCAATTGCATTTGGCATTTAATTTAAAGACAAGTGCAGCTACACCAATACACATTGTGAAAAACCTTAGTATATGTAGTGATTGTCATATATGTTGCCATAAAAGATGATATCTAGAATATATTCTCGAGAGATTGCAATCGGTTTCACCATTTTCCTAATGGGATATGCTCTTGTAGTGATTACTGGTGATTAAGAATTAAGTTTCCAAGGTTGGGACCTATTTCTCCCTTCTATCGAATGTTAATGTATGTATGTATGTATGTATACCTTTAGTTGTTATTATTATATGACTTGTGATGATTTGATTAGTGGTTTTAAAATACAAAATTGATGTACTACGGGCAAACAACAGGACTATGACTACAAAGGCATTCTGGCCAGGAAAGTCATTTTTAAGTAGTATGGGATGGATCATATTTTAATTAATATTCATCTTATTGGTCTAAGGTTAGTAACATGAGTATTTAATTTTAATTATTACAATCGTAATCATTATAAACTACATTAAAGTATTATTATTTTTTTTTAAAAAAGCTTATGTTAATTAAATAAATGTTAAAAATTTAAAATCTTGTAAACTTATATAAAAATTTAAAATAAAACTCTTTTTTGTTATTGGAGGAAGTATATTTTATCACAAAGTTAATCCTTTTACCTTTATTTAAAAAGGAAAACATTACTAATTTTCTCAACCATATATACCTCATTATATTTAGGGAAATTAATAAATATTATCAAATAAGTTATCACAATAAAATTAGTCATGCAAATGTGAAAATAAATATATACACTACTAAAGTAGCATAAATGCATAATTACTAAAAGAGTACGTACGTGTTGACTACATAGTTAATGGAACAAAAATTCAAGTGATACCTCGTGTGTGAGTTTTAACTAAAATAATTAATCTTAAAAAAATAAATTAAAATACCAGCCATCCGCGTCGAACGCTAAAAAATATCCAATCAAAATAATGAATTAAGCGGTTAAGCCCAATTTGACTTGGAAGCATTTGCATGTCCATTAATTCTAACTATCGTCAATATCGCCGCCGGCAATTAAACGGCGATTGCCGTGCCTCTCTTATCTGGTATGGATATCTACTTAATCATGTTCCTTACATAAACTTTTATAAGTTCGGCAACATTTTGGAATTGGAATTGAAAGAACATTTACACTTCCATAGAATTGATATTTAGTTAAAACTTGGCGCTCAATTCCAATTCCAAAACTTGGGTTGCGTTGCCAAATTGTATTATATCAGTTGTGCGATTTGTTTTTGAGCAGTTGAGGTAAAAAAAAAAGCTGTGGTCTTTGTTAGTGATCTAAGCACTGGATCCCAAACTTCTTTGATTTTAAAGTCGACGGCTTTGTAGTTGGGTTTTACTTGATTTGGGTTAAGTGCTATATTAGTTGTGAGATTCAATTGCTGGGTTTTCTGAATTGCATTGGTCAAACTGTTGTAATGAGAGTGGGGGAAAGTCCACCTTCAAGATGAGAACCCCTCCCAAAATCAACTTACCAAATCTTATTAAACAAGTAATGATCTTGGGCTTTGATTAGGTTAAGAACTTTTGAAATTGGAAGTTTGATTTGGGATGGAGGGAGCCTGAATTTTTCACCTTAGTGTAAGCATTTGCTCTATCTCGCCAAAGACTCCATCATTTATAGTTGTATGGAACGTAAGCAGGCGGCATTGGTGTAACTAGTAACTTTATATTGGTTGTGTAACATTTCTTTTGATATTTCAATGAAATATAACCGATGTGGAATAACTACAGTACGCATGCTGTGAGCAGTTCGAAGTTTGTGGTTTCATAACCATAAACGATATAGGAGTTGGGACAAGCGATGCATGTTAAACTTGTTAGGAAAAGAATTGGTTGCATTCTTTAATATGTTGCATGGATTGATGCAGTACCATATATTATCTGGTGGTTGGGCATATATACTTGAGGCAGGGAACTTTATTTCCATCTGTATGGCATAATGACTCTCTGTTCAATATTTATTGTGTAGATTGTAATGGATAAGCAATCACATTTACTTAATTGCATTTGCAAATAACTGTGCCCCCTCTTTTTCCAACTCCCACCCCCATCATTAAAGGAAAAAGGAAAGACAAAAAATCTATACCATAGAAAAGATTTGTAGGCTTCGTGGAACGCTTTGGGTTAATGCCTTAATAAATATGATATATCACTTATCTTTGATCCTCTGATGTTGATGCAGATATTAACTTCTTTCAGGACGTTCTTGTTTCGCAAGAGTCACAGGAGGTATCATGCTTGAGCTGTGAGATTCCAACTGCTTAAGATGGCATCTGTGCATAATGATACGGCCGAAATCATACATAGAGTTTCTAATATTTTAGTGCGTGAAACATGCAAATCCTACTTTCTTTTCTATGGTGAAACTGCCCTTGCAGATGGGTTTAGGGCAGTCGTGTATTTTCTTGCTCTTGCTTACTGTTTCATTGGATTGTCAGCTATAACTGGTCGATTTTTCCGGTCTATGGAAAATGTTGTTAAGCAAACTCGAAAGGTGGTCAACATAGATCCTTTCACAAAAACTGAAATCGTGAAATATGAAAAGGTGTGGAATTATGCAATTGCAGACATTAGCTTGCTGGCATTTGGGACTAGTTTTCCCCAAATCTCTCTAGCTACTATAGATGCGATACGAAATCTTGGGAACCTGTCTGCTGGAGGTTTGCTTCATATTTCCCCTCTTGTGTCTGTGTGTCTAAAACATAAGAGTGTAAGAGATTAACATAATTTCTCTAAAAAATAATGAATATAGTAGAAAACTCTGCTGCTTAGCTTGTCGAATTAGTAATTATTGATTATTTTATTTTAGAAAACTGTGTACATCACATCTTCCCCGTCCTAATTTAGATGAGGTCCACTGTTTGGTTTTTCTTAGCGCGTATTTGAAGTCATGCCCAAAAAACATATATACACTATATTTTGTTTATTGTTTGATATTCTCAGTATATCTATATATTTTAATTTCAGTATATAAAACATATATAAATGTGTTTTCGGCACATGTTAGATTCCATTTTGAAAATAACCAAGAAGAAGAGGTCATTTTGAAATGGCACTAAGAGAGTACTATTTTCTATATATTTATGAATGCAATATGTGATATGTACCTTTCATATCTCATTAAAATTGATCACGATTCGTCCTTGCTTTTGGTTCTATCTCAAGGTTCGCAAGTTTTCTAACGTTCAGATTTATCCATGCTACTTGTCTATGAATTTGTGACTTGTGGTTTTCTTTAATAATAATACACTTGTAATAATTGAATATGTTTACGTCTTATTAGGGTAGTGTTAACCCACTTGTCGGGTTTTCTGATGGATATGAACAACTTATTGATACGGTACCTCCTGAATAAGGTCATCTAAGATTCTAAATTGTCATTTGGAGCATTGAGAAAAGATTTCTTCTTTGATATTCAATTTCTGTTAATCAAAGCAATTTCGCTAACACTGTGTTTTGGAGTTCTAAAATGGACAGTAAAGGGGATGGAAAACTTAAGCTTTCTCCCTAAGACACTAAGATTGATTTAGCAATATTCCATTTTTCAAGAAAGAAAGTATCGAGTGACATTTCCTTCTTGATGAAAGTTAAACTTTAAAGTTTTAACAGTTAAGAGAATTTCTCAGCTTTCATGAAATTTGACAAGTTAGCATAAGTAAATTGAAATTGAAATTTGAAGGTTGATGATGTAAATCCTAGTTTAGCTGATTCTTTTTGTTTGTGATCTAATTTGAATACAGAGCCTGTTTTATTACCTTTTTACTAAGATATTTATTTGAGAAATTACTGAAAATTTCCACACCTTCTCTTTCCTCCCCAAATCTCAAAATTTCTATATGCTTGCATGTAGATATTTTAATCTCGTTTGCTCCATGGTACATATTGGTTTATTGACTAAAACTCTAAGCTTATGTGGAAATTGATTTCTTATCATTTTCTTTAGCTTATAAAATTTTCTTCGTACTGATCCCACTAAAAAACGAGATCCTGTTATCATGAAATAGTTTCATATTGATCTATGATTGGACAATTAGTTTTATTTTCCGATCAAGAAACATGTGGATGTTTTTTTTTTTCTCTAACTGAGTCTGGTTGCATTGAATTCTCAAAAATTGAATTCAGGGCTTTAATTTTTTTGATTTGGATAACCTTAAAAATTTCTAACATCTACTTGTACAATAGGGCTGGGCCCTGGGACACTTGTTGGTTCTGCTGCATTCGACCTATTTCCTATTCACGCTGTATGTGTTGTGGTTCCTAAAGCTGGAGAATTGAAAAAGATATCAGATTTAGGAGTTTGGCTTGTAGAGCTCTTTTGGTCTTTCTGGGCTTATGTTTGGTTATACATTATCCTAGAGGTAATATGCCATTTTTGTTTCATCATTATTTGCTTTGGTCTGAACATGTTTTTCTGTAGAATATAAACTATGAAAAGATGGTTTTGGCAATAAGTATGGAACCTTTTTTTTCTTTCTGGACTTCAAATCCCCCTAAATTTTACAACTCATATTCACATAGATTGTATTCTTTTGGTATCTGTTGCATGTTTAATAGGATTTCAGAATAGTTTTTGGTGTCAAATGCATATTTGATAGGAATTCGGTTTAAGAACTCATTTAGTTATCATAGCCTAAAGATGGATAGAGTCTTAGCGATAAATACATCGGTTTGATATTTTGATTTCAACTTTGGAGTGCAATTTATTCAGATATACATGTCGTACATGATGCAGAAAATGGTAAATTGATCGAGTGATTAAACATATTATTTATATACTTTTTTGCTTCTGGTTGTTTCTCGTCAACTCAAACTTCATTTGCATGCTACATTTATTCTTTTTTTAATATCTTGAATTTTGAATTTTGAATTTTGATACACAGGTTTTATATTCTTCCATTATGTACTATTTACTGATGGCCATTGTTGTTACATATATCTCTTAAAATATTACAAAATGTCCATTATTCGCAAAGCAATATGTGATACTTGGAACTAATCATATATTTGATATGCAATAACATATATGATTAGTATAAGAATCAGTTTACTTCCTTTATAATTCCTTGACCCTAGTGTATAGAAGACATTTGCTTTCAAAAGCACAGATTACATGATGGATAGTACATGAATCTTACATATTCCATCTATTGCTTCAGAAAACTATGCTGAGGTCTGACAAACTTTAACATGATATTTCTTCAAATACTTTATACATTCTTGAATGCGTGGTCAACAGGCCACATGAAAACTTCTGATTGCTGTTAATTATGTTTTGATGCTAGAACATGCATCTATAAGGGTGATGTGAAGATAGATTTACCAGTTTGAACCTTCATAGAAAAGTCATTTATGGGCCTGTCAAATGGGTGCACTGTATCCTTATCTCAGAGATTGCAGTTTCCTTCTCTTATATCATTCCTTTCCAAACTATAAAATCCCATTAATGACATAGCACAGACCTCTAGCCATCGACTCTGGTGTGCATGTAACAAGAACTTGGTGATGAAAAGGTTCTATTGAGTTTTCAGGTGTGGACTCCAAATGTTGTCACCCTGTGGGAGGCCTTGTTAACAGTCCTTCAGTATGGGTTATTGCTGGTACATGCTTATGCGCAAGACAAGCGTTGGCCCTATTTTTCCATTCCTCTGTATGTTTTTCATTTTTCATGTCTTAAATTTTTTTGTTTGTGTATATGTTTCAATTCTCCCAAAGGAAAAGTGTAGTTTCAGTTGAAAACGGACAGTTAACATTCTTCTTGCTTATGACATTGTACTTTCTCAGAGAAAGAACAGAAAGGCCAGAGGAGTGGGTGCCAGAGGAGGCTAATTCATTCAAAGATAACAACAATGTTGATGATGAGTACTCTGAAATACTTCAAGTTGATGAAGATGAAAGCCAAGGCATTGTTGATATATTTTCAATCCATTCAGCAAATCGGACAGGTAACTCTCTGCTATGCCTTAAATATCGAAATGAGGTGTTTCAGGAATAATTTTGGATGTTAGGAGAATGGGCCAGGGGATTAACTAAGAAGGGGGAGAAGATTAAAAGAGATGGTGGAAGATGACTCGGTAAAAAACATATAGGTCATAGGAAAAGGAAAAAGGAAGAAGTAAACAGAGCAATGATGACAAAAAGTATATTCATATCAGTGGCACCTTCTTTCAAGGACTTCTGAGTTGGTAGCAACATAATCAGAGTACAAAGAAGCAACTATATATAAACAATTTAATCCCAAAAACCAGAATGCAGAATGAATAACTGAAGATTTGGGAAGGGTGATGAAATGCACTTTTAGGAAGAATTAGGACCATTAACTTGGAGGTAATAGAAAGCTATGAAGAATAAGGATATAAATCATACCCTAATTCTACAAAGACTGCTGAGTGTTAATAAACCTGTTGTGTTTCCTTAACGACTATCTAGTTCGCACATGATGAAGATACACTACATAAGGATTTCTTCCTTCTTCATGATGCCACAATACTTGCAGGTGTTAATTTTCTTGTTGCAGAGAGTGGTGAGGCAAGGCGAAATTATGTAACTAAAGATATACATGAAATTACATTGGTTGACAATCGCGCCAAGTTAGTCTAAATTTGAATTGTTTGATATATGACCCATCACAACTTGTAAAGATGCAAAGATTTACTACATCATCTTACCAGGTTGAAGAGCTAGAAGGCAGTGACCAAACTTTATTTTTGCATTCATAGCCTGCTTCATTATGGAGATCCTTGACTCAAGTTTTCGAAAGCTTCATATTTTCTAGTGTAGTATATGCCATAATTTCTTAATATCTTAGAATCCTTGGAAAAATAGAGGACGATTGAGAATCTTACAGTTTTGATAAATTGCTACATTATATATCTAATAATTCTCCCTCAAATATTGTTTTGAGCTTCATATCTCTTTAGCTAAGTATAACTTGCAGGTCCTGTATATCAAAAGGTACTTGGAAGTGATTTAGCTGAATCCTCCCTTGAACATGGTAGCAAAGATTTGAGGTTTGAAGAATCGCATGTTCTCTCCATTTGGAAGCAGCAATTTATGGATGCCCTTATGGTACTACATTTTGTGCTCTCTATGTTGAATGATTTTATCATACTCCCTTCCGTTCTAAAATAAGAGATACATTTTTAATACGTCGACTTTTATCCAAACTTATCCCTAACATTAGCAAGAAATGTAGTAGTGGTGGCATGATGGTACTCAATCTACCATGGTTAAAAGTAATTGCATGTTAGGAACTTCATTTCACTTTATAGTCTAAAAATAGAAATGTAGAGATGGAATGGACAAAAAAGAAAATGTATCTCTAATTTTGGAACCGAGGAAGGAGGAAGGGAGTAGTATATCATATTATATGACTAGTCTCTAACATTTGCCAGTGAAGTGTGTATTTTATTGATCTATCTCCTTCTGTGTGTGTGTCCATGTGTTCTACCATAGACTTGCCAACTGTAATATGGGATCTGGAATTTATTTTGTACACGTTTCAAGTTCAGTGTAACGAAATACAGAAGACTAAAGATTATTACAGACTTGTGTACTTGTCCTCTCTGAGTTGAATTTTTTTTTTTATTACCACAACAGAAAGTAGAAATTGGGAAGTCTTTGTTCAGGGTTATAGTATATTTCCCTGATTAAAGTATCCCTGAAACGAACATGTAAACCAGTGTTGGAGATCCTTTTGGATACAAACTTTAGTGACATGCAAAACACTAAATAGAGTAACAAAAACAAAAATGTGATGAGTAACACAATTGTTGTGTGATAATTTTAGTAAAAAAAAGTAAATGTGTTTTAAAGTGGAGTTTCTGCTGTGAAATGCTACTATCTTTGTAGTCAACTTGAACTTTGTGTATATAATTTTAAATCTTGTTGCATACAAATGACTGTTTTGAAATAGAAGTTTCTGGATGTTAAATCGATTTGAGGCTATTGAACCATTGTGAAGCATCTTACGTATTCAAGACCTTTTTTCTTCGCAATCTCAATTCATAGTCATCTGTACTTCTAGTATGTTCTACCCCTCAAAATTTCTTCATGTGATGGTTGAATTTTCTAGTGATTTATATACATAATTAAGAATGTGTATTTTTTATACAAAACCTATCGGTGAGAGTTAATAAGGATAGTTGTGTCCTTCTCTTTTTCTGAGAACCATTGTATATCTAGTACAGCTCATGCAGACAGCAAACTATACTAAACTGTTAAGATTTCCTCATTACTTTATTCCTAATTTCATGGAACTGGAACCTTCTCACTGAGATGGACCTCTGGTATATGTATTTAGTACCATTTGTTGCCCTTCGCAACAAGAGGAGTTCAAATTAAATGAAGTTTTAAATATAGTTTTTAAGCACTTCGTCACTGAAGCAAGATTTAGTGGATTCATGGGTTCAATATTATCTGAAATTTACATACGACTAGTGGAACTCCTTTTGAACACATTTAATTTTAATTCTCTTGAAAGAGAAGAATTCAAATGTGCATTCAATGCTTTTTTCTTCCTGAAACAGTTGGAAAGCACTGCATCGAGAAAATTGAGTAGCATATACCTGCATATTTCAATAATTTTTTGGCAGTCACTTCTTGCTCCATGGAGGCTTCTATTTGCTTTTGTGCCACCCTATCAGATTGCTCATGGGTGGGTTGCCTTCATTTGCTCTCTAATTTTCATTAGTGGGATAGCGTACATCGTCACAAAGCTTACCGATCTAATAAGCTGCATCACAGGTTTTCTTCCCGACTGAAAATTAAGTCCTGGTTTTCACTTTTTTGTTACTAGTTTACCTAAAGCTTTGGCAAGTGGATTTATTCTATTTTCTTGCTCTGTTCTCCTGCAGGAATAAATGCTTATGTCATCGCATTTACTGCATTGGCAAGTGGAACTTCGTGGCCAGATTTAGTGGCAAGCAAGATTGCTGCAGAACGTCAAATAACAGCGGACTCTGCCATTGCAAACATTACTTGCAGGTTCCACCAACAAACTTCAAACTTGATTATGGCCTTGAATATTATGATATTCTAGACATTGTTTTTTTGGTTTCTGAATGATTTCTCATTGAGCAGTTATTTTTGTAGCTTAGCAGAGAAAAGGATTTATGCTGTCAACGTTAATTTTCTGCCTAGCTGTTATGTGGAGTAATAAAAAAGAAATAGAAGTCTCAAATTCTACAAGTCTGTTTAGAAGCTATGTTTTGAACAAATAGATGATTTTCAAAGTTTTAAATATCCATATTTCCAAAAGATGCCCACTAGTACCGATGCAGTTCAGTATACAATTAATTTTTCCCCAGTCAGTTATAGTAAGGCCAAATCCTCTATCCAATCCAACACAAGCATGTTCTTTGTCTTCCCAAAATTTAACACTTTCAACTCTAATTATTTTTCATTTATACACTTGTTAAATTTTATGTCAATTGCATCTGAACAGCTTTCCTGATTGCATCTTGATGAATAAATATCCTTGCAAATATGGCTGTTCTAGTTAAGCTTCTGTGTATTCATTGGTTAGAAGTCTTACTCCTACTTCTTGCTATTAGAATAAGAATGTTTACTCTGCGTCTCTGCCTCATTCAAGCAATAAAGCAATTATATATATACACACACACTTGTTTTCATAGTTAAAGCTTGCAAGTCTTAAATGTTGTTGGTATTCCTTCAAGAAATTTCAATCTCATCAAATGAAGCTAAGTGATCTGTGCAGCTCACTCAGCTCACATTCTTGCTTTCCATTTTTGAATCTAACAAAAAAAAGGAAAAGGTTTTAACCCACTATTTGAAGTTTATGAACTATGCACTTGGTATTCTAATTCATAGGAGTTTGGTTGACCAACAAGTTTTGGTCTTGTAATGTATTGAGGTACTCGGTGAAAAAGATGAATTGATATCCTTGTGTTGTTTGTTTTTCTTTGTTTATGCAGCAACTCGGTGAATATTTATGTGGGCATTGGTGTTCCATGGCTCATTAACACATTATACAACTTCATAGCATACAGGAAACCGCTGCAGATCCAGAATGCGGATGGACTCAGTTTCTCTTTGCTTGTTTTCTTTTCTACTTCTGTTGGTTGTATTGTTGTTCTGGTTTTTAGGCGTCTAACTTTGGGTGCTGAGCTTGGAGGACCAAGAATTTGGGCCTGGGTTACCTGTGTTTATTTCATGTTTCTATGGATTATTTTTGTTGTAGTGTCATCCCTCAAAGTTTCTGGCATTATCTAGGGTTTTTACCTATCCATTTTCCCCTAAAAAAATAATTTAATATAGTTGTCTTTCTTCATTCCCCTCCCCGGCCCCCATCGTTTGATGGAGTATGTATAATATTCATTATGTAATCCAATGTAAAAACAACAGTTGGTTACAGAAAATAATTTGAGATTTTTATTTAAATTTCAAGGGTGAAATTAACTCTCTTATTTTTATTACAGTTTATTTGTTAATGGTTAAATTTCACTTATTTGAAGACGGTGATTTGTTGCGTCACTGAACCATGACGAAGGAATGATTTGTTGTGGCCCTGGCTGGCCCTTGATGAAGGCATATTTAAAATTTTCAGGGAAGTCAAATATGTATCTAATTAACAAAACATATGCATCTAATTTTATTTTATTGTTCCTTTTCCTTGAATTGGTTGTTAACTTGAAAATCTTTGTATTAATAGAGTTTATAACAAAGTACAAATAACACATTTAGACATTACATACATGCTCTTCATACCTCTTTATATATCAATGTTAACTCTACTTCTTTTCACTATTATGATTTAATATCTAAACTGTAGGTTAGAAAAAAATGACAGCCATTGACATCCAAAGGTTAGAAAAAATGAGCACTCACTGACATCCAATAATTTCCAATGGAGGGAGCACTGATTTTTACCATCTTTGTTTGTACAAGGGGTAAAATAAACTCAGCTTAATTACACCAAAGGGAGTCCACAGAATGTATTTTTTCTAATCAACTACTCCAAACAGCATTGGTAATTTTTCTATACCAATCCAAGAGAAGCAGAACTAAAAGACGGATTAAAACCAAAATGTTCAAGAGCTTCCACTTTCAACACTTATTTTGGCAGTGAGAAGTGTACTTGTCCAATAAACAGCTTACTTTTAAAAAATTCTACACATAAAAGAGTAACAGCTACAGCTTGGATAATCATAGAGAAAAGAAGCAATATACCCCCAACGTATTTTCACCATAAACACAAATTCCTTCCTCAAGCAACGGCACCAGTACAAGCTGTGACTGGAGCACCATTTTGTTGTTTCGCTGAACTATATTTCTTGGTGATGAATCTAAAACACCAGAAAATGAAACTATTAATGGAGCGGTTGCAATGAAATATGCACGACTCACTGTACAGTTATAATGGGCAAAGGCACAACTCACTGGAACCTACTAATAAGATTAGGATCAAGAGACAAATTTTCTGGTAGAAAGAATTATAAAATGGAAATGTGGAATAAAGACTAGCAAAAATGTTTATCTGGGTTGATATATGGATCAAAAATCCTACTGAGATGAGTATGTTTCAACAAATTACCTGAAGAAATCCCTCCACAGCAGCTCATACATCAACCAATTCATCCCAGAATCAGATGAGCCACTACCACCATCTTTCTGATTTGAGGCAGCAGAAATTGTTCTGTAGATCACATTATAATCCAAAGTGAGGTCACGTTGCACACTTGCACAGCCATACTGCTTTAAACATTGTTCACTGGGAAGAGAAATCCAAATCTAAGGATACCTGGAAGCAGACTTCTTCAGCTCACCAAACATGGAACGTGGAGAAAGGCATCCCATAGCCAGCCACGGTGAGATTCTGCAGGAAAAGTTTGCTCCATATATGCTGTCATTACTACCATCCTTGCTTCCTTTATGAGGTTGTGCTTGGCATTCAGCAGAAAATTTTTTAAGCCTCTGCAATGCTTCAGTCTCCCCTCCCGCCAGGGAAGCATTAGAAGCTGGTTTCCCATCCTATCAACAAACAGCTGTATCATATTGGTGTCCTGAAGTTGGAAATCTTCTGTTCTTTTAAACCAGTAATAAACTAGTAATATTATCAACAATTAGTTGAATGATGTCAGAAAACCAAAATGCTCAACCGTAGGCAAATAAGTGCGTGTACATGAAACAGAAAAAAATTGAATACATGGTATGTTAATATAGTCCAAATCAAAATAATAGAAATTGCTACAGTTTGCACCTCTCCGAATAACTAATCCCAGCTCTCTCGCCGATGAAGATAGTTGGTCTAACCATTTCTTACCGACTGATAAGTGCTATCACTTTGCATTAGGTCCGGTCAGGAAGGTTTAATGGGCCATGCCCAAGGTTCAGTTACTTTAAGTGACCTAACTATCTAGATAAATCAATTTTGGTAATATAGTGAGTTCTTCTTCTTGTATCATGGATTCCAGCATATTATGGTCATATTAGAATAAAACAGTTGGATAACTCACTAGTCACTATATAGATGTTCAGGGCCTAGGATATGCAAGAGTTCTTGTATTTGTCACCTTAATGGTGAAACTTCTCTTGCTTATTTCACATACTTAAATAGGCTCGCAGCTGGACTATGTAAACCTCCTGTCTGGGTGTGCTCTGTGATTGCTTGACTACTCTTCTGGCCAGATTATCCATCCAACAAATGTAAGACCAAAGGTCAGTTATGACTTATGACTGAGCAATTATGTTAAAGCTTCAGTCTCATATGTGTGTATATATTATTTATTATGAACTATTAAATAGCTACCAATCAAAATTGAAGCTGCAAATTAAGGGTCCAGTCTGGTGCAGCCACACATGTAAACATCATGTTCATAGAAACTTTACTCTAATGACACGTAGCAGAACTCTCAAAATCCGGAAACCTTGTCAGGGTAGCAGGGCTTCTTGAGTGCTTCGAGTTGAGAGAATGTCCAAGTCCTCCAATCTTCCAAGAGTCCAAGTCCAAAGTTCCAAGAGAGCCCCCTTCCAAATGGAATGGAATGGGTATTTATAGGATTTTCTGGAATCAGAAAAATTTCAAAAATATCCTTAGTCACCAGATAATACCCAGATTGTCCTGCCCTTTTAGCCACCAATTCAATTTCTCAATCAATTCTCTCAGGTCTTGCTTCTTTATATCCGGCTCTACCGTCTTTTTATTTAATCATAATGTGAACCCTAATTTGTACATTTAATTCAATTAGGTCAAGTGAACCCTAATTTGCACTTGGGCCCAAAATAGGTATATATAAGTGTGTATGCCATTCTTATCCTAAAAAGGACTTGATCTGTGAGTACATTTGCAAATAGCTGATGATGACATTAGATGGTGGAAGCCTGGAAGTGGACAAGAGAGAAAGAGAGAGTGGTAATTGGTTTGTGATGGTGGGGTGGTGTTGTAGGTAGCAATCTGCAGTGATGTCAAAAGTATGGAGAGGGAGGAGAAGGTACATAAAAACAGAGAGAGAGTGGGAGATGATACTCTCACATAAGTGTACAAACTCATTCACGATTCAACGTTAGAAAAACGCAAAGAAAACTCCACCAAGATGGGTTTACAACCTCAAAGAAATTTTACCGCATCCAACAGTTTATAGTCCCATTTGCACATCTCTAGCCTTACCCAACTTTATAATGCCAAAAAGGTAACTTTCTGGTGAATTCATAGTGTCATCACTGATAGTAATCTTGTTTGTGAAAGCTCCCTCTATATAACCAGTTGAAGGAATTACACTAAAGGAATGAAATAAAAAGTAGAATTTGGGGATTCGACACTCACAAAAATATTTATCAATTAAGTCACAAAACTTTTCAAAGATAAGATACTTATTTTTGAGTCTTGAGATCACATAAAATCCCTAAACTTTTCCCTATCCTTTAAGTTGCAAGTAGCAATATACAAATTCACTACTTATGTATCATTCCTTTTGAAGTAAAGTACAAAACAACATCAGGAACATGTTTAGACAGCCACAGAAATGGTCAAATAAGAAATACCACACACTGAAAACTACTTAATAAACATCTAGATAGCAACTATCAAAGTATAAAGCTTCATATGTTTCAAGGAAAACATATTCAGGGGAAACAACTAACAGAGCTGAAATCACAAGTCATTTTCTGGTTAATTAAACATCTATAGACCCATAAACTGATTTTCTTTTACCACTTTGTAAATAGTTGAACTAAACAACTGCATCCCTTGAAACTAGTGGATAGTTTGGTACCAATATTTGGGCCCAGTAGACTTTGTCTTTCTTATTTAACTTATAAAATAAAAGGAAAGACGCTGCCATGCATAAATGGAGGTTAAATGATCATATCAACTCGAATACACATTAGTTTCCAGAACCAACAAACACCCATAAAAAATCAGTAGATAAAAGCTCAACAGCATATATAGCTAAGAATCAACTCATATATAATTTAGCAAACAAAATCAAACCTGCCCCATTGTCGCAGCTGGGTTAAGACCCAAATCAACCAAAGATGGGACCTCCCCAGGCTCCACATCTCCTGTACCAGGTAAACCCCTCAACTGATCCAATGCTGCAATTGTCTTCCTAACCTCCAAACCTTGAACTTTCTCCCTAAACCCACCATAGTTAGTGGGCATTTCCTCCAATTTAAAGGGCAAGTCATCAACATGATACAAAGTACTTCCCCAAAAGTACTTAACCTCCAAGCCTTCATCTTTCATTGCCGCCTCAATTTTCTCCTCAGCCTTAACCTCATCATGAGAAACCTCTCTATGAGAATAAACTGCTTCAGCCCCAACTGCTTTCGCCAATTCGACTAAAACTGATTCGGGCTTACCAATTCTCACCACAAGGTCTGACCCTTTTGCCTGAAGACTCTTCCTCAAGTCTGAAACAGATTCAATCAAGAATGTGGCACGATATGGGCCTGTCTTATCAAACCCATAAGAAGATTTCCCATAATCTCTCGGATCAAAGCAGTAAACGGGAAGAACAGACATGGATTCATTGTTGGCGGAAGTGAGACACTCGTTATCATTGACTCGAAGATCATTTCGGAACCAAACGATGGAAGCTCGGCGAAGTCCGGCGGCATTTGAGGGGTCATAAGGGCGACGAGGGTTTAAAGCAAGAGTGTTTTGAAGAGGGTTTGAGGAGATGGTGGACTTAAAGAATGGTTTTTGCGGGGTGAGAAACGAGGAAAGCGAGAGGTTATAGATAGCTGAGATTTGGGTGGGGATTTTGACTTTGTTTGGGTGAGAGGAGAAAAGGGAAGAGATTTTAGGTGGGAGAATAAAATGGGTTGGCAGAATTGTGGAGAGAGAGAGTGAGATCGAGGCAGTTGGAGCAATGGAAAGTTGGTTTTGGTCTTCGGATTGAGTTTGAAGCTCTGGGTATTCTGGTGTCTGGGATTTGGAATCCATTATTTTTAGTGTGGTGGGAGATGAAGATGATGATGATATAAGCTGTCGTTTCTTTCTCCTCCTCTGGTTTCTAATGTTGTGTATGTTTTTTTAAGTTTTTGTGTTTGGTGTGGGACTGTGTGCAAGCACACTCGTAATTTTGCTGGCTGGACCCATCTCTTGCTTGCCAACCTTCTCATTTATACTACTCCTTCAATTCCTAATTATCGGTCAGAAAAAAAAATATATAGGTAACTATTTATATTTTCACCAAATAAAAAATAAAAATAAAATTATAAAACACTCATGTTCAATTATCATATTCGTGTATAGAAGATTTTTTTTCCTACCATTCTTAGATTTTTAAGAGAAATTAATAACTATTTTTTTAAATTAAACTAATAAAATACTACTATCTCCATTCCATAACAATGATCGTTTAATTTTATGTACATAAATTAATAAACTTATTTAATACTATCATTTAATAATTAAAATTTATATGAAATTTCATTCTATCCTATTATAAGAAGTTGAAAATCATTTAGCCAAAAAAAAGTTAAAAACTACCAATCCAAGGGAAAATTTTTTGGAATAATAAAAGAAGTTAAAGGTGATATAATTCCAGAAAACTATAAACGATAAATAAATTAAAATAAACTTTTTTTTCTAAAAAATCAATTATTATAAAAAGGAGATAGTGGTTCACATTCATTCTTATTTTTAAGCTGAATTCAACACAATTTCTTATTCTTTTAAAATACTCAAATATTATAAAATAGTCCGATCACTTGTTTACAAAACTTAATAGACTAAAATAAAAATAAAGGGTTTTATTGATATTTTGAGCCAATTATAACTCATTAATTGAAGCGTTAATTAAAAATTTTAATTGTTATATTTTATCTTAAAACGACAAATAAATAGTAACAAACAGGGAAAACTAGAATATTTGTGTTTGGTGGAATATAATCAAAATCAATAAGAAAACTCCATAAAGAAAAGATTAGTACTAGTACTTGTCTAAATCTAAATAACTAATTTTCTCAAGATGGTAGACCTTTCTTTTTCTTTAAGGCCTGCTATTTGTTTGAATTGGTCCAAATTGTTTTAAAGCTGGGGCAAATTTTCAACTCCGTCCGGTCCCAATTCAATTTTGACAATTTAAAAGTATTCCCTTGACATGACTATAAGTTACCATAAGCTCATTAGCATAATATTTAGGAGGTGAAGTTTTAAATTATTAGTAGTTTACATTTTAGGTGAAGAGGGACACTTGCCCCCCCACCCCACCCCCACTTCTCGTGTCCTCTATATTTTATTCTGGAAACAGTTTTAAGTAGTTAAAAAAAACATACTAAAAAATAAAATAAACAAAACTACAACTATAAAAACTTATAATTGCACAGTGGACAGGGTATCTGATATGGAATGTTTGGCAGGCTTCGCAGCTGCAGGTGCTATTCTGCGCCCATCACTCTCTTGCTCTTCCAAGGCGGTGAAACTTTTCAGGTTGAATGCCAAAATCAATTCCAGTCAACACGAAGAGGAGGACCCATTGTTCCATTACGCCATTAGCCGTGCTTCTCTTCGTTTCCAGGAGACTAATTGTCCGGGTAACTCCCAGTTTTTATGCTTCTATTTGCTTGCCCATGTTGGTTTTAATTTTTTCCCGTCTTTTTGTAACTTTTCATTCAGGCATATCGTCCAACAGTTGACGGTGAATCTTAATACATGACCTTTATAGAGATTAAGATTTTTTAGTGGTTGTTTGAGCTCTGTAAAAATCTGGTTTTGGCTACCCTTTTATCACTTCATGCTAGTAGCTAGTTCACTTCCTGAATCGTACTAGAGACTAGTAACTATGCGGTGGGTATCCTACTAATAAGTAATACTACCCCTCCAAAATGAATGTCATGGATAACTTAGCCAAAAATTCGAGGACATAAAATTAGACCACCTTATTCTGCTAATACCCCTCCATTCAAGATTGCATATCAAATTATGGAGTCCACAAACTTTTTCTTTAATTTTTGGAATTGTAATCTAGTCTGGTTGAATTGCAAGTACATTGACATTGTAAAGTTTTTTCATTTTGGGATGGAGGGAGTTGACTAATAAACCAATATTTGAATACTCTAAGCTGAACAAAAGTAGAAGGGATTTTGTACTATTTCCGTTGAAACAAAGAATAAATCCAAATGAGTTAAGCACTCCTATATCCATTTAGTACATTTTAGAATGTGAAGTTATAAATAAAATAGTGAAGCCTTGAATTATTCTTGACTTTGCAGAACCTCTCTTCGTCGACCCATATGCTGCCTGCTTTGTTCCTCCTCATGTTCAGATGGATATGAAACACCATTTGCACCACTACTGCCTGGTAACTAAGTTCATTGATGATAAGTTGCTCGATGTAACAACGAACATTGACGGAATTAAGCAGGTATAGAGTTAATATGTATATAGGCTGAAGTGACTAAATGCGTAATGTTTGAAGTTCTATTGTTTTCTATTTAAACCTTGCAGGTTGTTTTGTTAACAGATGGCATGGATACTCGGCCATATCGTCTCAGTTGGCCTACTTCAACAATAATCTTTGATATATCTCCAGAAAGAGTATTCAATAGAGCAGCTCAAAAGCTTGAAGGTGTGTACTGTTTCACCAATGTATTCTATATTCTTAATTGCTCAAGAAAGACAGCTTTTTTGTCAATGCTCGACACAGATATAATCTCATAATCCTGAAATGTTGTCTTGACAAGCAGTGTAACTAACCTGACAGTGTTTTCTTGAGAAATTATTAGATGTGGGGGCTAAAATTCCAAGAAGCTGCTTGTTCCTTCATGTTCCACTGGAGTCCTCTGACATACAACAAATTTTGCTCGGTAAAGGATTTACTGGTAATAGGTCAAGTATGTGGATGTTCGAGGTAACAAAAGTTTTCTATTGCTTACCATAATCGATCGCTTGTCACTCTTTTCACTGAGAAATGAGCGATGGTTTGATGATTAAGGTTGTTTATTCTCTAGGGTCTTCCTATTATGAATTTGGCAAACTTCAGGGAGATTTTATCCCTAGTTAGTAATTTAGCCATGAAGGGAAGTCTTTTATTGGGAGAATTGCCTGTCTGGTTGGCAGAAACTGAAATTGGGATGCAGGTTAGTCGATATTGTGTTAGCGTTTATGTCGTCTTCAACTGACCTGGTCTATATGAATGATTTATTTTCTGTCTCTTTCATAGTCCAATAAAAAGGAATGGTTGGACAATCTTTTCATGAGCTATGGTTTCCGGGTGAACATGATTGGGTATGATGAAGTTGCAAGAACATACGCTAGAGACTCAGTGTTAGGAGAGTACAAGAACTTACTTTTTGTTGCAGAACACTTGCGGTTTTCTGATGATCAGGTTAGTCAGCATTTCCATATTTAGTTTAAAGTATAAACTCTTTCTATTTTTGTGATAGTTCATTGTGGGTTATCTATTCACCAGACGCTATATTCTGTAAGCTATTACATTGGTATAGTTTTTTTTCTTTTTTTTGGGGGGGATTCAGGGGAAATAAAACTGGTTTTTAACTTATTTTTTGTCAGCTACTATATTACTAATTCTCTTAAGATGAAGCAATTTAACAATCTTGCTACTTCGTTTTTGTATGATTACTTTAACCTCAGTTTATTTTTAGGTCATTGTCTTTACATATTTCTTTGTTATTTAATCTGGTTTTTCTGGGATTCTCTCTGATTTTCCTTCTTTCAATTAGTAAATTCCTAGTCAGAAAGGACCCTTAATGACATACGCATCTCATGAGTATCGAGACACCTCAGAGAGAAAATATGTGTGATCATCATTTTAAAACTTTATACCTGAGATTCCAGGAGAAATTTCTGTGTTTCTAATTGTTCCTACTACTGTATTTGTATAGTAGTTACCAATATTCTTTGTAGTCAGACACATAGTTGCGGATGACATCCATGGCATCAGTTTTGGTTTTCAGAAAAATTTCTTTGGTATTTTGTTTGTCAGGATCAACCCTAGATTGTGACTTGAATTGGAACCAAATTAACAAGTTCAACTAAGAATTGAAGTTAGTTGATAGTTTTACGCAATAAACAGTAGCAATGGAGGAAGAAATAGGCTGAAATTGATAGAGCTTGCAGGACAAGATAGAGATAAAGAGAATGGATAAAGCAATTTTTTTCATCAAATAAAAGTCCATTTCAAGGCAAAGCAAGCTTCCTATTGTTAAACTACTAAAGGACTCGATGCTACAAAAGCTACTAACATGCACTAGGGGAACACACTCCTAACTCCTAACTACCTACATGCACATGATGCCCCTCCTAAATGTTGAATCATATTTAATATCTTCTACTTATTTATTTCACCACGCCATTAGCCTTGCATTTTTTTATGTCTTCTGGCTAATTACATGCACACTTCCTTGTTAATCTGATATTGCATCGGATAGATGGAAGCCTGGAGAAGGGAATTTCTGAGGTTAGAGGAAGAAGCAGATGAAGAAGGCTTCGAGGAGCTCTAAATTTATTACAAAGTCTGCATGTATGTTTTGCTGGGACTGCTATTCTTGACCTTACTCCACCACATGCTAATTGATGGTTCTTATACTTTGTAGCACATTAAACTTCTGTCATAATTTTTTGTTAGAGATATATTCAGAATTTCCTAAGATATGCTATTTGAGTATTGAATAATCGCTGCATGGGAAACTGGATACTTGGACAGTGTATGATGCAAGTAGGTTGCTATAAATATGATAAACTAAATCCAAAAATAAATGAAATTACGTATGGCCCATGCAGGTTTCGAACCTGCGACCTTCGCGTTATTAGCACGACGCTCTAACCAACTGAGCTAATGGGCCAATTTGTTAAATGCTTAGCTGTGTACATATTAATTCTGAAGTGCATACATTTGAACCTCAAAACAATTTGCTAAAGATTTAGCTGTGTATACTTTAATTCTGAAGTGCATACATTTGGATCTCAAAACAGTTATAGTGCTACTTAGAATTAAACTTCCACCCTCCGCTTGAACAGTTATATATGCATGGACTAAATTAAAGTTAGCACTGTGACTATGGAGAACTTCCCTTTATGTATACTACTCGTATCTTGAAGACCCACTTATGTAGTTATGTGTATCAATTACTCCTTCCATTTCATAATAATTATCTTTTTAACTTTATGAACATGAATTAAGAAACTCATTTAATAATTAAAATCTGTAGGAAATTTCATCATGGAAAATTAAAAACTATTAAACAATGAGAAAAGTTAGGGGTAATATAGAAAAATAAATAATTTATTTTCTTAGAAAGTTGTAAACGACAAATAAATTGAATTTTTTTTTTAAAAAGACAGTTATTATGGAACCGAGGGAGTATTTTGTAATATTAATAATTAAAAATAAGTAATTAGAAAATTTTGGAATAATGAAGAGAGAGAGAGAGTGGAAATAAATTAGTGGGAGTAGAAAGTTAGAGTAGTGCAGAAAAGATATTAACTATATAATTTTACCATAAGTTGTGATTTAACTACCCCAAAATAACTACCAAGCTATTGCTACCAAGATTAAAAGTTCACCATTGTTGATTGTATCAGAAGAAGGAATTTTGAAGAACTATGGAATTAAGGAACTACCAAAATGAAAGAATTAATGACAGACATATTACCTGTGAGAGCTAGAGTGACTACAGTATCAGTGATTTCCTTACATTTGGCGCCAAAAATAAATGCATAATCTTGCACATAGCTGACCCTCTTAAATAATTATGAAAGAACAGAGAAACTTATTAAGCATATTTAGTAAAAAGTTATGTGTGTGTGTGTGTACATATAATCTAATAAAAGATATATTCCATATAAGAAAAAAAAATTACTGAGAATTTGTTGAATTTTCTGTTAAAAGTTACTGTAGTTTAATTAGTTGGTTCCCTTGGACAATTAATTAATGCATATATGAAGGGGGAATGGGGAAGGGGGAGAGAAACACTAGCATGCATCAGAAAGAACCAAATTAAGGTGGTATAATTATCCCATTCAGGTATCAAATTTGTTCCAATTTAGCAAGATGAATTAATTAATCCCCTTAATTGGATCGATCAAGCATACATAGAAATTAATCACGGGGCAGGGCAAGCCACAACTTTACTAAAATTAATCCACTACGTACAAAGTACTACTGACCAACCGACTCCTGGCTCCAGCCCTGCTAGCTGCATGTGTGGAATAATTTTGTACGTAAGGGATGTTTTTATTGCTTTGCGTGTTTGCCCGCTACCATATGCGTATGCTACTGTTGCCCTTTTCTTTAATTTCACTTGCCTTTTCAGCACCAATATTAATTAATTAAGGTACATGTTTTTATTTCTTTAATTCTTAATCATTTTGTGTTGCAAATATATAAAAGATATTCAATTTTATTACGAGTAAACATATTAATCAATCAAATTATTCATGGATGCTTTGTTGAATATGTAAACTACACGCTTAATTAATGATCGATCAAGCAGACCTAATATTGACCCAAAAAAAAGAGCAAGTGTTTATATATATATATATATATATATATATTTATATCCCAAGTATGTACCCTTTTGTCAAACACATGCAGCTGAATTAACCAAAGAGTTCGTACATAAAAGTGAAGGTACATGTTGTCATACTGGAATCACATAATCTGATTTATGTCTGTATGTCCAGTGGAATAAGAACATATATAGATTTGGATGAATTCATGGCCAAATGTAGATCGAAACAATAAATACTGGCGTGTGAACCTTACACACACTGACACACACACACACACATATATATATATATATGTTTTATCAATTATTATAATATAGAGATCGAGAGGGAGAGGGCATGCATGGCGCATAGAGTAAATGCTTTATTTGGTCACACACTCCTAACTCTTCATATGTTCTCAAACTCCAATCATTCCCTTTTGTACCAAAATTCCACCATACTTATGCTTACATTGACTTTAGTAGATCCTAAGGAACAGCAACAAAACAAAACAGATGAGCTACACAACATACATATATAAACATTTTTAACTCTAAATCTTTTAACTACCACTACTCATGAGTAAATATAAGAATATAAATTATTGTTTGAAAAATATATCTCTAATTTTTTTTAATTGGATCGGAGAGCATGTGAAACGATTTATTTTCTTTCCTTTCAAATATATATATATATATATATATATATATATATATATATATATATATATATATATATGTTGGTTAACAAGTTATTAATTAACAAGTTATCAGTATTGATTGGATCAATTAATTTCCTGTTGATAAATTATTACTCTCTCCGTTCCTAAAAGATTGTCGTTTTAGAAGAAGAAATTTGTTCCAAAATATTTGTCGCTTATAACTTTCGAGAAGAATAAATTATTTACTTTCCTATATTACTACTCTACCTTCTCTCATTTAATCAAAGAAATTGCATCTTTGTATTAATAGTTTTCAACTTCTCATAAAGGGATAATGATAGAATTTCAAACAAATTTTACTTGGTAAATGATACTTTCTTAATTCATGTATCAAAACCTTAAACGACAATCTTTTAGGAACGGAGGTAGTATCGGTTTGTTTGACTACCAGTTGGAGAAAATCAAGGGTAGTCGGTATAACAGATTTACCATGTCGGTATATATATTATAAACTCACGTATTACTTCCGTATTCTGAGTAATACGTTTAGCAATTCCAACAGAGAGAAAAACTGCCACAAGAGATCAGCTCCCAAGAACGGAGTGATTAACTTTAATTTGTTTACTTAATTTAGACCGTGAAGGTGCATCAGTGCATGTTCTCATCTTAGGAAGATTGTAGTTCACAGTTGCGTTTGTGTACGAGGCGCAGAATTCGTGGGTGTTGTACGATATTCCGCATCAAAGAAGACATACGCAACGAGAGGTATCTAATTTTTTATTCCGTTTTTACGTGTAATTCGGATAAAGCATGCATGTATGTATATATATAATCCTTAATATATATATATATATATATGTATAGATATTATCCAGTTTGTATATGACTTGCATGCAGTTAATCTGCACTTTATGAAGCGTTTAATGGATATTTAGTATAGATCACTCGTGTGTGTTTATTTGGTGCCTGACAGCCGAGATTATTGTTTTACAGAACGCTAGCAAAGGAATTTGTTTGTCATTTATTAAAGAAACTTGCTACTAGCTAGGAAAAAATAGTACATATTTTCTTATTTCTTAATACCCATTTTTTGCATAATTATATCTTTCAACGGTCATTAATATATGATTTAATTATTTCTTAGATGAAAGAACACGTAGTGTGTGTATATATATATAAGAGATAATATGGCTCATGCATATACGCCATTAAGACACTATATAACTAGCAATTAGAGTATAGTAGTATATATGTACTACTCCACTTTGGTACAGCTGAAATTAATTAAGATACACTTTGAATACTTGTTTTGTTAATGTCCCCCAAAAAATGAGCAAACAGTTGCATAGTTGAACAGTCCTCGAGTCTTTGTATTAGTAAACTCACATATATACATAACCATTTCTCGAGTTAAACAAGAAACCATATAAATTATCAAACTCAAGTACTAATAATTAGGCTAAGAAAGTAAACAATTAAGATTAAAGAAAATAAAGATGTAGCAAGCAAAAATAGTTGGAAGTAAGCATATATATAATTTAGCAAACACAACTGAACCAGATGGAGGAAGGGGGTGAGGAACCCATGTTGGAGAAGGGGAGCACGTGCAAAGGGTTGATGGCAAAGAAAGCCGACAGGGTTTGCACGTGCCCTGCTTCTCCAACAAGGAGTTGCTAACCCATGCATTGGAAAATGAGTCACAAAATTTATCAGTCTGAGGCCTTTTATATATTTTTGGGACAGTAATTCAGCTGATCAGGGTTGAGATAGACAAGAAGATGGGATGAATGAGCTCTTGTATTTATAGGCGTGGGAGAGAGTGAGTTCATAATTGTTAGGAGTCCAAAGTAATTAATAGTGGCGTAAAAATCTTTGCATCTGTATATATATGCCATGATATGATTATCCTTGTGCGTGGGCTTGAGTGAGTACAAGTCCATATATATGAGGCTCAAACATCATGTATGAGAGAGAGAGAGATGGGAGACCAAACTGGGCGGGTTTTTGTTGGATCTTACCTCTCAAAAGTTTCTTTGCTCCTTTCGGGATTTGATGCATGGTAAAGAAAATTACAAATACAAACACGCTTTCTCATCCTTTTTTTTTCTCTCTCGGTAACTCACTCGCACTTATTCTTTATTTATTTATTTTTTAGGAAAAAGGCAACTTACTAATGAATTAGTCAATTTAGCAGTGGAATATACCTCCCTCGTCACATATGCTAATATAGTAATATGCTATAGCTATACAAATTTAATTATATGCATGCATGTTAATTAGGATCAAAGTTAGCATATATATATATATATATATATATATATATATATATATATATATTGTACATTCACTACTAAAAAAATTAAAATATGTGATGGAATTTTGTGATAGTTTTTTAAAAACAATCACAAAAGATAGTAATTTGTGATGAACTTTTTAAGCAGTCACAAAATAATAGTATATATGATGACTCTTAGTGATGATTAATCTTGCCATCAATATATTTTAATTGTGATGGTCATGTCAATCACACCAAGTTTTTCACCCAAAATAAATTTTCTTTTTGTGACGTACTAAGTCATCACTTATAGATATATACTTTTCGTGATTGCATTTAAGCTATCACTAATATTTTAATATAAGAAATAATGAAAACAATATTTTATGACAGCCATGACAATCATTAAAAAAGATAGATTTTTGTGACGACTTTTATTTGCAATTACAAAAAAAAGGTATTTTGTGATGGAATTTTTAAGTCATCACAAAATAATAATAAAATATATGATGGCTCTCAGTGATGGCTAATTTTATCATCATTATAGAGTATTTGTGACTGCCATTATAATCACCAAATCTTATGTGGAAGTACTTTTATTTAGTAAGTCAACTCACATATGTTTCCTTCTATATTTTGCTTTAAAATTATAATCATGATCTGCGCTTTGGTGTAGTGGTAATACTCGTTATTTAGTTTGTAAATGGGGGGAGGGTTCGAATCCTACAAGTATCACTTGATACAATTAATACAGTGAAATAAATTATACTTAAATAGAGATTCACGTTCTTACCTTTGATCCTTAAAGTCTTATTTTTGTGATAACTTTGATAATCACAATAGATTACGTGTTAATGTGATTGTATTAATCATCACAAAAGCACTAAGTGTTTGCGTGATTGTCAAAACCATCACGTAAAACCTTTCATGATTGGCGTATACAAGACCGCCATTGTGATGCTTAAAGCCGTAAACCTTTCGTGATGATTTTTTTATTTTTTATGACTGATTTTTGCCATCACAAATGACCATTTTTTTAGTAGGGATCTGGTAGCTTTGAATTATGATCACAAGATGGTGCATGGTGGTGGCCTGGGTGGGTCCGTACGTACGGAGAAGAAGTGCAGATTAATTAAAGGGTGTCTGCCTGAGAATAACGTAAGGAGTGTTTTTTTGTTATGCCTTTGCGTGTTGTTGCCAGCAAGTTTCATTTACTACTCCACTCCGGTCTATGATAATACTCTATATATGAAATGGCTGATCGAGTGACTCGTCTATGCATTTTAATTTGAGAGAGAAGCAGAGCAATTTAATTAAAGTACGTAGAGGAGGATTAGATAGCTAGCTCTCTCTCTCTCTTTTCTCTCCTCTTCTCTTCTCTTCTTTTCTTTTCTTTTATATATATATATATATATATATATATATATATATATATAAAGAAAGAATTCCGTTAATTAAACCAATCGACTAATTAAAATTATTACCATTTACAAGAAATAAAATGCAAGAATTCAGTCTTGTGGAATAAAAAAGAAAATAGCATTAACTAAAAATTATTACTTACTATTTAAAATATTTATTACTCGTAAAACTTTAATAAATCATATGATCAATTAATTTTTTAAAGATTTTATAAATAAATTTTAAGAAATTAAAATGTATCTTTCATATATATGTATGCTTTGGGACGGAGGGAGGTAATAGCTAGATTGTGGATGTGACCAAATCTAAATCCATAAATATTGGCGTGTGAAGGTTATATATATATATAGCCATAGTAAATGCTTTTTTGGGTGACAGTATAATATATGTTGTCAAACCCTAATGATCATTCCCTTATGTACCAAAATTTTCCACCATACTTGATGCATACATTGACTTTGTTCGGTGAGAACTAATATAAGAGGAGTTGCATTCTTTAAATAAATATATTTTATTTTCTCTTTCATTTTATATATTTAATTTCCCGGTGAAAGGGTGACATGCATGAAGCAATTAATAATAACTTTTCTTTATATATATATATATAAGCAAATGTTGAATTTGTTGTAGCTAGCTAGGGCCTAGGTACGTGTAGAAGAAAATTAAGACCAAGATATAGATGATATTATCAATTATGAAGGTATGTCCAATCTTTGCATGCCAACGGACTAGGATCTTTTTTATTTTAAATAAATAGAGACTTTCATTTCATAGTTCAAATTTAAAATTATTTTTCTTCTTTGTCAATATGATGTCATATTTTAATATATTTTAAAATAAAGAATCTATTTATTTGAAATAAAAATAATCTTTATCCAAGAATCGATTTCATTTATTTAACTCAAAATACCCTTTATTTTTTCAAGTAACTATAAATTCTTCCTTGGCATCTCTAATGAGGCCCCCAACACCTGTTGGGCCTGGACAGTCTGTTAGCGGCTCCTTCTATATGTAGTTTTGACTTCAGACTGTTTCCTTGTACTATAAATTTTTAAGTGAGTAAAAACAAAATAAAAGGAAATAAAATTTTGTCAAGTACTTAGTAAATTTATTTATATCTAAAAATTAAAAATAATCTCATATTTTAAAACACAAAAAATGTTACTCAAGTTAAAAACAAAATAATGAACTCACAGACAATATCCTTCAAAACTTAATAGATTTTCATTTTTTTTAATCACTGTTTAAGGGTTCGTTTGGTAACTGTTTTTACTTTTAAATTTATGCATTTTATTTTTAAAATTAAAAATTAAATAATATTATTTAATAATTATATTTAAATATTAATTTTATTCTATTTTATGAAGAAGTAGAGTTTGAAATTTTATTATTGTCAATAAATGATGTCCGCACCTCATTAGAGTTAAAACAACCCATTGTGTTGCTAAAATTGAATATTTTTTTTTGTATTTTCACTTTTTTTACTTTCAAATTTGACTTTACTTTCACTTTTTTCAAAACAAAAAATAGTTATCAATTACCAACTCTGTTTCAAATTATATGAATTTATTTTTGAAAATAAATTTGAGATATTTTTAAACTTAAATTGACATGACTCATTAAAATTATGAAATAATAAAATTTACAATGAATAATAATTTTTCAATAATTTATAATATTTATTATTATATTAATTTAAATTAAAAGAATTTATATTAATTTTAAGCTTAAAAATCTTTTAAATAAATTTTAAAAATCAATGATCAAATAATATATAAAAAAAAGTATTATTTTAAAACTAATATTTTTATATATTAAAATAATATTTTTACGTAAATCTATCTTAAATATATCACGTAAATAATATTTTTACATACTAATAAGTGAAAATATCAATTCCCTATTATTTTTTTGCTTCTCATTAAATGAGAAGAAGAAAAAAAAAAAACTCCTTGGGCTCCCGGGAAAAAACCTCTTTCTGTAATTGTCTCCATTTCCCTTACATTTAGCTGCTATAGTATTAGCTGAGCTGACTCATCTCCCGTGTACCGACGCGTACCAGCCCTCCGGCGACTCGATCTCCCTTGGCGCCAACATTCCGTCTCCTATATCGGTAAGACTCGCCCCTACATATTCCCAATTTGCTTGCAGTCGCTCATCGCAGCCACTCTCTTTTATATATTTATAGACACACATATATATTTGTATTCTGTATTTTCTGATCGAATAAATATCAGAAAATTTTAAACATTATATTTAGTGAATTCCGCATACACTTTGAGCTATATAGTTAATATTGATTATTATGATTTGATAAAATAATGAATTGGTGATAACGTCTCATTTAGAAGGGAAAAATTCGATCTTGATGTAAAATGGCTCAAAACCATGAGGGGGAAATTCTATGTTAGTTTACTTCTTACCATCTCTATTAATTAATTAAATTTTCTATTTATGTTAAGCTTGTGACATTGGTAACATGTTTTTTATTTTGAAAATGTCTCGAATTGACCTTCAAAATTTATATTATTTTTGGAACGGAGGGGAGTATTATGCATCCAAGTTGTTGTGTGCCATATGCATCTGTGATACATATTGATTCTTTTCTTGCAGCTTTAGGATTTTGGACTACCTCAACCAAGAGAGCTGTTAACCTGGCCCTCTACCTTTGCTAGTTAATATCAAACTATAGAATATGGCTGAGCGACAGCTATTGGATCAACAGTCTCCTGTTGATACACAGCTGCAGTCTCCTTCCCCGAGGGAGGATATGATTGCCTGTGTAATGGCGCTGGAGGCTGCTTTGCTTCCATGCTTGCCTGCGAGAGAGCTCCAAGCTATTGACCGCTCTCCACACCCTTCGCATCAGAGTGAGCATCATTTATCTCTGCCCTTTTCTTGTATATGTTTTGCATTCAGAAGCTTACATGACACGCTAATTTCTAATATAATTTTTTTAGCAACCTTATGCATGTTTCCTTGAAGAAAATAAATATGAACTGACAACAAGCTCATGAGCTTCTCATTGCTCACCGTCTTTCTCCATTGCTATAACCTTTATATTTTTGCCTTTTGTTTATACATTATCAACTTTCTGCTTCTTTGACAAGTGGATCTGTCATCTATCCCAATATGAAGTCCACTATATCCAAGTTTTTACCTATTTAATATTATTTGTTTCCTTTATTTCTTCTTAATTCCCGTTGTAGCTCATGAGGAAGTCTGATCTGAAAAGAGAACATCACTACTCAAAGTGGTGCAGGAAGAATAATATAACCAAAAAAATTATTAAATAACCGTAAAGGAAGGCAGAGGTGGCATTTAGAGCTAGTGACTGTATACATTCCTTTCAGAGAAGGCTCATAAAAGAAGTGTTAAGGTAATTTCAGCACAAGTAACTAGAACACGGAAAACATTATTGATCGAAAGAAACTGGTTTGGAACACTTACTGATTGAATGATGATTGTTATGAAGAGCTTGATATTGAGACCTCAAATGATGAATCTATTATCCTGGATCTATGGCCTATTTCAAGCTCTAGGTGGAAAGATTTATCCAACTTGAGAAGTGATGGGTTCACCAAGGATTTCCGTGAAAGGAGGGTAAAATGATCTTGACAACTGTATTCTCAAGATTTGCTCAATATCAACAGTCAGTGTAAAATATCTGGTAGGAGAGCAATAGCCTCCCTCAAATTTGTATATATTCCAAATATTTTCTCAATATCTGCCATTAGTGTGAAATATCTGGCAAGGGGTTGCTTTCAATTATTTCCCTTAACTAAGGCATAAGCATCCCTCAAATTTATATAAGATGTTGGTTTCTACTTTCCTCGCAGAGTGGTACCTAACCACTGCTTTTAGGGTTTTTCCACTGACTATCTCATTACAGAAGAGAGACAATTAGAAAAACCCACTTTTGATTTGTTTGTGATCTAATTTAGCTTATGCCCCCTCTCAAGGATCAGTAAATAAGCACATTTTGGAAATCAGTTATTATAGTAACTTTTGTTTTCATTTTATTTACAGATATCTGTATAATATATCTTACCTTTTACTGTTGTGTACTAATTAATGGCAAGCTCTTTTTCTATTTCTTTGTAACCAAAAAAAGAACTGATACCAGTTTAAAGGGCATGGTGTACATGTTTTGCCCGCTTTTAGTAGAATATTTAACTATCAAAAGGAAATGTTTCTCTGTTAAGATTCTTTTGTCATGAATTACTTCATTTGGAGGCGAGTTCTGCATGAGTAAGGACTTTTATATATGCTGCTTGATTTTTCTGATTATTTTATGGAGTTCAATATTTCTTGTTAGCTAATCTAGAAAAACTTGCACATGCTCTGTGTGCATATTACCTGGTGTGCACTGAGAATTTGCAGTTAGAGTAAGGTTACATTTAGGTTCTTATAGTTAGTGGACCGCCATCTACATAAATACTTGAGTGCAGTTACGCTGGGTATAAAACAGAGTGCATAAACAGTGTGCACGTGTTCAAAGGAGATTCAAAGGGTCAGGTCATATACCATAATTGATACTATACCAAAGATCAGAATTGTGCCAAACTTAGGAATTCTCTTTCTAAAAAATGACAAGTAACTAATAATATTTCGCTATATAACAGAATAGATGATTTTCTGTAAAACCTTTATTAGATTTACTTGAATATGCTTGCTGTTTCTTTGTTATTACCTTCCTGATTCTTCTGGCCCTATTATGGAGTTGAAAATTCTCTTCAAAATAGTTTAAAGTTTTTCTGAAGACCCTGTAAGAAAAATACTGCCTTCTACACCCTTGAATGTTTTCTAGAGTGAATTTAAGGAAGTCATTATCTCTTTTGACATAATTGCTTATCAGATTGCTTCTTTTTTGTTTCTTTCAGTTGACGTGGAGAGGCATGCCAGAGACTTTATGGAGGCTGCGAAAGAGCTTCAGCTCTATTTTATAGGTCTGCAACGTGAGGATCAGCCAACCAAGGTAGAACTTCTCCAAAAGGTAATCTATGGATCAAATTGTGATTGTATTTTATGAATTTAGCAGTTTCAGATATTTTTTTCCTTGTACTGACCAGGTATGTTTCATTGGCCTTGTACATGATATCTTCATAGGATATTGCTGTGATGGAAGAAGAGTTGAAGACAAAGACTGAACTTATCAAGAAGCAGGAAAGACTGATCCAAGGATGGAGGAAGGAATTACAGGACCAATTGGAAAAGCACAAAACCGAGTTAGAGAGGGTATAATTAATGTAATCGATATCTTTTGTACTAACACAACATTATCTATGTGATGGCAGATGTCTTAGCAAACATTATTTAATGCTAGCCCGAGACTTTTGGTAATTGCTTCTTTGTAAGTATACAACAAGCGTGCTTGGCCTGGTGATCTGGCTATGTGATATACTCTCAGTCCCCTATTTCCTGCTCATTTTAGCACAACTGTCCACCTTTGTTTTGATTTCTCTGTTTCTGTATCTTCAGAAAATTAGAGAGTGCCTCTGGGGATTGTGCTGGTAGATAGACCTGAGTGTCACTACCAGTAGTACTGAAATTTCTGGATTTTAGTATACAAACCAACTCCAGATATTGGAAGAGTATGCAACTATACCATGAGAGGATTCTAGTAGGTTATGTTATATCCTTCAATACAAATTATACTAGGGGGTAATTGCCCTTCTAAAAGTTAAAATCCTTGAACACCCAGTAAATAAGCCGTGGTAGACCACTATTTTGTAATTTGTATAATCAATTGTAAATGTTCACCAAGTCTCTGTGCCCTGGATCCTTCAAGCCAGTTGAAAGACTTGAAGGAATAAGAGTAAAGGGAAAAGATGGAATCACTCGGAGAGGAAAAGAGAACATTATCCATCACATTTCAAGTGCCAGTTACTCTTCAGGTTTTAGTTATGGTTATGATCCTACTGCAGCCCACCCCCCCCAAAAAAAATAAAAATAAAATAAAATAAAATAAAATAAAAAGATAAGATATCTAGTGGCGACCTCATCAAGCTGGTTTGAGTTTGAATCTGCGAATCATCTGGTTTCTGAAGCTAACTTAATGGTAAAGAGATAATAAAGCAGAAATGGTAAATTTTTGGACTACAAAACCATCTGTGAGGCCAAAGAAGGAATATAACATCTCATTAGATTGATAAAAATAATGTTAATGCTCCATAAATCATTCCCTCTCCCCCTACAAAGTACAAACAGCGGAAACAAATTATCATCCATCTACTTCTTTGCATAGGTAATCAACATTGGGTTCTCAGGTATTATCTTGAATCCTTGGAGTCCCTGCATTGCTACAGTCGATTGAATCTCGTTCTCGTACTCTACAAAGGATATCCCTGGTTTTGCTTCCACCATTCTGACTTCCTTAAATCCGGGGTACTGGCAGAAAAGCATTTGAAGCATCATCGAAGTTGTCTGATGGGGAAGGTTCTGAACAAACAATATGCTATTTGGTGGAGCTGGAGCCTCCGGGACAGCAGATTTAGCACCACCCACGTATGGAATATGTGACAACTGCAACATTTGATGAGAGAGAGAGATGGAAAAACTCTTATAATGAAATACTAGTAAATACACTACTTATGATAATGTGCTTCCGTTTTAGAGATGAGCTACACATATGTTGCTTCTCAGAATTCCATATAGAGTGCAGAAAGCTGAAATGCCAACAGGGTTTTATGATTGAATTTACTCAACCCCACAGTAACCATTCTGAGTGCTTTACTATTAGGAACTTGAACTACAAGTAAATGTAAGAAATTATAGTTAAAGCAAATTTCTATACGAGTATGAATGCAAGCACATATAGTGAGTTTATTCAATATGTATTCAATTCCATGTTTTATATTATATACTTCCTTAACATTTGGATACTTGACATCAAATGGTATTCAGAATCAGATCAATGTTAGAAATGGCCAGGACTGTATTATTTTCATATACAACTTGACAAAGTGAATTGTACAAGACATGCTCACCTGAGGTATAGCACCATAAGCACCTGTGTAAGCAGGATTCAGACCCATTGCAGCTTGATTAGCATCATGTTGCTCCTTACGCTTCCTTCCTATAGCACAAGGGAGAAATATAAATATCATAAAGAACAAGTGACAATGTACACTGTAAACAAAGAACATATGCATATAATTTACCTTACATCCCAAAATTTATCTACAATTGCTTCATTCCTCTCCGTCTGTCAGTAATTGGGAAATTAATTTTTGTAATAAATCTTCGTATACTCGTTATGATTCAGCTAGACAATAAATTTTAGGCAACTTCCCATAATTGTCACGGCATCGTCTAGGCGACGCCTTGACGTCCAGGCAATGTAAAAATGACACGGCGAGAGGTCGACTTGGGCAGAGCTGCCAAGGCACACGCCTTAGCAGCTCTGACTTAAATGCTTAACTCATCTAATCAGTACCCATCATCTGACCCATTAACCCATAGACATAATACTCCATGACCCATCAATGACCCATCAATTAAAAAAGGAGAAAGAGAGAAAACACTTATCTGTAGACTTCGACTCGCAGCATCTCCTTCAAGGCTTCAACCCATCGCAGTTCGAATCCTTTTCTTCATCGCGACCCATCAATTCGCAACAAGGAGACCCATCGCAACTTCATGACTGCATCGCAACTTCTTCGCGACTCCATTGGCGACCACACACAGGTTTTTCTTTTTCTTGTTCGCGACTGCATCACAACTTCTTCGCGACTCCATCGCAGCAAGGAGACGCATCAAGGAGACTTCTTCGCGACTCCATCGGCGACCACACACAAGTTTTTCTTTTTCTTGTCCGCGGCTGCAGTTCAAGTGCTTCTCTACTATGTTTTTCTTGTTCGCGACTGCAGTTCGAGTGTTCGTATAGCTTTTACATATTTTTTTCAAGTTCTTATATACTCAGTAGTTGAGATAGATTCCAATAAAAGACATTATTGGGTTTGGGGAACTTTATTTAACTTTTACTCTTATCAATTTGACAAAAAAGAAAATAAAATAAAAAACTTTTATTCAAGTGATAAATAGTACTCCCTTCCCTTCATTCCATAAAAAAGATAAAATTTATAAAACAAAATTGTTACATAAAAATAATTCATTTTTTATTGATAATAGTACAAAATTAAATAAAATTTTTAAGTTTGTTATCATAATTTCAATGCCATACTACAACTACTAAATAAACAACTCATATTTTATAATAAGAGTAACTATAAAACAAAAAGTTCATCTTTAATATTTATTATTTGTTAAGAAGAAATTTTTTTATAGAACGAATAAGGTACGTAACATTTTATCAATTTTATCATTCTACCACTAATTTCCTCTTTTTATATATATATATTTCTAATCCATTGTAGAAAAAGTGGTAAATTTAAATTATATATATATATATGTATTAAAAAATTATTGTTTTACAAATATATATCTAATTTTGAACATGATAAAATATTGCCACTTTAAGGTAAAAAATTACCATTAATTTTAAAATGAGAAAACATATTTGTGATGGTTGATTGCAACTTTATTTTCTATGTGGTGTTTGTTGAATTCTTCATTTCTTTTACTAGTTTTTAATATCAAGAGTTATATTTTTGGATTGTTATTGCTAAGTACTTACATAATTGTGCTTTTAATGTTATTCCATAGTGTTATATTTTGAATTTTAATGTATAAAAAATTTATTGTCAATATACTTGTTAAGTAAAATAAATAATATATAAATTACACATTGTAAACGGCTTGTCGCTATACAGACGCCATGACGGTTACCGCCATGACTCGCCGTCGTGACGCCATGACAACTATGCAACTTCCTATCTTAGTTTATCTTAGTTATACAAGGGAATGTTATTTCCACAAGTATTTTTAATAGTTCCAAGAGCCTCCTCTCACCAGAAGGTGGGAAGGTGGGAGTGTGGAACAGTGGGACTCACCCCAATATCTCATGAGACAAAACCTTGTGAAACTATGTATTCCTTCCTTCCAAAATATTAGAGCAAAATGACTTTTGGAAGCACAAGTATACATGTTAGATTGTTAGTATCTCATTTCTCAACAGGATAAGGTATGTGTCCTCAATTTTGCCATTTTTAGTGACTTTCTATTATATTTTGGAATGGAGGGAATACATATATAAAAAAGGGTTTGTGAAAATAACATTTTCCTAAATTATATCATTAAAAAGATATTGTTGCTGAGATCTTTAGCCAAATAGTTTGAACTCTATAACTGAGAAGAAGACTAAAAGCCTCAATTATTCATTTACAAATTCACAAAACTAGGTATCAGCTTTCTAAAATTTTCACAATGACTCCTTGGGATCCTTAACCAGTTATAGAGAAATTCAAGTTCTACACACAGCATGGAGAAAATATCAAAATACTCTCTCAAATAAACAGGTGGATTCTGTTCCTAGAAATCAACTGAAAGATAGAAATCATAGATCCCTTAAAATGCCAAGTCGGACTTTATCATGTAGGATGTGTATAGGCTTGCATCTTTATCACAAATATCACCTAATGTATTGTCCACGAATACTCGAAGAGTAGATCCATCAATATGTTACGTCTTGATACCAAAACCCAGCAAATAGTCAGAAATGGATAGAAAGACTGAAGCATGATTATCATATGTTGAATTGGCGATACAATTCATAAATCTGAAAGAACATGATACAACCATTCATGTTGCCATGCAAAGGCATTAGGGAGAAGACGGAAAGGGATGCCATTGCGTGATGTGATCTTTGTAGAAGGAGAGGAACACACTATTTTTGTTAACCTTCTTTTCTGGTTCCATTAGGCTAGGCTCTGGTTTACATCTGGTGGGTATTTTGAGTGCTGAGGCTCGGAAGAAGCTTTATTCAAGTTTTAGGACCCTTTCTTAGGCTACATGTGTCTAGTTTTGGGGTTGTTGAGTACATTTTTCCAGTGGAACTCAGGTTTATCTTTTTACAGGAATAGGTATAGTCTCTGGGTGTCGCATTCTGGTTTAGCTCCAAAAAATAAAAATAAAAATAAAAATAAAAGAAAATAAAGCTCTGATATGTTTTCCTCTGTAGATGCCTAGACAGTAATGAGTAGTGTTAGCATTACAATATAGGAGCACACAATATACAACAAATATTCTATGATGATGTTAAGAGTTTTGCTATATTTTACGACAAAACATGGCAAATTTTGTTAGTGACCAGATAAAATGGCAAACTATGTAAAATAAGAGCACATAAATGGGTAGTTTGTGGATGTATCTGCTCGCAACAAAAGTCACAACTTTTTTGTCAAAAGATATATCATTTTTTTAATGTTATCTAACAGATATTTCTTCTGAACAAATCACATTTTAAAGTAGTTTATGTTTCTACTATCTTTCTTCTGCTGTTGTCAATCAAGTATATGATCAAACAATGATGATATGTTACTATCAGTTCAATACTCATCAAATAAGAAACTGTCAATACCACAATACAAAATCATATCAACTAACAATACTTGAGGCCAAAAGATCCCAAACTGTTAACGAAGCTCGCATCAAAAAGCATGATTGCACATAAACCATTCACTTAAAAGTATATATTACCTTTATCCTCATGCCTCTTTCGTCTTTCACGTGGCACAAAAGTACCATCTGCTTTCGCTGTGATATCTGATTTTGTCTTTGCATATTGGATCCTCTGTGTTGATTACATACAATAATGATTAATTTATTAGCAACATATGACAAACAAAAAGCAGAAGGAATTTGGGTATTATGGGTAGAAACATTTTTATTAGTTTTCATGATAACCAAGAAACAAACACCTTTGCTAATCATTGAAAGCCAATTTACTAACAATAAAGAAACATGATTGCACTCAAGTTCCTAATAGGTTTGTTTGAAGTGTCTTAACATTTTGTACCTTTGTAGTAACATTATAAATAAAGCATTGAATACTTAGTCCAGGAGGGGGGCAAATTCCTCTAGTTTAAAAAGAAAAAGAAAAAGAATTGCTGATCAATTATATGCAACCCTATACTTGAATTCCCTCAAAGGAATCATGTGTATACTTAAGTTTCATATATTAGTTGGCTACCAGACTGAAATTTCTTACATGTGTAATGCTGAAGGATAATCAAGGAAAACTGACAAGTATTTCCATGTGAAAATAAGCAGGACAGACTACAGAGCCCCTTAAGCTGAGATTAATATTTACATGGAGAGTAAACCCTATGGGATTTAAGTAATAATTTCACATATATAAGACTGTAAAAGATAAAGGAGATCTCTGGCAAAAGTAAGATAGAAATAGACATAAATAAAGAAAGACTTGTTGTTTACAAATTAATACTGGCGAATTGCCATAATTTACAATTATGTTTACCTAGTCCATAAAATAAAATCCTCCCTCAATCCAAAACATAACATCAACTTAATACAAGTAGATTATCTTCTTAAGAAATGAAATGCTTAACTGTATATTATACTTTCAAGTCATTTTGATCATTTATTTTAACTAAGGGGGGTGTATTCAATTAAGATTTTTAAAGACTTTTAAAGATTTTAAAAGTTTGGTTGTATTCAATCAAGACATTTAAAGAGTTTATAAAAGTTTAGTGGTATTCAATTACAACTTTTTTAATGTCTTTAAAAGTTAGATGGTATTGAATTAAGATTTTTACAAAGTCTATAAAAGTATTTTGGTGTTCAAAAAGTCATAGACTTTTGATTTTCTATTAAATGGTAGAGTTTAATGACTTTAGAAGAAGAATTATAACTATCAACCCATATCCAAAGTCCTACCTCATCTCTAAAGATTTCTAAAGACTTCATATCTCATCTTAATAAGCTAAATAAATTTAAAATACAATTCACATGAATCCAATATTTCTAATTACTTCACATGAATCCAATATTTCTAATTACTTTATAATCTAGAATAATTAATACTTCTGCTGTACTCTCAAAAATAAAATATTAATTTTGTTTTTGTAGTCAACGTACAAAATTCAAAATTTTTAAAATTTGAATTTATTTGTTATTTAATAACAAACACACGTTATTATTTCAAAATAAAAATAAATGCACAATATTTTATAATTTTATAATTTAAATAAATTAACTTAATCGAGAGTTAAATGAAAAAAAAAAAGTGAGAGAGGAAAGTAATTTATATAGAGTACGTACTTTATAGTGATATATAGTTGTATAAAATATATAAGTTCTTCAAGCTTTTTATCATAATTTTATTATATGTTACATTACTAAATTAAAAATTTATTAAAAAGAATATAAATAAAAAATATTTTTTTATTTGAAAAATAACTTGCTATTTTAAAATATACATGAAACAAGTATATATTATTTTTTATTTGCAAATTTTGATACTAAGACGGGGTAATATTCAAATATTTGAATGGAAATCGATATATATTGCAAATGTTTATATTAATTTTTAATTGCTAGTTACGTAAATAAGTATTGATGACAACTTTTGTGGTAGGAATGAAAAACAATAATTCCAAATAAGCGTCATTTATATGCATAAAAGTATATATAGCTCAATGAAAAGTGAGCTTAATTTTTATATTAAATCACAGTAGTTTCTAAAATTTTATTGGTATCCGAGTATCCAAATGTATTATAAAATGAGTAGAATAATATGAACGCTTTCAACATATATAAAATCTCATGCATAATAATATAATAAGATTTACTCTAGTTCATGAAAAAGAGGAGATGTTATGCGCATGGGCTAATTAACAATTAATATAAGTTGCAAGATATATTAGAAGTATACAAAAGTCTATCACAGTCTTGATAAAAAGTTTATAAAAGTCTATTACTTATTTCATAGAGTCTATAAAAGTCATTTTAAAAGTCTTTAAAGTCTTTGAAAGTCATTAAAATCCCACAAATTCTACAAAAGTATGTCACTTAAAAAAAGCCTTTAAAAATCTTAATTGAATACACCCCCCCTAAAAATCATTTTACTCTTATATTCTGGAACAGGCGTAGTACAACAATTAACTATAATATTACATAAATTAAGGACAGGAGTATTTATCAAACCATGGGCTTATCGTAGAAGGGGAATCCCTGCATCTGGCGAAGGGCATTGGTAGCAGAAGAAACGTCCTCAAAAACAACCCAAGCTTGACCTTTGTGCTTTAGGGTTTTGAAGGCTAATATCTCCATTATCTTCCCAAATTGTGTGAATACAGCGTGTAGCGATTTCTTCAACTCTGCAGTAAATCATTATTCAGCCTGCAAACCCTTACATATAGATGTAAACATTCATATAGAGAGAAAAAAGGAATGAAGAATACCTTCAAGTTTAATCTTTTCGTTGAGATTGTTGATGTATATAGTATTATTCGTCGGAACGTCGGTACCAGCAGTCAATTCGACCATCTCTCCCTGTTGAAGCCAAATTGATTCAAACTCAGAGCTGGGCAGAAGCTTGAAATTGGAGTTAATTAGAGCGGCCAATTCTTCGTTTTTAAGAAGCATCGGCGTTAATGGGTCATTCTGAATGGGGCGGAGATTAATTAATTGTTACAAACATTCTTCGGCCACAACTGAACAATGTTTGGAAATAATAGACTACTACTGTTACAATTTAGTAGCCCAATCTTTGATTAAATTTTAACTATATTCCTCGTCCACCCCCCCCCCCCCCCTCAAAAAAAAAAAAAATCTTATTTATTATTTTTTAATAAAAAAAATTAATTTTTTAGTGATAATAGTATAATGTGACACATTGTTCTCAAATTTATCATCAAAATTTTATTATCAAATTACACTATTAAATTATTTTCAGGAGTGTAGATTTGAAAATTTATATATGAATCCTTAATATTCAAAATTTTTACAAATAACTTCCTTTTTTTTATTTGTGAAACAAAGGGAGCAGTTCAGTTTACCCATATATTAATAAGTTGAGAATTTTAGAACAAAATTAATTTCTAATATTAATGACCTGTGTTGACTTTATAATGATTTACTAAGATTTGGCCGTAATAAATTAAAGTAATATATTTTCAATAAAATTATTGTACTTATATATATATTTTTTTAAAATGCGGACCTTTTTTTTTTTTTTGCTTTTTTTTAAACAACTAAAAATAAAATAAAATAAAATTATGGAACTTAAATTTTTACATATCTGATTTTGGGTGTGATTTGGATCATATAACAAAACATTACATATGCATCATGCTGTGCAGCATATATATATATTTTTTAGTATAGGTATCCAAATCACGCCCAAAACACTATATTATATAAAAATTCAAATTCCATAATTATTATTTTTTTTTAGTTGCTCTATAAAATATATATATGACTTGAATGAATAGATTACCGCTAATTATTTGTAAGTCTTCTTTTGTTATTTGCTTTATGGACTTTCTCATTTATGTGAAATACTAACATATACTCAAAAATTGAATTGCGATGAATGTGAAAGTAATATTCACATTCATCGTAATTCAATTTTATCACATATTTATTGACATGTATATAATTTTTTAATTTTTAATCCATCCGTTTTCAAATATAAGATCATTGTAAACTTTTTGAAGTCAATTTAAAATTAACTTTAATTTTAACCAATACAATGAATATTCTCATTATTAAATTTATTATTTCATAATTTTTAATGAATCACCTTAATTTTAAGTTTGAAAATATCTTAAATTAATTTTCAAAAGTCTACAATAATCTTATAATTTGAAACGAATGGAGTATTATATTTAGTCAAGTAAAGAAGTTGATATTTCTTTAATCTCAAAAAAAAAAATTGAAATTTAAAAGATCACATACCAACAGTTTCCAAGAATTTGCAAAGAAGAACAAAAAATTTAATTGCTCGGGTAGCTGTTAGCATAAACTGTGTCGAGCCTTGCTAGCAATGTATTTTTACAGGACGAGGCAGACTGTCGGTTCTCTGTAGTATTAGCGTATAATAATTCTTGAAAATTTCCAACAAATATGATCTTTATGAGAAATATAAGACATTAGTTATTCTCATCACGCACTAAATGACCTATAAGCCGGCGGATTACAACAACAGCATCACAACTAGCAAACTATGTTTATGCTGAATACAAATAAAAATAGTGTATTTGATAGAATGAAATTCAATCCCTTTGTTTTTTTATTCGATTCCATGTGTAGAAGCCTAGAAGGTGGAATAAAATCCATTCCAATGGAATGAATATACGTGATAATTTTGTCATTATATAACAACACCCACCATCACAAACAACCAAACATACACTTAAAATCATTTTATTCCATCCTTGAATCCAAACGCAGCAGCATTAAGGTTTGATATCAAAGCTTTACCTTGATGTAATTACCATAACTATATTTTCCAGAGTCAATTCAATTCACGACTTCTCAAAAAAGAAAGTTTTGGAAGCAGGGGAGTTTAGTGTGGTTCTTTCCCGCTCACTGAATCTTATACTAGTTATCTTCTTTTTCAGACAGCTAGATTGGTCAAGGCCAGAAATTTGACCTTGCCTTTGTCGTGTAATGTAGATTCAACCCTAAGTTATTCTAAAATCAAAGTTTAATAGTATAATGCAATAGAACATACAGTCCTCTTAATATCAGATACTAACCCGTTAGGTAAATAAAGGAATCTAGTGTGTAATAATCACAAGTGACACCAGAAGTGCAATGCAGAATGACTCAAATCTAATGGTAATGCAGCCTCGCATACCGTTCATTTTGAAGAATAGACGCATATCAAGGTAGCAAACAAGCTTTTTTAGTTTCAGTGGGAATGTACCTCATGTAGACTCGAACCCACTCAGGAGATGGTCTCTCCTAACCAAAAATATTGATGGATACTTCTGAAATTACATGGACACTAAATAAGAAATGCACACTCCATGAGTGGGAGTGGGAGTGGGAGTGGGGGAAAACAACTAAACAAGGATTATAATGTGTACATCTTGGACATACATACTAAAAGAAAGACATATTTGTTTTATTGATCACATCTTAATAACACAATGTAGTGCTTACATTAAGAAATTTGAATTTAAGATAACTGAGCTCAATTGTGTCAAACATGGGTCCTGAAATGACCAACAACTCCTGATTTGAATTTCTTGAGTTGTTCCGTCAGCTGATTGCTCAACAATCAATATCAAACTAGAAAACAGAATGCAATTTAAGAAGTCCCAATCAACTCAAAACCCTACCATGAATGAAATTATATCTTCAAAACAATGTGAATTCTGGACAGCTCTCTAAGCCATATCTGACTTTCTAGACCATGAAGTGCCAAATAAATACAAGAAGTCGATACAATCAACGATCTTTCACAGTCGGTCAATAATGATAAGCTAGTGCTAGTTCTGCTTAACTTATTAAAACTATAAACACTATAAGTAGAAACATAGTATGGCAACCTCCTTTACTCAAAATTCAGTATAAACACAATTCAACCATGAGGACATGCATAAGAAGGATAAACATCTTATCGCGCTACTCACAGTAACCAAATGTTTACAACAAAGTTGTAAGTTGCAGCTAAAGCAGATGGCCAGCTTAAGAAAGAGTTCAAGCCAGACAAACTTCTCTGTAGAACTAGCTTGTTAATTCATGAATAACAGATCCCTCTCCACACATCACATGTATTACAAAATTTTCTTGCCAAAATCCTTTCCCCCACATATCATCTCAAAAACTACTCAACATATCATGTAATCCCTCTTAAACAAATTTTCAATTTCCATAAAAAAATAACCACACAATAGTTTTAGATACCAACTTTGATCCACTTGCAATTATTACTATAGCATTTAAGTCCAGTGCACATACATATGCTTTATGTATGCACGTATAGCAGAGAAAAAATTCCAGGCCAAGCAGTATGCCACCAGAAAGCAATTACAATTAACATACAACTAAAGATATGGAAAAATTATTCGATTCTCAAAGTAGGAGAAAAGAGAAAAAAGTCAACATTTAAACAAGGTGTAAGCGCCAATGCCAATTAAACCCAAATTAAGAGGAACAAAATACAAGTTTCACCTTTTAAGCATAAATTCAATTAAGCCCTAAACTGAAGAAACAAAAGGGTTTGATTTCATCTTCCTTACATGCCCATTGTTGCCATTAGAATTGCAATTCAATCCACATCCACACTGCGGACAAATCTCGAAATTATCAATCGGAAAGTTCGCGGAAGCGATACCGACGGAGAATTCAATGTCGTCGTCGCTCCGATCTACCTCGACAATATTGAGCCAGAGGAAGAGTACTTTAACGCTTACGCCACTGAGGTTGGTGAGCTTGTTTTTTTCTATGTGCCCACTGACTGTCGATTTGTATTTAAGTTGGTATGATCCTTCAAGAGAAAAACTGCAGGAACCATTCAAATAAAGACTAAACTTTCCACTGGTTCTGTCGAGATCGTACCTCTTTACGCCCTTTGGGAGGATACCCACCGGAAAGCCGTATGATTGGAGTAGATCGTAGGCGGTGGGAGCGTCGCCGGTGTCTATGGCAGCGGCGACGTTTGGTGGTGGAATTGTCCATAGTGAAAAACAGATGAGAGAGAAGATGAGAACGATGATTGGAGACATTTGATGAGTTCTGGTTTGTGTTTTGAAGGATTTTTTTGGGTACTATTTGATTAATGGGTTCCTCAAGTAGTATAGATTATGATCATTTGGTGTTATTGTAGTCTGTGGATAGATGGCGGACTTTTTTGATATAGTTGCCGGAAAAAACTTAAAGAGGAGATCACGTGATAGTCTGTGTTTGCGAGAAATAAAATTTTACTTAAAATACTACACCAAACTTGTTACTTACAACTTGACAAAATAGTTACACAAATGCATACCAAATGATATAATTAGTAGTATTTAGTTATTTGGTTTAAATATAAATTATTATCTTGATTTAGTGAATTTTTTTATTTTGGTGATTGATTTTTTTATTTTTTATAATTAAGTGATTAAATTATTAATTTTTTTAAGTAGTATTAAATAAATTTACAGTAATTTTAAATTTTTTAAAATGGGTAAAATAATAAAAATATGTTATTCAGAGACATGTCAATTATCAAATAATTTTTTTCCCTCATTCAGAATCAGGATTCATTCAGTTTTTATCAAATACCCCCTTTAATAGGTCCGACATTAAGGGACTAATAATCCATCTTCAAATTATTAAATAATTAGAAGTAGTGTTAAATTAAAACAAAAAAAAAATACAATCCAAATATGTTTTTTGGTAAACCCCGTGTACATCCTTACTAGTGTGGGATTAGCACTGCGGGGCAGTGGGCATTAAGGACGGGTCTCTGGATGGCATGGGGTATGAGAATTTTTCAAATAGAGCTTCTCGCAGTCGCAGGAATTCTAGATCTTCCTATGCTGGAAATTGAATCAGACTTTTGAAACTCATCCAAAATGGGACGAAATTTGATTCAAGGCTATAGGACAATTTTTTGACTGCTTCTGGATGATGACTATTTTGGTTTATGTATAAATAGATTTTAAGCCTCCTTTTGGAAATTAAAAAATATATATATTTTTATTTATATCCTTAAAAATTACATAAGCAAAAACTTACTAGTACTACTTTCTAAATTAGTTGCATCCGTTTTTTCTTATCCTCAATTCAAAACACAAACATAGGCATTATTATTATTATATACCAGAAGCTGAATTAACTCACCAGATACTACAGTATTATTAATACTATAAATTTTGTATTAAGAAGGAAGTAGAAATCGATTCAAATACAACTCACCCCCATCCCTTTTTTTAGTACAATCAAACCCACATCCACATTGCGGACTCGCTACAAAATTCTCAACCGCGAAGTCTTTCGATATAATCCCCACCGTGAAATACAGCTCGTCGTCCTCACGGCTCACCTCCCCGATGTTCAGCCACACAAACAGTACTTTTCCGCTAATACCCTTCAAGTCCTTCAGCTCGTTTTCCGATATTACCCCCGAAATCGTTGAAGCTTATAGGCATCCACATAAAACTGGCACGACCCGTTCAAAAACACCTTGAATTTTCCGCTATCTCGGTCCAGCTCGTACCCGGTCACTCCCTTCGGAAGGAGACCCACCGGAAAATTGTATTCCTCTAACACTTCGTACACCGTCGGCGTGCCGTCGCCGGCAGCAGGAGACGGTGAGAAAAGGGCTAGTGAGATAAGGAATAAACAGAGAATCGACAATAAAGACATGGCGTTTTGTGAACGTATTTCTTTTTATCTAGATACTACTACTTTTTCTCCCTCCCCAGTAACACTCTCTCTAGCTGTGGTAACTATTTGGCCACGTTATGATAAAGTTTGGGGATTAAAAGGTGTATAAATATTTTGTGAAACTGGGTGTTATAGGTGAGGTGATGGCTTTTGCACAGGTGTCCTTACAAGGATTTCAAAGTATGGAAAATGTAGGTGTTGAGAGGGTGATAGAAGAAGCTAGCTTTACCGTACGTTAAGGACGACAAATATTGAAATTTCACGTGGGAGCTTGAATGGGGCACGTTTTGGAAAATTTACCACCACCTTATTGGTGCATGTTTAGTAGCTGAGTTTTGACTGTGCTTTTCCATTGACTAGTTTTCCCTTTTATTTTATTTTTTTTAAAAAAATGATATTATCGGTGTCTAAAATTTGTGAAAAAACAATAAAATGATAATATGAACATATTTATTGGAAATAGTAAAAAATTCAAAAGGATGGACTAGTGTAGAGCATGGTGTGTGGTTGGAAATTTAAATCGCACATAAAATCGTTTGAATACAATTTAACAATTCTAAAAGCGCACATAACACCACTTTATAGTGTGGTGCGGTTTTATTTAGTTCAGTTTCAGTTCTAAAACTAATTTACATAGTTAATAATAATATTTAATACATAAAATTCAAAAATTATACATGACATTAACATAATAACATCAACTAACAAGTTTTAGATTTGAAACATGTGTTCCTTATGAATGCTTCAACATTGCTCAAACTATTGTAATTCAATTAAAAATATTTTTAACCACAAATAAAAAATTTAAACATGTATAACATAATTAAATTTGTCTAATATATTTTTAAAAATTTACCTATATAACTTTTAAAATAATAATAATAATAATAATAATATATTAGAGTGGTGCAAGAACCTCCCGAACTCCCACCCAAACCGCATGCAATTTTTTAATTATTTTAAAATCATTACCTAGGCGGAAATTATTGGTGCACCTCAATCAATACATTTTGGTCTACTTTTAGTGCTGTTTTGGGACCGATTTTAATTCCTTATTCAGCCCAAGAATGGACTAATAATTGTGATGTAGATATATATCCCGTATTATGTCATTGTACTTTTCTTGTTACATTCTTCTTTTTGTTTCTGGTTTGCTTAAATAGGTATTCATCCATACCAAATTTAAGCATACCACATATTCCTACCTTCTGATAATTAATTAGGTAAGACGGTTCTTGCTAACCTGCCTATAGGCTTATTATATAATATAAGTTAAAAATAAACACTTACTTGATTTCTACTAGTAATATATTTTGGGTTTTCTAAAATTTATTTTCCGTCTATTATTTTGAATTGATTAAAAAAATTAAGTGCTGTAAACCCTAAATTCTTTATACTTCTCTGTATAACATATTGACCAAAAAATTCAATATATAATTGTATTTGTTTTTCCTCTCTGCATCTTCTCCGCCTACCTTTCATGCATCCATTGTCAAACCCATCAACGGCATGCCTACTAATTTACCCACAATAGCCTAGATATATATAACTAGATTCAAAACAACAGAAGTATCATCTCTAACAAACATTCAAACCCACGGGTTAAATACGAGCGTGGAACCATATTAGTCACTAGAGAGACAAAAAGGTTCATCAACAACCGCCTATAATAACATATGTATGATTAAGAAATCCAAGATGTTCCATCAACAATTTTTTTAGCAAGGGTAACTTTCACTGCAATAATGTCCCATGTTCTTGTAGATCTGAGATATTCTTTTGCATGTCAAGACCCACTATCTTTTTCCCCACGCTCACACCCTGTGGCCAAGCCATGATTTGTATTTAGTGGAGTCAAAACATTGTGATGCATACACAAGTTAATAAATATTTAAAGTTCTTATGTTAAAAAAATAATACTGTATAAATTAGATTATTATTTATTTTAAAAATATTAGAGGAAGATGCATACATCAAGGAAGGAGTAGAAGTAATATGAAATTTAGAAGTTATAAAAAATTTAATTTGACTCCGTATATTAAAAAATTTATAAAGTTTTAGTGAAGTCAATTTATTCATTACAATGTCTTTTGAATTTATCATATATTATAAAATAATTTTTTTTCCCAATGGTCAATTGACCCCACACCCTCCTATGTGCCTTAGCCCCTGCTCACACTTTAAGTTTGCCCAGGACTAATCCTTAAGGCCCCGAGACCTCTTGCTTAAGCTATCACGCCCTTCCACTCAGGCACGTAAGACCACTATCTATTCCACTACTAAGAAACCCTTTATTATACCCAGAATCCCAGACATCTGCTACCAGAACAACTATTATCCAAAATTTGTTAGTGCATTGGCATTCTATGCTTACTTTCTTATAACACGGACTTGTCATTTGTGCATGTACACAGAACAGGGAGGATCAGAAGTACAGCAGCGCACAAACACCTAATATGCAGAACCCACTGTCACTGGAAAAATCAACTGGTTGACGGCAAAAGGGTTGATAAATTATTTGCACAGCAATAACCCATCTCTTTCCTGAACAAATCAAACATGAGCTCTAATGATTGCATGCTAAGATGGATATTTTAAACTAGTAGAAGAATAAAAGGGAAGAAATTAGATGTTACTCGTTAATATTGGTCAGCCATAAATCAAGCATGTTAGGCTTGTTGTTTTAGCGTGTCTTATCTTAAAGCATGTATGAGCTGGTGAGGATGTCAAAATAACCTAAAAGATATGTGGGGTTAGGTGTCTCGAGGCATCAGTTGAGCTTGTCTAATCAATCAGAAGTTAAATCTCTCAGTCAGACTGCACTAGGTCATAGAAATAGAGATAACAGAACATCCATTCACATGGCTCAAAAGAATTGAATACAACTACTTGTGTGTAATTACGAGACCAATACATACAAAATGAATTTTCATCTCTCATGATACAATCAGACAGACAATGTGCAGCAAAGATTTGGCAGAAATCAAATTTGCAATTAACCATGAAAAGATTATCCAACAATAATTAATGAAAAGATATGAAGGAAAAGATACCAGGGACTTCAGAACGCATGTACTGTTCTGTATGAAATCAGTTAACATCCTTGAGTCTTTTTATTAATGAATCAAGAGACTTTTTTTTTGGATTTTGCTTGTAATTCCTTGATCCAAAGGTTCCAAACAGCCGCTCAGAAGGATCTCTTAACTTCTCTGAAATGGTCACTACTTTCCTGTAGTCCAAAGCATTATAACTTCTCTCCCTGATTACAGGATTCAAAAAGTTCTCTGGATGATTGCTCATAAGCAAATTAACCAACTGCCTTGCCTCAGCAAGTGCATTTTTCAACTGATTTGCATCTGCCTCAGATATAAGAGTTGCTTGACTCTCTGCAAATGACTCCAACAATCGAATATCTACATCAATACCCATAATAGCATTTAAAGTAAACCTTTTAACTGATTCCCCAAATAAAGCCCCAATAATCAGATTTGATATGTGAGAAAGAACATCTTGTAAAACTCTTTTAAGAACCTGAACCGGCAATATTTGTTGGGCAGTTGAAAGAAGAGTTTCAAGAAAAATGATAACCTCATTCACATATTCATTCTCATTCTGTGGAGGTTCATCAGCCATCCAATTCACACTCTCAATCAATGTCATAAAACCATCAACCTTTTTTTTAAGCAACCCTGAGAGCATCTCTTCGGCCGCATCGCGGGCTTTGTTCAAAGGAAACTGCCTCCTACCCCTTTCAGCCATTCTCAACGGGATTCCTGAAAGCTGTGCAGCATGACGGAAAAAGAAATCACAAGCACGCTCCAAAACAGACATATTAGCTGCCACTATCATCGCTTGATTGACACCATGGATAGATGTACTGATAAGCTTCAACAGAGCTCCATCCAAGACCTCAGTCAAAAGCCTGTCCAAATACTTCTTCACAACATCATAGAAATCAAGCTGCCCACCATAAGACATGAAACTCACAGAATCCTCAATAAATGACCGTACAATTCGACAACAATCAGGTACGGTAGTAGAAAATGGTGCGACATATGGAAATGCTGGCATAATATCGGATGTTTGTATTTGAAATGAAAGCACATTCATCGAATACTCATACTCTTTCTTCATATACATGTTCTCAAACTTATCAGCTGCAAGAGCTTCAGAAATTTGCTTACGACAATCAGACAGTAACAACTCATGGTACTTATCCCTATGCTTACTCAATACATCAAGCAATTGATCCACTGGATAACCGTATCCGTGCAAAGTAACACCTAGTAAACTCACATAATCCTTTATAAGCAACAAATGATTTGCAGTTTGCATCCTAGAGAATTGATCTTCTAATACAGAACACATTTTACTTACAGCAGTATCCCATAAACTCTCCACTTCCATTTTTGATATCAATTGTCCACCAGTTCTCCAAATTCGATCTTCCACTATAAAGAAACCAGCAATCTGCGCGAAAAATGTTTGATGTGATTCAAGAAAAGGTGTCATTGATGATACCTGAAAGTCCGAAGTAAGTTGAAGTTTTCGGTTCTCAAAATAATACTGTTTGAATCGATCTTCAAGCCCTAGAGTTTGGTGTATATGATAAGCTCTATATAATGGAGTCAAATCAAATTCATCGGCAATTCCTGCGAATCCTTCATCATCTTCTTCTTCTAAAGCATAAATACAGTCTCGTAAACTTAGCCGACTCTGTTCTTCGGCTTGCCTTTGCTTCATACGCATCTCCTCTTCTCTCTGCCGCGACGCCGAGGCTTGTCCGATCGCTAGTTGGCCAAGGTTTCTACTCACTATACGGATATCAACAAGCCAATCTCCGAACTCTTTGTTGATTCGTCGCTCTATGTGCGATCGGATCGCCGGGATCTGCTTCTCGAGCATCCGTTGAAGCGTGGATGACGGCGTTCTGTTGAAAAAATCAGTCTCTATCGATTCCAGACACTTTAAGGCCATGAAGAAGTTGTTTTGCGAGATATGAAGATTTGCTCGGGAGCAAAGCTCCATTAATTGTACACAGATTCGGAGGGAATTAATAGCCAGAGTTATGTTTAGGCATTTGTTTCGAGCTTCGACAAAGGAATCGAGAGAGGTTAACAGAGGACCAGCGACGGACTGTAACTGAGTATTGGAGTTGGAGAGAGAAGATTTGAGGGAATCGACGTCGGAGAGGAGAGAACGGAGGTCATCGACGGCCATGATAAAGTCCTGGTAGTGAGCCTTACAAACGTCCTCGATCTCGGACTCTTTGGATCGAGTGAAGTGGCGGAGGTGGTGGACCAGGGTTTCGGGCTTACCGGAGGCGAAGGCCTTGCGGATAAACGGGCCCAAGTCTTCGCCGTTGCATACCGCGGCGGAGAGGAGGAGTTGGTCGAGCTTGTCAGCGGAGTCTCCGTTTTCTGCCGCGGAGGCCGCCACTTTCCGGCGCATCTTTACCGACTGCATCTCTAGTATCAACAGTAGACGGTTACCGGTGGGAGTGTCGGAGCCGTTAACAACGGAGGGGATTTAGGAGAGAAAAATAATGATGCCCCGGCCCGGATATACGTGATTTGGACAATGAAAATGTGATGACCAGAGGTTGACTGAAATGACACTAGGAATGGCAAATTGAAATTGCGGAAGGGTGACTAATAGATGAGGGGTAGTTTGGTAAATGTCAAAAGGATTAGTATGAAAATGTGATGACCAGAGGTTGACTGAAATGACACTAGGAATGGCAAATTGAAATTGCGGAAGGGTGACTAATAGATGAGGGGTAGTTTGGTAAATGTCAAAAGGATTAGTGTTGTGTCCAAGCAAAGCCATGTGTGACGGCGAGTTTTCGTAACGCGCTGCTAATGTGTGTGTCTCAAAGAGTCAAGGCCAATGAGATGGCAGGTAGACTATTCCAACCCATCACGCACTTAGTTGGTGGCGGTTGAGATAATACTACAACTTTGGCAAAAATAATCATTGTTTTAAGAAGAAAGGATGGATATAAAGATGAAACCAACCAACCTGGATAAATAAAAGTTTTTTTTTTTTTTTTGGTTAAATCTCATGTGGCAGCTAATTGTTTTATTTTGTCTTAGGAGGTGTCTTAGTCGATCGAGACCGAGCCGCTATCTCTATCTCGTCATAGGAATAATTTGCATACAAAAATAATAATACTAGCTAGTAGTTTCAACTAAATACGGAGTATTTCAGTACTACACAATGTAGATCCAGCAGCTCATATTGCAAGCAAGATAAGCCAGCCAACAATAGAGCTGGCCCCTGTCGAATATAAGCTAGCCCCTTGGAGTGATTTCTGATATGCAAATTCTAAGCAGGACACTACTCTTTCAGTTGATAGACAATGTGGATAGAACATGGAACTAAAAATGCATAATCTCTCTCTCTCTCTCTCTTCATAAGTTAAACAACTTTGTGCAAAATACAGATGCAGAGTTCTCAGTTTTGATGAAACCAGTCAACTTGTATCCCCAAGTCAAGAGAAAAAACCAGATCAAGGTAATTTCAATCTCTTCACTGCAATAGTTTCCTGATTAAATTTTCATTATATAGACAGACTACTAGTAACAGTTGCCGGAATATATAATAATTATATGTCGTAAATAAATTGTTCTACAAATCTGTAACATAGCACACCACCATGCCAAAACCATCTTAACAGGCATATACATCTAAATTATTGCCTTCACCAATATCTTTTGTCAGCATCCTCCACGACACTATTCTAGCTCATCACTTAAATCTTATAACCGCGGAGTAGTGTGACTAGTTTGCTCCCCCTGCAGTAGTTATAAACATGATGCTAAATATATTTAGTTTCACTCAAGTGACAACCAACGAGGAGAATATATGAAAATCACACGCATTTAATATAAAAGAATTTTAAAACTAATTTACATTTGGAACAAAAGGAATATAACAAGGATTTGATTTTTTCCATTTAGGATGGAAGCAATATGCATCGGTTCATGAACGGAGTCGGAGCATAGTAAAGAATTTTCATTTCTTCCGAGAATTTGATATTGCTATGTATTGTATCTTTTGCTTTTGCACTAAGACGAAAAATAAAGGTAAAAAAATATTAATTATGAACCTAAATGGGGGCATGCATGAAGTGCGCATATAATTTCAACGTTACAGAAAACTTTTGTTCTTAAAATGCTTCATGCAACACAACACTAGCCATATTTTCCTATATACAGAGAAGTTGCAAGTACTTACTCCTGTGTATTGCTAATAAAGATGCGGCAAGTTAAAGCTAAATATATAATTCCTCAAAATATTTTGATGATCATGTGTGCTCAACATATCAGCACAATAGTTTTGATAGTATCATGCGATTTACAGTAGAAGTAGTATAGATTACTCACTAAAGGAATTCCTTTGGAAGTGTGTTCCACTAAATAAGCACAAGGCTTGAAGAACCCTTTGACCAATCCTCCAATCTTGAGCAAATGTATCTGGGCCCAATAGAATTGGCCCAGAAAATGATTCCTCCTCTGATTCCATTGACATAAAGTTATTACCCTTATAATTGAAATGAACTTGACAACATTAAAGAAGGAAGTACAAACCTATATGCAGGGAACCCCCAAGCCATAACAGAAGCAATATCAAGATCGGATGCGTTGACTGCAACTCCTTCTGCAAGGATGCGGCAGGCCTCGTTCACGACAGGAAAGAAGATCATCTCCACTATTTCTCCAGCAGACAACCTTGTTAACTGTGAAATTCATGTCATAAGAGAGAGCAAACATTGATAGTATTGGATATTTAAAAGTTGAATGACAATATATGTAGTTTATTTAAAATACTGAGAATTTGTTAGTAGTGTTATATTTTCCATCCAAACGCAATATATATTGCATTTGCAACAATGTTTTATTTTTCTGGGTGCACAGCATTTGCGAAAACATTTCACAGTGCTTAGAATATAATAACTGCCGAAGGATTTAACATGATATGATGCTTTTTTAAATATAAATAGTTTAAGATGGTGGAGTTTACTGTAAAAAGAAAGAAAGTAATACTAGAAGAAAAATACAGCTGCAACTCAAACAAAAACACGCAGTGAGTTGGTGAGCCACTTGCATGGGACGTTATGAGCAGTATAGCTGATTAAGTATGGATATGATTCTCAAAATATGCCAATTTTTATTCAAACATTTGAAGTAATTAATGAATAAACACTTTATTGAGTCAAGAATCAGAAAGATAGAGCATGAAAGAAAGAAAAGGAGGGAAAGGATAGGAGACCTTAGAATCAACAGTAATTTGAGATGCCTTTCTGGCCTTCTCGACATACTTCATTATTTCAGAGTCTGGGCTACCCTTGCGCTTGTCATCATACACATAGAAACCTTTGAGAGTGAATTCACCTGAATCATGGACAACAGCAGATAAAGAGACTAATAATGGCACAAAATAACTTGGAGCTTCCATTATAGAAAAACATATGGCAACAACCAATTGTTGAGTTCTTAGTCCCTGATAGTCATTAAATAACATCCCATTCTACTTATTCTTAAGACAATATGGGCAGCAAGACTACCTTCACGTTTATCTTCTTGCATGATATGAGTCAGAGTCGATTTATAGGACCTTTCTGGAAATTTCTCAATAAATTGAGTACTTGTCGCAATAGAAACCCGAAAACCAACTAGATCAACCAATCTGTATTAATCATAAACACACATGAAAGAAAAAAAAAGGAAAAAAGGAGGTAATGAAGATATACTAGTTCAGAAGTTTGTAAGGCAGAACTATTTATGACGAAAGTATTTAAATCCACGCGAAAAATAAATTCATTGTTGCATAAGTAGCAACTTTCGCTTTCTGAAGCATTTAGCACTTAGCAAGATTCTTTCAAAGCCTCCTCTAAAATACACGGTCAATTAGATTTTATAAAAAATAAAAAATCAACCTTAAAATCGCACTCTTAGACCATGTTTTAGTAACTTTTAGAATGAAATTGCGGCTTCAATGGTGTGTATAATCAAAATAGAATCTTATAATTTTAAACAGATTCAGAACATGTGACATGCACCTAAATGGACCCATTGGCATTCCAAAGCTTTTAATTGACAGATCCATGTGGTAGACATCTGCGCCGCGTTCAGTGAGCAACATGGCTGCTTGAGAGTAAGGAAAAAACATCCGATTAACTGCAAAGCCAGTGCAGTTCCCAACTACTATTGAGGTTTTCTTTATCTTCTTTGCAACATCTAGCAAGTCAACAATTACTTGGGGAGACGTCTTCTCTGTACGAATTATCTCCAGGAGAGGCATGACTTGAGCAGGACTGCACCAGGATGATGAATCAGTACTAAAAAAAATAGTCTAGACCTGGTATAATATTACCTAAAAAAGTGGGACCCAAGAATCCGATTTTGAGATTTTGTCCACTGTCCAATCCAATTCAAGTTTATAGTGGAAGTATTACTAGCAAAGATGCAATGTTGTGGGCAAGAGTTTTCAAGATCAGCAAAAACTTGTTGCTTTATGGAGATGTCTTCAAGAACCGCCTGCCCAAACATCAGGGAAAAAAATTGAAAGTTGATATGAGTCACCCAATAACTTTTTTCCAGGTCTCATAAACATTTTCTAGAAATGACAAACTCAATAATCACGAAGCAACTTTCTGCAACACATTAATGTACTAATGGAAACACAAGCATTCTTACAGGTCAAATAATAAATTGCCTACGGCAGCAAAAAATTTAGGCATGAAAGTATAGAAGACTGAGCCAAAGGGTATTATTACTTCATGCATTTGATGTTTTGAGGAACATGATTTGACTTCTGTACTCAGAAAATTTTATAGGATTCACTGTAAAAACAATCCTCTGTCTCCAAATATCAATCAGAACTCTTTTCAAGAATTATTGCCTTTTTTTAGCATGCTATAGCAAAAGTCTTACAGAATGGTTAACCTTCTATGCTAGCCTGAACACCACTCATGGACAAAATTAATAGAGCTTGCAACACCAAAGGATATTTGAGAAAAGTAGCCAACATGAAGTTTCGATTCAAAATTTCAAACAAATAATCAAAATGTTTTAGTTGGACTTACCTCTATGACTAAATCCACGTCTTTGAAGCTATCATAGTTGAGAACCCCCTTCAAAAGAGATAGAACTGTCTCCAGCTTCTCTTGAGTCATTATGCCTTTCTTAACACGACTTTGCAGATTGGCTGAAGAGAAAAAGAACAGTTGAAAATATTTAAACTTCAAGAAAATATTTTCTTAATTTTACCAAAGAAAAATATTTTGCGAACCTTTAACTCTGCCAATCCCAGCTAATAGTAAATTGTAGTCAACTTCTTTAAGGATTACATGGTAATTACTTAGAATAAACACCGTTGCTATTCCAGAGCCCATCAATCCCCCACCTATAATAGCGACCTTATTTATTTTTCGTGGTAACAATCCCAAATCAGTGATGCCAGGAATCTGCAATCAAGATTTCAATAAAGACATGAACAGGCAAGGAAAGAGGGAGATCCTCCAAACTAATAAAAAGTTTCAGAACTAGAAATGTTGTATTGTTGTGTTACTATTTTACCATAAAACTAAAAAACATTGAATAAAAAAGCTTTGATTAAATTTTTACATCTAGGCGTTGTTTCAACCTCTAACTGGCACATAAGTTCAATTTGATAGTTTTAACTAAACAAAACAAGTTCAGAAACTCAAACCACTAAACAGCTAGGTTCCGATATCTGTTGTTTTAAACAATGCTTTGTGCTCTATTTGGCCTGCCATAACTTGCTATCAAATGGAAAAACTTGACATGCTGAGAGGATTTTTCAGCAAAATATAACGAATTTTGAATTAATTGATATAGTAATGTTTACCATGAGGTTGGGTGTTCAAATCTTCCTAGTGCACAGGAAAGTGCTAGCAGTCACTACATTGCTCTAATTGGAGGAATTAGGCTAGTTTTTTTTTGTTTTTGTTTTTTTTTTTTTTTTTTTTTTTGGGGAGAAGGGTAGCTTGGTGTGCTTAGGATGTACCAAAAAAAAAAACTTTGTACCTTCTAATAAACTTCAAGTGAATCTCTAAGAAATCATCAAATCTAATATAATAGGTGATGCATGTTCCAAACCTTTTTGGATCTAAGTCTAGAATTCTACATCAAAAGTACCACTAAATCAACCAAAGCATAGTATGGCATTATTATTAGAGGGAAATATTCACACATATCACAAAATCAAGAATATTTTCACCTAAAATATAATTTATGTGTCCCTGTTCATAGATGAACGAAGATGTTGGAAAATGTAACACTTCTCAAACCTTTAAAGTTGTTCTTTGAGAAAAGAAGAAGTGGACCAAACTCTTGCAAATGTCAGATTGTCGAAGTCTTTGCAAAGCCTCTGCTTCCTGCAAAAAACAGGCATACCAACTTGCATTGTATTCATTCCTCATTTGAGCAGTAAACAGAAAATAAAAAGGGAAATTTATATACACCTTCCACAATCCAGTACGAGGACCAGAAACTATACCCTCTTCGATGACATCAATGCAAACCAGTGGGTGTGTTAGATTTGGATTTTGTTCCCATGCCTGAGATCTGGCTAAGTTCAGTATTACCCTAGCTTCTGTCAGGGGCACTAATTTGTCAGTTTTGTAAAGACTAACAGCCCATTGTTTTCTACGGTCCAAAATATCCAAGGCCCAGCGACGTGCTGTACCGAGCAATTCATCTGCTGAAGCAATGGCATCCACAAGGCACAACCTTAGAGCATCCTTCCCGTTTACGGGCTTTGACATCTTTGTAGAGAGACAGAGAGAGTAATTAAACTTCCTGTGTGTACATCATAATGGTTATTTTAAAGTGTGTAAGGGTGATATCGGAACGTGGAAATTATAGCATACCAGCATCATTTCAAGGGCCTTAGGAAGACCCACAAGACGTGGAAGCCGTTGTGTTCCTGAGGCAAGTCCAATTGTGAGATTATAAAACAGTAAAATACAACAAAATGCTTTCAGTTCGGCCTTCACTAAATGATTACTCATTGGTGAACCAGGGGTTGTCTTTCCTCTCATATACACCCATGTTTGTTGCACAGCTTTTATGAAATTACTTCTTTGTGGTGCAAATTCAGAAATATATTTGTATTTACGCTTTATTAGACACAATTTTTAAAACTAGCAGAAAGGGGCATCAAATCAATTGGCATTGGGCATGTGTTCCAACATCAACACTGCTCTCATGTCCTAAAAAGTTTCAGACTACAAAGTGGTGGTCATGTCAATCTAGTTACTGTACTTGAAAGCATTAATGGTACATTTTTCTTCTTTCCACTCTTTTTTTTGTGATCTTTTCTAAACATTATGTTTAGTTACTACAAATTTCGTTTAGTGCTATGGTTATCCACCGAGTTCTATGCATGTGTCATTCATTTACTATCTAAAAGTTTCCAAGAATAAGTACACAGCATTGATCGAGGGGATCGAGTATGAAAGTTAAGAGTAACATCATTGATAAAAATTATGGCATCAAGGACATGCACGGTACAAAATATCACCTCCAAGTCCAGGAAGGATACCGTACTGAAGTTCAGGCAAGCCTAGTTGTGCTGTAGAGGTTGATATACGCGCATGGCAAGCCTGATGAGACATTACAATGTATTCCAATGTAAGACCATTAAGAAATATGAAAATGACATTCCATCATTTCGCATAAAGAGCATTGGAACACATACAAGAGCTATTTCCAATCCACCACCAAATGCAGGGCCATCAATAGCAGCAACTAGAGGTTTTCTTGCAGCTAAAGCATGGTGCAACCATGAAAAATGGTTATCACTTATCATAGATCTAGTCAAGGTTAAGAAGATTACTGATAACACGTAGCATCTGAAATCGACTTACCTTCCAAAGTGTCAGTTACAAAGTCAATTGACAAATAACCAAGTCCGGTGTGCTCTGTTGTAAGGCATACATTTACATGTAAGAGTGGAAATGTTTTATTTTTTATAGTAACACTATATAGCTAAACATTACTCTTTCTTTCTTGTTTTCTTCCAAAAGCTGTCACATCGGCCCCTGCTGAGAACTTGCCTTTTGAACCTGCTCAATCAACTTCAGATGTCAGCTTCACAACTTTGTGACTATATTCTAATGACAAAATGAATGAAACATCTTCATGTTTACCGATAATAACAAGTGCTTTGACATCATCACGTTGTACTGCCTCCTCAATGCTCTCTTTTAAGTTGAGAAGTACTGAAATTTGTGAAGAATATGGTTATCTACTTACCGGAGGTCTTTTCTCTTAATATTTCTTTCAACTATTTGATTGGTAACCATAACGGCGGAAATGAGTTTCTCAACTTAATCAAAAAATAAATTTCGCACATTTAATTTTGAAGCTAGAAGGTAAACAGTAGAATTTGAGTTCCTATTTCGGATTAATAAGTGGACAAATTAGTAACAAATAAAGGATTAAGTTCCAAAATCTATCAATGCAAATAAAATAAAATAAAAGCTCAAAAGAGGTCCGTGTCAAGGAATTTCAAATCACCGCCTTTTATTATTATTATTATTATTATTATTATTATTATTATTATTATTATTATTAATGATTTCAAGTCATCAATGTCGATTACCCTCAACATAATTATCATTCAAATCTCAAAAATACAAACAACATAAATAGACAATCACGTTACTGGGTATAGCTACTACTAAAGTTGATGAACTATTATCAGCCAATATCCAAACATAGACCACAACCCAGTAAGCACTTGCCGGTTGCCTCTTCTACTGTATTAATTAAGAATCTTATATCAAGTGAATTAGTCATAATGGCTTGAGTGATTTTGCAGTCCTGACAAAAAAATGATCAACCTGCTGTGCAGGTTATACTTTTTACACAGACGATTACAAATATGTATGCACCAACTAGACTCGGACATTACTTTTCTTCTTAAAAAAATCTGTTACCATCCCCATTTCTCCTTAATGTTGGAAAAGAACATCTTGACCTTCTATGAGTCTCCATTGTTTATAATTATTGAAGCGATCCAATTCTTGTTGTTATATGTTACTCAACAAAATAGTCAAAAAGAATATACCGGTGTTTCTCACTACTTACAATTCTAAAAACTGTTGAAAGTAGGGGATTTAATGATCAAATTTTAATAAGATTATAAACGAAGTAAGAAATAAATTCCATATAATTTGATGAAAGAGATGAGAAGGGGAAAAGAAGGAATCCAAAATCGGAAGCTGAAAAGAGATTAGTTAGTATAATAAAATACCATCAACAGACACTAAATTGAGAGGTGGGTTGTCGATAATAATGACGCCAACTCCATCAGTTCCGACCTCTAATACTACTTTGCTCCCCTTCTTCATGCTGCCGTCGTCGTTTTGCTTGCCTTCCTTCTCTCTTACATAGCCTAATTCCTATCAGGCTCGATTCCGTCGGTTCGTACCAGAAAATAAAAGATTCCTTTTAATAGTGGTGACAAAATGTGAGGACGAAGCATTTTTTATTTTTATTTTTCAAACTTTGAACCTTTTCCAAATTTTATCTCGGTACTTATTTTCCTTTTATTTTTAGAATAGTAATATATTTTTGAAACTTTCAATTATATTTTACAATTTAAATTACATTCCATTTTTTTTAAAATATATAATTATTATTAAATTTTATATATTAATTTAAAATATTTTTAAATTCAAAATTAACATAATTTATTTTAATCGCTACAATTATAACTATTATAAACTATCTAAAAATTATTACACATCTTAAAATTTATTATTTTATAATTTTTAGTTAATTATTTGTTATTTTAAAATTTAAAATATATTTTTTAATTTTTAAAAATAAATAATAATTTTATAATTTAATATAGATGAGGAGTAGTGGGTGTTACAAGCAAATGATGTAACTAAAGTGGGATAAGGACAATATATTAATTGATAATTCTTAAAATGCTTTATAATATATATATACGAGTGAGTATTTGATAAAATTGTAAGTTTTGATTATGAATACAACTTTAAAACTTAGACCCCAAGTCTTTATTGGTAAAACCACCTTTTATGTTTTTAGAGACTATTAACCTGAATTTTCTGAATTAAAATGTGTTTAGTTTTTGTTAATGTTAACTGGGAAGATTCATAAATAAATAAAACGGGTTAAAGTCTCAATAAATTCTGACTAGATTTTTAAACATTACTCCTTTTGTTGTTTTTTATTTGTCTTTTTAGATAGAGATTTTGGTCTCGTATTATCATTTATAATTAAAGAATAATTTATTCCTCTCGCCTTTTTAATCAATTTTAAAAGACTAATATTAAAAATTTAAATCAACTATTTTCTGATGGGATCCTAAACTCCTTAAGGAAACCTTTTTTCTTTCGCATTTATATGGTGAGCCGGATGATTAAGGAAACCTTTTTTTATTCGTAAATATCAATGCACTAATTGTAGTACAATAGAGTTATAATTCACTAGTTATTACAAACCCGAAGGTTATTTGTATTCCATGACTTACATCGATGGAATGCTAGCTCCCAATTCCATGCATGTTCGATAGAGCCAAAGATCTCCCGATCAAGGTACGAGACGAAAAGAATATTATTTAGATAGAATATTACAAATTTTATAATAGTGTAAATGTTAAATTAACATTCGAAATCCCCTTAAGTGAAAAATATAATATTTATTACTCCATCCGTTTCATATCATTTGATCATTATTAATTTTTAAAAGTTAACTTAAGAGATAATAAATTCAAGATTGATATAAAATATTTAAATTTTAATCAAATACAATAATTAATATTTTAAACTATTTAAAAATACTACTCATTTATTATTTTATAGTTTTAATGAGTCATCTCAATTCTAAGTTTATAAATATTTCAAATTAATTTTTAAAAATTAATAATTATCACATAATTTAGAATGGAAAGAATATATTTTAATACTTTTTTGATAGGAGGAAAATAGCTTCATAACGCCAATAGTCAAACTTACTATTCAGCCGACTCTTGAAAAATGAATACTCCAGTTAATATCTCAATTAATTTTATATAAAATGTAAATTGGAATTAAAGTAACAACTATATACTTTTTCACACATATATGATGTATGTATGAGTCAATAATCCTACGAATGAAAATGGTCGGTTTGATTGTGAAGCTTGGGCTTGGGCTTGGGCTTTGACCAGCATGCTAATTACAAACTCCCTGGATTTAGGTAGTTTTAAAACTCTGCCCGAAATGCACCCAAATAAAAAACTCTGCCAGAATTTCCAGACTGACAGGCCCACGACCTAAAATTAAGGACCATTCCCTAAAACGGTAGTAGTCGACTAGTCGTGTACAAAAACCCTAAGCCCCTTTCATTTTACAGTGAAAACATTTGTGTTTCAGTAGGCGCGGCGGGAAGCAAGCAGCAGCAGCAGCAGCAGCAGCAGCAGCCATGGTTTATTCACAAACTCTACCAATATCTATCCTACTCTTTAATTGTCTGTCTAGTATTTTCCTACAATTAAAAGTTGTTTTTCGTTTGGTGGATTAAATTGGTGTGATAGGGTATCGATCTGAAAGCTGGTGGAAAGAGCAAGAGGACGAAGCGTACCGCTCCCAGATCCGATGATATTTACCTGAAGCTCATTGTCAAGGTTTCATCCTCTTTTCTCTCCCCTCTCTTTCTCTGTCATACCATTATATAAATATGTATATATGTATGTATATGTAAATCATTATTCTGAAAAATATGTATTTGGTCAGCTGTACCGATTTCTTGTAAGGAGGACGGGAAGCAAGTTCAATGCTGTGATTCTGAAGAGGCTCTTCATGAGCAAAATCAATAAGCCTCCCATCTCTCTTTCCCGTTTGATTCGTTTCATGTCTGGAAAGGTATATACTTTAATCCTTTCTATATGTGTTCGTTGGGATAAACTCTTTCATTATCACCAAGATTTGATTTTTGAGCTTCTTTTAGTGTCCATTTAATATCTGTAATTTTTAATATTTCCATCTAATTTCCATTGGTGGTTCACTTTTGAGGGGAGTATTTTCTTTTGTTAATTTGGGGGAATCTGACCTAGGAAGTCTTGCCAACCTCTTGCTTGGAAAGAGGCCTAGAGTAGCACTCAAGCCATCAGCTCTCGGTTTGAGGGTAGTATTTGATTTCTTTTTTGTATTATTTGCCAAAAAAAATAAAAAGATGGTAGTACAAATGTTCAATAGTTGGTTCATTGGTTTTATTATTGTAGCATTCAGCTCTTTGAGTTTTTGCTTTCCACATAATGATAATAGTAAACCAAATGGAGCTAAATTTACACTCTATATAACTCAATTCCGAAAGACAGGAGTCTATGTTTAGCATTCAATATCCCCTCCCCCCAAAAGAAAATCGACCTTAATAGATTAACTTTCATTACTTTAATTTTTGAAATAGTCCCTTTCTCTAGTATTTTACTAAAGGTAAAATGGGTTTTCAACTTGAAACAGGGAGAGTATATTTTTATGCTAATTTCTTTGCTGATTGATATTGTTCTATTAGGAGGACAAAATTGCTGTGATAGTTGGTACTATTACCGATGATGTTCGGGTGCATGAAGTTCCTTGTATGAAGGTCACTGCTTTGAGGTTCACTGAGACTGCAAGGGCAAGGATTGAGAAGGCCGGTGGTGAATGTTTGACATTTGACCAGCTGGCTCTTAGAGCTCCTCTTGGACAAAACACAGTACGTCAGTATTTAAACATATTGCTATTAGTTAATTTTTATATATTGTTATGGGAATAGATCTATCATCAATACAAGGTGAACTAGTGCAAAAAGTGAGATGCCTTTAATGGTGGCTTGGAATGTTTCGGTAAGTCCTTTGGAACCAAGTGTTGAAAAGGTTGATTTGATTTGTGCTCTGCATTTGAATAAAATCAAATAAATTGTAAAGAATTGGTGACAACCCATCATGTCTTTCCTTACCTTATTACCGCGGCACAGTATAAAATTGTAATGTTATATGTCTGGGTTGTTAATAAGTTGGACTTGTACATGCATAACTTCTGATATCTGCCAACTGTAATAATATATATGGTTTTTTTAGTTGGTTTCAGTTGTGCTTCCTTAAAAAGTATAATCTTTAGTTAGGAATCAAAATTTTTAGTTGGTATGAATGATATGTACACAAGTAAACATGGGTTACTAGTAGTAGTAGATCTAATATATTATATATATATATATATTAGATATGAATGGTAAAAAAGTTGCTCCACATCTTGTTGTGATGTTCGTGAGCTTTGAAGTGACTTATCCTATGTTGAGATGTTTTGCTCAAAGTTGCTAGATACTTTTGTAGACCTAGCGAATCACGTATCGGTACTTGCGCGTACACTTGTGTACCAATACTCTAAATTTAGCATACCAAAAAAATTCTTTGTTATTTAACTATAATTGCACAAATATCAATATTATAATTTAGTATTGAATGCTCAAACATTACATTTGTACTGGAATATTCAATGTTCTAAAAGGCCGGAGGCGACTGGGCGGCCGGGGGGCCTAGGCGAGATTTTGTTTTTTAAGCCAATTTTAATATTGTATCTTATATTTATTCAAACAAAACAAGAATATAAAGTAAAACAATCTATAATAAAGATAATAAATGTTTTTTCTTAAAGTTTAAACACATATCTTTAACGTATTAGTTTTATTTATAAACAAAATTGTTATTAAATAATAAAATTTCAAATTTCAAAAATTTAATTCAATATTAAAACTTAAGAAATTAAACATAAATTTAATAATTATATTGATTTAAACTAAATATTATAAATGTATCATCATTTATATAATTTGAAATTGGTACAAGTTCAAAAAATTACACCTATAATAAAATTATTCATTTTGACTTTTTTGTTCACTTGTTGTAAATCATTAGAAAAATAAATATATCAAAATCTGATTTATATAGTTATTAAAAAAAATAATTATCCGCCTAGGCCCTCCTTTCCCGCCTAGTTTGCCCGCCTAGGCCCTGCCTAATTTTCTGGAGGGATTTTTTGGCCTATGCGAGGCTGCAAAGGGGGGCCTAGGCGGCCGCTTTTTAGAACACTGAGAATATTTATAAAACAATTAACTTGTTGATTCAACTAAAAATTTCTGTAAAACTTGAGGTTATTGCATTTAGATTTTAAGAGAATTCCTAACTATAAGAACTTGTATAAAGATATCATAGCGTATCACATTTTAGTTATGTAGCGTACCACGTACCCGTATTTGTATCGCGTTCTGAAACGTGCCACATTTCAGGTAACACATGTTTTGCTGTAAGCATTAACTTTAACGTGCCTTAACATTTAAAACATACTGCCACCATCCCAGTTAAGTGATTTTTTGTTTTGGGTGGTTATATTTTGATACTGATTACATGACAGCACTTGCTGAAAGCGTACATATATTTAGTATCCATGATAAATTTCACTAAAGAAGACCTATCCCTTGTAGTGGGATTGGGGTTTTAATGGGTTGGTGGGCGTGTTGGAAGATAATTTTTAAGTTGCGTGTTCATATGTAAAATGTGAACTATGGTATGTACGACACTTGAGAGTTATCTATACTGTATACATGTGGATATAGTTTAAATGGGTTGGTGGGCGTGTTGGAAGATAATTTTTAAGTTGTGTGAACATATGTAAAATGTGAACTATGGTATGTACGACCCTTAAGAGTTATCTATACTGGTATACATGTGGATATAGTTTTTGTTTATGTTGCAGTGCATTGAATTCAGATGCAATTTGTTGCTCTGTTTTGCATTCAAAGAATACCTATATATTTTGAATGTCATCAATTCATAGAGTGTATTTGTTGCCTGGCATCTTAAATTTGCTGACAGAATTATTAACATTGTGATGATGAGCTCTACAAGATGGATATAATATACAAGTATAGAATTGATATTATTTAGCCAGAAAATGAAACAAGATGCTAGGTGCTTTGTAACATGAGGAATATTTTTTTGAATTGCTTTGTGCTTTCTACCTTAAGGTAAACCTAGCAAGATATTATAGTGTGCTGTCTCATTGGCAAGTAGATGTCATGTTTTACAGTTATGATATACTTTTGGCAAGTTAAAAGATGATGTCCAGCGATATTTTCTGAAGTTAAAGATGGTTTAGAAAAGGTTGAAAGATTAAATTGAGTTACTGTGCAGTTCTTTATTATTGTGCTTGTGCTGTGCTGTGCTGCAGGTACTTCTTAGAGGACCAAAGAATTCTCGTGAAGCGGTGAAACACTTTGGCAAGGCTCCTGGTGTGCCAGACAGCCACAGTAAGCCATATGTGCGATCAAAGGGAAGGAAATTTGAGAAGGCCAGAGGAAGAAGAAACAGCAGAGGCTTTAGGGTTTGAGTTGTATCTTCTGTCTGTTTACAATGAAGACTGGTCAATCAAAATCTTTGTGAAAGATTTATCCATCGAATTTCTTTACCCTTTTTTTTATTTTTTTTGACATTTCCCTTTACATCTTCTCTTGTTGAATGTTGGTGTTATCAATAGCATTTCCTTACTCGGATTACGCTTTTTTGTATTGAGTAGTAGTTGGGTCTGATTGAAACTATGTCTATCAAAGATCAATTGATAAATTTTGAGTTCCTGTTCTTATGGTTCCTAAATTAATAATCAATCTTGTGGGGTTGAACATTTTTGTCACTTGCAAAAATGTTAAACAATAGTTTTTGAAAGAAAAAAAAACGTCTACTTGTTTCTCCGGTAAACCCCTGCTGAATTTTTCTTGTACATTATTTGGCTGAGATAAATTTTTCTTAAATAATAATTTTTAATTTAAGTTGTTTTAGATATAAGTCATTTAAGAATTTTAAGTAGGTATTAATTGTTTTGTTTTTAATATTACTTTAAGTATTATTAAATATAATTTTGGTTTTCTTATTATTTATTGTCCCATAAATATATATTTTTTTTCTAATAAAAATATAATATAGGCAATTGATATTATATTTAATGTTAAAATAAGTCTACTCTTAATAGACTTACAGTTAATGTTATATAATTATTTTTTTAATATTTATGCAGAAACAATCCTAATTCCTATCAACTTGTTTTTGTTGCAATAAATAAAAAAGATTCATCTTCATATATTCAAATGTAATTTGTCCAGTTTTAGAGTCTTGACTCTTGAGCATGACAAGAAAGAAAAAAAGAAAGAATTTCGTCAAATGCACTTCTCCCGACCGACCATTTTGAATAGAACAAAATCCGTTGATAATGTGTCACGTTCTTCTACTTACCAAAAAATAAATTTTGAATCCTTATTTTTTATATTTACTCTTTATTTATTTTTCCTTACTTTTATTAGCAGCCAGCTATGTAAATAAAGGATTAGAGCGAATCTCTCCCAACTCGAAGATAGGCAGGTAGTAGCAAACTATCCTTTTTGTTTTGTTAATTAAATTACGAGATCGGACAAGGTCAGGTCAAGTCAGGTCAGGTCAGAAATAAGTACAACAACTAGGCGTACCTCCCCCTCTCTCTCTCTCTATATATATACTTGGTGAGCTTAAAACTACTTTAATTTGATTATTTGGTCCGAATCAAAGCACAAAAAAGACAGAAAGCTACTACAAAGTAGAAATAGCTATAAGCTTTATTCCATAATACTCTTTCTTCAAAGTAAGAAAGAATAACCATGCAGCAACTTGGCTCCTTTCTATTGTGACGACGGACGAGATAGCGATCGATCGGTAACAAGAAATTTACAGATAAAAGAATAAGAGATTCATCAAAAATTTCTTTAATGTGTAAATTATATTTTATTAAAATTAAAGTTATCATCTATTCATCCACGAGTCGGATTTTATAGTTAACAAAACTTCTTCTCCAAACTACAAGAATTCCTAAAAATACAAAAACAAAATCCTAACAAACTTCCTATAAACAACTCTCTTACATAAGTTAGAAATATAGTATTAATTAATAACATAAGAATACACAATTTACCTATAGCCCGCCACTAATTTCTTCTTTTTTTAAGCTTAAAAAGCAGCGCTAGCTCACAGTTCAGAGATCATCCCCATTCCACCTTCATCGAACCTTCCTTCCTTCCTCCCTATCTTCCACATCTCACGTCACCTCTATTCCTTTCTCTCTCTATAATATATATATATATATATATATATATATCTCTTTCTCCCTCGCACACAAATTACACGCACATGGATGAAAATACAACAAAATTCCCAAAGGATTCTGACCCAAGTACTAACTATGCCTATAGTGGCAAGGTCATGTTAATCTCTGTTATTGTACTCTTCGTATTCTGCATCATCTTCGCCGGTTTCCATTTCTACTCGCGGTGGTTCGTCGTCCGTCGCTCCCGAAACCTCCGCCACCACCGCCGGCGCCGCTTCTCTTTCGCCTCCACCGACGCCACCACTAATCTCTCCGCCACTCCCAAAGCCCTCGGCCCTTTCGTCCTCAAATCACTCCCAACCTTCCTCTACTCCGCCGCTCACGACGACCCGCCGCTAGAATGCGCCGTGTGCTTATCAGAATTCGAAGATAACGAAACGGGTCGGATCTTACCCAAATGCAACCACGCTTTTCACGTGGAATGCATCGATATGTGGTTACTATCTCACTCTAATTGTCCACTCTGCAGAGCCCCAATTGAATTGCCCCATAATCTGGGTCATCGGAGTGGTAACCAGCCCGAAACGATAGTCACGGTAGCTGAATCCGTCACTTCCGGGTTAAGATACGGCGAGGAAAGTCGAATGGGTTGTTCATCGTCTTCTTCTTCGCTGCCGCAATTACAGAATGTAAGTGTGGAAATTCCGGCGGTAAGGGAATTAGGAGTGGATATTGGGCCGGCGAAAAGGATGGGCGGCCCGGTCCCAGTAAATTAGACCTTGAACAGGTTTCTGAGCATTTAATGTAGGTATGTAATAGTGTAGCATGTATTTGGTACGTGTAGTATTTGAATCTTTGATTCCACGTGTTGGTATCGTGCCATTTTGCTAGTACTCCATCAAGTTGTCGTATGATATTTTCATGTTGTTTTGGCTCTATTTTCTAATCTTCATAATTTCTCCGTCCCTGACCCACATTGTTTGTCGTCGTTTTCTAAATTTTAATACTACTTGGGTTTCATAACAAGTAGTAACTGTCTTTTTTACAACGACAAAGCTAGTTGTGAAAAGTTGCACACAACCATTTTATTGCGACTATTCATCATCATAGAATGATTAATTAAGTTAAAATTTTATTAATCTATTTACACTCTTAAATTTATTTAGTATAAAATCTATGTGAAATGTCCCAATAATTTCACTGGTATTGTTATATTTGGTCGGCTTCAACGCTCTTAAGTTATGTGGTTTACTCATTTTTATTAAGGAGATTGTTATATTTTGTCACAAAATTTTGTGACTTTTGTTGTAACAAGATGATCGACACAATCTAGTCTAGTTATTATAACTAGAGATCCATGAATAATTTGTGAATGTGTACTCTTAATAAAATAAAATAATAAACACAATTTTTTTGTCTCTATATATATATATATATATCATCAATTTAAATTTTAAAATTACATTTTAATTTGTAAACTTTTTAGTTATTTTTTATTTATTGAGTACCATGATGTCACTCATTATTACATTTTCAATTATTGGTAGGGGTAAGTTTGGAAATATAAAGTTGTTCTTTTCAACAATATATATATATATATGGGGTTCCATCCACAGCAACCGGTTGCTGTGGAGCAACTCTTTTTTGGCCTGTTGTAATTGAAAGAATGTAATCGGTGAATGAATGAAATAGAGAAAGAATGATTCATTACAATTTAGTTGGAATGAGCCATTCTATAGTCCATACAATCTAAGGAATAAAATTAATAAATTTGACAGAAATGTGATAATCATTCTAATGAAAAAACCAAATACAATTTTTTTTTATTTTATGAGAATGAATTATTTCATTCCTACTTTCATTCTTGTGATCCAAATTTAAGGTAGGTTAGCATAGCATGACATAAAATCATATTTAGAAAAGAATTGAAAAAGGATCATCAAAAAGAAAATAAGAATTTCGACAAAAGATCTCTCGAAAGTAGAAGGGATGACAACTTAAAAGGCTTGTAATTTTTTTTCTTTTGCTAATTTTCACACACTCACACATCCAAGAATTGAAAGAAACGAACCTTGACCTCATGGAAACCACAAGGCAAGAATTACCGCTGGGCCAACAACTAAGCGACAAAGGCTTGTAATTTTTCTTAAATATATACATATAATCATTTGTAACATCCTTATCTGCAATATGAGGGATTACATATAATATCCATTGAGGCCATATATATAGTTATTGACAGATCCATAAAATTTAATTAGCATCAACACATTACACGACTTCAGTTCTGAATAAAAACATGAAAAACGCTCAAAGCATTGTGCAATAAATTGAGAAGAGATTCATTCTTATGAAACAGCTCCAACCCTTTACCAGTCTTCCCCTTGGCACTCTTCTGGCAGGTCTCAATTGCAGCAGTGGCATCCTTCAACAAAGTTTCAATACGTCCATCATTTGGCGAAAGAGTCAAAGCGCTAATCGCGTTATCAATCTCATCCACTGCACCTTCATATTGTTCTTCGCAGTCCGTAAAGATCTGCAACATCGCAGCGTCTGTTGGCTCATCTGATGCGTCTAGAACTGCAACGGACTCTGAAATGAATTCAACGTTCAAAGCCGCGGTATTCGAGGCCACGTCCAGCGCGATAAATGCCAGATCATTGAGGTTTTTTACGCTAGTATCGGGCTCGGAATTTAGGATGGTTTTGCAGAAATCTTTGTTAGGGGATTGGGAGCAAGCCTTGGTGATAAGAGGAGCAATGTGAACGGGGGCAGCAGGGGTTTCAGGACGGGCAGATGTAATGAGGTGGGGGTGAAGGGCAAGGCAGAAGGTGAGAGATAAGAGGGATAAGAAACTTGACATTGTGGGATTCATTTTTTTTTTTGTGTGTATGGTTTTGTTTGTTAAATTTCTTCTGCTTTTCTCTGTTCTTCTTCCTTGGCTTGGAATGTAAATTTCAATCTTGTGGTTTTAAATTGAGAAAAATGTGAGATTAATATTGTTGAATTTTACGTGTGATTTGCGTGTGAGGAATGGTTAAAAATAGAATTTTGTTAATAATAAGATTTCTGTTGAGGTCCATCCAGATTAATTATTGAAAGGGTTCCAAAATTACAGGAAGAAAGACCATGCATATAAAGTTAGCAAGATACGCTAAGCCACTCATGTCTACATACTTTTCTAATAAAAGCACTTCTTTTTAATAATATTAAGGCTTGTAGCTTTGCCAGATAGACATTCTTTTCTGCAAGTGTATAAATACGATTATTACTATATTCAACCATTTTTTGCTCTATGCAATATTTAACTGCATTAGTTTCATTGTGCATGTTCTACTAGCTGCCGCACTTGGATTTTCAATGTGCATTGCTAATGGGCTCAATAATTTACCTAAGGGGTAGACTTGATGCATTCTGATCAAACAGTTCAAATTTTTGTGTCTCAACTTGACTAAGCATTTATGTGTGTGTGTGTATATATATAATTTAATTTTGGAGGTGTAGATAGATGAAAAAATAAGATAATTTTACTGAATGATATCATAAATTTAGAAATTATTTCACAATTAAATTCGTAGTTGATTACAAAGAATCCAGAATACAGAGCAAGTTCGTAATTAATCCTATAGCCCATGACTATAGACCACCGGAATATGGGACTCCACTCATAGGTAACCAATCATCCCCCGATAAAAAGTTAGACACAGTAAAATTAGCAGCTTCTGTGGCATCAATTACGCGAAATCCAGGCCATGTAACTCTACCACCAGTGTTTGATCCAGTCCCTGTATTGCTAAACTCCGCGTAATATAATGTACTCAGTGCAAAATCCCCTGACCAATCGTGCCAACCAGCAGGATTAATCAAACTGTCTATGAAAGTCTGCATGTAAATAGTCCTGGAGTACTGTTTCCAGGGCCTTCCCAAATATGTCTGTACCCCATTGCTCGAAGCCAAATCGTCAGAAGCTCTAATATTACAATTCTGAATCGTGATGCCCGTGTTCTGGTTTGGATCTGTTCTTCCTTGTGCAGTTATGGCATTGAATTGATTGGATAGTGGTAGACGCGGGTAAATGTTGCAATTTTGAAGCACAGCAGCTGCGTTACCAAATATGAAGTCCACCGTGCCATAGATGTCACATTCTGCGTAATATTGCCTGTTTGAATGTACATATAATGTGTCCTGATACCCTTCAAAGCTGCAGGTATAAAATGCGGATAAATCTGCCCCGTTTCGTAGTGCAACCGCCTGCTGCTTGATTCCTCCCGCAGTGTTTCTGATGGTAAAGTTCACCCCCACAAATCCTTGGCCCACTACAGCTGTGTAATACACATGCAACATATAAGTATATGGCTTAATTAATTGGATTGTTGATATAATTGCCTGAGCAAAAAATGTTGTCATAGACAATATACATTTAGCAAAATTTTAGGGACACTTGCTACTTTGTCAACATTATTTTATTCTTACAATATCAGCCGCCTTAATTTGTGTTGCCAAACTTTTAAATTTACAACAAGTAGTTAATAAATGCCTGACTTACCAAATGTTGAAGAGTTGAATGTTGTCACGCCATCAGCAACATTACGGTTTCCAGTGATCACCGTCTGATTAATGCCCTCACCAATCATCAACAAGTACCTGTTATTCTTAGGAATGGACACATATTCTTCATAGACCCCGGCAGTTATATATATCAAGAAGTAGCCATCACTAGCAACAGATTTATTGGGAGCCACGGACAAGGCATCATTGATGGTGCTGAAGTTCCCCGATCCATCTTTACTCACAACCACAATATGGCTCACTTCCACATAATCATTACCATCACCATTTTCACTAGTTTGAAGAAGCTTTCTCCGGCCTACCCTCTCGAAAATGGCTTTGTTTCTTTCCGACATTTTTAAGGGTAACCTACCCTTTGTAAATGCTTTTTGCTTCTTAGTAGGCCTAGATGGTCCCTTGTTCTTTTTATGGACCCACCCTTTTCTGAAAAGAGCTAAAGAAACACTATAAAGCTTAGTGTCATCAGCAAGAGGGGCGGAAATACCATATTTTAAATTCCAAGAAGAAGCTGTTTCTTGTATGCTATCCAAACAAGTTTGTGTGTTTGTTACAATGGAACTAAGTAGAGTATGAACATCGTCGGCTTGTGATGTGGAAAGAGTTTGACTTTTATCGACAATTGGGAAAGAAGTTGATAGATAATCCATGTTAAACTCGGCTAGTGAATGACAATCTTGGAGAGCACGAGTTGCACCGGTTGTCAAAGAGGATGAGCTATGGAGATATTTTTCAATCAATGACAAAAATGTACGAGCAGCCGAGAAGGATTTACGGACGGAATAGCGGGCATAGTCATATACATTGGCACTGGCATTGTTGTTTGGTAGAGATGATCTGCATGAGGAAGGATAAGGGGTGAAATTACAAATATTGGGGTCGGAAGGAGAAACATCTGCCGAGGAAAAAGAGAATAAAAACGAAAGTATAAAGATAATGAGAGTTGAGGTGAAGGAAGAATAAATAATATTGTAGAGCTTAAACGATGCCGCCATGGTTTTTGAAAAATGAGAGAATGAATGAAGAATACTTGAATGTGTAGTAATGGGCTACATAATTAAGTTCATATATATATATATAGTGGACTGGAGGGAAATATTGTTAGGTTATACTCATGTGTTTTGTTTTGTATACTTGGGAAGTGAAGTCAACTTCATGGCTCAGAGCTAGAACTACAAACCAAGAACGCGTCTATGGTACTAAAATTGGTTTGACTTTTTATTAATTACTCGTTCCGTTTTTAAAAGATTGTCGTTTTATAAGAAAAGTTTCAAAATGTTTGTCGTTTACAATTTCTAGGAGAATAAATTATTTATTTTTCTATATTACCTTTAAGTTCTCTCATTGTCCCAAGAAATTCTCTTTTCAACTTCTCATAAAGGAGTAGTGATGGAATTTCAAACAAATTTTAATTGCTAAATGGTAGTATTAAATGATTTTTTTAATCTATGTGTAAAACCTTAAACGATAATCTTTTAAGAACGGATAGAGTATATGGGAATGAAAAAAATTAATGGGACAAGTAGTTGTTCTTAATTAATTATATGTGTTATTTTATGAATCTATATAACCACCAGAAGGTGGTCTAACAACTATTCGATCTATTGGATATATGTCATCGTGGGAGCAAATCACAACTGGTGAGGGTTTATTTATGATAATCCTAGCTACTTCTTTCATTAAATGTGAAACAAAATGGGATATATATATTGTTGTTGGCATTACAATTTACTATAACATGCATGGTGGTCGGGCCGGGCCTCCTTGCGGCCAATTCTTTTACATACATCATACATGCATGGTTTTTCTGATTTAAAACAGCACATATATTGTGTATTTAATTACATTAAACTCAATTTATATGTTACTATCTCCATTTCATAATAACTGTCTTTTTAGTTTGATGCACATAGATTAAAAAACTCATTTAATACTATCATTTAAGAATTAAAATTTGCAGGAAATTTCATCACTACCCCTTTATGGGAAACTACAAACTATTAATACAAGAGAGAAAATTTATTGGGACAATAAGAAAAGTTAGGGGTAACATAGAAAAATAAATAATTTATTCTCCTAGAAAGTTGTAAACGACAAATAAATTAGAACAATTTTTTTTTTAAAAAAAAACAGTTATTATGGAATGAAGGTACTGTATTTTTCATATTTGACTGCTGGAAATTGTAGATAGTTATTAGTTTCGATTTCTCCCCTAAAGTACTCTTTACCACATTTCTCAATTAAACTGTATCAACTCGAGGAAAATTTTTTACGCAAAAAGATAATGGGATAAGAAAATGATCAACTTAGTGCGTAGACAAATATATGGATAAAACTAATTAAAAAAATTGTTGATAGCTAGCAGCATATATATATATGAGTCCTTCTACGCCGACCGACGTTTTCCGATTGGAGTAGTGACCGGTCGGAATTTTTTTTTTTTTTTTGCTTTTGCCTACAAAATAATTAATGTAATTTATTAGAACTGAAATTTTTACAAAATACAGTGATTTAGGTGTCTTTTTGATTACACGTAACAAACGAGGTTATACGATCTATATAACGCACTGCTTTTTACGTGTATCCAAATGACACCTAAATCATTGCATTTTATAAAAATTTCAGTTCCAATAAATCACAAGTTGTACAACATGTTGTGCCTAAAAAACAAGTTGTACCGACTTTTATTTTAATATAAGGACTCCATGGTCAAACATGTTGTCAGTTTGGTTAAATAAATTTTTGTTTTTAATATAATACACCAACCGCTACAAGTTGTAGCGGCTTGGCTTTTTTTTCTTCTTTCTTTTTTAAATCATTTCCCCCATACATGTAGGCTTTTTTTAATACACCAATCAGTTGAAGTTGTTGAGGCTTGATCAATTTTTTTTTTCTTCTATTGTCCCACCCACTTTCACATATAAAGCTAATAAAGAATTTTCAATTTAAAATACCAATCGATTGAAGTTGTACCGGCTTTTGTTCAATTAAAATAAATAGCTAATTATTTTAACTTTTGAAATGAGTTTTGTAATGTGCATTTATTTTAACTTCAATTAATATTCTGTACAATTTTTTTTATTAAATCAATTATTTTATAAATTATTGAAGAAGGAACTAATTAATGATATCAAATTAATTGTAAAAAATCAAAAGTTTTTAAAATTATTACAATTTTTAAAATTAATTTGATATGTTTAAACTTTTGAAATAAGTTATTAAAACTTATACTAAATTATTACATTTTTTACAATTAATTTTAAACTTATACCAAATTAATTGATTTAATAAAAAAAATTAATTTGGTATAAGTTTTAAATTAATTGTAAAAAATGTAATAATTTAGTATAAGTTTTAATTTGGTATAAGTTTTAATTTGGTATGTTGGTGTATTAAAAAAAGCCTACATGTATGGGGGAAATGATTTAAAAAAGAAAGAAAAAAAAAAAAACCAAGCCGCTACAACTTGTAACGGTTGGTGTATTATATTAAAAAAATCTTTTTATTTAACCAAATTGACAACATGTTTGACCATGGGGCCTTTATATTAAAATAAAAGTCGGTACAACTTATTTTTTAGGCACAACATATTGTACCGGCTGAGTATATTTTATGTTTCAATCTAAGCCTTCCAATAAGTTGATCAACGGTCTGAAAGTGGGTTGTTAGAATAGTGTCCATGGCAACCGGTTGCCATGAATGGAATCCCTATATATATATATATATATATATATATATATATAGAGATGATTAATAGTATGTATTTACTATGAATTTTTATATGACATACACTATCTATACTATTGAAAACAAGAAATTTAAAAATCGACGTCCGTTACTGTTTATATCGAATGGTTAATTAAAAAAATTCATACAATCTCATTACTAATAGTAGCAGATGCTAATAACAATAAAGGTTTGATTTTATTAACTATAATTTTAATTAATTAATCAGGAGTTTATTAATTAGGGTTAAGAGTTTTGTTAACTAGGGTTTACGATTTTATAAATCAGAGTTTAAAATTTATTAACTCTTTTTTAACTAATAGACCCTAAATTCAATTAAAAATGAGTTAATAAACCTTAAAATTTGGTTTATAAACCCTAAAATCTAGTTAATTAATTGAAATTCTTGTTAATAAAGTCAAACCTAGCGTTCGATATTTTTAGTATCGGATGATGTATGCTTTATAAAGATTCATAACAAATACACATTATAAATCATTACCATATATGTATTGTAACACCCCAGTCCTATATCGAAAGATAGAGGAAAAAATTTGTCTGCATATAAGGAAATAAAGTTACTACCAATAGTACCTTCAAGTCATGACCTTTTGGGAGCCTGTGGTGGGTTAGATGACCCAAGAAAATACTATTGGGCCAGTGGTTTGAGGCCTTATTTGGATGGATTTGATTCGATTCGGACTTGGGATTTGACCCAAGATTTGTTTCGAACTCGGGATTTGACCCGGGTTGTTTCATATGGTATCAAAGTCGACTCTCGGCTCGGGTCGGGTCATCCGATCGGGTTGGGGAGGTGGGGACACGAAGGTCGGGTGGTATTATCCCACAATGGAGAGATGAAGGTCCTGAGGTGGGGACACGAAAACCACCTAGATTATCCCACAATGGCTAGAGAGGCAAAGATCTTTGGTAGTGTGTGTGATCGGCTCGACGGGAGACGTCGAAATTTAAGTGGGGAGTTTGTAACACCCCAATCCCATATCGAAAGATAGAGGAAAAATTTGTCTGCATATAAGGAAATAAAGTTACTACCAATAAATGACTCTTCAAGTCATGACCTTTTTTGGGAGCTGTGGTGGGATTTACCCAAGAAAATACTATTGGGCCAAAGATTTCGGCGCCTTATTTGGATGGATTGATTCGATTCGACTTTGGGATTTGACTCAAGATTTATTCAACTCGAAATTTGACCCGGGTTGTTTCATGTATATATATATATTAAAAAAAAAAATCACTTCAGAAAAGTCAAATTTCCAATTAATTTTTTTAATTGCATAATGTTTAAACAGCTTTCCGATACAACGTGAGCCGTGAGGGCACAACAACGACTTAACGAGGCAGCTAAATTGGCGTGCGGGTCTCTGAAATCTTCAAGCCCTTGACAGGCTCTCTCCAAATTTGCTTTAGGTACTATTTTCTATTTAGGGTCATCTTCGTTTTAAATAAAATAAGAATTCTATATTTTATTGTTCAAATTTAAAATATATTAAAATACGACATTATGATAGAGAATGTGCGAAAATAGAAACTCTCCATTTCATTTTAAATGAAGAGAATCTTAATTCACTATTTTCGGACTACTTTTTTATGTTGTTTGTTAGGCCTACACACAAATCACTAGGGCTGAGCTCACAAACCGCACCAACGGGTATGTGACAATTTTAAGTGAGTTGAAAAATTGAATTTACAATTTGGGTTTAGTTATTGGCTAAAATTACATGCATAAAATCAAAACCGCACCGTACGCCAACAAGATAAAAGAAGTAAAGTTGTCCAGAGTGATTTATAAATTTTAATAGAAATATTATGATTTAGCTTACCATCATCAACATTATAATAACAATAATGATTTACATGAATAAATCTACCAACAAACTTTATTCACTGTTATCTACCACTATGCTTGTCTAGATATATATCAACTCGTATATATATATATTTTTCATTTTCCTAATATTATTATCCTAAACTTAAAAGGTTATGTAGTATTTATTTTTCTTTATACAAGTAGAGTATTATATATGATAACAAATTTTATCGATATTAAATAAATACAAACAGATACGTGAGAAATTATAATAAGCATGAGCGAGACTCATTAAATAATTAAATCATTTTATCATTTTATGTTCAACATTAATTAGTCACACTCTACATTATATAAAATTAATCACACCCTACATTATATAAAATTAAATTTACGATTTGAGTTTGGTTCTATTTAGTTTTTGTCTAAACAAAATATTATAAATAAAGTTGTGTGTGTTATCAAAGTGATATTTAATATTCTGTGATATTAAATTGTTAATTTAAATTGCATAAAATCTTGTTGTTTCAATTGATTTTGGAACTGAAAAACAACACCAAATGAAACCCAACCGCTCGGTTCAAAACCGCACTGCACCAATTACAAGCAATTTTATGTGCCGTTTTGAACTTGTTAAACCGCACTTAAGCGATTTCATGTACAATTTAAACTTCAAACCGCACCATGCTCAAATCACCTACTTTTCTTGAGCTTCTTCCCTGTAATTCTGCAATCTTAATGTACTATGAAAATTATTACTATTATTATTTCGATTTTTCGAGCATCAAATATCAAGTTACCAAAGAGGATTAAACATTTAAAGTCTTAAAAAAGAGGGTCAAATAAAATGAATCAAATTTGACTACTATAATTTTTGTGTGATTGAAACTCGTATATTAATTGTATCTTACCAAGTGTTTGTTCGTATACCGGTATTTGAAACGTTTGGAAGTTCTAAATACAGTTAAAATTTTTGTTCATTTACAAATAATTTATTTCAAACACACCTTATTTAACTTACAAACGTTGTGTTTGGGCAGCGCTCCAAAAATAGTGCGATACGTTTGGAGTTTAGACCCTCTAAACACACCAAATGTTATTGCTATAATCGCTCTAAACGTTAATAATCGAATGTACCCATAAGCCTAATCCTATGCTAATCCTATAACATGTATGTAGAATATAAAGGTGCGCGCGCATGGATCTCTAAGAAAGGAAAAACATATATAAATTTAATTAAACTTAATTATTTGGGCTTGAAAAAATGGGATAATTTGTTCCGATGTGTTATTTTAAGAATCTAACTACTAGAAGGTAGTCTACTCACTAATTTCTATATGCTGCTCAGCTGCTGGTCGATATTGCTACAAGGATTATTATGTCAACGGGGGAACAAATCTTAACTAGGTTGACTTTAATTATATGATAATCCTAGTGTGAAACATAGCTAAATTATTGGCATTAGGCATTATAAACTTAACAACAAATTGTTTTAAAGCATGATTTTTTTGTATAAAATTAAAAAAAATACTATAATTAATAAAAGTGAGGTTCATTGACAATTAAAAAAAGTGATGCAAAGAGGAGGAAAAAAAGGTCTTATATTTTGTAAGATAGAGTTCATTAAAATGGCAAAGAGAGATAATATTCAGAATATTTCCAAGCCATCCAACAGCTGGGCTTAATAAGACTAACAAACTTATACAACCTACAATAAAATAACAACAGCCCAAAACCCTATATAGTTCTCAAAGCCTTCATTAAAAAACATACAGTACCCAAAGGCCGAATTCTAACTTATTACATATCACAAACCACTCACATCTCAATAACAATTAATTCTCCCATGAGAAGTCTCATGCTGAATACAAAGGCCACATTATAAAGTAAGCAATAATCTTATTATCACGTAAAAGTATTATGTATCGTTCACATACTGCATGAGTGACACCTATAAATTTATTATTGAATTAAGTGGGTCATATCGACAATAAATTCATGAGTGCCACCCCATTCAGTATATAAATGGTATGTGATACTTTTATGTGATAGTAACATTATTTTAAAGGAAGATATCCATTAATTTTTGATCAGTTATAGTACATGTAAATGAATTCTTCATATAAATGTATACAATTTAGCCTATGAAATTCAATATATATATGTATAAAATTATAAATCACATTCTTTTTTGTGCAATTAATTAATTGTTAAATATTCGAGGAAAAAATTGGAGATAATAGTAGCAAAGCAATTGATATAAACAATGTTTGATTTATAGAAATCCACGTTTATAAGGAAAGCTTGAATTTAATAATAAAACAATTTTTAAGAATACAAGAATAAAGAGCCAAAAATGAATAAATTAGTACGTACAGTAGCTCACAGTTGTAAGCTACTAGAATATGGTGCTCCAGTCTGAGGTAACCAATCATTCCCTAGTAGGAAATTAGAGACGGTAAAATTAGAGGCATCAGTGGTATCAATTGTGTTAAATCCAGGCCATGTAACTCTAGCACTGGTGTTTGATCCAGGCCCCGTGTTATCAAACTCTGCATAATACAGAGTAGTTAGGGCGAAATCTCCAGACCATTGGGTCCAACCAGCTGGATTTATCAAACGGTCCAAGAACGATTGCATGTAAATAGTCCGGGAATACTGTTTCCAAGGCCTCCCCAAATATGTCTGCGTAGTTCCATTGCTGAAAGCTAGATCATCAGCAGCTCTAATATTGCAATTCTGAATGGAGATGCCCGTGTTCTGGTTTGGATCGGTTCTTCCTTGTGCAGTTATGGCATTGAATTGATTGGATAGTGGTAGACGGGGATAAATGTTGCAATTTTGGAACACAGCGGCGGCGTTACCAAATATGAAGTCCACCGTCCCATATATCTCACACTCTCTATAGAATTGCCTTAGGGAATGTACATATAATGTGTCTTGATACCCTTCAAAGCTGCAGCTATAGAATGTGGACAAATCTGCCCCGTTTCGCAGGGCAACCGCCTGGTGCTTCATTCCCCCTGCGGTGTTTCTGATGGTCAGGTTCACCCCCACAAATCCTTGCCCCACTACAGCTGCATTATTCATGAATGCAAGGGTAGAAATAGAATATGATCAGTTCTGTACGTGCATCCATTTTTTAACAAGTAATTAATTGTTTGTGATTTTTTTTTCTACAAGATTATATAAAGTGATAAATATTTTTATTCTTTTTTATACTAATGAACTTCAATAAATGTTTTATTTTATATCATTTTTTTTAATATAAAAAAAATTATATCTTTAATTATCTTTTTAAGATAAGAATGTAGGGAGTGATTTTTGAGTAGGATACGGTAAAACTAAAATAAATCAACGGATACTCTTCAACAGTATATTGAGTCTTATTTAGACTCGAATTTGACCCTGTTCATGACATAAGTACTAGTGACAGTCGCCTAATTTTTATGTACTTATGACTGCTACTTTACATTTTGTGTGAGGACATTTTGGTCATATTTCAGGTCTGCTTGACAAAAAATAGGATGTCCAAATCAACAGGCCAGTATACCCATAATTAGCTAGCTAGTGAAGGTTTATACAGTTGGCATGAACTGAACTTAATGGTAAGTTTATTTTATAGTTAATACAATATTGACACGTAAACGGAGATTTATCCTCAAATCTGTATGTCAGTACTGTATTGAGCATACTATTCATGCTAACATATGAATCATATATTAACTATATATTAATTAAAAGTGAATTCAGTGCAAATATAATATTAATAATGACTTACCAAATGTTGAAGAATTGAAAGTGGTCCAGCCATCAACAACATTATGGTTGCCGGTGATCACCGTCTGATTAATGCCGTCACCGATGATCATCAAGTACTTCTTGTTCTTGGCAATGGACACATATTCTTCATAAACCCCGGCAGTAACATATATCAAAAAGTATCCACTACTAGCAACCGTATTATTTGGAGCTGCAGCCACCGCATCGCTGATGGTGGTGTAATTCCCCGTTCCGTTTTGACTCACAATCACAATATCGCTCACCACAACCAGATCATCGCCATTTTCTGTAGTTTGAAGAAGCTTTCTCCGCCCTACCGTCTCGAAAATGGCTTTGTTTTTGTTAGACATTTTTAAAGGTAACGTACCATTTTTAAATGCTCCTTGCCTTTTATTAGGCCGAGATGGTCCCTTGTTCTTTTTATGAACCCACCCTTTTTTGAAAAGAGCTAAAGAAACTCTATAAAGCATAGTGTCATTAGCAAGAGGTGTGGAAATGCCATTTTTCATACTCCAAGAAGAAGCGGTTTCTTTAAGGCCATCTAAACAAGTTTGTGTATTGGTTACAATGGCACTGAGTAGGGTTTGAACATCATCGGCTTGCAATGTGGAAAGAGTTTGAGTTTTGTTAACTATTTGGAACGAACTTGATAGAAAATCCAAGTTAATTTCGGCTAGGAAATGGCAATCTTCGAGAGCACGAATTGCACCGGTTGTCAAAGTTAACGAACGGCTGAGATATTTTTCAATCAATGACAAGAATTTACGAGCAACCGATATGGATTTTCGGACGGAAAAGCGGCCATAGTCATAGACATTGGCAGTTCTATTGTTGGTTGGAAGGGAAGATCTACATAAGGAAGGATAAGGAGTGGAGTTGCAAATGGGATTGGACGTAGAATTATCAGCGGAGGAGGAGAGAGAAAATAAAAAGATAATGAGAGTTAATATTGTGAAGGAAGAAGACATATTGTAGACCTTAGAAGTAGCCATTGGTTTTGAAAAATGAAATTAAGAATATATGAAGAATAAGGTATTGTTGAATGTGTAGTAATGGCTAGTTAAGTTCATATATATATATATATATATATATATATATATATATATATATATAGTAGAGGGAAAGATGAGTAGGTAACGTTTGATTGTGATATTTGGGGAAGAAATTTTCATGTTCTTGAAATTGAAGTCCACTTGCATGGGGATCTAGTAAGCAAAAACGCGTCCGTCTTAAAGTTTGGTTTAACTTTATTTTTTTTGGGCATGAAGAATTGAAATGGTATAATTTATTAGTTGTTGTTATTATGTGTATTTGAAGAATGTAACGACGTACTAAAGGTGGTCTACTCATTCTTCTCTTTCTAGATTTGTGCTGCTTGGGTTTTGCTCGACGGGTTATATATATATGTAAACGGTGGAGCAAATCCGATCCCAATTGGTCGGGGTTCTTAATAAATGTGAAACAAAACATAATAATTATGATGGCATTATTTACGTACTCTAGTCCATTTTTGTTGTGATTCTTTATTAAAACATGGTTTCTGTGTATAGATTCTACCGATAATTGCGCTTTATGATAGAGGTAATAACCTTACATTGAAACCTAATGGTAATTTTTGTCCATATTTGGCTGCCAGAAATTGTTGACATGTTGTTTTCCCTCAGCAGTTTTATTTTATTTTTATATTTTTATGAATATTTAAAAGAAATAGGGGGTCATGAATAAATATTCATTCACACAAACAATAACATTTGATATTGATATTTTTATTTTTAATAATTTATATATATATATATATATATATATATATGATTACGTTTTTAAAAATATTTCGCACTAGAGCTTAATTCAACACTAAATTATTGGACAAGTCCGCGTCGGTTCCTGATCGAAATGAGACAAGCCGAGTTGTTGAGTGATTAAATTTTTGTTTGCCAAGTCAACATACATAATAAGCAGATTTACTAAAACCATTAGACAAATAACCAATAAAAATTTAAGTATACAAATAATGCTAGAATTCTTACTTTTGAGGCCTCATATATATAATTTACAAATTATCCTTATATTATTATGCGATGATTATTTAAAATTTATATTAAGTAATCGATGTAATGATATGTGAATTTGAGATACGTTTAGACTCCACTTAAAACATTTAATATTACTTGGTTTCACCGACTTTCTTGTTAATGGGGTTATTGATACATGAAGTCTGCGAATAACAATGATACTGATTTAATAAAAGAAATATATATATATATATTAGTATTTGATGTTGATTTCAATTAATTTATTAGTAGGCTTGTACGGAGATGTTGCCTATCCTGAACTTTTTACCAAATGGATAGACCTGAATTTCTTTTTCTTTACTGATCATGGGCCATGAAGGTAATTTAGTTCAATCAGAAATGTACAAAGTCAACACGCTCAAAAATATACAGTCACTCAAATATCAAGTAATTTGAATAATTAATTATTAGAGTTATTTTTATGATAGGTTCATTTTATGTTTAATTTATATTTATTTAATATATTTTTTTATAAATAAAAATGAAAATGAAAATGAAAGGACAGGTTGTTTATATCAGTGAGCTGCTGCTACCTGTTTTTTTGTACTTAACGACCTACTACTAGGTAACATGTTGAAAAATTGGAACCCTAACGTTGAAAATTTGCATGCATGTGCTGCAAATTACAAGAAGCTTCCTCGATCCCTTATGCTGCTGCTGCTACTACTACTAAATTAATTAATCTCCAATACGTATTTGAGTAAGTGGATATTACTAATTTGGTTAAGAAAAGTCAAAGTCCCTACTAATAATTGTAATTAATTTAATTACAGAATGTTTGAATATTTCTAAAGCTTATGCATACGCAACGTGAGAACATAGCAGTGAACGGAAACATCTAAAAATCTAACTCCTTAATTAATTCATCACAGCCTGTCAATGCATGTTTGCACTACTACTTCTTAATTTTGCCTTCTTGATGTCTTTATAAAAATACTACTCATGTACTTATTTTGGAACGAATTAATTAATGGAGTCTTTTTTTTTTTTATGTCAGCTTAGAATTTGGTTTTTCAATTAAAATGCTTTGGTTTTCTGCATGGGTGAGTTCAATTGACTGACGGACGGACGGACGGACATGCATTCATAAAACTCAATCAAATTTATGAATTTCTAGTGGAGTACTAAATAATTGAGCTATACATACATATCAAAACGGCCAAATTAAAGAAGGCCTACTACTACTTCAAGGGAATTAAACTGGCGCGGAACGTGTGATTAATTTGGTTTTTATTTTTAAGAATATATTTCATCCCTCCGTCCTATAATATATAATATTTTAAATAATTTTATTTATTTCAAATTATTTAATATTTTAAAAAATTTAAAATAATTAATTACAACCTTTTCAAAATTATCTCTCATGAAAAAATATTATAAATAACAATTTAAAAATATTATAGATAATTAATATACTATATTTAATAATTTTTAATTATTATATATAATTTTAAAACGTCATATATTAGTATGAAGGTGGGTGGGTAGGTACCAGGTAGGTTGGTGGGTAAATTAAGAAATGAAGGAAGATACAACTGGAATTCGCTCGCTTATGAACTAGTACTAGCATTTGTTTATCTTTAATTAGTCTTTGCGCGTTGCATTAAATTCACTGATTGTACTTGTTAGTATTACTCTTGACTTTGACTAATTTGGAGCTAGTGCATGGTCAACTCCATCCATCTTACCTTTACCTTTAAGTAGGAGAGGAGTATATGGTTAATTTCAAAAGCAAGTCATTAGTTCGGGAATATATTTACGCACGCGTAATCTTGGTTTCAAGGCCTAATAATCAGAAATTAAACTTACACTTTACACATCAATGCCAGGGAAATTCATTGTTTGTAAATTAAAATGCTCCGTATTAATTATAATTAGAGTAATTAACATAGACATATATTCAACATATATATTGTTAACGCCAAGATCTTTCTCCACGTTCCAATCACCAAGACGCGTCCGATATCCTGCACAGTTCAACAAGTCAACACCAAAAGCTTGACGACTTGACCGTCGGGGAATAGCTCCGACGTGAGAGTCAATATCGGCGATCACAAGGTTAACAATGGAGGGAAAATAATGTCTAGTGCTTGAGAGAGAATAATCATATGATTGTGTGTTGTAATATTTTGTTACTTACCTCTTTTGTGTGATCCTAGCCCCATACGTACTCCAATCCCGGTTTACCGTGCCACCCATCACCTCCTGACACCATTTTTCACTCCCGGTCATTTCAGCCGAAAGTATGTAGCCTACTTCCTTACCTGCTACCACTATTTGCCACCGTCGGTCATCTGAGTCCCATCCTCATTAATGTCATGCAGAAAGGTGGCAGACATAATAGTCAAATATTATTTGGCGTAATGATTACCGGTCAAAGTTGGGTTAAGTGGCAATTTGTATAATGGGCCAATTCAATGACTAAACCCAGATAACGGAAATGACCCATACGACCGGATTCAACCGAAAGGACCCAATGAAATAATCAAGTAATTGGGCCCAAATCATTCGGACCAACAGGACAAAAATAACATAATCCAAGGGAGGAGGCCATTAAGTCTGGCCCAATAAGGAAAAGGATCATGGCCCAACATTGCCCCCTAGTCTTTTATTAAACAGGTTGTTTAATGGAAGACTATAAACAATATAAACCCATGATATAACGAATTATGATAAGTCACAAGAGGTCCAAAGTGAAATTTACCAAAGCCCAACTAAGTGGGTCAAATTGATATCAGAGACAGAAATGGGAGGCCCAATAGACATAAGTCCACTCCAGTTAAGATATTTAGACCCAAAACCGTACGATACATCTTCCAATTCACCATCATTGCTGTGAATTAAATGTGCCGCATCTCGATCACCGTATGGCAAATCGATATAAAGGTAAACTTTACCAATTTTGATAGTTTTACCCGGCCATTTTGACCTTTGAACCTTTGACCTTTCTCTTCCTTCCCGAACTTCTTTCTATCTTTACGAAATCTCAACAATGGTGACTGTGAGCTCTAGCCAGAATTCTCCTCTTCGCGTGACTACCGTTAGCACTGTTTCCCCAATCCAAACCCTAACCAAGAGGGTTCGAGTTCAAATCATCAATCTAAAGTAACCATGGGGAAGAATCCGCCCCTGGTTCCTTCTCTGCCTCCTTCCGACTTCTTCAAGGATGGGGAACAGTTTTCTCATGCCAATATTCCTTCTACTGTTACGGAATCTGATATACGTATCCTGCGGACTCGCCATCGATTCCTGATCATCTTATAAGGGCTCCATTCCCCGAAGAAGCGCGCGTGTACCAAATGACCAGGATGGTTGGGTCGCTATGCCGATTCTTTCCTTGAAAAGGGGATTCGTCTACCCCTTCATGCTTTCGTCGTTACCCTCCTAGGGTTCATAGGAGTGGGTTTTGCCCAGTTGGTGCCCAATTCCTATATCCACATCCTGGCATTCATTGCCTTCTGTCATGAATTAGGGATTCCTCCCTCTGTCGACATCTTCTTCACCCTCTTCTCAGCCGGTAGGTCCCGAGAACGAGGTTTCAAAATGTTGAGCAAACAGTCTCCTCGTCCCAACTCCAAATTTGAGAAGAGTTCCCTGATGGATACCCCTTCAAGCAACAAGGGTTGGCACGAAAAATGGTTTTTTGTTACGGGACCCAAAAGCTATTCTCTTCCAGATTGGACTATCTCAGATCGGATCTCTGCTGACTTTGGAGATATCCCCGAAGAGCGTGTGAAGGAGATGACTGATTTTTTGAAGAAGATTCCTCCAAAGGAATGGAGTTTTGCACTTCTGACCAAGCAAGCCTGGCTATATGACCACAAATGTAAGTTTCGAACAATTTGTAACATAGTTTTTTGAGATATTTAAGTGACATGGGTTCTGATATATGGTTATCTACAGTGTCTCTGATCAAACCAACTTCTTCAGAAGTAAAAGAATTGGGAGATTTTTTGGCAGGGAAGATTACGAATGCGAATGAAGAACCTCCTACCGAAGAATCTTTCCGAGCAAATCCCCCCGTCACCGATCCACCAACCGCTTCTCTTCAGAATGATGAACCCCAAACTGATGAACCCATCGTTCCCGAAGAATCCCTCAGACCTCGCCGAAGGAAAAGAGCCGCCAAGAAATCCAAATCCACCCATCCGAAAACAAATCCGGAAAGTGACCCGGAAATCATTCCCGAAGCAATTCCACAAGCAACCCCTTTATCCAACCCTAGCTCTGCACCTTCCGAATCTGTCCCAATTAAGCGGAGCTTGCTTGACATACCTCTACACGATCGGGCGAAGGTCCTTCGTGCTAAGAAGATAAGGACGAAGATTACTCCTTTGATTGCCGATGAGCTCCGAATTCCATCGTCTTCGACTGTCATCCCCCCAATAGTCCCTGTAAGACCCCAACTTATTATAAATAAAATTGAATTTTTCTTTATTCATTATTCTAAATTAATAAGGGTTAATTTGATATAATTCTTTTGTTATGGGTGAAATGTGCAAAGTTTACAAAATAAGCAAGTGGTTATAAAATATTCATTATTGTCGGGGAATATTCGTTTGGTCGTGGAATATTCTTTTTGTCGGGAATCTCCGTACGACGGCGCAGTCATTGGTGGGCCCCATAACGGAAAACGGTTGGATGAAGGAAAACGACAAAGATTGAGTTTTATAAATAACGACGTAAATTGTTACTGCTTAACACCGCTGGGTTACACAGTGGTTAAAATACTGATAATATGCGTGGTTGCACAAATGGCATACCAGTATTGCACAATATTGTTGAATTATTGATCCTTACGTAAAAGGCACTTACTCAATAATTGTTACAGATGATTATTGTTCATTATTTTATCTTATTGATTCAATAATTGCTTGCGTTGATATTTATATTATTATTGTTTCAATAAGTTATCATTACACAATTATTTTCCATTATCAAATCAATAATTCATATTATTTGAATAATATTATCGAGATAACATTATTGGCAATGTCTAGAAAGTTACATCTACAAGGAGAGGTTTGGTCACCTAATTGCGGCCAGGTAGCGGAGAAATCCTTATTGGAAAGCCCCTTTCCAGGGAACTACACGGTTGTCGATCTTGTGATTACGTAATATTATTTTGAATAATTAATTATTGATTATTATGATAAAGAAAATATTTATTTTATGTGGATATAGATGGAGAAAATCTTTAATGTGACAATTGTTGAAAATTAATATTTTATCTTTTTCGATAAAATAATTCATTTAAATATATTATTTTTAATAATATATTAATTCAATATATTTTATAATGAATGTGCGATATATGAGTATATGAGGAGGTAGAGTATTTTGTGGCATTAAATGTTTAACATATGTTTTGTGTGTTTGGTGGACACAATTCTTGACCGAAAATTGATTATAGGCGTAAAATCGTCTGCTTATGGATTTCGGTCCATTTCATTTGGAATTTAGAAATATTTTCTTCTCGCAAAGTTGTAGAGAATGGAATTTCCCATGCAAAATCGCGAGTTTGAATTTTTCTCGATAAACGAGCTATTTTCTACTAATTATTGAAGTTTCGGAAAATAAAATAATTTTATTAAATTATATGGTGGGACCCACTTGGTTGGTGTAATTAATCATGTGGGCTGCTTTGGAAAATTTTGTTCCAAGTTGATGTGCTGGTCTTGGGCATGCGTAATTGGTTTTGAAAATAATAATAATAAATAATATTTTATTATTTAGTCTCTTTTAGCGTTCTAACATTTTCCTATAAATAGAGGGCTAAGTTAGAATTGAAAATCACACCGAAAACTAAGTTTTCTCTTTTCTCTCTCTATATTATCGAAATATTCTTGTGAGTATACTTTGAGTGTTCTTTATCTATGCGAAGTTTACAAGACTTTATCCAAAATTCAATCGAAATTTGGTTATTTTGAGGTAAGGGGGTATTATTTTTTTCTTAAATGATATTTTTCTTCAATATCATTATCTTAAAAGTATTGGTGAACTTTCTTATCAAATTTGGAACTTGTTGTGTCGGGGAGTTACTATTCACGATACTCAAGACTATTCACGTATATCGACCTTTATTCACGAATACTGACCTTTATTCAATCTAAAAATAAAAATTTTCTTTTGTCCAAAATATCTATTCGGGATACTAGCTTTAATTGTATCCATGTTTTGATCATTCTTGAATTTTACACCACTATGATTATTTTCGAGGTATTTTTGACATGGGTAAAACAAAAGTACGAATCCTTAATCCTTAATCCTTGTCATTTTGTTTCACTTTGGATTCGCTTTCTTTAAAAATATTTTTCATCATCCTCGGTCTTAAATGATGATATAAATGAATATCTTTGGCACAGTAGTGCAAGATGAACGATTAATCGATGAATATCTTTGGCACAGTAGTAAAAAGATGAACAGTGTTGAGATGAACATAACCAATCGGTGATTTAAATGAATATCTTTGGCACCATGTAGTGCAAAGATGAATATTGATTGTTATTCTGAGGATAAAATATTGATGATGGACTTTTAAATCTTAGAAGGCGGTAGAATTCTTTCTCTACGTGACTCTTCTTAATGGATTCTTTATTCCATTGCATTTGTTGATCTAAAACTTGTTGTTGTCTATTGTATTCTATTAGATTTTTCCTGTTGAAGACTAACGATAATTTGTTGTATATTATCTTAGTCATAATATTCTTTACTTGGGCTAGTTGAGCTCACCCTTTCCTTTTTGTTCCATTTTCTTCTCGGGAGGTGAGAACACAAGCGAGGATCGAGTCGGGGTATGGAGTGATGGTTCTAGGAAGATGTTTTAGCAGTCCTCACTATTTCTATAAAATAGTGTTTGAATAATTGTAATGAGGACTTATTTGCGTGTGGATATTGTATTTAAACTCACAGTATGTATTATCGTATTTCACACGACACTTGTATTATTGAAGTTGTAGTTGCTTTCTATACCATGTATTTTGGCAACTCAGAATGGGTGTTGTATACCTGTTTTGGGGGCGTCACAGTCCCAACTAAAATTTAGACACCTGATGATGAGCTGGTTGAATCTGTCCCCATCTTATCTCGAAAAAGGAAACAACCGTCAGATAGTCAACCAGGTTCATCCTCTGTTCCTTCACCAGTCCCCGAACCTACTCCTGTTCGATCTCCTTCTCTAGAAAATATATATGTGGACCCCTCGCCAGTTCGTAATCAATCCATGCCCTCTCCTCCAAGACGATTGACTTCAATTTCAAAGATGACGCTATGGCCTCTCCAACCATGTGGCCTCGATTTAATGCCAACTTTCCCTTTCAACTGTTCGACGCCTTCGTCCGTGAAACCGATGACCATCGATTCGGGAACAGTTCGAACGGGGATTTGCTTAGCGAAGGCATGAGCTACCTGGCGAAGGTAAACGGTTCTCTCCTTTATTTCCGTATTTATCTTCATACTTATACATCTGAAACTGATCAAATAATACTGGACATGCATAGGCGAATGCTGTGTTCGGGCGTCTGCGTCCGAAGTCCATCGAGGCTGAATCCGAAGAAGAGGCACTGAAGAAGGAGAATGCCATCCTGAAGTCTGCTTTGGCTCGATAAAGGACTCAACGTGAAAGCGTTCTTCATACAAATGAAGGACTTCAGAAAGAGTTGGCCCAAGCCAAGGGAGATGTGAAGGCATCCAATGAAGAACTAAAGTCAACTAAAGCACAGTATGAGGAGATCGTCAAGATGAATGTTGACTTAGTTCAGAGTAGCGAAATAAGGATGGAGAAGATCAAAGAATTAAAGGCTGATGCTAAGATCTTGACCAAGACGATCCAAAAACTAGAGCTAGCAGAAACTCGTCATCTGAATAAGCGTCAGAAGCTTGAAGAAGAAATCCGAGAACTTAAGGCTCTTCGGGACCTTGGGCCTCCCCTGACTGATGACCTTCGCAAGCAGATCTGTGAAGAGTAGGAACTCAGATGAGATTAACGGCGAGATCATGAAGATATATTCTGAAAGCTATGAGCTCTGCCGGAGTCGTGGCAAGGAGAAGTTGATTACAGCCAACGTGGATCCATCCTTGCTCGACTCTTCAGATGACGGGGATGGTGCCTGAAGCGAATGCTCTTGTTTTTCCTTGGTTTTATTAAAGAATATTTGTGAAAATTTTTGTTATTTTACTTCCTTTAATTCATAGGATTTGTAAAAAAAAATTAATATTGTAATCAAATTAAATATTAATGAAAGGTGGTCTCCTCCCTTGTGACTTCGGTGCATTTACTTTCTGCAAATACTTCGATATTAATTCAACTGGAAAAATGTACAAACTCTTTCAAGGATTCAACTCGAACTCATAATTAACAACTAAACATGTCATATATAATGATAAGGTGAAGTTAAAGAATGAGGCATTCCAACTCGACACTTAGAAAAAAAATTTAGGTAATAAAGTAAAGGGATACTTATTAGTTATCGAAGTGTGAGACAAATCTGCTTCATTAGGAATTTGTTTACCCCGAAAGGCCTAACAAAACCAAGAAATGACATTTGCCTACCACGAAGGGCACGACAAAGTCTAAAGAACAACGCCACCTACCACGAAGGGCACGACAAGGTCTAAGTGTCGACAATTACCCTACCACGCAGGGCACGACAACGTCTTAAGGATGACACTTGCCTACCACGAAGGGCGACAAGGGTCTAAGTGTCGACAATTGCCTACCACGTAGGGCCTGACAACGTCTTAAGGATGGAGTTTGCCTACCACGAAGGGCCTGACAAACCCATAAGGTCCACCTGCCATTATGCTACCATCGAATGGTCAGCAAGTCCACCCGAATCTCCTTACACCACTGAACTGAACAGGAACGAAGACATGATTCGTTTGAGAAAAAAAGGACTTTTATTGATGATGACGTAAATATTTACTGCACCTCCAGATGTCTTGACATTATATTTACCGAAAGTATTTCCTAAACTCTTGGCGTGCGCCAAGTATTTTTAATTCTTGACCCGTCCGATGCCTTGGTAGATAAGTTCCGACTTGACTTCAAAGTGACTTCATACGGTCCTTCCCAGTTCGGCATCAACTTTCCCAAATCCTGAGGTGTAGATGCTTCGACTTCCTTGAGAACAAAATCTCCCACTTCAAATATGCGAAGCTTTACTCCCTTGTTGTAATGCTTGGCTACTCTCCATTGATAGGCTTCCAATTTGATCAAGGCTGTTTCTCTTACTTCTTCAAGCAAATCAAGATTGGCCTTCAGCCCTTCTTCATTGTAGATCTCTTTGAATTGACTAACTCGAAGACTTGGAGATCTAATTTCAACTGGAACTAAGGCATCAGTACCATAGGCCAGTCTGAAAGGTGAATCCCCCGTTGTAGTCCTCGGAGTAGTTCGATAAGCCCATAACACACTAAGCAGCTCCTCTGGCCATCTTCCCTTGGCTTCGTCCAATTTGCACTTGATCCCATTCAGCAGCGTTCTGTTGGTCACTTCAATTTGTCCGTTTGACTGAGGATGAGCTACTGAAGTCTTTCTGTGCTGGATCCCCAGTTCTTTCAAAAATATTTCAAATTTCGATCCCACAAACTGACATCCATTGTCCGATATTACCACCTTAGGAATTCCAAAACGAAATACTACCGATTCTTTCAAAAATTTCAAGCATTCCTGTTCCGTTATTAACCTAAGTGGCTTTGCTTCTACCCATTTGGTCATATAGTCGATGGCAACTATAACAAAACTGACTTGACCTTTTGTTTTCGGTAGCGGACCCAGTATATCAACCCCCCAGACAGCGAAGGGTATAGGAGATAAGATCGAGTATAGCTCTTACGGTGGTGATAATGGTATCGAATTTGCTGAGTTGACACTTCTCGCACTTCTTAGCGTCTTCGATCGCTTCCTTGAAGATGGTAGGCCAGTAATACCCCTGACGAAATACTTTGTAGGCTAATGACTTAGCAGCCATATGGTCGCCACAGATGCCCTCATGTACCTCTCGTAGAGCATATTCAGCTTCAGATGGAGTCAAACATTTCAGTAGTGGAGACAAGAAAGCCCTTCGGAACAGATCTCCATCAATCAGAACAAAATTAGCACTCTTTTATTTGATTTTCTTGGATAGCATTCGATCCGAAGGTAAGAAGCCATCTGCCAGATACTCGGATATGGAGTCAACCAAGAGTTGGTTCGGTCGGCGCATTCTGGGATTCATGATGAACACTAGGATGTTGCAAAATTTCTAAGTAAACCCACCCATCAAAGACGTTAACATCCGTGGTGGCTAGTTTGAAGAGTGCATCAACAATGGAATTGTTATTACGCCGACCCACGAAATTCGTGGGATCGGAAATCTCAAGCCGTTCTTTTCACTTCGCGAAATACTTGATCATTCTTGGGCCTCGAGCCAGATCTCCCAGAGAGTTGCTTAACGACTAACGAGAATCATCAAGATGACTATTCTCGCACTTCAAGACTTTTCGCTTGAGTCGTAACCTGCGAAAACTGCTTTCATACTCGAACTTCGTTGTTCGTCGCTTTGAATCGAAATCGATGGCTGTTGTACCTTGAATCCTCTCCGACTCGTCGAATAATCCCTACTCCATCAAGAATCTGCTGAAGAATCTGCAACCGCTCTTTCTGTCGGATCCTTGAACTTCGCCACAACTTCATCGACTTGAGAAAACGAGCATTCAACTACAAAATCGGCCCGAGGCTTCACTTTTTGATTGCGGTTCGGGGATGATATTCAATGAAAAATTGGGACAACTCCATCGTCCATGCAGCTAATCTCCCCGATACCTCAGGTCTGCCCATAATCTTCTTCAAAGGCTGATCCGTGTATACTATTACCAATCTACCCTAGAAGTATTGCCTAAGCTTTCGACTAGCAGTTATTAAAGCAAAAGCAAATTTTTCAATGTTTGGGTACCTTGTTTCAGCATCCCGAAGGACATGGCTTACATAATGTTTGGGTCATGATCCTTTTCCTTATTGGGCCAGACTTAATGGGTTCCTCCCTTGGATTATGTTATTTTTGTCCTGTTGGTCCGAATGATTTGGGCCCAATTACTTGATTATTTCATTGGGTCCTTTCGGTTGAATCCGGTCGTATGGGTCATTTCTGTTATCTGGGCTTAGTCATTGAATTGGCCCATTATACAAATTGCCACTTAACCCAACTTTGACTGGTAATTATTACGCCAAATAATATTTGACTATTATGTCTCCCACCTTTCTGCATGGCATTAATGAGGATGGGACTCAGATGACCGGCGGTGGCAAATAGTGGTAGCAGGTAAGGAAGTAGGCTACATACTTTCGGCTGAAATGACCGGGAGTGGAAAAAGGTGTCAGGAGGTGATGGGTGGCACGGTAAACCGGGATTGGAGTACGTATGGGGCTAGGATCACACAAAAGAGGTAAGTAACAAAATATTACAACACACAATCATATGATTATTCTCTCTCAAGTACTAGACATTATTTTCTCTCCATTGTTAACCTTGTGATCGCCGATATTGACTCTCACGCCGGAGCTATCCCCCGACGGTCAAGTCGTCAAGCTTTTGGTGTTGACTTGTTGAACTGTGCAGGATATCGGATGCGTCTTGGTGATTGGGACGTGGAGAAAGATCTTGGCGTTAACATATATATATATATATATATATATATTATATATATATATATAAATAATTAGATGTAAGTAAGGGGTTACTTATTTAAAAAAAGAACAAATTATAGGGGTAAACTTCCTTTTGTCTATGATGAAGAGGAAGCAAGTAGTAACACCATTTTAAAACTATTTTCAAAGTGTCAACAACTATGGATCGAGTACTGGTACAATCTTGTCCCTAAAGATCCTGAACGCTTGTGTATGTCCTTCCTCCTGGGTCATGGGCCCAAACGAACTTCCTTTTAATTTTGGGCCATTTCAGATTTTGTGGTCGAGGTTTGTGGCAGGTTTTCCTAGTACTCATCTTTGATACATTATTTTCTGCCTAAAGGTAGTGATTCCACTAGTTGTACCTTGTACGTAAAACATATCAGCTCATATATATATATATAGAGAGAGAGAGAGAGAGATAACGACTAACGAGTAATAAAACTTTACTAATATATGGTCTAAACTCAAATATAATTAATTTGACAAGCATAAGAAACTAATTTACTGTAAAGAGTAGTACAAAAATCTTAAATATAATTTGAGAAACATAAAGAAATAAAACGACGTAATTTGACATGTTAATATTAAGCTTTTTATTATTTAATTTTAAATTTTATACAAAACTACGATAGTTCCTTAAATAGTCTTACATTAAATTATATTTTCTATAATGACTGGAGGGTAATTAAATAATTAAAATTTTAAAAGTGCATAATTTTTTGAAAGAAATTCAAGTTTTGGTCGCCTTTGCTACGAGTTACGAGTCGTATTCGTTGATAAGATGATTACATCAAGGTGTCTGCGGTCTGCGGTCTGCGGTCTATTATAATTAATTCCACCCTACCCTTGAGGTTTAGCTGAGACATTCCCTTGTATTTTTATCTACATTCTACTTTTCTTTTATCATTACATCAAGGTGAATGTGGTCTGCCTATTCATGAAGCATGACCATGCATGCAAGTGTTAATTTATTCGATCTCTCACATTGTTACGGGGAAGGGAACATTGTCTTCATCTTTTTATACCACTATATCAGATTACAGATACATACATAATACATTTAGAAGCTCTTATTTCTTAATCAAATAGTAATTTGCATGACCAGCGTTCATGGGATTCAATTAGAGGACCCATGGAGAATATGGATGCATGTATTGTTTAAGCATGTGATGTGACTTGTCAGATATACATATTTGCTCTGGACCCCTCCTCACCAGATCATACTCCAATCTAATTTCCTCTCTCCTTTTACTATACAATAAAATCCCACCATCATCCATTTATACATAAATTAAATACTACTAAATTACTATTCAATAAATTCACAACACTTTTGAATATTTTCACACGTAAAACACATTTTTTTAAGAAATCAATATTAATATTTAGTTGAAAAATGGGTCTCGTATGTGAAAATATCAAAAATTATTGCTGAAGGTATCAATTCTATATTGGAGTTGATATTTCCATAACCGTTTTTGATATTTTCACATGTGAGACCCATTTTTTAACCTAACCAATATTAATAGGGGAATACTATTTTCACAATAGTTTTGATATTTTCACATAGTTTGTTTTCACATGAAGGTGTGACTCACTGTATGCTCATGTGAGAAAATATCAAAAATACATGTGAAAATATCAGTTTCTTATTAATAAATGATTAAATAGTGAGTGTTTATGTGTAAAAATATCAAAAAGTATTGTGAATTTATTGGTTCCATAAATTTAAGAATAACATGGAATAAAAATGTATCTTTAAATTTTATAAATTTTAAAAAACTTTTTTTTTTTTGGAACAGAAGAAGACAAGGCCACTTCTCTGAACTGAAGACCTGTTCTTCTTCATTCTTGGGACCTCTTCTCTGTTTTGTGTCAGGGTAACGGTGTTTTATTCAAATGATCAATCTCCTTCTGCCAGCAACCAAACACTGAACCACCTCTCTCTCTCTCTCCCTCTGACTCTCTCTCTCTCATATCTTCTCCAAGAAAGATTGGTTACTTCTTGTTTCCAAGTTCTGGTTTCTTTTCTGTTACGAACTTATTACTACACTTGACCAAAGACAATTTGCTACTCCAACTTGCATTGAGATGGAAGATGCTCCGACCTTAACAAAATGAGTCCCATTTAAAATTTTGATTTTTTTTTTCTTTTATGTATATTATTATTTTTTAAAGATATAATTATCTTTAATTTAAAATAATATTTCCAAGTATGTGGATTGTGGAACTAGATAGTTAGAGGATGGGGTTCCCTTGGTATTTTATGGACAAAGGGAAGGGGGGGCGGGGGGAGGGGGGGGTCTGTACTCTGTACCAGAATTTCCTTGACCTATTTTGCTGTTCTTGAATCAAGTGTTCCGTATCACATGCAGAAGCATATGGCAACGGAACTCGAGATTCAAGAATCGACTCCATGCTCATTTCCATCACCTTTACCCGACACCCACCTTCCATTTTTATTCAGTTTCGAGTCTTTTGACCAGTGTAATACAATAATGAAATTATGATAGCTAGCAAATTTAAAAATTATCAAGACAGGACGTGGATATTGTCATAACAAAAATGAAACTGATAGAACAATATCAATGGCCTTAAAAAATGGCATCATATTTATATATATTCAGACCCTGTTCCACAAATACAGGAAGGCAGTTCCATTACTTACTTGCTTGGAAACGTAGTAACCTGTACCAAATTTCTCCGATCTAGATATATCAACTGAGTTAAAGTCTCTGTAGAAATATCAACTTAGTGCTCAATAGTTGCTATATATATATATTTAAAATCTTTAACGAGTCTTTGTTGAATATCTGACCGATATTCATCAAGAGCAATGTTGTTCATTTCAACACCATTAATGGTGATTGTAATTGCTTTACATTTGTGGTGTAGGTATCAAGATTTTCAGCATATATAGTTATGAGACTAGTGTGAAATGAAATGACATATTGATCTTTTCTCTCCCTAAATTCAATATTACGGAATGAAGCCAAACTACTAGTAATTTCTTCACTCCTTGGATCCCCGTTTTAAAAGTCTAAAGCTACAAATTCTCATGTCCCTTAGAATCTACCTTCTAAATCATTCATTAGTATACACTGTACATGAGGCAGATTTAAATTACTCTCAATTATTAGAGGCTAGATTTCGAATATGTGAACACTATTTGTGATGCAAAAAGTTTAGAATGCCGTAGTCATCATATAATAATACGCATACAATAAACCCAATCAAAAGTTTTCCCAAGTTAAATCTAGGTGTTTAATTTTGTTCTTTCTTTCTAAAACATATCCAATCATCTTTTGATCAACTTTCTTCCTTTGTTGCTCAAAAATCCTTCATATTCATCATCATTATTATTATTCTTTTACCTTTAGCTGTGTGCGTTTTGGACATGAGAAAACACATTACATGTGTGTGAGAACTCAAAGTTTTGATCCCTTTTTTTTTGGGGGAATAGTTAAGACAACATATAAAGTTCAAAAATGACCACAAGTGAATAAACACAAAGATGACAAATGAATAACCTTTGATACATGTACACAAGTCCAAAATTACCATATTGGTTGTTTATAAATTGTGCAGAAGGGTAAAGATTTTACTTTTCTTTCACATTGGAAACTGGGGCAGAGACGAGTCTCACACTCAATCTGGATGGGACTTGGTTATATTTCCTAGGAAAATAATCCTATATATAAAATCCAAATTGATATTTTTACAAAATTTTTTGATAACTTTACATGAAAAATGTCGCTATAAATGTATAGCGACTGTGAAAACCGTCGCTATAGAATCTATAACGACGATTTTCATGTAAAAATATCATTTTATATTGTAAATTTATCAATTTTCTATAAAAATTGTTATTGTCACAAGGTATTAATGTAAAGAACATATGTTGGACAAAGATGGATTGTTTTTATAATTTTGACAATACTTATCTTATACCTAATTAAGTGCATACCAATATACATTGACATATATTCCGGTTTTCAATTCTAATTCTTCTCCCCGCCGCACAAGAATAATAAGTGAATGGACATTATTTATTTATTTTTATAAGAAAAGGGGAAAAATTACATGTGACAAAAGTCACTAGCTACTAATGCAGCTCCATGTTCTTCAACTTTGGCTTGGAGTTTTGAATTGACATCTCATTAAATCAAAATGTCATATACAGTGGTAAACACTGAACAGAAGAAGATAGACAAATGTTTCTGCCCCATTCTCAAAATTACTGCTAAACCACACGACAAATGTATCCCAACAAAATATTGAATTAATTAAAAGCAAAAGCTCCTATAGCATATGGGACGTGGGCTTAATAATTGATTGTAACCAAGCAGGACGTTAAAACAGTCAGCTTTTTGCAATATAAATACAGATAAACCCTCTGGTGTTTCTGCAGCCTGCAGGTTAGTTGGTTTGTTCAGTTTGATTTCCTTGGGCTTTGTTCACACTTTGGGCTGACCCAAAAATGGCTTCCTCTGTTTCTTCTTCTCTCCTTATTGCTCTGTTTTCCTTCACAATCTCTCTCCTCCTCAACAATGCCTTTGCCACCCCCGCCCAACTACACCGCAGCCACTTTGCCTCCCACAATTACAGAGATGCTCTCACTAAATCTATTCTTTTCTTTGAAGCACAGAGGTCTGGGAAACTCCCTCCTAACCAAAGGGTCACTTGGAGGAAAGATTCTGGCCTCTCAGATGGCTCAGAAATGCATGTAAGTTTTAAGTTTTTCTTTGCATTATTCTTTTCTTGGAACATTTTTTTGGGTCTCAATGCGAAAGATTTCAGCTGGGTTTTGCTGATTTTGGCTTTTTTGGTACTTAATATGCATGATTTCAACTGGGTTTTGTTGATTTTGGTGGGAATTTGACAATGCAGGTTGATTTAGTGGGAGGGTATTATGATGCAGGGGACAATGTGAAGTTTGGGTTTCCTATGGCATTCACCACCACTATGCTCTCATGGAGTGTGATTGAATTTGGTGGGTTAATGAAAAGTGAGCTGCAGAATGCAAGAGAAGCCATTCGCTGGTCTACAGACTACCTTCTCAAAGCTACTGCCCAACCAGACACAATTTATGTTCAGGTAATCTTCTTGTTTTCCTCTGTTTCTCAGTTCTCTTTTTTTCATAAATTATATGTATTTTTACTAAACCTTTGCCAATTTTTTCACTAGAAAAGGCGCTTAAAACTAAGGTTCTGAAAATGGGGTTTTTTCTAAATTTATTTACATATATGCAGGTAGGTGATGCAAACAAGGACCATGGTTGTTGGGAGAGACCTGAAGACATGGACACTCCAAGAACTGTGATCAAGATAGACAAAAATAACCCTGGTTCTGAGGTAGCCGCAGAAACTGCGGCTGCTCTTGCTGCTGCTTCTTTGATCTCCAGAAGAACCGACCGGGCTTATTCCAAACTCCTCGTCTCGAGGGCCTCTAGGGTATTTTCTTTTACAAACTAATGTATATTGTATAACAAGAAAAGAGAAAAACTAAGACCTAGGGTAAACATGAACTGTCACAGGTGTTTGCATTTGCTGACAAATACAGAGGAGCCTACAGCAATAGTTTGAAAAAATTTGTGTGCCCCTTTTATTGTGATTACTCTGGATATCAGGTAAATTGTAGATATTTTTATTACATAGTTGTTGTTTTCGTTCTTGATGGAGGGGTATTTTATGGTTGATGTTTTGAATAAATGAAGGATGAGCTATTGTGGGGGTGCTGCTTGGTTGCACAAAGCCACCAAAAACCCAACTTACCTGAGCTACATTCAAGCAAATGGACTGACCCTTGGAGCTGATGAAGGTGACAATACATTTGGGTGGGATAACAAGCATGTCGGAGCCAGGATTCTTCTCTCCAAGGTCTTACAAATCACTTCCTCCAAGTCTCGTTAATTACTCTTCTCCCTTACTTTTTTTAACATTATCAAATCTTTCTTAAATTCCAACTTTCAGGCATTTCTTGTTCAAAAGGTTCAATCCCTTCATGATTACAAAGGTCATGCCGATAATTTCATCTGCTCTCTCATACCTCAATCCCAGTACACTTCAGGTCCCTCTTTCTCTCCCTATATATGTATACGCGTATATGTGTTTGTGAATTATACATACGAAGTGTTCATTATTGTGATGACTATGATTTTGGTATACAGGGGGGCTTTTGTTTAAAATGGATGACAGCAACATGCAGTATGTAACCTCCACATCTTTCCTACTGGTAACCTATGCCAAGTACTTAACCACTTCACACAAGGCGGTCAATTGTGGGGGAGCCATTGTCACCTCCAAGAGGCTACATAACCTTGCCAAACAACAGGTACATACATACATGCCTGCCCAAAAACAAAGAAAAAAAGTCCCAAAATCACATGACCCCTGGCCCTGACCCTATTAATTCTCTTATGTTCTGTTAATAATTCATTTATATCACATGGTTGTAAACTTGTAATGATGAAAAGTGACAACGGAAAATGGAACAACAGGTGGACTATCTGCTAGGTGACAATCCATTGAAGATGTCCTACATGGTGGGTTATGGTCCAAGGTACCCACAAAGGGTACACCACAGGGGAGCATCTCTGCCGTCCGTTGCTTCACACCCAGAAAAGATCGAGTGCTCTGCAGGCTTCAGTTTCATGAAATCCGAATCTCCTAATCCTAACATTTTGGTTGGTGCTGTGGTTGGTGGGCCCGATGAGCATGATCAGTTCCCTGATGAACGGACAGATTACTTCCAGTCCGAACCAGCTACCTATATTAACGCACCCCTTGTTGGCTCATTGACTTATCTAGCTCACTCTTTTGGCCAACTTTAAGCACCCGGCGTCGTAGCACTTAGATTAAGTAACAAGCTAGTGATTAAGACTGAATATTATTAGGTGTCTCTTATTTTATTGTGACTAAGTTGTAATCTTAGTAGTAGTATTAGTATTTGCTATAGGGGTTGTTTGTGTGTTGGGGCAAGAGAATCAAAGAAAACTCGAGCCTGGAACCTTGTGACAGGCATATCCTTAGTTTTATATATAGAGAGATTATAGAGTTAGATTGTAATATTATTATTAAGTGTATGGAATGGTGGAGGTGTGTAAAGTGCGACTTTTGTGCCACCTATATAATGGCTGTAAGGCTTCTTAGCAGCATTGGCCATTGGACTACTTGTTAGCATGTTTTTTTTTTCTATAGCTTTGGAACTAGAAATCTGTCTTCTTCCTCTTTACTATTCGAAGCGAGATTTGCTTAATCCATCCATCCTATCCTTTTATGGTGCGCCCACTTCCAACAATCCGGCCTGAATGTTGTGGACCAAGATCCTCCTCATTTCATTTTCGAATGTTGTACCCATTAATCTTTTATTTTATGCACAAGACTCCAAAAAAATACTAAAATAGTCTGCAATAGATCACCTCTCTTTTCTGGCCCAAAAAGAAAAAGAAAACTCACTCCCTCCCTAACTCTTACCTCTCTTGTGGAGTGCATGTGTGTAACACTAGTATAAGAGATTGTTTTTTTTAGGGATTGATAGCACTATTCCCACTTTCACATGTATGAAATTAGAATGAGAAAAAATTATGTGAAAAAATATAAGTTACCTTTTTTTAACACGTCTTAAAATTTGTATATAAAAAAATGAAAATATAGCACCCATGATAATAAATACTCCTAATAGGTGTCTAGGGACTAGGGAGTAACAAACAAAGGATTTTAAAAGAGTTGTATTCTTCTGGGGAGTAGTGGGGTCACCAGGGGGGTATACAAAACTTACAATAATGAATAGTATTATAAGCCTATGTTTGACCGTTGAAAACAAGCGGAGTGAGAAGGGTTTAGGATGAAGAAGAAGACGACATGCCAAATTGCCAATGCTATGGTACCTGTGACTTGTGAGATGCGGGAGGATTGTGTGTGTCACGGTGCTCAAAAAAGCTGCACAACAGTATGTTGTCAGAGTTGAATTACAGCAACAGGCCAACAGCAGCAGAAAACAGAAGAACCCAGTTAATTAATTTCTCTAGTACAGTAGTAGCAGTATTGTACATATACTCAGTTAATTATTACTATTAGGGTAGGGTTGTGACGTGTAATACTGATAATATTAGGTTGGTTGGTACTTGGTAGGAATTGAAGAAATCCATTGTATTGTAATTAATTGGTTAAAACTGAAATATTATAAAATCAGTTACCTAAAACATAATCTTTTTATACCTTCACGGGAAGCAGAAATAGAGGGGAATGATATTCCCTTTAAAAAAAAGGAAAATGGCCTAAAAATTAGTTACATAACCTGGATGAAAATTTAAGTCCTGAACTCTCCTTTATATACTAGTCTGTAATAAACAATCCAAAATCAATCAGACTGAACATAACAACTCCATCAACAAGTTTTCATAATTCATTTTAATACAATATATCAATAGCAATAGCAATAGCAATAGCAATAGCTTAATGCGTTCGTTACTATATACATTTACAAAGTAATTAAGAGGTATAACCAAGTGATCCTCGACACACCAGATTGGAGCATGTCAAAGAATTCTACTAATTGCTCAGAGATTAATTATAACACTGTCAAGGTTAATGCTCAGTCTCTTATGGAAAGCAAATTCTAAATTAAGATCAGTACCGTCACTCATATATAATTAATATTCCTTCAGCAACCAGCACCAGCACGCTACTGCTCACCATCAATTGCCAGAGGAACAGATTTTACCTGACAGCGAAGTGAAGTAAACAAGATTTAGGAAACGTCTCCATATCAAAACAGAACTGACTATTTGAAGGATTATTAAATGTGGATAAAAATATTTAAGGTAAACTCAATGTGATCCATGATGTATTACTACTATTTTACTTTCCATTGTTTCTTAAACTTTACTAGCATCAAATACATTTGAAACTAAAATGATCGAAGATCTCACCAAATCACGGAACTTGAGAATGTAAAACATTTCAAGATATCGTCTTGTTTCACGCCTCTCAAGTTTAGAAACATACTTCCAGAAACTGTAAACTCCAGCTAGTGTCATTAGCCTTCCAGAATAGATCTTCCATGTATACCTACAATGTCACAAGCACCTGAGTCAACCTCATTACTTGATAAAATTTTGACTTCATCAAGAAAGACAAACCTTTCGTATATCCTTTGAAGCCCTTTTCCAGAGATCTTCTCCCAGTAATTTGGATCATTCTTGCACTGCTGAAAAAATTCTACAATGAGATCAGCAGCCTTATCAGGGTGATATGGATCAATATGGAATCCTGAAACACCGTCCTCAATAATTTCCATTGGGCCACCATGGCAAGTGGCAAATGTAGGGAGGCCACAGGTCATGGCCTCCACCACTGTAAGTCCAAAAGCTTCATAAAATGCAGGCTGAAATAAAAATATAGAGAAGTGAGCAACATATCATGATGAATTAGTTATAAATGTGATATAGCCTCTAAGCTCTTGTCAAGCAGTATATACCTGTACGAAGATACCCCTCTTATCAGCTATATAACGATATAGCTCGCCATTGCGTGCTCTATTTGTTTGGCTTGATATCCACCGCAAGTTGCCATTCAAGTTGTACTGCTTAATAAGATCATGCATCTTCTCGATTTCTACAACTTCCTCTCTGTCATTGGACTTCTTAATATCAATGTAACCAGCAACCAGAACAAGGTTTGGCAGGTCCCTAAGCTTTGTATTTTTAGCATAGATCTCTACCAGCCCTGTGATGTTTTTAACCCTGTCAAGCCTTGCCATTGAAAAAATTATAGGCTTTGAATGGTCACTCAGCGAACCACTGCATTAACCCAAAAGAAAATAAGAATACATAAAAACGTCATATGCCAAATACTAGTAAATTTTATCTATATTACCTTACCTACACTTATTCTTGTCTCTTCCGAGCCTTGAATTTTAATATACATCAACTCTTGTGCTCACAAAACTTATGCATGCTATAAATAAAGCGGCAAATTTATGATGATAGTCTTGACTGAAAGAACTATTATCATAAAACTTCCATCTTTTCCACAAGTAGTTTAAAAGCAACAGAAAAATTTAGAGTTAGAACTCACATATGCTCGTCATTTTGCTTTGGATCATACAACAAGTTTTCAATCGAACCATGTAGAGATGCAAGTCTTTTTTCCTTTTCAGAGTACGGAAAGTAAATGCATATATCAGCCCCAGGGGAAACAATATTGAACTTGGGATCAAAAACATCAATCCCATGAACAACTCAATACAGGCCTGGAAGAGTGAAAGCAGCATGGCTCTCATATTGACCAACAGTATTCTTCCTGAAAATAATGGATGAAATATGTCATCTGCTAAGTGTCTCGTGTAAGTTAAAATAAGACCAAGTTCAAGAAGAAAAATGATAAAATGATAGTAGTGGAAAACTAATTGATCGGCACCAATAGCCTAATCAGTATATCAACCTTGTTAAGTCGCAAATAAGTCCCTTTTTCTATGGAGCCTTAAATGTGCAGCCAAAGTTTGTTTCCAAGGTCTACATTTGAAATCTAAGTGTACTATGGTCTGAGGTCTATATAACGGTTTTCTGGTACTCTTTTGAAGGAAGATTTGAATGAAGTCGGCTAATGTTTATTTCTATTGTTTATTCCAAGTTTGATAGCCGATTATTTTAAGACCAAATCTTGTTTTAAGATCTAGACAAGGAGATGGAATCCTCCCACACCTTCTATTTTAATTTCCTTCCATAAATTCTTCTTTTCTTCTATTTCTGTCCTTTTACCTCATGTTCTACATCAAGGTGTCACACAACAATTCACTATTTCAAATTTGAACTATTCCAAGTTACTGATGGTACAAAAATTAAAAGATACCATTTAAAACCATTCTAGATCAACAACACAAGATACATACAGTACATCCCGTAAAGATTAATACAGCTCAAGAAGACTTACGTTCCTGCAATCTCCTGATATGTACTTGTGATGATAAAATCTGCATTATTCATGGCTAGTAGGTCAGCAGTAAATTGACATGAGAAATGATATTTGTCATCAAACTTTTTCCAAAATGTGTCTGATTCTGGATATTTTGTTTTTTCCAAGGCATGTGCAATGGTACACTGCAACAATCAAAATATCAAAATGATAAGGCATAAACATCGGCTAATTTGATGAATATTGCATTTGTAAGAAGAGGAAACCTTAATATCAATCGAACCTGTGTAACTCCCAACTTAGAAGATAATAAGGACGCAACGAGGTTCCCATCACTGTAGTTACCAATGATCAGATCTGGAATGCCTTGTAACTCGGCAGAAATTTCACTTGCCGCATCCTGATATATACCCATTAGCGGAAGAAAATTAAAACGTATGCAGCCACTGAACCTTAGAGAACAAAGCATTAAAAGAAGAAAAACAAGTCGGTCAATTTTGGGATAGTGAATGCCCAATGTTTCACCAAGTAAAGTTGTACTTCTGAGATAGAAGGTAATGGTGGTAAAGTGGGACTTCATGAAGCAATGCAGCAGCTATCTTTTACCATATGAGACATGAAATAATGAGTGATCCTAAATTAGGAACTTGTATATTCTTGGGAATAAAAAATATCATCCGAGTCTGAGTCGTTACCCAATTACTTTATCATAGTAACCAGTTTTATCCTGTGATATCAAGAGGAAGGATATTCTTTTCTTCTTTGATAAACAACTGAATTTTTATTAGAAAGGAAAGGAATTACAAAAGCCAAAAGGAAAGGAAGATGTGAAGAAGGACATAACTTTAAAATGTTTAACCAATTTCAAGCTTAGTCACCAATACTAGAATGTAATGCTAGAAGAGTTCTGAAAGCATATTCTGTCTGATGAGGTGACAATCGTTTCGACATTAATTGTTTGATATGGAAGGAATGCAGAACGGTACACAGGAATATACATCATGATGACATGGGCTGGTTTAAACTGAAAATTGCTAGCAATTACCTCTGTAAATTTCACCAGATAGGGCCATACATCAAACCTTGAGATCCACTTGCGAAGAATTCCATTCTCAGTTCTGAAAGGAACACGTAAAATATGTGTGTATTCTGTTCCGCTAACTCTTTCCAGCCGCTGGTTGCATGTGGTACCTTTCGCATCTGGTATTAACCGGGTGACCTTAGACAATGAGTCAGATGTATGGTAAGAAACATGTACATCAATTAAAGGGAAAAAAAGGAAAAATTACGAGAGCACATACTGATTTGAACTAAAGAAAAAGGTTTGGTGAAGCAACAGAACTTCCACAATTTAAATCTGTCAAATACACTAACTAGACTGACACTTACAATTTGAATTCTAGGAGATACATTCAGCCCGGTAATGACGGGCCTGCTCCACTAACGGTGACAAACGTTGCTCCTTGGATCACCACCGTCGGAGCTAGCACAATTGATAGGAAATTCCCGGCTGATCTGAAACTTGAGAATGGAGAAATTATCACCGGCGCTTCTCTTTATACTGGCAAGGAATTACCATATTTACCCATAATTTATGCCGGAAATGATTCTAGCAAGCAGAATGGTTTTAGAAATCTTTATTCAGCTGTAACTTGCATGCCGGGATCGTTAGACAGGTCGATAGTGGGTGGCAAAATTGTAATTTGTGATAGAGGTGGCTCGTCACGCGTTATGAAGGGTGAAACCGTAAAGATTGCTGGTGGGGCCGGAGTTATAGTTGCGAACCTGGCATCTTCCGGAGAAGGTTTAGTGGCCGACGCTCATATACTCCCCGGTTTAGCCGTTACCGCCTCAGACGGTGAGAAACTCCGTGCCTACATCAGCTCCACACAGATCCAAGAGCCAGCATGGCTTTTCACGGGACCCAGGTCGGTGTGAAACCGGCACCTGTCGTGGCATCCTTCTCAGCTAGGGGCCCAAACGCGGAATCCATCTATGTTCTTAAGCCTGACATCATCGCTCCGGGTGTCAACATCCTATCTGCGTGGCCTGATGACTTGGCACCTACGGAATTATCCTCCGATGTACGGCGCACAGAGTTTAGTATACTCTCTGGTACGTCCATGTCATGCCCACACGTGTCCGGTCTAGCAGCCTTACTTAAAGGGGCCCACCCTGATTGGTCGCCGGCGATGATTCGGTCGGCTCTTATGATGACGGCGTACAGTGAAGACGGAGACGGGAATCCGTTACTGGAGGAGAAGGACTATAATGTTTCAACAATATGGGACATAGGTGCAGGACATGTAAAGCCGGAGAAAGCCGTTGATCCGGGGTTGGTTTATGATCTGACGGCAAGTGATTATTTGGATTTTCTTTGCTCAACGAATTATAGCCGTGAAGATATAAGAGTGATTGGTAGGAAGTCTTTGAGGTGTAAGAATAAGAAACAGTACAAGACATGGCCATGGGATTTGAATTACCCGGCAATTGTAGTTAGTTTTGAGGGGTCGAAATTTGAGGTTGTGGTGAAAAGAAGGGTGACGCATGTTTGTGAGGGTGCATCAAGCTACGTAGCAAAAGTTACAAGCCCAAAGGATATAATTGTGAGCGTGGATCCACCAAAGATGAATTTCACGAAAAAAGGTGAAAAGCTTAGTTACAGCGTTTATATTTCCGGTTATAAGAATATGGGATCGGGAGTTGTTTCAGCGGGGGCAATATCTTCAGTGGTGGGTAAGTTGAGTTGGAGTGATGGAGATCATGAGGTGAATACTCCTGTTATTGTGGTTTATCAGAAGCCCTATTAATTTCTAAATTTTAATGTAATGCAATGTACATACGTAATTAATTAATGGTCAAAAAAATACAAGCTATATATATATATATATATATATATATATATATATATATAGTGTTTGTGCATGTAATAGTTAGTTTTGTTGCGACGTACACAATGATGTTAGTTATTTTATATATATCAGATGCTGATCATGACTTTGCATGTAAGCATTAGTACTGCCTGCCATTGAGATATACTTATATAGAGTACATGCAAGTTCTCATTGTTACGATTAGCGTATATATATATATATATATAGCTTACGATTACAGACATGCGCGCATGCAGTACATAATAAGCATTTTTATTACAGAGAATCACCAGCTCATCTTATCATATTCAGTTCGAGATTAGCGTCCGGAAATAAGTTTTTTCCCCTTGAATGCTAGAAACAATATATATATATATATATATATATATATATATATATATATATATATATGGAAATATTCTCTAACTAACCCATGAACCAATGATCGATGAATTGGCTATATTCACAGTTCATCCATTGGTAAATCACACAAAAAAAATAATTTTCTGCGACCATACAAATCGTCGTTGTAAAAAAAGAACTTATTAGTGCCGATCAGTTGTCCCAAAATTAAATAATATTTCATTTAACATATTATCCCTTTTAAATAGTAGTAGGAAAAAAAAAGAAGAACTCATTATTAGCTCAGGTGTCCCAAACATTATAGAATCTTCTGGTAGGGATAAAAAATGAACAAACATCGCTTTACAATGGATTAATCTGAATAATCCAAAATCTGATTCGCTAAGTAGTCCAGATTGTTTTGTTTGATTAATCTAGGTGAACCAGAATGCTTTTGAGCGAATAAGCCAAATTGCCCCAGCTTATTCGGTCAGTTAACGAACTGAATGAACTTTTACATGATTGTGGTGATAGAATTAATAATTAGTATACTGTGTCATTTTAAAATTATCATATAAAAATGATACTATTTTTGGAATATTTTTTTTATAAAAACGAAACTTTTATATAATGAATATAGTATTATATAATTGAGTCATGTTATTCATTGCGATAAATTTATATCAATTTATAATTGTGAAACTTATACATGAGATTAGTAGGAATTATTATAGGAGCTCCCCCACTTATTACATATCTCTTCAAAGAAGTTATCCCTCATACTTATTCACTGAAATATTATGACATAAAACATTCACAATATATATCATTATCCTATATAATTTGTAATATAATCGTTAGAATATAATTTTATATATTATACATATAGATAATTTTAGACGTTATATATATAGATAAATTATACTTGTGTTTCTCTTCATCGATCTTCCTTTCGGCAAGCATTTTAGGAGTGTGCAAAATTGATATTTTTAAAAGTGATAAATTCAATTTTCAAATCCTAATTAATTTCAGTTTAGAGAGTTTCAAATCCACACGCGTTTATATTGTTGCGTTTAATAGCCTGAACAAGAAGAGATGTTGCGTTGCATTTGAAGAGTACGTAGTATCCTTGGACAATTGTATTATCAATAATAAAAGTTTAATTTGTTAAGAACTAACTTATAATTTTGATGCCATGTTAATAACATCGATTTATTATATAAATAATGTGTTGTATTACAATGATGATTAAAATTTTATATGGGCTAATTAATAATTGAGTGGTTGGCAAGGTAAGTTTACGTATTGATCTAGAAAAACTTGGTAATCAAGTATACTTGATGACCAAGTAAACATAATTATCCATAATATAATATTAATATTTTATGTTATTTATCTTTTCATCCAAAAAAAAAAAAGAAAAGGAAAATAGGTGTGGATTGATGACAAATGTACTCATTTTTAATTATTTTCCTTTGGTCCTTTATATATATTTATAATAATTTAAAGTATAATCTGAAATTTAAATATTGAGAAAAACTTATAAAATACTAGTAAATAACAATATGTATGTGCTCAATTACTAAATGCGTTCTAACTAACTTAAACGTGACTTTTAAAAGCTTAATTAGTGAATGATCAGTTTACAAATTAGAGTGTTGTGTTTAGTAATGATGATATACATAATTATAGATTGTAATGTTAAATTTGAGAATATATGTTATTCTACACGAATAGCAAAAAGTTCTAAAGCTTAACTTTAGATAATTTATTTAAAGTCATTTAAAATACAAAATGATTTTGATTTCCATTTAACAATTCAATTGTGTGAATGTAAAAATATGAAAAGTTGTAAAACATTGTCGGCTTTTATTGGGCCGTAGTTTGGGCTTTGTCACGTGTTGCATTACTTCTTAATTTTTTCCAAATCATGTTGGAGGCCCATTCCTCATGTTGAATTCCCAAAACAACCCTCTTCAAAACCCTAGGTACTTCGAGGCAATATAAAAGCTAACCTCCACCATACAATCAATCTCTGTTAATCCGGTGCTGCGAGAGGAAGAAAGGTGGAGAGATGGTGTCGCTGAAGCTTCAGAAGCGGCTCGCAGCCAGCGTCCTCAAGTGTGGAAGGGGTAAAGTTTGGCTCGATCCTAATGAAGGCAATGAAATCTCCATGGCTAATTCTCGTAAGTGTTTTTACCTGTTTCGCTCACTTTTTCATTGACTCTATCTTCATTTCTTAAAAATCTATTTACTTTCAGAAAAGTTGATCTTTATCTAGGTTATTTATATACGTAATTTATGTTGCGTGATCTGTGTTTGCTGCTCTCTTTTTGTGTTGATGTATTTACTGGATTTTGTTAGGTTGATATTATATCAATTAGCTCGATGCATTTACATTATGATTCATTTAACTACTTGTTTTATATACACATGTATACTATGTTTGTGTTATAATAATATAACATTTTGAGGTTCTAATAATCACTTTTTTAATGTAAAATGATTGTATGTTGTTGTAGATGCTGATATAGTTTTAAAATTTATATTCTGAAATTAGATGTCTAACTTTAGCTTTGATATTAATTTTTTTGCCATATTCTTTTGCTTTGAAAAGATTATAGTATTTTTTAGCTTCTCAAGCTTTGAACTTGTAAAAAAGTATGAATTCCTTTAGTGCTACGAATTTCTGATTTATGACTTTCTTTGTTTTATTATTTCAATTTGAAACAGTGAACTGTGCAGTTAACATAACCTCTTTGTTTACACTGCTTTTTATAATAGAAGTACTATGTTAATTAGGTATTCCTTTGTTTTAATTTTTTTGTTTCTGGAGTGCAGGTCAGAACATAAGGAAGCTGGTCAAGGATGGTTTTATCATCAGGAAGCCGACTAAAATTCACTCCCGTTCTCGTGCTCGTCGAATGAAGGAGGCCAAAAGAAAGGGCCGTCATGCTGGATATGGTACTGTTATTAAACTTTTCCCCTATAAGCATGAATATGGGAAACTAGAGCAAAATTAGTTTGGTATGAAATGTACATACAACATTAGAGATGGAACAAAATTACATTTAAAGTGAGCTAACATAAAATCAGCTTAAATATCTATAGTAAAGTAATATAAGACTATTTTTTCTGTGAATAGTATATATGAATTCATTAAAAAAGGTGATACCATATGAATTCATGATAAGGGCGTATCACTGTCTATTTCACTACAATACCCATAATGATGAATCTAGCATACACTTGTATGCATCAAAAGCCATAGTTTTAGTTTTCTGAGAAGTCTACTTTCTATCAATGAAATCTCATCATACATTGTCTTGTGCATATTATATACATAGATAGTAACAAGGAACTCAAGAGGCTCTTTTGGGCGGTTAGCTAGCAATTTGAGGATTTTCTTCATATAAAGGATAACTTGTTAAACTGTTGCTTTGTAAAAATTAATTAGTACGTTGTTCCACTTTAGATTGGATGAGTTTAATATCAATTATAGGTAAGCGCAAGGGTACAAGAGAGGCTAGGTTGCCAACAAAAATTCTATGGATGAGGAGGATGAGAGTGCTCAGGCGCTTGCTCCGCAAATATAGGGAAGCGAAGAAGATTGATAAACACATGTATCATGACATGTACATGAAAGTTAAAGGTAATGTTTACAAAAATAAACGTGTGCTGATGGAAAGCATCCACAAAACCAAGGCTGAGAAGGCTAGGGAGAAGACACTATCTGATCAGTTTGAGGCTAAGAGAGCAAAGAACAAGGCAAGCAGGGAGAGAAAGTTTGCTAGGAGGGAGGAACGTTTGGCCCAGGTAATATAAAAGATGATTCACTGAAGTTCTATTTTAACAATAGAAAGTAATATTGACTCAACTTTTCAAGTACAAAGACTGTTGCCAGAACTAGAGATTTATGTATGTTTTTTGGATTCTGAGCAAGTACGTTGTTGTCTTCTTGATATATATATATATAGGGACCAGGAGAGAGAGCTCCACAAGCCCCACCAGCAGCTCCTGCTTCTGCCCAAACTCAGTAAGTGTTCTAGTGGATTTGAACTTGTTGAAAATAAATCATTTTGGCAGATATGTTAGATGGGAATGTCTAATGAAAATATGTTTTAACTATTTCATGTTGTGTGTGCAGGGCATCTAAGAAATCAAAGAAGTGAGATCTACAATTTTTAGCATGAAGAATGAGGATAACCGTTGTCAACTGGATGTCCTTGTTTAGCATTGCAATTTAGTGTTTTTGACCCGTCTTTTGTTTTTCTGATTAACTATTTCAATGAGGATTACAATCTTGATACTATGTTTAAGTTGTAGACTGTGTCATATGGTTGGTTCTTATTTTTCTGTTATTATGCTGTTCATTTCAGATGAATGAGTTTGGTTTGTTCAATTTTTAAAATCAGATATGGATGTGAATTTCATGTTTCACAAGGATTTGATATGGATGATGAATTAATTAATGTTACAGTGGCCCGGTGTATTTTCAGTTAATTATTTTGCTCCTAAATAATCACGTTTGATTAGACTACACTAAATGCAACTCGCCTAGATTTTTATTTATTTTTTTAAAATAATAAATTGCAGGAGATTGTATTTTTGGCATTATTGCAGGTCAACGTTCAGGCCATGGGTAGCCAAAAGAAGAAAACCGTAAAACTGAACATATTGTTTCAAACCTGCAAACGAATTTTCAATAAGAACTCTTCGGGAGGCGGGGTGGGGGGGGGGGGGGGGGAGGGGGGGGATCATTCCAAGCAGACTATTGTTGACGCTCGGCGTTAGACTATCTACAGGTAAAATAAAAAGAAAAAAAGAGCAGTAAGAAAAAAATTTAAGGAATGGCAGGTCTTAGCTGAATGGAGCCATCGAAGGTGGTAGTTGATGTATATGAAAGATATTGGAGGTGGATGACTTTCTTTTGTTGTTTTTGATGCTAACGAATTATCAAACTTGTACATTGATGATATTCTCCGACTATATATACACCAAAAGGGATTGTTATTATTACTTTGTGGGCACTTCGTAAAACCAACATGTGGAAAAATAACTAAATGATGCAACATACTAAAATGGAAGTCGGTAGGAAAGAAAAAGCATTTTCTGCTACACAAAATGATTGCTACTTCAATTTTGTTCTGAACAAGTACAAATCTACAACTACAGAATAATCACGTGGCTTCTGAGATCCATCAACTTCATCACTTCCTTACAACCCCAAATTAATCATCATAACTAGTCTTCATTACTTAACACTATCCGGTTTGCATTGATGTTTCCTGCAGCCGTTATCACCTAGAAACTTCTCTGGTAACGTGGAACGAAAGTAGCTATATAATCATCTTTAGTGTCAAGTCTATGTCCGATGAGATCGCCACTACCTTTATGAGCTCTACCCCTCAGCATAACTTGTTGCATTGTTGGTTCATTTGGGTTATTGCAGATTCCAAGTTTCACAATGAATGCAACTGTGCTACCCTTGCCGAGGCCCTCACTCTCCATCCAAATGTGACCTCCCATGAGATTTACAAACCTAATATATACACTCGTTTATAAGAGAAACAGATAAATCGTTGTAATAATTATGAAGAAGCAACCACACATGACAAGAGACTAAACTATAGCAGTTTATGAAAGAAATTATTGCACTTCTAGTCATACCTTTTGCAAATGGCAAGTCCAAGACCTGCACCAGCATTGCCACGAGCTGGTGCAGTTTGAGACTCGGAAAATTTGGTGAAAAGGAGTGGAAGATCTTGTGGGGTAACACCACAACCAGAATCCTTCACCTGCAAGATGAGAAAAGGGAGACAGGTGTCACTAATCAGTTTGAAGCAAGTAGGACAAAATAGACCGATCATAAGGTAAATACCCGAGGAGGAATGCTAGACAGTAGACACCAAAATCACATGAATGTTTTTTTTGTCTTCATCTTTGTTTTGTGGGGGGCTGGGGGGAGGGGGGAGGCTGAAAGAGGTTATTTCTCATTGTGTAAAGTTGTAAACATATAGCCTATCAAGAAGATTAACAAAAAATTGAAAACCCCACCTGCACTAGTAAGTAGAAGTGGCCTTCACTTGACACAGGAAAGAATTCAGGAGTCCCCCAGTATCTAGAATACTCTGGTTTCGCAATTGAAGCCTCTACTGAAACATAACCTTCCTTTGTAAACTTAACAGCATTTCCCACGACATTCAAAATGATCTGCATAAGCCGTTTTTCATCGCCAACAGCATGAACAGGTAAATCCATAGCCAAAGTTAGGGTCATTGATAATTTCTTTACAGAAGCAATTGGTTTAATCAAGGTCATGCCCTGCAATGGATATCATGAAGCCATAATATGGATATCAGATGTTCGGTTAATTCTTGAAGTTGTATTAGTATATTCAAAGTACTTGGTTTTAGTTTACCTCTCTGAACACACCGTGAAGATTGAAGATTTTAGTATCTAATACTAGGCTTCCATCTTCAAGTCTAGAAAGATCTAGAACATCATTTATGAGTGCTGCCAGGAGGTTGCTGCTCTTAAGTATGGTCTCTACCATCATTCTTTGATCTGGAGTTAATTCAGTTTCTAGAAGAAGTGAAGATAACGTGATAATTGCATGCATAGGCGTCCTCATTTCATGGTTCATAACAGCTAGAAAATCGTTGCGAGCACGGATAGCCATCTCTGCCTCTTGTCGAGCTAAATCCAAAGCAACATTCTGGTCCATGAGTTGATCACGAGCCCGCATGGACTCTTCAAGAATTGCGGCATGAGAAAGAGCAACAGCAACCTATACAATAGATACTGTAGATTAAGCACTAGAAATCACATTTCAATGACAGTTCCATGTTCCACGAGAATTAAAAAGGAAAACATGAGTGCCTATTAGTATAAGAAATAAATGATGGTGAGGGAACTTAAGAATAGATTAAAAAGGTTGAGTTGGGTAACAAATGTGATGAAATGGATGAGACACCATAATCTGAAAGCTGCACAAAATATGAACCTACTTACAAGTTATAACAAGATCATCTGCATGGCGCACACACACACACACACACACACATATATATATATATAGCTTGAGAAAAGGATTAGTATCCGAAAACACAAACTAAGCTTAATGATCATATTTCACTTGTATCTATGTGTTTTGTCTATTTCCTATGCACGGGCGTGCCAGGGCTAACTCAAGAACTCAATATCACAAACAATCAAACACCAATGTCCCTTTTGGACCGTGCCAGGAGTCCAGGACTCACTCAAGAACTCAATATCACAAACACCAGCGTTCCTTTCGGGGCGTAGATCAATCAAGATAATGATCAGGCAATTTGTGAGGGAACGTACTTCTCCGAGTCTTTTTGCCTCACGTTGATATGGAAGAAGTTTGAACATGATGGACAATGTGTTAGCAAGTAATATGGACAAATGAAATACCAATGCTCATGGTTGACTTAACTGTACCACTGAACAGAATATTTCACAAAGGAAAATAGACTAATACAAAATAGTATTAATCTAGGAGTCAGATCAGATCAAACACTGCACATATATGTGTACGGATCCATAGTCGACATTGGCTAGGGACCACTTATAGAGCCACAAGGCCCACAACCTGTCTTGCACCGTCCAAACCTGGAAGAAACGACCATGATTTAAAGCACAACAGTTGTGCAGAGAAGACTGTACATGTTCATTTACCACTTTGCGCCTAAAAAAATATACTTACTGTTCAAAATCTCAAGCAAACAGGGTGTGTCGAGCAAAACAGCTATTTTAATAGCCGTAATAAGTTGGTTAAGAGTTATCAACAGTAAACATGTTTGAGGCAATATAAAAAGATAATGCACATATGGAGGCAGCCAATAGAAGAGAAGAAGTAGGTACTACATACCTGGTCAGCAACTACTTCTACGAGTTCCAATTCATGGTTGCGCCATTTTCTTATACCGTTCACCGGAAGAATCAAAACCATCACAGCGTAACTTTTTGCAGTGACATCAGGCCAATCATTAATTTCAAAATCTGAAATATGTAGAAGAGGTACACGAACAGCGACAACCTCAGGTGGAACATATGTTCCCACATGAGCTCTGATCCCTACCAGTGGGCATGAATGCGGAACTCGTATTGCTTCAGCACTATTAAACACTTCATTGACTATTGGAAGATTAATTGGTACAGTAGAGCCAAAGGGAATAAGACTGTTTAGAGAGTGAGAAAGTTGCAAATTCAAACCCCTTTGTGATGGCATCCACAGAGCACATTCCTCAAGATCTAAAGTCCTACCTAGCTCAACAAGGGTGGTTTTCAAAATGGTGTGTCTGTCAAGAGTGCTTCTAATCTCATGAGTCAGCATTCTGACATGCCTTCCAGTTTCTTCTTGTTTAATAATTAGGCCCATCTCCCTGTCAAGCTCTTCAGCCTTATTCCTCAGAAATACTTCTCGCGTTTTCACACTTAACAAATCGGGAATAATGTGCACGAGCGTCAAAGCTGTTACACATGATACAAAAGCAGTAGACATTTTTGCTATAGTCATCACTATGGCGACAGTTTTAGAATGCATAGAAAATGTCCACAAACTTATAAAATGGGTTGCTCCACAAAGAACAATGAATGCACCAAACTGCACTAGTACCCATCTATATGGGAAGAATGCTGATTTCTGGACAAAATAAATAAGCTCCAAGGGAATGGAAAAATATGCAAAGGCAATAAAGAAGTCTGATATATACTGATATTTCACCAGAAGCTCATCAGCAGGCCATCGAGTCTCAAAGCAGTCACATGACTCCATTATCTGCAAAAAACAAATGTAGTTCATGCATTAACATAATTCTATCCCAGTTCATAAAGAAAATATATATCTTCTCACTTTAATGAAACAAATATTTGTTGAGGGAAGTACTGCTAAACAAGGGGAATTATTAAGAAATTCAGTAATATAAGTTGAACTTGGTACTAGCAAACAAGTGTCAAGAACATGATGCAAGCATTTGTTGCCAACATAGTCACTAACTTTGCCTGGATTCACTTTTTAACTTGATTCCGTGAAGAGATAAGGTGAATGCATTGCTCTTAATGATGAAGATGTTGGATTCATTTGGCAATTAATTCATGCACATTATTATTTTGGATTGATACCATTTTCTTGAAATGCAACTCCCCAACCCACCCACCCACCCACCCACGGCCCAAATAATAATAATAATAATATAACCCCTATCTCGGGATGTGAAATCTTCTAAAACTAAATATTAAGGAACATCAACTAATTGCAATAATGAAGACAATGCAGACAAAAAATAGTAGTACACAAGGAAGATATACAACCACAAGGCTATAGTTATGCGGAAACTCCAAAAAGAAATTATACTCATGGGGCACTACTGAAGAACACAAACTTCCCTAATAAGAAACAATACAAAGTCTTCCCAAAATGACCCTAACTAATAAAAAATGAACAAGTGACGGTCAAACACAACAATACCTTAAAAACATGCACTTTTCACTAAAAATTTCACAAATGATATCTTTAGAACATTTGATGGAGGAAAACATCTTCAATCTCAAAATGTAGTTTATTGAGAAATGGACCTATGAACAGCAATCTAAGCAGCATGGCGGGACACCATGTAGGCATGTATCTTATGTAAGTTCATAAGCTAGGGACACTTAACTCTTTGGAACTTTTTTTGTCTTGCAATAATTTGAACTAAGAACTAAGAAACGAACAACAAACCTCTCAATTTCAACAAGTCAAGACACATATCACTAAATTCTAATAACTTGAAGTTGCAATTAAATTTGCAAAGAAGAAATATTTAATTAACTAGCAAGTTATCAAACATAAGACTTCTACGTACAATTATTGATTCTACGCCTCATTTAAGAATACCAGATATCATACACTATCAGACTCTTCTACAGCATGCGATAAACATTATAAAAAATAAAAATAATTCAATTTTTTTTAATATATAGGTTATAATTGTTTAATTGAAGTACCAAGTATAGTTAATTATGATGTACATTGATCAACTCCCGGGGAAAGTATAATGACATATTTTTCCTATCCTAGATTTTTGTTAAAATATAATTGCTCTTTGCTAACCTACGTAAGCTACACAATATGTATACAATACATTTACTAACCTTTGGATTGATTCACTTATTTGAACTCCAAAATTTGGCCTTTATATCACAATTGCACTTTGCATAATATCTCTAGAGATTAAAGTCTTGCCATACAGTGAAAGTAGCATGAGTGATTTTTTACTATTTTGAGACGGAGGATCAGAAACTTTAGTTAATCTAACTCAAGACAGTGCAGAAGCTAGGAGATTAATCTGAACCAGCGTAATAATCAAGTTAAAACTTAAATAATTCAACCCCAAGTGAAAACACAGAATGACAGCAAAAATGCAAACAATAGATTTAATTCTGTTAAATACCTAAGTTAATTTCTTCTACTTAGCGTAACTCTACATGTTCTAATTGACATGACACTACTGAAGCACAAATGGTATTTTTCCAATCAAATACAGCATAACTTTAACATCACTGAACCATTTCATAATTATTAGAGGACCTTAAATTTCTTTTGTGCAATCAAAAGATAGTAATTTACCAAATATCTTAACAAATTAGCAGTAACTTTACAAAACCCATTTAACCCCAGAAGAAGAAGATAAAATAGTAAACATAATCAATGTTTCAAATAACCAAACAAAAATGTCCGGATCCTTCAAACTTAATTTAAAAATATGGATTAAAATAATACTGGAAAGATTATTACTTACCTTAATAAGAAATATTAGAGTGTGATCAGATTATCTGGCATTTTGCTGGGAGTTTATGAGTTATTTATTATTCTTTCTGGCCGAGCTTTTTTCAGAGAGAGAAATGAGAGGGAGGGAGAGGAGTAAAGTGGATGGAAGAAAAGCAAAACTGAGGAAAGAGCAAGAAAGGCATCACGGACAATAAAGTTAAACTGGCACGTGGGAGAAGCCTGCTTCGGATCTTGCTTTAAATATTTCTGCATTTCAAGATAGAAGAAATATACGGAGTACTAGTTTTTTTTTTTTTTTTTTTTTTTTTTTTTTTTTAAAAGAAGAAATACATTGAAAATGATTGTTATGGACATCATTCAGATAAACTTTAATTGAGTCGTTGGTTGGTAGATTGATCTGATCGATGGGAATTATACTTCTTCCGTTAAATCAATCTATGAGCGATTGAATTAATACTAGAAACACAATTTATTTTATAATTTATTAATATAACATACTCATCTCAGTATATTAATGAATAAATTGTTTCATTATAATTTTGGATCTCGTATATCTTATCAGTAAATTATAAAATAGTTGTAAAATAAGTTGTGTTTTTAATAATATTATTCTTTATTGTAATAGTATTTATAGTAATCATTTACTATGAATCACTTCTCCTCGGATGATAAAGTATTAATTTATTTAAGATGTATTTTTTAACATCAACTTAAATACAAATAAAAATTAAGAATGATTTCAAATTTTTTTTAAACAAAATCCTATCAAGGAGAATAGATGATTTAAGAAATCTTATTTAATTAATTAATTAATTTATTTGTAGGTGAGGTGAGGAGCTTGAACGGATTAATTAGGTTGGTCTTCCCCTACTTTTTAATTTAAACACGTGGATTCGACTCTCTAAAGACAATGGATGGATGAGTTTGACCTTGTCGACTTACCGCAAATACTTCACCCTAAAAATAAAAATAAAAAATGAGTACCTTATTTTTAATAAAATATAAAATTACTTTTAAAATTTAACTATTAAGCTGGAGATTGGTTTATGCATGTGACAAAAAACCTTTAAATGTACGAGTCCGTCCGGTACATACATCACTCCTGATCTGATCCAGTGCAGAAAGTGGGCCCAGCTCCTCGCCAAATCTTGGTCTACGAATTTATAGTGGTGGGCCCAGTAGCCAATGGTTTTGTGATTTTAGAAGGGTTTGGTTTTAAAAGGCCGATAGATGGTATTCTGTTTTTTTTTTTCTTCTTTCAGGGGAGTAATTACAATTACAATTACAATATATACAAAGGAAAGGAAAGAATTCAATATTTCTCCACTGGCTTCTATTTATTTATTTTGTTATTTTATGTTGGCCTAAATATGAAATTTAATATTCCTACTGTTAGAATCCAAAGCAAGTTGGTGGAGTTGAATTTGGTTTGTAAATTTCCAACTTACGATGATCTTCCCAAAAAGAAAAAGGGAAACATCAACCAAGTAGACTAGTTTATTATCCACCAAGTATTAATCAATTGGCTTTTAGTTACTAACCCATTATTAAGTAATGACAATTTTATTTATTTAGTTTATTCATTTTTCACACATTCAGATTTAAAATCCAAAAATTTATGTTCAAGAATCGTTTAGGCCAACTTTATTTAGGGAAGAAATTATTTTCGGACTATTGGAGTTTTGGTTTTCTCATTTTCAGGTGATGATAAATAATTGAAAATTAATATATATCAGTAAAGTAGTTTATTGGTAAGAAGTTGATGGGTGGGTGTCTTAGGATAAGAGGAGTATCTGTATCAGTATCAGTATGTATGATTCATGGAACAAATATTATGACCAAAAACAATGTACTATACAACACACCATGCCTGACTCAAATACTCTTCTTCTCCCTACTCAAATGTTTTCACAAACACAACGTAAATACTGTTTGTGCACTTTGCAAGGAATATTCAATTTCAACATGTATGTATATGGTGGTACTGATTGCAGGAGCTACAACTACTATGTCATACCATTATCAATCCACACACAAAAATACATAATAGATGGAGCTACCATTTCCACAAAGACAAGAGTGCTATCACTTGCTAATTTGCTATTCCTGTGTTTAAGGGATATTTTTGAAATAACACACCTCCCTGTACATATATACAAACACACTTGAAATCTGTCCATAATAATCAGACATACTCTTTCAATTACAAAGTTGATCCAAGTTGAACTTGGGCAATGTATTACATGTCTCAAAATGCTTTGAATCCCTACAAAATAAATAGCAACCAAAGTGGACTTAAACATCAAACAAGGAAATAAAGAAAACAAAATTGTAAAGTCACCCAACATGAACCTTTGACAATCAATTCTATTCGATGAATCCTTTTTTTATTATTATGATGCACTTTTCTCTGTCCACTCACTCGTCACAAAAATGTGGGAGGTTTTCCCTCTCTACCCAGATTAACTGTTATATAATGGGGAATCCAGAAAGAAGGAAACAGAAGGTGGGATCCATTTAATGCTAGAGAAAACCTCAAGAATATTGTCTTTTACTGAAAGAAAATTCACCTTTGTGTTTTATTCCTATGCTAATTGTGAGGCATCCTGAAATTATGTGTTGTGGGGACAATTTCTTACAACTTGTAAATTTATTCAATTAGGTCAGTCGGAGGGACCAATCATTTTCTCTGGCACTACAAGTTTGTCGAACTCTTCAGTAGTGAGCACTCCTAAATTCAGAGCAGCTTCCTGCAATAGAAATTTCCATCAGGTTATAATCTTGCTGAAACAAAATAGGTTTACAAGAACTAATGAATGCAACTACGTATAGATAAATTTAAACACCAAGATATGTTAAAGAAATGCATATAAATGAGAGACGGAGAGAATCATGACCTTCAGTGTACTTCCCTCCTTGTGGGCTTTCTTGGCAACTGCTGCAGCGTTGTCATAGCCGATTTTCTAAAATTAAACAGCTTGTGTTAGCTAATAACTTAGAAAGGCAACCATAACGAATGCAAAGTTGAATAAATAATAAAACTTACAGGGTTCAAGGAAGTGACGAGCATAAGTGACTGCAAGACCGACCAGGCAGATTGGTTGATTGAAAGAAAGTATGAGAAGTCAGATGAGCCTTGACAAATCATGCAATACAAAATCCAACATTTTGTTTGTGGTGTCAACTTACCTCATGTAGCAATTTTGAAATTCTTTCCCTGTTGGCTTCAATTCCCCTTACACAATTCTTTTCAAAAGAAGCAGATGCATCCGCTAGCAATCTCAATGACTGAGAAATGTGTCAAAAACACAAGATGAGTGAAGAGTGACATGTTCTCAGGAAACAGCTGAATGATTTATTTTATTTTTTTAAACAAGTAAAAATGTATATAAGAAGAAACTTCTAATGATACTTCCAGGTCATATAATATGGAGAATAAATTTTATTCAAACACCATTAAATACAGATATCCTAAGCAGTCTATACTCAATAACAGTTTTATCAACCCCCGTCTGCACACCATAGCCTGCTGAAGCCACTTCAAGCCTTCGCAATTCAAAGGGAAAAACTAAAGTACACTATCTGAGAATGGCTGAGATATAATACACTGTCAGCATAGTAACAATATATATATATATATATATATATATATATATATATATATATATATATATATACATGATATTAAGAAAATAGTCCTTTTTTAATATGTAGCATCAGATATTTTCTTGCATATACTTTTGCTACTGTGTTGAAGTTGTGGTTATAAACTTATAATTATTTTAATTCAATTATTATTATTATACAACTACAATGTTAAAGGTATATAGCCATTTTCTGGTCGCAATAACAATTCGTATGAACAAAAGAAAATTAGTTCTACAAAGTAATATGAAGTTATGACTATATATCAGCAACACCTTTTAAGTGTATAATTGACGGTATAATTTTTAATGTCTACAGTTTTCACAATTAATAGCCAAAGAGAGGTAGGTATTTGAAATAGAATAATTTTCTTTCCTTTTGTACACATTGGTTTTGGAATCCCACTCTTCCAAAAGTGTAAGATATTTAGTCAGAAACTACCTAAGAAATCTCTCACAACCCCAGAAACTTCTGTTTATCAGGCATGCTTGTTATATCCAATTACATAATTGGCCAAATCAATGAGAAGGTCACCAATTAACCAATCAAGCGGGTAGGATTTATAACAATCTCTACATGCTTTAAGTTTTCATTGTCTTTGGCCAAAACCTCCATCCAACTTCCTGTGTGAAAAAATGTGTCCCCCTTTATTCACTCATAAGTGATCACATTTTTAATTGCAAATATATATATATATATATATATAATTTAAAATAGAGAAAGCCAAGAAGCACTCTGATTTATTTAAGTAATGGTCCAATTACCAACTTAATAATCTGGGACCCTCACAAACCAGATTCAAATTTTCAATCAGTCTCACGACTAGTAGATGCAGTAGGTTATCACAACAATGTAATAAAAAGGGTGCTTACATGTAGGAGACAACTAGCTATCATTGGCTTGTAAACATTCAGCTCAAAATGACCATTTGAACCACCCACAGTAATGCCCACATGATTTCCCATAACCTGTCAAGTTCAAAATGTTAATAAATTACCAATAAGAAAAAATTAAATTCAAAAATTCTATTTTTTATTACTACAGAAGTCAATTACACAACTCTATGATTTTATTCTTCAAATAAATAAATAAATATATATACACATATACTGTAATATCCGAAAAATAAAATAATAATAAGATAATAAAAATAATAATCAAACGAATTGGGTCAAACTATTTGAGCCCAATTTAAAGTGTAGGGTTTTCAAACCAAATTGGAATAGGAGTAACATTAATATACTAGGTTAATGACCTACCTAGTGTTAGTATTCTGTAACTGACAAAAAAAAAAAGGAAGCAAAAGAGGGGAAATAATTTTAGGGCAACAAAAAACAAAGAGGAAGAAAGGTTGTGGGACAAAAAGAAAATTTGGGAACAAGATTGTGAGAGAATATTCAACATAATTGCATCTCCAAAAGGTAATTATTGAATTTATTTGTGAATAAAAATAATTAATTTCATTACAATCTTTTTTAGAGAATCGACTACGTCGTTTGTTTGTTTAATCCAATGATATGTGACTGAGAATATGTGATAATTTATATATTAGACAAGGAATTGAATTGTTAGTGTGTGTTGGTTCATAAACAATGTGTATGTATATGTATGGTACGGTGTTTGTGTTTGAATAGAAGAACTTCATGATTCTTGTGGTCCATAGGTTATTCACAGGGTTAATCTAATATTCTAATTATTATAATATAATTTTTCATCCATTATATATATGTTTATATCATAGTAGTCATAGCAGAAATCTCTTACCATGCGCATGAATTACAAATCACCCTTGAACATGCACTATGCAACATATATACACAACTTTTGCATTCACCTCATGTCAACATATGCTAGCTAATCCTAATTTGGTAATAACAGATTTCATGTGAGTTAGTTGCCACCACTCTGTCTCACGCTCATAGCCAGGGGGTTTATATATGTTAATAGGTTTGAATAATAACTTGAAAATTTGCATCAGGAGATTCAATAGAATTAATAATGTAATAATGTTCATTAATATTTTATTATAGATATATTAATAGATAATATTATATATCAAAACATAATTATTTGATATTACAGAATGTTCATGTACTAATATTGAAGTTTTTAAAATCTATAAAAAAATACAAAAAATTTACAATTTAGTAATCTAATTAATGGTATTCTATTGATTTGTGGTGAATTGCTTGGTATTTTATTTAGGTACGGATTTCGTACTTCGTTTCTTGATCGTGCTTCTATTCCCTATATCAATTATGTAATATTTAGTCATTTGGGAAACTGTATTTTTGAGACTTCATTCATTTGTATCATTCTTCGTATATTTTCGTTCATATTCAAGAGTTATTTTGATCGTTAGTATCTGGTGATAGTTAAGTATGTTTGTATTTGAAATAATTCGATGTCATTTGGAGATGGTCATGTAAGACTTGTGAACCCCTTTTGGCTTACATTTTGTAGTTCGATTTTTAGGGTATACTTGAGCTTAACCACCCGTGGGAGTACCACATGCATCCTTGACACGAGGCATAACACCTTCTGTGGCTGTGTGATTAGTCCACGGCGTATCCTATGCTTTGAGTGTGACATTTGGTCATTTGATATATTTGTTCAGGCTACGTATGGTTGACTCAGTATTTGATTTGATTTGTTTGGCGGATTAATAACTTATGTGTCATGTGTACTATCTGGTTTGATTTGCATATATCATGGTACCGATGTATTTGTTAGTCTTTGACTATTTGTATTTGAGCTCAGTATGAAATTATTACCTTATATACATTTGATTCAGCCTTATTTTGTTTGAGATTCTTTTGACTATAATTGTTCGTTCGACAGTGCTCATCATTTGTACTTGGCCTCATTAATTTTGATATATTCATAATTTGTTCGTGATTTGCATTTGTTTGTTCATTCGTTTCTTTTGGTTACATTATATGTTGTGGTATATTTTTGTACATCTTTATATCCGTAATGGGCAATTAGCACACGCTGTGTTCTTTTTCCGACAAATAATCAGGGGTGATCAAGATATGTGGGATAAGAGCTACCTTTGATCTAAATTAGTAAATTAGTTTTGAGCCTATTATCGAACTTTGATTTTCTAATATTTTATAGATGGATGTTTTGGTCCTATTTTGACATTGAAGTAGAGATTATGTTAATGTGGACATCTTTCTATTTAAATTGGCGTGTTTTCAACCTGTTTAGAAATATTTTGAGATTTATTACAGGAATGTACTTACTATGTTTTGTGCATGACATCCCTTCTCCTTTGAGAAAGGGGGTGTAACACACATTAAAAAATGACTTTTATGACATGTAGATGTATTATACCAACAATTTACTGATGAATACATTAAGAACTTTGTAATTAACTGTGATTTACCTGAGCACAAACCATTGTAAGGGCCTCACACTGAGTAGGATTCACCTTCCCCTGAAATGGAGTAAGCTCTTAAGAATAAGGTGAAAGGTAAGGATAACTTTATGTTTAGCTAATCATTAATACATACACACACACATATATACATATTCTGAGACTTAAACTGCTATTGGTAGTAAGGAGTATGGACTTAACTGGCATAATGCTGCTGCCAGGTTCATTTTCAGGAAGAATGAGTTCACCAAGACCACAGCGTGGACCACTGTAAAAGGGAAGGAATATTAAAATCCCAAATAAATTAATATGATGAAGAGATCAGCACTGCAAATTCTACCAACATATACCTTCCTAACAACCGTATGTCATTTCCAATCTTCATAAGAGAAGAAGCAATTGTGTTTAGCGCTCCACTAGTTTCAACAAAAGCATCATGTGCAGCCTACAATAAGAAATAAACTAGCATAAACTATTTTGCTGTAAACAATAAAAAATACAGTTTCAAAATAAGAAAAGCATCTCCTCTTATGGACCTGATAATTTTTTTAAAAATATATATATATAAACATGATTCATGGAAAAAAGAAATTAACCAGTGCTTCAAACTTGTTTTCAGCTGTTATAAATGGTAATTTTGTTTCCTCGGCTACTGCTGCAGCAATCTTAACATCAAACCTGAATAATAGTCAATCATAACAACGTAAGATCAAAGAAGACCAACAAAACAAAATGTATTACTCTAGATAAGATACCATTTAAATATAATGGTAAATAATTATATTCTATAAAACAAAACAAAATAGGAATGTGTACCCTTTCTTTGTGTTCAATCCTGTCCCTACAGCAGTGCCACCTTGTGCAAGCTGCTCATGTGACGTTCAATCTGTTAGACCCAAAAAAAAGGGAAGAAGAAGGGCGCAGCGCGAGAGGGAAGAGAAGGTTACAAACAAACAATTCATACATAATAAGCTTTAGTAGTCAACCTGATACATGCGAGGGAGGGTGCACATCACTCGATCAATTCCATACTTCACCTGCAAGCACATAGCACACTTTTATCTGTCCTTCCCGACATAATTAAGCACATATTACCATTCAAGTAATAACTAAAAACAAATCTTCAAAGGGCGATGGTAACATAAGCTTACTTGAGTTGTATAACCACTAAATTCTTGCCCAAGTGTCAAAGGTGTTGCATCTTGAGTGTGTGTACGTCCAATTTTAACAATATCTTTAAATTCAACTGACTGGTAACAGCATAAGCAGGACAAATAGTATTAGTAGTAGTATTGACAATAGTAGAGACATGATCCATAAAAGTTAACATGGATGAACACAGAGCCCAGATACTGTAACAAAAACAATTAATCATAACCAGCTTCAAATGGAAAGATGATGTCCAACCATTACTTCTTCAAACGATGAATACGATGAATCATTAAGCATGATGAAGAATATTCTATATGCTAGAAGATAACCACACAAAAACTATAAAACAACCTCCGAAGTTTAAAATGAAAAACTAAATCAGAATCGGAAGTTGGACTAGGGTAGAGCAGTTCAGCCTCACCTCAAAAAAGATTTCCATGATGAATGGAACTTTAAAAGAGTTCATTCTTAGAAATATTTGGGCCTTTAATCAATCAAATTATAAAGCCACTAAACCTAGAGTTGTGCTGCCGCTGACATACTAAATACGAAATCCATAGGGACAAAATTCGGGAGAATAGCCAACATTTTGTAATTTAAAACCTGTACTGAAATCCTTTATCAGTGGCCTGGCTCTAGGAAAACTATCATTCATATGCTATGTTGTCAACAAGACTTCTTAAGGCTTTTATGATACATTTTCGGGAATTTGGATATAAGATGGTACTCTTTGTGTGTAGTTTTGAATATTGAATTTCATAAATAAAAATTTCATGACTAACCGAACTTAAGGTGTTTTTATACGCAGGAAACTATGTGTCATCACAAACAAAGAACGAATGATTAACCACTGTTTGTTTGCAAGAAAGATAAAATAGAGAAAATCTTTTAGGGAAGCCATTATAATCTTTTTGTACTTTATCTGAATACATATATAATTGCTTTTAAAAAAATAAAATAAAATTGTCTGCTAATAGTAATCACATCATGCAAATAAAGTAATAAACCATGAGTTGGGGATCTATACATCGAGTAAACATGAAAGGAAGCACTACATTCCAACCTTTGAATGTAGAGTAGTATGCAATTGTTTCAATTTTGGTATAAATCTTGAATTGATTTCCATTGCAGCTGCAATATGCATTACCTGTACATAAAGGAAACCAAACAACCAAATACTAGTTAAAACAAACTAGAAATTAATGTTTCCGTATCACAAAATGATCAAACATTTGACATACTTTTAAAATTAATTAGTAAATAATTCTTCAAAATATTTACAGTTAGTTTACATACACTTGAAATTAATTAGTAAAAAAATTCTTCAAGACACTTACAGTTGGGAATGTATCATTAGAAGACTGTGATCTGTTCACATGATCATTTGGATGCACAAACTTTTCACCTCTCTGATGGCCAAGAATTTCAGCTGCTCTATTTGCAATAACCTGTAAAAGTCAATGGATACAACTTAAATAAATAGAACAATCAAGCACATCAGAGAGACGCCAAAAAAAACAAAACAAAAAAATAATAACAAAATAAAATAATTAGTCATGAGAGGGCCAGAGAGGCTTAATAAATAGTTAGCTGACATCATGAACAATAACAAAAAAGATTTTCCAACTGAATGAGGATGAGATATGGAAAACTGATCAAAATACCAATCAAAGTCATCACACAAAATGAAATTATTACTTCTGCGGTTCTACCAGAATAAGTTCTTTTATTTCTTCAGTCTGTGGCTAGATCCAGGTTCCAAACAATACTTAGTTGGAAGTTGTGATTGATTCATTACACTATCTCTAGAAAATATAGCCGCAATATTAGGAAGTGTGATGATATTAAATTCCAGATTTGGAATCATAGTCAGGTGCTCCACAGTTCAGGGAACTTGGTAAACCACTTCAAGCCACTTCACATCCTCAATGTTTCTCATGTTAATGCATACCAAATGAAACGATAACATTAATGACATTATAAGAATGTTGGAGCTAATGAATGATAACTGGAGAATAATAAATTTATAGAAGTCGTCACAACAAACCACAAAGGGAGACAGACAAGCTGAAAAATATTTGATATTACAAGCCAGTTCTTTAACTTCTTGATCACCTCATTCGCGTTCATGTTACTTTGAGTTCCACTGCCAGTCTGCCATACCACCAGAGGAAAATGATCATTTAATTTTCCCTCAGCCACTTCTTGAGCAGCTTGCATTATTGCTTTACCTATGGAAGGGTCAAGCCCATATTCCATGTTCACCTATGATATAAGCATGTCTCACATTAGCAAATAACTTAAATCAATAGGATAGCTTGAAAAACATTCTAATATTGATAAGACTAGTGTACGCGAGGCATGCTATTTTAAGAAAAATTAGAGGAAATTAGGGGTGGTGGTATAACTGGTGAAATACTAGAATATGTGGCATACACATGGCATATTCACTATATTAGTATATTGCGAATAATTATAAGAAATTAGGGGTAGTAAGATAAGTGGTGGGTAGTTATTCTTATGTTTTGAATTAGAGACTAGAGACTAGAGAGTATTTGCCCTCCCAAAATTGTGACATAGCTTCAAAAAAAAAAAGTAACATCAACCCTGTTTGCTCTCACTTTATGAATATACACCAGAAAATGTAGTAACAATTTTAGAACAAGATCAACCTTGCGCTAAACTATTCTTAAAAACAAGCAATAATCGCAGGTCGGGAAGACGGCTCTGAACATTCAATGGTGGTTTTAATTTGATCACACAACATAACATAAAACATATAGACAACGTTGAAACACCAAGACTATATTGAGTAAAATAAGAATGTACTAGTAAGCAACCTTGGCAGCACATTTTTTAAGGATTCCAAATGCACGGACAATAGGTTCGGGCATCCTTTCACGCTCACCCCCAATTTCAAAATTTTGTAATGATCTTTGAGTTTGGGCACCCCATAACCTGAAAGACATCAGTAAGAACATTAGAGAAAGCACTATTACATTATATAATTACTCTTTCCGAAGAGGGCCTTAATTGTATGTCTCTGTATGTATGTATGTATGTATGTATGTATGTATGTATGTATATATATATATATGATAGATCAACTTCTCTATATAGATTATTATACTCAGCCAGTTACAAAAACAGTCTCATTTGACTTGGTTCCTAGTTAGTTTTTGAAATCTTAAAATTCAAGTTGTGATTTGAATTATTTAAATTTTCAAAATGTCATCACATAGTAATAAGTTTTAACTAGTTTACGAATGACTATTGTATTAAGCAAATCAAATAAAATCACAGTATCACATTAATTTTGATTTTTAGGATTTCTCAAACAGACTAGAAAAAATACTCAGATGGGACTATACAGTGTTCCACTCTTGCTTCAACAAAATACGTGGTGCCCAGAAATCCAAAAACAAACAATGCGATATATATATATATATATATATATATATATATATATATATATATATATATTTGCATTTTGTTTGAATATATATATATATATATATATTGCATTTTGTTTGAATATGAAAACTTACTTCAGACTTCTCTTATAAAACGAGGAAAAATGTAAGAAAGGAAGAGGACAATTATAGAATCGAACAAGTGTAAGAAATTCGTGAGCTTTATAAAGCAGGAAAGTGATAAAAGAAACAGCACAAAAAACTAAAAAGAGAGAGAAAAGACGAACTTGTCTGATGGGACTTGAATGGGGCCGAATGTGTCTCTTTCCTCCCTAAAAGAGGGTGAGGAGAAAAATCTCAGAGTAGTAGTTGTTTGACACAACGACGTCGATCCGTTGCCTGTTAATCGACGATATGCTACGAACATCGCCATGAATTCTTCAACTTTCTGATCAAATCTAGCTTAATCCTGCATATACTAAAAAATTACAGTCCGGAGTAAGAAAACACAACACAAATTTGATCAGATATTATGAGAATTATAAAAGAATCTTACAGGTAATCAGTTGATGGACGCCGTCGATCGCGAAAGTGAAAATTTGAGTCCAGGTCCAAAAAAAAAGGTAGTGTAGAGGAGGAGGAGGAGGTTGGTCACGTGACGCCGGAATATTCTTCTTTTTCTAGATGATCCAACCACTATAGTGTACTACGCAATACTCATAAGAATACCTAGCCTGCCAAGCGGTTTGATTTCTGTTTAGGGCACACCACTCGATGTTGTGAAGCCCATGATTTTTCTTTTCCTTTTTTGATTTACTTTGCAATTAAAATATATATATATATATATATATATATATATATATATAAAAAACACACACATTACTTTAGTCTCGTATGTATGTTAATTTTGAGTTTTTGGTATTTGATATATTAACAGATGATTAACAAAATAAAAATAATCTAACGATCAAACTTATTTTATATTATTTGAATTACTCCCATTTCTCTTTAGTTCTCCTAAATCAGGCTCTTATGAGAATCTCTAAATTAAAATATATATCTTTAAAATTAAATTATCCATACAAGAATAATAATAAATAAACCATATCATGCTTATTTGTCAAGCATACAATAAATATTTCAAAATTTCATACTTATATGTCGGGGGCATGAAAGATAAATAGGGGGCTATTAGTTGTGAAGCAGAGTTGGATTCTCTCACTTAGTTGTTCACCCAACAAATATGAATTAATATTATTATCAATTTGCTATGCTTCGATTATTTTTTAGGACTAAGTTCGGATGACCACCAGTGGTTTGGGCGGTTTTCCACTTAACCACCTGTAATCAGTAAAACTACATTTAAACTCTCGATTTTTTGAGGTGAAGTGAAAACGTCACTTTTTCCATCCAATTTAACTATGCGTGTATGTCAGACGCCAAAAACGCGTGAGAAGTGACCGTAACAGTCAAAAAGGATTGATAAATGTCTGAAATACCCTTCTTCTTCCTCTTTAACATTCCTCTCCTCTCCGATCAAACTTCAGTCTCCTCTCCGATGCTGCTAGGGAGTATGATGGTCTGCTTGCAGCTTCTGCTCATCATCCCCAGTCCCAATTTCTAGGGTTCTTCCCCAATTTCAAATCCACGGGTTGATAAATTGGGAGACCCAATTCGTGATATACGGAGGCCATACACTTGGGTCTCCCAATTTCTCTTCTTCATCATTCATGAAATCCAAATTGCTTCATCTCATCATCATCCCTTCTTTTTCTTCTCAATCTATCCCCAAATCGTAGTAGGATTCCCAATTTTCTAGGGTTCTTCCCCAATTTCAAATCCACCCAAAGAAGTTGTGCACGAAAATCAGGGAATAAGCTGTCCATCTAATTACTTATCTTCTTTCTTTTCGATCCGTTTTATATCTTCGTTGCTTCTCATAATTTTCCCTTATTATTGGTAAGAAATTCTTTATTTTTTGGGAGTTTTTTTCCTGAGATTTTCCTATTTTTTTATCGTTTCTTTTTACCTAATTTAATAAACTGTAATTTTTGTAATAAATGATTTTAAATTTTCAGAAAACTTAATTTGTAGTTTGACGTTAATTTGAGCTCCATTTTCTTTTTTTCAGCAAGATCCGTTTAAAATTTCTGCAAAAAAATTCTGTATTTTGAGTAAAGTTATCGACTTTCATACTTTTTTAGGGCTTTTGTATGAAAGCTTGCTGGAATTTAGTTGGATTCTGACCACTGGATTTTAGAAAAAATGTTAGAATTTTTTGTTTAGGGTGTAATGGTTTCTGATTATGGTGTAGTTCAATCCTCTGTATCAAATCTGTTACTACCTCCGTTGATTCATTCATTCATTCATTCATGTTAGGTGATGATCCATATTTGAGCACAGTTCTTTCAAAAGCTTCTCTCCACTCATGCTTCTCTCTCCCATCTTATTCTGGAAAATCCAAGGTTCAACTGAACCTTCCAAGAGGGATTTGTGGGCAAGAATCTCATTTACAGCATCAAGCACTAGTTTTCTTTGGACTTTTTCGTTGGGATTTGATCTTGCACTTTTCTCATGGTGCTTGTCTGCAAGCTCAGTCTTTGCCCTGGCTTTTTCAAGAACATGAAACAAGTTGGGATGGATTGAAATTCCTGATGGATGGAGCTGAATGGTTGTCAAGCTGGAGCCTAAACCTATAAGTAAACCTGCTGCTAGTAAAATATCAACAATGTATCTGTGGTCTGGATTTGTATTGTCACAAAGAGATTCAATGTGATTAGTGGTAGCTTCATCTTTAGTTGAGTTCACTAGGCGAAGTTTATGAACCAAGTTGTAAATGTTTTCTAGTTTCCTATGATCGAACTTAGAGCTGAGGTTGGTTCTTCTGCTGTTCTGTAAGTTATATATATACACTGCATTCCACTCAGCGTTCACTATTTAGAGTGTCATAATCTGTACAGAGAGAGAGAGAGAGAGAGAGAGAGAGAGAGTGATATAGATAGTCAGGCTTGCATCCTTTGATCAAGTAAATGAAAGAGAAATATCTCTTTTGATTTCCATTTTTTTTTCATTTTAAAATTTGTGTACTGCATCAAAGTATTATGTTCTCTTTCTGTACTTCTGATTATGGTGTTGTTCAATTGTCTGGATATCTCACTCTTAACGCCAGGATCTTTCTCCACGTCTCAATCACGAAAGACGTCCTGATCCTGCACAGTAAACACGACAAACACCACAAGCTTGACGGCGGTTCCGTCGGGAGATAGCTCAGACGTGAGAATTAGTATGTGTTCACAAGGTTAACAATTGAGGAATGTACTGTTTAGTGTCTGGAGAGAAATAATAATTCTCAGTCGTGTGTATATGGGAGAATCTGAAAAATCAATATGTATGAGAACGTCTCTCTGAGCGATGGCTTCTCTTTCTAGGGTTATACTATCTTTGCTTGGATTCTTTGTGCCACCCACTACTACCGACACACCCTCTCGATCGATGGGTTCTGCCGATTGCATGGAACTTATCCACTTGCTTTTATCCATTTTTTTCTACCACGTAAATTATAATCTCATCTACATTAATGCATGGCGAGATATCTCGGTCGGCTGTCATGCTATATCATCATTACAAGTCAAAGTAATAGATATTAAGTGACCCGATGGGTTAATCCAACGAACCAAGCAGGTCTGTATAGGATTAAATAAAAGCTAACACGATGATTTGGCCCAACAAGCCCTACGGCTTAATTATAAAAACTCAATGGAATAAATTAATAAATGAGCCCAACCTACCCGGCCCAAATAGGAGAAATATCATGACCCAACATTACCCCCTAGTTTTTTGTTAAACAGGATGTTTAATGGAAAACTATAAACGGTCCACGATATCAAAATTTATTAGAGGTCTAAAATAGGAAATAATTGAGGCATACCCACTTTAATGCAAAAAATGGGACGATGGATGGTTTGGATGCCCATGTAAAAGCCCAATCGGATAAAGGATTTGAATTTGAACAAGATGGACCAATAGTTAAAAACTCAACAGATAGGGCCCAATCGATAAGATATCCAAAGGTCGTCCCCAAACATGTCCCATTCAATTCTCATCATTCTTGACATTTTTAATGCGCCTTACTGTTCCCTCAATAACTCACAAGATAAAAGGTAAACTTTACCAATTTTGACGGTTTTACTGCTAATTTGAAATTCAACCTTTGAGCTTTCTTCTCCTTCTCGAAATTCTCTTTCTAGCTTTTCAGGACCTCAACAATGGTGAATCCAAGCCGATTCCTTCAGTTCCTCCCACTCAAACCCTAACCAAGAGGGTTCGAGTGCAAACCCACCATCTCCTGCCGCCGATTTTTTTCAAGGATGGGGAACAATTTCCTCATGCCAACATCCAAATCTACCATTACTTTAATCCGAGATTCGTGCCTCCTGGGATTCGATGCAGATTCAGACAATTCATTACGCCATAGGGCTCCTATTCCGAGGAAGCGAATGTACCAATGACCGGATCAATTTGGGTCACGTACCATGCACCTTTTTTTTACGGAAAAGGGATTCGCTTACCCTTCACGTCTTTGTCGTCACCTCTCCAGGATTCATAGAGTGGGCTTTGCTTTCAACCGGTGCCCAACTCCTATATCCACATCTGGCATTCATTGCCTTCACGCCACGAGTTAGGGATTACTCCTCCGTCGACCTTTTCTTCACCTTTTCTCTACGTAGGTAGATCCCGAGAATGACGGTTTAAGATCTTGAGCAAACAATCTCCACGCCCAAACTCTAAATTCAAAAAGAGGCCCTGATGAAAGCACCCTTCGAGCAACAAAGGTTGGCGACGAAATGGTTCTTCATCATTGGACCAGAAGATCTCTTCTCTCCAGATTTGGACCACCTTGGGACCGGGATCTCTGTGACTTTGGTGACATTCCCAAGAAATAATGTGAGGGAAATGGGAGATTTTCCGAGAAGATCCTCCACAAGAATGGAGTTTTACCTTGCTAACCAAACAAGCCTGGCTGTATGATCATAAATGTAAGTTTTGAATAACTTTGCAATATAATTTCTGAGGTATTTATGTGGCAAGGATCTTAATATGTGATTATTTGCAGTATCCCTGATCAAACCAACTTCTTCTGAAGTGAAAGATTTGGGAGATTTTCCGTCGAGGAGGATTTCGGAGGCGAATGAAGAGCTTCCTACGGAAGAGCCTTCCCGAACCGAGGCCCCCTCCTCAAAGACAGCCTCCTCCCCTTGGAATGATGAACCTCTGGCCGACGAGCCTTTCATTCTCAAGAAGTCCTCCGACCTCACCGAAGGAAGAAGAAATCACTAAAAAGGCCGTAACTACCCTCGCCAGATAGATCACGAAAGCGACAGGAGGTTCTTCCCAAAGCAAACCCACAATCAACTCCTCCAACCGGCTGTCCCCACACCTTCCGAATCACCTCGATAAAGAGGAGTCTACTTGACATACCTACACGATCGGTGAAAAGTCCTTCGTGCAAAAAAATTAAGATCAAAAATAATTCCCTATCATTGAAGAACTCCAAGTCCTCCAACTTCAACAATCGACCCCCAACCGAAACCCAAACACCGACGAAATTTGGTTGAAGCCGACCTCTTATTGTCCCGAAAAGAAAACATCCTTGGACAAATGGCCGAGTTCAAACTCGACCCTTCGTCTACTCCCGAGCCTACACTGCCTGATCTCCTTCCCCGGAGAAGTGATGCATGCGGGTCCTCACCGGTTCATGATCGACACATGCCTTCTCCTCCGAGACACACGATACCAATTCCAAAGAAGATGCCATGGGCTCGCCAACTATGTGGCCCCGATTCAGCGCCAACTTTCTTTTTCAACTGCTCGAGGCCTTCGTTCGCAGGCCAAATGACCACCGCTTTGAGGAACAATCTGAATGGGGACTTGTTTAATAAGGCATGAGCTACTTGGCGAAGGTAAATGGCTCTCTCTTCCTCTCTTTCCATACTTTATCTTCGTACTCATATAAAACGATCAAATCATCTTGAATATATCTGAGTAAATCTTGTATTCGCGCTACGATCCAAGATCTCTCGAGGTTTGAATCCGGAGAGGCGCTGAGGAAGGAGAACTCCATCCTGAAGTCCGCGCTGGCTGGAAAAGGACCCAACGTGAAGGCATTCTTCATACCAATGAAGGACTTGAAGAGTTGCCTGAGCGAAAGAAGATGTGAAGTCGACTAAAGCATAGCATGTTGAAATCGTTAATATGAACATCGACTTGGTTCGAGGAGTGAACTAAGGATGAACAAGATCAAGGAAGTGAAGGTGACACTAAGATCTTGACGAAGACGATCCATAAAATTTGGAGCGGGAAGAAACCGTCGAGAAGAATATCTGGTGCACTCGAACAAGAAATCCGAGAACTCAAGGCTCTTGGGACCTTGGGCCTCCTTTGGTGATGCTCTTCGCAAAGAGATATGTGAAGAGTATCGGAACTCGGATGAAATAAATGGAGAAATAATGAGGATTCATACGGAAGCTACGAGCTCTGCTAAGTCGTAAGCGAGGAAAAGGCGATCAAAGCCAACTTAGATCCATACTTGCTCGACTCTTGGATGATGAGGATCTTTGCAAGAAGCAATGACTTATGTTTCTCTTAGGTTTTATTTTAAAAATACTTGTAAAAACTTTCATTTATTTTACCTTTTGTAAATAAATTAAGTATTAATGAAAAGTGATCTTCTTCCTTATGACTTCAAGATATTTTTTACTTTTCTGTCAATACTTGATATGAATTTATATGGACAAATATACAAAAACCCCTTCGAGGATTTAACTCAAATTGTTAATTAACAATTAAGCATATAAATATAACGAGATAAAGTGATGTTAAAGAACGAGGCATTCCAACTCAACACTTAAATAAAATAAAGTAACACATACTCATTGGTTAGAAGTGTGAGATCGGTCATTTATTTACCACTTTCGGGGTGAAACAATTATATAAAGACCAAGATATAAGGATCAAGATATATAGGACCAAGATATAAGGATCAAGATATAAGGACCAAGATATAAGGACCAATTGTGACCATTGACTTACCACCTGGTAAAATCAATATAGGATCCTTTGTACTACCACTTTCAAGTAGTAGAACAACAAATGGGTCGCCATCGAATGGCCAATGAGTCCTACCATACCTCCTTACACCATAATGACCATAGGACAAAATAGGACCGGGATCAATAGTGACCATTGATTTACCACCCTAGTAAAATCAATATAGGATCCTTCGCCTACACCACTCGGGGTAGAAACGACAAATGGGTTTGCCATCGAATGGCGATGAAGTCTACCATACCTCCTTACAATCGTAGTGACCATAGGACAAAATAGGACCAAGATCAATAGTGAAAAAGTGTCTTTTTATTGATAATGAACAATAATATCTGAGACTTAGATGAATTAACTTGATCTTTATTGAAAGTATTTCCGAAGCTTTTGACGTGCCAAGTGTTTTGATTTGGAACCATCTAATGCCCTTTAACCGATAAGTGCGGTTTGATGCTTGATCACTTCATATGGCCCTTCCCAGTTTGGCATTAACTTTCCGTGTTTTGAGGTGTAGAAGCTTGACTTCTCCGAGGACGAAGTCTCCTACTTGAATCTGCGAAGCTTGACTCCTTTGTTATAATGCTTAGCTACTCTTCGTTGATAAATGACCAATTTAAGTAGAAACAACCTCTCGACTTCTTCTAGCAGATCAAATTGGCCTTGATCCTTCGTCATTGTATATTTCTTTGTATTGATGACCCGAAGACTTGGAGATCCGATTTCGACAAGGACTAAGGCATCAGTACCATAGGCCAGTCGAAAAGGTGAATCCCCAGTGGTAGTCCTCGGTGTAGTCCAGTAAGCCCACAACACGCTGAAAGCGACTCCTCCGCCATCTTCTTTAACTTCATCCATCTGCAACGATCTCGTTCAAGCACGTCTTGTTGGTCACCTCAACTTGGCCATTTGACTGTGGATGAGCCACTGAAGTCTTCTTATGCTGAATCCCCAACTCCTTTAAAAATGCTTCAAATTTTGATCCTACTGAATGGCGTCCGTTGTCCGATATTAATACTCTAGAATTCGAAGGCGAAACACTACGGACTCTTTTATGAACTTCAAACATTCTTGCTCGTAATTAACAAGAAGTGGCTTCGCTTTCTACCCACTTAGTCATGTAATCAATAACAACTATGACAAAGCTAACGACCTTTAGCTTTAGGCAATGGACCCATATATCTACCCCAGAGACAAATGAAGGGTATAGGAGATAAAATCGAGTATAGCTTCTTGGGTTAGGTGATGTGGATCTGAATTGTTGAGTTGGCACTTTTCACATTTCTTGACACATACTCTGTAAACTTCTTTGAAAATTGTAGGCCAATAGTATCCTTGCCAAGTACTTTATAAGCCCAAAGATTTAGCGACCGTATAGTCGCACCGCAAATTCCTCGTGAACCTCCCCAAGAGCATATTCCGCCTCGGATGGGACCGAGCACTTTAATAATGGTGAAGAAAAGGCTAATCGATAAAGGTCCCCATCAATAAGAACAAAGTTGGCGCTCTTGTATTTGATCTTTTTTGCCAATATCTGATCCGAAGGAAGGACACCATCTGCTAAATACTCGATGTAGGGGGTCATCCAGCAGTTAGATCGCTCGATACACATCACTGCTTCATTAAAAACATCTGCATCCGTAGTATCCAACTTCGACAATGCATCGGCGATGGAATTGTCATTACGCTCTATGCCCTGAAATTCATACGAAGCGAAATACTGAAGTCGGTCCTTTAACTCCGCCAGATACTTGATCATCCGATTTTCACGAGCTTCATAATCCCCCGATAGCTGCTTGACAACCAACTGAGAGTCACTGTAGATGATAAGCTTCTGGACCTCTAGACTCTTTGCCAATCGAACACCCATTAAGATTTGCTTCATACTAAACCGTTGTTTGTCGCTTTAAATCCGAATTTGATGGCCTGTTGAACTTTGAACCCGTCCGGACTTGTCAAGATAATTCCTGCCCCACTAACAGTTAGGGTAGAAGAACCATCTTCATATAGAGTCCAAACATTCTGATTTTGTTGAAGAACTGCAACTACACGATCGGTCGATTCAAACTTAGAGAACTCTCGGCGGTCTGCTTGAACGAACATTCTACCATGAAATCGGCCAAAGCTTGACCTTTGATATTTGTTCGGGGATGGTATTCGATGAAAAGCGGGACAATTCCATAGTCCATCTGCTTTAGTCTCCACTGAAACTTACGGCTTGCCCATCACCTTCTTGATGGGCGGTCGATGTAGGAGACGACCGGGGAGCCAGACCTTGAAAATATTGTCGAAGCTTTCTCTAGCAATTATTAAAGCAAAGGCAAATTTCTCAATATTCGGATACACGGTTTCAAACCTCGGGACGTGACTAACATAATAGGCCAGGATCTACTTTCCACTTTGAACTCCCGAACCAAAGACTTTGCTTTCCAACCATTAAAGAACTTCTTTGCGAAGATACGATATAAGGTCTCTCTGTTGGAATGGGCTTCACCAATAAAAGAAGAAGAAAGATACGCCTTTATGCCTTGGAAGGCGTCTTCACACTCTGAAGTCCACTGGAATGTCTTCGCATTCTTTGGCCCTTTCAATGTATCAAAGAAAGGAAGGCACCTCTCTGCAGATCTGGCGACGAACCTCCTCAAAGTTGCAATCCTACTAGTCGGGACGTTGGGCGTCCTTGAGCAGCGAGGAGTCTTCATATCAAGAATGGCTTTGGATCTTCTCCGATTGGCCTCGATCCCCCATCGACCCACGGTAACCCAAAACTTCCCCTCGCACCGAGGCCAAAAAGTGCACTTGGCGGGATTGAGTCTCGATTGACGATGGCGACGGATTGAAAGCACTCTCTAGATCGTCAAATGATTACGAACTCGCATCTTTTCACGATCATGTCATCGACGTATACCTCCATATTCCTTCCTAGCAATTGCTATCGAAGATAAAGTTCATCATTCTTTGGTAAGTGGCTCCGGCATTTATAAGGCCAAAAGTCATCTTCTTGTAGGCGTAATCGAATCTGCGGTGTGTAATAATATGTGATCTTTGGGATGTCCTCTTTCGCATGGATATTTGGTGATAACACGAAAAAGCATCCATAAAGCTTAGTAATGCGTACCCTAAAGTGGCATCGATGAAATGATCAATATGAGGCAAAGGATAAAAGTCCTTGAGACAAGCTTTATTGAGGTCGGTGTAGTCGATCTGAACCCGCCATTTTCCATTCTCGCTTTTGTACCAACACCATTCGCCATCCACTCGGGATAATCAATTTCATAGATGAAGTCGGCGGTCAATGACTTTCTTTATTTCCTCATCAATGATTTTACGTCGTTCGGTATAAAGATCCGTCTTTTCTCGAGGCAAACTTCTTCGAGGATCTACATTCGGGCTATGCTCATTTATCTTCCTCTTAACTCCGGGCATGTCCTTTGGTTCCCATGCAAAAATATCCGCATAGCGGTAAAAGAGTTCTATAAGGTTTGTCCGAAGAGGTTACGGTAGTCCCGAACAAATATTTTCTGATCTTGTCGGCTTTCCAAGGATCAACTCGACCTCCTCCATCCCTCGTGAGAACCACCATCGGTTCGAACTACTTTTCGGTAAAGGCTCAATCTCAATTGTCATCGCTTTTGCTTTTGTTTTTTGACCCCCTCCGGAGGAAATGACAACGATTCCTAGCATCGTCGGGTTAGATCCAGTCTCCCTACCTCTCTCCTCCATGAGTAGTAGGGAACTTGACTTTGAAATGAGGGATGGAGGTCACGACTTGGAGAGCTAGCGATTAAGGTAGAGTCTTCCCAAGATAAGCGTTGTAAAATTTGAATCAACGTGCACAACATAGAATTTATCTACTATTTCGACTGTTTGGTCTTTGCTTGTTGAAGATAACCGGGAGTTCAATAGTGCTCTGTGACTTTAATAGATCGTTCTTTGAAGCCGTATAAAGGAGCTTCTTGCCCGACCTCCATTTTCTCGCCCATCAAGTGCATCCTCCGATAGGCGTGGGCGTCTGAATATCCATTTGAAGATCCATTATCTATCATATCATGCAACGCTTCATGTCCACCGTGCCCACTTTAACATTGTGATCACCAAGGCCCCTCGTGTGGCTCCGATGGGTTCCGAAGGATAGTCGTCGGTAAATGATATATGCCATCCCGGAATGGTCTATTCACCTTCGAGGAGAGCATCATCACAGGTCGTGGCCGAATCCGGGTAAGCCCTTCTCTTCTCTCCCTATCAACTTTCTTGCAGATCCACCGGTTATCACATCGATGACATGCCTCTTGGCGGCATGCGATGGAGCCACTTTGAACCGTCTGCGAGCAAGACGGTTAATATTCTCATACGATCATTCACGGCCACATCTTTGCACTAACAAGCCATCCTTAATCTTCCTCTCCACAAAGTCTTTCAAATTGCAACACTTTCGTTAGTGTCGTGTCCAAACATGATGATAGCCAAATATTTACGAGAGTTACCCCGCCTTTGGCCTTCGGTAGTTATTGTAAGACCTCAACTTATTATAAATAAAATTGAATTTTCCTTTATTCATTATTCTAAATTAATAAGGGTTAATTTGATATAATTCTTTGGTTATGGGTGAAATGTGCAAAGTTTACAAAATAAGCAAGTGGTTATAAAATATTCATTATTGTCGGGGAATATTCGTTTGGTCGTGGAATATTCTTTTGTGTAGAATCTCCGCATCGACAAATAGCAGATCATTGGTGGGCCCCATAACGGAAAAAACGGTTGGATGAAGGAAAACGACAAAGATTGAGTTTTATAAATAACGACGTAAATTATTACTGAATTAACAACATTGTTGGGTTACACGGTGGTTAAAATCTGATGTCTGGCGTGGTTGCACGATGGCACCGGTATTACAGCGATTATTGAATTATTGATCCTTACGTGAAGGCACTACTCAATAATTGTTACGATGAATTCTTGCTCAATATTATATTTTATTGATTCAATAATTCTTTGCGTTGATATTTTGTATTCTTTGTTGTTTCAATAATTGTCATTACACAAGATTTTCCATTATCAAATCAATAATTCATATTATTTGAATAATATTATCGAGATAACATTATTGGCAATGTCTAGAAAGTTACATCTAAGAAGAGGTTTGGTCACCTAATTGCAAGTAGAGTGGAGAAATCCTTATTGAAAACCCCTCTTCCTTCTCTACTAGGAGCGGCACGATTTATCGATTCTTGTGATTACGTATATTATTTTTTAAATAAGTAATTATTGATTATTATGATAAAGAAAATATTTATTTTATGTGGATATAGATGGAGAAATTTTTAATGTGACAATTGTTGAAAATTAATATTTTATCTTTTTCGATAAAATAATTCATTTAAATATATTATTTTAATAATATATTAATTGGTGATATTTTTATAATGAATGTGGGATATATGAGTATATGAGGAGGTAGAGTATTTTGTGGCATTAAATGTTTAACATATGTTTTGTGTGTCGGTGGACACAATTCTTGAATGAAAATTGATTATAGATCGTAAAATCGCTTGCTTTGTGGATTTGGTCAATTTTTGTTTGGAATTTGGAAAAATTTTCTTCTCGCAAAGTTGTAGAGAATGGAATTTCCCATGGAAAGTTGCGAGTTTTGAATTTTTACGATAAACGAGCTATTTTCACTTAATTATTGAAGTTTGGAAGATAAAATAATTTTTATTAAATAATGGGTGGGACCCACTCTTGTTTGAACATGTGGGCTTGGAAATTGGGTCAAGGTTGTTGGTGGTATTTGAAGTGTTCAAATGGCATGCGTAGAAATATAATTTTAAATAATAATAATTTATTAATTTAGTCTCGCTTCATGCGTTAACATTTTCCTATAAATAGAGGCTAAGTTAGAATTGAAAATCACACCGTAAAACAAAGTTTTCTCTCTTTCTCTCTAAATTATCGAGCGTATTCTTGTGAGTATACTTTGAGTGTTGCTTATATCTGGTCTTCGGATTACATCGACCTACCAAAATTCCGTCCGGAATACGGTTATTTTGAGGTAAGGGTATTATTTTCTTCTTAAATGATATTTTTCTTCAATATCATTGTCTTAAGTATTAGTGAACTTTTTTTATCAAATTTGGAACTTGTTGTGTTGGGGTTACTATTCACGATATCGACCTTATTCACGTATCGACCTTTATTCACGAATCTGCCTTATTCACCAAAAAATAAAAATTTTCTTTTTGTCCAAAATATCTATTACGGATACTAGCTACGATTGTATCCATGTTTTGATCATTCTTGAATTTTACACCAATATGATTATTTTCAAGTATTTTTGGACATGGGTAAAACAAAAAAGTACGAATCCTTAATCCTTGTCATTTTGTTTCACTGGATTCGCTTTTTAAAAATGTTTTTCATCATCCTCATCCTAAATGGTGATATAAATGAATATCTTTGGCACATAGTGCAAAGATGAGCGATTAATCGATGAATATCTTTGGCTTTTGTAGTCTGAAGATGAGCAGTGTTTGAGATGAACATGACCAATTGGTGATCTGAATGAATATCTTTGGCACATAGTGCAAAGATGATTAAAGATGTATATTGATTGTTATTATAGGGATAAACTATTGATGATGGACTTTTAAACCTTAGAAGGCGAGTAGAATTCTTTCTCTACGTGACTCTTCTAATGGATTGCTATTTCACGCATTTGTTGATCTAAAACTTGTTGTCTATTGTATTCTATTAGATTTTTCCTGTTGAAGACTAACGATAATTTGTTGTATATTATCTTAGTCATAATATTCTTTTACTTAGGCTAGTTGAGCTCACCCTTTTCCTTTTTGTTCCATTTTTCTCTCTCGGGAGGTGAGAACATAAAGCGAGGATCGAGTCGGGGTATGGAGTGATGGTTACAGGAAGATGTTTTAGTTGTCCTCACTATTTACGTAAAATAGTGTATGAATAATTAATGAGGACTTATTTGGGTGTGTATATTGTGCAGAAGATAATATTTGTATTCAAACTCACAAGTTGTATTGTCGTATTCTACCACGACATCTGTATTGTCAAAGTTGTAGTTTGCTTTTCATACCATGTATTTTGGCGACTTCGGAATGGGTGTTGTATACCTATTTTGGGGGCGTCACGATTAATATCGAGCTTAGGGATATGATCTCTGGCGGAGATCGTGGAATAGAACTAGGAGGGAGAGCGAGTAAATCCTTGCTAGTGTGTCCTACCTAAGCTTATTTGTTGGTCGATCATAATATAGGATATTATGTGATATGTTAATTTGTTTAATTAACCCTTGTTTTATGACAAGATGTTAAGAATGGGCTGCGAGAACGTTAACAATGGAGTTTATGAGACCGTGGAGAGGCAGCAGACTCTTCACCAACGAGGAGAACGTCAACAGTCGGCAATGTTCTCCTGTGAACAACGCCAATCGAGCAAAATGATGAACGACGGGATGTTTAGAAGCTTTTTGCGAGTTCATGCAAAATCGAGACGAGGAGACTTCGTGTATGTACAAAATACTGGTAAAATGATAGTAACGTCGTGTTTTGTCACGACCAAACAATTTAAAGAGTTGGGACCACCAGACAAATCCGCGTGGGTCGACTTACCAAGAAACCCGAACTCAAGGTTCCATTCACGTTTATACCATTTCTATGGAAATACGTTTAATAATACAATAGTAATATTACATTCAAACTTAATTTACATACATCAAAGTTTACTTCCTGTTTACTTCCAGACCTTCAAATACATTCCTTACAATACTTGAATAGATACCAATGAAACTATAACCATTAACTCATAATACACACTTATTCGATCGCCTTTCCTTTTCCTTTGTTCGTGCTCGAGCCTTCAAAGCTCATACATAACTCGAAAACATTTAATTTAAGCAAGGATGAGCATTTGAGTGCCCAAAGAAGTAATAATAGCAATTATATATATAAGTTTGAAAGAATATAAGTATTCTCTTTACATAACACTTCTACAACGAATCAAAAGTTGTGAAGTAATCAGACTTGATAAAAAAGATTCACATAACAATTCTCTTTCAAATTCTTGAAATGAGGCTCCACCCATGAATAGGGTTTAAGAAACATACTATGAACATTGTTTTTCATTTTCAAAAGGTTTAGCGTAAATTCATCCGCAAAACCGTCATAACTTACTTGCACGGAGGGTGATCACCAGCAGACTACCTCAGATTGATCAATACTACATAACTTGAACGACATTCATCGCTTTCATCCTTTGTCCGCCAAAGCGCATAAAAATTTTCCCATTATCGGGATGTTCATACATGCCCGGGTTCCAAACCCAAGGTTTTAATCTTGCTTTCAACAATAATATGTAATTCAACATATATGTGTATACGGGTAATTGACATGGTATATATCAACATGTGAATAAATGCTATGATTATCCAAGTGGGGACACTTGTATAACCATTTAGAAATCAACTTAATGTAATATATATCCGAAGCTAACATGTTGATAATCAAAACGCATATAACTGTATGCGAGAATAGAATAATTCAAACTTCTTACTCATGTCCATCCATCGATAAAAGAAAATGCAAAGGTAGGATACTGCCTCGATTTCTTTTCATTACAAATCTCAACTTAGATCTTATCTCTTTATCACAACCTATCAATAAACAAAAGTCATTCGTCCGATTAGAACAATATATCATAACACATAGTAATCACAATTATGGTCAAAGACATAGCCTAATTATGTCATCACATAATCGCAGTTGATCATACTTTTAGTTCACATTCTATACTTTTATACATTTTTCAAATATCTCATCCATGTTCTTACAAGAGTCTTTTTTTTCTATTATAGGGTCCGATAAATTGTTTGCAGCATCGACAAACTTTTATTTATCGGGTACATACCGAGTCTAAGACTTTTATTCTATACCTCAACATCTCAGAATATCGACATTTTACTTTTAATCATTTTCAAATTTTTCCGTAAATTGAAAAATTTAAAATAAATCAAATCATCACTCAAGGCTTATAGTGATATAATCACTACTATGGTTGCTTTCTTCACCAAATCTCGACTTCATAACCTGCCTTCTAGTCACCAGTATTCGAATTTGATATCACTTTCAAACATCTAATTATAATTATATGACTTAAACATCAAATAATTCTATTATCATTAATAATTAATTAATATTAAATTATTAATGAAATCATTGCTAAAATATAAAAGTTATTTATAATAACTCAAACTATTTTTAAAACATTTATTTTATCCTTAAATGATTTTTAAAACAATTAAAATCATTTTTAAATAATCATCATTAATATATAAATATTAATGTACTATTTATCCAAATATTAAAAGTCATTAATTATAACTTAAAATATTTTTAAATCCTTAATATCCTCTTTAAATGATTTTTAAATAAATAAAACTATTTTTAAACTATTTATTTAATATAAATATTAAATAAACTTAATATCACAAATCATTAACTAAATATCATTAATATATAATTATTAATGAAATTATCTTCTAAATATTAAAAGTTATATTTTATAACTCAAAATATTTTCTTATACCATAAAATAATTTTTCATGATTTTTCATGAATTAAAACTATTTTTAAATCATTTATTTAATATTATAATTAAATAAATAATACCTTTTATATTTCAAAAATATTAAATATTTATGAAATATACTCAAAATAATTAAAACTATTTTTCGACTTTAAAATAATTTTTCATAATTTATTTGGTATTTTTAATAATTAAAACTAATTTTTCTAATTTTTAAATTAATTTCCTAAAATAAAATGATAATCGTCGCTAGTAGGCATCTATAGCGACGTAAAACCGTCCGCTATAGGTGTTCTTGAGCTTCATGTCAAAGGCACAAAGGTGCTAGTTTGACCGAGCCTTAAATCCATGATCTAAATGTTTTCTCGGACTTGCAAAACTTCAATGTTGTAAAGACTTAATGTAATACTACAACTATATACTCATTTCATGACCAAACAACAACAAATCATGAGATATGATCAATAGAAAACCTTGTCGACGTGTTCTTCATCATGTTTCTCGGGTTGCCCGTAAAACTCGTCAACACCGGCCAACGACCTTTAGTGGTCTTATTCTCGTCGATCTGCATACATTTTATAGGTGTTTTATACGTCTAGTCAGTGAAGTACAACTTACAGAGAACATGATTAAATCAAGTTTCAAGTCTAAACATTAACAATACCAAAGATATAAATCATCAAACCTTCCGACAAAACTTGTACGCCAATTCGGGTTTTCCGAATTTTAAAACAGATCGTCGTGGTGCTACTTTGATCTTTATATCTTTCATTCTCGAGTTTGATCTAAGTGATCTATTGCTTCCAAAGTTGTAGATAACATGTAATACTACAACTCTATTACATATAAGGCATATAACAACAACAGATCCAATAGAAAGAGGCCTATCAAATGTGACCTCAATAATCGTTTTTTGAACATTTCGAAAACCCGTAAAGTTCTTGAAAGCGATTCGGCCAACGGTAGTTCACCATAAATAACTTCTAATCTACAATGATATGACCATGATTCCTTTTGCGTAATAAAGACAAATATGACAAAGCTATACATAACAAGCTTTAAAACATCAAAACTCTTAACAGATGGGATCTACAAATTTCGACATTCGCTGTCGTAACACAAAATGAAAATTTCCAGATTTTGAAGATCTTCAAACCGAAGCTTCAATGTTATGGAATCAACATCAAGCAACCCAGATCATCCTTAGACACTATAATCAACATGTTTTAACATTTAAACATAACATCTAACACCAAAAGTTTAAGAAAAATCAAGCTAGGGTTTATACCTTTTTAAGCTTTGATTCTTGATTTTTGGCTACTGATTTGTTATTGGTGTGAATGGGGCTTGTTTATAGACTGATATGATGAGAGAATTTCGTAGGTTTAAGCTTGGGAGAATGAAGCTAAGTGTTTGTATATAAATAGGCCAAAATGGTGCATTTCTCTCTCGAATCCATAAAATAATACATGAATGATTATAATGGTGATTGATGGTAATACTACAGCCCATAGGTAATTTCTAGATGGATTGGCCGGATTTTGTGGACAAGTGGTAGCAATAGGACATAAATAATGCATTTTCCCTTTTCTTTAATTTAAAAAAATAATTTTAAATACCTTGGATGCTAAAGTGGGATGATTCCTTGTTTGAGAGCCGATAAGATGTAGTAGGTAAGTATGTTGGGCATCCTCATTGCAAGATCCCATCAACAATGTAAGCAATAATACACTAAAATGACAACAAGGGTATTTTGGTCATTTCACATATAATTCCAAGGGCATTTTTGTAAAAGGCCATTAAATGTAATATTTAACCATTAGATTATAATTTTTACCATTTACCAATTAATTTCTATCATTTGGTAAATTAAAACATTTATATAATAACATCGTAATTAAACCCGATAATTTTAAATTAGGGTTTTATAAAATTAGGGTTTTCTAATTAGGTTTTTAACGTTATCAATTAGGGTTTTCTAATCGACCATTAGGGTTCTCTAATTATCTCGTATATGATCTAACACAAATCATTACGATCTCTAACTTCAACCGATTAGGGTTGTAATAATTAGGGTTTGTCCTAGTTATCGCCAGTAAAAATAGTAATTAGAGTTTTTCTTCTAATTAATGCAGATTCGTGTACACAAAGAATTTCATATACACAAGTGAACTTCATATACTACTCACCATTTCTCATAACCGAAGTTTAATAATTAGGGTTTCACAAAGACGGTAATATGCTATGACCTAATCGATCGCTCATCGCTTTCAATAATATCTCGTCTTCATACACACAATAAAGATATAATTATCAGATCAGAAAATCATTATAATAATAATATAATATTATTATTATCATCTCTTGATCATAATCCCAATTCGTGGTTTGATCTCATATCCGACTTCTCTTTCGCATATCAAGTTAAAATACTTGATTTAAATATTCTAACAATTTATATTTATCGCTCACATTACTGTAGACACTTATTCTCGTAAAAAAAAAATATACGCAAAAATTTCTTAATTATTTTATTTAGGAAATCTCGGTTATTATTATTGCACTACCAGGATGATGCACTTAACATGTCTTGGGAAAGATTTGAAAACTGTTCAATGACAAGTACTTTCCGAAAAAGTATTCATCATATGAAGGAGGTAGAGTTTATTAGACTCGATGCGAACAACATAGATTGTCTCAAAGACGAGGCAAGGTTCGCAGAATTATCGAGTTTTGCACCTCATTTGGTGGAGAATGAGGAACGAATGACGCGATATTTTCGAGAGGTCTAAAACCGTAGATTCACAATACCTTATCTCTCATAAATTTTCTCTCGTATTCGGATGTTGTCAATGTGGCTCGATTATTAGAGCGAGATAGTGAGTATACTCAACCGAGGGACCACAATCGTAGTAGTAGTCATCGTACAATGATAACCAAATGAGGAGGAAAGAATACGGACAAAAGGCGGTAACCACTCGGTGGTAATCGTGGACATGATAATAGGAGAGGTGACTCAAGTGGAAATTTCGAAGAAAGATTCAACAATGACGGGGAAGATATCAACTAAGCGGACCAAAGACCAACAACAAATGCTAGGGAGGAGAGAAATACCATTAGATGTTACAAATGCGGGAAGGAGGGACATATCACCAAATCTGTCCACAACAATCCAAGGTATGTTACACCTGTGGAAAGGAAGGCCACATCGCTCGAGATTGTACTATCGCAAAACTAAGTTCAAGAGGAGTGGTGATTCCAAGGGTCATCCGGATAAGTTGAAATCGGCGGTTCTGGAAGAAATTATTTGTCGTGGATCGACAAAACGTGAGGAACCCAAACGAGGTGATCACGGATAAGCTAATCTTGAATTCTTGCGAAGTTTATACCTTACTTATAATCTGCTTTCTACCCATTCTTTTATCTCTCCCCGCTTGTGCTCAACGCTTAAACTTGACTCCGGAAATTAGATTTTGATTTATCTGTTGAAACTCAGTTGGGTGAAACCTTCTTCGTTACATCTACGCTTTTATAAATCTTGCATGATCCAAGTTAGCACTATCACATTACCCGTTGATCTTATATCTTTAAAGATACTTGCTTTTGATGTGATTTTAGGAATTGATTGGTTAACCACTCATCATGCCAAAATTGATTGTTTTCGTAAGGTTGTTGTTAGTTTTCATATTCCTAACCAACTGTCATACAAAATTCAAACCACTAAACCACTAAAATCACCATCACATATATGAAGCCACAAAGCTATTCGCTTATTAAAAAGCGGATGTCAAGCTTTCTTAGCCCATGTTATGGATTTGAATAAAGACAAGTCGATTTGAATAATATTTACGTGGTTAGAGAATTCTCGATGTATTTCTGAAGAGCTTCTTGTTACCCCCGAACGTGATGTTGAATTCTTTATTGACCTTGAACCGCATAAAGCCCATTTCTAAAACCCCATATCGAATGGCTCCTATTGAACTTCGTGAGTTAAAAGTCCAACTACGGAGTTATTAGACATCGGTTTCATTCGTCCCAAGACGTCTCCTTGGGGTGCTCCTGTTTTTTTCGTAAAGAAGAAAGACGGGGTATGCGACTTTGTATCGACTATCGAGAATTGAACCATGTCACCATCAAGAATAGGTATCCGCCACCTCGCATTGATGACTTGTTCGACCCGATTATAAGGAGCGCAATTCTTTTCAAAGATCGATCTTAGATTCGGATATCATCAATTTGAAGATTAAAAGCGAGGATATTCCAAAGACGGCATTCGTGGACTCGATACGGGCATTATGAATTCTTGGTCATGTCTTTTGGATTGACTAATGCTCCTGCTGCTTTCATGGATATGATGAACCGTGTATTTAAGGAATATTTGGATCAGTTCGTTGTTGTCTTTATTGATGACATCCTCATCTATTCCAAAAGCCGTGAAGATCATGAGCACCATTTGAAGCTGGTACTACAAAGACTTCGTGAACATAAGCTTTATGCCAAGCTGAAGAAATGCGAGTTCTGGCTTGAGGAAGTAGCATTCCTTGGGCACGTGGTGTCAAAACAAGGAGTATCTGTTGACCCGGCGAAGATTGAAGCAATACAAAGTTGGGAGCAACCGAAGTCGGTGACTGAAGTACGCAGCTTTCTGGGCTTAGCTGGTTATTATCGGAGATTTGTGGAAGGATTTTCTCGAATCGCTACTCTGCTAACTCGGCCTAACTCGGAAGGATGCAAAATTCTTATGTAGCGAGGAATGCGAGAAGAGCTTCCAAGAGCTCAAGAGGAGACTCATTTCTAAGATCTCGTTTCGACAATACCATCTGGTTCGGATGGATTTGTTATCTCACGATGCTTCCGCAAGGGGTTAGGATGTGTTCTCATGCAACATGGGAAAGTCATAGCCTTATGCCTCACGACAACTCAAAGAATATGAGAGGAATTATCCTACTCATGATCCGGAGTTAGCGGCAAAGCAATGTTTTATGTTGAAGATATGGATACACTACTTATGCGGGGAGAAAGTAGAGATTTATACGGATCATAAAAGCCTCAAATATTTCTTCACCCAAAAAGAACTCAACACGCGGCAACGACGTTGGTGGAGTCATTAAAAGATTACGATCACACTATTCAATATTATCCTCGAAAAGCGAGCGTAGAGTGACACATTAAATAGAAGATCATACGCAAGATGAAAAGCGATATTGTCAACGCAAAGGCCCATTTTGTATGACTTGCAAAGGATGGAGGTAGAATTAAAGACTCTGGGGACCCACATAATGATGGCGAATATACAAGTAAAACCGACTTTTAATCGATAAAGTTAAAGTTTGCTTTCAAGCTACTTGGACCAAGGGGCGCGTTATGAAGAAGAAAGTGCAAGAAGGAGCTATTCCTAAGCAAGAATTGATGAGGAAGGAATACTTGAGTCAATTCTAGACTTTGCATTCCTAACGATTCGACACAAGCATAAAATCATGATGGAGGCACACACACACCCCGTTGCAATCCATCTCGGGAGTACCAAAATGTATCATGATATTCGACATACATTTTGGTGGAACAATATAAAGAGAGATTCGCAGAGTTTATCTCAAGATGTTTAACTCATTAACGTGTAAAGCGGAAAGATCAAGTGCCAAAAGGTCCATTCAACCACTTGAGATTCCTGAATGGAAATGGGAACACATTACTATGGATTTTGTTACTGTGTCTTCCCAAAGTTTCTCAAGGCGTAGATGCAATTTGGGTTATTGTTGATAGATTAACCAAGTCCGTCCATTTCTTATCGATCGCTGAGACTTATCCCTCAACGTCTTGCTCAGATATGCGTGAATGAGATTATGCGATTGCATGGCATGCCAAGATCCATAGTTTGGATCGTGACCCGAGATTCACTTCAAGATTTTGGGTTAGCTTGCGTAAAGCTATGGGCACGGATTTACTGATTCGATTCAAAGATACCATCCTCAAACGGACGGACAATCGTAGAGACTATTCAAACCCTTGAAGATCTATTAAGACTCGTGTCCTAGATTTCAAAGGAAGTTGGGATAAGTACCTACCACCGGGTGGAATTCTCCTACAACAACGATTATCGAAGCAAGTATAGGCATGACTCCATTTGAGGCGTTGTATGGATTTAAAATTTCGTTCTCCATATCTTTGGGACGAAAGGGGGAGAAGCAACATTGTTGGGACCGAAATTAATACGCATGACTACTAGAAAAGATCCAAATGATTCGACAACGTATTCAAACTTCACAAGATCAACAAAAGAGTTATCTTGATCTTCATAGAAAGGACGTGGAGTTTAATATTGGAGATCATGTATTGTTACGTATTGCTTCCATGGAAAGGAGTTACAAGATTTGGGAAAAGAGGAAAACTCAATCCAAGGTTTGTTGGTCCATTTGAGATTCTTGAATGAAAAGGAAACGTAGCCTATAGACTCGCGTTACCTCCAAGTATGTCTCGTGTTCACAATGTATTCCACATATCTATGCTTCAGAAATATGTGAAAGACCCGAACCACATTATTGCATTAGAACCGCATTTAGATAGTTGAAGATTTAACCTACGAGGAGATACTGCTTGAGATTTTGGATAGGAAAGAGCATGTCTTACGCATCGGTTATACCATAAGTTAAGGTTTTGTGGAGAAACCATGCAATTGAGGAAATGACATGGGAGTTGAATCGGAGATGAAAGCGAGGTACCTCACCTTTTCGATATACCAGTGTATCGTCGTTAATTTCGAGGACGAAATTTCATAAGGAGGGGAGGTTGTAAGACCCCAACTTATTATAAATAAAATTGAATTTTCCTTTATTCATTATTCTAAACTAATAAGGGTTAATTTGATATAATTCTTTGGTTATGGGTGAAATGTGCAAAGTTTACAAAATAAGCAAGTGGTTATAAAATATTCATTATTGTCGGAGAATATTCGTTTGAGTCGTGGAATATTCTTTTTGTCGAGAAATCTTTATGCGACGGCCTTGAGCCATTAGTGGGCCCCATTAGTCCGCCCATCAAGGTGCATCCTCCGATAAGCATGGGCGTCTGAAATATCCAATCAAGATCCATTATCTATCATCATGCGCTTATGTCCACCGTGCCCACTTGCATTTGTGATCACCAAGCCCCTCACGTGTGGCTCGATGGGTTCCGAAGGATAGTCGTTGTCGGTAAATGATATGACATGTCCGGGGAATGGTCTATTCACCTTCAGAGGAGCATCTGTCACAGTCATGACCGAATCCAGGTAAGCCCTTCTCTTCCTCCCTATCAACTTCCTTGCAGATCCACCGGTTATCACATCGATGACATGCCTTGGCGGCGGCAATGGAGCCCTTTGAACCGTCTCAATAAGATGCGGTTAATATTCTCGCGATCATTCACTACCACATCTTGCCGCACCAATAAGCCATCCTTAATCTTCCTCTCCACAAAGTCTTTCAAATTGCAACACTCGTTAGTGTCGTGTCCAGCGGCTTGATGATAGCCACAATATTTACGAGAGTTACCTTGCCCGGTTCGGTAGTTATTGTAAGACCCCAACTTTTTATAAATAAAATTGAATTTTCCTTTATTCATTATTCTAAATTAATAAGGGTTAATTTGATATAATTCTTTGGTTATGGGTGAAATGTGCAAAGTTTACAAAATAAGCAAGTGGTTATAAAATATTCATTATTATTTGGGGAATATTCGTTTGGTCGTGGAATATTCTTTTTGTCGGAATCTCCGTCTGACGACCTTGATCATTAGTGGGCCCCATAACGAAAACGGTTGGATGAAGGAAAACGACAAAGATTGAGTTTTATAAATAACGACGTAAATTGTTACCATTAACACTTTGTTGGGTTACCTCGGTGGTTAAAATCTGATGTCTGGCGTGGTTGCACAAGAAGCACTGCGGTATTGCATATTATTGAATTATTGATCCTTACGTGAAGGCACTACTCAATAATTGTTACAATGAGTTCTTTATTCAATATTATATTTTATTGATTCAATAATTCTTTGCGTTGATATTTTGTATTGCTTTGTTGTTTCAATAATTGTCATTACACAAGATTTTCCATTATCAAATCAATAATTCATATTATTTGAATAATATTATCGATAACATTATTGGCAATGTCTAGAAAGTTACGCCTTCCAAGGAGAGGTTTGGTCACCTAATTGCAAGGCCAAGTAGGAGAAATCCTTATTGGAAAGCCCTTCTTTCCTCAGGAACGGCACGGTTGTCAAGATCTTGTGATTACGTAATATTATTTTTTAAATAAGTAATTATTGATTATTATGATAAAGAAAATATTTATTTTATGTGGATATAGATGGAGAAATTTTTAATGTGACAATTGTTGAAAATTAATATTTTATCTTTTTCTCGATAAAATAATTCATTTAAATATATTATTTTAATAATATATTAATCGGTGATATTTTTATAATGAATGTGGGATATATGAGTATATGAGGAGGTAGAGTATTTTGTGGCATTAAATGTTTAACATATGTTTTGTGTGTCGGTGGACACAATTCTTGTATCGAAAATTGATTATAGATCGTAAAATCGCCTGCTTGTGGATTTCTGGCCAATTTTGTTTGGAATTTGGAAAAATTTTCTTCTGCAGTTGTAGAGAATGGAATTTCCATGAAAAGTTGCGAGTTTTGAATTTTTCGATAATAAACGAGCTATTTTCTACGAATTATTGAAGTTTTAAGATAAAATAATTTTATTAAATAATGGGTGGGACTCACTCTTGTTTGAACATGTGGTCACTTTGGAAATTGGGTCAAGGTTGGTGGTGGCTGAAGTGTTCAAATGGCATGCGAGAAATGTAATTTTAAATAATAATAATTTATTAATTTAGTCTCCTTTTGCGTTCTAACATTTTCCTATAAATAGAGGCTAAGTTAGAATTGAAAATCACACCGTAAACAAAGTTTTCTCTTCTCTCTCTAAATTATCGAAATGCGTATTCTTGTGAGTATACTTTGAGTGTTGCTATACTATCTGGATTTACACAATGACTATACCAAAATTCAAATGTCAAGATTTATTATTTTGAGGTAAGGGGTATTATTTTCTTCTTAAATGATATTTTTCTTCAATATCATTGTCTTCAAGTATTGGTGAACTTTTTTTTATCAAATTTGGAACTTGTTGTGTTTGAGTTACTATTCACGTGATACTATGACTATTCACGTATCGACACTATTCACGAATCATTTGACTATTCAATTAAAAAATATAAATTTTTCTTTTTGTCCAAAATATCTATTCGGATACTAGCTTTCGATTGTATCCATGTTTTGATCATTCTTGAATTTTACACCAATATGATTATTTTCAAGTATTTTTGGACATGGGTAAAACAAAGTACGAATCCTTAATCCTTGTCATTTTGTTTTTTGGATTCGCTTTTTAAAAATGTTTTTCATCATCCTCGATCCTAAATGGTGATATAAATGAATATCTTTGGCTCAGAGTGCAGATGAACGATTAATCGATGAATATCTTTGGCCCAGTAGTGCAAAGATGAGCAGTGTTGAGATGAACATGACCAACCGGTGATACAAATGAATATCTTTGGCACCGTAGTGCAAAGGTGATTAAAGATGTACATTGATTGTTATTACGGGATAAACTATTGATGATGGACTTTTAAACCTTAGAAGACAAGTAGAATTCTTTCTCGTGACTCTTCTAATGGATTCTTTATTTTCACGTGCATTTGTTGATCTAAAACTTGTTGTCTATTGTATTCTATTAGATTTTTCCCATTGAAGACTAACGATAATTTGTTGTATATTATCTTAGTCATAATATTCTTTATCGGGCTAGTTGAGATCACCCTTTTCCTTTTTGTTCCATTTTTCTTCTCGGGAGGTGAGAACATAAATACGAGGATCGAGTCTGGGGGTATGGAGTGATGGTTCTAGGAAGATGTTTTAGTCGTCCTCACTATTTCTCGTAAAATAGTGTATGAATAATTAATGAGGACTTATTTGGGTGTGTATATTGTCTGAAGATAATATTTGTATTCAAACTCATAGTTGTATTGTCGTATTCTACACGACATCTGTATTGTCAAAGTTGTAGTTTGCTTTCTATACCATGTATTTTGGCGACTCAGAATGGGTGTTGTATACCTATTTTGGGGGCGGCTCGAAGAAAGGTTGATTTCTGATTTGATCCAGAATTATCGATCTATCAGTGTTTAATTTGGTGTAGACCTTATTCACCTTCGGGGCCGGAACGGAGGGATGACTGCTTCCTTGCCGCCAAGAATTATTGTATTTTTTCGAACTGCCCTCTGTCCGATCATTATACCCCCGCTTTCCTCTGATCAATTTCGGCCTTGGGAGCTATCGACTTTTTTCTCCGGTCCGAAGAAGATGCTTCAGTCGTTTCATAGCTTCTTCCACAACGATATAGCCTTCGCGCTTTGTCAAAGGCTTCATTAAGCTCTTCTGATGGTGAAACATCAACTTCTTCACCAACTTCTCGGATTTCACCAGATCTAATCCATTTTGGAACAAACCTACAGCCTGGAGATCATTAAGATCGGACACCTGACCGACTGCTTCTCTGAACCTTTTCACATACTGGCCCAAAGATTCATTTGGTAAATCGTTGGATCTGTGCTGAAGAACCCGTAGGGCTTTTCTCTTCTTGATTTACTTCTTAAACGGCATGGAATTTATCACAAAGTTCGGTCCAAGAGGATATTGAATCCGAAGGCAAAGTTCCCAACCAATCGCTCTCGCATCCTTTCTCGTCAAATATAAAGGTATGGCACTTGGCAAGATCGATGAAGTCGTAATAGTCCATTAGTCGATTGAAACGCTGGCTATGGTCATAAGGATCCCCGGTACCATCGTAACTTTCCATGCGAGGCGGTTTCTTGGTGATGTCTGCCTTCTCTTTGAGAATATCTGAGGAAAAAGGGGATGCCTTCTTTCCCGGAGCGTCCTTCACCTGCTGAACTTCAGCCAGTTGCTTTCTAAGTTCCTTCAGCTCCTTCACTAGAAAATCAACGCCTTCGGGCTGTGGGGAGACCTCTTTCTCACGAATAACATTCCGTCTTTGAGAGGATCGACCTCCTCCCTGCCGATCCTACCGCCTCGTGGGGACTTCTCGATCTACTCCGGTGTCAAATCATTTTTATGGTGAGAATGATCACGTTGATAGTCCCTTATTCCGACTTCGCATAATCTCGCTTTCGATATGCTCCTTTGTCTATAATCATCTCGATCTTTGAGAGGTAACGGCCATTATTGCCTTCTTCAAGACCACGGGAGTTCTGCTCCTCGATCTCCTCTTATCGCGAGAACGATCCTTAGAAACTGCGCGAATGCTTCGGCCTCCTTACCTCTCGGCGTGGCACCTCCTCAGGCCACTTCGACCTTCGGACTGATCATGGCTAGATGCTTCGTCCCGTAATTCCGCCACCCGAAGCATCTGTTCGGCTATATCTTCTCTTTGCTTTAATAGGACCTCCATGGCTTTATCCGCTTTGTCCGCCATCCTCGCCAACTTAGTGGCTATATCTTCCTGACCACTTCTACGATAAGTCCTGGTCGGTGAACCTTCCACTTGCCCTCGACCATGATCTCGCTCCCTATCCGCACCGAAAACCAATCTTCGTCTGGCCCCGCCATGAATCTTCGGACGGAGATCTCCTGAATTATGCTTAGAGGCCGTGCTCGTGAACACTTTTAGAAGGACTGGAGACGGTCCTTCACCATCAAACACGAGGCGTTGGAAAGCTAATGCATCCATCGCCGCCTCTTACAGGCGTACCATCCCTACTCCCCATCATCTTCCGGAGTAGGTTAAATGATTGTGATTGAAAATTTTAATGACACTAGAACTCAAAGCCCTCCTTCTAGCGCCAATGTTAACGCCGCATGATCTTTCTCCACGCCCCAATCATCACGAAAGACGCCCCGATCCTCGCATACAAGAAACACGATAAACACTACAAGCTTGACGGCGGTTCCGCTCGGGGATAGCTTCAGCGTAAGAATTAGTATGTGTTCACTGAGGTTAACAATAGAGAATGTCTTTGCCTAGTGTCCGGAGAGATAATAATTCTCGGTCGTGTGTATATGGGAGAATCAAAAAATCAATATGTATGAGAACTTACCTCTAGGCGATGGCTTCCTTGCTAGGTTATACTATCTTTGCTTGGATTATTGTGCCACCCACTACTACTTGACACCCCCTCTGATCTGATGGGTTCTGCCGACTGCATGGAACTTATCCACTACTTTTGGCCATCGCTTTTTACACCGTACGGCTATAATCCCATCCACATTAATGCGTGATGATATCTCGGTAAATGTCATGCTATATCATCATTATTACAGTCAAAGTAATAGATATTAAGACCCGATGGGTTAATCCAACGAACCGGCCTTGGCCCCATAGGATTAAATAAAGCTAACACAAATGATCGGGCCCAACAAGCCCCCCACTTAATTATAAAAAAAACTCAATGGAATAAATTAATAAATGAGTCCAACCTACACCTACCAAATAGAGAAATATCATGACCCAACACTCACAAAACCCAAAGAATCTCAAGAAAGATTGTTGTGCACACGTAACAAATTTTCATAGCTTATCGCGGTTGGGTATTTAAGCGAAGAAGAAAAAAAGAAAGCGGTGGGCTTGGCATAGTGAGAAGTTTAGCGATTACATTTGTGAAATCTCTCATTCCACTTAAACCATAAAAATAAAAAAGAAATTGGAGGGTAATTAAGTCTTTAGCCAACTCAAGTAACGGAGTTAAGACGGAAAGCATTTTTTCACTTCACCTCAAAAGGTCGGGAGTTTAAATGTAGCTTTACTGACTATAGGTGGTTAAGTGAGAAACCGCCCAAACCCCAAGTAGTCATCTGAATTTAACCCTATTTTTTATTGTAACCAAATTTGATTTCCAAGTACAAGGTATATATATATATATATATATAGACACAGGGAAAGGATCAAAAACATACCGCTTGATTCTATATACCTTACATATCCCCTTTAACAATGGACCGGACGACGATTCGGTCCGTTGTGTATATGAAAAAATTGTCGTCTTAATTTTTAACGACGCATCGAACCGTCACCGTAACATATAAATCGTTTATATATTTTATAGCGACGAACCGAACCGTCGCTCAATCCGTTACTAAAGTGGTGAGCGTGGTATGCAAGATCAAAAGATATGTCCTTCAAATGGATTATATATATGTATGCATATCAAAAGAATGCATTAGATTAGATGGGAAGTTAAACACGGGTCTTAATTCATACAAACTAATAGAGGTAGAAAATTTAGATGTAAGAGCAGAATAGTGAACTGGTTTTGGAGAATCAAGCCTTTGACATCAATATGAAGTGAAGTGGACTACATGGGTCGACTACAAACTACACAGATTATTTGGGTTTAAAAAAACCATCTAAAGGCCCATTACTCGTAGTACTGGGTTTGGGTCAAGCAAGGAACCCGTGTATCCATTAATTAATAGTGCATGGGACTCTTGATAAAGCTGTCTGTGACTATGTGAGGCAAGATTTAATATCCACAATATTATTTGATATTTTCACAAATAAGACTTATTTTTCAACTAAATCATGGTTAAAAAAATGAACTATACGTATGAAAATATTAAAAAATTTGTAAAAATGTCAATTCGATTTGGTTAAAAAGTGGGTCTAAGTATGAAAATATTAAAAATTACTGTAAATTTGTCATTTTTTTTAATAACTGTGTGGCATTTAATGTAAAGAAATAAAGCAATAAATTAATATTTGTACTACTAGTATACTAGAAGTATCACTTTTACTACTACAATCAAAATTACCAAGGAATGTTTGGGAAAAAAATGATAAATTTTTTCTACCCCATGTGACGAATTTTTTCTACGTGATTTGAAAGGAATGTTGACTTGTAATTTAATTTAACTTTTTACTTTTATGAAAATAGTTTGGATTGAATTTGACTTTTTATTTTTGAAGAGATTGAGTTTCAACAAATAACTGACCTAATAAGAAGTTTTATTTATATTTGGGGACGAGCGTGATCTGATGATATGGGAAGGTTATAATAAATACACGATCATTAGACCTTACAAAATCGGCCCAAGCCCGCAGATCGACCCGTCAAAAAGCGATCTTTGAGCTTCATTTTTTCAATTCATCAAAACCTCATTGCTTTTATTCTGGCGATAGCTCAACTATTTGGGCTTTGGCCTTAAATGTGTCAAAAAATTAGTCATAAATCGCCTAAGTTCAGCGTGTCACCGACTCGTCCAAAAAAAACGAGTTTTGAGTTTCACTTTTTCAGCCCACCAAAACTTGGACCTTTTTGGTTCGGCCCACCAATGATCCGACCCATTTGCCAGGTCTAACGGTGTTACATGTAATAGTACTTTGTATCACATAAGCACTAAAGCAATAACACTTTTATTGTTATTTTTTTTTTTAATATGTACTTATTCTTATACCGGAGTTGTTCTTTGACAACTCCAATTATCATATTTTTAAGTGTTATTTTTTGCTTGTTATTTAATGATTGAACGAACGAACAAATCTTAGCATTAAAAATAATAAATAACAATAATGGTGCAAGTTCCAATATTTATAGTCCAAAGTATTTTTTATAGTGTCACCTTCAATACTCTTAAAAGTAATCCTACTTTGAAATTGTAAAAATTATCATAGTAATTAAAATTTATTTCTATACCCAAAATACTACGTGAGGCAACCAAATACAGATAATAGTTTACACTGAAACTGCACTAAAGCATATATATATATATATATATACAGCTGTGTATTATATAGTAGGCTATGACAACAGTTTTTTGGGTTATAGCGATGATTTCACCTGTTGTCATAGCTATTCTGGAATATAGCGACAGATTACCGTCGTTATAGTCCAAAAAATATGTCGTTATAACTCCACTGTATAATACACAACTATATATATACATATAACACTATATATATATATATATATATATATATATATATATATGCACACCCCTTATATACTAGCACCTTCGACTGCTCTCCTCCCCATCCACCCCACTCCCGACCCAAACAAAAAAATGAGAGACTTTTTCTTGCTCTCCCAAATCAGAAAAACAAACGGAAATTGCGGGTTGGATTGGTCCGACCAAGATTGTTATGGGAATCTTTAGGCATTGTTTGGCCCAAGTCAAGCATCCGGTGGCACCCATACATGTTTATATTACGTGGGATAAAATAAAAAATTTATAGAATTTAAAAGAATAAATAAATAAAATAATATAAAAAGGCAAAATTGTAAGACCCCAACTTTTATGAATAAAAATAAATTTTCTATAAATATCATTTTTGAATATTATGAAATAAATTTGATATAATGTTAAAGTTGTGGGTAATATTTATAAATTTTGCAAAGTATGCAAGTTGTTATATAATATTCGATTGGTCAGGGAATATTCGTACGACGGCACAATTATTGGTGGACCTTACAATGTAATTATTATTTTTGATTAAAAACGCGACAAAATATTTTTATAAAAATAACGACGGAAGTTTTACTGTTAATCGTTGAAACACCTTGTTAAAAGTACAGGAATACGCATGGTTGCATAGTAACACACGGTATTGATTATTGATACTTACGTGAGAAGTCAATCAGTTTGATTCAATTATTGTCGATATTTTATATGTTATTAAATCAATAATTGAGATGACGAAGTTGTTAATATTATTATTTCGCATTATTAACGATGTCAAAAAGTTCTCACAACGAGAGGTTTGTCACCTAATCAAGGCACCAATAGGGAGAAATCCTTATTGAAAGCCCTCTTCCTCGGGAACGACCTTTCGATTAATAAAGTGAATAATAATAATGATGATGACGCTTTTGTTTTATTCATATTATTAACGTAATAAAATAGAATTTTTTTATATAAAATGTAATACTTTTATAAAGTTATTCGCTTTATTAAAGCTAATAAGTAAAATCTTTTTATATAAAATGTAATACTTTTATAAAGTTATATGTTTTATTGACAATAATTAGAATATATTATATTTTATTACGCATAGTGTTTGCATAGTAAAATCTTTTTTAAAAGTTATTCGTTTTATTAGATTATAAATAGAATATATTATATTTTATTTAAAAGGTTTTGTTTAAATATGGACCGTCCGATTAAAGTAAATCAATCTGACCGCTTATGGATCAATTATTATTCATTCCATTATTCTATAAATAAGCTCATTCATTCATTATTTCTTACGAATTCACCGAAACTCTGTAGAGAGAGAAACTATAGAGAGAGAAACTATAGAGAGAAGTTAAGAAAAGTATTCGCTACTTTACTACTCCGATATCAAGTTTCTTTTACTAGTAGGGTATTATTTCTTTTGTATTCACGAAGAGAACTTCTATTATTCCATCTTTATTATTCTGCTTGAAATAACTCAGATAATGCTGCTACCCTATACTTGGTGAAATTCTTCTCAGATTCCATTCTTTATTATTCTCGCTGAATATCCTGCTTGTGCTTTTCGCCTTTAACTGGTTCCGCTTTTTTATTATTCTCGCTCAATATCTTGTTTGTGGTTTTACTCCCACCGGTTCCGCTTTTTATTATTCTCGTTGGAACATCCTGTTGGTGTGAATTTCACCGACCGTTCCGCTATTTAGTATTCTCGTTGAATAACTCGCCTATGCAAGTATCGCATGCATGGTGATTTCTTTTGTATTCCATTCTTTATTATTCTGTTGGAATATCCTATCGGCAAGACACGCTCGACACCGGTTCTCATTATTTATTATTCGATGGAATAACCTGCCTATGCCAAGCACCGCATGCATGGTGATTTCTTTTGTTATTCCATTCTTTATTATACCGAGAGGTTAAAGTTTTGACTTCTACACTCCATGAAATTAGTGGAATATTCTTGATATTTGCGCTTCATCCAAAGATCTTTTCATGAAAATATTCTTCTGAGCATTCTTGAATTTTACTTCACAAAGAAGTATCATGTTGACAATTTGGACGTTATTAGTTCCTCGAATAAATTAATTCTTGAACTTGTTTTATTGAATTCTTATATCATTGTCATCATCCTCATGTTTATATTATTTTGAAAGTCATCTACGTGGCCTGTGTAGTGCATAGATGGACTTGGTATGATTATGACCGTGGATTATTTAGTGTAATCATGACCGTAATGTTACAAATGATGTGGTAAAAGTCCTCATTGGCCCGGCGTGCATTGATGGACAATTGTTGGCATGATCATGACCATCGATGAATACACAAATATCTTGGGCCCGTAGTCCATGGATAATTTATGGTCGTGACCTTTAATGAATATCCTCGTCAGAAAAGTGTGGGGATGATGTGGATTATTTATTAAGTCGAGTCTCAAATGATAAAAGTGATGAAAAACCTTTTTAAATCATAAAAGATAGTAGATTTTATTTTCTACTTGACTTTTTTAATGGATTGCATGTTCATCACGCAGCTTAAACTTGATGTCTATTGTATTTTCTCGCTTTAACATCATTGAGGACTAATGATAATTTATTCTCGCATTATCTTAGTCATAATATTTCTTCTTTGGGCTAGTTGAGCTCACCCTTTCTTTCACTGTTCTCTTCAGGAAATGAGAACGTAGCCGGGACTAATCGGGGAACAGAGTGATGGTCCGAGATGGTGTCTTAGTAGTCCTCACTATTCTGATAAATAGTGTGATAATAAATGTAATTAGGACTAAATTGAGTGTGGATATTGCCTAGATGACAATATTTGTATTAAAACTCACAACATGTATTTTGTCGTATTTTACACGACTGTTGTATAATCAAGTTGTATTTGAATTTAGTACCATGTATTTGGCGACTCAAGATGGGTGATGTATACCTATTTTGGGGGCATCAAAGTTAGTATCAAAGCTTAGGGATATGATTCCTGGCTGAGATGTGAGATAAGAACTAGGAGGGGAGAGACGGGGAATTCCTTCGCTAGTATGACATACCTAAGTTTGTTTGGTATTTAATTGGTCGGTCAGAGTATAGGGATAATATGTGATATGTTAATTAACCCTTGTTTTGTGGCGATGATTTGAAAATGGCATCCGAGAATGTTGAGAACATCAATGGAGCACAGTGAGACCGCTTGAGTCTCCGCAGATCAATAATCAGGATAATGTGCATCAGGAAGGCGACAATCCTAATGCAAACAACAACACTGACCAAATGATGAACGATAAAATGTTCCAAAGCTTCATGCAATTCATTCAACATCGCGTAGAGCCGGCCTCATCCCAAAATGCAGTGGAAACACTTGGCAACTCTCGGGACGGTCATAACGCAAACAGCTTCAAGTAGTGAGACCACCGGACTTTTTTTGGAGAGCCAAAACCACTTAAAAGCGAGACGTGGATAAAGCAAATCAATAAGATATTTGATGTCTTGGGTTGCTCCGAGAAGCAAAAGGTTCCTTTGCCACTTTCATGTTATGCATGCGAGGCATTCATCGGTGGGAATCAGAAAGCGCACTCAACCCGCGCCGACCGAAAGATGTCTTGGGAGAAGTTCCAAGAACTATTCAATGACAAGTACTTTCCTAACGAGGTCATCACGAGTAAGTAAGCTTATCATAAATTCTAGTGAAGTATATACCTTATTTGATACTTTGGTTCTACCCATTCTTTTATTTCTCCTACTTGCGCTCAACGCTTAAATTTGACCGAGAAATTAGACTTTGACTTATCTTTTGAAACTCCGTTGGGAGAAACCTTCATTACATCCAATCGCTTATAAGTCTTGTTTGGTTCAAATCGGTACCCTCACATTACCCGTCAATTTATTTCATTAAAAATACTTGCATTTGATGTAATTCTAGGATTGATTGGTTAACTACTCATCATTTAAAATTGATTATTTTCGTAAGGTTGTTAGCTTTCATATTCCTAATCAACCTATTATGCGAATTCAAGCAACCAAACCATTAAAATCAATCACTGTCATCTCAAGCCATAAAGCTATTCGTTAATTGAAAAACAGAGGTCAAGCTTTTTTAGCTCATGTCACGGATCTAAATAAAAATACGTCAGTTTTGAATGATATTTCTATTGTTAATGGATTTCCTGACGTATTCCCTAAAGAACTTCCTGGCCTACTCCCAGAGCGTGAAATTGAATTTTGTATCGACCTTGAACCTAGTACAAAACCTATTTTCAAAACCCCATATCGAATGGCTCATATTGAACTTCAGGAGTTAAAGACCCAACTACAGGAATTGTTAAACATTGGCTTTATTCGTCCTAGTATTTCTCCTTGGGGTGCTCCTTTTCTATTCGTGAAGAAGAAAGATGGGAGTATGCGACTTTGTATTGATTATCTGGAGTTGAATCATGTCACCATCAAAAATAAAATTCCCATTGCCACGTATTGATGACCTGTTTGACCAGTTGCAAGAAGCGCCAAATTATTTTCAAAGATTGATCTTCGCTTAGGATATCACCAATCAAGATTAGAACCGATGACATTCCAAAGACGGCTTTCAGAACTCCCAGATGGGCATTATCAATTCCTAGTCATGTCTTTTAGATTGACTAATGCTCCTTCTGCCTTCATGGATATGACGAACCGAGTATTCAATGAATATTTGGATCACTTTGTGGTCGTCTTTATTGATAACATCCTTATTTATTCCAAAAGCCGTGAAGATCATGAGCAACACTTGAGGTTGATACTCCAAAAGGTTCGTGAATATAAGCTTTATGCCAAGTTGAAAAAATGCGAGTTCTGGCTTGAGGAAGTAGCATTCCTTGGGCATGTGGTATCAAGTCATTGAATATCTGTTGACCCAGTAAAAATTAAAGCCATTCAAAGCTGGAAGCAACCTAAATCAGTGACCAAAGTACGTAGCTTTCTTTGCAATTGGTTATTATCTGAGATTCAGTAGAAGGGTTTTCTCGAATCGCTACTCCCTTAACTCAAATTGACTTTCAAAAGATATAAAATTCGGTTGGAATGAGGAATGTGAGAACAGCTTTCAAGAACTCAAAAGAAGACTCATTTCAAAGACTGCTCGACAATACCATCCGCCTCGAGGGATTTGTCATCTACAATGATGCTTCATCAAGGGGTTAGATGTGTTCTCATGCAACATGGAAAAGTCATAGCTTTATGCCTCTCGACAACTCAAAGAATATGAGAGAAATTATCTTACTCATGATCTAGAGTTGGCAGCTATTATCTTCGCACTTAAAATTTGGAGGCATTACTTGTATGGGGAGAAAGTGGAGATCTTTACGGATCATAAAAGCCTCAAATATTTCTTCACTCAAAAGGAACTCAACATGCGACACCGACGTTGGCTTGAACTGTTGAAAGATTATGATCATACCATCCAATACCATCCTGGAAAAGCAAACGTGGTAGCTGACACATTGAGTAGAAGATCATATGCGGGTACAAGTGCGATATTGTCAACGCAAAGGCCCATCTTGTATGACTTGCAAAGGTGGAGATAGAATTAAAGACTCCAGGGACCCATGTGATGGCGAATATATGAGTAGAATCGACTTTAATCGATAAAGTTAAAGCTGCTCAAGCTACAGACCTGGAGCTGATGCATATGAGGAAGAAAGTACAAGAAGGTGCTATGCCGGAAACAAAAATCAATGAAGAAGGAATACTTCGAGTCAACTCCAGACTTTATGTTCCTAACGACCCTGATTTAAAGTATAAAATCATGATGGAGGCGCACAACACACCATTTGTAATCCATTTTGGGAGTACCAAAATGTATCGTAATCTTCGTCATACATTTTGGTGGAGCAATATGAAGAGAAAGATAGCGTTGTTTATCTCAAGGTGTCTAACTTGTCAACGAGTCAAAGTGGAGCATCAAGTACCAAATGGTCCATTGCAACCACTTGAAATTCTAGAATGGAACTGGGAGCACATTACTATGGATTTCAAGCATCGGGTCTTCCTAAGGTTTCTCAAGGCATAGATGCAATTTGGGTCATTGTTGAAAGATTGACCAAGTCTGCTCATTTCTTACCAATACGAGAAACTTATACACTTGAACGTCTTACTCGTATGTACATAAACAAAGTTGTAAGATTGAATGGTATGCCAATATCCATAGTTTCTGATCGAGACCCAAGTTTCACTTCACGATTTTGGGTTAGTTTGCAAAAAGCTATGGGCACAGATTTACGATTTAGTTCGGCTTATCATCCTCAGACGGACGGACAATCAGAAAGGACTATTCAAACTCTTGAAGATTTATTAAGACTCTGTGTCCTTGACTTCAAGGGAAGTTGAGACAAGTTCTTACCATTGGTGGAGTTTTCCTACAACAATAGTTATCAAGAAAGTATTGGCATGGCTCCATTCGAGGCGTTGTATGGAAGAAAGTTTCGCTTCTCCAAAGATGCCGGATGAGGTGGGTGAAGCAACGTTGTTGGGACCGGAGTTGGTACGTATGATTACTCGAAAAAGATTCAAACGATCCGACAACGTATAAAACCTCACAAGACCGACAAAAGAGTTATGCTAATCTTCATCGAAAGGACGTGGAATTCGATATCGAGATCATGTGTAGTTACATGTTGCTCCATGGAAATGAGTTACTTAGATTTGGAAAGAGAGGAAAGCTCAATCCTCGATTCATCGGCCCATTTTAATCCTCGATCGAGTAGGATCGTAGCCTATATAGACTTGCTTTTACCGCCAAGATGTCTCGTGTTCATAACGCTTTTCATATATCCATGTTACGTAAATATGTGAAAGACCCGAACCATATTATTGAGTTAGAACCGACGAAATAGCGGAAGATTTAACGTATGAAGAGGTTCCTGCTCAAATCTTGATAAGAAGGAACATATTCTACGCCTCCAAGGTTAAACCTCAAGTCAAAGTGTTATGGAAGAACCACGATGTTGAGGAAATGACCGGGAGTTAGAATCAAATGAAATCAAGGTATCCTTACCTCTTCGACATACCAGTATCGCACTCTAATTTCGAGGGCTAAATTTCATGTTAAGGGGAGATTGTAAGACCTCTAACTTTTATGAATAAAATGAATTTTCTATAAATATCATTTTTGAATATTATGAAATAAATTTGATATAATGTTATAGTTGTGGGTAATATTTATAAATTTTTCAAAGTACGCAAGTTGTTATATAATATTCGATCGTCGTGGAATATTCGCATTTACACAATCATCGTGGACCCCACAAATGTAATTATCATTTGATTGAGAAAATGATAAAAATATTTTTATGAAAATAATGCATGAAGTTTTACCGCTGATATTGTTGAACTACTCTTAGTAGTAGTAAAAGTACAAGAATACGCCGTAGAGTTGCATAAGAAGCACACCTGTATTGATTATTAATGCTTATGTGAGAAGTCACCACTTTGATTCAATTATCATTCGATATTTTATATGTTATTAAATCAATAATTGATGTGGTCCATAGCTCCATTCCATCCAACCCATTCTCGAGTCGCCAAATACATGGTATGTAAATAACTACAACTTTATTAATACATTTGTCGCGCAAAAATACGACAACATATATATACTTTGTGAGTTTAAATACAATTATTGTCTTCTGATAATATACATACCCAAATAAATCCTCATCACAATTATTTATACATTATTTTACAAAAATGGTGAGGACTACTAAACAACTCTCTCTATAACCTCCATTCCATACCCACTAAGACTCGCTACATTCTCGCCTCCCGAGAAGAAAAAATGGAACAAAAAGGAAAAGGGTGAGCTCAACTAGCCCAAAGAAAGAATATTACGACTAAGATAATATACAACAAATTATCGTTAGTCTTCAACAGGAAAAAATCTAATAGAATACAATAGACAACCAGCTTTTAAATCAACAACTCGCAATGAAAACAACAATTTATTAGAAGAGTTAAGAGAGAATGCAAACTACTATCTTCTATATATGAATTTAAAAGTTCATCGTCGATATTTTATCCCCGTAACATCAATCAATATATATCCGAATCAAATATTCATCTTTGCACTATAAAAGCAAAGATATTCATCACCGGGTCATGTTCATCTAAACACTGCTCATCTTCAGACTACGCCAAAGATATTAATCACCTATCATGTTCATCTCAACACTGCTCATCTTCACTACTACCAAAGATATTCATCAAGAAATCATTCATCTTTGCACTACATGTGCCAAAGATATTCAAGAATATCATCATTTAGACCGAGGATGATGAAAATATTTTAAAGGAAACGAATCCAAAGGAAACAAAAGAACAATATTAAGGATTCAGATTTTAAACAATCCAAGTTCAAAAATACTTCATAAGTAATCGTAGTGGAGTAAAATTCAAGAATGATCAAAACATGGATACAATCAAAGCTAGTATCCATAATAGATATTTTGGACAAAAAGAAAAAATTTATTTTTCTATGAATAAAGGTCAGATTCGTGAATAAAGCGTCGATAATGTGAATAAGAATCTCACACCAAAAGATAGAAATTTCACAAAAAAACATCTTCACGCTTCGTGAATAAATAAAACTTTATGAATAAGAATCATGAATAAGAATCATGAATAAGAACTCGTGAATAAGAACTCGTGAATAAGAACTCATGAATAAGAACTCCCATATGAAAAATTTTAAATTTGATAAAAATTTCCAACCAATATTTCAAAGATAATGATATCAAGAAATAATATCATTTTTGAATAAAATAACATCCCTTACCTCGAAAGACAAGATTTCTAATAAACACCTGATATAAAGCTATGACTTGAACTCAGACCAGATAAAGAATACTCAAAGTATACTCAAAATACTCACAAGAATACGCCGATAATATAGAGAGAAAACTTCAGCTTTGGTGTGATTTTCAATTCTAACCCAAGACCCTATTTATAGAAAAATGCTTTAGAACACCAAAGTAGAAAATTTAATATAATAATATTATATATATACAAATTCTCTACGCACATTTTGACAACTCGATTTCAAATTTTATCTTGCACATGCTAGGCTGCCCACAAAAAAAAAAAAAAACGTTTTTCCTATTTTAAATATTTTAAACTTCCAAAATCAATTATTTTGAGCTTCTAACTTCAATAATTCATAATAAATAGCCCTTTTATCGTAAAAATTCAATCTCGCATTTTTTATAGAAATTCAATTCTCTACAACTTTGCGTAAGAAATTTTTCCAAATTCCAAATGTAAATTGACCAAATCCACAAACCAAAGCGATTTTACAAAGCTATAATCAAATTTCTAATAATAATTGTGTCCACCAACACACAAAATATGTGTTAAACATTTAATGCCACAAAAATACTCTTCCTCCTCATATACTCATATATCCCACATTCATTATAAAATATCACCGCTAATATATTATTAAAATAATATATTTAAATGAATTATTTTATCGTAAAAAGATAAAATATTAATTTTCAACAATTGTCACATTAAAATTTTCTCCATCTATATCCACATAAAATCAATATTTTCCTCATCATATAAATCAATAATTAATTATTCACAAATAATATTACAGAATCACAAAGATCGGCAACTGTGCCGCTCCTGTGAAAGAGGGCTTTCCAATAAGGATCTCTCTCATCGGCACCAATTAGTGACCAAACCTCTCCTTGTATGTAACTTTCTAGACATCGCTAATAATGTTATCCAATAATATTATTCAGATAATATGAATTATTGTCTGATAATGGAAAATACCGTAAATGACAATTTATCAAAACAACAAGAATATAAAATATCAATGCAAAGAATTATTGAATCAATAAAATAAAATAATCGAATAAAGAATTACCGTAATAATTATCGAAAGAAGGCTTCACGTAAGAATCAATAATTGGTGCAATATACAAATAGCTATCGCTCAACAACGCCAGATAAGTGTGTTTTAACCAACCGGTATTCCAACAAGATAATCTGTGAATAACTACGCCTGCTATTTATAAACAACTTATATTTGTCGCTTTCTTCATCCAATCGCTTCACATGGGGCCCATAAAAGAATGCTACCATGCATTTAATATTCCCATATCATTTAATATTCCACGACCAAACGAAATATTCCACAATAATGAATATTTTATAACCACTGCTTATTCAAATATTTAATATTTTATAACCACTCAAATCAACCCTTACTATTTCAAAATAATAAATGATTTTATTTATTAATATCCACATTAATCAAATCAACCTTTACTATTTCAAAATAATAAATAGAGGTTTCAAAATAAATTTCATTTATTAATAATTTCCAACTCCCGGTCTTTCCTCAACAACTTTAACTTTATCGATTAAAGTCGATTATACTCAGATATCATCAATGCGGTAAGTACCTAGAGTTTTCATCTCCATCTCTATTATTTATAAATTATACTGAAATGAGTCTTTGACAATATCGCATCATACTTGTATACGATCTTCTACACAACACGCCGCCTACTACATTCGCTTTTCCAGATGGCATGGTCGTAACATGTATTAAATGAGTCTCCTCTCGAGTTCTTCAAGATCTTCCCACATTCCTCGCTCCATTCGATTTTGTGTATCTCTACGAGTCACCGCGTTAATGGAATAAATGATTCAAGAATATCTTTCAACGAATCTCCGATAATAACCAACTAAGCTTCTGAAAGCTACATATTTCGATTATCGACTTAGGTTGTTCTCAACTGTGACTCATATCCCAACCTTGATAAGACGTTACAATGACACCTATCGCTTTTACTATCACACGAATATAAAGGTCCCCTACGAGTCCTGGGCTTTGCATTCCACAAAAGAAGTCACCAGATAAAGGCTCAGTACCAAATTTATAGTTGAATTTTTAACTCCTGAAATTCAATAGGAGCCATTCGATATGAGATTTTAGAAATGAGTTTTGTACCGGGTTCAAAGTCGATACAAAATTCAATATCACACTTTGGGAGTAAGCCAAGAAATCTTCAGGAAATACGTCAGGAAAAATCAATAACAACAGGAATATTATTCAAATCTGACGTGTCTTTATTCAAATCCATAACATGGACTAAGAAAACTTGACATCCGTAATAAACGAATGACTTCATGGCTTGATATGAAAATGTTTGACTATAATGGTTTGATTGCTTGAATTCAATAACAGGTTGTTTAGGAATATGAAAACTAACAACCTTACGAAAGTAATCAATTTCGGCATAATGAGTAGTTAACCTTAAAATCACATCAAAAGCAAATATCTCTATAGAAATATGGTTAACAGGCAGTGGCGGAACCAGAACAAAATTTGAGGGGGGTCAAAATTTGAGGGCGGTGATTCTATCAAGGTCCGGCAAATGACGACGTAGTAGGTTGCAGCGGTGAGAGAGCGGAGTTATGGTCCTTGGGTTTGATTTTGAACCAGATTAAAAAAAATGGAAAGTATATTAGCGGCCCAATGTATACCGACCTAAGAGATTGTGGCCCAATGCACAAGGCAAAGACGCTAACCTAAAGAATACCAATAATCGACTCAACCGGTTGATTGCAACATATAGAAAGATGCAAAAAGAAAGACACAAAAATGTATTCCATACATATACTACTTATCATATATATTTGTATATACAAGATCGATATTTAATTACAAAAATGAATGTTAATTAGAGTTAAGTTGATAACATTAGTTGATTGTTGCTTATTTTGTAAATAATTTAAAAGATATAGTAATACTATATTTTCTAACACAAAAATTATGAAATTAGGCATCGACTATTCACTAAAAAAAACAACATGGAGATTTACTATGATTGGTAAAAATCAAAATGGGAAGCACATGCTCTAAGTAAATGAGCTCGACTTAATTAATTAGAGAGATGACAGTTGTCATATGTTGACTTCCTATTTCCTAATCACAAAATAAAATAAGTTTGATCCAATTTTATATGAGCCATACACAACCCATAAATCCGCTTTGCAATTTCTCCGTGGCAATCAAAGTCATTGAAAAACACACCATTACTAACCCCTCCATGGAGCCCCCGCCGTCCGAGAAGTTGCCGCCACGCGCCTCCTCAAAGAACCAACCCGACGGCCACCAAGACCAAGATCTACCTTGTTATGGAGCTCGCCAGGCAAATGAACTCTTTCACTAAACTTGCCGTGCCACGGATGACCGAAACAATTGCAGACCACTTGTGCCTTGTGTTGATGACCGAGATCTCGGGGGCAAGTCGCAAGACAACGGTGAGTGGCAACATGACAATGTAGTGGCGAGAGATGTGATGAAGCTTCATCCTAGGGTCATATGCCCCCCTCGACCCCCGGTTCCGCCTCATAATGTGTAATGTGATAGTGCCAACCTCAATTAAGCAAGATTTCTAAACAACGGATGTAATGAAAGTTTTCTCTAACTGAGTCTCCATAAATAGGTCAAAGTCTAATTTCTCCGTAGTCAAGTTCAAACGCTGAGCGCAAGCAAAGAGAGATAAAAGAATGGGTAGAACCCAGATTCAGTAAGGTATAAACTTCGCAAGAATTTATAATTAACTAACCCGCTAACTTCGCTCGTTCCTCGCATTTTGAATGACCGGTCACGACAAACGCTTCTTCCGAGAACCGCTGACTTTGACTTTTCTAGGACATCCTTTTGAGTCACCATTCCCGCTGGACTGGGTTTCGATATCGTAAAATCTCGAGCGATATGTCCTTCTTTTCCACAATTATAGCATACCTTAAACTGTTGTGGGTAGTTTGGGTTGATATGTCCCTCTTTCCCATTTTGTAACATACGACCGGTGGTCTTTCTCCTCCTCGAACCAAATACATCTTGCGCCGACGCTTCACATGGTCGTTGTTGAATCTCCTTTTTAAAATCTCCTCCCGATTCGCTTTTCTTCTATTTTCATGGCCACGATTACCACCGTAGTGGTTACCGCTTTGTCCGTATTCTTCTTTCTCCGCCGGTTATCGTTATTCGATAATCGCTATTTTCTCAGATGATCCTCGTTATGGTCCCTCATTTGACGTATCTTCGTTATCTCGCCTAACAACTAAGCCCTCATTGACAACATCTCGAAGAGAGAGAATATTTATGAAATGAGATATCGACGCGTGCCGGGTTTCAAACCTCTCGTAAACATCCGCGTCATACGCTCCTCATTCTCCACCAAATGAGGTGCAAACTCGATAACTCCGCGAACTTCCCGTCATTGGGACACCGCCATGTTATTCTCGCTTCCAATCCTAATAAACTCCACTTCCTTCATATGATGAATACTTTCGTGGAAGTACTTATCATTGAACTGCTTCAAACGTCTCCCATGACACGCCGAAAGGCAATTTGGATGGGTACGCTTCACGATTCCCACCAATAATCTGTCTCACATTTTAACATAAAGTAGCGAATGGAACTTTCTGCTCTCCGCGCATCCCAAGACATCGAATATCTTGGAAATTTGTTTGACCCACGCCTCCGCCTTTAATCGGATCCGGCTTTCCCCGCAATCGTGGTCCCAACTTTGAATCGGTCATTTGTGACCACCCGTGAATTGCTATCATTTCTCCCCAGATTTTGAACACGAAGTCTCTCGTCGATTTTTGCATGAACTGCAAAAACTTCTAAACATCCCGTCTGCTCATCATCTCGCTCAAAAGGCGTTGTTCACGGGAGGTACATTTCCACTGTTGCACGCTCTCCTCGCTGGTAAATACAGTATCTCCACTGGTCTCATTTACTCCAATCATTAATATTCTCAATGACATTCTCAAATACCGCCATAAAAATAAGGGTTAATTAAGGAAATCAATATATCACATAATATCCCTATATACTAACCAACTAACAAATAAGCTTAGGTAGGACACACCTTTGTAAGGATTTACTCTGCCTCTCCCTCCTAGTTCTATTTCCCGATCTCCGCCAGATCATATCCCTAAGCTCTCGATACCAACCGTGACGCCCCAAAATAGGTCCATTCCATCCAACCCATTCTCGAGTCGCCAAATACATGGTACGTAAATAACTACAACTTTATTAATACATTTGTCGCAAAAATACGACAACATATATAATGTGAGTTTAAATACAATTATTGTCTTCTGCACAATATATATACCCAAATAAATCCTCATCACAATTATTTATACATTATTTTACAAAATGGTGAGGACTACTAAACAACTCTCTCTAGAACCTCCATTTCATACCCCGACTAAGACTGCTACATTCTCGCCTCCCGAGAAGAAAAATGGAACAAAAAGGAAAAGGGTGAGCTCAATCTAGCCCAAGAAAAGAATATTATGACTAAGATAATATACAACAAATTATCGTTAGTCTTCAACAGGAAAAATCTAATAGAATACAATAGACAACCGGTTTTTAAATCAACAATCAAGTAGTGAAACAACAATTCATTAGAAGAGTTAAGTAGAATGCAAACTACTATCTTCTATATATGAATTTAAAAGTTCAACGTCGATATTTTATCCCTCAGAACATCAATCAATATATATCCTCGAATCAAATATTCATCGCCAAAGATATTCATCACCGGGTCATGTTCATCTAAACACTGCTCATCTTTGCACTTTTGGCCAAAGATATTAATCACTCAATCATGTTCATCTCAACACTGCTCATCTGCTTTGCACTACGCCAAAGATATTCATCAAGAAATCATTCATCTTTGCACTACAGCCAAAGATATTCAAGAATATCATCATTTAGGACCGAGGATGATGAAAAATATTTTAAAGGAAACGAATCCAAAGGAAACAAAAAGAACAAATATTAAGGATTCGTATTTTAAACAATCCAAGTTCAAAAATACTTCATAAGTAATCGTAGTGGAGTAAAATTCAAGAATGATCAAAAACATGGATACAATCAAAGCTAGTATCCATAGTAGATATTTTGGACAAAAAGAAAAATTTTATTTTTCTATGAATAAAGGTCAGATTCGTGAATAATGGTTGAGATACGTGAATAAGAATTCTACACCAAAAGATAGAAATTTCATAAAAACATCTTCACGCTTCGTGAATAGTACTTATGAATAAGAATCGTGAATAAGAACTCATGAATAAGAACTCGTGAATAAGAACTCATGAGTAGTAACCCTTACATAAAAAAATTTTAAAATTTGATAAAATTTCCAACCAATATTTCTAAGATAATGATATTGAAGAAATAATATCATTTTTGAATAAAATAACATCCCTTACCTCGAAAGACAAGATTTCTAAATTGAAACACCTGACATATAGGCTATGACTTGAACTTGCAACCATAGTAGCAATACTCAAAGTATACTCAAAATACTCACAAGAATACGCCGATAATATAGAGAGAAAACTTCATTTTGGTGTGATTTTCAACTCTAACCCAAGCACCCTATTTATAGAAAAATGCTTAGAACACCAAAGTAGAAAATTTAATATAATAATATTATATATATTACAAATTCTCTTTATAGAAAATTCAATTCTCTACAACTTTGCAGAAGAAAGTTTTTCCAAATTCCAAACAGAAATTGACCGAAATCCACAAACGGGCAATTTTACAGGCTATAATCAAATTTCGGTCAATAATTGTGTCCACCAACACACAAAATATGTGTTAAACATTTAATGCCACAAAAATACTCTTCCTCCTTATATACTCATATATCCCATATTCAAAATATCACCGTTAATATATTATTAAAATAATATATTTAAATGAATTATTTTATCAGAAAAAGATAAAATATTAATTTTCAACAATTGTCACATTAAAAATTTTCTCCATTTATATCCACATAAAATCAATATTTTCCTTATTGGCGCGCAATTAGGTGACCAAACCTCTCTTGCATGTAACTTTCTAGACATTGCCAATAATGTTATCCAATAATATTATTCAGATAATATGAATTATTGCTCTCGATAATAGAAAATACCGTAATGACAATTTATTGAAACAACAAGAATATAAAATATCAATGCAAAGAATTATTGAATCAATAAAATAAAATAATCGAATAAGAATTATCGTAATAATTATCGAGTAGGCCTTCTTATGTAATAATCAATAATTGGTGCAATACTGCGTATCATCTTGCTCAACAACGCCGTATTAGTGTGTTTTAACCATCTGGTATTCCAACAAAGATTAATTAACAATAACTACGCCAAGTTATTTATAAACAACTTATATTTGTCGCTTTCTTCATCCAATCGCTTTCCACATTATAGGGCCCACAAAAGACTCGTACCGTCAGTATTTAATATTCCCCCGACAAAGACTAATATTCCACGACCAAATGAATATTCCCCGAATAATAATGAATATTTTATAACCACTTGCTTATTCGAAATATTTGCGTTTTTACCCATAACTATCCACATTAATCAAATCAACCCTTACTATTTCAAAATAATAAATAGAGGAAAATAAATTTTATTTATTAATAATTTGGGGTCTTATAATTGAGATGACGAAGTTGTTAATATTATTATTTGCATTATTAACGATGTCTAGAAGTTCTGCCAAGGAGAGGTTTGGTCACCTAATCAAGGCGTCACTATGGAAAATCCTTATTGAAAACCCCTCTTTCTTGGGAACGACCTTTTCGATTATTAATAGTGTGAATAATAATAATAATGATGATGACGCTTTGTTTTATTCAGTATTATTAACGTAATAAAATGTAAAATCTTTTATATAAAAATGAATACTTTTATAAAGTTATTCGCTTTTATTAGGCTAATAATAAAATCTTTTTATATAAAATGTAATACTTTTATAAAGTTATCTGCTTTATTAGACAATAATTAGAATATATTATATTTTATTATGTATAGTGTTTGCATAGTAAAATCTTTTTAAAAGTTATTCGTTTTATTAGATTATAAATAGAATATATTATATTTTATTTAAAAGATTTTGCTTTAAATATGTAATCGTCCGATTAAAGTAAATCAATCTGACCGCTTCATGGATTGGTTACTATTCATTCCATTCTTTTATAAATAAAGCTCATTCCTTCATTATTTCTTACTTAATTCAATTTCAAACTCTGTAGAGAGAAACTATAGAGAGAAACCTATGTAGAGAAAGAAGAAAAGTATTCTCGCTACTTCACTACATCTGATATCTAGTTTCTTTTACTGGTAGTGGGGTATTATTTCTTTTGTATTCATGAAGAGAACTTCTATTATTCCATCTTTATTATTCTCATTGAAATAACTCATATAATGCGTGAGCTACCCTATACTTGGTGAAATTCTTACAGTATTCCATTCTTTATTATTCTGTTGGAATATCATGTATACGTTTTACTGTGGGACCGATTTCGCTCTTTATTATTCTGTTGAATATCCTCTCAGGCTTTTACTTGGACGGTTTGGTTCCGTTATTATTATTCTGCTGGAACATCTTGTTGGTGTGAATTTCACCGACCGGTTCCGTCATTTAGTATTCTCGTTGAATAACTCGCCTATGCTGAAGTACCGTCGCACGGTGATTTCATTTGTATTCCATTCTTTATTATTCATTGAAATATCCTTGGCGATGCGTATTACGCGACCACGTTCCTTTATTTATTATTCGATGGAATAACTCGCCTATCTGCAATCGCATGCATGGTGATTTCTTTTATTATTCCATTCTTTATTATACTCAGTAGGTTAAAATTTTGACTTCTACACTCCATGAAATTAGTGGAATATTCTTGATATTTGCGCTTCATCCAGTATCTTTTCATGGAAATATTCTTCTGAGCATTCTTGAATTTTACTTTATAAAGAAGTATCATGTTGACAATTTGGACGTTATTAGTTCCTGAATAAATTAATTCTTGAACTTGTTTTATTGAATTCTTATAACATTGTTGTGACGCCCCAAAAATAGGTATACATCACTCATCTTGGGTCGCCAGATACATGGTACAGAATACAAATACAATCTTAAATATACAACAAAAGCTGTGAGTTTTAATACAAATATTGTCTTCTAGACAATATCCACTCTCAGAATAAGTTCTCATTACAATTATTATCACCCTATTTCATAGAATAGTGAGGACTACTAATACTATCATCTGGACCATCACTCCGTCCCTCGACTAGTCCCTGCTACGTTCTCATTTCCTGAAGAGAACCGTGAAAGAAAGTGTGACACCCCCAAAACAGGTATACATCACCCATTCGAGTTGTCAAAAACAAGGTACGAAATAACTACAACTTTATTGTTACATATATAAACTCATGAGTTTAAATACGATATTGCCATCTAGACAATATTCACATACAAATAAATCCTCATCATAATTATTGATACATTATTTTACAAAAATGTGAGGACTACTAAACAACTCTCTAAAACCATCATTCCATACCCAGACTGTACTCGCTAAATTCTCGCCTCCCGAGAAGAAAATGGAACAAAAGGAAAAGGGTGAGCTCAACTAGCCGAAGAAAGAATATTATGACTAAGATAATACGTAACAAATTATCGTTAGTCTTCAACAGGAAAAAATCTAATAGAATACAATAGACAACAAGTTTTAAATTAATACTCACAGCAGAAAATATTAATTCATAGAAGAGTTACGTAGAGGATGAAATCTACTAATATCTATGAATTTAACAAATCCATCATCAATATTTTTATCCTGTAACATCAATCAATATATATCCGGAATCATATATTCATCCTTTTACTACAGAGCCAAGGATATTCATCGATTAGTCATATTCATCTAAACACTGCTCATCTTTGCACTACGGGCCAAAGATATTCATCGAAATCATTCATCTTTACCACTACAGTGCCAAAGATATTCAATAATATCATCATTTAAGACCGAGGATGATGAAAATATTTATTTTTTAGAAAGCGAATCCAGTGAAACAAAATGACAAGGATTAAGGATTCGTACTTTGTTTTATCCACGTCCAAGAATACCTCAAAAAGAACCATAGTGGTGTAAAATTCAAGAATAATCAAAACATGGATACAATCAAAGCTAGTATCCAGAATAGATATTTTGGACGAAAAGAAAAAAATTTCATTTTTCGATGAATAGTCTTCGATTCGTGAATAATATCAGATAATGTGAATAAATAACAGATACGTGAATAAGAATCAGACACCAAAAGTTCCAAATTTGATAAAACTTGATCAATATTTCAAAGATAATGATATTGAAGAAATAATATCATTATGAGAAAAAAAAAAATATCCCTTACCTCGGAAAGAGCATGACTTTTAAATGAAATAATCGGATATAGGCTATAACTTGAACTTTCACCGTATAAAGCAATACTCAAAGTATACTCAAAATACTCACGAGAATACGTTTCGATAATATAGAGAAAAAAAACTTCAGCCGTGTAATTTTCAATTCTAACCTATGCACCCTATGTAAAAATATCACCATTATTATATTATTAAAATATAATAATATATATATATATATATATTTAAATGAATTATTTTATCGAAAAAAGATAAAATTTCAATTTTCAACAATTGTCACATTAAAATTTTCTCCATCTATATCCACTTAAAATCAATATTTTCCTCATCATATGAATCAATAATTAATTATTCACAAATAATATTACGAGAATCACAATATTGACAACCAGTGCGCTCCCAGAGTTTTAGGGGCTTTCGAATAAGAATTTCTCCTTACTTACAAGGCATGATTAGGTGACCAAACCTCTCCTTAGATGTAACTTTCTAGACATTGCCAATAATGTTATCTAATAATATTATTCAGATAATATGAATTATTGCTTCGATAATGAAAAATACTTGTGTAATGACAATTATTGAAACAACAATAATATAAATATATCAACGCAACAATTATTGAACCAATAAAATAAAATATCTTTGAGCGATATTTCTGTAACCATTATTGAGTAGTGCCTTCTTTACGTAAGAGTCAATAATTGGTGCAATACTGAGTGTCTTCTTTGTGCAACAACAGCGTATTCTCGTGTTTTAACCAACGGGTATTCCAACGATTATAAACTGTAATAACTACACCGTTATTTTTAAACAAATTATATTTGTCGCTTTCTTCCTCCAATCGCTTTTGCTGCGCCCATATTATGGTCATATACTGGCCGCATTTAATATTCCCCGAAGCATTATGAATATTCCACGACCAAACGAATATTCCCCGAAAACAATGAATATTTTATAACCACTTGCTTATTTTGAAATATTTGCGTATTTTACCCATAACTATCCACATTAATCACATCAACCGTTACTATTTCAAAATAATAATTAGATGAAATTAAATTTCATTTATTAATTATTTGGGGTTTTACAACCTCCCTCCTTATGAAATTTTGTCCTCGAAATTGACATACGTCATACTGTGTTTCAAAAGGTGAGGATACCTCGCTTTCATTTCCGCTTCCAATTCCTGTGTTATTTCTTCTATAGCATGGTTCCTCCACAAAACTTTAACTTGTGGTATGACCTTCTGTCGTAGGACATGCTCCTTCCTATCCAAGATCTTGGCAGTACCTCCTCATACGTTAAGTCTTGGTATCTCGTCCTGGTTCTAACTCAATAACGTGGTTCGGTCTTTCACATATTTACTGAGTATGCGATATATGTGAAACACATTATGAACACGAGACATACTTGGAGGTAACGCGAGTCTATAGGCTACATTTCCTACTTTCGGTCGAGAATTTGAAATGGACCAATAAATCGTGGATTGAGCTTTCCTCTCTTCCCAAATCTTGTAACTCCCTTTCATGGAAGCAACTCGCATGATAATACATGATCCCCTATACTAAATTCCACGTCCTTTCGATGAAGATCCGCATAATTCTTTTATCGATCTTGTGCCGCTTTGTATCGTTGTCGAATTATTTGGATCTTTTCAGTGAGTCATACGTCTTAACTCGTCCCAACAATGTTGCTTCACCCACCTTTATCCCAACATATTGGAGAGCGACACACTTTCGTCCATATAATGCTTCAAATGGAGCCACACCTATATACTTAACGATAACTTTGTTGTTGTAGGAGAATTCCACCAATGGTAAATACTTATCCCAAGCGCCCTGAAGTCTAGGACACGAGTCTTAATAAATTTTCAAGAGTTTGAATAGTCCTCTCGATTGTCCGTCCGTTTGAGGATGGTATGCTTAATCAATCGTAAATCCGTACCCATAGCTTTTTGCAAGCTAACCCAAAATCTTGAAGTGAATCTTGGGTCACGATCCAAACTATAGATCTTGGCATGCCATGCAACCTCACAATCTCATTTACATACATACTAAGCAAGACGTTCAAGAGAATAAGTCTCCCGTATCGGCAAGAAATGTACAGACTTGGTTAATCTATCAACAATAACCCAAATAGCATTTATGCCTTGAGAAACCGTGGGAAGACACGTAACGAAATCCATGGTAATGTGTTCCCACTTCCATTTTGGAATCTCAAGTGGTTGCAATGGTCCCTTAGGCACTTGATGCTCCGCCTTCACACGTTGACAAGTTAAACATGTTGAGATAAACTTTGCAATCTCTTTCTTCATATTGTTCCACCAAAATGTATGTCGAAGATCACGATACATTTTAGTACTTCCAAGATGGATTGTAAATGGTGTATTGTGTGCCTCCATCATGATCTTGTACTTCAAATCGAATCGTTAGGAACACAAAGTGCAGGTGGACTCAAGTATTTCTTCTTCATCAATTCTCGCTTAGGAATAGCACCTTCTTGTACTTTCTTCTTCATATGCATCATTTCAAGGGTCGGTGGCTTGAGCAACCTTAATTTTTTCTATTAAAGTTGGCTCTGTCGTATACTTGACATCATCGCACTCGTTCCTGCATATGATCTTCTACTCAACGCGTCGGCTACCACGTTAAACTTTTCGGGATGGTATTGAATAGTGTGGTTGTAGTCTTTCATAGCTTTCTCGAGCCAACGTCATTCTCAGCGTGTTGAGTTCTTTTTGAGTGAAGAAATATTTAAGGCTTTTATGGTGCAGATATATCTCCACTTTCTCCCCATATAGATAGTGCCTCCATATCTTTAAGCGCGAAATAGCAGCCGCTAACTCTAGATCATGAGTAGGATAATTCCTCTCATACTCTTTAAGTTAATAAATGAGGCATAAAGCTATGACTTTCCCACGTTGCATGAGAACACATCCTAACCCTTTGCACGAAAAGCATCGTTGAGATAACAAATCCATCCGAACCAGATGGTATTGTTAGAAACAGTCTTAGAAATAAGTCTCTCTTAAGCTCTTGAAACTCTTCTCGCATTCCTCGCTTCCATACTGAATTTTATATCTTTAAAAGTCAATTTGAGTTAATGGAGTAGCGAATCGAGAAAACCCTTCCACGAATCTCCGATAATAACCAAAGAAAGCCCAAAAAGCTACGTGCTTGATCAACCACTTGGTTGCTCCCAACTTTGTATTGCTTCAATCTTGGCCGGTCAATGATACTCCATGTTTTGACACCACGTGCCCAAGGAATGCTACTTCCTCGAGCGAAACTCGCATTTCTTGAACTTAGCATATAGCTTGTTTTCACGAAGCCTTTGGAGTACCAAATTTCAAATGGTGCTCATGATCTTCACGACTTTTGGAATATATGAGGATGTCATCAATAAAGACAACAATAACAAATTGATCCAAATATTCCTTGAATACTCGATTCATCATATCCATGAAAGCCGCGCGGAGCATTATTCAATCCGAAAGACATAACTAAGAATTCATAATGCCCATACCGAAGTTACGGCGCGATCTTTGGAATATCCTCGGTTCTAATTTTCAAGTGATGATATCCGAAGCGAAGATCGATTTTTGAAAAGAATTGTGCTCCTTACAGCAATTGGTCAAACAAGTCATCAATACGAGGTAGAGGATACCTATTCTTGATAGTGACATGGTTCAATTCCCGATAATCAATACAAAGTCGCATACTCCCGTCTTTCTTCTTTACAAATAAAGCAGGGCACCCCGAGGAGATGTCTTAGATTTATGAAACCGATGTCCAACAACTCTGTAGTTGGACCTTTAACTCTGAAGTTCAATAGGAGCCATTCGATATGGGGTTTTAGAAATGGGCTTTGTACTATGTTCAAGGTCAATAAAGAATTCAACTTCACGTTACGGGGTAGGCAGGGAAGTTCTTGAAATCGTCGGGAAAGTCGATAACAATGACGGAATATTATTCAAATTTGGCGTGTCTTTATTCAAATCCATAACATGAGCTAAGAAAGCTTGACATCCGTTTTTCAATAAAAGAATAGCTTTATGATTAGATATGACAGTGATTGATTTTAATGGTATAGTTGCTAGAATTCGAACAACAGGTTGTTTAGGAATATGAAAACTAACAACTTTACGAAAACAATCAATTTTGGCATGATGAGTAGTTAACCAATCAATCCCTAAAATCACATCAAAAGCAAGTATCTTTAAAGAGATAAGGTCAACGAGTAAGGTGATGGTGCCAACTTGGATCAAAACAAGACTTATAAGCGATGGATGTGATGAAAGTTTCTCTAACGAGTTTCCACAGATAAATTCAAAGTCTAATTTTCCCGAGTCAAATTTAAGCGTTGAGCACAAGTAGGAGAGATAAATGAATGGGTATACCGGTATCAAGTAAGGTATAAACTTCAAGAATTTATAAATAGCTTACCCGTGATCACCTCGTTTGGGTTCCTCGCATTTTGACCGATCACAACAAACGCTTCTTCCAGAACAGTTGACTTTGACTTTTTGGGATACGTCTTTTGAGTCACCGTCCCCCATTGAACTAGGTTTCGCTGACCGTAATCTCGAGCGATATGTCCTTCCTTTCCACAATTATAGCATACCTTGAATCTGTTGTGGGCGGGTTTGAATGATATGTCCTTCTTTCCGCATTTATAGCATATAATGGGTGGTCGTTTCTCCTCCACTTGGAACCGATTCTTTCTTTGGCCTTTATCGTCTTCACATATAGTTGTTGTTGAATCTCCTCTTTTAAAATCTCCTCTGAATCGCTTTTCTTTTTCATGGCCATGATTACCACCGAGTGGTTACCATTTTTGTCCGTCTTTTTTCTTTCTCCACTTGTTATCGTTGTTTTGTTGATATATTATCTCCTGGGTATGATCCTCGATTGTGGTACCTCTGTTGGCCGTACTAGATTATCTCGCTTTCTAACAATTGAGCCACATTAACAACATCTGAATAGAAAAAAATTTATGAGAGATGAGATCTTGGCGTATCTTAGGGTTTCAAGGCTCTCGAAACATCCGCGTCATCGTTCTTCATTCTCCACCAAATGAGGTGAAAACACGGATAACTCTGCAAACTTTGCCTCGCATACATCACCCATTACGAGTTGTCCAAAATACAAAAACAAGTGCGAAATAACTACAACTTTATTATTCTGACATATAAAGCTGTGAGTTTAAATCTGAGATATTGCCATCTAGAGCAATATCCATATCATACAAATAAATCCTCATCATAATTATTGATACATTATTTTACAAAAATGGTGAGGACTACTAAACAACTCTCTAAAAACCATCATTCCATACCCAGGCTAAATCTCTTCCATTACACTCTGCCTCACGAGAAGAAAAATGGAACAAAAAGGAAAAGGTGTGAGCTCATTAGCCCGATAAAAAATATTATGACTAAGATAATATGAACAAATTATCGTTAGTCTTGACGAGGAAAAAATCTAATAGAATACAATAGACAACAAGTTTTAAATCAATACTACGCGATGGAAAATATTAATTCATAGAAGAGTTACGTAGAGGATGAAATCTACTAATATCTATGAATTTAACGATCCATCATCAATATTTTTATCCACGTAACATCAATCGATATATATACGGAATCATATATTCATCCTTTTCTTTCTGGGAGAGGATAGGATTATTCATCGATTAAACACATTCATCTAAACACTGATATTCATCAAATCATTCATCTTTTGCTGGGCCAAAGATATTCATCAAAATCATTCATCTTTGCCTTCTGAGCCAAAGATATTCAATAATATCATCATTTAAGGCGAGGATGATGAAAAATATTTTTTTTTTTAAAAGCGAATCCGATGAAACAAAATGACAAGGATTAAGGATTAAGGATTAAATACTTTGTTTTATCCACGTCGAAAAATACCTCAAAAATAATCATAGTGGTGTAAAATTCAAGAATGATCAAAACATGGATCTGATCAAAGCTAGTATCCGAATAGATATTTTGAGATGAAAAGAAAAATTTTCATTTTTTGATGAATAGTCTTGATATTATTAAATGAATAATCTAAGTATCGTGAATAGTCTTGTATCGTCGTGAATAGTAACTCAGACACCAAAAGTTCCAAATTTGATAAAAACTTGAGATCAATATTTGACATAATGATATTGAAGAAATAATATCATTCTGAAAAAAAAAATATCCACTTACCTCGGAAGAATGATCTTAGCTGGAATCTTTGGATATAAATTATAACTTGAACTTTCATATATAGCAATACTCAAAGTATACTCAAAATACTCACAAGAATAAACTCGATAATATAGAGAAAAACTTGATTTACGGTGTAATTTTCAATTCTAACTAAGCACCTATTTATAGGAAAATCTTAGAACACCAAAGCGAAAAAATTAATATAATAATAATATATATAACAAATTCTCTACATACACTTTTTAGATTTTGAATTCAGCATTTACATCACATGCTTTAAATGCATGCTGAAAAAAAAAAAACGTTTTTTTATTTTTAAATATTTTAAACTTCAAAAATCAATTATTTGAACTAACTTGAACTTGATAATTCACAATAAATAGCCCTTTTATCGGAAAATTCGAATCTCGCGAGTTTTTATAGGAAATTCAATTCTCTACAACTTTGGAAAGAAAGTTTTTCCAAATTCCAAACGAAATTGGCCAAAAATCCTGAAGCGGGTGATTTTAGAAATTATAATCAAATTTGATCGATAAATGGGGTCCATGAGCATGTTTAACATGTTTTAAACATTTATTGCAACAAAAATACTCTTCTCTCCTCGTATACTCATATATCCCACATTCGTTGTAAAAATATCACCATTATTATATTATTAAAATATAATAATATATATATTTAAATGAATTATTTTATCGAGAAAAGATAAAATTTCAATTTTCAACAATTGTCACATTAAAAATTTTCTCCATCTATATCCACATAAAATCAATATTTTCCTCATCATATGAATCAATAATTAATTATTCACAAATAATATTACGAGAATCAATATTGTGACACGAGGCGGTTCAGGAAGAAAGAGGGGCTTTCGATAAAATTTCTCTTCTTGGCGGCGCGATTAGGTGACCAAACCTCTCCTTAGAGCGAGAACTTTCTAGACATTGCCAATAATGTTATCTAATAATATTATTAGGATAATATGAATTATTAGCGATAATGAAAAATCTTGTGTAATGACAATTATTGAAACAACGACAATATAAAATATCAATATGACAATTATTGAACGATAAAATAAAATCTTTGAGCGATAATTCTTTGTAACCATTATTGAGTAGTGCCTTCTTACGTAAAATCGATAATTGGTGCAATCTGGTCTATCTTCTTGTCTGACAATGGCGTATTCTTGTGTTTAACCAACCATAGGGTATTCAACGATTATATAGCAGTAACAACTTCTGTGATTATTTTTAAACAACTTATATTTGTCGTTTTCTTCCTCGATCGCTTTTCAGTTATGGGGCCCCATTTACATGGGCTGGCAGGTAAATCGACGAATATTCCCAAGCGATCTGAATATTCCACGACCAAAACGAATATTCCCAACATGATGAATATTTTATAACCAACTTGCTTTATTTTGAAATATTTGCGTATTTTACCCATAACTATCCACATTAATCACATCAACCCTTACTATTTCAAAATAATAATTAGAGGAAATTAAATTTCATTTATTAATTATTTGAGGTCTTCTGACCTCCCTCCTTATGAAATTTAAGTCCTCGAAATTGACATACGTACTGGTGTTTGAAAAGGTGAGGATACCTCGCTTTCATTTCGTTTCAATTCCCGGTCATTTCTTACATAGCATGGTTCCTCCATGAAAACTTTAACTTGTGGTATGACCTTCGTCGTGGGACATCTTCCTTCTATCGAAGATCTTGGCGGTACCTCTCCATCGTTAAGTCTTGGTTATCTCGTCCGGTTCTAACTTCGATAACGTGGTTGGTCTTTCACATATTTCTGAAATGCGGATATATGAAACACATTATATGAACACGAGACATACTTGGAGGTATAGCGAGCGAGTCATAGGCTACATTTCCTACTTTCGGTCGAGAATTTGAAATGGACGATAAATGCGTGGATTGAGCTTTCCTCTCTTCCCCCGAATCTTGTAACTCCTTTCCATGGAAGCAACTTCATGACAATACATGATCCCCATACTAAATTCCGTCCCTTTCGATGAAGATCCGCGTAACTCTTTTGTCGATCTTGTCTTGGTTTGTATCGTTGTCGAATCATTTGGATCTTTTCGGTGAGTCATCATACGTCTTAACTTCGGGTCCCAACAATGTTCTTCACCCACCCACCTCGTCCCAACATATTGGAAGCGACACTTTTCGTCCATATAATGCTTGAATGGAGCCACACTTTATACTTGCACGATAAGCTTTGTTGTTGTAGGAGAATTCCACCATGGTAAATACTTATCCCAACGCCGCCTTGAAGTCTAGGACCACGAGTCTTAATAAATCTTGAGAGTTTGAATAGTCCTCTCTCGATTGTCCGTCCGTTTGAGGATGGTATGCGAAGCCCAGATAAATAAAAATCCGTACCCATAGCTTTTTGCAAGCTAACCCAAAATCTTGAAGTGAATCTTGGGTCACGATCCGAAACTATAGATCTTGGCGTGCCATGCAACCTCACAATCTCATTTATATACATCTTAGCAAGGCGTTCGAGAAATAAGTCTCCGTGTCGGCAAAAATGTGCGGAACTTGGTTAATCTATCAACAATAACCCAAATAGCATTTATGCCTTGAAAGCCGTGGGAAGACCGTAACGAAATCCATGGTAATGTGTTCCCCACTTCCATTTGAAATCTCAGTGGTTCTGATGGTCCCTTAGGCACTTGATGCTCGCCTTTACCGTTGACAAGTTAAACATGTTGAGATAAACTTTGCAATCTCTCTCTTCGTATTGTTCCACCAAAATGTATGTGAAGATCACGATACATTTTAGTACTTCGAGATGGATTGCAAATGGTGTATTGTGTGCCTCCATCGTGATCTTGTACTTCAAATCGAATCGTTAGGAACCTGAAAGTGCAGGTGGACTCAAGTATTCCTTCTTCATCGATTCTAAGCTTAGGAATAGCACCTTCTTGTACTTTCTTCTTCGTATGCATCGACTCAAGGGTTGGGTGGCTTGAAGCGACCTTAACTTTTTTTATATTAAAGTTGGCTCTGTCATTATCTTGACATCATCGCACTTCGTTCCTGCATATGATCTTCTACTCAATAGCGTCGGCTTTACCGTTCGATTTTCGGGATGGTATTGAATAGTGTGGTCGTAGTCTTTCGATAGCTCGAGCCAGCGTCGTTGTTGCGCGTGTTGAGTTCTTTTTGAGTGAAGAAATATTTAAGGCTTTTATGGTGCGAATATATCTCCACTTTCTCCCCGTATAGATAGTGCCTCCGTATCTTTAAGCGCAAAGCATGCTGCTTGACTCTAGATCATGAGTAGGATAATTCCTCTCATATTCTTTAAGTTATCGTGAGGCGTAGGCTATGACTTTCCCGTTGCATGAGAACACATCCTAACCCTTTTGCAGAAGCATCGTTGTGAATAACAAATCCATCCGAACCGGATGGTATTGTTAGAAACAGTCTTAGAAATAAGTCTCTCTCTTAAGCTCTTGGAAACTCTTCTCGCGTTCCTCGCTCCATATGAATTTTATATCTTTTGAGTCGGTTGAGTTAATGGAGTAGCGATTAGAAAACCCTTCCACGAATCTCAGATAATAACCAATTAAGCCCAAAAAAGCTACGTCTTGATCATAGCTTGGTTGCTCCCAACTTTGTATTGCTTGATCTTGGCCGGGTCAGCGAGATACTCCATGTTTTGACACCACGTGCCCAAGAATCTACTTCTTCTCGCGAACTTCGCATTTCTTGAACTTAGCATATAGCTTGTTTTCACGAAGCCTTTGGAGTACCGACTTTCAAATGGTGCTCATGATCTTCCACGACTTTTGGAATATATGAGGATGTCATCAATAAAAACAACAACGAATTGATCGAATATTCCTTGAATACTCGATTCATCGTATCCATGAAAGCCCAGAGGAGCATTAGTCGATCAAAAAAGACATAACTAAAATTCATAATGCCCATCACAAGAGTTACGAAGGCGGTCTTTGGAATATCCTCGATTCTAATTTTGGTTTGATGATATCGAGCGAAGATCGATTTTTGAAAAGAATTGTGCTCCTTGCATTTGGTCGAACAAGTCATCAATCGAGGTGAGAGGATACCTATTCTTGATAGTGACATGGTTCGATTCCAGATAGTCGATACAAAATCGCATACTCCGTCTTTCTTCTTTCTGAATAAAAGCAGGGAGCACCCCGAGGAGATGTCTTGGGGCCAGATGAAAGCAGATGTCCAACAACTCACGTAGTTGGACCTTTAACTCTGAAGTTCAATAGGAGCCATTCGATATGGGGTTTTAGAAATGGGCTTTGTGCGGGTTCAAGTCGATAAAAATTCAACTTCACGTTACGGGGTAGGCCAGGGAAGTTCTTGAAATCGTCGGGAAAGTCGATAACACGGGAATATTATTCAAATTTGGCGTGTCTTTATTCAAATCCATAACATGAGCTAAGAAAGCTTGACATCCAGTTTTTCAATAAGCGAATAGCTTTATGATTAGATATAGCGGTGATTGATTTTAATGGTTTAGTTCTTTAAATTGAACAACGGGTTGTTTAGGAATATGAAAACTAACAACACTTACGAAAACAATCAATTTTGGCATGATGAGTAGTTAACGATCAATCCTAAAATCACATCAAAAGCAAGTATCTTTAAAGAGATAAAATCAGCGGTAAGGTGATGGTGCCAACTTGGATCAAACAAGATTTATAAGCGATTGGATGTGATGAAAGTTTCTCTAGCGGAGTTTCCACGAGATAGGTCGAAGTCTAATTTTTCGAGTCAAATTTAAGCGTTGAGCACAAGTAGGAGAGATAAATGAATGGGTATGCCGGTATCAAGTAAAATATAAACTTCACAATTTATAAATAGCTTACCGTGATCACCTCGTTTGGGTTCTCGCATTTTGACCGATCACGACAAAGCTTTCTTCCGAGGCAGATTGACTTTGACTTTTACGGGATACGATCTTTTGAGTCACCGTCCCCATTGAACTAGGTTTATTCTGCGTGCGATCTCGGCGATATGTCCTTCCTTTCCACACATTATAGCATACCTTGGCTGTTGTGGGCGGTTTGGTGATATGTCCCTCTTTCCGCATTTATAGCATATAATGGGTGGTGATTTCTCCTCCACTGGAACCGATTCTTCTTTGCCTTTGTCGTCTTCACATAGTAGTTGTTGAATCTCCTCTTTTAAAATCTCCTCTGACTTCGCTTCTTATTTTTTCATGGCCATGATTACCACCAGAGTGGTTACCATTTTGTCCGTCTTTTTTTCTTCTCCACTTTGGTTATCGTTGTTTTGTTGTTGTTCTTATCTCGGTATGATCCACGATTGTGGTACCTCGGTTGGCCGTACTCGTTATCTCGCTCTAATAATTGAGCCACATTAACAACATCTGAATAGAGAAAATTTATGAGAGATGAGATCTTTTGGCGTATCTTGGGTTTGAACCTCTCGAAACATCCGCGTCATCGTTCCTCATTCTCCACCAATGAGGTCTGAGCACAGATAACTCTGCAAACTTAGCCTCGTCTTTGAGACAAAATCGTGTTGTTACTGCTCGGTCTAATAAACTCCACTTCCTTCGTATAGCGAACACTTTCGGAAAAGTATTTGTCATTAAATAGTTTCTGAAAGCGTCTCCCGAGACATCTTTGGTCTTTTTGGATGGATGGAGTGCAACTTCACAGATTCCCACGATGATGATCCTGCTCGCCACGGAACATAAAGGTGGCGAATGGAACCTTCTGTTCTCCGTGCATCCCAGACATCGAATATCTTGGTAATTTGCTTGACCCGTGTCTCATGTGATCGGATCGGCTTTCCACTTAAATTACGGTGGTCCCGACTCTTTGAGCTGCTTGCATTGTGTGACAACGTGTAATTCTTATCATTTCCTCCTGTATTTTTGAACACGAGTCTCCTAAATGCGATTTTGCATGAGCTGCAAAAACTTCTAAACATCCCTCGTTCATCATCTGCTTTCGGTGGTGTTGTTATCACGGGAGGAGGAACATTGCCGACTGTTGCCGTTCTCCTCGTTGGTAAAATCTGAGCGCATCTCCACGGTCTCATTTCCATTGTTAATATTCTCGGTTGACATTCTTAAATCTTTGCCATAAAACAAGGGTTAATTAAGCAAATCAATATATCACATAATATCCTATATCTTGACCAACTAACAAATAAGCTTAGGTAGGACACCTTTAGCGAAGGATTTACTCGTCTCTCCCTCTGATTACATTCCCGATCTCACTTGAGAGATCGTATCCTAAGCTACGATACCAAGCTGTGACACCCCAAAAATAGGTATACATCACCCATTACGAGTTGTCAAAAACAAGATGCGAAAAATAACTACTGACTTTATTATTCTGACATATAAAAGCTGTGAGTTTAAATCTGAGATATTGCCATCTAGAACAATATCCACATACAAATAAATCCTCATCGTAATTATTGATACATTATTTTACAAAAATGGTGAGGACTACTAAACAACTCTCTAAAACCATCATTCCATACCCCCAGCTAAATACTTCATTACATTCTACGCCTCTGAGAGAAAAAATGGAACAAAAAGGAAAAGGGTGAGCTCAGTAGCCCGATAAAGAATATTATGACTAAGATAATATGAAACAAATTATCGTTAGTCTTGACGGGAAAAATCTAATAGAATCTGATAGGCAACAAGTTTTAAATCAATACTTTCATGATGGAAAATATTAATTCATAGAAGAGTTACGTGAGGATGAAATCTACTAATATCTATGAATTTAACGATCCATCATCAATATTTTTTCCATCACTGTAACATCAATCGATATATATACGGAATCATATATTCATCCTTTGCCTCTGAGGCGAGGATATTCATCGATTAATTATTCATCTAAACATTCATCTAAACACTGTTCATCTTTACTTTTTGCAGGGCCAAAGATATTCATCCAATCATTCATCTTTTTGCTACTGAGCGAAAGATATTCAATAATATCATCATTTAAGGCGAGGGATGATGAAAAATATTTTTTTAAAAAAGCGAATCGATGAAACAAAATGACGAGGATTAAGGATTAAGGATTAATACTTTGTTTTATCCACGTCCAAAATACCTCAAAAATAATCATAGTGGTGTAAAATTCAAGAATGATCAAAACATGGATCTGATCAAAAGCTAGTATCCGAAATAGATATTTTTGAGATGAAAAGAAAAATTTTCATTTTTAGATGAATAGTCTTAAGTATTAAGTGAATAATCATGTATCGTATCGTGAATAGTCTTGAGTATCGTGAATAATAACTCAGACACCAAAAGTTCAAATTTGATAAAAACTTGGATCAATATTTGACATAATGATATTGAAGAAATAATATCATTCTGAAAAAAAAAATATCCACTTACCTCGGAAGGCGATCTTAGCGGAATCTTTGGATATAAATTATAACGAGAACTTTCATAGTATAGCAATACTCAAAGTATACTCAAAATACTCACAAGAATAAACTCGATAATATAGAGAAAAACTTGATTTACGGTGTAATTTTCAATTCTAACTAAGCACCTATTTATTTATAAAAAATCTTTAGAACACCAAAAGCGAAAAATTTAATATAATAATAATATATATAACAAATTCTCTCTTACTTTTTAGAGATTTGAATTCAAACATTTACATCACATGCTAAATGACAGAAAAAAAAAAAAAAACGTTTTCATTATTTAAATATTTTAAACTTCAAAAATCGAATTATTTGAACTTGAACTTGATAATTCACAATAAATAGCCCTTTTATCGAAAAATTCAATCTCGCGCGAGTTTTTATAGGAAATTCAATTCTCTACAACTTTGGAAGAAAGTTTTTCCAAATTCCAAACGAAATTGGCCAAATCCATAAGCGGGTGATTTTAGAAATTATAATCAAATTTGATCGATAAATGGGGTCCATGAGCATGTTTAACATGTTTTAAACATTTATTGCAACAAAAATACTCTTCTCTCTAAATATACTCATATATCCCACATTACGTTGTAAAAAATATCACCATTATTATATTATTAAAATATAATAATATATATATTTAAATGAATTATTTTATCGAGAAAAAGATAAAATTTCAATTTTCAACAATTGTCACATTAAAAATTTTCTCCATCTATATCCACATAAAATCAATATTTTCCTCATCATATGAATCGATAATTAATTATTCACAAATAATATTACGAGAATCCTGATATTGTGACGAGGCGGTTCAGGAAAGAGGGGCTTTCGATAAAATTTCTCTCTTCTTGGCGGCTTGATTAGGTGACCAAACCTCTCCTTGAGCGAACTTTCTAGACATTGCCAATAATGTTATCTAATAATATTATTAGGATAATATGAATTATTGCTTGATAATGAAAATCTTGTGTAATGACAATTATTGAAACAACGACAATATAAAATATCAATATGACAATTATTGAACGATAAAATAAAATCTTTGAGCGATAATTCTTGTAACCATTATTGAGTAGTGCCTTCTTACGTAAAATCGATAATTGGTGCAATCTGGTGTCTTCTTGTCTGACAACAGCGTATATTCTTGTTTTTAACCATAGGTATTCAAACGATTATAAGCGGTAACAACTTCTGTAGTTATTTTTAAACAACTTATATTTGTCGTTTTTCTTCCTCGATCGCTTTTCAGTTATGGGGCCCACACATGGGCTGCTTGGCAGTAAATACGAATATTCCCAAAGCGATCTGAATATTCCACGAACGAATATTCCCAAACAACATGATGAATATTTTATAACCAACTTGCTTATTTTTGAAATATTTGCGTATTTTACCCATAACTATCCACATTAATCACATCAACCCTTACTATTTCAAAATAATAATTAGAAAATTAAATTTCATTTATTAATTATTTGTTTTTTTAATAACAAAAGCGTTTTTTGTTTTAATCATTATTAGTAAGGAAGCACATTGGTGGCTGAGTTCGATTTGCCAGTAGTGGGCGTAAAATTTTGTTTTATATATTAATATTATATTAAATTTTACTAACTTTTGGTATTAGCATTTTCTATAAATAAGGTCTTGTTAGAATTGAAAATCACACCGGCTGATTTTCTCTCTCTATATTGCTCGAAGCGTATTCTTGTGAGTATTTTGGTATACTTTGAGTATTACTTATACGGTGAAAGTTCAAGTTATAATACATATCGATTATTCCATTTAAATTTTGTCTTTCCGAGGTAAGGGATATTATTTTTTTGATAATTTTATCAAATTTGGAACTTTTTGAATTCAGATTCTTATTCACGTGAACTATGACTATTTAGTGAATGTCGACATTACATTCGCGAATGTATGAATATATGAAAAATGAAAATTTTTGTTTTTAAATCTAAATATCACAATGCAGATCTATTAAACTTTGATTGTATCAGATTTTGATTGATCGTTCTTGATTTTACACTCTTATGATTTTAATATTTATATTGGAGCGTGGATAAAACAAAGTCGTACTGATGTAGTCTTATTATCCTTAATCATGATGTTTATGCGGATTAATAAATTATCATTAGCCTTCACAATGTTAAACCGATAAAATCTGATAGGCAATGATAAGTTTAACTGCGTGGAATAAGCAATCCATTAAAAGAGTCAGTAGAGAATAAAATCTACTATCTTTTATGATTTAAAAGTTTTTCATCACTTTTATCACTTGGGACTCGACAATAAATGATCCAAATCATCCCCGCACTACTGCCGAGGATATTCATTAGTATCACGACCACAAATTATCCATGCCTTTCTACGGGCCAAGATATTCGTGTATTCATCAATGGTCGTGATCATGCCAACAACCCGTCCATCAATGCATTACGGGCCAATGAGGACTTTTATCATATCATTTATAACATTACGGTTATGATTATCTGCAGAATAATCCTGGTCATAATCATGCCAAGTCCATCTACGCCTTCTGAATGCCAGATGACTTTCAAAAATATAAACATGAGGATGATGACAATGATATAAGAATTGATAAAAACAAGTTCAAGAATTAATTTATCCGAGGAACTAATAACATCCAAATTATCGACATGATACTTCTTTGTAAAGTAAAATTCAAGAATGCTCGGAAGAATATTTCCATGAAAAGATCTTTGGATGAAGCGCGAATATCAAGGATATTCCACTAATTTCATGGAGTATAAAAATCAAAACTTTAACCAATTGAGTATAATAAAGAATGGAATATCAATGAAATCACCGTGCATGCGGTTGCTTGATGTAGGCGAGTTATTCAAATAGAATAATAAATAGCGGACGGTCGTCGTGAAATTCACACTGACATGATGTTCCAACAGAATAATAAAGAATGGAATAACAACAGAAATCACCATGCATGCGGTACTTCGCATAGACAGTTATTCAAATAGAATAATAAAGACAGGATCAGAATAATAAAGACATAATAATAAAGATGGAACCAGGTCCGGTGTAAAACACACGCGCAGTGAGGATATTCCAAATGTAATAATAAAGACATAATAATAAAAGATTTTAACCCGAGTCCGATGTAAAACACACGCACGGGATATTAAGCGAGAATAATAAATACTGGAATAATAAATATGGAACCGAGTCGGTGAAATTCACACCGAGCGTGATATTACGACGTAATAATAAAGAATGAATAATAAAAAGAATTTCACCAAGTATGCGGTGCTTGGCATAAACAGTTATTCCAACATAATAATAAAGAATGGAATAACGTAAGAAGATCACCAAGTATTGGATAAACCACGCATATCTGGTCATTCCACCAGTATAGGGTAAACCACACATATAGGTTATTCCAACGAGAATAATAAAGAATGGAATAACATAAGGATTTCACCAAGTATAGGGTATGTCTGGCGTATCAAAGTTATTCCAATGAATAATAAGAATGGAATAACATAAGGTTTCACCAGTATAGGGTATCTGGCGTATCTACAAAGTATATGTATAGGGTATGCCACTTTTACAGTTATTCCAATGAATAATAAAGAATGGAATAACGAAGTTCTCTTCGTGAATAAGAAAGAATAACACCCTTTACTAGTAAAGACACCTGGATATCAAAGTAGTGAAGTAGCGAGAATATGCTCTTCTTCTTTCTCTTTATACTTTCTCTCTAGAGTTTCATTGAATTAAGTAAGAAATAATGAAGGAATGAACTTCTATTTATAGAAAAATGGATTGAATAGTAACTAATTCATGAACGGTCCAGATTGATTTACTTTTAAACGAACGGTCCAGATCGATTTACTATTAAAACTTAAAGCGACGGTCCATACTGATTTACTATTAAAACTTTAAACCAGCGACCCATATTGATTCACTATTATTGTAATAACCGTAAATTTTATGATTTAATATTAATATTTATATAAATAGAACGTGTGAATATTTATTTCATAAATGCTTACACAACATGAGGTGAGTAACTCAATTGAATTAAATTAAACTTTTAATAATTGATAAGATGTGGAGAATTATGACAAGCTTACGAAATGTCTTGTGTGACACAATGATGGAATGAGTGAGGAATAAATTAAAGAAGAATGCATTACTAAGTAAAAGATGCAATAAGAGAGGTGGTATATAATTAATTTATTTAATTATATCAGAGTATTGATAAATCCTTGAATTGATTTGAAAGCTTGTCTGGAAAGACTAAAGCATTTTTGCGAGTAACTTAAATTATGTGACATAGCCCAACTTATTAATAAATATTAAGGTGGTGTATAATTTAGTGTTACTTGGATAAATTAAATTAATTAAAATGCTGCATTAATATTTAAGTATTTACATTTTAAAATCCAAATAATAAATCCGGTATGATAAGGTGGTAGGCCTAATTGATTTAGTGGGCAGTTTTAATAAGATTTTTCTAGCTAAACTATTTTGTTACTTGTAAATTTCGGGTGGGATGTGTGGCTAGCCAAATAAAGTCTAAACTTAATAACTCTTTTTATGTATGTAAGCCAAGGGAATTAGAACCCAACCTTATAATTGGTAAACCACCCATTTTTGGCGAATTTAGGAAATTTTTTTTAACCATTTTCTAAGAATTAGTAAAATGGTGGCGACCACATTGAATCAAAAGCCAATTAGCTTTTGTGAAATAATCCCAACAAACTAAGTTTCTAGCATTGGGTATTACATATAATTGAGACCATCATTTTGGGACCATTGCATCCAATAAAAAGGGAGCTTACGTATGATATATATATATATATATATATATATATTTTTATTTTTAGTTGTTATGCGATTACAATGGGACATGGGTGATGGGATGTCATGTCATAGAAACACTTAGAAATTATCTTTATAAAGTTATTGTAGGGGATGGCCAAGAAGACTTTTAATTAATTTATGCACCCTTTTTAGTATATATAAACCCTTTGCTTCTAGTTTATTTTTAAGAGGCAAGAACCATTCTAAAGAGAGTGTGATGTTCGGTGTAGTAGGAGAGGAGCAATAGCAGCAGCCCAACAACTCTTCATCTTAGCAACCCATTTCAAAAAAAATTTCAAGCTAAGGTACAAAAATAAAATAAATAAATAAAATTACTTTCCATTTAATTTCTAGTAAACACTTGTTTTCTTTTATAAGTAATGTGGATATTTTGTGTTGCTTGTTAGAATTAGTATGCTAAAATAGATTTATGCATGCTAGATTAATATTTAAGACATTAGTTTTTTTTTTTTTTTTTTACCATGTGTTTTCAAACTAAATAAATTAATTTGCAAGGATGCATAAATAATTTACGTGAAAAAAAAAAACAAAACCCAAAGCATGTATACGAAGAGCAAAAAAAAAGGGGTGGGGGCTGCGTGTGTGTAAATTATTGGGTGCTTCATGTTAATTTTGTTTTTGCAATAAGGATGCTGCTATACATGAAAAAAACAAAAACAAACAAAGCATGTATAGGAAAGAAAGAAGGGGTCCGCACATATGGGTGCTATGTGTTAATTATTATTTTCGTGCAACAAGGATGCTACTTGTGGTTGTTATTTTTAGGGACAACATGGCTAATAATTGTGCAAGAAAAGTTGATGTACATGTCCAATAATTTTGGTGGCTACATGTTCTTATTAAAGGAGTTGCTATGCATGAGAATTACAAATCTTTTAGCCTTACCTGTTAAGTATTCTTGGATAGTAAAATGTGGGCAATGTGAAGATTTAGAAGGCTTTATATCAAACACATTTTTATATTTTAGTACCTCCAGCAAGACCAAACGTAGGACTTGGTTAAAAAAAAAAAAAAATTAAAATAAAAATTAAAATAAAATAAATTGTTATTTCATAATGGTCATTTGAGGATAAATAGAGTAATATTTAAATACAATAAGAAGAGTGTTTCCATAAAGTGGGGATGTTTATGTATTATATGTGTAATGTCATTTTAAACTCCAATTAATAAAATTAGTTCAGATAACTAATTTGAGCAACAGTTTAATAAATTAATGTTATATGCATAGTTTTCTTATTTGTGAGCATAATTGTGTAGTAAGTAAGAAATCTAGTATTTTTCAAAATTATGAGAGACTAGTACCTTAAACTAGGATGACGTGTGATTAATAGCTAAGTGAGTCGGTTTTCAGTAATCACTAATTTGTACGACTATATTATTATATTATAGGCAGTATACGTGACAAGGTGTCAAAGGTAAACATAATCGACGAACGAGGCAAGTTCCTTAATTCTCACACTGTATACATTTGAATTGTTGTCATATCAACCATATTTTTATCAAGCAAATATCTGTTTCTATTCGAAAATCATTTGTATACCTTGACGTTGTTGCAAGCATTGGACTTTTCGTTCTTAAATGCATTATAAAATTATCTAAGCCTTTGATTCATTAGATTATTATTATGTGTTAAAAGCTATCCAAACCGATTGACTTGGTGCGGACTATCGTAAATCTCATGAGATGAACAACCCTCATTGAAGGAAATTATATATTGTGAGGCAGCGACGCCACAAGACACGTAGTATGATTAAATGTTATGCATAACGTAGGTACTTTAGGTGATCACCGTTGTACTCTTTATATTGGATTACGAGATAATATCGTTAATTCTAGTAAGAGTTCTTAGTCCTTAGTGACTACTCGTTGCTCATTCATATTGAACCTCGAAATGAATAAATCTTAAAATTTTGATAATATCCTTCAGTCTATAGCGACACCTATTGAATACTCTTGATATTTCTTGATATCCTTGAACTACCAATTATTATTATACCCTTGAAGATTTAAATGCTATAACTGCTTGTTCTTCTGGCTATATTATTTGTTGGCAAACTTGTTGCTCATTCTTCTTCTAAAAACATTACAGTTAAAATGCGGGAAAGCGCTGATACTTGAGAAAGGACGAGGAAAGAAGGCATGACAGAATAACTTAGTCCTTTAAGACTAGAAGTATTATTATTATTGTTATGCTTGTTATGATGTATTCAAGGATAATTAAGTTATGTTTAAGTTAAATCACTGAATTGTCGTAGTAATGGTTACAGTACCTTGGGACGCGAATATTTATATTATATCAATGTAAATTATTCTATTATTTCCGTTGTTGATGATTTTAGTAAGATATTCGTAGTTTCACGTGATGCACCGAATTCGAGATATGGGTGTTCGAATTTTGGGGGCGTCACAATTATAACTTTCCATCAGCGGTCCATATTAATTCATTCAACCAACTATTTAAAAATTACCATATCTTCCATAATAATATTGTACCCGAATACCCGAATGCACAATAATAGAGTGAATAATAATCGGTGAATAGTAAGCTAGTGAATAAGAACTCATGAATAGTAACTCGTGAACAATGCTTCGTGAACGATAACTTCGTGAACGATAACTCATAAAATAGTAACTTCGACACAAAAAAGTGTCCCAAATACCCGATTGAACAATATAACCTTGGGACATCAATTACTATCGAAATAAATGTTTGACACAAATAATTTTAACACAATAGAACTATCAATTCATCTTTTAATCAACACGAACTTATCCATCATTAATATCATAACTCACAATATTTAACAACCGTGTCGTTCCCGGAAAGAGGGGTTTTCGATAAGGATTTCTCCTTATTAGGCGCTATGATTAGGTGACCAAACCTCTCCTCGACAAAACTTCTAGACATTGTAAATATTATAATTTAATAATATAAATAACTTTGTCGTCTCAATTATTGATTTAACAATATAACATATAATACGAGATGATCTTTGTGATAATAATTGAATCGATAATATAGAGATATGATCGCGGCGATTCTTTGTAGCAATAATGCGGTATAAGCGGAGTGACTTATCACTTAAGCATCAATAATCAATCTGGTGTGCTACTTATGCAACCACCACGCGTATTCTTTATCTTTTACTACTGGGTAGTTCAACGATAATAACGGTAAAACCTCCGCCAGTTATTTTCATAAAATATTTTTGTCGTTTTCTAACTTCGACAGGCTTCTTCCGTCATTATGGGTCCACCAATGATTGTGTTCGTTGTCACGAATATTCCCAACAAAAAAATATTCCCCGACCAATCGAATATTATATAACAACTTGCATACTTTGCAAAATTTTCAAATCTTACCCACAACTATAACAATATATCAAATCCACACCATAATATTCAAAAAAAATATTTTGAGAAATTTAAATCTTTATTTATAAAATATGGGGTCTCACAATTGTCATCATCCTCATGTTTATATTATTTTTGAAAGTCATCTGTGGCCTGTAGTGCATAGATGGACTTGGTATGATTATAACTAGGGATTATTGATTGTAATCATGGCCGTAATGTTACAAATGATGTGGTAAAAGTTCTCATTGGCGAAGTGCATTGATGGACAAATGTTGGCATGATCATGACCATTGATGAATACCACAAATATCTCTTAAATTTCATAGTCCATGGATAATTTGTGGTCGTGACCACTAATGAATATCCTTGGTAGTAGTGTAGGGATGATGTGGATTATTTATTAAGTCGAGTCTCAATGATAAAAGTGATGAAAAACCTTTTAAATCATAAAAGATAGTAGATTTTATTCTCTATCACTCTTTTAATGGATTGCATGTTCCATTGCGCAGTTAAACTTGATGTCTATCATTGTATTTTATCGGTTTAACATCATTTGAGGACTAATGATAATTTATTCTCGCATTATCTTAGTCATAATATTTCTTCTTTGGACTAGTTGAGCTTTCATCCTTTCTTTCACCGTTTCTTCTCTTGAAATGAGAACGAAATTTACTATTCGGGGAGCGGAGTGATGGTCCGAGATGGTGTCTTAGTAGTCCTCACTATTCTGATAAATAGTGTGATAATAAATGTAATGAGGACTAAATTGAGTGTGGATATTGTCTAGATGACAATATTTGTATTAAAACTCACAACATGTATTTTGTCGTATTTTACACAACTGTTGTATAATCAAGTTGTATTTGAATTTAGTACCATGTATTTGGCGACTCAAGATGGGTGATGTATACCTATTTTGGGGGCGTCAAAGTTGGTATCAAAGCTTAGGAATATGATCCTTGGCTGAGATGTGAGATAAGAACTAGGAGGGGAGAGACGGGAAATTCTTTCGCTAGTATGACCTACCTAAGTTTATTTGGTATTTAATTGGTCGGTCAGAGTATAGGGATAATATGTGATATATTAATTAATCCTTGTTTTGTGGCAGTATTTGAAAATGGCATCCGAGAATGTTGAGAACATCAATGGAGCCACGGAGACCGTTAAGTCTTCACAAATCAATAATCGAGGATAATGTGCATCGTGAAGGCGACAATCCTAATCTGCAAACAACAACACCGACCAAACGATGAACGATGGAATGTTCCGAGGCTTCATGAAATTCATGAACATCGGTGAGTGACTCTCTCATCCAAAATGCGGTGGAAACACTAAGAACTCTTGGGCTTGTCCACTGCTTAACAGTTCGAGGAGCTAGACTACCGGAGTTTTTGGAGAGCCAAACCACTTAAAAGCGGAGATGTGGATAAAGCGGATCAACAAGATATTTGATGTCTTGAGTTGCTCAGGAGCAAAAGGTTTCTTTGCCACTTTCATGTTGCGGACGGCAGAGGCAAATTCTTGGTGGGAATCAGAAAGCGTCTCAACTTGCCACTTGAAGATATCTTGGGAGAAGTTCCAAGAACTGTTCAACGACAAGTACTTTCCCGAAAGCATGTATTTTGTCGTATTTTACACGACTGTTGTATAATCAAGTTGTATTTGAATTTAATATCATGTATTTGGCGACTCAAGATGGGTGATGTATACCTATTTTGGGGGCGTCAAAAAAATAATAATAAAAATAAATTTATAAAAGTAAAAGATGAAAAATAGAAGAAGCATGACACAAAATCACCAAGCGGCTCGGAGAGCCACTTTATAATAAGAGAGAAACAATTATACACAAACACTATATAAACACACATATATGTCCAAAATATTATCTCTATATCACAAAAATAGTAATATTTAATATTTTTTTTTAGTCAATATATAAAATTTTAAATTAGTATGAATTAATTTATTTGATTTTGGTTAGTATTTAAATTACTTAAAAGCATTACTAAGAACAAAAATTTTATTTTAAAATTAAAATAAAATTATATCATAGTATTTTGTATTTTCAAATTTTATAGATTATCTCAAATCAAACTAACTATTGGTGTCTGCCGTACAGACGTGAGGCAACTGTCTGAGGCCTCAATGGTCAAAAAATGTTTGCACATGAAAAAATGATAATTCCATACGAATGTCCTTCATATGAATGTGAGATCTATTTACTATTCATATAAGTGAGAATGATACCGTGAAAATATCAGTTCCGTTTAATTTTATGCCATTATTGGGCCAATTACTCAAAATAGAAAACCACCAACATTCATACCCAAGAGTCCTCCTCCATTTTTTGTCGACAACTTGCTTTCTTTCCATATCCCACCTCCTTACATAGCTATTTATTGGGCTTGCTGGTGCTGGTATAATTGCACCAAAGTGTACATTGGGATCAGATTAATATGAAGTTTATTTTTTTGATAAGTTAGTCAATTGACCAGTAAAATATTGACACACACAAAGCTTTGTCTGCATAGCAATACTCTATTGGCCAATTGACCAACTTAACCAAAAATAAACTTCATGCTAACCACTTTCTGTACACTCAATGATTCTTCAACTTAAATTTTTATAATTATTAGTTAAGGAAATGTGTCCGATTTAAGTATACAATTTGGAGTAGTTTACATGTAGAAATGTGAAATTCACAATATAACGTCTCATATTGGAACTACTACACACTTGCACTACGCTCAAATTTGTTATATAGTACTCCATTGACTAGCTATTTACCACTGCAGCCGTAAATTTTATATTTATTATATAGCCATTTTGTTATTTAAATATGATAAATAGGTAAATTATTTTTTTATTTTATTTTATTATGTGTGCTTATTTAATACTCATAATATATATCAACCGTAACCGACAATATTCTAGGTAATAAATTTTGTTCAATTTTTTTTTTATTACATCGTGTACCAAATCAACTTGCGTACTGGTTGATTAGTTATATATAGATTGAATTTGATCTCTCATGTATAGCGAGCAGAAGCGAGGAGTGGTTGTCGTATAATCATTTAATGCATGCTCATTTTCATTTATTTTAATAAAATAAATCAAAATTCATAAAAAGAGTTCATATTTATTTATAAAAATAATAAATTATTTGTTTAATAGGAGTGATATAATTAATAATGATATCAGGATGAAAAAAATAAAATAAAATAAAATCTATAGTAATTTATATTGATAATTTAATATCAATAGAAAGTAAACTCATTTTTTGAAGAATCTTTCAAGAAATGATATCACCTTTTTTTGGTAGACCAGAGGGAGGGGACTGGGGAGTATGTATATATTATTGTAGTGGTGTATATGGTATGAGCACATTGTTTAGAGGGATGAAAGTGTGATTATGAGGAAACTAAGGGTAGAAAACATAAGGACCACAAAAGGACAGAGGATACTCGTAAAGAAGAGGTGGTTAAACTTGGGAGGAGCATGGTGGGTCCATCGATGGCTGCACCAGGGCCTTTGATGATCTGGCACGCCAGCCTAGCATTTCCGGTGCATCATTGAGGTGGGTCCCACCTCCCCCTCTCTCCTCCGCTGTGAGCCACATGCGCGACTCTGCGCTGTCCATGCACACACATGATTCCAAAATTCCTTTGTCCCCCTCCTCTTAATTAACATAATTAAATCGCAATTAAGATCCTAATTTATAACTCAGCTAATTCCCAGTGTCGGCAATAGCCGTTTTGGATTAGCGATTCTACGGAGACTGATTAATGGGAAATTTAGGAGTTTGAATTATTACCTTTTCCAAAACCATGATTTATTTTTGTGTGTATATATATATATATATATATATATATAGTGTATAAACTTTTATATAGTGTAGTATTATCAATTGAAGAGCTGTCTTTTCTTTTTTCTGAGCTGTCGCTTTCTCTTACCATCCGTTTTTTGTACTTTGATTTGATTTTTATTTATTTTTTCATTTACTCCTTAATTGCCTCACTCCACCATTTTCTCCTTCTTCTTCCTCTTCCTGGTCTTCAATGAGAGAGAAGAGAATCATGAAGAGGCTAGTAAGTACGTTGCTTTCAATTCTGATTTATTTGATTTATGTTTCACCATTGCTTTTTCTTGATCTTTAATTTCTGTTCTGCATTCTGGGTGTTTGTAATTATGCTTAAATAAGTGTTTCTGACATAATCTTATTTTGAAATGGGCAAAGATTGTATCTTTATTGCTTAATATGATTAGTTGATGCTTCTTCTTGTTTTTTTTTTTTTTGACAATATGACTGAATGGGTATTTCGGTTTCAATTAATTGAATTATGATTTTGGTGTGGTGGTTAAAATGAAGATGAATATGATCTTATATCTTCTTCTAGGTCTTGTTCAGTTGTCTGTCTACATTGTCTCTTCCAGGCAATGTGAAATGACTGGTACTGGAATTAATGTTCTTTGTCCTTCAATTCAAATGCTGTTTTGCCGAGAATGGAAAGAAAGCAACTCTGATTTTCAGTGGCCTTGGGTTTGGGTTTGTTTTGGTGGCCAAGAATTGGATCCCCTAGGATCCCTCTCTGACTTGGTTCTTTTTGTAGTCATCATTACATAAGCTTGCCCATGTTTTTCTATATTTATGAATATAATTCTATTTTTTCTTTCTTTCAACCTTGTGGTATATGCAATGTTTCTCTTCTCCAAACTAGTAACTGGTAACAATTTGTTTTATCAAAATGTTTTTCTGTCCTTTCCAGTTGTATCCACTATGACAGCAAATTTAGTTTTATTTGCATATTCAATTATTTCTTTAGTTACACCACAATATTAATTTTTTTAGTCACTGGTTCACTCTTTAGACATTTGTCCTTGCCTGGACTGTTTAAAACTGAATAATTTAAGACTACGGGAAACCTTTAATTCAACTTGCTTGCCACACTTAGTGATGCCCAATTACCTTTTAAATGTTGCTGTTTGTGCGTATTGGCCTTTATATAGAGTTATTGTTTATGTAGCTTGTCGGAATTGGTATTTGTTTGTGTGTGCATTACTGAAAATATATAGCAATTTGTGAAGAAAAGCAAGCATCTAAAAACAGCAGCAGAATTTTGAAAAGCAGGAACTGTTCCAGTGTTGAACAAATGTTTGACATTGTTATTTACCTTTTTTCTTTTGTTATCCCCTCTTTTCAGGTGCCACTGCTTTTACTTCTTGCATTGAGTAATGTTGTTGAACAGTGCGGGGCTGACAATTATGGACAATGCAAATCTAATGGGCCTTTGAAACCCAGGCCTCACAGTGTGTCTATCTTGGAATTTGGGGCAGTTGGGGATGGAAAAACACTGAACACAGTTGCCTTTCAGAATGCCATTTTCTATCTCAAGTCCTTTGCTGACAAGGGTGGTGCTCAGCTCTATGTTCCACCTGGTAGGTGGCTTACTGGGAGCTTCATCCTTACCAGCCACCTCACTCTCTTTCTAGAAAAAGAAGCAACCATTCTTGGATCACAGGTTATTCTACTTCTCGATTTTCCTTAAATATGCATAATTCTTGTAATTAGTTAACAGCTCAGTTTTCAGTAAAATAAGTTTGCCAAGCTTTGCACTCTGCAGTCACTACATTTCTGCTTGCATAATTCCTTTTTCCTTTGTTATAGTGTATAATTGTAGCACATGGCATAAAATGTTCATGTGTTCAGTATTATACAGAAAACAACCAATAAGAATAATGACAGGTAGGCATATCTAGTTGTTTCTAACTCAATTCACTTGGAGACTATTTATGAATACCGTGATACAGAACTTCATCTCTAAAGAGATTATTTATTCTGATTTCTGAAGCTGAGGTTTGAGTCGTAATACCTTCAGTACAATTTTATAACTAAAACTAATCTCCTTCCCTTACCCTCCCCCTGCCCCCTCTATCTCTGCATGGGGTGGGAGTTATCTGCTGGGTAATCTTATGTAACCTTGCAAAGAGTTGGCTCATTTATCAACTTGTAGAGGTAGCATCTGGAATTTTACTTTCTTCTTGACTTTGCCTGATACCTCATACCTGTTCTCAATAGACAAGATTCAACTTTGAAACATCCTATGATTGTCATCCAGTTTCCAGAAATTAAACTGCTAAAATAACACCTTGGTCTATGTGTAACCTGTGGAAATTTGGTGCTAGCCGAAACTACATATTATACATACCAGAGAAATTAACCGCTGATGGGCATGTTTATGAACAAATTGATGAACAATCATTAAGACAAATACTAGATGAGATTCTTTGAACGAGTAAAGAAGCTAGGTAAGATGCCTTCAGAAATGTTCATCGTCTTTGTTCTATCTATCATTTTCTCTTTTCGATTTGTACCCCAAATGCAAGAATAATCTGAAATTTCATCAACCGGTTTTGCCGGCTTAATAATAACATGTCATTCCCCCTTGATAGTTTCACGCCATTACTTTCGGAAGTCATATATATTATTTTTCCTCTGTTTAAAAATTTCTGGGAAAATTGTTTTTAGTTTTTAATTTTGATATATGAGCAAAATGACATTTAGAAGTATAAATGTACTATTGACTGCCTCATTTCTCAAGAGGATAAGCTATCTCCTTAATTTTTACAGTTTTAGTATGTTTCTCTTATATTTGGATAGAAGGGACTATAACATCTGTAACTGCAACCTTTCCATATTGGACGAAATAGATTCTGTGCTGATACAATTTACTTTCATAGGATTTTTCTCATTGGGAGGTTGTTGATGCCTTACCATCCTATGGACGTGGTATTGAGCTTCCAGGTGGCAGATATCGCAGCTTGATTACCGGAGATAATTTAACTGATGTGGTAATTACAGGTATGGATATCCCTTCTTATTTACCATCTCATGTGGTTTCGATTTGAGATTTTTAAATATTGTTGTTGTCATAGAACTCATACGCACCAATTCACCACACAGGGGACAATGCAACTATCGATGGCCAGGGTTCTGTCTGGTGGGAGCAGTTCAGTTCTCATTCTTTAAACTACAGCAGACCACATCTTGTAGAATTCATAAGCTCGAAGGATGTAGTCATATCTAATTTAACCTTCTTAAATTCCCCATCCTATAACATTCATCCTGTATATTGCAGGTAGCTTCTCTTGCCTCTTTTAAGGACTCGTTCGTCTCTTTTGAATTCTTTCTTGAAGTTCTGTTGGATCAGACAGTGTAATTATCTTTTATGTGGATATGTTGCAGTAATGTTTTGGTTCAAAATATAACGGCTTATTCTCCACCAGAATCTCCTTCCACTAGCGGGATAGTACCAGGTATGTTACAATATAGTTTTCAAACTTCAGATTACTTGTATATGGTCTTATTTTTAATGCTTGGACGAGTATTTCTCTGATCATGTTTTTGTAATTTGTTCCTATGGCGCCAACACGGTTCTTAAGTTGATTTGTAAATTACTTTGAACTGGAATTTTTTTCATCCCTTATCAGCTCAATGCAACAATAACATTCATTTGTGAATTTCTAGATTCTTCTGAGCATATTTGCATTGAGAAGAGCAACATTAGTGTGAGCTATGATGCTATTGTGCTAAAGAGCGGTTGGGATGAGTATGGAATTTCCCTTGGCAGACCAACCACAGATGTCCACATCCGAGAGGTTCGCCTTCTATCTTCTGCAGGATCTGGTTTGGCTTTTGGCAGTGAGATGTCTGGTGGCATCTCCAATGTTCTTGTAGAGAAGATAGACATACATGACTCTTTCATTGGGATTGAATTGAAGACATCAAGAGGCAGAGGTGGTTATATAGAGTACATTTTTATATCGGGTGCTGAAATGAAAAATGTTAAGCTGGCCATCAAGGCAACAGGTCAGTTCGACTCACACCCAGACGATAAATATGACCCTTATGCACTTCCTGTTGTCAAAGGCATAACTTTTAAGGACATAATTGGCACAAATATCACCATGGCTGGGAATTTCTCCGGGATCTCTGAATCTCCTTTCATTTCAATTTGTCTATCAAATATTTCCTTCACAAGTACTACTACTTATGCTTCTGCTTCATGGGTATGCTCAAATGTGTCGGGATTCTCTGAGAATGTGTATCCTGAACCATGCCCTGCCCTCCAGAATTCATATTTTACTTCTTTCCCAACTTGTTCATTCCTCTTATATCCAAGCAGTCGTGTAGAAGTTTTATGATGATACGTACATCCAAAATCAAATTAGTTGGCACATTTGAATCTGTACATTATGAAACTTCTTCCATCACAGCCTTCAGTTCATTCTAGTGAGTAATCTCCAATAAGAAGCAGCTCAGAATGTTTCAGCTCATTCCCTTCATTCAAACATACATTCTCGGGGTCTTACCACGAAAATTCCTTCAAATCGAAGTGTCCTTTGGCAGTCAGTTGCATGTGTACAGCTTGTTTTTTCATTATGTGAGAAAATTTTGGGTAGTGCAGATTTACAAGTGCTTATTTCATTTCATTTATTTTGTTTTCAATGTTCTTTTCATTTACTTTTCCAATGTAAATTTGTGCAATGGACAACAAGATGGTTAGCGATAAAAAGGTTTATGAGTAGTGAAAATTTGGTTGGAATAAATTATGTCTTCTCAAACTGAATTATAGAATGTTGCAGGTCTGCCTTGTCTCGTTATGGATTTCTGGCAAAACTTTAGTGGTTGTGATGGCGAACAAATTTATGAAATGATCAGAAAGTGCATTGATAGTGTGGGTACCACTTTCTTTCTGCATATACAAATGGGCCAAGTTCTAATGCTGCGGATTGAAGGAATGGAATGGAGATTGGAATGATTTATTCAATTCTAGTTGGAATGAGTTATTCCATGCTCTCCATCCCTTCCCCAAGACCCTCATATCTCAATGATAAAAAAAAAAAAAAATACTCATAAGATTTTGGGCATGAAATCTTGGGCAAAAAGATTAAATTTTAGTTGAAAATAGAAAAAATAAAAATAAATCAATCTATTCTAATCGCAACTAAATTTTGCAGATACCCCCAATAGAGACTAGTTTTATAAAACCTCTCGTCTCAAATGCAGCCTTGATATTAACCAAGAATTTGATAGTTAAAGAAATTAAGAATATCATCCAATTTTATTAGTGCTAATAAAGTTGCTAAAATAGAAATGGCATCTCTTTTTTTCCATAAACAGCTCCAAAATGTCTGTTTCCGTATCTACACCCCATGCGATGCAAATAAGCACCATAACTAACATTCCCATGAAATCACTCAAAATACAATTACAAAAATGATGATTGAGAAGTAAGGAAATATTATCTGACTGATGTAGTTGATTGAGAAGTAAGTTGAACCCAAGCAATTTCCTCTTTGTACGCCATAAGAGGTTTCACATGTGTATAAACGACTATAGTTGCCCAATCAAGAGAATCACGCCAAAGTAATAAAGTAGCTGTGGCAAAATCTGTAACCAAAAGATAATTGAATCATAAGCCTAAGATATGGCTGATTACACATCTTGCCACACAGAGTTGTTCTCAGAATTGAAGAAAGAGATTTAAAATTATAATAACTCCACACCTGAAGTTCAAAGCTGCCAAGGCCACCGCAGTAGCTGCATTTAGGAATGTCAGTCTTCGACGGTCGGCCACTTGACATGGGCCATAAGGTTCTGGCTCTAGTTTGTATTGCTTAGAGCAATTAAGATGACAACTACATACCACTCATGTCTGTCATAAAAGTAGTATGATAACTTGAACAGTGAGCTTAGCAATCTAAACTCGAAGTGAATCAATCCCCTATACTCCCATAAGTTGAGTTGGCATACCATATAATTAAGAAAGAAAGATTATCAATGACCTATATATCGATATGGTGTCCAAGACTGAGTTTCAAACTTTGAGGCGGATCTTTGCTTTTTGAAAAGACGTCAAGAGCGGATCACTACCCAGTAACCAGCAACTAAGGTCAACGATAGCATGAAAAAAGTTCATACTTCCAACTTGACATGTTAACGTGCAATGCTAGTTCATATGTTTTTCTTCCTAGTTACATTGACGTGCAATGCTAGTTCATATATGTTTTTCTTTTTCTTTTTTAAACGGTAAAGGGACCAATTTGCATGTTAACCAAGACTAGTGATCTTAGTGTGTTTGTGATTTCCAAAATGAGAGACTAGAAAGGAGAAGAAAAGAAATTTAGGAAGGAGAATAAAAATGTGAATTTTTAGAGGAGAAAAAAAACAAAAAATTTCTTCTGAAATTGGAAAGAAACTTGCTAAACCCAAACTAAAATACCAAAACTACTCTTATAATAATATTTTAAATATAATCTTTATATAAAGATAAAATAATAATATTGTTATTTTAAGTTAAAACTTCCTTCCAAAACTCAAAAACTAATTTTCTTTTCCTTCCATCTCTTTCCTATCAAAATTTTGAAATTTCTTTATTTTCTTCTCTCCCCAAACTAACAAACAAACAGTCATAAGTACGTCGTCTTAATGAGTGTTTATCCTAAAATTCATCAACAAATAGAGCAAGCCTCTTTTACCACCCGGCAAACCCTTGAGGTTAGTTGGATCATATTAGTTTGAAAGTAAACAATACAAGTTACCTAGCAAGAAAGATAATCAGAAGGATATCATCAAGAGTGGTTAGAGAGCTATAACTTACCGAACTTGTTCTGTTTTGCTAAAGACAAATATAGTTGTTCTCCCCCTCAAACACTGCTACATCCAAATCTCAAGCAGTTCAAAAGTTATCTATCTATACAAAATAGAAGTGTTTTTGAACGTACTTAATTTCCCTCTCAAACCATATTAAAAGATCTTGACCATCAAAACTTTGGAATAAATTTAACCCTTCAAAAAACTTTTAAGGTAATAATTCTCTCTCTCTCATGCTGCCATCCCGAGTTGGATAAAATACTACCATCTTACTATAAAATATTATATGAAAATGAATATTTTTATAAATATAAAGAATAATTTCACAATACTCTTCTCATATTAATAAATATTTTTATAAATATGAGGGATAATTTCACAATACTTTTCTCATATTAATAATAAATAGATATCACATTAATATAAAAAAAAATGAAATTATCACATTTTACTTATAAAAAAAATGAAATTTTTACTATAGATATTTTCATATAATAATGACAATTTTTTAATCTGGACTGTCCAAAGTTTGGGATAAATTCTACCCTTCATAATATCGGAGGCACGGGACTGTTGCTCGTTTACTTATATTCTGTGTCAGTTGAGTTCGCAAATAATGGAAACATACAAGCAACTGGAATTATTGCTGCATTAACATATACATTACAAATTAATGGGAAAAAAATAAACACTATATAAAAACTCTCTCACTCATTCATTCACTCACTCGTTCACTCACTTTCCAATTCAAAAAATATGATAAAACCTTTGCATTAACAACTTTCTTACTTTCTATTCCCAGCTTTTCGTTTAACTTCAGTAGCGGTTGCCTGCATCCCAGCCCGATGTGGAGGGTTCCTATTCACATTTCCCATTTTTTGTGAAGGTGAAGACCTCAATTTAGGAATTGCACTCTTGCTTCAAGAAGTCAAAAACAAGTAATTGAGTTGGAAACTTGATGAATATATAAAGACATTTTTCCAAATTCTATGTCAATACAACATCACTAGGAATTTACCTTAGTTCTGGGCTTTTCCCCTGCAGCATTGGATTAGGCTTCCGAGTCTTTGATCCAATCCCATTGGCTAAGTTGGATAGTTTGGATTGATTATATTGCCAAAGCAAATCTGGCTCGGATGAATCACTGGTAGCTGCATCAAGCTCATCCAAATCATCAGTAGTAGCAATGTCAAACTGGTTGGCTGCAGGGAACATGTTATACGACTGCTCTGGGTATATTTTCGAAGAATCTGATAGATACTTCTGGTAAAAGACATCAGACATGTTGCCATTTTCTGCTTCCCAGCATCCCAAAGGATTTTCCACTCTTCGTGCAGCGTCTTGCTTGTTCACCATGACCTTATCTACCCAGTCACCTGATCCCATGTCTCTATCTTCCTCCCCATATTGTTGACCAGGACTGCTGACTGGAGGCCAGGGAGGGGAATTTCCTAAGAGCTCATCCAGATCAAAGCTATGCCTCTTTTGCCTCATTGAAGAGTTGTTGCGGACCTACAAAAATTTAGTATGCCCATGCTTGTAACTAACAAAGATCAAAACAAAAAAAAATGAAAGAAAAGTAGTAAAAGAACAGAGACTATCATCAGTCCAATAGAGGAGCCGGAAATAATAGAGCAAAATTTACTAGGTAACAGACCAAGCAAGTATCAGTATATCACTACCTTAACATTAATTTAACCATTATAAAGTATGTTTACTGAATGCTAAATGGTGAAGCCATAATCATCATGCATATTTGATTTAAAACCACAATCAACCATGTGGAAATGAAAATTATCTCAATTATGCAGTATGCACCAATATTATTTCAGTAAATGTGGAGATCACAACTGTATTAGTTATACCAAGACTTGAGTTTCATAGAGCTGAATATGGTAAAGCCATAGTAGATGAAGCTACCTTCGGGAGTTTATGGTTAGCTGTTTCTACCATAACATTACTAAGAAAGTCAACAACTAAATATACGTTGTAAAATAATATAAACTCAAAGATTTATGGTTAGTAACAGAAATAAGTTTTAGAAAATTGGAGATCAGAATGTTACCTCTATGTTGCCTACATCTCCCATTCGTTTCCTTCGGTTGTTTGGATCAGTGAACATATCTCCACTCTGTGTATTAGATTGAAAAGGTGATGACATGCCACATGGGCTTCCAGACAACATACGCTGCACCGGCTCCGGTTCCCTTTCTTTCCTTGCCAAGGCTGCTTTAAGACTAGCAATCTGACACAATAATAAAATTCTTTTGTCTAAATGTATATGGCATGAGAACTATATTTTTTTATCCAAGTATTATTCATTAGTATTAAGATATACAAAGACAATGTAAAACCTGTTCTCTGAGTTCTTTAACATCTGAACTATCTTTGTTTACTCGTGCAGCACCAAGTTCTACTGTTGCTACTCGCTCCGCAAATTTAAGAGTACTAATTGTTTCTCCAACAGCATCCGGCTCAGGGCTTATATGAACAAACATCAGTGTCTTGGCTTGCCCACCTAAAAAAATTAAAGCCAGGAATTGTAATAAGAAGTTGGGAAGAATAGAAAAAGCTATGTGCTTGAAATTTTCTGCGTCCTTTTTAACAATGAATTTTCTTACCCAGTGAGTCTTGGAGCAATTGGGTTAGTTTGCTGTTCCTATATGGCACGTGTGAATTCTTTTGAGCAAGCGAATATATCACGTCGCCCAAGGCAGATAGAGATTTGTTAATATGTTGTGCCTCTTTTAGTCTGTCTCCGGTCACTTCAGATTTGTCCACCCTCTCACTTCCAGCCAGATCAACCAAATGCATACATCCACGAAGAATAGCTCCAGAAGTCAAGTCTCTTCCTTGGACATGGACAGTCAAGCAACTGCATAATGATAAATAAAATGAAAACATAAGCAGAAGATATTGCTTAGTGAACATACATATTGGAAGACCATCATACCTATGAGAGCGACTGCTGCGGTCATTGAGGGCTGTTGCACCAACTACCCTATTTCTTTGTCCCAAGTTCATTAGATCAATAACATCAGATGTTGATGTCACACAAACCAGGCTTGCATCTGGGACATTAAGTCCAGTCTGAGAGCTATTGCGAATTTCTAATGTGTTAATCAGTTAAGGAAAAACACGCAGTAATCATTAACCAACTTGATTTAAAGCTTTATAAGTTTCAGAAAACTAAATTTTGCTTGAATGGGGAACTATGATAATTTATATGATAAAATACTTCTCAAAAAAATGTAATGCCTGCGTAAATTGAATACTTTATAGGTGAAGGATATCTTTTATTAAGGCCATCCATAACTAGGAGGTCTCTAACTTGCTCATTATAAATCTCAATCATTTGAACAGAAACATCATATCGGAATGTGTCCCTTCTTTGCTCAGCAAGAAGAAACAAATCTCCCAATGCCCTGTAATTTACTCCTTGAGTATCACTTGATAGATCCTTAGGTCCAGTCTGAAACAGAAACAAGAAACCAACAATTCCCTTTTCAATTAAACATACACATAGGTCTTACATTATCATAATCTAGAGAAAACATCAGTATATCTCACCATTGTGTAAGTCTTTCCAGAACCAGTTTGACCATATGCAAATATACAAACATTGTAACCATCAAGAACAGAACGAATCAGTGGCTGTGTATCTGAAAATACTTCCCCTGCGAAAATGAAAAGAAGAAAGAGAAGGTAACAAAAAGAAAAAGATTAAGATGGAACACACAGGTCAGAATGCGCAAGACTAACCACAAAACTTAAAGAAGCCTAAACAGAAAACATAACCTTGGGTTGCAGAGGGGCCAAATACTTTGTTGAAGTTGAAGGACCGATTTCCTTTTCCATGTCTTGATGGGGTACTAATGGTTATTATTCCTTCTTCAATCTGATCCACAGTACTCATACATTTTGATTGCCCACCCAAGAAGGGTCTCACTCGACAGTATACCCTAATATTTCCTAATTGACCAAAACCAAAGAATTAGACAGATATATTTGAGGACTTGAATAGTAGACAAAACCAACATAATGGTTAGGCTACTTTTATTACCCTTAAGGTCCTGAACTTGATTGTAAAGTTTGCGGTTTTCCACAAGAACTTTATGATATCCAGAAGCAGCATAAACTAGACCATGAATGTGCAGACCTACAAAAGAAGGAATAAACCCAATATGGGATAAGAAGATATCATTATCAACAACATTCCCCACCCTAACCCAAAATCAAAGACATATATTTTATTGTAAAAGGTTAATAAGATAATCATAATTTCAAATTTCTTACCAAGATTTTGCATCTCCTCGTGAAACTTCATTTGCATAAACTGAATACCAGCTCTTGTAGTAGAAAGGGTTTGCTTCAGCTCCTACGGAAAAATTAATCCATGTAAACTATTTACCCAGATATAGGATAATTATCTGAAATGATGAGAAAAAAACATAACAGCCAGATCTCACCATTATATCTTTCTGCTGTGCATCAAAGATCATCTGGTGTTTTAGAGATCTTATTTTTAATTCCTCATCAGAGATATAGTTGTTAGGAAAACATTGCTCTTTCTTTGAAAGTTTGACATTTCTTTCTTCAATCTTAATTTTGCAGCAAAAACAAAAAAGAGAGGTCAGATAATTAATATCATCTTTGCACTCAATTTCAAGATGTGCTTTCTCTAGAATTCAACAGTATTTTGCAAATGTAATATCTAGAAAGTTTACCTTTGTGTCACCGGAATTCCGTCTCACAAGAATCTTGTTTCCATGAGAGACAACTACATCTTTTGAAGATGCTTTCTTCTGTAAGATAAATAAACATAAATTTCCAGTAAAATAGAAGTACCCAGCATTACATGGCACATGTGAAGTTTTAAAGATATTTAAACATGATAAAGTTGTGAGAAAAGGCTCCTAGCATTCGATATTATTTCGTAGATAAGAGTAAGAAGTAAGTTTGTGAATGACAACAAGCATACCAATTCAACTTGGCTTGCAAGGCGATGCTCAAATTCCTCCATAACCTTAGTTAGCACAGATTCTACAAGCTGTTGCAAGCAGAAAAAAGCATGGTGACTAAGAATTTATAAAAGCATAGTAAGTTAAAATGTTGACTAAAATCAAAGCCAATGCCAATGTCACAACCCCCCCTCTTGAAGTTAGATTGCCACTGGAATTTTTTTGAGCTATTCACCTAATCCATAATATAAAAGAAAAGAAATGCAGCTAGGCAATCCATTTAGAATAATTAACTATTTAACTGCAATAAATAGTGAAAATGAAACAACAGGCTAATTTCTCATGTTGCCACTCCAATGCTCTCCTCGCCACCCATAATCTCAAAAAACCTAAAAAATTCCACCAAGACCAGTGCGGATGTTTCTTTGAAAAAATAAATAGCAGTTGGCACACTTGTACTTACAGTGGGAACTTCTTCAGCCTTCTTATCTAATAGAACTGCGCGAACAAGCATACTTAAGGGCGAACTAGGCTGCATATGAGAATACAAACTACTAGTCACTTTCTGCATTCAGAGAATTGCCTAACTGCATATACAATATTTAGTTAGTACAGCTCACGTACCATTTTATTAGATTCACTATCAGGGCAAAGAGCACTAAAACTTTTTTCATTCATTGACATATTCCTAGACAAAGAACTTGTGAATGGCTCTGAGTTTTTGCGCATATGATGTTTGAGAGGTGTGGGGGGTTTTAAAGTTCCACCAAATTTCCATACTCCATTGCCACCAGTCTGTTTCCAGTCATTGTATGATTTGAGTCCCAAAACGCAATTGACAATCCTTGCAGATTTCCCTCCCTGCAAAATTAAACATGACAAGTTGACAACATGATGTTATTTGACATAATTGTGTTCTGCAATAGCATCCGTGAAATCAAATCCCCGAAGTTGATTTGTACAATTTTACTCTTACAACTCCTAAAGTCTTTATAAATTAGCAAAAGAAATTCAGCGAACACCTAATAAAATCTTTGCAGCTACAAGGTCTACCTGTTCCAAATCAGATGCTTCAAAGGTAGGAAGTCCCATCTCTTGCACAGATACAAGAAAGTTTCTCACGTTTTCGAAGTACTGATATGCAGATAATGCTGCTCCATCAGGTATAAGAGTAGAATCACACGGGCTCTCAACGACCTGAAAATTGATGGCCTAATCTTATCACATAATTTTCCTTGTATTTTATGTTTAAGCAATTCAAGAGAGAAAGATGAAGTTTTTACCTTTGATACAGCTCCTGGTTGAATCTTATTCAGAACATTGCAGAGAATTAGCCCACTTCTCAAACCAAGCCTGAACTCTTCCTCGGAAGGCTCTGCAGGCAAATCTCTGGCTCCAACAACTCCAACCATCTTTCTCAACCAGGCAGCAGCTTCATACCTTCTTATTGCTAAAAAAAATTTAAAATAAAATTAAAACGGGTCTCATCAATTACTATTTTCTCAGCCGTAAAATCTGATCGATACAAATATTTTACACATTTTGCTAGAAAAGTAAAATTACACCATAGACCAATTGGCACTCAATATAAGAAAATTGATCAGAGATACTGAAAAGAAATTTATTAAGGTATTAACCATAGAAAAAAAAAACATAAAGAAAATTAAAAGTATTTTGAAAGTTTTGATCTTAAGCTAACTCTTGCTTCTTCTTCTTTTTTCTTTTTTCTTTTTTCTTTTGTTTAAATAAGAATTCTGTTCAGTCAGTGAATCGGTATATATAACTAATAACAGACATCGATGCATATTAAAATTTAAACATAATATGATAATATTATATCCTTTTATTAATCAATGAACAATTACAAGTAATTATTAAGAAAATGACACAGAATTTCATAAATTAGACACCAAACAGAAAATGGAAAAGACAAATTACCGGCTTCCTCAGCTCTACGGGAATCTAAATCGAGATCTCGTGAACGAATTCCATGCTGCTGAAGAACATCCTCCACCACAGACGCCACCGAGAACGATAATGGTCCTTCAGCCGCCATTACTAATCACTACCAAACAAATAACCTTACTCTGGTATCAAAATTCAAACTTTCAGCATCAAAATTTTCCAATTCCCCCAAAAATTTCAAATTATAAGCAAGATCATTGTCTGTTCTTCAGTTTAAGAATCCAAAAAAAAAAACAATCTGAAAATGGGGTTTTGAAGACAAGATCGGAATAGAAACAGACGCTTAAGAATGAAGAAGGGTATGCATATAGATATAGAAGATTAGATACAGAGAGACAAGGGAAAGGAAGAGAGAGAAAGCTTGATAATGAAAGTTGGTAGAGAGAGTATGTTTCTCAGGGCTAATACATGACTATACAATCCGCCATGCTTGCTTTTCTTTTCTTTTTTCCTCTCCATCGGTGCTTTATACTTATAGTGACCACTACTAGTAAGTACACTTTTGAATACTACTCGTCCTCCTCCCGAACCTCGTTCCAAGCCTCAGCTCCAAACTTGAACATTTCTCTTTCCGTGGATTTTACTCTGCAAAAATATCCTTTCACAAAATTTTATTTTTAGTGTTAAACTATCAACTATCAATCATAAATTTCATTTACAAAACTTTTCCCTTTTAACATATTAATAGAATTATAGATCAAAGTTCAAAATTATTGTTAATTATGTTATGTTTGTATTTATACGTTTGGAATAAGTTTAATTATTTAAAATAAAATTAAAACTTTTAGGCTAAAAAAATGAAATTTTGAGGGACAATTTAATTTTGTAGCTAAACTAGTCGTAAAAAATATGCAGAGATCGAAAATTATGTGAATGAATGAAGTGGTTGGCAGTTGGCACTAGACTAGACTAGACTAGACTAGGCAGTTGTAATTGTGACTTTTGCCCAAATTCTCTCCGTCCACAATGTTGTAAAGATGGGGAATCCGATAAAGAGCCTTAAAATGTTACTCCATATAGGAAAAAGTTCAAGTACTGAATGATGATGGTTAGTGGTATATTTTAATAAATTGATATTTTTATATTTATTTTTAATATTTCAATATAATATTCTCTTACATTTTATTTCTATATAAAAATATCAAAAATTTATACTAAGTTAGTTAGCATGGTGTAAGTATATATTTTACGGGGTTAATTTCACCAGCCTGAGATTTAGCATAATTTCATCCTAACCCATGATTACACTATCACTCTTTTTCATTTTTTGGGTAGATGGCCTACTATGAAAAGTAATTCATACAATTAATTATTAGGCACACAAACAAATAATTTAGTTAGAGAGAGATTAATATAAAACGACAATTAAGATTTCAGTCTTATGTTTAATTAATGACAAATTTTGTAACATTATTTAAGCTCTTTTTTTTCACCCTCCTAATTAATCTTCTTTATTTTTATGAATATTTTTCAGCTTCATAATCGTACACACATTTTTCCGTGACTAGTCATTTCTTTATCTTTCCATTCTTTCTTAATTATCATTTCAAGAGTGCATATATATATATATATATATATATATATATATATATATGACTAATTGGTACCTATTTATTTTCATATAATAAATACAAATTAGATGTTTTAGTACAACGCTTTTTTATGTGTTAATAATTTTAAAATCCATGCTTTCGGGTATTCACCCCGCTAATTTATTATTAAAGTGGAAAAAGGAAAAAAAAGAGAGAAGGAAAATCATTAAATATGTTTAGATACACATAAGTAAGTAAAGTGTTAGTGAGATTTTCTCTTTCAAGAGAGATTAATGAAATTAGCTGATCAAGTGGCAAGATGATAATTTGACTCATGTATATACCAATCTTATATATTATTCCGATACGAGTTTAATACGAAATAAGAAACTCAATTTTATTAGATTATCATATTAATTAACTCGTATCATAATTTTTATGTATGCTAACATAAATATGTGTGTTTGGACTTCTAATGATCGAGTCACAACAAAATATACTATTTGCATTCACTTGAATTTTGTCAAAAATATTTGTTGTGAAAAATTAAATAAATTATATTTATGATATTCCATGGGAGATCATAAATCGACCTCTGTCATCCACACACACACACACACACACATATATATATATATATATATAATTGCATTATATTTTTCCTACAACATATTAATAGATCTAAATTATGATTATGATTCTGATTACGTACGATGGAATCCCTCCATTCCATTCCAATTCCAATTCAATTAAAATTCGAAATTCAAATTCTGATCAGTAGATGTGGCATGCATGGGTGGGTTTGTCTTCTTTCTTGGTGTTGAATATAACTCGATCACTAATCCCACCATCACCATGACCAACAGGTAGGTAGGGACTAGGGGTATATATATTTGATGACTGTTGATTATTATTATTATTATTATTATTATTATTTTCAAACTCAACGGCCGGGCCGGGCCCTTAATTAGTTCTTATACATGACATGATATTCTACATATATAGATTTTCAATTAACTATATACTACTTGTCCCATTCGTAGCATGCATTTGCTTGAGTGAATAAATACTAGTTATTTCATTTTTCTCTTAAATATATTTAGTTTAAATTGAAACAAGTTTACGTACGAACACTGTCTAAATACATCTCATTTTCACATGACTCACATATTTTCTTTAATGTTTTTGCTGTTTAATTAGTACGCATGACATATATATATATATATATATATATATATATATATATATATATATATATATATATTAATTTTAGTTTGAATCAAATATCAAATATGTACCGGCCGTACGTACTTTTAGCCTTAATTAATTTATTAGATTTTGGCTTTTTTTTCTGTAATAATATATTTTTGCTTTTGCTAAAAAAAAGAAGAAGATGTTCGTTGCTGGTAGGAATTAGGAAACAACAAAGGGAACAAAAAACAGAAAGAGAAACACTAGTACTCTAAAATTTGTTGAGAACACTAAAATTTTAACAAGTAAAATGGTTCTTAACAATAAATACCCTAAAATTTGGGGAAGTTTTTATCTTAAAGCAACGAAGATCATTTATATTACTCCGCGTAATAAATAGCTAGTAATTACTACTAATTAAGAGATTTGTTGCCTCTCTCACACGCATCAAATATTAGAAAAAAACTACTACTACTATTACAAGACTAGTACATGTTGTTAGTAGGCAAAGGGTCATTTTCAGTTTATATATATACTAGGTTAACTATATTTATTAAATTCGAAACAATCTCAATATCAATGATCTTTATATTTTTTTTCAAGCACATTCAAAAGCACTTCTTTTCACCTATATGTTATTGATTCCCTTCATTTAATTTGCAATTTTAGATGGAACATGGATTAATTAGTAAAACTATTTTAAGCACAATACATCATACAAATATGTCCATTGAATACCAGTCGCTGATACATTAACAGGTAAAAACATTGTAGTTTTTAAATAGCATAATGATACATACTTGCTTAAAAAGTTCATGTGAACCAAATTGGTTTGGAGGTCCTTTGCCTGATTAAATAAAAATTAAAATAAAATAAGAACTTCAAAAATAATTGACCCAACCGCAAAAAAAAAAAGAAGGTAAATTTGGTCAAACATATAGCCAAAAAAATATATGGGCCATCGCAAATTTGGCCAAGCTAGTCGCTACTGATTTAAAAAAAATTTGGCAGAATTTCGTTTAAAAATAGATATCAAGACAAATCTAAACCTGTCTATAAAACTTACGATCATCCATACATATCCAAACCACCAAAAAAAATCAACACATCCAACCACCATGCATACCATGCAGAAATCTATACATATTCAATAATCAACACATCCAACCACCAAAATATCAAGCTAGTAGCTACTAATTTTAAGAAATTTCGGCAGAGTTTCCTTTCAAAATAGATATCCAGAAAAATCTAAACCTGTTTAAAAAACTTACAATCATCCATACATATCCAAACCACCAAAAAAAATATCATTCCATACTCAAAATCATCATAACCATGTATAATTACCCAACTTTACAAAAGACGGAGAACAAAAATACATATATGCAGAAAATAGAGAAACAACATGTTGAGCACCACCCTTTACTTTACATCTTACACCAAATATATTTTTTACAGCTTACACCAAATATCCTTCAATATATACCCGAAAATACATATAATAACATTTACCTTGTAGATCCATCAAGCTCTACCATGTCTTCTGTGATACATAAACCTTTGAAAAGAAAGGCTATCCATCAATGAACGCCCACGACCAATAAATATTGTTTTGTAACAAAAATCATATTTATAAGAGAAAGCAAAATGTTAGCGATCGCAAGAAACGAAAACAATTGACACGTGATTACTTGAATACGATTTAAGAATTATAAAATACACATAACCCTGTTAACTTTTCTCCACCCTCGACTTGTTGTTGAATGAACACAAACACACGTAAATACAGAAAAAGGAAAAAAGCCTAGAAAACTTATAGAGAAAAAAGCCAAGAAGTACAACATTTGAGCTCATGATGCTAAATAATCATTGTATGGCTGATCAATCGAGTTTTTGTTATCTTCTTGTTTGTAGCAATTTATAAACATTCAATTCTTCACATTAAACATTTTATGTTATAGCTGTATTACAAAAATTCTCAGAATATTTTTCCTGAAAGTGCTTGGTTTAAACTTGACTTTTTGAATGTCTTGGATACAGCTAGCTTTGAGTAACTTTTTACCCAAATGGGTATCGTTTGTTCCAGTAAACATAATAACCTTGTTAGCATATAATTAATAGTATAGTCATGAATTACAGAGCTCAAATAACAGTCCAACACTGACACACAAACAATCTAAAGCTAGTCCATCCACATGGACATGTTTACTGGAACAGTCCACCTTCACTGGTGAGCATGATAATTTCACTAAAAATAACAGAACTCTGTCCGACCAAAAGTAGAATCCTGGTTTATTACTCTGCATCTATTGTAATGTCTAGAACTTGCTAAATAATTAAAAAAAATTGATAATTTTTTTAATGTCTAAAACTTCTTATAAAAAAATCAAAGGGAAGGAGTGAAAGAGAGCAGAGGATCAACAGAATTTTGAATAAATGACATGGTCTTAGCATATATGCACGACAGAATTATTGTGTTCAATATATGCAAATATCCAATCTTTTCCCTTTTTCTACTATTTCAATGTTGTCATTTACCTTAGAAAACATCTTCAAATCCACAATTAGTTCTACACTTAATTTCTCACAAAAAGCATTTAAACCATTTTAAGCATCATTCAATAAATTCATCAACCAAAAGAAAAGAAATGAAACCCCCAAGAAGAGCTAAAATCATGGGTTTGAATGGCATCTACAATATTTTTTTTTGAAATCTTAATAACCACAACATAAAACAAATCCATACAGAGAAAAGCAACACCTATCTCGAAAATGGTCAATAAAACAAAGATTGCTACTGATTGCAAAATAACCCAATATCATAATTTTTGTCAAAACACTTGCTTAGTATACATATAATCTGCATACTCTGTTTTCTGTTAATTTTTTAAGAGTGAACAAATTGACTTCACAAATCATGTCCCATTTTAAGAGAGATCAAAACATTCAATATACCCAGTTTCAGTTGAGTTATGCGATACAAACAAGCAGTATTATCGATCTTGGTTTGGCAAGTATGGGTAAAGAAGAATTCAAGCACAAATGCCGGAATTAAGAAGACTCATTAAGAATAATTCAAGCACAAATCTCTACAATTTTAGAAGAAATTCGCCAAGCTTGGTAACAACAGAAAGTTTCACCAACGAAACTGCTTCTCTACTTGACCAAGCTTGGTCTATAGTGTTCGACAGTAGTTCAAATACTGACAGAAATATCCTTTTTCACCTTATTTAATGCCTTGGCATAAAAAGTCAATAAAATCTTCTATCAAATAAGAAATCCACCTAGAATTACATTTTAGAATCTTAAGCATAAAGGCATTTGATATGCATAAAGCACTTCTGCACTCGGCTCAGAATAGTGAATCAACATTCACATTCATAGTTTCTAGCATTCTGCAGATTCCGTCGATGGTGATTCTTGAGTAACCAATTGAATGAGGCATTTAGAACAATTTGAGTAATGATAGTAGTGAGACGGGCCGTGGCCTAGGAATAATAGTCGAAACTTTCAGTAGTTGATCTTTATTTGTAGAAAGCCCATACGTCTAGGACTCTAGAGAGTGATGGCTGGTGTACATCTATTATAAGCTCATAGAAATCCTGGAACTTTAGCTTATAACTTCATCGTGAGGTTGAGTCAGTTATGGTCGCTGGTTTTTTCATTGTTGGGATTAGCATATGGATGATGCTTGATTTGTTGGTCAGAGTTCCGAAGCAAAGTTGTTCTAAATGGAACATGATTTCTCATTGTGTTTGGTGAGTTTTACTGAGGGAGCAAAATTGTCAATATATTGAGGAGCAGGAGAGGTTCAGTTGTGCATATTGAATTTTTATTTTTCAGTCTAGTTTTATTTGGCAGAATGAGATTTATCTTGGTTCAGTTGTTCAACCTTGGAAGCTGACCATTGTTGTGTGACTTTCATGTCCTTCAGCACTTTTATTATTATTATTATTATTATTATTATTATTATTATTATTATTATTATTATTATTATTATTATTATCTCCTCTTTTTTTAGGGAGGGGGGATAAGTAGTTCTTTTCTTATTCTTTTTTTGATTCTAGACATATCACATATATTGTTTTTAAGAGGACTTGGCTCCTTTGTTACGCTTAACAGAGTGAGTGAGGGAATGAATGATAAACTTGTTTTCTTTTTAATTTGAAATTGCTACTTCAGTGTTCAACTACATATTTGGCCATTCCTTATTACTAATGACCTCATCAAAATAAAGGTTGCTAAATTCTCACGTCAACCAATAAAATTGTTTTATTTATTTTAAAATAGATTAATTAGAAAAGTAGTATATAATTTATAATCTTAAGAAATTCGCTTGAGATCCTTAAACCTTTATAATCATAAGAAATTCACATTCTGAAACAATCACCACAAATCACTCGTAGAGAGCTAGAATACAAATGCAAACATAATATCCGAACAAAAGAAAGACCTACAGTGCATAAAGGTTATACCTTTATCGAGAGAATTGCAAAGGCGAGAGGCGAACTCTTGGGATCATCGCTAGTCATTGCTTAGACTTTTGAACTCCTTCAACAAATTCCTCCACTTGTTAGTGCACATAGTCGCATGAACGATCGAACCTTTTTCCCCCATTTTGGTTTGAAATATGGTCCCACAATTGGTTGTTGGATTTCAAGTGTTGAAGAGAGAGTCGATTTCTCGGCGGAGGTGATGAGAGCTTCGGGTCTCTTCTTGGACCCATGTTTTCGCCTGCGTTTCTTGAGGCCTTGGGGTTTTCTTCGTGCATTCTTTGTCATGAGAATCATCATTGTGGCGATGGGTCGAGAATCATTGCCGTTGGTTTGTTGAGGTTCTTCTTCTTGTAGAAATCGATGGGTTGAGGTTTATTGTTGAGGAAATTTCATAAAAGGTTTAGATTGATGGGTCTTTGTAGAAATGGATGGGTTTAGATTGAAAAGGTCTTTGTATTGATTGAAAGAGTATGGTACGGTTTTGGCAATGAAGAGTAAGAGTATTAGTGACCTTGGTTTCTCCCCGCTCTTTTTCTCTTCCTCGCTTTCGATGGTACGTGCTTTTGAAAATAAGAGTATTAGTGAAGCTAACTTATCTAATCGATGGCTAGATCTATCCCAAAGTTTGGAGGTCCGGATCTTTTATTAGGCAAGCGAAAAACTTAGATTTTTCAAAATCAGTTCCATTTTGTATATATATATATATATATATATATATATATATATATATATATATAGAAGAGAGAGAGAGAGAGAGAAAGAAAGAAGAGAGATCATGTCCTGGACTCCTGATGAGCACTTAAAATCTTAGGACTTTTTTTTTTTTAAAACAACTAAAAAATAAAAAATAAATTTATGGAACTTGAATTTTTATATAATACAATTATTTTGGGTGTGATTTGGATACATATAACAAAACATGTTTGATCCTCGGTCATCATGAGATATGTTTTGTTATATGTATCCAAATCACACCCAAAACACTGTATTATATAAAAATTTAAGTTCTATATTTTTTTTAGTTATTTTAAAAATAAAATATCTGAATTTTAAATTTGTCCGGGAGTCCGAACAGAATCCTTTTTCTCTCCCTATATATAAATGGTTGCTTATGTATCTTGTGGAGTAGTAATAAAAACTTAATTAAACATGCAAACCACAAATATTACTGGAATCCTTTTCCACCTTTGTTTTTCTTTCAATCCAAGTATTCATAACGTTATTAGCAAATCACCCCTTGTTTAAGGCTGCTACTGTTGGATCGATCATCGATACATGTCGGCAGTTTTATATATATATATATATATATATATATATATATATATATATATAGTATAGTATAGTATAGTTTTGGATCCACGTTGAATTAAATATGACATTATAAATTAATTAGGCGGTTTATTTGGACAGTTTTATTAAAAATAGGTTAAGTTGGATTAATTAGTATAGCATAAAATAATAATTGTGTAATATTAATTATATAACAAATTATATCATATGAAATAACACTTTTCAATATATCTAAATGCAACTCGTATTCGTATTTATAGATGATTCATTCTAAAATGTTTGGCATCATCATGCATATATATCGATCCCTTGGACCACATTATTAATCTATTTCTAATTAACCTAGTTAATTGTTGGTATATATATATTGTGATCATAGACTATTTAATTATAATAAATATTATGTAATAATGCATGATATATTTATTTAAATACAAAAATTCTAAGATTTCATTTAAAACTCATAACATTACCTTTATTTAAATACTACTACTTAATTATTTCTTCCTCCGTCTCAAAATTGATCATAATACGTAAAAACAAGTGCATTTCAATAAAATTTACTCTTCCAAACATATTAATTAAAACTTGACGTGACTTCCTATTTAAGCAAAAATAAATTAAAAATAAAACAATGTGAGCTAGCTATCCTATGATAGTACTAGTAATTGTTGAAATAATTCATATTATAAATTATAATTAATGATATACATAATTTTAAGTGCCACACCTCACCTAGAGTACGTACTTACGTTACGTAGCTTTAGAAGAAAAATACTACCTGCTTTTTTTATATTATTTTTTTATGCACTGTATTAAAACTCCCCCACATACATTCAAGAAGAGGGTGTCAACTTCTAAATTACTATGAGGCAAAAACCATAAGACTTGTCATATTTGGTCATATGTTTTTTTTGAAACGTCATATTTGATCATATATGATACTTAAACTTGATCATACTCGATCAAATTTTAACTTTATAAATCAATTTCCTACAATAGCCTCAATATCTATCTAGAGAGAGAGACAAGCCGTTCTCAAAAGTTTTTTCCTTTTTCAAAATAATATTTTTTCCCTATTTTAGAATAATTTCAAACACTATCATCATCTTTAATTTTTGACTTAAATATAAATTACTATCTTAATTAAACTATTACCCTTTTTCCACTTCAGTACGTGATTGACCCTTTTAATTTTTTCAATTAAGTTATTAAACTATCAATTTTTTTTATTTTGGTTCAATTGAACCTGCCACGTCGTACATTGATAACGTGGCTCGCTGACTAAGCCAATTAAAGCTTACGTGCAAAAGAAATATATATTTTTAATGATATAAAAATGTAAAAATTACATAATTAACATAAAATAGAAAATTTTACATAATTAGCAAAAATAAGTTAAGCAAATGACATAAAAATTAAAATTAATTATATAGTTAACTTAAATAAATTACACAAATAATATAATTAAGAGAGGTGGACATAACAGTGTTTCAATAAATAACAATTAATTATATTAAAAAGTTTTATATACAACAATTAATTTTATTAAAAAGTTTTATAAACAACAATTAATTCTATTAAAAAGTTTTATATACTAGATATAGGACAAACAGAACAGTGAAAATCAGAGCAAAATCAGATAAAGCAGAAAAGAATGGTGAAAAAAACTGTGTTGATGGACTTCAATTACAAAGGAACCAAGGCGGAGCTAAAAGGCTGCAATTGCATCAACGACGTCCAGCGGATGCATCAGTGCTTGATCAAGAGCGTTACGGATTCTCCGACGAAGATATTAACGTCCTGATCGCAACTGATAATTCCTATACTCAGTCAACCGGCCGAAATGTTCATCGTGCTCTTTCCGATCTGATCCGATCCGGCTGTCCCAGAGATATCCTGTTTGTTCATTACAGCGGCCACGACACCCGACTTCCAGCGGAGACCGACGATAATGATGATACCGGCTATAATGAGTGCATCGTTCCTACCGAAATGGTGGATGGAAGAGATTTGGTGAAATAAATATTTAAAATGGTATGAGCAATAGTTGGTGGATCTGCTTACTCGATGGTGAGAGATTCAGGAAGCAGTGAGGAATTGGTAACTTGTTAAATTGAATTTATTTTGTAAATTATTAATGATGTACTTTATTTAGTTTTTGTTAATTGTGTAATTTGATTAAATTATATTATTTGTGTAATTTATTTAAGTTAACTATATAATTAATTTTAATTTTTATAGCATTTGTTTAACTAATTTTTGCTAATTGTGAACATTTTTCTATTTTATATTAATTATGTAAATTATGTATTTTTTACCTTTTTATATCATTAAAAATATATTTTTTTTACACAAGCTTTAATCGACCTAGTCAGCGAGTCACATCATCAATTTATGACGTTGAGGATTCAATTAAATCAAAGTGAAAAAAATTAATAATTTAATAATCTGATTGAAAAAATTAAAAGATCAATTTATATTTAAGTCTTAATTTTATATTTAAGCCTTGATAGAGTGTTTACTCTCTACCAAATATGCAGACATTTCTTTTAAGGACGAATTTAGTAGTAGTATATTTAAAAACAAAACAAATCAGTGCGTCAACAATGGGGGTATATTCGTCTATTCAGATGTCCCTGTAAGAGTGGCTCTAACGTTCGAAAAATTCAAATCGTTGGTTTGGAACCAAATCTAGTTAGGTTCGGGGATTACTCGGTCCCAGGAGAGCGTACCGACTGGGCCCCACCGGCTCACGGTCTTCTGGCGCAGACCGTAAATACTGGAGTAGATGCTTTGAGTCCTGATAAAGTCACGGTGCTTCCTAGTCCAAGCCCTGAAAGTCCAATCATGCAGTGCCACGAAACCAAGTGAAGATTTTCTCAACTGGGTTGAAGGAAGCTACGTGTCATTTTATAATTAAAGCCGCTAAGGAGCTGTACTTTGGCCTACATGCTCTACTCGCACATGAAGCGCTTTCTTTACACCTGATGGGTTGATATTTGTATAATTATATGAGTTAATATATTTAATTGAGGTACATATAAGTAAAGAGAATTAGTGATGTAATAATTAATTGACTATTAAAATAAATAAAATATGATAGAGTAATTTTGTCTAAGTAAATATTTATGTAGTACTGTAATTATCAAAAATTTTACCCCTCAAGTCATTCTTTTTAAGGTGGAGGAGAGGGAGTGTGTTTTTTGCTATTGATACAATAATTTTTGTGTCGTGTGTTAAAAAAAAATATAAAAATATTGTTAAGTGTATAGTGCTGTAAAATTATTATTTTAATATACTTTTGGTAACCTTATAGTTGAAATTAAATATTAATGCGTGTAAAAATATAGGATAGAAAAGTAATGTGTAGAATTAATTACTGAAAATAAGTCATTGTCAGTAATAATTCAAGCTGGCTAAACTAACTTTTGATGGATATATCATATATGCAAGTATAAAATAGATTAATGAATTAAACGTAATTGCAATGATCAATTCAATGTTTAATCACATCATCTAACAGTTTGTTAGCGACATCATAACCATATTGGATTACATATATACTTCTTCACTACAGTATCAAATATCAATTCATTCAGCTTACACACATTGATACCTTCTATATTTTTGGAAAGTGTTAAGGTTAAGATTTGTTCGCGTGTCTCAATTATCAAAGTGCGTACAATTCTATATAGAAAGGTGTGAGAATAAGTAATGGAGGTTTAATATTCTAGTGCTGTAAAATAATATTGTGTGTACATAATGATTAGAGTATAATCTTGTATTTATAATGACCACACCTCCTTCCACGTATAAAATTAGGATTCCTCATTAGGTATCATTCATTAATGGAATTGAACAAAATCTCCGATTATATCTCGATTTCTTAAAATATTCAACTATCTAAAATAGATTCCTGCATATGCAGTGTTAAATATTTCTACGTAGACTTTGGCCCACCCTATAGAATGTACAACTTAATACGTTTAAAATGTATTATTAAACATTCATTTTGGGACTTAGAAATTTTCATAATATAATTGGGGAAAATAATATATACTGTCAGTGTCAAAATAACACCTAAATTTGACACAGTTTACCATGAGATTTAATAACCATGATTTAAAAATACAATTTCTCTATATCATAACACAGTAATTGCTTATCAAAACACAGTGTTAAAGTAATAAACTTGCCTACAACAACATTGTGATGCGGTAGGTAGTGTTTTATTTTTGAAATTGCGACCGTAGAATTTATAAATGGATAATGAAGATATGATAGTCAAAACAGAATTTATATATATATATATATATATATATATATATATATATATATATATATATATATATATATATATATATATATATATATATATATACGAGGGTACTGATTGATGATGAAATAAATAATTGAAGTGGGAGAAATTCAATGTTTCTATGTTTTTGTAAATACTGAAGTGCTATATTAATTTGGATGTGCTAAAATTTTAAGAGTATTTAAGATTTTAGTTATTTTGTAGGTATTCTGTTATATCAATTTAAAAATAATTTCATGAAGCAATTAGAAAATTAATTGAAAATAATACTTGAGATATAACTATATAAGTATATATTTAATGACCATAAAGAAAAGATATATGTATTTAAACTTTAAAAAATATATGTCCAACTGATCCTATTACTAAATTTTTTTTATAAAAAAAATAAAAACTAACTTTACATTCAAAATTTAAAAGTGTAATTAACAGCAAGTTAACTTTATTTTGCAATTATAATCACATATATCGCAGTAGTGTATTGAAATTATATTTTTTACGAAGACAAACTGTGTATAGTGGACATACATTTAGGAAATCAATTTGCTTTATATTTCAGTTTCACTTAAATTACAATTTTCTTTTAATTTAAGAAGAATATATTAGTTTTTGTTTTAATCATCCAATTTATATGGATGTGTAGTATAATGTTAAAATAAAATAAATATAAAAAAGTTTGCATCATTTTTATAAAATTTTATTAATTTATATCTTTAATATTTAATATCTAACATTAAAAAAGAAGAAACAAATCAGATCCACCTAGAGCAAGAGCTAGACCTGATCTGAGTCAACTATAAGGTTAAAACTTAAGACCTAACAAGTCCAGAACAACATGTTGTGCATGGCTATGATGTATGATGACCATTGAGAGGGATCACCACTTTCTTTATTGATGACTTAGCAGACAGAAGCTTTACTATATATATATATATATATATATATATATATATAATTACTACTCTCAAGCTTTTAGCTTTTTGGATGGAGAGGGAATGAATGAATGATAGTTCGGCATGCAGTAATTCACATGGCAGAAGACCATCATTCATCATTACTCCATTTTTGTTAGTGTCACACCACTGATGATATCATCAAAGGTGGTGCATGGTTAATTAAACAAACAAACTTTCCCTTCGATTTAATATATTATGAATGGACAAAACATGAATAATGTTAATTAGGAATTAATCCCAAATACAATCCGTTGAATCAACTTACTTACGTACGTACGTACTGAATGAGCCTCCAAATTGAAGGAACATAAAATTGTTTTATCTTATTTCCAGAGCTAGCTAGCTAATGAATTGTTATTATACAATTAATAATGGGGTCCTTTATCAGTAGTAAATCTAACACTGCCATCCGGATGTAAAGCATCAAGAATTTCTGCCCCACCTCGCTCGCACCTTTAATCAAGTGGAAGTGGGGAATATATATATATTCCTTAATTAATTTCTTCAACTAATGATATTCATTCCACCTCATCCTTAAAAAATAATTCAACGGTGACTGCTGACTAGCCTGCCTGCCTGCCACACGACTAGTTTATTAAGTGTCCCATAAATTGGAGACCAGCTCTAGCCAAAAAATACTTCTTCTTTCATTTACACCTTAATTCCCCTCTTTCATAAAATGCTAAGCAAAGAGATGAAATTAGTTGTTAATTATATGATCATCTTCAATACCAGCTTGAATTTTTCAACTAGCCTTATATATTTTCTATCATATCTTACAATGGCAGGTGGATAATTTTTGCTTTATTTCTACTTGTCAATGATTCAAAACATAGTAAGATCCGGAATCAAACTGAACAAAAAAGACCCAGAATGATGTTAATTCAGAAACATTTTCAAATCACTCTCTTTAGCAAGCTCAAAAAGCAAAACAAAGCCATCCCGATTCACTGTTCATAAATATGATTCATTTATAAGTCTAGAATGTGACAATTGAGAGACAAAGACATCAGACCATCTTAAAGGTCTTCATCGTTCAGCAATCCCAATTCAAGATATAATAAAGCTGAAAAAAAGTTTCAAATTTCTGCATTGTAACAGTTTTTCATCATTGTCGGCGTCTGTACTGTAACATATCCCTCCCCACCCTTGGGAGACTTGACCCTACGGCCTACACAACTCCATTGAGGGTTGAAATTGCTTTCTGATGTTGCTACATCTATGAATAACAACTAAACTATCTCATGGAACAAAACAATCGACCAGATTAGCTAGACAGATGGACGTCCAAGTTATGTAAATTACTTTATCCCACCCTAGATTATCAATACAATCTTGATCCAATTTCACAGTGTGTGAGGCTGTGAATCAGGAGGGAATGTAGAAACAAGGAACCGGTGAATCATCTCAAAGCTGGTGAATGTGATCATAGCGGCTGGGGTAGTCCTGAGCAGGTTGGTGGCACAACCACGGTAAAAACCAGTGATGCCTTCTTGCTGAAACACTTTTTTGATGCAGTCAACCACACCAGAGTACCGCTTCTCAGAGTGGTGCCCTTGTTCTTGAAGCCTTGAACGCACAACCTGCACATTAAAGACCAAGTCAGACAGACAAAAGGAGACGCATGAAGGGAAGGGGGCTCATAACCGAATATGACGGAATGAAAAATGACCTCTTCCCCAACTCCCCCTATCCCGCCCCCCCAAAATCCAAGTAACCTCTTCCCTACCTTTGCGTAAACTTGTGAATAACAAAAATTGAAATTTTATTTATGGTAATAGTTCTCTTGTACTCTTCTTTCGACAAGTGATAGCAACACACGTGTCATCAGAGAAGTTTCTAAACATCCCAAAGGCTGACAAAGACACTTCATTAACATCACATGAAAATGTACGTCTTCACCAACATTTTTATTTGAACTTGCATAACAAACATAATTTTTCATAAAAATATCACTGTAATGACCTTTCAGAGGTTTTCCCCACGAAGGCTGCTTCTCATCACACTCCACTTACCAATTTTTTCTAAATATTTATCACAAGAATTTATTTGAGAAACAAACATTTTTCTAAATATTTATCACAAGATTCGATTTGTTAGACCAAGGGAATTTTCTTGGCATCATACCTCATGTGGATACGTCAACGTAGATGCAAAATTTTTTGAAACTGACGAGGCAACCGCAACATCACTTGCACCAAGTTTATCCATTGTAGTGTTATCTGCCATCATTACATATATCAGTAAGAAATTTCTTTCAATGTTTACAAATATTTCTTTTAAGAATCATGCATAACTGAAGGTGAAAATATATACCTCGATCTGCCAAATAGATTTTGATCTTCTCATATGCTGGAAACTGGATAGCAACATGACTAATACCGGCCAATGCAGGGATGAGACCACTGTTTAACCATATCAAACATCAACATCATTAAAATAATAAGTACATAAATGCACTCACTACCATGACAAGTGATAGCCAACCTGTATAAGCCACGAATTCCCCCTTCATGAGCAATCCTACTCAAAGCAGAAAATGTATTCCTATATGGCACTACACCCATTCTCATTCCCTGAGTCTGCAGAAGGAGAAGATGGAACATAAATGCTCAGGGATTCAATGCCTTCTTCATGAACTCAAGCTAGTGAAATACAGCACCAAATATAAAAGCAACACTCTAGACAATCCTATATATGCCAAAAGTGTAATAATATAATAAAATTGTTGTAAAATAACCATACGAGCGTCGAGCAGCAATATCTAAAATTCTAAAGAAAATTTCCAAACCTCACAAAGACATCATCATAAAGTTCAAGCATTTGTTAAATTAGGAATAAAATGAACAAATCACGCTAAACTCAATACCAGTATCAGAACCAGTACAGCTGGTTGATCAATGGCCAGTGACCCAATGCCGAGAATGGGCTGGGTTGCTATTAAGACTAGTTGACCACTTGACCCAGCCGGGTTTGTGTAAAGCCGTTCAACCCAGTGTGTTAGATAAATCTGAAAGTGTTGTTTACTAAGCATAAAAGACATCTCTGCCCACTCATGAAGGATCCTTTGTTTCTGTTATAGTGGTACCATTATTTTGTCCACTTGTCTTTTATATTTTCCAATTAATATTTGAATCACATAAATAGACTACAATTTTCTCAAAATCCCCATTCATGATTTGACACTCCTCCCAATCCCAGTTATTACACATTTTCATCTGATTGAGGAGAATTTTGATTTCCCTTTTATATCTCTCTTTACAATTATAAATATGTATATGTGTGTGTGTGTGTGTATATATATATATATATATATATATATATATTATGAGTTCTACTATTCCTTTTTAGATTGACTATGTGCATCTATTAGTTAATTTTTACATAGATCATCAACACAGGGCCCAATTCATTCTCCAGATGAGTTCAGAGCTGGGGCAGGCCAACCGTGATCCATTTCAGTCTGACAGTCCTTTCTACTATTGTTCCTTTGTAAATTAATCAACTATTTGGTTGAATCAATGACCCACTCCCTATACTGGGTTGGTGTCTGGACCAGTTATGAGAACTATGCTAGATAAAAAAAACCATCAGCGAGGTTCTAGGTGTCCCACATAGACTCATGATGTTACAAGCTTACGGACAAAAAGATATACAAATTGCATTTTTTATTTTTCAAAAATTAACTTGGGCTTAATAATAGTTGGTCTCTAAATACAAAACATCTAGCCTCATTGAGTACTTGATATTCTGCCATTCTGGCAAGCTACACTACCATAGGGAACTGCTCAGTCTTCAATATATTACCAAATATACCTCAGGCCACCAAAAGAATGCATACTCCAAGCATAATTTAAGTCACTTCCACTCTAAATACATCTTATGGTTCTACATAAAAATTGTACGTTTACAATTTATATCTGATTAGGTTAACATAAAGTCAGTAATACAATTTGGTTTTCATGATATTCAATACGTACAAAAACCATGCATTAGAAATTAGACCTTAGATACAATTTTAAAAAATCCAGGAAAAAGTTGGTAAGAAGTAATCAGTCCAACCAAAAGCAATTCTTGAACAGAAAGAAAATTCACATTCTTTCTATTTTAATGACTACAAATGGCTCATAAGAATTACTACTAAACTAGTTAGCAAAACATTTTTGCCATGTAAGGAACAAAAGTCAAAAACAAAAATGTATATAAAGGTAACACCTCAAGAGAGTCAGGATTGGTCCCACCATAAGCCCAAAGTGTTTCCCATATACATTTCTATTTCAAACATACATGTGATGTAGGAAATGAACCCAGATAAGAATGGATTTTAACTTGAGATACATACTTGAAACCTTGTCTTCACAACCCAAAGAGGATTTGTCACTATGGTTGTTGCAGCTCCAGCACCAGAAGCAGCCATCATATTGGCACCTATTGAAAGTTGATGATTCCCATCTACATATGCACAACAACTAAAAACACATTATCTACTTTAAAAAAAATTAAACAAGTAATGAATTTATTTATAGAATAGAAGATGAAAAAAACATAGAATAGAAAATGTAAGGCGGCTCGACACGTATATCTGTGATATCAGAAATAGGGCAAGTCATGGACTAACCATCAGAACAAAGAAAACTTTTCAGCTGATCATATATTGTAAAATAAACCTGCAAAAGTAATAACAAAAAGGTCACTTAAGAAACTAAATCTCAGCAAAGCTCACGGACCTCCCCACTGATTCGTTGAAAGACGATATAACAGATCAACGAACATCAAAATAGTGTCAAACCTTTTCAGACCCCACCCCCCCCAAAAAAAAAAAAAAAAATAAAATAAATAAATAAACAAACAAACAAACAAATATTCTCTAGGCTCTTAATTTTTTAAAATAATACTATATATAACTTATTGTTCAATCAAATTTCATCAATAGGATAAAATAAAATATTATAACTTGAGATTCTGAGTGACAAAAAAAAAAAAAACAAATCTACACGGTACTATAACAGTCTACAAATTCAAAAGAAAACAAAAATAGTTAAGGGCACATGCGTCAATTCGAGAACGAGGGGTAATCTTTCTTCTCTGTCAGTCGTGACTATTTATTTTCAGTCATTTTTATTTTCTCATTTTTTACCTGCAGTAGAACTTCACTAAACCTCCAAAACCCCAATTAATTACTTGAAACTCAATTTCGATCCTTGGGCATTTCGATACTCACCCACTTCTTTTGATGGAGTGAGGTCTCTCTCTATCTCTCCTAATTTCCCAACCCTTTTAACAAGTTTGTTCGTAATAATTCAGAGTAATGGCTGGAACTGGAGGCTTCGCTGTTTCGCGGAGCCATGGAGGGGACCGATTCTATAACCCGCCGGCGATGCGGCGGCACCAGCAATTGTTGTTACAGCAACAGCAACAGCAGTTGCAGAGACAGCAGCACCTGCATCCTCAGCGTCCGGCAAAGGAGGCTGCGGCGGCGGCTACTGCTGCCGTTGAGGCCGAGAATCGGACCGAATCTGATGATTCGGAGACTACATTGTTGAAGCCGTCCTCCATCTGCTCTTCGTCTCCTCTGACGCCGCCGACCAGCGCGACTAACTTGGATCATCTACTGGAATCCGTCACTCCTTTGGTTCCCGCCCAGTACTGTCCTGAGGTATAAAAAATTAGGGCTTTTCTTTTTTAAAAACCCTAAACTTATACTGTTTAGTCAATAAGACAGGGTGGGAAAGAAAATAAACTGTTTTTTCTTGGCCACTTACTGTATCATTACTTTGTCAATAGAACATTATTCTTTGTCAATTTCACTATAATCAGTTATTTTAGCTAACTTGGTGCATAAAATATATATTTTTTGTTTTTCTTTTACTTGCATTTCACGTTGAGTAGTTGTTAATTGACGTCTTTTTGGGGTTCCAGGTGAATGGAAGGGGATGGAGAAGTCGGGAAGCTGGGCTGCGACCATTTTATTGCCTTGGGGATTTATGGGAATCCTTAAAAGAGTGGAGTGCTTATGGTGCAGGAGTACCGCTGTTGTTAAATGGAACGGACTCAATAATGCAGTATTATGTTCCATACCTGTCTGGTATACAATTATACATAGACCCACAGAAGCCCCCATCGAAGATTAGGTGAGTCGATTTTGTGCTCTTTGGCCCGGTTAACTGGGTTTAGTCCAATTTTTCCTGTTTGCATTGCCATTTCTTAATTTTCAAAAGTCTGTGCTAATTACTTTTGCTGACTTCTATAGCACTTTAAATTCAGTTGTAGTGTAGTTAACTTGTGAAACTAGTTTGACACTGATCAAGATATTTGAATCTTGCCTTCTAGGCACTTTAGCTTTATATCATTTGATACCCACAACTTAACTAACTCAACAATATAAGCTTCTAACTATCCTATGGTAACATGAGTAACCCATCTTTGATGCTTCCTGGTGCTTTTGATGACAAAAAGGATACGAGGAGTGAAATATGAGCTTGGGGATATTACTCTCTCCGTCTAACATTACTTGTCCTAGTTTGAAAGTACACGTCTCTTAAGAATTTTTTTTGATCTTCAAATTATCCATATTAATTATTTTATTATCATCTTTTTTGTTTTATTTGATTTCCCAGGAACAATAAAATAGAGGAGAGAGGGGGAGGGAAATGGGTGTGATTGTGATTCCAATGTCAAAGTTAATAGTACTTTTTTCAATGTATGTCATGTTGTTTTTAATTATTTTTTTAAAAAGTTAAATGAGGGTATTATTGGAAAAGTAATGTCAAAAATAGGAGTAAAAAGAAAAGAGGACACAGATTTGGACAAACCAAAAAGTAAATTAGGACAAGTAAACTTGGACGGAGGGAAATGTTGTGTGGTTAGAATTATCTATTAGGTTATTGGGGACTTCAATGCAAAAATATAAGGAAATTAATGGCAAAAAACACCTTTATCCCACTGTGTTCATTGACTTGTAAGTATTGAGCCAATGTACTTTAAAAAAATACAATTGACCCACTAAACTTTTAAAAAAAAATTAATTGGGTCATTTTGTCCAATTTCTTGGACGGTCGTAAAATATTTTTAGACGTGACACTGATTTTTTTCTTTCAAAAAATCATTATTTTCTTACGTGACAACACAAAAATAATAATAAAATAAAATCATTAATTATGTGACAAAAAAATGAATAAAATTAAAATAAATATTTTAATTCATTTTCTTTATAATTTTTTATTTTCCTTTATCTCTATTCCTTTCTTTTAATTATTATTTTTATTTTGAAAATTAATATTAATACAATGAAATCATTAAATTTAGGCTTAAATATAAAAGAAACATATTATTAAAATATTAAAACTTATTAATAACTAAACATAAAAACAAAATAAAAAACAGAACCAAATCAAAATCAAAACAAGAGTGAAGAATGATCAGTCGCGTGTTTCTTCTTCCTCTTAAAATTCTCAAATCAAAAACCCTATTGTTAAGGCTCCTCGCTCGACTCCCTCCTCTCCGATCTCCCCTTTATCCCCAATTGGCCCAACTTTCACGATCTCAGCTCTTGGGAATGATTCGAAGCTCCTAAATGATTCGTTCATAAAAAATCTCTATACAAACCCGAAGATAAGCTGGGTTTTAAGTCATCAGAAATCTCTATACTGGGGAGGTGGAAGGGCTGTTGAAGGGGTTGGGTTTGGATTGGACCACGGTGACGAAGAGGTGTCCAAGGTGGGCGGGGCACGGCGTGGGCGATTCACGGTTCTTGAGGCTGAGAGGTTTGGGGAGGGCGTGAATGTCGTGAGTTCCAGGTTTGATAGTTTTGGTGGAGTTGCACGTAATTATATGTATAATTTTTTATAATTCCAATTGCTCTACTCTTTTACCGTCCCTCATTTCCAAACCCCAGCCAATCCAAATCAATTTACCATATTCGCTCACCTCTATATTTGTCCATTACATAATTAAACAAATGTTGGTCATGGATTCTGGGGAAACAGTTCTTCCGGATGAAAATTGCTCGGTCAAAATTGAAAAAGCGAAGCCTTTGAAGCGTTCGGAGATTGATTTGAGCCCAGATAATGATTACAGAATTGATGTTTCGGAAAGTCTTGGATTTTTCCATTTCGAGTAATGTTGATTTATCTGATTGAGGCCTATTATGTGTATAGAAATGTGTTTAATTTGATTCAAAGGTCGGTGGGTAGCCTTGGGAAGTTGAAGACTGAGATGTTTTTCGCGAATGAGATCAATTTTCTTCCACCGGATTTTAGGAATTTAGCTGAGTTGGAATCTGTGTAGGTGAAGATTTCGTTGTCGGGTTTGACTGGCTTGGCAGGTAGGAAATGACTTGTTTTTTTTTTCTTTCAAAAGCCACGCACGAAAATCGATCCAATTTCTTAACGTCCGTGAGCAAAATTGGACGGAATAACTTGATTAACAATTTTTAAAAAGCACAGTTGGCCAATTGCATTTTTTTAAAGCATAGTGGCTCAATGCTTACAAGTTGAGGAACAAAGTAGGGTAAAGGTGCTTTTTGCCGAAAATTAATGGTTTTAATCTTTTCCCTTTGTGATGTAACAGTTCTGTTGGCAAATCAATTAACTAAACCTTTTACACTTAGGTTATAATCCCGAGATTATAATTTCGAGATTATCATTCATGAGATTATAATCCCAAGACTATTAATCTTAAGATTAAATAGTCCTAACCACATGTTTGTTTTTTATGGGATTATTCATGGGGTAACTTAAAATAATTTCATCTTATGTTTGTTTCCGGGATTAATTAAAGGATTAGATAAAAAATATCGTTTGGACTATTATTCCCTCATCAATAATAACATATTTTAAACTTATTTATATATCAAAAAATGATGAACAATTAATTATAAACTTTTAAATACTACTGAAATAAGTTGATGAGTTCACAATACTTCACCATGATATTCTTTAAGAATCAAATTATCATAAATTACATGAATTCAGGCTGTCAACATTATAAGAGTGGAATATCCACCGTCCATTAGGATCATTTTCTTTCAACGTTCCATTAAATAAACGCCATGTAAAGTATAATTATTTATATGTTGTTATTTAATAACAATATAAAAATAATAATTTTATGAGCTATTTTTATATAATTTGTCTTCTTTTTTAATAAACATACTTGATTTGTAATTTGGGCAAAAAATAATAGATTTTGAGTTTGAAAATATTATAAAATAATATATATTACAATTTTTGTATTAATTTTTTAATTGTCAATAATATAAATCAACAAATATATAATAAAGAAACTTCTTTAATAATTCTATTTAAAATTAATTATATATTTCATAATTATAATTTAACAAAAAATTAGTGTAATTAATGTCAGCACTCAAAAATATTATTTCCGGGGAAAAAGAATATTGGGTAAGATTAAAGTACATGTATTCCATAACCCACGCGCCTCAGGAAAGTGACGTAGTATTCCTGTCATACCCAATATTTTGTCATTAGTCACATACGTACATTACATGTATTCCATAACCCACACGCCTCAGTAAAATGATGTAGTATTCCTGACATACCCAATATTTTGTCATTAGTCACATACGTACAAATACATATAACATATAATAGAATATTATGGTCGTTTTAGAAAAAGGTTGAGGTTAATTTTGTCTAGAAATTTTTAGTCACAAATGATGGGGATTATAATACTTAGTTGAACATGGTATTAAATAGTCCCCGTATTAAACTATTTTATAATCTTTAAATTAATAATCCCAAGTCCAAATTTAAAAAACAAACAAAAAAACACTTGGGATTAATGGTAATCATTGCAAACAAACATAGCCTTAGATTTCAATTATTGGGGACGTCAAGGAACCATGCAAGGAAAATAATGATGTTAAATACTTGGTTGCTCTTTTCCATATCAGTTCTCCTGGGGCATTAATTTTTGTAACCCTACGCACTAACATTCTGTGCATCTGCTGTTACCACTTACTACCAATTTCACTATGCCTGTTGCCACGTGCCCTTTAAATAGTTGTCGAGAGTCGGTGCAACCCTTTTTTTTTGTGATTGGTAAAAGTCAAGTTCTTACTAATAAACCCCCAAAAGGGACTGCAACACGATAGTTAGTGCAACCACATGTTACTACCACCATTCTATAGAGCCTTTCTATAATAGTCTAAGAAGTATGAACACCTCTAAGGAGGTTTTACAGTTGTGATGTCAGACGTGTGGGACACTGCTAGAAACACTTCATACATATCCAACATGTCTGAATCTTAGCCATCATGTCCACAAACAAAAACTAAAGTATATCAGAGAAACTGCTGACTTATGATTGCCAAAAAAAATTTATGCTTAGACATGGGTTTGATTTAGCATGCAGTTAATAGTTATAGAATAACATTTCAAAAATGTGTAACTTCACATGACCTTTTGACCTAGTTGAGATGTATTAAAGATTTTCCTTTGATTATGGACTTTCTTACACGAGATGATGCATTGCATAAAGATTACTTGTGCAAGTTAGGGTATTATTGACTTTATTATACTAATGTTATATTATCTACAAATTTTGTTTATGTTATTAACTTATTTGGAACCACTTAGGTTTGACCAAGCTTGCATTTTTTCCCATTAGTATTAGGAGTGTATGAAACTTAACATAGTACTCAGTATATTAGCAGTTATTTTCAGCGAAAACATCATTGCTGTTTCTGTTTAGCTTAATTTATCTATGTCAGTGTATGATTTTTGTTCTCTTTGAAGCAAAAGCTATACTTTTATTTCAGTGTATGTTTTTTGTTGTCCTCCTTGAAGATGCTCGTAGTTTTTATCTATTTTCACAAGTTAACAATCTGGTATTACTTTTGTTTGTGATGAATACAAGTTGTCGACCAATTATGACTTATGTGAAGCATCTGTGAGTGAGTATTTAATGTGGCTCACACATGAACGTTATGTGACACACTGTTTCCTAAACCAGAATCATACATACTTCCTAGGTACTATAGAAAGTGCACTATTTCTTGATTGATTATTTTTTGCACTGTTTTAAAAATCCCCGCCAAGGTCCACCTAGGCCCCGCCTAGGCGCTAGGCCCCCCCTTGGCGCTCCGCTTAGGCGCTAGGCCCCCCTGGTGCCTCATCTAGGTCAAAGGCGGCAAAAAATCCCTTTAGGAGCCTAGACGGAGAGTTTTTTTTTTTTTTAATAACTACTCAAATCAGATCTTGATATATTTATTTTTCTAATGATTTACCATATTCATAATACAGGTTGTAGTATATCAAATCATAACAAGAAATGATCAAGTCAAAATGGATAATTTTATTATAGTTGTAATTTTTTAAATTTGTGTCAACTTCAAATTATATAAATAATGATACATTTGTAATATTTAGTTTAATTTAATATAATTCTTAAATTTATGTTTAGTTTCTTAAGTTTTAATATTGAATTAAACTCTTGAAATTTTAAATTTTATTATTTAATAGCAATCATGTTTATGAATAAAACTAATCCGTTAAAAATATGTTTGAACTTTGAATAATTGCATGTTTGTGTTTGACCTTTGACATTAGCAATATGGATATGTGTTTGAAATTTAAGCAAAGACGTTTATTATCTTTATTATAGATTGTTTTGTTTTATATTATTGTTTTGTTTGGATAAATGTGTGATAAAATATTAAAATTGGCTTAAAATAAAAAATTCCGCCTAGGACCCCTAGGCGCTAGGCCCCCCTCGGCTGCCCACCTCCCGCCTAGCGCCTTTTAGAACATTGATTTTTTGGTAAGTTGGTTTACTTATCCCAAAAAATAAAGAATCGCTTATAAACTCTAATATACTTGTTGAAATTGGACATAGTTAAACCAATATAATATTTTTACTATTATTTTATTTTACATTTATCTGTTACATGTATTGGTAGTCTCAACTCAACAATGAATTTTATCCTAGACTAGTTAGGGTGGGTCGATGATTTTTGTCTGTCTTATAAAAAATAGCATAAGTTGGCCATTTTGAACTACTAACTATGACTATGAGGCAATGCCTGAGCATCATCCTCTTGCTTTCTTGAACAGAACTAGTAAGAAATGTTATCATATGAAATCTTATAACTGGATCCACTGAGATAGGCACACTTTCTTGGGACTCACTTTGTTTGTACTATAACCTTGGTGGTTTGAGGTTGATGTATATTTGTTTCATTAAGAGTAAAAAAAGTTGAAGCCTAGTCAGTTCCCAAGCTCCAAATAACCCTGTAGAAGTATATATAAAATTTTGACTTATTTGTGCACTCCTGTCTCATGGATCCAATTACTGTTTTATATGCTCAGTTTGGGCATACCTAATATTAAACCCTTCCCCCCCTGAAATATTTGTGGTTTATAAACTTTAACCAATCACAAAAAAGAGAAGAAAACACACTCATTGTTAAACAGATAAAAATACGACTGTCGAATTGTTTTGATTTCCTCTTACTTTCTAGTGTAAATTTATATGTTATGACTTATGCATTTTGTCCCTGTCGAAACATAATAATAGCTGTTCCTAGTGCCCACTAACAATAAGGTTGACTGAGGTGTCCGTTAAAAGTATAATTTTTGAGAGAAGTTTCCTGCCTGACATATTTACACTTAAAGCAACTTGTTTGGAAAGTAGAGTAGAAAGTTCTATAGCAAACGGTATATAATTGAATTGATTACTTTTGCTATAGCTTCCTGCTAACACTTATTCCTAGCTATGACTGTATTTTATGGTGGGTTGGTAGGAAGGGGGGGGGGGGGGGGGGGTTAGTAACAAGGATTTTAGTGAAAGCCAATAAACTGGTACCTTATTGCCTATTCATCTTTGAAACTCCTTCAGCTGTCCTTATATCTTCATTATGGTATATTATCTATAAATGTTATCTCATTTTTGAAACTCTTTCAGTGTTCTGGCAAGCACCGAGTCAATAACATTGCCAAGATTCTGCCAAGTGGTTTTCTAGTTTAATAGAAAATGTTGATTCCTTGGTACGAAGCTTATTTGGTAAGTGATGTAGGTTTTAACTTACACAGTAATTACAAAGCTTCTATTTCCCAATATCACTCAATCACGATATATGACTTGCCATCATCTACATTATGATCTTTCACACAAAGGGCACAAGGCTGAGGCTAAGCGCCACAGTTCTTTCACTTCATAAGTGCCTTGTTGCATTAGATACTACCTCAGGAAGGTTCTCAAGCTTGCTGCAGCAACCATGGACAATGGTTGACTTGATTTCTCGGTCCTGCTGTGATTTAAACGAGCCGATTATACTTCATAATCCTATGTCAGAAGTGTGTAATGCCCCCTCCCCTCCAATTGAGTCAGTGAGACACATAGCAGTCCCAAACATCACTAGCAGTCAATGTTGTATTGATTCGTATATGATACCTCAACTCTATGGGGTTTTACTACCCAAGTATGTAATGATTTCCCATCCCACACGAATTATAGCCCATGATAACCTAGCACATACTTATATAGTACTGCTTGCATTGCTTCAGAAACATGGTTGCCATATTTAAAAGCTGGTTTGACACATTAATCTGATGATAATCCTGAGCATGACTTTTATTTCAAGAACATGCTGTATCATTATTTAATTCTTTCAGAACTTCCTTTTTCATTCGGTTCAATCTTCCTTTGCATAGTATTTGGATATGATAATTTTCATAATCATAATTATGTTTCATGAAGTTCATCATGTTTTATTGATTCATCACTTATTATTACTGTGCTACCAAAGCTACTTAAGTTGGGGAAACACCTGTTGGTCCGTAGTAACCTGATTCCCTCACAAGATTTTATAACATATTTGTCTGTTGCATTTCATCTATTATGAAACATTTGCTCTTATTTTCTGCCAGACGGCCTGGTGAGCAAATTGAGGCCGAGTCTTCAAAAGAGACCAGTAGTGGTGGTAGAAGTGACTTTGAAGTGGATAGGCGAACAAAATGTGTTCAACAAAACCTAGTGAACTTAAACTCCCAACGGCTGAGCAGTCTCTCATTGAGAGACAAATCTTCCATGAGTTCATCTGGTGATGAAAGTGAAAATAGCAATTCATGTGGGCTACTTGTTTTTGAGTATTTGGAACAAGAGCAACCGCACTTTCGCAAACCATTAACTGATAAGGCAAGTTCAGCTCTTAAAATTAGAGTATTCTGATTTACAGTTAATTATTTCTTTGCCCAGAACTTATGCTTGTTGCTCATCCCCCTTTCACCTGAACAGATTACAAATCTTGAATCTCAATTTCCAGAACTGAGTTTGTACAGGAGCTGTGATCTAATGCCTTCAAGTTGGATTTCTATAGCTTGGTATGCATTTGGCATGCTGATCTGCAGCATAATTCGTATTTTGGTTAAGCTTTTCATGACTAGTATAGTATTTGTATAATCGATTTCATTTCGTTTATTAAATGAATTTTGTTGCAGGTACCCAATATATAGAATACCTATGGGTTCAACACTTAAGGATCTGGATGCATCTTTCTTAACAATCCATTCATTGTCCACCTACTCTAGAAGTACATCTCTGTGTGTGTGTGTGTCTGTTCATATATTAAAGCCTTCGCCTTTCATTGTGTAACTAATTTGTGGTGATCTTTTGTGACTGGTACAGACAGTTGTCAACCACAGTTTCAAGGTGTGAGTGGTGGCCTGAAGGTCAATGGTGTGAGTGGTGCATCTTCAAAAATTTCTCTACCAGTCATTGGCCTTGCTTCATACAAGTACAAAGGTTCAATTTTGACTCCCTGTGGGCCTCAGGAATGCGAGCAGGAGAACTCACTCTTGCAAGCTGCTAACAATTGGCTTCAGGGTTTGAAGGTTGTTCTCCCTGATTTCCAGTTTTTTCGCTCTCATTATTCACCGTGGAGATGATGATGATGCATGGAAGCTTTCTTGATGTGCATCATCTCTCTTCCTAATGGGCAAAAAATTATAGATGTCGGTTTTTGGACTAGATGTTAAAAGCTATATTGGCTAAAAATTCCTCCCGACAACCAAATCCATTGGTTGAATGTTGTGCAGTATTGTTTAAGCCTTGTCATCCTTCCATTTTGTAAGATTCTCTTCAAAGCATTACCTTTCGAGAGATTTAGGTAAATGCTCATGCTTCAGTTGGGCTATAAGTAAGCCAGAAGGTAGGCCTGATCAACCAGACACGATCAAGTCAATTGGTAAAGTTCACAGTTGTTTATCGGGCCTGCTACGCAGTTGCTTTGTTGTTTGCAGCAGTGCTCGAGATTTAATCAGCAAACAGGTATCCGTATAGCCTCTTACTTATTCTGTTTCATCAACTTTTGATGACATTGGTATACCTGTTGGTCTTTTAGTCGGCCTGCAGAGAATCTTGACAACTAGTTCCTGTGACACTGATGAAAATTTGAGTGATCTGTAATATTAGCCTGGATATACAAACTTATACCAGTAGTTCATAATATAGGCTCTATTCTTTGAAGAAAATTATAATACTTGTTTACTACTTAAAAATTAAATCCTACGGTGAATTAGTGTGTTGGAACTGTATTTATAAATTGAAGTAGATATCTAAAGATTCTACATGTATTTATTTGCGATTCGCTGCTCAGTTAAAATGGAATGTACTTTATTCTATATTGAAGCGCGGAGAACATTTGTAAATCAAGTCAAATAATTGTTTTGGTTGAACAGGTCAAACATTTTAGTTGTGCCCAAAGGGCCAGAACTCGTAACAATTGGAATGATCAAATGCATTTTTATCAAAAAAATAATAATAATCTGTAATCCTACAAGAGTCTCATAGCTTATTTGACTGCGATAACGTCTTTTCTGCAGTGCGAGGAAAGGAAACTTCCATTTTGGTTGAACCTTCTCAATTTTGATATAACTAGCTCAATGACATAATTAATTGATATTGGTTTTCTTCAATAAAATCTAAAAAATACTAATAACACTAGAGGGAAGCAGAAGGAAAGAAGGAATCCTCAAATATCCTAGTGATATATATATATATATATATATATATATATATATATATATATATATATATATATATATATAGTTGAAGTTAAAAGTATTCACGTACCAACTTACTTCGCCAACCCAGATTAAATACATCCTTAAATGATCTTAACGGCACACCCTTCTCATCGGTCTTTCAAGAGAATTTTTCTGGTGCTATTTATTTTTGGTAAGGTTGTAAAATAAACTAAACGGTTCAAGTTTGACCCGACTAAAAGTTTGATTCGAAATGTAAATGATTCGAATATAAACAAATTTTAAAATTCGATAAATTACTCAAACTTTTTTATATTGTACTCCCTCCGTCCCAAATTAATTGCTCAGTTTTGACTTTTTAAAGTCAAATTGACCATTTTTAAAACTAATCTTTTTACTATTTTTTGCTAAAATATAGGTGAAGAGATTATAACCAAAAGAAAGTATATACAATTTTTTACTAATCTCAATTTTTATAATTTTAGAAATATATTTATATATGCTTAATTATTAATTCTAAATAGTTAATTTGACTTAAAAAAGTCAAAACTGAGCAATTAATTTGGGACAGAGGGAGTAATATTTTGTTGATACTTAGATCATAATCGTTCGAAAAGTTCAAACTGTTTGAGTTCGATTCGAGATCGTCTTAACTTTGATTCTAAACGAGCAGGAGCTTACCTGAAGCAAGGCTATACAAGAGCAATCGCTGCTTGCCCACAAATGAGGGGGTCCAAATTTTTTTTATAAGCTTATGTATTTATGTGTACAAAAAATAAAATAACAAAAAGATTAGCAATATTATGCATTAAAAATGATATGTTAGAAAACATTAAATATGATAGTGTAATTGATGATTTTGCATCTAAAAGTGCAACAAGAAGACATTTTAAATGATAATTTGTGGTTTAGATTTCATTGGATAAAATTAAAGAAATCCTCACCGTAGTTGGTAGGTTTTACTGATTACACCATTGAACTTTTAATTTTTTAAATTACACAACTAAACTAATTATTATTTTGAAAATGGGTCATTCCGTTTAAAAAAATAAACGGTCGTTAATTTTTTATCTACAAAACTAATGACTTACCCACTGTAGTTGGTACATTTTACTGATTACACCATTGAATTTTTAATTTTTCAAATTACCCTATCAAACTATTTAAAAATAATTATTTTAAATATTTTAAAATAATTATTATTTTAGGTAAAAAAATATTAGAAACATTTTTCCTTCATAAAAGGAGTAGAGTTTCATAAAATATAGATTAAAAAAAAATAAAGTAATTTTAAATTAAATTAATGTCTACTTAATTTTTTAAATGAATGACCCATTCTTAATATTAGAATTTTTTTAAAAAAAAAACTAAAAATAGAAATTAAAATTAAAAAAAAGTAAAAGATAAATAAAAAAAAAAGCTGATTCAATTTTTTCAAAAAAGAAATTAATAATTTTATAAATAAATATTATTTTCAAGAAAAAATTGAAAGATTCTTCATATTTTTAAAAAATGAGTAAAATTTTATAAAATATAGATTCAAAAAATAAACTTTATTTTGAAAAGAAAAAAAGATTTTTTAAATCAAGTAAGGTTTCATAAAACTTTAATTTTTTTAAATCTATATTTTATGAATATTTACTCATTTTATGGAAAAAATTTTTAATTTTTTTACTAAAAATAACAATTATTTTTAAAAATATTTAAAATAATAATTATTTTTAATTAGTTTAATGGGGTAATTTGAAAATTAAAAGTTCAATGGTGTAATCAAGAAACGTACCAACCTACAAAGGGTAATTCATTAGTTTTATAGATAAAAATTAACGTCTGATTATATTTTTAAATCTTAATAACCCAATTTCAAAATAATAATTAGTTTATTGAGGTAATTTGAAAATTAAAAGTTCAATTGTGTAATCAGTAAAATTTGCCAACTATAATAGTTATTTCATTAGTTTTACCAATTTCATTGATATTTTTATTTTGTAGGTACATGTGATGATTCTTTGTTTCGATGACATTTTAAAATGTTATTCCTTATCTTTTATAAATTCTTATAATTTTAATAAAATTAATTAGTTGACAATTTATTAATTTTTTTATTTAATTTGTATAAAGGGGCACACTTGAAAAAGTTTATCCTTAACCTTAAAAAACACACGACCAACTCTGTAAACGAGTCTACTCAGCTTGGTTCATTTACACCCTTTTTGGTGTTCAAAATAAATTTCTATGTCGTCCAGATTTGGGCAATCCTCCCTTTGGGAAACAACTTTTTGGTTAGGCCCATAGTTCAATAATAGCCCAAAATTCAATAATAACGTGGATTTCTTATCCCCTAATGAGTCCATGAATATGGGCTATTTTTAAGGATAGGGTCTTGTTACGGTCGAGGTTAGTTCAGTATTCTAGCAACGATACAGTTGCCACCTTATCCAGGAAAACCTTATCCCTAATTTTGCAGAAACCCAAACCCCGCCACTCCACTGCCACTCCACCACCGGCTCCACATTCATACTTTCTCTTCAACCCCTTAAGGTTCGTTTGGTTCTTCCAGATCATTTCATGCCCTATCTTATAGATTTTTTATTTTCACATTTATAGTTTATATATATTCATGTATACCTTTTGTGCCTGTCAATTACGTTTTCTTGTCTCTTTATGAATGGTTGATTGGTCTCTTTAATTCGTATTTGTTATTCAATCGCCAATTTCCGTTTTATGAATTTTGTACTACCATTTCTGGGATCGCATTTGTTCTCCCCACAAATTTTGGGTTTTATTCCATCTGCTTTTTTATTCAAATAAATTGTAAAGCTTACATTTAGAGAATGCTGTAGTGGATTTTTGTTGTTAGATAACTTTACATGACTTAATTTCTAAAATGGAAGGACAATATGGGATACATCGGACCAGTATATAAAAAAGGTGGCATATATTTTACCTGAGCCAGAAATATGTTGGCAGAAAGTAAAAAAGAAGAGGAACAATAGTTCCCCTCTTCTTCTTTTCTCGATTGCAAATAATCATGTAGGAACAATAGCTTCTGATAAAATAAACTGCTCAAGTAATTCATATTTCTCCAATCCAAGTGCCCAAAAACTTTCATCAACAAACAACTACATATAGGCCCAAGTAGAAGAACATAAACCCCACCCATTCAACCATGGATTATTACCTCAGTTTGCCTAAGATAAAATATATTTTTTGAACAATGAGACCAATTTCCAGTAGTTGCATACAATCGTAGGCTTGTAAGTCGTCCCACAAGGTCATTCATTTTAATTTAGAATTCTTTGCTTATAGTGAAACACGAAGAACGGAAGAAGCCATCTTATATCTCCTGTATTTATTGTTCACCTTTCTGAAGTGGTTTAAAACCATCGCAACCCGTAACTTACTCCATGTGCTGGATCTTTTTGTAAATTTTATTTGAGAAGTCTCATTGCTTGTTTCCCCTTTCACACAAATGAGTTTTGTATGTGATAATGTGATTAGGCAGCTAACACGATTCAAGCTTGAGTCCTTGAGACGACCTCCTGTCTTTTTCATTATGTTAATGCTCTATATGTTAGACAACATAAAATAGAGGCAGATAATGTTAATTTATACAATATTTTCCTTTCAAAATTTGCCCTTTTGGGGTGGTCATCCAAATGAAGTTTTAGGGAATTACAGGAGGTGTTGAAGAGGCGATTCTAAACGAGGATCCGTAGGTTCAGAAGATTAATATGTTTCAAGAACTTAAAGAAATACAGAGAACTGTAATATAATAATGATCTATTAGATCGAGTATCGCAAACAATAGTTATAGAGACTTTCGATACACAATACCTAGGATTCAACTGCAGTTGTTATCTTAATGAGACTCGCTTCTGAGTTCTGTCACAGTCCAATATTTTTCATGATGAAGCTAACTGAAACTTGGTCTTTGTAGACCCATTTTAATGTATGGGAAAAGAGAGTATGTGTCAGTGATGTCACATACAACCTTATATGTATATATGTTTATTTATTTCTGCAGTTGATATGTTTCGTATCATTATTATTTTCGCTTAAAAATAGAATGATAAGCATTGCAAGACAAATTTTTACGTATATACGTTTATTCATGTTTGTTGTTTACTTCTTTTGTTCATTGAAGTGTATAATACGATATATGAGATGCACTGCATGTGTTAATATGAACAAGAAGTGTAGTGGCAGCCATGATAAATTGGTATACAAGTATTGAAGGTGTTTTGATGCTTAGATTCTTAAATTTTATTTTCCATGAGGTTCCGACGTACCTTGCTCCTACTATTTTAGAGTAAAATTTGATGAGTTTCACCTATGCTCACATGTTCTGAAATCTGAAGAGGAAGCTTCATGTGTATAAAGTTAAAGACCAGAACCTAGGTCCTCCAACCAATTCCACTAGAGCTAACTGCTTTTGCAGAGGATTGTTCCTCTGAACTTGAAAGGTACGTACCATATAGATCTTTTCTATATTACTGCATGTTGCATCCTACCCAGTGTGCTGAATTATAGTCGTCTCCAGTTGAAGAAAATTCATTCGCATCTTGATGACCTGTAGCAAAACTGAGGGTCTTTGTTTATATTGTCATTGACGTAAATCCTCTAAATATGACTACGAATATGTGCGTGTTGATGATATTGTGATTGTTTTCAATTCTGTTTTCCAAAGCCGCTGTCGATTTGGCCTTTTTTGCCCTATGGCCACAATTTGGTTTCAGTTCTCTGTCTCCATTAGTAAGTTATATTCAAACTTAAGACCCTTAGACATTGAGTATTGTCCGGAGACCAGTGTTGGCCAGTAATTGATCTTTAAGGCCATATCATTAATGTGTCCTCCATGTGATGCTGCAGTACTTTCTACCATTGCACTATTTAATATCTATCTGATACTTGTATTAGTATTATTAATATTATTATGCTTAAATGTAGAAAAATGGGTGTTCGAGGCCGAAGTGGTACTGATCGGCTAAGGACAATCTGGACACCAGAAATGGATCGTTACTTTATTGACCTCATGCTAGAGCAGGTCAGGAAAGGAAATAGGATTGATGATCATTTATTTAGCAAACGAGCATGGAAGAACATGGCCTCATTGTTCAATGCGAAATTCAGATTTCAATATGAAAAAGATGTCTTAAAGAATCGTCATAAAACATTGAGGAATCTGTACAAGGCTATAAAAAATCTCCTTGAACAGAAAAGGTTTAGCTGGGATGAAACACGGCAAATGGTGACAGCTGATAATAAAGTTTGGGATGATTATATCAAGGTTCAGTACTAAAAATGTTGAAACTCGTAATTTTGTATGTATTACTTCAGACTTATAGGTTATTTATGCAGGTACACCCAGATGCTCGATCATACAGAATTAAAACTATCCCATATTACAACGATCTTTGTGAGATATACAAAAATGCAATCATTGAAGGTGAAGGTAACATTTCTGTCCAAAATGCAAAAGTTGATACTAATATTCAAGGATCTGAAATGGATAGTTTACTGGAAGATCTAGGATATCCAGCTTCACCTTTCGATGGGGAGACAGGTAACAGGTTGATAAAATCATTGTCACATTCAGGTACTGGAACTGTGTCAGGTACCCAGTCAATCAGTGCTGATGAGACTCCTGTGGAGGCCCTTCATGAAATTATGATTGATGAGGATTACACAGTCTCGCTATCAAAAATAAGTGTTGATGACACGCCTCAAACAGCATCAGACACAGGATTAAGGATTGGAACTCGTTCACGTACTTATTGGCAACCACCAATGGACCGTTATTTCATTGACCTTATGCTGGATCATGTGCAGAAAGGGAATCAGATTGATGGTTTGTTCCACAAGCAAGCATGGATTGAGATGCTTGGATCTTTTAATGCTAAATTTGGCTTTAACTATGATGTTGATATTCTGAAAAATCGGTATAAAACTTTGAGAAGGCAATATAATGTTATAAAGAATCTTCTGGAGTTTGATGGGTTTGTCTGGGATGATACACGACAAATGGTGACAGCTGATGATTGTGTCTGGCAAGATTATATCAAGGTATGTATCAAGCAACTGGCGTATGAGTGAAGTCAAACTGAAATAATATTAAATCATGTTATATATCTTGGCAATGCATTACATATTTACAAGTCCAACTCAATCATTATGACTACTTCCCACTTGATTTTCATGTTGGAAAAGCCTGTCCATGTTTTGCTTATTAAAGATATGCTACTACATCTGAAATGGGCCCTTGAAGATGGGTGTTTAGTCTTCACAAGTACTGAACATCTGTAGTTTTGCTAAAAATTTCTAAACAAGCAGACAATATAATAATCTATATTATAAAGCAGGAGACTTTTTGTAACTACTTTTTGGTACTTTTGGGTCACATATACATGATAACTAAGATTTTTATTTACTTTCCTTTCTCTCTTTTCCTATTTTTCTCCATGTTTAATTATTACTCCCCTTTTTCTCTTGCAACTTTTCTCTCTTTACGTATTTTTTCTCCATCACTCCATTTTTCACCCTCACAATCAATTTACAGATTATTTTTCTCCTCCATACTCATTCCGACATCTTTGTGCAGGTTTATTTACAGTTTATATATATAATTTTCCTTGTAAATTTTTTTGCCTTTTTTTCCCTTATTTAATGTTTTTCTCTATATTTTGACATGCGTGTAGCACTTGTGCGTGTAGCACTTGTGCGTGGAGACTGATCATATATAATGGCTTTAGTCATGGTAGGCTAAGTTCTAATACATACAACTTTTTCTGTATGATTAGGCTGGGAACTCTTAATTGAATGAGGTTGTTAATCAAACATATTTCATATTTCCTTGCTTGAACTTAAAAAGTAGCATGCCTCGGTGTCTGTAGTTGTAGGTTTATGAATATCAATGTAGTTCTTGTTATCCTACCAAATCAGCAAGTTGTTCCTTTCCATTTAGTGTTGTTAATTACTTAATTGCATTGTATCAGAATTAACTAATTTGTATAATTACAAAATTTTCCTTTTTTATTAATCAAATGGTTGATGTTCAGTTAACAATTAAGGCCCAAGTTTAACAAGGAAAAAAGGTGACTTGAACTGTTCTGTCTTTGGGATTATGTAAAGCGCAGATCTCTATTATTACTACTGTCATCGTTTTGGTATGGTTTTGATGATAGTGATGATATTATCCATATTTTCATGGATTGCTTGTCTTCAATTTTGGTGGTGTGCAGGCACATACTGATGCGAGGCAATACATGACCAGACCAGTGCCTTACTATAAAGACCTATGTTTAATATGTAGAGAAATAAATGTTGATGGAAGAGATGGCCTTTCAGGCCATGAGTTATACGAACAAGATGAAGTCCCAGAAGTTAGGTACAATAAAATATATCAGAGTTTGCAGTTTCCTTCTGCATCCTTTTCCAGTGAAGATTTAATCGGTGAGGAGCAGGAGTCCTCACATGTAGCGGATCAAACAAACAAGCGTCAACTAGAAAACCCATCAAGTTCTTCTCATTCAAAGAAAGCAAGGACCAAAGATGAGGGCATGGCCAGTGCTCTTCGTGAGATGGCAACTGCAGTTTCTTCTTTAGCAGATAAGAGAAAAGATGATGACAACCCGATCCCAATAGAGAGTGTGATTGAAGCAATCCAGGCCTTACCTGGCATGGATGAAGAACTTGTGCTGGATGCCTGTGATTTTCTGGAAGATGAAAAGAAAGCAAAGACATTTTTAGCTTTGGATATTAAATTACGAAAGAAGTGGCTGATTAGGAAGCTTCGTCCACAGGAGCAGTGATGTTATCGACAGTAGCTTCCTAGTACTACTTTTTCACATAACTAATAATGTTTTGTGCAGTTAGTATTGTGATATGGTTCATATAGTTAACAAAGTAGACTAGTTTAACATAGACAATTAGGCTGTTGCTTACTTGACAATAAGATTGTCATAATGGTTATTGCGATAATAAAACATAAGGTTTCTGTTTTTCTTTTTGGTGGAATTGCAAATCAACTCATAATACTGGACAATGTTATCAAGATGAATATTATAAATCATAACCATTCTGAAATTAGGCACGAGTGCTGCTTCCATTGGGGAAGCTAAACTTGTTTGAAGGATTTGTTCATGTTTCAAAATGAGGTTGGAATATGAACCATATTGGAATAGGAAACATGCAAGGGCAGTCGGTCTTATTGACTGCTAGTTTTTTTTTTTTTTTTTTGTAAAATCTCATCTATTAACTAACTAATAAAATAAGAAAACTAATATATATTACGAATGTTTATATCAATTTTTTTATTTTTTTTATATCCTCTTATAATTTCTATCAATCCGAACCATTGGATTGACCACCTATTCTTTATTATTTCGTGAGCCTTGTTTGAGAAACTGGTTGAAGAGAAAAAGACAATCACTCGTATTAATAAGTTTCGCAATTGTAATTCAACATAAATTTATCACAATACATAGCTGGTTCTAAAATAAGTAATAAGTTGGTTATATTCCAACACCAATGAAAAGGACAATATACAAGGAACAGGAGTATTTTCCATGATGTCATTAAATTTTTAATAAACCCTATAGAGATTCTGCATCACAACGAGGGAAAAAATGCCAGACTTTTGTGCAAGACTAGACACAATGGAACGGTCTTTAATCAAGTACAATTTATTTGTCTACTCAAAAAACATTTGACATAAAAATTGAAATTTTTTGTAGCAAGGTATATCATTTTCCCTACCAAAAAGCAGCCTCATTTTAGCAACCACAGCACAATCTAGCAGTAGTACTAGGTTATGTACTTTTGACTTACATAAACTATTGATGAATTGTTTATATACCAGAGTTGCTCATATTTCGAAATTACCAACCAAGCTGAATTACTGCACTTGTCAGTGTGTGTGCCAAAAATATAAGAGGTACTACTCACTGGGTGACAAAAGTTGTGGTAATATGTGACTACATAAGAGATGGTTTATAGATTTGATCACAATCCATTTGTCCGCAACATATGCAAAATCTCTGCAGAATAAAAGAGAAAACTAGACTATTTCTGTCTTGGCCTTGATGATCCAAAGACTTGTTTCCTGCATTAGAATCAATTCCTACATCTAATCTAACTCTGTCAAAAGTTATCGGCAAATTGAACACTAACATTTGATCATGAGCTTGTGTTAATGCTTCAAGTAGAGAACTGCAGCTGCAACACTGAAGTACTCTCACTCACAAGTTGTCATCCAGAATGGTGGATAATAATAGGTTATCTACAAACTCAAATCTCAGAGCCTTCTCTTTATCCTTGCACGACAAATACTTGGGATGAATGTTTCTGTCATCACAAATAGAGAAAAATAACATGAAGAATCAGACTCAACTTCATGAGATAGAATCTTGGTAATTCTAATAATAAGAAAACAATATAATAATCCCAATTGTCGAACATGAAGTAATGTGAAAATTGAGCTAATTATAACGAATGACACTAACATGCCAATAATGGTAAAGGGATTATAATCTCAAGGTTGCAGGTCGATTTCCTATACTAGGAGTGAAGCTCACCCATTCCCCTCGAGTAGAGAAAGACATGCCACTTCGGAAAGACATCATTACACAACGTTCGAAATAGCGCTCGAGGCGTACGCCTCGAGGCGCGCCTCGTAGCGAGGCGGAAGAGGGAGTTCGCGAGGCATGAGCATAGTTTGGAATTGTAGAAGCCTGCGCCTTTTCCAGTCGAAGCTTACGCCTCGTGGCGTTGCGCCTCAAGGCGACGCGAGGCGTGCGCCTCAAGGCGACGCGAGGCGTGCGCCTCGATTTGGCCTAAAAAAAACCTAAATAGCAGATACGGATCGACTTATCAAGACGCTAAGATCGCCTCCTCTCCTTTCTCCTCTTCGACCGCGACTGCTACTCTCTCCTTGCTCCAGGTATCTTCCTTCTCCTTTCTTCTTCTTCTACTTCTTCTACTTCTTCTCCTTCCGATCACACCGACTCATCGCGACCGCTCCTTTCTCTATTTTCTTTTTCGCTTTTGTTACCACGACCGCTTCTTGCGCTTCGCTTCATCCACCGCCGACTTCTTCTCCTTTTTCTTTGCTTCGCTTTTGTTTCTCTGCTTTTTCGCTTCGCTTTCTTCTTCTTGCTTCTTTCTCTCTGCTTTCTTCTTGCGTCTCCTTTGTCTGCGCTCTGCTTTTTTTATATGTAGTCTCTGCTTTTTTTTTCTTTCTGATTTCTTCTGCTTTTTTTTTTTTTTTACTGCTTTGTTTTGTTTTCTCGCATTATTTTTATTGTGTTATGTTTTTATTGTGATTTTACCAATAGTGTTTGTAGAGAATTTTGAACAAAATATGCATCTAATATTTCTCAATTTATAATATTTGATTGTGTTTATGTTTCATTCGAACTTGCATCCGATCGTAAAATCTATATATTTATGTGTATCGGCTTGTATGTATGTCAATGTATACATTATATGTGTTTATATGTATATGTTCTCGCTCATTTCATCCCGATCGTGTTTTACATGCTTTGACTTAAGCTCCACTAATTTCAGTTGTATATATATGGTCATATGTGTATCTCAGATTTTCCATCGAAAATTACTTTAGCTCCACTAATTTCATTTTGAGTTTTTGAAAGTGCAATTGGTATTCCATTAATTAGTTAGGCAAGTTTATAAATTTGTGGTCTTGATCTTAGACTCTTGGTCATCATGTTAATGTCTTTTTAGTGTCTTGGTGATGCCCTCGTGAACCGATTCCACTTTGTCTTTTCACCCCGAATCACAATCAAACATAAATTTATATTCGCTTTTTGAACAATGTTAAATTCTATCAATGTTAACATGAGTACATGACTAGTGTTGTCCATAATTTTGTTATCAAAATGTAATAACAATTTGTTATTATTATTACGAAGTGAATTATTATTATGGGTAAAAAGATCCAAATTGGAAATATGGCACCGCAAAATCCGGAGTTAATAAAGCTCATTTATACGTGGAATGCAATTTTGTAAGAAAATTTGCAAAGGAGGGATTACAAGGTTGAAAAATCATCTTGTGGGAAATCACAAGAACGCCGAGGCTTGCAAAAAAGTACCAAGCGAAGTGAAGGAAAGAGATTGCTTCATATATGAAGAAAAATTTGACTCGAGGAGGAAAGACAAAGAGATGAAGTGAAAAAATACAAAGTGGGTCTTATTATGGTAGTCATCCATCCTTGGGAATGGGAGGTTCAAGCGTGGGTAGTGCCTCCGAGAGGGGAGTTCGGGGACCCATGGATAGATTTGTTGTGGATGTTGATGCTGGTGATGATGATGCTACTACAAGGCGCGTATTTTCAAAGGAGGCTCGTAATGCAGTCTGTCTTGATATAGGTTGATTCTTCTTTGAAAATGGGATTCCCTTCAATGTTGCTGATAGTCCTTCATTTATAAATATGTGTCGATCTATTGGGAACTATGGTCGTGCTTTGAAACCCCCTACCCCATACGAGCTTAGCTCTTGGATATTGAAGGAGGAAGAAAAGACTACAAAAGCCTTTGTTGAGGAGGTCAAAAAGACTTGGGCACATACGGGGGTGTCAATCTTGTCGGATGGTTGAAAAGATATTAGAGGAAGACAACTAATAAATTTTCTTGTAAACAACCCCCATGGAACTGTATTTTTAAAATCTGTTGATGCATCTGATGCAATTAAAGATGCTACTTTGATGTTTAAACTACTAGATGAGGTTGTTGAGGAAGTGGGAGAAGACCTTGTCATTCAAGTAGTCACGGACAATGCATCAAATTATAAGGCGGCAGGAATGATGTTAATGGAGAAGAGGCCACGTATGTGGTGGACACCGTGTTCCGCGATTGATTTGATGCTTGAGAAGCTTGGAGAGTTGCCTCAACATAAAAATGCTTTGACAAAGGCAAAGAAGGTAATTACTATTATTATTATTTGGATCTAATTTTTTTATTCAATGAATACTTGAATTATTATTATTTTTATTCATTATGTAGGTAAGCAACTTCATATATAATCATGGATGGGTCTTGGCATCGATGAGGGCAAACACTAATAAAGACCTTGTTTCGCCAAATTTCCACTAGATTTGCCATCGCTTATTTAACTTTGCAGTAGTATGATAGTTCGAGACGGCCTTTAGGCTATGTTTACATCTAGGAGTGGGCAAATTATGCTTGGGCAAAAAACCTCAAGGTAAGGAGGCGAGAAAATCATAATCGACCGATAGGACTTTTTGGGGTAGTGTGGGATATGCAATTAAGACCACAAAACCTCTAGTAGGTGTATCGAGGATGGCGATTCGGAAAAGGTCTGGAATGAGATTTTTATATGGTGCCATGTATAAATGCAAAAGAAGAGATTGCAAAAAATCTGGATAATGAGGAGGGGGCCTATAAAGAGATATGGAGCATAATAGATGCTAAGTGGGATAATCGCTTACATCGGCATTTGCATCGTCACGCATATTATTTGAATCCTCGGTTTAATATGAAGATAATTTCTATGCCAATGCGAGAAGTTAAAGTGGATTGTACTCATGTATGACAAGCTTATTCCTAATGCTATGGAAAGAGAGAAAGTCGATTTGCAATCGATGCATTCCGATTGAGGCAAGGGTTATTTGGCTAAACAAATGCCGTAAACACGCGTGTAAGAAAGCGTGTTCTTGGCAAGTACCGCTGATTAATGTTTGGTTATGCTTTCATTTTGATTAAACGTGTACCAAAGAAGATCGACATATGTTTTAATATCGATCCAAATGATTGGTGGATCGCATATGGAGATGAAGCTCGAAATTAAGAAATTTTGCGTGAAGATTCGAGTTTAACTTGCTCATCTTCTAAAAGTGAGCGTAATTGAGTACTTTCAATCGTGTATTTATTAGATATAATCATATAAATCATTTATTAAGATTTTATGAGATCCGACATTGTCACTAATGCTAAATTACTTGTAATATAGATACATACAAAGAGAAGGAATCGACTTTCTCGCATCCGGACTTAACTCATCGGGCTTACATTATATACAATAAAAAATCAAAGATCTAAGATCTCAAGAAAAAGGCATTAACGGAAGAAGAAGATCCATTGGTTGTTGAAAATGTGCCATCTGATAGTGAGTGGATTGCGGGGGGAAATGATGAAAATATATCGGGACTGACTTCTGGGAATGATGATATGGAGGAGGGTGAAAGGACTCGTGGGAATGAGAAGACAAATTGGGAGAAGAGACGAGAGAGATTACACTTGGAGGCGAGGACTCTCGGGAACAAGTAGTAAACAAGGAAGTCAAAAGAGAAAGAGAAACACTTTGCCATCAAAAACTATGTCAAAAAGTTAGTGTCATTAATTAAGTTGCCTTTAAAGTGTTCTTTAAAAAAATATATTCATTTCGATTAAATATATATTCACTTGTTTATTTATAGATAAAGGGAAGGAATTGCAATTGGTTGATGAAGAACCTGAGTTTGAGGATCTTAAAGACCGATAAATGAGGAGGATGACAGAGCAATTAGATACGATGATGATTCCATGGAGGATCCTCTTAGTGATGATAGTGATGATGGTGATGGGGATGATGATTTAGGATTTGATCCATTATTCAAGCCGCTAGATACAAATGATACATTACTTACATATTGATGGATGATCACTATATAAGTACTTGATGATATTATGTTGTTTTGATGTTTTGTAATGATACATTACTATGACGGTTATTTATGTCTCCTATGACCGTAATTGTAATGATGAATTATTTTATGATTTTATTAGTATTTTTTCATAATTTTTTGGGGACTTTTATGTCTTTAAATCAAGGCTTCCGCCTCGCTCCGCCTCGCTTCGCCTCAAGGCTTACGCCTCGCATAGCCCAGAGAAAAACGCCTCGTACCGATTTTAGCTTTTTCGAACATTGTCATTACATAAAATTATCGTATATAAAGCAGAAAACTCAACTATTATTGACATGACACGAGATTAACCACCACAACATTTTAACAAGAGATTCTTCAGTGGAATATTGTTGACCAGGTACACTCGAAGGCAATAAAATCAACCAACTTAAATTGCTCATCCGCACATCTTAAATACTACAATCAACGGAAACAACTAAAATTATCTATGCCATTAAATATGAGATGCAGTGTATTATTGAAACATAAATTTTGCTTATTGTACCACCAGCTTGATACCCTGCATTCACATAATTGAGCAGAGGCAGAATTACCAGGTTATAAACTTTAAGAAACCTCGCCGGCAAAGCAACTTTGCAGGCAGTTATTTGTGCAAGTGTGTTTAAAATTTTGATTCGTACACATGTTCTAGCATTCAACATTTAACAACTTACCGTGCTTAGCTTATCTTTGTAAGATGGAAAGCTACACGATCTAGCATATAACTGCAACTATTTTTATATCTAAACACGATTATTTTGACTTGAAAAAGGCCAGAGGAAAGCAAAACCCCTATAGCAAGGTCTAGAAGAGTGGCACAGTTGTGAGTGCAGTTCCCTTTTTAAATTCTATTCTTAACTACAGATGATTCACGAGTTCCACTAATAGGACTAGCAAGTAAAATATTCAACCATATCAGCAAAAAGTTGCATGAGCAGACTACAGATGTAGTGAAGTAACTATATATAGTCAAACCTTTAGTTCCTGCTATCAGACCGATGTCCAGTACATGAGTTAGCAACACAGCATACGAATTGAAGATATATATAGCTTCTAGCTTGGTTTATACTCCTATGAAAACGAATCAACTACAAGAGAGCAAAATTAACTAAACAATTAAAAAACGCCAAAGATGGTTCCCATGAGAACGTCTTTGATGAGATATAGGCAACTAAAAATATGTTGGTTTTGTTTTGTCAAGAAAGTAACCAGCAAAGACAGGGAAGAGGGAAGATATGAGGAGGTCTTCCATTCATATAAATATATGAAAAGAAGGCATAACAAACTGAATATGAGAAGAAAAAAATGAGATAAGAGGAGCATCAGTGGCTTCCACAACTCACTCATAAAAGAGAAGCAATATAGAGATAAAGTACAAAAAGAAATAAAAACGACAAGGGAAGAAAGATAGTAGAAGAGGGAAAACACAACACTTCTTTCATGCCTTCCACTAAGAGAAGAGGAGATAAGAGAAAGGAAGGATGAATCATATGCTTTAAGCCTCTATCAAACAAAAAAGGAGAGTTACAGTGTATGAGATGCTAATGTTGATTTGGGAGATGGGGGGAGGGGGGATTAGGAGTAGACTACAAACCCCAAAAAAAAAATCACGGCTAGTGAACCATGTCAAGTTGCATGTTGTTCTTGCCCTAGAAGACCTACTTATACTACCATACAAAACCAATTAAATTAATTCCTTAGTAATTGCATCAATTATCTTCAGATGTAACAACTAAACATATGATCCACCAACATAAAAAGGAATCAAAGAGGTTATAGTTTCATAGAAATTCAGAGTCACTAACAGTTATAAAAAAAGATTGTTTTCAAATAGTTTTCGTACCTTTCTAACGTACTCTTATCAGATGCCTTCGTTGACAAGCTTGTTTCAGTTGAAGACGCATCCTGAAATGCAGTCTTGTCGGTTCGAGGTGGATTGTAGAGAAATGGCATAAGCAAAGGATCAGGTGCCATTGAGGAGGAAGATACAACACCAGATGACCTCGCAGAAGGAGATATTAGATGTTCATTTTTCAACTCCTTCCTCAACAAAGATAGAATTGTTTGAGATTCACCATCAGATAGTTTATGTTTGTGGAGGGTGTAAACTTAGGTCAAGAAATTCAAAGGATAGCTAGCCGAAGCCCATCCATACAATAAAAAGAATCTATATTAACAATAAGAACCAACCAGGAAGAAAAGGACCATACGAGACTACGAATGAACCGAAATAAGTAAAAGGAAAGGCTCAAACTGTAAAAAATAACAGCACAAACTGAGACGTACTAAAGGCTTTAACTAAAACAAGTTAAGGACTAAACACATTATGTGTGTACATTTATGTATATAAAACATAAATCATAATAACAGTAAGGGACTCGGACAGAAAATTAGCAAATCAATCTGAGTCTACTGCTGAATTTAGAGTACAATGAGCAAATATTAAGCATCACGTAAACATTTGCTAAACTTCATTTTTACAGTCATTATAATTGAGAAAATGTGGAATACTTAAGATGGGCATATTGTAAACATTGCAACTAACCATTTTCCTGACATATATCCTAATGCAAACCATCAGTTTGAAAGCAAAAAATCATTTTAATGGGCATCACCTGAACATGCAGTAATTAGCAGAAACAAAATCAAGAATAAGAAGATAATTGAAGATAATGAAAATAACAAAAAGATATTTGAGGATATCTTTAAGATAAATTTGTGCTGGGAAATCAAGTGTGCAGCCATGTTGGTCCCAACGCATATAGCACAAACAGGACAGATCTGCAAACAGAGTGAAAGCTAACATTAACGAAGAGTATTTCAGACTCCATGAGTTTTAAAGTCTAAAACAGAGAATATCATATGACAACATTCCTTTACACCCTAGTAACAATATGGATTCTTATGTGTTTTGTTAGGTATCGAGAACCAGCTTTGCCTTTATTTGATAACCAATGAGTTTTCCACATAAAATTCAGTACTTCATAATGCAGCTGAATAATTCATGAAACTTATATCACTATAAAGTACATATTCAAGCAACTTAAGTAAACGAAAATAATAACATTTGTTCCATGCGCTCGGCTATCTTATGACATAAGGAGTCTATAATAAGTAATTTTGTTACCAAAAAATCAGATAATATTACGCATGAATAGACATGAAGTACAAGAGAAATTTCATATGCATATACTTTTGCTCCCTGTTGGAACAGTTCAGCATTCCGCACTGAACTCAAATTAGTTCATCAGAATATCATATTTTTTATCACAGACATGAAACCATTAGTTTTCCAAGCTATTCTTTACTATATACAAATAAGGCACCGAATTATAAGGAGAATCTAATCAGTAATAAATACATACGTACAGTATAGATAACAAAATTATATCATTAATTTACGCAATTACTTGGGACGGAAGTGATGAATACCCCAGAATTAGTATGGGAGTCATGTTCATCATATATATGGCAGCACAATTCCAAAGCAGTGAAGCCCTCTTTACAAAATGGGCATGCCAATTCCGATTTTGGGTCTTCCTCCTCCTCCTCCTCCTCCTCATCATCATCATCATCAATCTTCTCAACATCAATACATTCATATGCTTCAAATAACAAAAATACTACCAATAATCAGAGTGTACAATACATATATAAACACATGTATACATTTACAAATTACAGAGAGAGAGAGATAATATTATACTCACAAAAAGATTTGTGGTTTGCAGAAGTAGAAAGTCCGAAGTCCAACGTATCATCATCATAATCATCGTCTTTACCCATGAATCTTATAGATTGAGAATTTTGCAAACAATTGAGATCATTTAAATACATATATTAGGTTGGATTTTTGGGGATTTTAATCCCTCTCTCTCTCTCTCTCTCTCTCTCTCTCTTCTCCTAATGTATTCTAGAGGGAGAGGTGGGAGCTAAACCTAGCGAGAAACGGGGAAGTAATAATGGATGTTCGGGTCTAGTTGAGCTCGTCACTTACATGGATTTTCGCTAACACCAGCCCGATTCTGGAAAAAAAAGGTAAGGACTCCCGCGTAAATTCCTTAAACTTGCCTCCAACTACCAAAAACCTCACCGCGTACACCATAATATAGAAAAATATTTATTTGATGTATATTCTTATATTTCTTTATTGAGTATTTAGTTTGAAATTGTAATAATATTGATTGATAATAAATATTGTGTTATTTTATATTATTATTGAACAAAGTAAATTTTTTAAAAAATGGAACTATAATTGTGCAGAAAACTAACAATATTCAAAAGATTAATTAAAAGTCTTAACTTGTTTGGAAAATATTAAAGATAAATTGTGATACTGCTTTGTCGATCCCTTCATGGCATTGGCCGGCCGGGTTGAAAACTTATATATCACCTTTCTTTCTTTCGCTAGCTGTTATTATTAATTAATTCTCTAAACTTAGTCGGGTTGTGAATATAATGGACCTTGGTTCTAATTCATCTCTATTTTCTTTTGGAGTAGCTAGCACGCACAAGGGTTCCACTTCCATATATTTATATTTAATCTGAAAACCCAGAAATTAAGCTTCTTTCTAACTGTCTATTTTTAATTAACTGGTTCATGGAAGTGTGTATATATATATATATATATATATATATATATATATATATATATATATATATATATATAGCAGGCAACAGTGGTATTTTGGTGCTTGATAGCATGTTTTGCACCAACATTTCATTGGAGCTTCAGAAGAAACAGTACGTCCACTTATTTGAGACGTTTACGTGAGCAAAAAGTCATACAGACTCAACAAAAACGATCAATGTGCATACATTTTCATGTTGCTAGCTTCACATATTTATTTTATTCCCAAAACTTCAATCTTTCCATTATTCACGTATTGAGTAGACTTCTGTTACAGTTTTCACAAGCCAATATGTTCTTAATTCACATTATATATATATATATATATATATATATATATATATATTATTTGTTTTACACCAGAGTTGAAAAACAAGAAATTAATGTCAAGGTTAATACTTGGTACTTAAGACAATTATGCCCTCTTTATTGGTGTTTAGAGTTGGCGTCATTTGTCTCCAAAGATACAATGACAGTGTGTGTTATAGCATCACAACAAATAACACACACAACGAACCAAAGAAAGAAATGCTCTAAACTATTTAAAAAAAAAAAACTATGAATGACTTAACTTGAATGAATTGAGAATGTTTGGATGCTTGAATGATTGGATGAAGCAAATGACCGCCCCCCATATGGTATTTATAGGAGGGTGGGACACAACCCTTTCAAGTGGTTTGGATGCATATGAAAAGGAATGGGGCACTTTATGGAAAGGCATGTCTGAATAGGTGCCAGCGAAACCTTGGAGCGCCACGGCGCTTGACATTCTGAACTTTGCTTCTTGCTTGCTTGTTTCAAATATTAATAAATAAAAAGGGAACTAAACAAAAACAAAATTTTGACCCACAAGAATGCTTGGATGCTTGAATGATTGGATGAAACAAATGATTGCCTCCCATATGGTATTTATAGGAGATGAATTTGAATGGGGAAAAAATCCGAATTGGAAGACAATGAATATAGTGACTTGGTATGGTTCCCCTTGTGTTTGTTTTTGTTAGAATGTGAATGCAGATGTATCCATATATAGAGTTAGAAGCAAGTTTGGTTTAACGAACCAAAACCTTGACAATTGCAATATATAGGTTCTAAATAATCCCTCAGCTGTTGCTGAAAACCTTTAGTGAATGATACAGGATCAGCCTGGACTCTTGGTCAATTTAAGTATGATTTTTTAATGGTTGGAAGCCTATATAGCAAATCTAATTGTGGTTATTTTTTTATACACCGTATAACAAATCCTGATATTCAACACAAGCAGCTTTTCATTCTATATGAATTTGTGCTTAATCAATTTAGGGCTTTAGTGAGCATCAAATGGCTAAACCGAAGAAAAGTAAGCATTTTACAGCTTGAAGGGAGAGAGAGATCAAGCAGGTATGTAGATCACTTTACTTACTAGCAAATACTAAAAGATAATTCTATTTGCTCACTTTTCTTTAGACAAAACTTGATGTGTAGGTTTTGGAATCAGTAACGAGCTGGCCCAAGTCATGAAAGATCTCTCGGTCCTCGTGATAGATCAGGTTAAAACCTTATCATCATATGTACACAAAGTTTTTCAGCTTTTTAGGATCCACTAAGTTGGTATCTCCTTCAGGGAACAATTGTTAATCAGATAGGGATAGACGACTACAACATTCAAAACGTTGCAACTTTAGTAGAGGAAGGCTTTAAACAATTGCAGAAGGTCTGTGTGTGCGTGGTTTGCTATCTTAAGAAGCCCAGTGAAGTTGCGTGTTTTTCATTTAGATTGTGATAGTCAAGTCAGGCAAAGTAAGGGTCTCTCATTCTGATTATATTTAAATTGCTGGCAGAGAGAACACAGAAGAGTGAAGTGTGCCACAGTTCTTGTAATCATGCTAGTCCTCCTAATCCTCAAGCCTGTTGTTGCCTTTCCCAGTTCTTGGGCGGCACCGAGTATTGGCGTGCATTTTATGGCAGATTTTTGAAGAAAGCTTCACTTTTAGATGTTACAGTTGTTGAAATTTAGAAGAGAATGTATATTGTACACTTCATTTTTGGGTTTAGAAAGAACTACATATATCTCGGGCACTGCATATTCTTTTGTCAGGGCTACAGGAGTACAGGCTTCTCTGAAATCGAATGCCTTGAAATACAGCATAAATTCTTTCATGTAACGATTCTTTACTGGCAATTAGGTCATCTAGTTACTTTTAATTTAAGCCAAATGACGAGATGAACTTTCAGTCTACCATGAACAAGTAGTTTTACTGAGAATATCATCTGAAGGCAATGCCAGTAAGTAATAACTATACACAGGACAAATCACAACATTAAGGATGAACCAAAAAAAGATACATTATATAGTTTAAAAAGAAAAAATAAAGAAAGAAAATGCAAAGTTTTGTCTCTCCTCGAAGAATTAAATCTGTATCTGCAGAAACATGACAACTACCAAAGCTATAACACAACTAAAAAAGATTGTTGCTGCATCTACACCATGACCCTTGCTTGGTAGTACAGAAGGAAGCGAGCACTCTTCGCCATTAAAATACACTTTACTCGGATACCCGTCCCCACGGAGCACATGGATTCCGGGCACAGTTTTCTTGGTAAACGATATCACCGACTGCTGAGAACCGGGAACTCTAGGATCTTTCCTCGGATTGTCACCATCTCTCTCTGACACCAGATAATTTAATCCCGGAAGGCCCTGCAGAAATAGTGTCTGATTAGTACCCTCAACGGCACTTCCATTGAATGAGTAGGCCTTTTCAAAACCCCGCGGCATGGCCTTGTCCAATTGCACTGCAGCAAACCAATCCGCAAGGTTAGTCTCACCCCAGTTGAAAATTGTCATTCTCGCGGTCCATCCGCCTTTAAAATCACTAAATAAATGCCAGTTGATGCTAACGCCACAATTATCCGGACAAGGCATTGGATTAGGCAATTTCCAATCGTTTATTTTACTAAACTCAAGTGCTAATTTAGTCCTATTATCAAATGGAACAAGTAGAGCATTAGATGGTAAAAGAAGTGCCGGTGTAGTAGCACTACACACATTGTTTAGGCTCGATTTGCAGCCACATGCACAAGTATTGCATGGAATAACTGAATCATTGTTAAATGATGAGAAGGATACGCAACATTTCGGGCTCTCCAACTTGGGACGTGTTATTTTGCACACCACTTGCCAACTAGCAACTGCAGCTGATTCTGAAGAAAGTCCATCAGGATTCGGAAACAGGGTCGGATTAACGCGAACCGGGGGGCCACATTGATAATCCGGGTTCCACGTGCTGTTAATTTTCCAGTTCTGGGGCGGAGTGAGTTGAGTCCGATTCAAATCTGGTGGCATTTTGTAAACTTGCATTTGGAAAATTGACATGGACTTGCTTGGATCCATTGTAGGAGGCAAAATTGTCCCGTTACGACAACAAAAGGGAAGCCTGCCAAGAATTGTATCGTTTGTCTTATCAAGTGGAAGGTCAATGATTGTTGGACGTCTTTGGCAATTTAAGGCTGTGGAAAAATCAAGGCCTTGGTAATATTGACCTTGCCGGCCATAGATGCATTCATTTGTGTCAACAAGGACAGGATATGCTCCTCTCATGGAGTTGATGAATTCATCTCTCATCCAGTCCCAGCTTAAGTGCCAATTTTCGAGACGGGCAATCGGGTTTTGGTTTGAGATTGTGACTTGTGCCAAGTAATTTGAGTCGTATGATTTGACCACGTCGTACATTATACTTAGATCGCCATTTTGGAGGGGTTGGAATTTTTCTTCAACCTCTGTTGTGATGATGTTCGATGTCGCGCTATTGTCTTTAACGCAGCATACTTGCGTTACATTATTGTTCCCTGAGAAATTATAGGCAGGCAGGGATGAATGAATTTCAAGAAAAAAATATTTTGTTTAATATTTTCGATTACAACACAAATGAAATGTACAATGTGTATGATAAATTTTTTATTCTTTAATTTTCTGTTTTGTAAAGTTAGCTACATATCAATATTAATCCACACTAAGTTGCCACTATCACTCGTGATTAATTAGTTTTAGCAGTGCATCTGTTCAACTAATTTAAAATAAACCGTACCATATATTTGAAAGACATGCTCAAAAAGTCAAAATGATACTTTAACTTAATTTACGAGAAAGAATAGTTACCTTGATTTGAAGGATTAGTACAAGAAAATCCATCATTAGCAAGCCTAAGAGAAGCCGGCAAGAAGACATTCGGAGCTCCGAACTGGGTACCCACCAACTCCACCTGAGCTAGCATCTTATTATAATCTCCGGCAGTCTGAACCCCCGTCCTCAGGTTAGTGACCGGAAACCCAGCGAGAACGGCTCCACCACTGACGTTAGCCGGGAGTGAAGTGCCATCGGCAAGCACAGCATTAGAAGCAGAGACCAACAGCTCGTTGTGCTGAAACCCGACAAAGACCCGCCACGACTTGAGCTCTTCCATACCATTGTTGAGAACTGTAAGGGTGGATTGGAACCGGTAGGGTTGGCGGATCTGTTCGTCGGGGAGCATGATGGGTGGGATAATATACCCGGACCCGTAGGTGTAGGTTATGTGTATGGCGTTGCAGACATTAGGTGGATTTGGAGTTTGGGCTCGAGAGAGTCTTAATGTAGTGTGGAGTGAAATGGATATTATGAGAATTAGAAGTTTGCAGAGAGAATATCCATAGTGAAGTGTTGCCATTTTTTTTGGTTTGAAATATTAGTGAAGTAATTAGGAGAGAGAAATTATATATATATATATATATATATATATATATATATATAGAGAGAGAGAGAGAGAGAGAGAGATAATCAAGACTAAATCAAAGACACAGCTTGGTTAAAGCAGTTTGATATTCAAATGATGGTGTGCCGGCTTTGAGTTTGGGTTGACTGGGGGTGGAAATATGGAAGCAAAAGCCTGCATGAATCATGGCATGAAATGCAGAAATGGTCTCTCTCTCTCTCTTTTTTTATATTTATTTTTAAATTAATAAACCAATCATTGTTTTTTAACTTTCTTGGTTTATTTATCCAATTTTTTTGCCGTCTGGATTTTAGTTTGTAAAGTGACCCCGTAGTGTGTGGGGGCCGAAATAATAATTAAAAAATAATTACACTATTAGTATTTTCATAAAATAATTATAAAAATAACGTAATTCATATTAATAATAAAATTTTAAATCAAAAAAAAATAACTGACATAATTAAATATTTAAATTCAAATATCGGGATCTAATAACAAAAACAAATTTAAATTTAAAAATTCAAATTCAAATCATCATCTCCTTCACAGTAGCACTCGCTACTCCGTCGCAAATCTCCTTTTTTACAGGTTGCCTTCTCCTCCGCCGCTACTCTGCCACGAATCTCCGTTGTCCAAAACGCCAATGAGAAGAAGAAGAAGATTCGCCCTACAAAAAGTTTAAAAATAAATAGATGTAATTTTTACTGTTCTGAAATTTTTTTTATGATTATTTGGTTACCCACAAAAATTAAAATGGTTATTTTTGTATGAATGGTTGGCAACCAACTGCATCACATTCAAACTAAATTGGTAACTTAATAAAACTGAATTGGTTACCTTGGTTTGAAGGTTTGACAACGTCATCTTCCTCATCCCCTTTCACCGGTAAAACATAGCGAGAGTCAACCATAAAATGGTCGATGGGATGGAGAAAGTAGGTGAATATTTGATTTTTCATAATTTTTTCATGTCTAGAAATTCCAATTCCAATATCATGTCTAAAGGAAAATAAGAACACTGCATAGGAAAGAAGAGAGATAAGAAAGTGATGTGTAATGTAATGTTGATAACCAAATTTTCGTACCAAATTAACCAAACTTTTATACCAAGGTAACTAAACTTCTATACCAAGTTAACCAATCTATCTCCACACCTGCAGTATGAATTGGTTATCTTGGTCTGAAAGTTTGGCAACCAGCTGCATGAAGGTTTGACTACCAACTGTATCACATTCAAAATAAATTGGTAACTTAATAAAATTAAATTGATTACCTTGGTATGAAGGTTTGGCTACCCAATGCATGAAGGTTTGGCTTCCAACTACATCACATTCAAAATAAATTGGTAACCTAATAACACTGAATTGGTTACCTTGGTATGAATGTTTGGCTACCAACTGCACTATGAAAAAATTGCAGTGTGGATGTGTGTGACGCCCCCAAAATAGGTATACATCACCTATTCTGAGTCGCCAAATACATGGTACAGAATACAAATACAATCTTAAATATACAACAAGAGTTGTGAGTTTTAATACAAATATTATCTTCTAGATAATATCCACTCTCAGAATAAGTCCTCATTATATTTATTATCACACTATTTTATAGAATAGTGAGGACTACTAAGACACCATCTCGGACCGTCAATTACCGCTTCTCCCGACTAGTCCATTATGTTCTCATTTCCTAAAGAGAACGTGAAAGAAAAGGTGTGAGCTCAACTATCCCAAGAAAATATTATGACTAAGATAATGCGTAATAAATTATCATTAGTCTTCAACAATATTAAACTGATAAAATATAACAAACATCAAGTTTAACTGCAGCGGAACAAGCAATCCATTAGAAGAGTCAAGTAGAGAATAAAATCTACCATCTTCTATAATTTAAAAAGATTTTCATAAACTCTTATCGCTGGGACTCAGCTTAATAAATAATCCACATCATCCCTGCACTATGGCCAAGGATATTTTTTTAGTATCACGATCACAAATTATCCATGAACTACGGGCCAAAGATAATCGTGTTTTCATCAATGATCCCGATCATGCCATAAAATAATTCATCTTTGCACCTTGGCGAAGATAATCCATAGCCATAATCATACCAAAAATCGGCCCATCAATGCACTACTAGCCAATGAGGACTTTTTCCACATCATTTGTAATATTACGGTCATGATTATACCGAATAATCCTCATCATAATCATATCAAGTCCATCTATGCACTTCAGCCCACCGGATGACTTTCAACATAATATAAACATGAGGATGATGACAATGATATAAGAATTCAATAAAATAAGTTCAAGAATTAATTTATCCAGGAACTAATAACGTCCAAATTGTCAACATGATACTTCTTTGTAGAGTAAAATTCAAGAATGCTCAGAAGAATATTTCCATGAAAAGATACTGGATGAAGCGCAAATATCAAGGATATTCCACTAATTTCATGGAGTATAGAAGTCAAAACTTTAACCAACCACTACTAGAAAAATAAGAATACGTGACGGAATTTTGTGACAGTTTTTAAAAACAATCACAAAAGATAGTAATTTGTGATGAATTTTTTAAGCAATCACAAAATAATAGTATATATGATGGCTCTTAGTGATGACTAATCTTGTCATCAATGTATTATAATTATGATGGTCATGTCAATCACACAAATTTTTTTACGTAAAAATAAATTTTCTTTTTGTGACGCACTAAGTCATCACTTATAGATATACCCTTTTCGTGATTGCATTTAAGCTAACACTAATATTTTAATATAAGAAATAATTAAAATAATATTTTGTGACGGTCGTGACAATCATTAAAAAAAATATTTTTGTGATGACTTTTATTTGCAATTACAAAAAGAAGATATTTTGTGATGGAATTTTTAAGCCATCACAAAATAATAAAATATATGATGGCTCTTAGTGATGACTAATTTTACCATCATTATAGAGTATTTGTGACTGCCATTGCAATCACCAAATCTTATGTGGAACTAATTTTGTTTAGTAAGTCAACTCACATATGTTTCCTTTTATATCTTTTTTAAAAATTATAATCATGATCTGGACTTTGGTGTAGTGGTAATACTCGTTATTTAGTTTGTAAATGGGAGAGGGTTCGAATCCTACAAATATCATTTGATACAATTAATATAGATACAATTAATACAGTGAAATAAAATTCACGTACTTACATTTGATCCCTAAAATCTTATTTTTTTGTGATGACTTTGACAATCACAATAGATTACGTGTTAATGTGATTGTATTAATCATCACAAAAAGGACTAAGCGTTTGCGTGATTGTCAAAATCATTACGTAAAACCTTTCATGATGGGCGTATACAAGACGACCATTGTGATGCTTAAAGCCGTCACGTAAACCTTTCGTGATGGTTTTTCTACTTTTTGTGATGGATTTTGACTATCACAAATGACTATTTTTTTAGTAGTGAACTGAGTATAATAAAGAATAGAATAACAAAAGAAATCACCATGCATGCGGCACTTCGCATAGACAAGTTAGTCCAACAGAATAATAAATAATGGAACCAGGTCAGGTGATATTCGCACCGCAGAGTGTTCCAACGAATAATAATAAAAGCGGAACCGTGTCCGCGTAAACGCATGCATGACAAGATATTCCAACAGATTAATAAAAGACGGAACCAGTCCCAGGCGTAAAATTCACTGAGCATGTGATATTCCAACAGTAATAATAAAGATTTTAAACCAAGTCCCACGTAAAGCGTCTGAGATAAGATATTCTAACGAATAATAAAGGATGGAATAACGTAAGAATTTTACCAAGTATAGGGTAGCTTGCACAGATCTGAGTTATTCCAATGTAATAATAAATAATAGAATAACGTAAGTTCTCTTCATGAATACAAAAGAAATTATACCCTTTACCGTAAAAAAAGCTGGATATAGGAGTAGTGAAGTAGCGAGAATACTTTTCTTCTTTCTCTCTATAGTTTCTCTCTAGAGTTTTTAAATTGAATTTGTAAGAAATAATGAAGGAATGAGCTTCTATTTATGAAGAATGGACCTGAATAATAACTAATCCATGAACGGTCCAAATTGATTTACTTTTAAACGGACGATCCAGATTGGTTTACAATAAAATATAATATATTCTATTTATAATTATATAATAAAACAATATATATATATATATATATATATAAACATATGTTATAAACATATATATATATATATATAATAATAATAATAATTATTATACTCCTTCTTTAATCAATCCCCCCTAATTCCCGTAACCAAAATTTCATCCTCCCAAGACTTTGTAACACACATGGGCCCCACTCGCGGCCCCCCCACCTTTATTACATTAAAGAATTTTCTACTGATTATTTTGAAAAATGGGTAAATGGGGGTCCATAAAATAAATAAAACCTCATAAAATTACCTTAATAATTTTAACAACATTTATCACCTTTATTATATAATTCACAATATTAATCGACCAGGTCGTTCCCAGGAAAGAGGGGGCTTTCCAATAAGGATTTCTCCCTATTGACGCGCAATTAGGTGACCAAACTTGTCATTGACAGAACTTTTAGACATCGTTAATATTGCAAATAATAATATTAATAACTCTATCATCTCAATTATTGATTTAATAATATATAAAATATCGACAATAATTGAATAAAACTGAATGACTTCTCACGTAAGCATCAATAATCAATACCGTGTCTTTCTATGCAACCACGCCAGACATCTTTATTTTTACTACTGAAAGTAGTTCAACTGTATTAACGATAAAACTTCCGCCGTTATTTTCAATAAAATATTTTTGTCGTTTTCTCAATCCGACAATAATTCCGTTGTGGGGTCCATCAATGATTGTGTCATCGTACAAATATTCCCTGTTAAAACGAATATTCTCCGACCAATCGAATATTATATAACAACTTGCGTACTTTACAAAATTTATAAATATTACCCACAACTATAACATTATATCAAATTCATTCCATAATATTCAAAAATGATAATTATAGAAAATTCATCTTTATTCATAAAAGTTGGGGTCTTACAATGTGGATTGGTTACCTTGGTATGAAAGTTTTGTTACCTTGGTATGAAAGTTTGGTTACCTTGGTGTGAAAGTTTGGTTACCAACTGCACTATGAAAAAACTGAAGGTGTGGAGGTAGATTGGTTACCTTGGTATGAAGGTTTGGTTACCAACTGAACTATAAAAAAACTGCAGGTGTGGAGGTGGATTGGTAACCTTGATATGAAGGTTTGGTTATCTTGGTATGAATGTTTGGTTACCAATCTCTTCTATCAGTTACTGATTTTGGATCAAATTCAATAATCAAGGTAAGCATTGGGACGAATATGCCACCACCACCAACACCGCCTACACTTCCAAATGCAGCTCCACATAATCCAATTACGAAACCGATAATAATTTGCCAATTAAATTTCATTTTCGGCCAAACATGTTGGTAACCTGATTGATATGTCTAAACTTATTTCAAACAAATATAATATATACTAATATATAGAAAATTTGAAACTCTCATTTTAAGACCAAAATAATATTAATTATTAGTATATATTATAGCCATCAGAGAACCACGAAGCATATTTTAAGGGTAAGCCATTTGATAAATTACATATATTAGTACATTTTTTAAAATAATTACAAAATTATCATACACCTATAAAATAATTACAAAAAATATTACACTTTTCATATTTATTTACAATATTAGTGCAATTAGGTTCCTTAATTTAAGGGATTAGTATTAATGGGGATATGATGCAAAATCGGGTGGTTTTTTTTTTTTAAGCGCGTGTTCTATGTTTATTAAACCTTCTTTTTCTCTCAACTTCCATAATTTTTAAATCTTTGGTATTTCTCTCTAAAAATCTTCTTTCTTCTTCTTCTTCTTCTTCATCTTCATGGTTGTTAGACTAATTAACTAGATCTGCATCTGAGGTTAATGAATATTTTTTCTTCTTCTTCTTCATCATAGTTGTTACGTCTTTGGGTGGCGTAATTTGGTTAATGAATATTGATCTCCTTCCATGATCTCTTTCCTTTATTTTTTTTTTTTATTGTTTTTTAATTTACTTTTGCTGCACTTGTTGATTCACAGGTTGTTCAAGTTAGTGAAAAGAAGGTTTTAGATCAGAAAGCATACATGTTTTATTATCGAGATAATAGAAATTTTGCTTAAAACTTGCCTCTTGATGTTATTCGGAAAGAGATCATGGCGACAAATGTCATGGGAAGAAGCTCAAGTTCATAGCCAGAAGATATTTTCAAATAAAATTTTTTTAAAGGTGTGTCGATTTAAATTTTGTTATTATTCTTATCGTATAAGCTGTTTGGTTATTACGCATTATGTTTTGATTCTTTGTTAACTTGGGATTGGATACCATTTTTGTTACCTTGATTTGGTATTTTGGTTACTTTTTTTATGTTGTTATGTTTACCATGTATTTGCTTTAGTATACATGGTTGACTAAAAAGCTGGTTTTTTTAATTATACATGTTGTTTATGTATTGGTTACCATTAATATATGTTTTGATTCTTAACATATAAGCATTTGGTTACTTCATTAGTATATTTTTTTATTCTTTGTTAGCTTATAATTTGGATACCATTCTTTTTTCCTCGATTGGGATTTTGGTTACTTTTATATGTTGTTTTTTGTTCTGATGTATATTTGCTTAGTATACATTGGTTGACTAAAGCTGAGTTTGGTCTACACGTGTTTTTTAGTATCTTAGACCAATTTACGGGGGCTTGATGTAATGCTTCCGTTGTAGCTACGTCGAAGCAATAAAAAATAGATCTTATCGTATAAGCTTTGTTTGGTTATTTACGCATTATGTTTTGATTCTTTGTTAGCTTGAGATTCGGATACCATGTTTGTTACCTTGATTTGGTATTTTGGTTACTTTTTATGTTGTTATTATGGTTACCATGTATTTGCTTAGTATACATGGTTGACTAAACTTTTTTATGTGTATGCATGTTGTTTATGTATTGGTTACCATTAAAATATGTTTTGGTTCTTATCATATAAATATTTGGTTACTTCTTTAGTATGTTTTTTATTTCTTTGTTAGTTTACGATTTGGATTCCATTTTTGTTTCCTTGAGTTGGGATTTTGCTTACTTTTTTTTTTTGTTGTTACGGTTACCATATATTTGCTTAATATATGGGTTGACTAAACTTTGTTTGATCTATATATTTGTTTATGTATTGGTTACCATTAATATATGTTTTGATTTACTAACATATAAGCTTTTGGTTACTTCATTAGTATATTTTTTATTCTTTGTTAGCTTATGATTTGGATACCATTCTTTTCCCTCGATTGAGATTTTGGTTACTTTTATATGTTGTTTTGGTTACTGATGTATTTGTTTGATAAATTGTTTATGATATAAATATTGTTTATATCTGATTCTTAATATTTGTGTAAATCTAATTTTTTTTATTTGCGGTTATGGAATCTTTACTATGAGGAATGCAATAGAAAATTCATTGGAAAAGTTATATATTGGTGTGACATGGAAGTCCCGGCATTATTACGAAAAATTGAACCCAAGGCAGTTGAAGAAGTTTAAGGCATCATTAGTTTGTGGATGTATTATTTTTTGTAAATAATAAACCCAAGTCATAATAAACCATGTATTTGCTTAGTATACATTGATGTATTATTTTTGTAAATTCCTTCAAATATATTCTACAAGGTTTATGCTATTCTATTTCTACTTTCATTTCCACAAACACATCTTACATATTACAGTTACTTTCATATAACTATTTGGTTACTTCTTTATTATGTTTTGATTCTTTGTTACCTTATGGTTTGGCTCTTATTATTGTGTCCTCAATGTGGGATTTTGGATACTTTTATTTTTTTTTATTACGTTAATATGTAATTGTTTAGTATACATGGATTACTAAAAGCTGGGTTTCATTACATGATGTTTTTGTTTTGGTTACCATTAAAACACATTACAGTTCTTATCATATAATTATATAGTTCTTGTTTTATTATGTTACATTATAGTTCTTTTATTATTAGTAACCCGAGATAATTCTAAAACTTATGTCGGGACAAACATCAATTGTTAAATGTACGTGTGTGAGTGTCTCTGTTTATCTACAAGCTTGTTAGTAACGAGATAATTATCATAGATAATTCTGAAGCTTGTTAGTAACGAGATAATTATAAGCTTATATAAGAAATATTATAAAACATATCAAGGCTGTTATAAAGCTTGTATATGTTTACTTTATATTGATAACTCATGATGGAATCAAAAATTAAAATATTAATCAACATCAATTTTGGTTACTGTACACCATCAAAAATGTTACCAACCATGTGGTTAATAGTTACTAGCAGTAAACAATTATATATTCCTGTAAATAATTAAATTTGTTGTATTGATTCTTTGTCGATCTCCATTGTCTAACAACTGAATAAACATTGTAAAGTAACCAAATCAATATTAGACAGTAACCAAATTACATAATCTTAGTAACCAGAAAATAAACCAAATTTTTACATGCAATTTTGAAGGCATAAATGATGGAATTTGACCAAAAAACCCTGCAGTTCACCAGCAAAGCTGGTGATTTTTGATCGTTGACCCGTTTCCAATGAAATTAGGCTCCAAAAATGCCAAAATCTGACACTCCAATCTTGACAGAAATTACCAAATTGCCACTTGATCAAATCTTTCCATAACTATAAAAACATCGATCTGATGTACATTAATATTATTCATCAACGAAATAAATATTATCATTAACAAATTAAATAGTATCTGATAACCAATTTATATGTATTTAGTAACGAAATATAAAATATATTTTCAAATGCATTTTGCATTGTCGATCATCTGTTGTATAATACAACAACAACATTGTCGATCAAATTTGATTATAAGCGATATTCCACCAAACCGATTATATCGGATGAAACGACCTTTTAGTATGTTTTTTGGTTCTTTGTTAGCGTATAGTGCGTAAAGTAACCAACTCGATGTCGAACAATAATAACAAACTACATAATGTTAGTAACGAACATGAGCTTGGGGTAATATTATGCGATAACCATTGCAATTTTACACGGTATAACCAAGTCGACATTATTTACTAACCAAATCCAGTTAGAGCGGTAACCAACGATTGCGGGAAGGTAACGATGTATTTAATAAGTAATCATTAATATAAAAAACATCGATAGAATAAACTTTAAAATTATAAAGCAAGCATATAAACATTATACAACAACGAATCAATAATAAAAAATAACCAATTTATATGTATTTAGTAACGAGTATAAAACATATTTTAAAATGCATTATACATTCAACATTATACATTAATCATGACAACATTATCACGATAACCAAATCCATTTTAGATTGTAACTTGACACATATTTATTTAGTAACCACAAGATAAATACATTACGTATTGCATTTTTATAGTAAAAAAACACCGGTATAATTTGTTTGTTACCAACTAAAGACAAGCTTTTGTAAGAATGTAACCAATGTAGATAACAAGTAACCATTAATATAAAAAACATAAGTAGAAGTGTACATTAATATGCTTGACAACCAATATTACGATAACGATTAATCTCTGCGATAATTAAGTTTGCATTAGTCGATAACCAGTCGAAATTAGTCGATAACACCAAATCGACATTAGTCACTAAATAATTTTACGATAACAAAGTCGACACTATAATTTTACCCGATAACCAAATCGACATTAATCGGTAACCATTATAGTTTTACGATAAGCAAATCGACATTAATCGATAACAAAATAATGTTACATAGTAACCAAATCGGCATTAATCGATAACCAATTCAACATTAATTAGTAATATTATGCGATAACCAAGACAACATTAGGCGATAACTAAAACGACAATAGGCAGTTTACCACGATAACGAAGCAGAATAGTCGATAACGAAGACAACATTAGAATGATAACCAATTTTATAACCTTAGTAACCATAATATACAACATTTTTTTCAAATACATTTTGCAATCAAAACATTCATTATTCTTCTTGTGTGACCATTTTAAGTGCAAAAAAACTTAAGAAAGGTAACCAATATAGTAATTAAGTAGTAACCATAGGTAACTATATGATTATAAATTTTAAACTCACATACCTCGATTATTTTGTATCGAAGTTGATGTTGATCTTGTATTCAACAATCACTTGCGATGTTTGAATCTTGAACTTGAAGGCGTTGTTGATTTTGTATCTATTTTTCGATCTTAGAGATGCATCGCGACAACGAGACTTCGTCTTCTCCGATTCTGAGTTTAATTCGCGACAAGAGGCTTTCGTCTTCTCCGATATCGAGTTGTGTCGTGACGACGAAGATCTTGTCTTCTCCGATTGATTTGGCGTTGATCTGTCTTCTCCGATTGATTTGGCGTTGATCATGTTACTTCTCGATTGATTTTTTAGTCTTCTATTGATTTTTGATTTTCTCGATTTTGCTTGAATTTAGAGTGCGGTTGGTTACAAATATGAAAGGAAAATAAGCGGCGTGTAGGAGTTAATGATCGTGATTTTAGGAATCCTAATATATTGTGTTTTGTTATTTTTGTAATTATTTTACTGTGTGTTTATTTTCCATTTTTAAATACTTTTTTATCCATCCATTCCAATTGTCCCACCCTCCCTCCCTCAGGTATGCAGAGCTACACATACATAGTTCATTAGTTTGCCTCTCCCGGGCAGCGCACTCTAGTCATTCAACTAGCACCAAGTTCCTCCACCTCATATAACATTTTTTTTCCTTCTAATGTGTGGAAAGAAACTTGGGTTGCTACTTATTTAGTTGCAACCTCTGCCCTCTTATCATTTGTCTTTATATAATTTATTTCTATAAATTCAGAGCACTTGATTGGTGTTCCAACAATAATATCCGAGCAGGAAATGAGACAAAAGTGTACGTCATTATTACTTAGCTAGCTTAATAATAGATATCCATAGCCATATGTATAATACTCACCTTGCCATGTGTCATTCATATCTTGTCTTCTTCGTATAAACGCAATGATTTCTATAAAATCGTGATAATGCTCCAAAATGACTGCTAAGCATTCTGGTTAGCAGCAGCAGCTAGTAATTCTTATTTGTGGGTTGTTATGTTTGTAGGAAGAACAATTTGAGGTGGGGTGGGTCATATCATATGTAGATATGGTGTGAAACTGTGAATGGTCCCTCTCCCTCCTCAAAACAAAAGGGCTGTTTCAAGCTGTAAAAGGACTTGGACTATTTTGTGGGCTACATGTGTTTTGCTCTCATCCTTGTTCCTTTCTTTCCTCGCATAGTAGCAAGTAACAACTGACAGTTGATGGGAAACAAGTGGGTTTCTTCCCCAAAAACGTGTCTGTGTTGTGTGAGTCAACGTCCGAATGGGAATGATACAAGCTCAAACAGCCCTTGCTGCTGCAGGAGGCAGGGGGACTTTATCTAATTCGTTGCAGCTGCCGTATCTTCTTCTTCCTTCATTTTAATGAGCATTAAAACACCATTTTTCACTCTTCCAGATTACTAGTGGGAACGTAAAAACTGGTGCATTTGTCATTATTAAAGAGAAGAAAACTGGAACATGGCAAGTTGTAACTTAGGATCGATAGTACCACCCCATTTATCCAATACCTAAATCAAAATTTAAGGAGAATTGGTTTCAAGTTGGGTAGGAAAGGATGAATTAAGGTCATGTATTCTTACTCATCAATCCAAAATTGCTGGAAGAAAATCCGGTTCAAAATCAAGTAATTGGTAATTTGGCAAATCTTTTGAATAACTAAATCCCGAGTAACTAATTCTTTTTGTTCATTTACCGAAAGTAAAGTCGGTTAGGGGACCAACAGAAGATGGGTTATGGGGTCTGGACAAGCTGTTATTCTCCACGAAATGGGCTTGAAAATATTCTACTACCATCATAAAAAATGTCCACTCCACCCTTTCTCTTCTTCTCATCTTTTGATTTTAACGTTTCTTTTACTCTCTCTCTCTCTCATCTTTGGATAAGTGAAGCCACCTGCAACTCACAATCCACATGAATAACCTACTCCTCACTCTCCCTTAATTACTCCGTGAGTAGGTAGGGAATATTTATTTAGTGCTCTAGAATCCTCTAAATATTTCCTAATGTGAGCAAAAAGGAAATAAAACACCAAGGATTAGGAAGATGATATGATTAGTATAATAACCAAAAAGAAGAAACAAAGCTGTCACACTAGTATTAATCAAATCTTGTTAAATGAAACCCTATTGTGTCAGTTGCAAAGTCTTAATCATCCTTTTAATTTAATCTAATCTAATACTAGAAGAAAAAAGCCAACACCTAAAAGAGACGACCAGCCAACAACAACAGGCCACTACAGCATTTTCTGTTTCTGTAATAACTTTTCTCTATAAAATAAACACAAGAGAAAGGGGAAGGAGGGGGAGGGGGTGGGGGTTACGGTTAACAAATCCTAAGAATCTATAAATAACTACTATCCGTTTAGTATGAAATTTATTTTTTTGGCAAGTTGATTAATTGATATATTGACACACATAGTGTCTTGCATGTGTCTCAATAATGTATTAATCAATTGACTAACTTACCAAAAATGAACTTCATACTAACCACTTCCAAATAAATATATTAGATATGCTGCTGCTGCTGTCACATTATGAAGAACTCTATGAACAGACACGCCATGAAACAACTTGCCACGTGTGATGCCAGGACGCAAGGATTGGTCCTCACAAACATTTCTCTATCCTTTGGACATTAAAATAAAATACCTTGCTCCTTTCTAATACTAAAAGTGAATAATTGAATAAAATACACATGCCTGCAAACGAACCAACCGTTTGCTAATCGATTTGATTCGAGCTCGAGTTTGATATCTTGTCGAGTTCAGTTCGCACATGCACATGAGTTTACGTTCGACTACTTGATTAAATATGTTTGCGAACTATGTGATTCAGTTCGTTGGAGTTCGCGAACAATTCTGTTCGGTTTGAAAAGTTCAAGATCGATTTGAATAGTTAGATTTCTAACATGAGTTATAATGGTTCAATTTTTTACATGTAAAATTTATTAACTGACTTAAAAGTTAAAAATATAATCAACTGACGTGGTTCATCAAAATATTCGCGAACTTGATCACGTTCGCGAAGGAGCATGTCTTCGTGAACGTTCGGGAATTGTATATTCGTGAACTCGATCATGTTCAACTATGTTTGCGAACTCGATCATATTCGCGAACAGCTAATGATCGAACTCACACATGAGTGTTGATTTGATCATGTTACTCGAATATATTCGAGTTCGATAAAACAGTGTTCGAGTTCAATTTGAATTCGACAAAGTTTGTATCGATTCAATTCGTTTGCAAGCTTATACACAGCCACACACATAGTTTGTATCAACCATCATGTAGCCGCCGCCAAAACAAAACAAAATAACGGGTTCCTCCCTCTCTGCAAAGCGTACGTGCTGCTCGGCACCCCTCCACAGTAGTAGCTTTGTTCTCTACTAATCAGCCTTCCACTAAATATTGGAAATGGGACAAAATCCAATTTTTGCGCCACTTAATACTGTACGGAGTTACATTCCGATTCTCTTTATTCGCTTCTTCCTATTTCTACCTCTACATAAAGTGGACCATATCATCTCCCCCGCCAAAACCAACATTTATGGCAAAACTCATGTGCAACCCTTTGCCAAATTAGTCCCCATCTCTCATCCCCACCCCCAAAATTGAATAGTTCAGCAAATTAAATTTTGATATTTTTTTCAAACTTTACCCCCATATAAATAAATGTGGATTCTATTTACTATTTATCTTTGTTTACTATTGTGAGATATCAAATATCCTCATAAAAATATCAATTCCCTTTAATTAAACTATTATTTCTTTTATGAGGACAAAATAATCAATAACTTTACCGGTACAAGATAGGTACTACTAAAAAGTAATAACTATAATTTTCGTGCTGTAGTTAAAACAAGTTGGCCAACAAGAGCTGCAAATCTGACTAATTTATAGTAGTAGTATTTACCATTTGCAGGAATAATTAAATATGAATTTATGAGGAGTTCATAAGCATGTTCTTCAGATAGCATATTTACGTATAATGGTAAAATCATACCAGTCATACGGGTACCACGAAATGTGAAACAATTGAATCCAACATCCTTTTCTTCTTTTATTTTCAGAGGCATGAATAATAGAATAGAATACAAATGGCCTCAGCTCATGGTCACTTAAATAGCAAAAAAGAAAAATATAAAGCTGAACAGTAAAAGATTTTAAAAAATAATTATTATAAATTGATATTCATCTGCTGCTAACAAATAAAGGAACAAAAAACATTTACCGGCGAGGGTTCCATTCGGTACACATTTCACGTTGACTGCCCGTACAAGTCGTATGGGGCCCATAGAGAATCGAGCGGGCACGGTTGCTTCGAGTCGAGCCTGAGCCAGGGCTTGCCACTGCCGCTCCAGTGCAGCAGGCTCACCGGACCGGGATGAAGGTCACGGCAGCTGCCTCTCACGTTATCACCTCCCAATCCATGCTGATTCCACCTGTGTTCAATGGGCGCCACGTGTCCCGCAAAAACAAGCAGAAACGGAGGAAGCGACCCGAGCTCATAGATCCGACCGCTCTTCTGGAATTCCATCCATCTCTCGATCCTCTTCGTGTACCCGAACCGTCTCCACTTGACCAGATCTATCACCATCACGCCAGTGTTGAAGTAGCACGGATTCCGGCCGGAGAAAGTGTCGGAATACCGCCTGCTCGACCAGAAAGTAGCCGTGAAATACTTGGTGAAGTTCGCGTGGCAGTATTCCGGTGCTCCAATTGTCTTAGTTCCCAAGTTAGTACTCCAAAGCTTGGAAACATCATCGACGAGTACGAGATCGGAGTCCAAATATATAACTCTGCGAACGCAAGGCTCTAATAGATCAGCCAAGTAGTTTCTAGCATAGTTAAGCGGCTGTTCAAGCGCTTGCCGAACCGAAGTCGAGATTAAGCTCCTTACAATCTCCGGATCAAAGAAATAGACCTTGAACTTTAACTGAGGGAAAGTGGAGCGAACTAGGGTTTCGAGACTGGACTCTGAGACCAGGAAATGAAAGAATATGCTCTCAGGACACATTGAATGCTGTAAAATCGAGTGAACAGCGGCAATTGAGCCACGGAGATACTCAACATCGAGAGTAATTGCAACGTGAACAAGAGAGGGATCGCAGACGTCGATTTTCCCCAATTTTTTTCTGTTACCGGAGCTGCATTCTTCGGCATTGCGGAATGTGGATGCTTTTCGGAAGGAAAACCGATTCGGGAAGTCGACGGCCGGAATCTGACCGGGAAATCGGAGGTAGCCGTCGAGATGAGAGGATCTAATGGCTTCGGCCGGCGGAAATGATTGAAAAGATGGAGATAGAACAATCATCAACATTGCTGCGGAGAAGAAGCCTGAGAATCTCATAACCCAGAGCATTTTCAGTCGGTAAAATCCTCTCCTATTTTTATTGGATTTAAAATCGAATCGATCTGATAAGATTAAAGAGACACAGGGGTTCTCTCAGGTCCGCCAGAGTAAAAAATAGAATCGTAGTGCCTTTCCTCTAATTTCTTCTTCTCTCTCACTTCTTTTCCCTAATCGGATGCCGTAGAAAAGAAGCGATGTTGGATGAGAGAGGAAGTATAGAGAGAAGAATTCTTGAACCAAAACCCACAGAGAGAAGGATTCTGGCACTACTGTGCGCCGACGTGCGGTGCAGTCCAGTCTCTCTCCCCTCTGCTGACTTTCTCTCTCTTCTTTGAAGAAGGTGAAGAGGCAGTGCAGAGAAACCAAGTAGAGAGAGGGATTTACTAATTACTACTACTACTTTTCCTTTTGTTTTTCAAGAGCATTGCATTTTCCACCATAGAATTAGATTCCAAATGACAGACAAGCATTGTAATTGTAATTGTACATTGTAATTGTTGAAAGATCAATTTTTTGAATTTATTTAATACACAACACGTATAGTGTATCCATAAAAAGAAATTAAATAAAATATTAGTTGTATTTAATTTTAAAAATTATCGTTTAAAATTTTATATATAAATTAAAAAAATTATTTAATATTATTATTTAATAATTAAAATTTATTTAAAATTTTATGAAGTTGAAAACAATTAATACAGGGAAAAAAATTTCTTAGAATAATAAAAATAGACGAAAGTAATGAAAATAAATAAATAATTTATTCTTTTAAAAAGTTATAAATAATAAATAAATTATAATAAAAAAATAAAATTTAAACGAGAATCGTTTAAGACGGAGGAAGAAAGAAAAACAGCTGGAGTTGCGTGGAAGTACAATGACTGACGTGCAAAAATCCTTGGGCCAGCACAGCACGTCTACACAACATGCTTACTCTATTAAATCAGAAATATAAAAAATGAAATGATATGACCAAATATGTTTTTACGCTAAATTACAACCTATGCGAGAATTTATGTTATAAGAATAAATTTGTGTAATTATTTTTAATTTTTATTTAGGTATACATATCGTTGTAATTACTATAATTTTAGTCGAAAATTTTCTCAGTATAATGTATACGTGGACTTTTGTGTCCACGTCACACATTTTTAATCGGTTTGGCTATTCAGATATGATAACCCAATCCTAAAACAATGAAAAAACTGGATGCGGTTAGTATGAAATGAACTTCATGATAAGTTCACTTTATAAATATCTGATCTTGACACACACGCGAAAAAAAGATCATCATCCCGCATGTGTGTCACCTTTCGATATTTTGATACGTAAGAAATTTATCATGAAATTCACTTCATGCTAACTATTCCCGAAAAAACTAACTAATACGATTTAATCTCAATTTACTATCCTTTCTGACTAATTTCTCCTCCAACTTAATCCCTCCGTTCCTAAGAGATTGTCGCTTTAGAAGAAAAAATTTGTTCCAAATGTTTGTCGTTTACAACTTTTGAAAAGAATAAATTATTTACTTTCCTATATTAACCCTACCTTCTCTCATTGTCCCAATAAATTCTCTTCCTTGTATAAATAGTTTTCAACTTCCCATAAAGGGGTAGTGATGGAATTTCAAATAAATTTTACTTGGTAAATGATACTTTCTTAATCTATGTGTCAAAACCTTAAACGACAATCTTTTAGGAACGGAGATAGTAAATGTTAACAGTCATCACTTTTAGGATTTTGGAAAAGGCAATCTTCCTGAAAGGAAAGGGAAGAGATTAATAAATGGAGTATTGAATTGGGTAAACACTTTTCTTAAATGTCCGAAATAAAATTGAATAATATTAGAGACACAAATTATTCTACAAATATTTTATAAACGGCTAATGTGACATATTCCATATCAGTATATTGTGTAAAATTGAAGACTACATTGAAACAATTTTTTGATCAATATACTAAAGTGAAGTATATCACATCCGCAGTTTATAAAATAATTTGTATCTGTAGTATTACTCAATAAAATTTACATAATAAAATTGTGTAACTTTATTCCTTTTTTTTTGAATGTCCTAAACCTAAAGGAGAGAGGTCTAAGTGCATCGACAAAGTTTAATTAGTTGATCAAGTGATAAAATTATGTAAGGAACTGAAGTCTGAATCAGTTCTAGCTCAATCAGTCTGACAAAACAAGAAAAAGAAGAATTATTTAAGAATGAAGAACAACAAGATGAGAAAGAAAGGAAACCGGAGATTAGAGAGAGATAAAGGGTAATGTTGGGTCATGATATTTCTCCTATTTGGGCCGGGTAAATTGGGCTCACTTATTAATTTAATCCATTGGGCTTTTATAATTGAGCCATGAAAGTCGTTGGGCCTGGTCACCATGTTACCTTTATCCTATAAGACTGGGTCGGTTCGTTGGATTAACCCATTGGATCATTTAATATCTATTACTTTGACTTGTAATGATGATATAGCATGACATTGATTGAGAGATATCTGCCGTGCATTAATATGGATGGGATTATAGTGGTACGTAAGTATAAACAATGGCCAAAAGCGATTGGATAGACTCCAAATGCGGTCGACGGAACCCATCGGATCGAGGATATATCGGATAGTAGTGGGTGGCACGATAATTGAGCGAAGATATTATATCTGGCGAGTAAGTCTTTACTGAGGAGGTGCGTTTTGATATATTCACATATACACACAACTAAGAAATCTAATCTCTCTCATTACACTAGATTTTATCATCCTCTTGAGTTAACCTTGTGAATGACATACTTTACTTCTCACGCTTTGGCTATCCCCGTGGTCCGTAAACGAAGCTTGTGGTGTTTATCGTGTTCTTCGTGCGAGATCGGGACGTCTTTTCGTGATTGGGACGTGGAGAAAGATCCCGGAGTTAACATTGGCGCCAGAAGGAGGGTGTGTTACTAGTGTCTTTGAGTATTTTCAATCACGATTGTGTTTTATTCTATTCAATTTTTATGGGGAAGAGTAACACACACACACGAAGGACGTACCGATGGTCACGGTGAATAAGCACCGAGAGTGTCTGCCAAAGATCGTTTGGGACCAACAATTAGTGTTCATGCTAGCACAGCGTCCAAACGATCACCTAAAGATTCTCGGCCGAAGGCGGTAGACAAAGCCAAGCGTAAGCTAGTATTCCCGACGGAGAAGAGTGCAGCCGTGGTCGAAAGCAGTAGTAGAAGGCACCTCGCTAGAACTCGATCTGAGAGATGACCAGACGCAAAGGCCTCTCCGATTAGCTAAGATGACGAGATGAAGCGGATAGAGCCATGGAAGTACTGGTGAAGCAGCGTCAAGATATAGCTGAGCAGATGGCTCGGATGGCAGAGTTGAGAGATGAAGAGCTCAGTTATGTCCAATCCGAAGAGCGAGGGCATCGGAGTGGGAAGGAACTCTGCTCATTCGGCGAGAATCTCAAGTAGAACTAGGGAAAGAAGAAGGTCCGAAGCCCTACTCCTCGGAGATCAAAGAGGACATATCACCCCGTCGATTCTAGGGGAGGGGCGGAAGCGAAAGAAGAGGTCGATCCGAGGATCGCTTTTCTGAAGCATACAAAGAAATCAATTGTTGTTGCGTATTCTCACCATAGCGCTTGGGAGTTCAGAGGCGAAGCATATCGAGAGGACATCTCTCCAGAGAGTCTCTGAGGCACCCATACTGTAGACACTCGTCATCGGAGAAGCCCTCTATAGTTGAAGGTTACATTGAAAGAATCCGATTCTGCTCTCATAAGAAGAAGGGGTCACCGGAGAAGGAGACATCATCTCAACGGAAAGCGTGGAGTATCTGGTTAAAGAATTGAAGGAGCTTGAGCGAACTTAGAAAGTCTGAAAAGCGAAAGACACTTCGGAAAGAAGGCATCCCTTTTTACATGCGGAGATTCTTAAAGAGAAAGTGATCCCACCAAGTTGCCCATATCGAGAGTTATGATGGATCGGGGATCCTTATGACCATAGTCGAGCGTTTGATGAAACTCATGGATTATTATGACTTTAGCGATCTTCGCTAAATGCCATACTTTTGTCACAACCTTTCCGAAAGGATGCCCTGCGGTGGATGGGGACCTTACCCTCGGATTCAATCTCATCTTGGGAAGATATGTGCGATAAATTCCATCTTTCGCTTTGGGAGCACGAGAAGAAGAGGAAAACCAATGGTTCATTGGCTCAAGTTCTGCGATCCTCTAATGAGTCTTTAGGCGATATATGAAGCGATTCAAAGAAGCGATCGGCCAAGTGGCAGATTTGAACGATCTACATGTTATGGGACTGTTTCAGAATGGGTTGGATTTGGTCAAATCGAGAAAAGTTGGTGAAAAAACTTATGTTTAACCACCAGAAGAGTCTCATGAAGCCTTTTTGATAAAGTCGAAGGCTATATCGTCAGTGGAGGAAGCCATAAGTAGCCTCAAAGCGTCCTTCTTCGATCGGCTTAAGGAGACGGATCGGGACAAAGCCGATGGAGACCGGAGGAAGAATGAAGGAATAAGGACCAGTAATGAAAGGCGGGTCGGAGAATCTGATAATTGGAGGCGGTGGAGGGCGTTTGTCGCTCCAACCCAGTAGTAAATAGGGCGTACTGCGACACTCAACGCAGAGCAGGGGCTATTATCTTGGATCGGATCAAAAATCAACCTATCTTGAGCCACCTCGAGATAATATTAAGCCTTTAAAAGGGAATCCTCGCAAATATATTGTGATTACCATCAAGCTTGGTCGTGAAACGAATGATTGTGCCAGCTTAAAAGACTTCATTGAGAGAAAGGTACAAGGTGGGGCTTTAGTTCAGTATGTGGCTGCCAGAACTAATCAACAATGAGGGTGAGGACTGTCCGTGACTCAACCCGATTCGTGCCAAGCATTGCCGGCTCAAGAGACGACTGCGAGGCATGTGATAGATGTCATCACCGAGGGTACTTCTGGCAAGCTCATTGGAAAAAAGCGCCGAAACTATTTGGATTCGGTCATGTCGGTGGCGGGTACCTTCCCGAAGACTGACAGACCCTATCCGAATACAGTAATCTCCTTTACTGATGAAGATTACCCTTCGGAAGTCATCGAACCACACGAGGGATCATTGATCTTGTTGCCTGAAGTAGGTTCGGTGGATATGAAGAGGATGATGGTAAATAATGGGTCTTCTGTAGACATCCTGTACGCCCACGCTTATCAAAGGATGAATCTGGACGGGCGGAAGATGGAAATAGGGCAGGAGGCTCCTCTTTATGGTTTCAGCAATGATCCAGTTAAGGTGGTTAGGACCATTGAGCTACCAGTCATATTCGGAACGGCCCCTCAACAGGTAGAAATTATTTAAAAATTTTATGTTGTGCATGTAGATTCTGCTTATAATGCTATTTTGGGGAGGCCTACTTTAATTGCTTTACAAGCTGTAACATCAATACCTCATTTCAAAATCAAATTTCCTACGGCTCATGGGGTTGGGGAGGTGAAAGGAGATTTGGATCTCGGCGGAAGGTGTTACAAATCTTTGTGATTACTTGAGGGAGTGGGGGTATCGAAGCAGAAGCAGACCATGGCGATAGAGATCGAACCCTTCACCGAAAGTAGTTCCGAACCGTTGGTCATGCCAGCTGAAGAAACGGAGGAGATAAAGCTCATCCCGGGCAAGGTGGACAAAACCGTAAAAATAGGTTTGGGCCTGCCGGAACCTCTTCGGACGAACCTCGTGGAGCTCCTGAGGTGCTATGTTGACATCTTTGCGTGGGAACCTCGGGATATCTTAGGGAGTGAGCGGGATATTCTTGAGCATCGATTGGAAGTAGACCGTCAAAGAAACCAATCTGGCGGAAGAGGAGGATCTTTGCACACCGGCGTCCAACGGATCATAGATGAAGAGATTACAAAAGCTGTTGGCGGTGACTTCATCTTTGAGATCGACTACCGCGATGGATGGCAAATGTGGTCTTTGGTCGAAAGCGAGAATGGTAAATGGCGAGTCTGCATCGACTATCTTGATCTGAACAAGGCTGTCAGAAGGATTTCTACCACCGCCCCTTACATCGATCAACTCATTGATGCCACTTGGGTATGCTTTATTAAGTTTTATGGATGCATTCTCCGGGTATCATCGGATCTCCGTGTGTAAAGAGGATATCTGAGAAGCGGCGTTCATTACGCATCGTTCGGTATATGCCTATAAGAAAATAACTTTCGGCCTCATTAATCACCAAGCCACATACCGTAGGATGATGAACCATATCTTGAGATATCGGTTAGGCGAGAATATTGAGGTGTATGTGGATTGTAAGACCCCAACTTATTATAAATAAAATTGAATTTTCCTTTATTCATTATTCTAAATTAATAAGGGTTAATTTGATATAATTCTTTGGTTATGGGTGAAATGTGCAAAGTTTACAAAATAAGCAAGTGGTTATAAAATATTCATTATTATCATTTGAAATATTCGTTTGGTCGTGGAATATTCTTTTTTAGTTTGGAATCTCCGTCTGACAATGCCTTGATCGTTAGTGGGCCCATGCTTGAAAAACGGTTGGATGAAGGAAAAGCGACAAAGATTGAGTTTTATAAATAACGGCGTAAATTATTACAGAATTAACCTTTGTTGGGTTACACGGTGGTTAAAATCTGATGTCTGTGCATGGTTCTTGCGATGGCACACGGTATTACGCATGTATTATTGAATTATTGATCCTTACGTGAAAGGCCTTTACTCGATAATTATTACGGTGAATTCTTTATTCAATATTATATTTTATTGATTCAATAATTCTTTGCGTTGATATTTTGTATTCTTTGTTGTTTGATAATTGTCATTACTGCGATTTTTTCCATTATCAAATCAATAATTCATATTATTTGAATAATATTATCGAGATAACATTATTGGCAATGTCTAGAAAGTTACATCTAAGGAGAGGTTTGGTCACTTTAATTGCTTGCCAGGTAAGGAGAAATCCTTATTGGAAAGCCCCTGCTTTCACAGGAGCGGCATGGTTGTCGATCTTGTGATTACGTAATATTATTTTAGAATAATTAATTATTGATTATTATGAGAAAGAAAATATTTATTTTATGTGGATATAGATGGAGAAAATTTTTAATGTGACAATTGTTGAAAATTAATATTTTATCTTTTTCTGATAAAATAATTCATTTAAATATATTATTTTAATAATATATTAACGATGATATTTTTATAATGAATGTGGGATATATGAGTATATGAGGAGGAAGAGTATTTTTATGGCATTAAATGTTTAACATATGTTTTGTGTGTCGGTGGACACAATTCTTGACCGAAAATTTATTATAGACTATAAAATTGCCCGTTTGTGGATTTAATTCGATTTACATTTGAATTTGGAAAAATTTTCTTCTATGCAAAGTTGTAGATGTAAGACCAAAATTTTTTTTAAATAAAAGGAATTTCCTTTATTTATTATTTTGAAATAGTAAAGGGTGGATTTGATTAATGTGGTTAGTTATGGGTAAAATCTTGTGAATATTTTAAATAAGCAGTGGTGATATAATATTCATTATTATTAGGGAATATTAGTTTGGTGGTGGAATATTAAATGCTTATCGGAGAATATTAAATGCGGACGGTAGTAGATCTTTTATGGGCCCATGTGGAAAGTGATTGGATGAAGAAAAGCGACAAAAATAAGTTATTTAAAAATAACGGCGTAGTTATTCTGGTTTATCTTTGTTAAAATACTAAATTGGTTAAAACACGATGGCTTTGCGGTGCTTATTGCACAATTATTGATTCTTACGTGAAGAAGCCTTTACTCGATAATGGTTACGATAATTCTTTATTCGGTATTTTATTTTATTGATTCAATAATTCTTTGCGTTGATATTTTATATTCTTTGTTGTTTGATAATTGTCATTCTGCGATTATTTTCATTATCGAAGCAATAATTCATATTATCTGAATAATATTATTAGATAACATTATTGGCAATGTCTAGAAATTTACATCTAAGGAGAGGTTTGGTCACCTAATTGCGGCTTGATAAGGAGAAATTCTTATTGGAAAGCCCTCTTTCTCAGGAGGCTGCACAGTTGTCATATTGTGATTACGTAATATTATTTGTGAATAATTAATTATTGATTCATATGATGAGGAAAATATTGATTTTATGTGGATATAGATGGAGAAAATTTTTATAGTGACAATTGTTGAAAATTAATATTTTATTTTTTTTTTGATAAAATAATTCATTTAAATATATTATTTTAATAATATATTAACGATGATATTTTTACGATGAATGTGGGATATATGAGTATATGTGGAGGAGGAGTATTTTTGTTACCAAAAATGTTTAAAACATGTCGGTGGACCCCATTTATTGGTTGAAATTTGATTATAGCACAATGTAAAATTGCCCATTTGTGGATTTCGGTCAATTTACATTTGGAATTTGGAAAAACTTTCTTACGTAAAGTTGTAGAAATTGAATTTCATATAAAAACTCATGAGATTCAAATTTTTTACGATAAAAGGGCTATTTATTATGAATTATTGAAGTTCCAAGCTCAAAATAATTGATTTTGGAAGTTTAAAATATTTAAAATATGAAAAACGTTTTTTTGTTATTAGTGGGTCTAGCATGTGGTTTGAATTCAGATTTTCAGAATTCAAAGAGTGAGCGTAGAATTTATATATATATATATTATTATATTAAATTTTCTGCTTTGGTGTTCTAGCGATTTCTATAAATAGGTCTTGGGTTAGAATTGAAAATCACACAGAAACTGAAGTTTTCTCTCTCTATATTATCGGCGTATTCTTATGAGTATTTTGAGTATACTTTGAGTATTCTTTATCTGGTCTGCAAGTTCAAGTCATGCTTTATATCCAGTTGTTTATTTAGAAATCTTGTCTTTTCGAGGTAAGGGATGTTATTTTCTTCTCGAATGATATTATTTCTTCAATATCATTATCTTTGAAATATTAGTTGGAACTTTTTATCAAATTTGGAACTTTTTTAAGTATAAGGTTCTTATTAATGAGTTCTTATTCACGAGTTCTTATTCATGAGTTACTATTCACGATTCTTATTCACGAGTCTTTATTAAAAAGCGTGAAGATGTTTTTGTGAAATTTCTATCTTTTGGTGTCGAATTACTATTCACGTGTCTGGCCTTTATTCATGTATCTGACCTTATTCACGAATCTGACTTTATTCATCGAAAAAATGAAATTTCTTCTTTTTGTCCAAAATATCTATTGTGGATACTAGCTTTGATTGTATCCATGTTTTGATCATTCTTGAATTTTACACCACTATGATTATTTTTGAGGTATTTTTGGGCGTGGATAAAACAAAAATACGAATCCTTAATCCTTAATCCTTGTCATTTTGTTTCACCGATTCGTTTAACTTTAAAAATATTTTCATCATCCTCGGTCTTAAATGATGATATTGTTGAATATCTTTGGCTTTCTGCGAAGATGAGTTTATGAAATATCTTTGATGAATGATTTATGATGAATATCTTTGGCTGTAGTGCGTGAATGTTTCGAAGATGAATGATTTTCGATGAATATCTTTGGCCGTAGTGCAAAGATGAGCAGTGTTTAGATGAATATGACCCAATTGGTGAATGTCCTTTTGCACTTTTATAGTCGAGGATGAATATTTGATCCCGGATATATATTGATTGATATTACGGGGATAAAAATAGGCGATGAACTTTAAAATTCATACATAGAAGATAGTAGTTTGCATTCTCTACTTAACTCTTACAATGAATTATTATTTCCGCTGCGAATATTGATTTACAACTTGTGGTCTATTGTATTACATTAGATTTTTCCACATTGAAGACTAACGATAATTTTGTTGTATATTATCTTAGTCATAATATTCTTCTTTGGGCTAGTCGAGCTCACCCTTTTCCTTTTTGTTCCATTTTTCTTCTCGGGAGGCGAGAATATAACGAGTGCAGTCGGGGTATGGAATGAAAGTTCTAGGGAGAGTTGTTTAGTAGTCCTCACCATTTTGTAAAATGATGTATCAATAATTATGATGAGGGATTTATTTGGGTATGTATATTATCTGAAGACAATAATTGTATTTAAACTCACAATATATATGTTGTCGTTTTTTTGCGACAAATGTATTAATAAAGTTGTAGTTATTTACATACCATGTATTTGGCGACTCGAGAATGGGTTGGGTGGAATGGACCTATTTTGGGGCGTCCACGATGAAATGGAATTTCCCATGGAAATTGCGTGTTTTGAATTTTTACGATAACAGAGCTTTGGATTTTCTACGAATTATTGAAGTTTAGAAGATAAAATAATTTTTATTAAATTAATGGGTGGGACCCACTTTTTGGTAGGTGTTGAATGCACATGAAAGGTTTGAAAATTTTCATAAATTGGTGGCTAGCTTGTTGCGTAGAAGTAAGAATAAGAATAATAATATTTTATTATTTAGTCTCCTTTGGCGTTAAAGCATTTTCCTATAAATAGGCGCTTAGGTTAGAATTGAAAATCACACGAAAAATAAGTTTTCTTTCTCTATATTGTCGGCGTTTTTAGTGAGTATTTTGATACTTTGAGAGTTTCTATTCATTACTGAGTTTACATCGACTTTATACCAAAAATACGATCGAAAGACGGTTATTTTTTGAGGTAAGGGGTATTATTTTCTTCTTAAATGATATTTTTCTTGAATATCATTATCTTAGAGTATTGGTGAACTTTTTATCAAATTTGGAACTTGTTGTGTGGGTTCTTATTCACGTATCTGGCCTTTATTCACGTATAACGACCTTTATTCACGAATCATGACCTTTATTCACCAAAAAATAAAATTTTTTCTTTTTGTCCAAAATATCTATTACGGATCTTAGCTTTGATTGTATCCATGTTTTGATCATTCTTGAATTTTACACTAATATGATTATTTTGAAGTATTTTTTTGGACATGGGTAAAACAAAAGCATACGAATCCTTAATCCTTAATCCTTGTCATTTTGTTTCAATTGGATTCGTTTCTTTAAAAATGTTTTCATCATCATCCTCGATCCTAAATGGTGATATAAATGAATATCTTTGGCATGTAGTGCAAAGATGAGCGATTAATGATGAATATCTTTGGCACATGTAGTGCGAAGATGAACATGTGTTGAGATGAACATGACAACCTTGGTGATACAAATGAATATCTTTGGCACATAGTGCAAAGATGATTAAAGATGTATATTGATTGTTATTACGGGATAAACTATTGATGATGGACTTTTAAACCTTAGAAGATAGTAGAATTCTTTCTCTACGTGACTCTTACAATGGATTGATGTTTTATTGCATTTGTTGATCTAAAACTTGTTGTCTATTGTATTACATTAGATTTTTCCTGTTGAAGACTAATGATAATTTGTTGTATATTATCTTAGTCATAATATTCTTCTTCTTGGGCTAGTTGAGCTCACCCTTTTCTTCTTGTTCCATTTTTCTTCTCGGGAGGTGAGAACATAGCGAGGATCGAGTCGGGTATGGAGTGATGGTTACAGGAAGATGTTTTAGGCATGTCCTCACTTATTTACGTAAAATAGTGTATGAATAATTAATGAGGACTTATTTGGGTGTGTATATTATGCAGAAGACAATATTTGTATTCAAACTCACAGTTGTATTGTAAATATTTTACACGACATCTGTATTATCAAAGTTGTAATTTGTTTTCTATACCATGTATTTTGGCGACTCGAGAATGGGTGTTGTATACCTATTTTGGGGCGTCCACAGTTAGTATCGAGCTTAGGGATATGATCTACTGGCGAGAGATCGGGGAATAGAACTAGGAGGAGAGCGAGTAAATCCTTGTTGGTGTGTCCTACTACTAGCTTATTTGTTGGTCGGTCGTAATATAAGATATTATGTGATATGTTAATTTGTTTAATTAACCCTTGTTTTATGGCGATGTTTAAGAATGGGCTGCACGAGAATGTTAACAATGGAGTTTATGAGGCCGTGTGGAGGCGCCGGCTACTCACCAGCGAGGAGAAACGTCTGACAGTGGCAATGTTCCTCCACCTGTGAACAACGCCAATCTGAGCAGAAATGATGAGCAGCGGAATGTTTAGAAGCTTTTTGCAGTTCATGCAAAATCGAGGCGAGGAGACTCGTGTACAAAATACTGGGAGAAATGATAGTAATGCGTGCGGTTTATCACGCACCGAACAATTTAAAGAGTTGGGACCACCAAATTTCCATGGAAAGCCGGGATCCGATCAAAGCGAAACGTGGGTCAAGCAAATTACCAAGATATTCGATGTCTTGGGGTGCGAGGAGGAATGAAGGTTCCATTCGCCACCTTTATGTTTAAGTGGTGAAGCGATTCTTGGTGGGAATCGTGAAGCGTACCAACGAGATGCACTTAACATGTCTTGGGAAAGATTTGACTGTTCAATGATAAGTACTTTCCGAGAAAGTATTCGTTATATGAAGGAGGTAGAGTTTATTAGACTCGAGCGAAACAACACGAGCGGTGTCTCGATCTGCGAGGCAAGGTTCGCGAAATTATCGGTTTGCACCTCATTTGGTGGAGAATGAGGAGCGAATGGCGCGTATGTTTACGAGAGGTCTAAAACCGGAGATTCGTCAATACCTTATCTCTCATAAATTTTCTCAGTATTCGGATGTTGTCAGCGAGGCTCGATTATTAGAGCGAGATAGTGAGTATACTCAATGAGGGACCCTGATCGAGGTGATCATCGAGCGATGATAACCAAATGAGGAGGAAAGAATACGGACAAAGCGGTAACCACTTTCGGTGGTAATCGTGGACATGATAATAGGAGAGGTGACTCAGTGGAAATTTGAAAAGAAAGATTCAACAATGACGGGAAGATATCAGCGGCGACACCGGCACCAACAACAAATGCTAGGGGGAGGAGAACGTACCGCCGGTTAGATGTTACAAATGCGGGAAGGAGGGACATATCATTATTTGTCCCACAACAATCCAAGGTATGTTACAAGCTGTGGAAAGGAAGGCCACATCGCTCGAGATTGTCTTATCATGCGAAACCAAGTTCAATGAGGTGGTGATTCCAAGGGTCATCCGGATAAGTCGAAAATCGGCGGTTCTGGAAGAGCATTTGTCGTGGACCGGACAAAAGCGTGTGGAACCCAAGCGAGGTGATCACGGGTAAGCTAATCTTGAATTCTTGCGAAGTTTATACCTTACTAAATACCTGGATTCTACCCATTCTTTTTATCTCTCCTGCTTGTCTCAACGTTTAAACTTGACTCAGGAGAAATTAGATTTTGATTTATCTGTTGAAACTCCGTTGGGTGAAACCTTCGTTACATCTATAATTTATAAATCTTGCATGATCCAAGTTGGCACTATCACATTACTGTTGATCTTATATCTTTAAAGATACTTGCTTTTGATGTGATTTTAGGAATTGATTGGTTAACCACTCATCATTACCAAAATTGATTGTTTTAAATAAGGTTGTTAGTTTTCATATTCTAACTTGACTGTCATACAATTCAAACCACTAAACCACTAAAATCGATCATTTGTCATATCAAGCCCACAAAGCTATTCGTTTATTGAAAAAGCGGATGTCAAGCTTTCTTAGCCCATGTTATGGATTTGAATAAAGACAAATCGATTTGAATAATATTTACGTGGTTAGAGGAATTCACGATGTATTTCTGAAGAGCTTCCTGTTTACCCCGAGCGTGATGTTGAATTCTTTATTGACCTTGAAAGATTAAAAGCCCATTTCTAAAACCCATATCGAATGGCTCTATTGAACTTGGGGAGTTAAAAGTCCAACCTACAGGAGTTATTAGACATCGGTTTCATTAAATCTGAAAGACGTCTCCTTGGGGTGCTCTTATTTTATTAAGTAAAGAAGAAAGGCGGGAGTATCGACTTTGTATTGACTTATCGAGAATTGAACCATGTCACCATCAAGAATAGGTATCCGCTACCTCGCATTGATGACTGTTCGACCCGATTCTGAGGCCTTGAATTCTTTTCAAAGATCGATCTTAGATTACGGATATCATCATTGAAGATTAAAAGCGAGGATATTCCAAAGGCGGCATTCGAGGACTCGATCTGGGCATTATGAATTCTTGGTCATGTCTTTTGGATTGACTAATGCTCCTAACTTCTTTCATGGATATGATGAACCGTGTATTTAAGGAATATTTGGATCGATTCGTTTGTTGTCTTTATTGATGACATCCTCATACATTCAAAAGCCGTGAAGATCATGAGTACCATTTGAAGTTTGGTACTACAAAGACTTCGTGAACACAAGCTTTATGCCAAAATTTGAAGAAATGCAAGTTACGGCTTGAGGAAGTAGCATTCCTTGGCACGTGGTGTCAAAACAAGGAGTATCTGTTGACCGTGAAAGATTGAAGCAATACTGAAAGTTAGGAGCAACCAAAATTCGGTGGCCAAAATCTGCACTTTACGGGCTTAAATTGGTTATTATCGAGATTTGTGGAAGGATTTTCTCGAATGCTACTCAGATTAACTCAAATGACTCGGAAGGATGCAAAATTCTTATGGAAGCGAGAGAATGCGAGAAGAGCTTCCAAGAGCTCAAGAGGAGACTCATTTATTTTTTGTTACGACAATACCATCCGATTCGGATGGATTTGTTATCTGACGATCTTACGGCAAGGGTTAGGATGTGTTCTCATGTAACATGGGAAAGTCATAGCCTATGCCTCACGATAACTCGAAAGAATATGAGAGGAATTATCCTACTCATGATCCAGAGTTAGCGTGCGATCGTGTTCGCGTTGAAGATATGGAACCTTTACTTATGCGGGGAGAAAGTAGAGATTTATCTGGGATCATAAAAAGCCTCAAATATTTCTTCACCCAAAAAATAACTCAATATCACGGCAACGACGTTGGTTTGGAGCTGTTAAAGATTACGATCACACTATTCAATATCATCACGGAAAAGCGAGCGTAGTAAAGTAGCGCATTAAGTAGAAGATCATATCTGAAGTATGGTGAAATATTGTCAACGCAGAGGCCCATTTTATCGACTTACAAATGATGAAGATAGAATTAAAGACTTCATGGTCCCACATGATGATGGCGAATATCTGAGTAGAAGCAGAACTTTAATTGATAAAGTTAAAAGTTCTTGCTCAGCTACTGGACACAGAATGATACAAATGAAGAAGAAAGTTCAAGAAGGTCTTTGTTCGGAAGCGAAATCGATGAGGAAGGAATACTTGAGTCAATTCTAGACTTTGCGTTCTAACGATTACGACACGAAGCATAAAATCATGATGGAGGCACCTGACACCCGTTTGCAATCCATCACAGGAGTACCAAAATGTATCATGATATTCGACATACATTTTGGTGGAACAATATGAAGAGAGAGATTGCGGAGTTTATCTCAAGATGTTTAACTTGTCGGCGTGTAAAGGCGGAGCATCAAGTGCCAAAAGGTCCATTTCAACCACTTGAGATTACGGAATGGAAATGGGAACACATTACTATGGATTTTATTCTGAGTCTTCCCAAAGTTTCTCAAGTAGCTGATTGCAATTTGGGTTATTGTTGATAGATTAACCAAGTCTTCCCATTTCTTCGATACGTCTGTGAGACTTATCCCTTGAGCGTCTTGCTCGTATGTACGTGAATGAGATTATGCGATTGCATGGCATGCCAAGATCCATAGTTTAGGATCGTGACGAGAGATTCACTTCAAGATTTTGGGTTAGCTTGCGAAGCTATGGGCGCGGATTTACGATTGATTCGGATACCATCCTCAAACAGACGGACAATCGAGAGAGGACTATTCAAACCCTTGAAGATCTATTAAGACTCTACGTGTCCTAGATTTCAAAGGAAGTTGGGATAAGTACCTACCACCTGGTGGAATTCTCCTACAACAACAGATTATCAAACAGAAGTATAGGCATAGCTCCATTTGAGGCGTTGTATGATTTAAAATGTCGATTCTCCGATATCTTTGACGAGGTGGGAGAAAGCAACATTGTTGGGACGAGAATTAAAATGCATGACTACGAGAAAGATCCAAATGATTCGACAACGTATTCAAACTTCACAAGATCGACAAAAGAGTTATCTTGATCTTCGTTGAAAAGGGCGTGGAGTTTAATATTGGAGATCATGTATTGTTACGTTTTGCTCCATGGAAAGGAGTTACAAGATTTGGGAAAAGAGGAAAGCTCGATCCAAGGTTTGTTGGTCCATTTGAGATTCTTGACCGAATAGGAAAGCGTAGCTATATAGACTCGCGTTACCTCCAAAGTATGTCTCGTGTTCACAATGTATTCCACGTATCTATGCTTCGTAAATATGTGAAAGACCCGAACCACATTATTGCATTAGAACCAGACGAGATAGGTGAAGATTTAACCTACGAGGAGATACTGTTGAGATTTTGGATAGGAAAGAAAGCATGTCTTATGCGAAGGTTATACCACAAGTTAAGGTTTTGTGGAGAAACCATGCAATTGAGGAAATGACATGGGAGTTGGAATCGGAGATGAAAGCGAGGTACCTCACTTTTTCGATATACCGTAGACGTCGTCGTCGATTTCGAGGACGAAATTTCATAAAGAGGGGAGGTTGTAAGACCCCACTTATTATAAATAAAATTGAATTTTCCTTTATTCATTATTCTAAATTAATAAGGGTTAATTTGATATAATTCTTTTGTTATGGGTGAAATGTGCAAAGTTTACAAAATAAGCAAGTGGTTATAAAATATTCATTATTATCGGGAATATTAGTTTGGTCGTGGAATATTCTTTTTGTAGGGAATCTCCGTCTGACGGTAGCGATCATTAGTGGGCCCCATAATGCGGAAAAAGCGGTTGGATGAAGCGACAAAGATTGAGTTTTATAAATAACGGCGTAAATTATTCTGAGATTAACAACATTGGGTTACACGGTGGTTAAAATACGATGTCTGGCGTGGTTTACGATGCACTGCACGGTATTACAGATATTATTGAATTATTGATCCTTACGTGAAGGCCTTTACTCGATAATTATTCTGATGAATTCTTTATTCAATATTATATTTTATTGATTCAATAATTCTTTGCGTTGATATTTTGTATTCTTTGTTGTTTGATAATTGTCATTCTGCGGTATTTTCCATTATCGAATCAATAATTCATATTATTTGAATAATATTATCGAGATAACATTATTGGCAATGTCTAGAAAGTTACATCTAAGGAGAGGTTTGGTCATCTAATTAATTGCGGCAGGATGAGGAGAAATCCTTATTGGAAAGCCCACTCTTTTCACTGAGGAGCGGCATGGTTGTCGATCTTGTGATTACGTAATATTATTTTGAATAATTAATTATTGATTATTATGATAAAGAAAATATTTATTTTATGTGGATATAGATGGAGAAAATTTTTAATGTGACAATTGTTGAAAATTAATATTTTATCTTTTACGATAAAATAATTCATTTAAATATATTATTTTAATAATATATTAACGATGATATTTTATAATGAATGTGGGATATATGAGTATATGAGGAGGAAGAGTATTTTTATGGCATTAAATGTTTAACATATGTTTTGTGTGTCGGTGGACACAATTCTTGTAGAAAATTTATTATAGGCTATAAAATTGCCCGTTTGTGGATTTGGTCAATTTACATTTGGAATTTGTAAAATTTTTTACTTACGTAAAGTTGTAGAGAATGGAATTTCCCATGGAAATTAGTGTGTTTTGAATTTTTCGATAACAGAGCTATTTTCTACGAATTATTGAAGTTTAGGAAGATAAAATAATTTTATTAAATTAATGGGTGGGACCCACTTTTGGTAGGTGTTGAATGCACATGGGCTGCTTGAAAATTTTCAGAAATTGGTGGCTAGCTTGTTGCGTAGAAGTAAGAATAAGAATAATAATATTTTATTATTTAGTATCTCTTTAGGCGTTCTAACGTTTTCTATAAATAGGCGCTCTGGGTTAAATTGAAAATCACACGAAACAAGTTTTCTTTCTCTCTATGTTATCGGCGTATTTTAGTGAGTATTTTGATACTTTGAGAGTTTACATTCAGGTACAAGTTTACATCGGCTTTATATCCAAAATACGATTCAAAATGCGGTTATTTTGAGGTAAGGGGTATTATTTTCTTCTTAAATGATATTTTTTCTTCAATATCATTATCTTAAAGTATTGGTGAACTTTTTATCAAATTTGGAACTTGTTGTGTCGGGAGTTCTTATTCACGTATCTGACCTTATTCACGTATCACGACCTTTATTCACGAATCGACCTTATTCACCAAAAATAAAAAATTTTCTTTTGTCCAAAATATCTATTACGGATACTAGCTTTGATTGTATCCATATTTTGATCATTCTTGAATTTTACACTAATATGATTATTTTCAAGTATTTTTGGACGTGGGTAAAACAAAGTACGAATCCTTAATCCTTAATCCTTGTCATTTTGTTTCCTTTGGATTCGTTTCTTTAAAAATGTTTTCATCATCCTCGGTCCTAAATGGTGATATAAATGAATATCTTTGGCACGTAGTGCAAGATGAGCGATTAAGCGATGAATATCTTTGGCACATGTAGTGCGAAGATGAGCAGTGTTGAGATGAACATGACCCATTGGTGATCTGAATGAATATCTTTGGCTGTAGGTGCAAAGATGATTAAAGATGTATATTGATTGTTATTACGAGGATAAACTATTGATGATGGACTTTTAAACCTTAGAAGGCGGTAGAATTCTTTCTACGTGACTCTTACAATGGATTCTTTATTTCCATTGCATTTGTTGATCTAAAACTTGTTGTCTATTGTATTACTATTAGATTTTTCCTGTTGAAGACTAATGATAATTTGTTGTATATTATCTTAGTCATAATATTCTTTTCTTGGGCTAGTTGAGCTCACCCTTTTCCTTTTGTTCCATTTTTCTTCTCGGGAGGTGAGAACATAGCGAGGATCGAGTCGGGTATGGAGTGATGGTTACAGGAAGATGTTTTAGGCATCCTCACTATTTACGTAAAATAGTGTATGAATAATTAATGAGGACTTATTTGGGTGTGTATATTGTCTAGAAGACAATATTTGTATTCAAACTCACAGTTGTATTGTAAGTATTCTACCGACATACATGTATTATCAAAGTTGTAATTTGCTTTACATACCATGTATTTTGGCGACTCGGAATGGGTGTTGTATACCTATTTTGAGGCGTCACATGGATGACATGATTGTCAAAAGCATGTTGGTGCATAAACATTTGGATGACTTAGAGGAATGATTTTGAGACCATTAAATCATCCTGACTTGAGACCTGAATCCCACTAAGTGCACCTTCGGTTTGAAATTTGGCAAATTTACGGGATATCTTGTCGATCGGCGAGGAATTGAAGCCAATCCGAGAAGATTCAAGTGATCCCGAACATGAAGACTCCTCGGTCATTTAAAGATGTTCAACGTCATTTGGAAGGATTGCGACTTTCTGCGAGGTTCATATCCCAAGTCGGTAGAAAGATGTTTACTGGTTTTTTGACACATTGAAAGGTAGAAGAATGCAAAGGCGTTCCAATGGACTTGAGTGTGAAGACGCTTTTCAAAGCATCAAGTCCTACTTATCTTGGCGCCTTTCTTTGGTGAAGCCCGTTCTGCGAACCTCTATATTTGTCTTAGCGGTGACTAGCTTCGTTGGCGGTAGGAAGCGGTTTTGGTGCGTGAAGTTGGGGAGTGCGACACGGTTTATTATGTAAGCCATGTCCTTTAGGATCTTTGAAATAAGGTACCCAAACATTGAAAAGTTTGCTTTTGCTTTAATAACTGCTAGTCGAAAGTTTAGGCAATACTTCCAGGGTAGATTGGTAATAGTATACACAGATCAGCCTTTAAAGAAGATTATGGGCAAACCAGAGGTATCAGGGAGACTATCTGCCTGGACGATGGAGTTGTCCTAATTTTTTATTGAATATTATCCCCGAACCGCCATCAAAGGTCAAGCCTTGGCTGATTTTGTGGTTGAGTGCTCATTTTCTGAAGCTGATGAAGTCGTGGCCGAAATTTGAAGGATCGATAGAGTAGTTCTTGGTTCTTGACGAAGAAGAGTTCATGGACGTTGTATGCGGATGGGTCTTCTACTACTACGAGCGTCGATGGAGTGGGATTATCTTGTGAGTCAGGAGGATTCAAGGTGCAATGAGCCATCGGGTTTTCGGTTCAAAGCGACGAATAACGAAGCGGAATATGAAGCGATACTTGCGGGAGTTCACGATTAGCGAAGAGTCTTGAAGTCACGAGAGAATAGTCATCTTGATGATTCTCGATTAGTCGTTAAACAATTCTGCAGGGAATCTGAAGCATGAGGCCTAGAATGATCAAGTATTTGGCGGAAATTGAAGGAACGACTTGATGATTTCTAATTCTACGAGTTTTAGGGGTCGGCGTAACAACAATTCCATTCTTGATGCACTTTCGCCAAACTAGCCACTACGGATGTTAACGTCTTTGAAGGATCGGTGTACTTGGAAATTTTGCAACATCTAGTGTTCATCGTGAAGTGGTGATGTGCGTTAATAGAACCAAGCTATTTGGTTGACTCCATACACGGAATATCTAGCGAGATGGCGTCTTACCTTCGGATCGGATGCTTTCGAAAATCAAGTACAAGAGTGCTAATTTTGTTACGATTGATGGGGATCTTTTCCTAGAAGGCCTACCGTCTCCATTATTGAAATGTTTGACTCCATCCGTTTGAATATGCTTTCTTGGGAAGTGCGTGAAGGTATTTAATGGTGACCATATGGGCTGCTTAAGTCATTAGCTTTATAAAATCTTACGTCAAAGGGTACTCTTGGCCTACCATCTTCAAGGAAGTAGTGATGCGTCGAAAGTCGAAAGTGCCGACTCAGCAGGTCAATCTGCATCGACCACCGGAAGAGCTATACTCGATCTTATCTCCTATACCCTTTGCTTCTGGGGGTTGATATCTGGGTCCACTACTGAAAAGCAAAAGGTCAAGTCGGTTTTGTTATAGTTGTCATAGACTATATGACGAAATGGGTAGAAGCAAAGCCACTTGGGTCGATAACGGAGCAGTGTTTTTGAAATTTGTGAAAGAATCAATAGTATTCCGTTTTGAATTCCTAAGGTGGTAGTATGTCGGACAATGGGCGTCGGTTTGTGGGATCGAAGTTTGAAGCATTTTTAGAAGCGGGGATCTAACGAGAAAAGACTTGATGGCTCATCCTCGATCAAAGCAGACGTGTTTTGAAGTAACCAACGAGCAGCTGCTTTGAATGGGATCAAGCGTAGGTTAGACGAAGCTAAAAGCGCGATGGCTAGAAGAGGCTGCTAAGTGTCTTTATGGGCTTATCGAACTACTCGAAGGACTACAACGAGGATTCACCTTTCAGTTGGCTATATGGTATGCGATGCCTTAGTCCCGGTTGAAATTGGATCTCCAAGTCTTGAGTTAGTCATTTGGAGAGATCTACTGACGAGGAAGAAATGAAGGCCAATCTTGATTTGCTTGAAGAAGTCGGAGAAATAGCCTTAATCAAATTGGCGGCCTATCGGTGAAGAGTGGCTAAGCATTATAATAAGGGGTAAAACTTCATGATTTGAAGTAGGAGATTTTGTCCTCGAGAAGTCGAAGCATCTATACCTCGAGAATGCAGGAAAGGCGATGCCAAATTAGGAAGGACCATACGAAATCACTTTGAAGTTCAAAGGCGGGGGACTTATCGGTTGAAGGCATTAGATGGGTCGATAATTAAAAATACTTGCACTTATTTGGCGAGGCTTAGGAAGTACTTTCGATGGATTCAATATCGATTACATCTAAGTCTCAGAAATATTTACATCATCATCGATAAAAGTTCTTCTTTTCTCTCAAAACAAATTTTGTCTCTGTTCTTTGCTTTCGATTCATTGGTGTTAGGAGGATCGGGAGGACTCGTGACCATTCTATGGTAGCCTCTTGGCCGGTGGTCACTTTTGGCATTATCGGGCCCTTGAGGTAGGAAATTGTCGCCACTTTTGGCATTGTCGGGGCCGCCGGGGTAAATGATTATCGCAACTTAGACCTTGTCGGGCCGCCGTGGTAGGCAATTGTCGACACTTAGACTTCGTCGAGAATACCGTGGTAGGCGAATGTCATCTTTTGACTTCATCGAGCCCTTCGTGGTAGATGATTGTCATCTTTTAGTTCTGTAGGCCTTTGGGTAAACAAACTCTCGATGAAACAAATCATCTCACACTTGATGGCGAATAAGTATCTCTTTATTTTATTACCTAAATTTTTCTAAGTGTTGGGTTCGAATGCCTCATACTTTAACCTCACCTTATCATTATATGACATGCTTAATTGTTAATTAACAATTTGAGTTGAATCATGAAGGGATTTTGTACATTTGTCGAGATGAATTCATATTGAAGTATTGACGTGAAGTAAGAATACTTTGAAGTCATAAGGAGAGAAGATCACTTTTCATTAATATCTAACTTCTTTACAATATTGGAAAATAACGAAAATTTTTACAAGTGTTTTTAAATAAAACCAAGAAAAACAAAAAGGCATCGCTTGAGCACACCACCCTCGTCATCTGAAGAAATCGAGTAAGGATGAATCTATGTTGGCTTTGATCAACTTCTCCTTACCACGACTTGACGAGCTCGTAACTTCCGTATGAATCTTCATGATTTCTCCATTGATTTCATCAGGATTCCGATACTCTTCTTCTGATTTGTTTGCGAAGGGCATCGATCGAAAGGAGGCCCAAGGTCCCAAGAGCCTTGAGTTCTCGGATTTCTTCTTGAGCTTACATCGTATGTTCATCCGATGGGTTTCTTCCCGTTCCAGCTTATGAATCGTCTTGGTTAAGAGCTTAGAATTAGCCTTCAGCTCCTTGATCTTGTCCATCCTTATTTTACTCCTCTGAACCAAGTCGACGTTCATCTTGACGATCTCTGCATGTTGTGCTTTAGTCGACTTCAGTTCTTCCTTGGAGGCCTTCACGTCTTCCTTGGCTTGGGCCAACTCTTTACGAAGTCCTTCATTTGTATGAAGGATGCCTTCACGTTGGGTCTTTTCGAGCCGAGGTAGATTTCGAGATGGAGTTCTCCTTCCTCGGCGTCTCTTCTTCCGGACTCGACATCGAGAGATCTTGGGCCTTGAGCCTTGAATCTGACATTTAATCATGCATGTTCGATGTTATTTGATCGATTTTAGGATATATGATGCGAAGATAAGTATGGAAATGAAGGAGAGAATCATTTACCTTCGCCAAGTAGCTCATGCCTTGTTAAAGCAAATCCCCATTCGAACTGTTCCCAAATCGATGGTCATCCATCTCACGAACGAAGGCCTCGAATAGTTGAAAGGGGAAGTTAGTATTAAATCGGGGCCACATGGTTGGCGAAGCCATGGCATCATGCTGGAATTCGTTAGTCGTTTGTCTTGGAGGAGAGGGCATAAATTTGGCTCTGACGAACCCAAGCGAGGATCCGCGTGTCTGGATTTACGGAGAAGGAGATCGGGAAGGAGTAGGCTCGAGAGTCGAAGAAGGAAGCGGAGGTTGCACCCATTGGTTTGTCTGAAGGTTGTTTTCTTTTTCGGGATAAGAGAGGATTCAATGACCGACATCGGTGTTTGGTTTTCGGTTGGGATTGTCGGAGAGTGGTAGTCGAAGATGTTGGAATTCGGAGTTCTTGGCGGTGAGTGGAGTTATCTTTGACCTTAAACCTTTAACACGAAGAACTTTCGCCTATATCGCGTAGAGGTATGTCAAACAAGCTCCTTTTAGTTGGAGTTGATTGAAGGTGTAATGTGAAATTCGATTGGAGGGGTTGATTGTGGGATTGCTTGGGAAGGATCTCTCGTCATTTTTCGGGATCTATATCGCGATGGATAGTTCTTGCTTTTTAGCGACTTTCTTCCTTCCGTGGTGATGCGAGGGTTTCTTGAGGATTTAGAGGCTCGTCGACTTGGTTCATCATTACGAAGGGAAATGGTTGGTGGATCGGAGGCCGAAGTGGGTTGGGAAGACTCTTGATGGAAGCTCTTGACTTTCCTCCGTAGTCTTCCTGCTAGAAAGTCTCCCAATTCTTTCACTTAGAAGAAGTTGGTTTGATCTGAGACAACGCAAATAACCATATATTAAAACCCATGCCACTTAAATACCTCAAAAAAATATATTCTGAGTTGTTCGAAACTTATATTTGTGATCATATGTGACCCGGCTTGTTTGGTCGAAGTGTGAAACTCCATTCTTTTGGAGGATCTTCTTGAAAAGTCTCCCGTCTCCTTCATACGCTCTTGGGAATGTCTCAAAGTCGTGAGATTCGATCTAGAATGGTCCAATCTGGAAGAGAAGAGATCTCTGGTCTGTGACGAAGAACCACTTCTCGTGCCAACCCTTGTTGCTCGAAGGGGTGCTCATCAGGGACCTCTTCTCGAATTTGGAGTTCGGGCGAGGAGATTGTTTGCTCAGCATCTTAAACCCTCGTTCTCGGGATCTACCGGCCGAGAAGAGGTGAAAAAATGTCAACCGGGGAGTAATCCTAGCTTTCATGGCAAAAGGCAATGAATGCCAATATGTGGATGTAGGAGTTGGGCACTTGGTAATGAAACCCACTCCTATAAACCCTAGGAGGTAACAACGAGAGGCGTGAAGGGGTGGCCAAATCCCTTTTCGAGAAAAAGTAGCGAGGGGCATGGCGACCCGACCATCCGGTCGCATTGGTACATTCGACTCCTCCGGGCGAGGAGCCCTATAAGCATAGTTATCCAGGAATCGATAATGAATCCGGAGCTGCACGTATCTCGGATTACGTGATGTAGATGCAATGTTGTCATGAGGAAATTGTTCCCCATCCTTGAAGAAATCGGCGGGAGATGTAGGGTTTGAACTCGAACCCTCCGGGTTAGGGTGTGGATTGGGGAAGCCCGGAGAAGTCATTTGGGGTTCACCATTGTTGAAATTTAAATAAGCTAGAGAGAAAAGTTACGGGAAGGAGAAGAAGGTTCAAGATTCAAATTAGCAGGTAAAACCGTCAAGATTGGTGAAGTTTACCTTTTGTCTTGTGATTACCACGGTTTCAAATTTGGTACTTTAAATGCTAGTAATGATGAGAATTCGAATGGGACGTTTCTTGGTCGACCTTTGGATATCTTATCAGATTGGGCCTCACAGTTGAATTTCTGATTATTGGTCCATCCTGTTCAAATTCAATCCTTTATTGATTGGGCCTATTACTCTGGGCATCTAGCCATTCCACGTCCCATTTTATGCACCAAAGTGGGTATGTCTCAATTATTTCCTGTTTTGGGCTTTCATTAAATTCTAATATCATGGACCATTTATAGTTTTCCATTAACCATTCTGTTCAACAAAAAACTAAGGGGTAATGTTGGGTCATGATATTTCTCCTATTTGGGTCGGGTAAATTGGGCTCACTTATTAATTTAATCCATTGGGCTTTTATAATTGAGCCATGAAAGTCGTTGGGCCTGGTCACCATGTTACCTTTATCCTATAAGACTGGGTCGGTTCGTTGGATTAACCCATTGGATCATTAAATATCTATTACTTTGACTTGTAATGATGATATAGCATGACAGTTGACCGAGATATCTGCCATGCATTAATGTGGATGGGATTATAGCCGGCCGGCGGTATAAACAGTGGCCAAAAGCAGTGGATAGACTCCATGCAGTCGGCAGAACCCATCAGATCAGGGGGATATGTCAGATAGTAGTGGGTGGCACAGTAATCCAGGCGAAGATATTATATCGTAGCGAGTAAGTCTTTACAAGGAGGTACGTTTTTGATATATTCACATATACACACAACTAAGAAATCTAATCTCTCTCATTACACTAGATTTTATCATCCTCTTGAGTTAACCTTGTGAACAGACATACTTACTCTTACGCCTGAGTTATCCCCGTGCGAGTCGGTACGTCGAACTTATGGTGTTTATCGTGTTTTCTTTACGTGGCAGGATCAGGACGTCTTTTATGATTGGGACGTGGAGAAAGATCATGGCGTTAACAGGTAACAATTTCATTCATGCTTTTAACTGATTACAGCTAAGGAGCACAACAATGACCGACTCAATCTAGCCTAACAATCTAACATATCACTGCTCTGCTAAACCATTTATTAAAGTAAAAGGCTATTATACCCTTATTGACTCGCTGAACTTTCTAAATGAAACCAGAACTTCCTTACAAATTATGGACTGTAATATTTGAAAATTTTATTAACAAAAAGAGCATTTAACCCACAATAATGGGTACGTACGGGACTAATTTGAGCCAAAAAGCTTGGATGATTTATAAAATGTGTTCGTCAGACCAGACCGGCCCTTCACCACCTACATAAAATGTTTAGGCGGCTAGGCCAGCCTTACCTGGATACCACTTTCAAGTTTCAACCCCTGACATCGGGTCGCTCATGCGGATGGATAAGTTTTATGCCCGGAAAATCAACTACTAGTAATTCTAATATTAATTCATTAAAAATATAAGTAGTATGTTAATTTTTGAATGTGTGTAAAAACTACGTATGCATTGTGTTGGGTTATGATATTTCATTTATTGGGTCGAATGGATTGGGCCTATTTAACTGGTTAGTTCGCCGAGTCATCGTTAATAGACCTTAGAGTTATTGGGTCCAGTCATTGTATTATCCTTGATTAATCCTTATAGTACTGGATCAGGTTAGTGGGCTGACCCATTAGATATTAAATATCTCTATCTTTGACTGGTAATGATGAAAAAGCATGATGGTTGACTGATATATCTGCCATCCATTAATGTGGATGGGATCCTAGAGGCGGTACGGTGGAAAAAACGATGACCGAGGTAGTGGGTGAACTGTATGCACGAATGGCGGGAATCATCGATCGGATCGGTTTGTCGAACGAAGAAGTGGGTACTTACGATGGCCAAAATTTAGAGAGTATATGATAGCAAGGAAGTCATCCAAGTGAAGGTAACTGATAATTTTATCTTTCTCAATACACTAGATATTTTATCCTCCATTGTTAAGTTTGTGATCGCCTGTACTGACTCTCACGCCTGTACTTAAGTTTGTTAAGTCATCGAAGCCGTCAAGTTTTTGCTGTTGATCGTGTTTACTGCGCAGGATTATGACGTCTTATATGATTGGGACGTGGCAGAAGATCTTGGCGTTAACATTGGCGCTAGAAGGAGGGCTGTGTTCTAGTGTCTTGTATTTTTCAATCACAAACCTTTATTTCTTCTACGTCAGAGAAGATGGTAAGGAATAGAGCAGATACACCAGAAGGACGGTAGGGGTTGTGAGCTCATCATCCAACATATTTACATTAAGGATCGTGCTGGTGCTTCAAAGAGTGCTCATAAGAGTGAGAGCACTGCTTCCAAGCGTGTTTCCAAGGGTTCTCGTTCGAGAGCTCATGGTGGAGCCAAACGGAGGTTGGTGTTTGTTGATGATAAAGGTCGTGTCCAAGATCGAAGGCAAGTGGAGGGTTCACCACCTAGAACTCATCACCAAAGTGGTCGAGATGATAAAGCTGTCAAGTTGGCAAGGATGGAAGACGAAGCATATAAAGCTTTAGAGGTTCTTCTGAAGCAGAGGGAGGATATAGCTGTGCAGATGCTTCGGATGGCCGATCTGAAGGACGAGGCATCCACCTATATTCAGTCTGAAAGGCGTAGTAGGCATAAGGATGTATAACATTGGGAGGGGAAGGACCCGGAGCATTTCGTGCATGTGTCTCGGGGTCAACCTTAGGAGAGAAGGAGATCAAGAAGCAGAACTCCTGAGATATCAAAGAAAGCACTTATTGTCATTGGTTCTCATGGTCGAGATGGTGGCAGACAAAGCAGTAGGTCGAAGGAGTTTGTGCCAAAGAGTAGAAGAAGGGAGCAGCGTCGTGAATACTCTCATCGTGATGATAGGGTCACACGCCGATGTAACTCCAGAAGTCCATCAAAGGCAGTGGTTTTCGATAGAGGAGGGCGGTCCATTCAGAAGAGGAAAGAATCGCCAGAGAAAGAAGTCTCCTCCAAACCTGAAGGTGTAGACTTTTTAGTTAAGGAGTTGAAGGAGCTTCGAAAGCAGTTGGCCGAGGTTCAACAGGTGAAAGACACTCCGGGAAAAAAGGCGTCTCCTTTTTCCTCGGATATTCTTAAGGAGAAGGCAGACACCACCAAGAAGTTGCCTCACATAGAGAGTTACGATGGGTCCGGAGACCCTTATGACCATAGTCAGGCGTTCGATCGGCTGATGGATTATTATGATTTCACCGATGCTGCCAAGTTCCATACGTTCGTTACAACGTTGAGGAAGGATGCAAGGCAGTGGATGGAAACTTTGCCTGCAGATTTAGTCTCGTCGTGGTCCGAGCTGTGTGACAAGTTTCATGCTTGTTTTGGGAGTAACCGAAGGGGAGGAAAGCCTACTGGTTCTTTAGCACAGGTTCGGCAGTTCTCCAATGAATCTTTAGGTCTATATGTGAAGCGATTCAGGGAAGCCGTTGGCCAAGTGTCCGACCTTAATGATCTTCAGGCTGTAGGGTTGTTTCAGAACGGGTTAGACCTGGTGAAGTCGGAGAAGTTGGTGAAAAAATTGATGTTTCACCATCCAAAAAGTTTGGCTGAAGCCTTTGATAAAGCCGAAGGTTACATTGTAGTGGAGGAGGCTATGAATAGCCTGAAACGTCCTTCTTCGGACTGAATGAAGGAGGCAGATACTCCTAAAGCTGAAGGCGATCAGAAGAAGGTGGGAGGGTATAATGATCGGCGAGAGGGCAGCTCGAAGAAGTACAATAACACATGGCGACAAGGAAGTAATCGCCCACCTGCTCCTGCCCAGAAGGTGACTAAGGTTTACAGCAAACTGAACACGGATAGGTCGGTGATATTAGATCAGATTAGGAACCAGCCGTTCTTTGAACCACCTCGTGATAATTTTAAGCCAGGACAGGGCAATGCTCGAAAATTTTGTGGCTATCATTAAGCTGCAGGTCACGATACTAATAAATGTTGCAATTTGAAGGACTTTGTAGAAAGAAAGGTTCAAAGCGGTTTATTAGTTCAGTAGCAAGAGCAATAGAATGTTGACTATACTGTTCAGACGGTTCAAACGGTTTCGCCCGTGCAGCCTGCTCCAAATCAACCACCAAGGCACGTCGTTGATGTAATAACCGGTGGGATGACAGGGAAATTGGTAAGGAAGAAGAGGAGGGGATATCTGGATTCAGTCATGTCCGTGGTGGGTGTTCTCCCGAAGGCCAAGCGGATCATTTCGAGAGACGCTTTATAGCTTTTTACTGAGTGTAGATTATCCTTGAAACCCATCAACCTCATGAAGGAGCCTTTGGTGATCCTTGCATGAAGGGTGGTTTGGTGGATGTGAAGCGTATGATGATCGATAACGGGTCTTCTTGACATTCTATATGCTCATGCTTATCAGAGGATGCATCTTGATGGGCGAAAGATGGAGGTGGGGTAGGAGGCTCCTTTATATGGCATCAACAACGATCCGGTCAAAGTGGAAAACCTTATTGAACTACCAAAGTAATCTTGACGCAGACTCACCAAATAGTAGAAATAACATGTAAATTTTATGTTGTGCATGTAGATTCGGCCTACAACGCCATACTAGGTAGACCTACCTTGACTGCTCTCCAAGCAGTGACCTCCATCCCTCATTTCAAGATCAAGTTCCCAACGGCACATGGAGTTGGAGAGGTAGCAGGGGATTTGGATCTGGCCCGACGTTGTTATCGGAATGTTGTTATAGCCTCAGGAGTAGGTGTCAGCAAGCAAAAGCAGACCATGGCGATAGAGATTGAGCCATTCACCGAGAGCAGTTCGGAGCCCTTAGTTATACTGCGGGAGAGAGACGGAGGAGATCGGCTGGTTCTTGGGAAGAAAACAAGACAGGTGAAGATAGGTTCGGGTTTGCCGGAACCTTTCCGGATAAACCTTATGGAACTTCTTCGCTGTTTTGCGGATATATTTGCATGGGAACCACAAGATATGCCTGGAATCATCCGAAAGATAGCAGAACACCGGTTGGATGTGGATCCAACGAAGAAGCCAGTTCGGCAGAAGAGGAGGATCTTCGCACCTAAAAGACAACGGATCATTGATGAAGAGATTTCTAAGCTGATAGCTGCTGAATTCATCTTTGAGATCGATTATCCGGAGTGGATGGCAAATGTAGTGCTGGTGCAGAAGCAGAATGGAAAATGGCAAATTTGCATCGACTACACGGACCTGAACAAAGCTTGCCCGAAGGACTTCTATCCTCTGCCCCACATTGATCAGCTCATCGATGCGACTTCGGGGTATGCATTACCTAGCTTTATAGATGCTTTTTCAGGTTATCATCAAATTTTTATGTGTAAAGAGGATATTTCGAAGACAGCTTTCATCACGCAACGTTCGGTGTATGCTTACAAGAAGATGACATTTGGCTTAATCAATGCTGGGGCCACTTATCAGAGAATGATGAACTTTGTCTTCTAGAAGCAACTAGGAAGGAACATGGAGGTGTATGTTGATGACATGATCGTGAAGAGCATGATTATTCAGAAGCATCTGGATGATCTGGAGGAATGCTTTCAGATGGTCCGACATCATAAGTTAAGACTCAATCCTACTAAATGCACCTTCGGGCTCGGTGCAGGAAAATTCTTGGGCTATCTGGTCAGTTAAAGAGGTATCGAAGCCAATCCTGAGAAGATCCAGACTATTCTGAACATGAAGACTCCTCAGTCATTCAAGGATATTCAGCATCTGACAGGGAAGATTGCAGCTTTAAGGAGGTTCATGTCCAAGTCGGCAGAAAGGTGTTTGCCATTTTTTAGCACGTTGAAGGGACCGAAGAATGCCATGACGTTCCAGTGGACTTCAGAATGTGAAGACGCCTTCCAAGGCATAAAGACGTATTTATCTTCGGCACCTTTGCTGGTGAAGCCAGTTCTTGCTGAACCATTATATCTTTATCTGGCAGCCAGCTCGTTAGCAGTGGGAGTAGTGCTAGTTCGAGAAGTTAAAGGGAAGCAGCATCCGGTCTATTATGTTAGTCATGTCTTGAGAGATGCTGAAACCAGGTACCCGAATATTGAGAAATTTGCCTTTGCTTTGATAATAGCCAGTCGAAAGCTTAGGCAATATTTTCAAGGTCGGCTCTTGGTCATTTACACGAATCAACTGTTGAAGAAGGTGATGAGCAAGCCGAAGGTTTCGGGGAGGTTAGCTGTATAGGCGATAGAGTTGTCTCAATTCTTCATTGAGTATCATCCCCGAACTGCTATCAAAGGTCAAGCATTGGCCGATTTTATGGTGGAATGCTCGTTCACCGAAGCTGATGCAGAATTGCCAGCGGCCGAAATGACCGATAGAGCAGTTGCAGTTCTTCAGCATAGCCAGAGCTCATGGATGCTGTATGCAGATGGATCTTCTACTACGGACGTCAGTGGAGCATGGATTATCTTAACAAGTCCGGAGGATTCAAGGTGCAGCAGGCCATCAGATTGGGTTCAGATCAACGAACAACGAGGCAGAGTACGAAGCAGTTTTGGCAGGAGTTCGACTGGCGAAGAGTCTTGAAGTTCAAAAGCTGATTATCTACAGTGATTCTCAGCTAGTCATCAAGCAGGTGTCAGGGGAGTATGAAGCTAGAGGTTCAAGAATGATTAAGTACTTAGCAGAGTTGAAGGATCGACTTCAGTATTTTATCTCTTATGAATTTCAGGGCGTAGACCGTAATGATAATTCTATTATCGATGCCTTGTCGAAACTGGCCACTACGGATGCTAACGTTTTCGATGGGTCAGTTTATTTAGAGGTTCTACAGCAGCCGAGTATCTAGCATGAAGCAGTGATGTGCATTGAACGTTCTAACTGTTGGATGACTCTCTACATTGAATATCTGGTATATGACGTCCTTCCTTTGGATCAGATGTTGGCCAAGAAGATCAAGTATAAGAGTGCCAATTTTGTTCTCATTGATGGGGATCTTTATCGAATGGCCTTTTTTGTCACCATTATTGAAGTGTCTAGTTCCATCCGAGGCCGAGTATGCTCTTCGGGAGGTTCACGAGGGCATCTGTGGCGACCATATATATTTCTTAAGTCATTATCCCACAAAATACTTGACGAGGTTCTAATCGGCCTATCATCTTCAAAGAAGCTACGGAGTACGTGAAGAAATGCGAGAAGTGTCAGCTCAACAGTCCGATCTCACATCAGCCACCAGAAGAGCTATACTCGATCTTATCTCCTATACCTTTTGCTGTTTGGGGGGTAGATATACTGGGTCCATTGCCAAAAGATAAAGGTCAGGTCAGTTTTATTATAATCGCCATTGATTATATGACCAAATGGGTAGAAAGCGAAGCCACTTGATTAAATAACGAACAAGAGTGCTTGAAGTTCATGAAAGTCGAAGATAGTTTTCGTTTTGGAATTCCTAAGGTGGTGATATCGGACAACGGACGCCAGTTCATGTGATCAAAGTTTGAAGGATTTCTGAAGGAGTTGGGAGTCAGCACAGAAAGACTTCGGTGGCTCATCCACAATCGAACGGGCAGGTCGAAGTGACCAATAGAACGCTGCTAAATGGGATCAAGCGCAGACTGGATGAAGCTAAGGGGAGATGGCCTGAAGAGCTGCTCAGTGTGTTGTGGGCTTACCGGATTACTCCGAGAACTACTACGGGGGACTCACCTTTTAGATTGGCTTATGGCACTGATGCCTTAGTCCCTGTTGAGATTGGATCCACTAGTCTTTGGGTCAGTCAGTTCAAAGAGATCTACAATGATGAAGGGTTGAAGGTCAACTTGGATCTATTGGAAGAAGTCAGAGGGGTGGCTTTGATTAAACTGACAGCCTATCAACGGAGAGTAGTCAAGCATTACAATAAGGGGGTAAAGCTTTGGAGATTTGAAGTGGGAGATTTCATCCTCAGGGAAGTCGAAGCATCTACGCCTCAGAACTTGGAAAAGCTGATGCCGAACTAGGAAGGACAGTATGAAGTAATTGAAGTTCCGAAGCCAGGAACTTATCGGTTGAAGGCATTGGACGGATCCGAGATCAAGAACACTTGGCATGCTGGTAGACTTCGGAAGTATTTTCAGTAGAGATCGAGTCAGTATCCCAAAAGTCTGTAAATATTGGATCATCATCAATAAAAGATTCACTTTTTCACAATTGATCTTCTTCCTATTGGTCCTAATTTCATAATGGTGTAAGGAGGACGGGTGTAAGACCCCAACTTATTATGAATAAAATTAAATTTTCTCTATTTATTATCTTGAAATAATTAGGAGTTAATTTGATATAATATTTTGGTTATGGGTGAAATGTGCAAATTTTACAAAATAAGCAAGTGGTTATTAAATATTTATTTTTGTCGGGGAATATTCGTTTGGTCGTGGAATATTCTTATTGTATCAGCAATATTAAATGCGTCAGTATGACCATTCGTGGGCCTCATATGAGAATAACCGCGGATGAAAAAAATGACAAGTTTGAGTTTTTATAAATAATGGCGTAGTTATTCTTTATTAACACTATTGGAATACCTTATGGTTAAAATACGAATACGTGTGGTTGGACAAGAAAGACACTGCGACATTGCATAAAGTATTTTTGAATTATTGATTCTTACGTAAGATGGCACTTTACTCGATAATTGTTACAGATAATTACTTTTCAATATTTTATTTTATTGATTCAACAATTCTTTGCGTTGATATTTTATATTATTGTTATTTCAATAATTGTCACTACACAGTATTTCCCATTATCAGATCAATAATTCATATTATTTGAATAATATTATTAGATAACATGATTGGCAATGTCTAGAAATTCTGACTAAGGAGAGGTTTGGTCATTTAATTGCGCGCTAGTAAGGAGAAATCCTTATCGGAAAGCCCTCTTTCACAGGAACGACTGAGTGTCATAAGCTGTGATTACGTAATATTATTTGTGAATAATTAATTATTGATTTATATGATAAGAAAATATTTATTTGATGTGGATATAAATGATGAATTTATTTATTTTATGTGGTTATAATTGAAGGATTTAATGTTGAGGTGTTTTATCGATATTTTTGTTTCTGAATGGAGGTATTAAAAATCAAATCGATTATTTTTACGATATATTGTGTGAGTTATAATTTTTAATTCGATAGTTGGATCGTTGTGATTTTTGGATATGTTATACATATATAAGTTGAGTATATGTCCACAAATTTTGAATCGTTAAAAATGAGCGTATGATTTGTTATGAATTTTAAGAGGTGGTGATTTCAAAATTAGGTTTATAAATGATTACGTGGAAAATTCTAGAATTGAGTGGGCCCCACTTGTGGTTGGTGAAAAAAATATGCTGAATTTTATTTCAAATGTGGTGGGTGGCAATAGTAGCGAGTAAAGCCATCGTGTAGTAGCAGTCAAAATGCCTTGGTAATTTAACATTTCCTCTATAAATAGAGGGTTAAGTTAGAATTGAAAATTACACCGAAATATAAGCTTTCTCTCTCTCTCTCTATATTATCGAGCGTATTTTGTGAGTATTTAGATACTTTGAGAGTTCTTTGTTCAAGACAAGTTTCATTCAAAGATCACTTGGGCCTTTCATTCCGAAGTACTAATTCTTTGAGGTAAGGGATGTTATTTTCTTCTTAAATGATATTAATTTCTTCAATATCATTATGCCAAAATATTGGTTTGAACTTTTTAATCAAATTTGAAACTTTTGTGTCGGGGTTCTTATTCACGTTATATGACACTATTCACGATATCAAGACCTTTCATTCACGAATCGACACTATTCAACTAAAAATGAAATTTTCTCTTTTTCGTCCCAGGATGTCTTTTATGGTTACTATCTTTGATTGTATCCATGTTTTGATCTTTATTTTGAATTCTACTTCACACTTGGTAATTATGGAGTATTATTGAATTTGGATAAACCGAAATACTGAATCCCTAATATTTGTCCTTCTCGTCTTCTTTGGATTCGTTCTCTAAAATGTTTTTCATCATTCTCGGGTCCTTAATGGTGGTATTGATGAATATCTTTGGCTGTAGTGTAAAGATGAATGATTACCTGATGAATATCTTTGGCCTGTAGTGCAAAGATGAACAGGTATTGAGATGAACATGACCAACTGATGATACAAAAGAATATCTTTGGCCCGTAGTGCAAAGATGTATATTGATTGATGTTAGAGGGATAAAATATTGATGATGGACTTTTAAATTCATAGATGATAGTAGATTTCATTTTCTACTTGACTCTTCTAATGAATTATTGTTTCCGCTGCAGTTGTTGATCTAAAACTTGTTGTCGATTATACTCTATCAGATTTTTTTCCTGTTGAAGACTAAGGATAATTTGTTGTATATTATCTTAGTCATAATATTCTTTACTGGGCTAGTTGAGCTCACCCTTTTCCTTTTTGTTCCATTTTTCTTCTCAGGAGGTGAGAACATAGCAGGATCTAGTCGGGGTATAGAGTGATGGTTCTAGAAAGATGTTTTAGCAGTCCTCACTATTCCTGTAAAATATTGTATGAATAATTGTAATGAGGACTTATTTGAGTGTGGATATTGTCTAGAAGATAATATTTCTATTTAAACTCACAGTATGTGTTGTCGTATTTTGCACAACAATTGTATTATTGAAGTTGTAGTTTGCTTTCTGTACCATGTATTTGGCGACTCAGAAAAGGTTGGGTGGTTTGGACCTATTTTGGGGGCGTCACAATGGGGGGGACTCGCTGACCATTCGATGGTAGCCTTTTTGGCAGGTGGTCCTTATGAATTTGTCAGGCTCTTCGTGGTAGGCAAACTTCACCGGTGTAAGGAGGACGGGGTGGACTCGCTGACTATTCGATGGTAGCCTTATCGGTAGGAGTGTCCTCATGGGTTTGTTATATCCTGCGTGGTAGACAAATTACATAGTCCTTTTAATATTGTTTTATCGCGAGTGGTAAACCGATATGCACTGAAGTAAGGAGGTTCGGGTGGACTTGCTGGCCATTATGGTAGCCTTATTGTTAGGTGTGTCCTTATGAAATTGTTCTACCCCGAGTGGTAAACAAATTCCATGGTCTTTATAAAATTGTTCTACCCCGAGTGGTAAATAAATGTCCTTATATACTTTTTTTACTCCGAGTGGTAAACAAGATCTTGATGGTGCAAGGAGGATCGGCCGAATTCACCTTATGCCTAATCTATCTCACACTTCGGAAATGATAAGTATGCATTACTTTATTTTGTTCAAGTGTTGAGTTTGGTTCATTCAGTTCAGTTCATTATGTTCAGTATTATTCTTCAACTTAATTGCTATATGCCTTACCTGATTCATAATTTAAGTTAAGTTCAACAGAATCTTATACAGTTTTCAAGTTGATTGATACTGAATTATTGACAAGAAACGAATTAAACAAAAGTCATGATAAAGAAGGTTGAAATTTCATTCATAATTAACTATTCATAATATTAAACCAATTACAAAGGGATAGAAATTTTTGCACAAAAATCCTAAAACTAGAAAACAGAAGTATTCATTTCAGGCATTATCCTCGCCATCTGAAGAATCGAGCAGGGCCGGATCTACCTTGGCTGCAATCAGCTTTTTTTTGCCTCGACTTCGACAGACTTCGTACCCTTCAGAATATACCTTCAAAATTTTAGTATTCAACTCATCCGATGCCCGGTACTCAGTCTGTATATGCTTACGCAGTTCTTCCATTAAGGGAGGTCCTAACTCCTTCAAAGCCTTTAACTTATTCTGAAGTTTACGACGTCTGGCAAATAGTACTTCCTTAGCATCTCGAGCCTTCGTCTGAACCTCATCGATTTGAATGGCCAGGCTTTGATTGACGATGGCAAGTTCTTCATTATTAGCCTTCAGGATCTCGTTCTTCTCAACCAGGTCGACATTCATATTGGTCAGATCTTGTTGACTGACCTTAGTCGCCTTCAGTTCTTCTTTGGTCGACTTCAGCTCGTCGTTAGATACCTTCAAATCCTCTTTGGCTTTAGCCAAATCTTTCCAAAGGCCTTCATTGGTGTGAAGAACACTTTCATGTTGACTTCTCTCCTGAGCCAACGCCGACTTCAGGATAGAATTTTCTTTTTTCATGGACTCCTCTGCAGCCTCAGCTTCTATGTGTTTGGGACGTAAACGCCCGAAAATAGCATTTGCCTGCATATATTCAAACAGTATGAAATTAGTTTCAAGTATTTAAGCAAGAAAAGAAATGTATAAGCCAAAAAAGCAGTCACTTACCTTTTCCAGATAGCTCATGCCTTTATCAACAAGATCCCCGTCGAATCATTGTTGCAAAGCGGTGATCATCGATGTCCCGCATAAAAGTGTCGAACAGTTGGAATGGGAAATTGGCATTGAACCGAGGCCATAGGGTCGGTGACGCCATGACATCATTTTGAAATTCTTAGGATGAGGGCCTTTCAGGAGATCTCATTGTTCGTTCAGGAGAAAGCATGGATTGTTCGCGAACTGGTGATGGATCTGTGTAGATGTTTTCAGGTGATGGAGATCGGGTAGGAATAGGTTCACGAAGTGGAGATGGAACAGATGCTGAACTTGGATGACTGTCAGATGGGTGTTTCCTTTTTCGGGATAGAGAAGGGACATGTTTGATCTGCTCGTCATCATTAGAAACTTGAATTTCCATTGGAATCGTTGGAGGGAGTTCAGTTGAAGAAGGAGGCACTCTGAGTTCTTCAGTGGTCAGAGGGGTGACTTTGGTTCTTAATTTTTTGACCCGAAGGAGTCGTTTCCGATCGTCAATGGGGAGATCGAGTAAACTCCCTCGGCCAAAGGTTGGATTGGTAGTTGGTGCAGGTTCCGGGGTAGTTTCGAGGTTACAGGTGGGTTCGAGGTGCATCGTTATGGGGTGGATCTAGGTTTCCAGATGGCTCTCTTTTTTCGGCGTGGCTGAAGGGATTCTTCCAGTAGAGTGGGTGTGACGCCCCCAAAATTAGGTATACATCACCCATCTTGAGTCGTCAGATACATGGTACAAAATACAAATACAAACTTAATTATACAACTGTCGTGTAACATACGACAATACATGAACTGAGAGTTCTAATAGGAATATTGTCATCTAGACAATATCCATACTCAAAAAGTTCTCATTACATTTATTGTCACACTATTTAATGAATAGTGAGGACTACTAATCTTATCTTACGACCGTCACTCCTTTCCCAGACTTTCGTCCCAAATATATTCTCATTTCACGAAGAGAATGGTGAAAAAAAGGGTGAGCTCAACTAGCCCGATGAAGAAATATTATGACTAAGATAATGCGAATAAATTATCAATAGTCTTCAACAATGTTAAACCGATAAAATACAATAGACATCAAGATTAAGCTGCAATGGAATAAGCAATACATTAGAAGAGTCAGTAGAGAATAAAACCTACTATCTTACATGATTTAAAAAATGTTTTCATCAACTTTTATCATTGAGACTCAACTTAATAAATAAACCACATCTTCTAATCATCCTTGTACTACGAGCCAGGATATTCATTAAATCATCCACGATCATGACTATCTACCTAATAATCCTTGGTCATAATCATACCAAAAGCATCCATCGATGTATTACAGACCCACCGAGGACTTTTACCACATCACTTATAACATCACAATTCATGATTATCTTAGAATGATCCTCAGGTCATAATCATACTAAGTCCATCTATGCACGTAAGCCAAAGATGACTTTAAACATAATATAAACATGAGGATGATGACAATGTTATAGGAATTCAATAAAACAAGTTCAAGAATTAATTTATCCAGGAACTAATAATATCCAAATTGTCAACATGATACTTCTTTGTAAAGTAAAAGTCAAGAATTCTCAGAAGAATATTTCCATGAAAAGATCTTTGGATGAAGCGCTTGAAATATCGAGGATATTCCACTAATTTCATGGAGTATCAAAGTCAAAACTTTAACCAATGAGTATAATAAAGAATATATGAAGCTATGAATGGATTTTCACCGCCATGCGGTAATCCACGTATACAGATCATTTCCACAATTCAATAAGGAATGAATACAAAGGATCATTCACCATGCATGTGGCAATCCACATAGACAAGTTATTCCAACAGAATAATAAAGAATGAAATAATAGAAGGATTCACCATGCATGCGATAGAGACTGCACAGACAGGTTATTCCCAACAGAATAATAAATGCGGAATAATAAATATGGAACCAGGTCAGGTGAAATTCACACCGACAGGATATTCCGACAGAATAATAAAGAATGGAATAATAAAAGAATTTCACCAAGTATGCGGTACTTCGCATAAATAGGTTATTCCAACATAGTAATAAAGAATGGAATAACAGAAGAAGATCACCAAGTATTGGGTAAACCGCATATACAGGTCATTCCACCAAGTATAGGGTAAACCAGCATACAGTTATTCCAATGAAATAATAAAGAATGGAATAACATAAGGATTTCACCAAGTATAGGGTATCTTTGCGTATACAGTTATTCCAATGATTAAATAAGAATGGAATAACATAAGGATTTCACCAAGTATATAGGGTATGTCAGCGTATCTGAGTTATGTATAGGGTATGCCACTTTTAGGAGTTATTCCAACGAAAATAATAAGAATGGAATAACGAAGTTCTCTTCATGAATAAGAAAGAATAAAACCCCTACTAAGTAAAAGAAGCTGGATATAGAAGTAGTGAAGTAGTAGAATACTCTTCTTTTTCTCTCTATAATTTCTCTCTAGAGTTTCAATTGAATTAAATGAAGTAATGAAGGAATGAGCTTATTTATAGAAGAATGGATTGAATAGTAACTAATACACAAGCGGTCAGATTGATTTACTTTTAAGCGGACGGTCCATTAAAACTTAAAGCAACGGTCCATCTTGATTCACTATTAAAACTTTAAACCAAATGATCCATCTTGATTCACAATTCAAACTTTAAACCAAATGATCCATCTTGATTCACTATTAAAACTTTAAACCAACGATCCATATTGATTTACTAATATAAATTCAACCAACGGTCTGAAAAATTAGCACATCTCCTCATGTAATAATATTGTACCCAAATACCCGAATGCATAATACTAAAGTGAATAGTAACTCATGAATAGTAACTTGTGAATAGTAACTTATGAATAGTAACTTGTGAATAGTACTCCGACACGAAAAGTGTCCCGAATACCCGATTGAACAATATAACCTCCAGACATCAATTATCATCAGAATAGATATCGATTTCTACTAACACAAATAATTCCAACACAATGTAACTATCAAATTTCATCTCTAATCAACACGAGCTTATTCATCATTAATATTATAACTCACAATATTATAACTCATTAATATTTAACTCACAATATCAGAGATACTGCATAAAGCAAACAGTCATATATCAGAATTTACATCACATAAATTTTCAAATATTTGTATATATAAGACAAATCAATACTTACGTTTATGGTCATACAACCACGCCTGCTTGGAAAGAAGTCTGTAGCTCCATTCCTCCTTCGGGAAGTTGACAAAGAGCTCTATCATTTTAGCTTCACGTTCTTCAGGAATGTCTCCGAAGTCGGCAGAAACCTTCTCGTCAGTAGCCCAGTTCGGCAGGGAAGTAATCTCTGGTCCTTTGATGAAGAACCATCCTGTGACGCCCCCAAAATAGGTCCATTCCATCCAACCTATTTTGAGTCGCCAAATACATGGTATAGAAACAACTACAACTTTATTATTACATTTGTCGTGCAGAATACGACAACACATATACTGTGAGTTTAAATACAAATATTGTCTTCTAGACAATATCCACAGCCAAATAAAGTTCTCATTACAATTATTGATACACTATTTTACAGAATAGTGAGGACTACAAAAATAACAATCTTGAACCATCACTCCACACCTTCGATTAGTTTCATATTATATTCTCCCTCACGAAAGAAAATGGAACAAAAAGGAAAAGGGTGAGCTCAACTAGCCCAGTAAAGAATATTATGACTAAGATAATGTACAAAAAATTATCGTTAGTCCTCAACAGGGAAAAATCTAATAGAATACAATAGACAACAAGTTTTAAATCAATATTCGCAGCGAAAATAATAATTCATAGAAGAGTTACGTAGAGAATGAAATCTACTATTATCTATGAATTTAAAAGTCCATCATCGATATTTTATCCTGTAACATCAATCAATATTCATCTTGAATCAAATATTCATCTTTGCTTGCTACAGCCAAAGATATTTATCAATTAGTCATGTTCATCTCAACACTGTATATCGTTGCACTTCTGGACCAAAGATATTCATAAGAAAATCAACCATCTTTGCACTACGGTGCCAAAGATATTCAGTAATATCATCATTTAGGACTGAGGATTATGAAAAATATTTTAAAGAAAACGAATCCAGTGAAACAAAAGAGCAAATATTAAGGATTCGTATTTTAGACAATCTAAGTTCAAAAATACTCCATAATAAACTATTGTGGAGCAGAATTAAAAAAAATAAAGATCAAAATATAGATCCAATCAGAGATAGGAACCATAACAGACAATCTTGGACACAGAAAAGAAAATTTAATTTTTCTGTGAATAGTGTCGTATTCATGAATAATGTCGTATACGTGAATAGTAACTCCGACACTAAAAGGTAGAAATTCCATTAGAAAAATCATCATGCTTCGTGAATAGTACTCGTGAATAGTAACTCATGAATAGTAACTCGTGAATAGTAACTCCATCATGAAAAGATCAGAATTTCACAAGAAAAATCTTACCAATATTCTGGCATAATGATATTGAAAGAAATAATATCATTTCTAAAAAAAATAACATCCCTTACCTCAAAAGAATAGTACTTCTGGCTGGAATATCAGATATAATGCTGAAGGAAACTTGCATCGTATAGCAACACTCAAAATATCAAAATACTCACAAGAATACGCTCGATAATATAGAGAGAGAAAACTTCAGTTTCTGGTGTTATTTTTAATTCTAACCTAAGCACCCTATTTATACGCACCATTTGAATTCTCATTTCAAAGACACTTCTCATGGCGCCCCAAAATAGGTATACATCACTCATTCGTTCGAGTTGTCAATACATGTAGTGCAAAACCACTACAACTTTATTATTACAACAAGAAAAGCGTGAGTTTGAATACAAATATTATCTTACTAGACAATATCTATACTCAAATTAATCCTCATCATATTTATTGATATATTATTTTACAAAATGGTGAGGACTACTAAACAACTCTCTCTAGAACCTTCATTTCATACCCATTGCATTGCTTCGCTTATATTCTCGCCTCCACGAGAAGAAAAATGGAACAAAAAGGAAAAGATGAGCTCAACTAGCCCAAGAAAGAATATTATGACTAAGATAATATACAACAAATTATCGTTAGTCTTCAACAAGGAAAAATCTAATAGAATACAATAGACAACAAGTTTTAAATCAATATTCGCAACGAAAATAATAATTCATTAGAAGAGTTAAGTAGAGAATGCAAACTACTATCTTCTATGTATGAATTTAAAAGTTCATCGTCATCTTTTATCCTCGTAACATCAATCAATATATATCTCGAGATCAAATATTCATCTTTGCACTATAGGCCAAAGATATTCATCGATTAATCATGTTCATCTAAACACTGTTCATCTTTGCACTACGGGCCAAAGATATTCATCAGAAATCATTCATCTTTGCACTACATGCCAAAGATATTCAATAATATCATCATTTAAGACTAAGGATGATGAAAAATATTTTTAAAGAAACGAATCAAGTGAAACAAAATGACAAGGATTAAGGATTAAGGATTCGTACTTTGTTTTATCCATGTCCAAAAATACCTCAAAAATAATCATAATGGTGTAAAATTCTAGAATGATCAAAACATGGATACAATCAAAGATAATATCCACAATAGATATTTTAGACGAAAAGGAAAAATTTTTATTTTTTGATGAATAGTGTCGTATTCGTGAATAGTGTTGTATACGTGAATAGTAACTCCGACACCAAAATTTTCAAATTTGATAAAAACTTCAGATCAATATTTCAGCATAATGATATTGAAGAAATAATATCATTATAAAAAAAAATAATATCTCTTACCTCACAAAGACAGTACTTCTAGTTGAAACACCGGATATAAGCTATGACTTGAACTTGCAATCATATAGCAATAACTCTCAAAGTATACTCAAAATACTCACAAGAATACGCTCGATAATATATAGAGAGAGAAAACTTCAGTTTCTGGTGTGATTTTCAATTTTAACCTAAGCACTCTATTTTATAGGAAAATGCTTAGAACACCAAAGTAGAAAATTTAATATAATAATAATATATATATACAAATTTTTCTACGCACCTAGAACCATCTGAATTCAGCAACTTGCATGTGTTTAATGAGGCTAACCAAACACAAAAAATGTTTGTTAATTAAAACAATTAAAACTTCCAAAAATTAATTATTTCAGAACTTCGGAACTTTAATAATTCATAATAAATAGCCCTTTTGTCAGAAAATTTAAATCTTGTGAATTTGTATAGGAAATTCAATTATCTACAACTTTGCGAGAAGAAAGTTTTTCCAAATTCCAAATGAGAATTGGACCAAATCCATAAACAGGCGATTTTACATTTATAATCAAATTTCAAAGAAAATGAGCCCATAGACATGTTTAACATGTTTTAAACAACTTTTGCAACAAAAATACTCTTCCTCCTCATATACTCATATATCCCATATTCATTGTAAAAATATCATCATTATTATATTATAATAATATAATAAAATATTATTTTATCACAAAAGATAAAATATCGATTTTCAATAATTGTCACTTTAAAAATTTTCTCCATCTATATCCACATAAAATGAATATTTTCCTCATCATATAAATCAATAATTAATTATTCACAAATAATATTACGGAATCACAAAGATCTTTGTGAACTGTGTCGCTCTCGGAGAAGAGGGCTTTTCAATAAGAATTTCTTCTTACTTGGCCAATGATTAGGTAACCAAACCTCTCCTTAGGCGAAAACTTTCTAGACATTGCCAATAATGTTTTCTAATAATATTATTAAGATAACATGAATTATTGCTTCGATAATGGAAAATACGTGTAGTGACAATTATTGAAACAACAAAATATAAAATATCAACGCAGCGAATTATTGAATCAATAAAATAAAATCTTTGAGCAGAATTCTCAGAACAATTATTCAATGAGTGCCTTCTTAATTAAGAATCAATAATTGATGCAATACCGCAGTATCTATCTTGTGCAACAACGCAGATTCATCGTGTTTTTAACCACCGAATTATTCCAACAGATGTAAATCTGAATAACTACTGCCAATTATTTTTAAACAACTTATATTTGTCATTTCTTCATCCAATCGCTTTCGTTATGGGGCCCACAAGGTTTTGCTGTCGTTACAAATATTCCCGACGAAGAATATTCCCCGACAAAACGAATATTCTTCTTTTAAAAATATTTAGCATTTTACCCATAACTAACCACATTAATCAAATCAACCCTTACTATTTTAAAATAATAAATAGAGGAAAATAAATTTCATTTATTAATTATTTGGGGTCTTACACTTACCATAGCCCACCAACTCACAAAACTTACAAAAAACGTTTTTCTTAAAAAAAATAATTAAAACTTCCAAAAATCAATTATTTTAAAACTTCAATAATTCATAATAAATAGCTTTTTTATCAGAAAAATTCGAACCTTATGTCTTTTTCATAGGAAATTTTATTCTCTACAACTTTGTAAGTTTAAGTTTTTCCAAATTCCAAACAGAAATTGACCGAAATCCACAAACGGGCGATTTTACAGGCTTTAAACAAATTTCAGTCAAGAAATGGGGTCCACCTACATATTTAACATGTTTTAAATATTTTTAGTAACAAAAATATTCATCCTCCTCATATACTCATATATCCCACATTCATTGTAAAAATATCACCATTATTATATTATTAAAATATAATAATATATTTAAATGAATTATTTTATCAGAAAATATAAAATATCAATTTTTCAACAATTGTCACTTTAAAATTTTCTCCATCTATATCCACATAAAATAAATATTTTCCTTATCATATAAATCAATAATTAATTATTCACAAATAATATTACAAAATCACAATATCGACAACTAGGCCGTTCCCAAGAAAGAGAGGGCTTTCCAATAAGGATTTCTCCTTACTGGCGCGCAATTAGGTGACCAAACCTCTCCTTAGGTGGAACTTTCTAGACATTGCCAATAATGTTATCTAATAATATTATTCAAATAATATGAATTATTGATTTAATAAAGGAAAATACTGTGCAGTGATAATTATTGAAACAACAATAATATAAAATATCAACGTAGCAATTATTGAATCAATAAAATAAAATATTGAACAGTAATTACTGTAACAATTATTGAGTAAAGGCCTTCTACGTAAGAATCAATAATCGATTACAATACAAGCGTCTTCTTGTGTTTTTTAACCATAGAGTATTTCAACAAAGATAATTCGGTAACTACTACATGATTATTTATAAACAACTTATATTTGTCGTTTTCTTCATCCAATCGCTTTACGTTATGGGGCCCACAGAAGGTCGAAAATCGTCATTTAATATTCCCCCGTGAAGCCATGAAGAATATTCAACGACCAAACGAATATTCTCCAAAAAGCAATGAATATTTTATTACAACTTGCTTATTTGAAATATTTATGCATTTTACCCATAACTAACCACATTAATCAAATCAACCCTTACTATTTCAAAATAATAAATAGAGGAAATTCAATTTTATTAATAATAAGTTGGGGTCTTACAACCTCCCTCCTTATGAAATTTCGTCCTCGAAATTGGCGTGACGTACTGGTGTTTCAAAAGGTGAGGATACCTCGCTTTCATTTCTATTTCAACTCCCGTGTCATTTCTTCAATAAAGATGGTTTACGCTTTCAAAACTTTAACTTGTGGTATGACTTTTATGCGTAGGACATGCACATTCATATCCAAGATCTTGACTGGTACTTCCTCGTACGTTAAATCTTCGGTTATCTCATCTGGATCTTACTCAATAATGTGGTTCGGCTCGTCCACATATTTAGGTAACATAGATACGCGAAAAACGTTATGAACACGCGACATACTTGGTGGTAAAACAAGTCTATAGGCCACAGTTCCTACTTGATCGAGGATTTCAAATGGACCAATAAATCGAAGGTTTGGGCTTTCCTCACAACGCCGATTCTCGCTTTTGGAATAAAAACTTCTTGCATCTTCTTCTTCATATTAATCAGCTCCAGATCTGTAGCTTGAACATCTTTAACTTTATCGATTAAGGTCGATTCTACTCGTATATCATCATGTGGGTCCCTAGAGTCTTTAACTCTATCTCTATCATTTGTAAGTTATATGAAATGGGTCTTTTGACAATATCACACCGTCTTTCAGATGCGATCTTCTCTTCAACACGTCAATTACCACGTTCGTTTTTCCAAGATGGTATGGTCAGAACAAGTGCCGAAATGAGTCTCCTCTTGAATTTCTTCGAAGCTCTTCCCACATTTCTTGCTCCATTCAAATTTTGTATCTCTACGAGTCAGCTGAGTTAATGGAGTAGCGATTCGAGAAAATCTTTCCACGAATCTCCGATAATAACCAACAAAGCCTAGAAAGCTACGTATTTCGATTACTGACTTAGGTTGCTCTCAACTGTGACTTATATCCCAATCTTGGATAGCACGTGATAATGGCACCTATCAGGTTACTACCGTACGAATATGGTGTCGGCAGAGAGTCTGACTTCGGTGCATTCCATAAAGGAAGTCACCAGTTAGAGGCTCGGGTATCAACTTCTATAGTTGGGGTTTTAACTCCTGAAGTTCAATAGGAGCCATTTGATTTTTAGAAATGGGTTTTGTATCGGATTCAAAGATGATACAAAATTCAATATCACGCTCTGGGGGTAGGCTAGGAAATTCTTCAGGAAATACGTCAGGAAATTTACTAACAACAAAAATATTATTCAAATCTGACGTATTTTTGTTTAAATCCATAACATGGCTAAGAAAACTTGACATCCATTTTTTCAATAAACGAATGACTTTATGGCTTGATATGAAAGTGTTTAACTTCAATAGTTTGGTTACTTGAATTCGAATAATAGGTTGCTTAGGAATATGAAAACTAACAACCTTACGAAAACAATCAATTTTGGCATGATGAGTAGTTAACCAATCAATCCTTAAAATTACATCAAAAGCAAGTATCTTTAAAGAAATAAGGTCAACAGGTAATGTGATGGTGCCAACTTGGATTAAACAAGATTTATAAATAGTGGATGTAATAAAAGTTTCTCTCTAGCAGAGTCTCCACGAGATAAGTCAAAGTCTAATTTCTCTGAGTCAGTTTAAGCGTTGAGCACAAGTAGGAGAGATAAATGAATGGGTAGAACCAGTTATCTAATAAGGTATAAACTTAAAGAAATTTATAATTAACTAACCTGTGCTAACCGTTCGGGTTCCTTGCGTTCGACCGATCCACGACAAACGCTTCTTCCAGGAACCGTTGACTTTGACTTTTCTGGGACAGCCTTTTGAGTCACCATCCCCGCTGGACTGGGTTTTGCTACCATACAATCTCGAGCGATATGACCTTCTTTTCCATAATTATAACATACATTGGAAGGCTGTGAATAGTTTGGACTTATATGTCCCTCCTCTTCGTATTTGTAGCATCTAACTGGCGGTCGTTCTCCTCCCCTAGAATTTGTTCTTTGGTCTTTGGTGTTATCTTTGAGACATCTTCCCATTATCGTTCAATATTCTCTTCTTGAAATTTCCACTTGAGTTATTTCTTCTATTATCTTGGCCATGATTACCACCGAAGTGGTTACCATTTCTAGCACGATAATTTCTTCCACGATGGTTATCCTTGTTCTGATGACAGTTGCCATCGGTACGATTATCATCGAGTTATAGGTCATTATTCTTCGATTGAGCTGACTCATTATCGCGCTCCAATAACTGAGCCCTATTCACAATATCTGGATATAGAGAAAATATATGAGAAATGAGATATGGACGTATGTCGGGTTTCAAACCTCTCAAAAATATCTGTGTCATACGTTCCTCATTCTCTACCAAATGAGGTGCAAACCTGGATAACTCCGCGAACTTCGCCTCGTACTGGGACACCGTCATGTTGTTCTATTCTAGTCTAATAAACTCTACCTCTTTCATATGACGAATACTTTCAGAAAAGTACTTGTCATTGAACAGTTTCTGAAACGTTTCCCAAGACATATTGAGTGCGGCAGGCTGGGTATGCTTCATAGATTCCCATCAGTAATCTGCCTCATTACAGAGCATAAAAGTGGCGAATGGAACCTTCTATTCCTCCGTGCATCCCAAGACATCGAATATCTTGGTAATTTACTTGACCCACATCTCCGCCTTAATCGGATCCGGCTTTCCCAGCACTCGGTGGTCCCAACTTTTGAACTGCTTGGTTGTGATAAACCGTATGCGTTCTTATCATTTCCACCAGTATTTTGTACACGAGTCTCCTCAAATCGATTTTACATGAACGCAAAAGCTTCTAAACATCCCGCTGTTCATCTACCGATCGAAAGGTGTTGTTTACAGGAGGAACATTGTCTTCCTGTTGCACGTTCTCGTGATTGTTGAGTAAAGGTGTCTCCACGGTCTCATTTACTCCACTGTTAACATTCTCAGTTGCCATTCTTAAATACTACAATAAAACAAGGGTTAATTAAAGAAATTAACATATCACATAATATCCTTATATTCTGACCAACCAACAAATAAGCTTAGGTAGGACACACTAGCGAAGGATTTACTCGTCTCTCCCCTCCTAATTCTATTCCCCGATCTCCGCCAGAGATCATATCCCTAAGCTCTGATACCAACTGTAACCCCCCCAAAATAGGTCCATTCCATCCAACCTATTCTGAGTCGCCAAATACATGGTACAGAAACAACTACAACTTTATTAATACATTTGTCGTGCAGAATACAACAACACATATACTGTGAGTTTAAATACAAATATTGTCTTCTAGAAAATATCCACACCCAAATAAAGTCCTCATTACAATTATTGATGCACTATTTTACAGAATAGTGAGGACTACAAAAATAACTATCTTGAACCATCACTCCACACCCCGACTAGTTCCCGCTATATTCTCCACTCCTGAGAAGAAAAATGGAACAAAAAGAAAAAAGGTGAGCTCAACTAGCCCAGTAAAGAATATTATGACTAAGATAATGTACAACAAATTATCGTTAGTCCTCAACAGGGAAAAATCTGATAAAATACAATAGACAACAAGTTTTAAATCAATATTTGCAGCGGAAATAATAATTCATAGAAGAGTTACGAAGAGAATGAAATCTACTATTATCTATGAATTTAAAAGTCCATCATCGATATTTTATCCCTGTAACATCAATCAATATTCATCTTGAATCAAATATTCATCTTTGCACTACGGGCCAAAGATATTCATCAATTAGGTCATGTTCATCTCAACACTGTACATCTTTACTACTACTAGCCAAAGATATTCATAAGAAAATCAACCATCTTAGCAGACTACAGAACCAAAGATATTCATAATATCATCATTTAGGACCGGGATGATGAAAAATATTTTAAAGAAAACGAATCCGGTTGAAAAAAAAGAGCAATATTAAAGATTAGATATTTTAGACAATCTAAGTTCAAAAATACTCTATAATAAACTATTGTGGAGCAGAATTAAAAAAAATAAAGATCAAAACATAGATCCAATCAAAGATAGGAACCATAACAGACAATCTTGAACACAGAAAATTAATTTTTCTGTGAATAAGGTCAGATATCGTGAATAATGTATAAATATCGTGAATAAGTAACTCAACACTAAAAGGTAGAAATTCTACAAGAAAAATCATCATGCTTCGTGAATAGTACTCGTGAATAGTAACTCATGAATAGTAACTCGTGAATAGTAACTCATGAATAGTAACTCCAACATGAAAAGATCAGAATTTCACAAGAAAAATCTTACCAATATTCTGGCATAATGATATTGAAAGAAATAATATCATTTCTAAAAAAAAATAACATCCCTTACCTCAAAAGAATAGTACTTCTGGCTGAAATATCAGATATAACGTTGAAGAAAACTTGCACCGTATAGCAATACTCAAAGTATCAAAATACTCACAAGAATACGCCGATAATATAGAGAGAAAACTTCGTTTAAATGTGATTTTCAATTCTAACCCAAAGCACCCTATTTATAGAAAATGCTTATAACACCAAAGTAGAAAATTTAATAAAATATTAATATTTATTAAATAATCATACACACCATTTGAATTCTCATTTCAGCACATTTACCATAGCCCACCAACTCACAAAACTTACAAAAAACGTTTTTCTTAAAAAAATAATTAAAACTTCCAAAAATCAATTATTTCGAAACTTCAGAACTTCAATAATTCATAATAAATAGCCCTTTTATCAGAAAAATTTGAACCTTATGTCTTTTTATAGGAAATTTCATTCTCTACAACTTTGTAAGTTTAATTTTTTCCAAATTCCAAACAGAAATTGACCAAAATCCACAAACGGGCGATTTTACAGGCTTTAAACAAATTTCAGTCAAGAAATGGGGTCCACCGACATATTTAACATGTTTTAAATATTTTTAGTAACAAAAATACTCCTCCTCCTCATATACTCATATATCCCACATTCATTATAAAAATATCACCATTATTATATTATTAAAATATAATAATATATTTAAATGAATTATTTTATCAGAAAATATAAAATATCAATTTTTCAACAATTGTCACTTTAAAATTTTCTCCATCTATATCCACATAAAATAAATATTTTTCTTATCATATAAATCAATAATTAATTATTCGCAAATAATATTACAGAATCACAATATCGACAACCAGACCGTTTCCAGGAAAGAGAGGGCTTTTCAATAAGGATTTCTCCTTACTGGCGCGCAATTAGGTGACCAAACCTCTCCTTAGGTGGAACTTTCTAGACATTGCCAATAATATTATCTAATAATATTATTCAAATAATATGAATTATTGATAGGAAAATACTGTGCAGTGACAATTATTGAAACAACAATAATATAAAATATCAACGTAGCAATTATCGAATCAATAAAATAAAATATTGAACAGTAATTACCGTAACAATTATTGAGTAGTGCCTTCTTACGTAAGAATCAATAATCAGTGCAATACCGTGCCTTCTTGTGTTTTAACCACCGAGTATTTCAACAAGATAAAGTAATAACTTCACGCCCGCTTTAAAACAACTTATATTTATCGTTTTCTTCATCCAATCGCTTTCCACTTACGGGGTAATATTAAGGTCGAGCCGTCATTTAATATTCCCCGACGCCAAGAATATTCAACGACCAAACGAATATTCCCCGACAACAATGAATATTTTATAACCACTTGCTTATTTGAAATATTTGCGCATTTTACCCATAACTAACAACATTAATCAAATCAACCCTTACTAATTCAAAATAATAAATAGAGGAAATTTAATTTTATTAATAATAAGTTGGGGTCTTACACATCCTTTGTGCCATCCTTTGTTGCTGGATGGATGGGCCGTCCATTCTTCTTGCCGTTGATACATTCGTTCCTCGGACTTGGGGGCTCTCACCAGATGAGTGTCCAGGATGTGACAACGAGTTCAAATCCTCTTCAAATCGATTTCAGTAACTGTCGATGGAGTGTTGGCATGGGCATAACGTTCCTTACTCCTAAAGAATGCAGAAGGGTTAGGGAGGGGTTTTGTTGATGGATTCTTACCAGGAGTTGCAACTTTCGGGTTTGAGCTTGATGCCTCTTTATTGGGGCTTGGATTTGGTGGAACGGTGTTAATTGGGGTCATACAAAGAGGAGAGCTCTGATTTGTGTTTAGGACCACCATTGTTGAGATTATGAAGAGAAGGGAAGAAAAGTTCGAGAGAGAAGAAGAAAGCTCAAACGTCTGAACTTCAAATTGGCACGTAAAACTGTCAAATTTGGGGAAAATTGCTTTTTATACTGACGGTTACACGGTATACAAGGGCAGCACATTAATTGACATTAATGATCAAGAATTCAAATGGGCAGCGTCCAATTCAAGATTCAGATATTAACCGGGTTAGGCCTCTCATTTGGGTTTTCGGTTTTTAATTTGTCTTATGATTTTAATTCATTTTCGTTTGGGCCTTGATAAGTTATTTTGGGCCTCTTCTAATCTTACCAAATTTTTCTTATCATGGACTATTTATAGTTTCCTATTAAACAGTTTGTTTAATAAAAAACTAGGGGGCAATGTTGGGTCATGATATTTCACTTATTGGGCCGAATGGATTAGGCCTATTTAACTGGTTAGTTTGTCGAGTCATCGTTAACGGACCTTAGAGTTATTAGGTCCAGTCATTGTACTATCCATGATTAATCCTTATAGTACTAGATCAGGTTAGTTGGCTGACCCATTAGATATTAAATATCTCCATCTTTGACTGGTAATGATAAAAAAGCATGATGGTTGACTGATATATCTACCATGCATTAATGTGGATGGGATCCGGAGGCGGTAGCCGGTGGAAAAACGATGACGGAGAGGTAGTGGTTGAACTGTGTCGCATTTACGAAACCATCGTGGATCGAGGGTATTTGTGTTAGAGCAATAGTGGGTGGCACGATGGCCAAAATTAGAGAGTATATGATAGCAAGGAAGTCATCCAAGTGAAGGTAACTGGTAATTTTATCTCTCTCAATACACTAGATATTTTATCCTTCATTGTTAACCTTGTGATCGCTTTGTCTTGACTTTCACGCTTTGAAGCTATCCCCTTATTGTGGCGCCCCAAAATTAGGTATACATCACCCATCTTGAGTGCGCCGGATACATGGTACAAAATACAAATACAAACTTAATTATACAACTATCGTGTAACATACGACAATACATGAACTGAGAGTTCTAATAGGAATATTGTCATCTAGACAATATCCATACTCAAAGGAGTCCTCATTACATTTATTGTCACACTATTTAACAGAATAGTGAGGACTACTAATGCTATCTTACGGATGATCACTCCTTTCCCCGACTTCGTCCCGGCTATATTCTCATTTCACAAGAGAACGGTGAAAAAAGGGTGAGCTAACTAGCCCGGTAAGAAATATTATGACTAAGATAATGCGAGAATAAATTATCAATAGTCTTCAACAATGTTAAAGCGATAAAATACAATAGACATCAAGATTAATCTGCGGTGGAATAAGCAATACATTAGAAGAGTCAAGTAGAGAATAAAACCTCTTATCTTCTATGATTTAAAATATATTTTATCAACTTTTATAAATGAGACTCGACAATTAATAAACCACATATTCTAAATCATCCTTGTACTACGAGCCAGGATATTCATTAAATCATCCATTAAATGATTATCTTTAGAATAATCCACGGTTATAATCATACCAAAAATCTATCATCAATGCATTACAGAATGCCAATCGAGGACTTTTACCACATCACTTATAACATCACAATTCATGATTATACCGAATGATCCTCAATTCATAATCATACTAAAGTCCATCTATGCACGTAAGCCAAAAATGACTTTCAACATAATATAAACATGAGGGATGATGACAATGTTATAGAATTCAATAAAACAAGTTCAAGAATTAATTTATCTAGGAACTAATAATATCCAAATTGTCAACATGATACTTCTTTGTAAAGTAAAAGTCGAGAATTCTCGAAGAATATTTCCATGAAAGATCTTTGGATGAAGCCTTGAATATCGAGGATATTCCACTAATTTCATGGAGTATCAAAGTCAAAACTTTAACCAACCGAGTATAATAAAGAATATATGAAACCGCAAATGGATTTTCACCGCCATGCAGTAATCCACGATATCTGAGATCATTTCCACAATTCAATAAGGAATGAATACAAAGGATCATTCACCGTGCGTGTGGCAATCCACATGAGACAAGTTATTCCAATGAATAATAAAGAATGAAATAATAGAAGGATTCACCATGCATGCGATAGAGACCTTACATAGACGAGTTATTCCCAATAATAATAAATGCGGAATAATAAATATGGAACCGGTCGGTGAAATTCACACCAAGCGAGATATTAAACGAGAATAATAAAGAATGGAATAATAAAAGAATTTCACCAAGTATGCGGTACTTCGCATAAATAGGTTATTCCAACATAGTAATAAAGAATGGAATAACAGAAGAAGATCACCAAGTATTGGGTAAACCGCATATACAGGTCATTCCACAGTATATAGAATAAGCCACAGCATCTGAAGTTATTCCAACAAAATAATAAATAATGGAATAACAGAAGAAGATCACCAAGTATTGGGTAAACCGCATATACAGGTCATTCCACCAAGTATAGGGTAAATCGCACATATAGGTTATTCCAACAGAACAATAAATAATGGAATAATGGAAGGATGTTTCACAAGTATAGGGGATTCAGCGTGTATGAGTTATTCCAATGAATAATAAAGAATGGAATAACGAAGGATTTCACCAAGTATAGGGTATCTGGCGTATATATGTTATGTATAGGGTATGCCACTTTTACGAGTTATTCCAATGAATAATAAAGAATGGAATAATGAAGTTCTCTTCATGAATAAGAAAAATAACACCCCTTACAGATACAACAAATAATATCCCTTACCATAATAATATCCCTTTACTAGTAAAAGAAATTGGATATAGAAGTAGTGAAGTAGCGAATACTTTCTTCTTTGCTTTCTATAGTTTCTCTACAGAGTTTTAGTGAATTAAAGAAATAATGAAGGAATGAGCTTATTTTATAGAAAAATGGATTGAATAATAATTAATACACGAGCGGTCCAGATTGATTTACTTTTAAGCAGACGGTCCGTATTAAAACTTAAAACAACGGTCCATCTTGATTCACTATTAAAACTTTAAACCAAATGATCCATCTTGATTCACTATTAAAACTTTAAACCAACGATCCATATTGATTTACTAATATAAATTCAACCAACTGATTACGAAAAAATTAAAGCACATCTCCTCATGGAATAATATTGTACCCAAATACGAATGCACAATACTAGAGTGAATAGTAACTTCGTGAATAGTAACTCATGAATAGTAACTTCGTGAATAAGAATAACACATGAATAGTAACTTCGTGAATAGTACTCCGACATGAAAAGTGTCCCGAATACCCAATTGAACAATATAACCTCCAGACATCAATTATCATCAGAATAGATGTTGATTTCTACTAACACAAATAATCCCAACATAATGAAACTATCCAATTTCATCCTTAATCAACACGAGCTTATTCATCATTAATATTATAACTCACAATATTTAACAACCAGGTTGTTCCCGGAAAGAGAGGAGCTTTCGATAAGGATTTCTCCTATTAGGCGCAATTAGGTGACCAAACCTCTCCTTGGCGAAACTTCTGACATTGTAAATATTGCAATTTAATAATATGAATAACTTTGTCGTCTCAATTATTAATTTAATAATATAACATATTGTGCGGAGATGATCTTGTGATAATAATCGAATCAATAATATGAGAGATATGATCGGCAATTCTTGTAGTAATAATTGAGTATAATGAGTGAAACTTTCACGTAAGCATCAATAATCAATCTGAGTAATGTCTTCTTATACAACCACAACCAGATATCTTTACTTTTACTCTAGGGTAGTTCAACGGTTTTAACGATAACACTTTCGCCGTTATTTTTTATAAAATATTTTTGTCGTTTTCTCAATCCGACAATAATTCCGTTCTTGAGTCCACTAATGATTGTGCTGAGTCGTGCGAATATTCCCGAAGCACAAAGAATATTCTCCGAAACAAATCGAATATAATATAACAACTTGCATACTTTACAAAATTTATAAATACTACCCACAACTATAACATTATCTCAAATCCACACCATAATAAAAAAAATATTTCGAAATTTAAATCTTTATTAAGTAAAAATCAGGGGTCTCTGCAAAATGGTCAAAGTCGTCAAGCTTTTGGTGTTGATCGTGTTTACTGTGCAGGATTAGGACGTCTTACGTGATTGGGACGTGGCAGAAGAACTTGACGTTAACACATTGTATTGATTTAATATTGTAAAATCATAAAATTTTATACACGCAAAAATTACTAACAGTAAACACCAACAAAATCGTGTTAAATAGAATTAAGAAGTACACTAAAATTTATTATTCCAAACAAAAAAGTTCAATCTTTGGCAAATAAATATTATGAAATTTTACAAGCATTATTTTCATATATACTAGTATATATACTGCCATTACCATGACAAAAAAAGTAAAAAAAAAAGTTCCGATTTTGGTATAGGGCAAAAGGAAAATTTAGTAAGTATAATATTTGTTACTTTGAGGTTGTTTATATTGTCAGAGGAAATATATATTTTGTTAGAAAATACGAAGACCAAGGGATATATATATATATATATATATATAGGGGTTAATTCATGACAGAAGGTTCTTTGTGGAACAATCTTTTTTAGCTCATTAAATTTTTTTTTATATATTTTTTTGCTTCAGCCGAAATTTCAACAGACCAAAAAAGGGTTGCTCCACAGCAATCGGTTGTTGTGGATGGAACCCCATATATATATATATATATATATATATATATACTGTGGACGTAGCTTTAATAAAAGAGTGAAATTTAAGGAGGAATGCTAGATAAGGGGAATGCTTTTGATTCTTGCTCTCTCTCTCTCTCTCTATATATATATATATATATATGAAACTGATCTATAGATAAGGGGAATGCTCTTGCTCTCTCTCTATATATATATATATGAAACTGATCTATAGTTAATATTGTCAATTTAAGGTTATCTTTATAACACATCGTGACTATCCATTATACATTAAATGGTTATACAATCCTCGTCCGCAGTATTAAACTGCGAACATGACAGATGACCAAAATACGCCTAATTGTAAAAGTCATTCGTCCACAATATTAAACTGCGGATGCTAGGTATGACTGGCCAATTGAGAAAAGATGATAGGATCCATCGTGATTTGGAGAGACTTTTACAAGGAGGATATTTTAAATATTTGTCTCGTCCACGGTATTAAACTGTGAAATACTGAAAACTAAATTACGAACGAAACCTCTATTAAACCGTTAGATCATCGAATGAACGCTCACGATGTGTTGTAAAGATAACCTTAAATTGACAACGTTGGCTATAGATCGGTCCCCATATATATATAAGACTTATCTGTTGTATGCCAAAGTTAAAATTAAATGAAGAAAATCAATATGTTAAAATTAGTACTTGGTATTATATCCTTAATACAATTATGTCCTCCTTATGGGTGCTTAGAGTTAACGACATTTGTCTCCCATGATATAATGACAATGACAATGTGTGTTATAACAACACTACAAATAACACACGCTACGAACCAAATCAAATGCTCATAACTCTCTTTCAAAATAAACTACAAAAGGCTTATTAAATTGAAGACTCAAATGACTTAATAATGCTTGAATGCTTGGAAATAGAATAAATGAAATGGTTGCCCCCTAGACTATTTATAAGAGGGTTTAGTGACCCATCAAAAGGGACACAACTCCTTGAAAAAGCACGATTATCCAAAAATGACGTAATTTTTGGGTTTGGCAAAAATGGGGCGTTCGTTCAGGCGAAAAGTGACGTAGTTTTGGACTTGCAAAAAAGAACTCGTCTGTTCCGGCACAAAACGACGCAATTTTGGGCTAGATCATCCAGGTAGCGACGACACAGTTTCATTCACTTGATAATAAATATATATTGGTACCAAGTAAAACAAAATTTACATAAATTTTATCGAAAAAGTTATATACAATTATCCAGAACCGCGAGCCTCAAGACATGAGCCCGCCCCGAACTAGTCGACGCGAGTTCAAACCAAGCCTTGGTTAAGTCTTTTCTATTCTACAAAAGTGGGGTGCCCCTAGTTCCCAAACCCAATAACAATTCTATTGTATATAAACTCATTCAAACTTTAGTTATTAATCGATGAGAGATTTAACTTCCCACAACTATTTATTATTATTTTTAAGTGTGATTTTTAGTAGTTAATTTTTCATTCATTATCTTATGAATTTGAGTTTCTAAATACTTAATTTTAATTTACTTATGTAGTAGAAAACATTGATATGTGAATTTACTTTAAATAATTAATGAAAGCCACTTTAAATTTGGCTCGAATTCTATCATATTTTACAATTATTTTAACGATATTTACGCTTAAACAATATTTATTACTTTAGCAATATCATTATTACTCTGGTAATATTAATTACTTAATTTTATTTTGTCATTGAATTTTAAGTGAAGAAAAGAGAATATATTTTTTGTCTTTTTCTCTCTTTCTTCTTTCTTTCTTTCTTTCTTTCTTTTTTTTATTTCTTTCTCTTTCTTTAGCTAGTTTCTTTCTTTTTCTTTCCCCTCAAAGAATATTTGTTTTGTGGCCAAAATAACAATTATATTATTTTCTTTTCTCATAACTGAAACTTTCAAGACACCCTTCTTTGTTATTATATATCATCAGTTCTCCTTTAAAGAAACAAATTTGAAGACTTCCCTTTTCTTTTTTTTTCCTTATGTGAGTTAAATTCTTCATAAAAAATGGAGAAACACACTGAGGAGTCTGATGACCGAGACCGTTAAATGATAATTTTAATGTGAGAAAAAATATAAACTAGAGAATATGTTAACAATGAAAAGACGTTAATACTTTGGTGCTTAGAACACAATTGTATATTTATAGCCTTTTCACCTCATTTCATCACATCCGTCCCCCCCAGTAGAAATAGTAGTAGTGTATTTATAGTTTTTCCATCTCATTTCATCACACCCGTCTTTAAGTAAAAATCACACCCGTCCTCCAGTAAAAATAAAACTTCTTATGACATCATAGAAATCAATCTTTGAAGTCAATTCGAATTGTTATCAATCAGAATACAAATTCTTTAAAAATTAAGTCTCCTAATTTGAATGTACCGTCACATAAGATAAACTCCATCAAATCTATCCGGCTCACAAAACTGTTTTTTCCCCCTAGCCTCTCCAAATTAGGCAGCGCCAATGTTCTCCACATCTTAGTCAATTCATTATAGCCGTTGGGGTGGCAGTCCATTTCATCCTTGTTTTTTAGCTTATTGACCCTAGTACACTAGTTCCTTTTAACTTTTTATTCTTCAATTAATTTATTTTAATTCATCAAAAAGAATAAGATTACTTATTTTAAATTTACTACACATGGCAATAGAGACTACTACTTAATTCTAAATAATCAACATTCTTGATCAAAGTAAATATAATAGTGGTTGAAGGCTAATAGCCTTACTTGTTACTCAAATTTTTAATTGAAAAATAATATATATCATGAATCTTTATATCAATCTTATAATTTTAATAAATAATTAGATAGACTTGGGCCTAGCAAAATATTGTTATGGGTTAGTTTTGATTTTCAAAATATGGTTATGGTTTCATTTAAGAACTAAAACCATATTAACAATTTTTAATATGAATAGAGAGAAAATTTATGAGAAATGAGATACTAACGTATGCCGGGTTTCAAACCTCTCGAAACATTCGCGTCATCGTTCCTCATTTTCCATTAAATGAGGTCTGAAACACGGATAACTCTGCAAATTTTACCTCGTCTTTGGGACAGCGTCATATTATTTTGTTCCAAATTCAATGAACTCCACTTCTTTCATACGATGAATACTTTTAGGAAAATACTTGTCATTGAAAAGTTTACAAACGTCTCCCAAGACATCTTTGAGTCTTGGTGGATGGAGTGCGCTTCACGATTCCCACCGATGTCACCTTTCACGAACATAAAGGTGGCGAATGGAACCTTTTGTTCTCCGTGCATCCCAAGACATCTAATATCTTGGTAATTTGTTTTGACCCACGTCTCGCCTTTAATCGGATCGACTTTCCCCGGAATTCAGGTGGTCCCAACTCCTTGAATAACTTGCATTGTGATAAACCGATGCGTTGTTATCATTTCCACCGTTATTTTGTGCATAAGTTTCCTCATATGCGATTTTGCATGAATCTGCAAAAAGCTTCAAACATCCGTAGTTCATCATTTGCTCGGTTGGTGTTGTTCACAGGGAGGAACATTATCGGTCATTATGCGTTCTCCTTATTGGTGAGTAAAGGTGTCTCTACTGGTCTCATTTACTCTCATCATTAACATTCTCGATTCGACATTCTCAAATCTTGCCATAAAATAAGGGTTAATTAAGAAATCAACATATCATATAATATCACTATATCTTGACTGAAGTAACAAATAAACTTAGGTAGGACACACTTTAGCGAAGGATTTACTCGCCTCTCCTCCTAGTTCTATTCCCCGATCTCCGCCAGAGATCATATCCTAAGCTCGATACCAACCGTGGCGCCCAAAATAGGTATACATCACCCATTTTGAGTCGTCAATAACATGTAAAACAACTACAACTTTATTAATACAACATAAAGCGTGAGTTTAAATACTGAATATTGCCATCTAGACAATATTCACACCCAAATAAGTCCTCATTATAATTATTGGTACATTATTTTACAAAAATGGTGAGGACTACTAAACAACTTTCTAGAACCTTCATTCCATACCCACAAGTAGTACTTCGTTACATTCTCGCCTCCCTGAGAAGAAAAATGGAACAAAAAGGAAAAGGTGAGCTCAACTAGCCCGAGTAAAGAATATTATGACTAAGATAATATAGAACAAATTATCATTAGTCTTCAACAGAAAAAATCGATAAAATACAATGCACAACAAGTTTGAGATCAATATTCGCAGCGAAAATAATAATTCATAGATGAGTTATGTAGAGAATGAAATCTACTATTATCTATGAATTTAAAAGTCCATCATCAATATTTTATCCTGTAACATCAATCAATATACATCTTGAATCAAATATTCATCTTTGCACTACGGGCCAAAGATATTCATCGATTAGTCATGTTAAATCTCTCACACTATACATCTTTGCATTCTGACCCAAAGATATTCATCATAAAATCATTAATCTTTGCACTTTCTGGGCCAAAGATATTCAATAATATCATCATTTAGGAGTGAGGATGATGAAAAATATTTTAAAAAAACGAATCCAAAGGAAACAAAAGAATAAATATTAAGGATTCGTATTTCAGTTTATCCATGTCATACTTGGAGGTAACGCGAGTCTATAGGCTACATTTTCTACTCGGTCAAGAATTTGAAATGGACCAATAAATCGTGGATTGAGCTTTCCTCTCTTCCCAAATCTTGTAACTCCCTTCCATGGGGCAACACGCAACAATACATGATCCCAAATACTAAATTTCATGTCATTTCGATGAAGATCTGCATAACTCTTTTGTCGATCCTATGCCGTTCGTATACGTTGTCGAATCATTTGGATCTTTTCTGTAGTCTCTGGTCCCAACAACGTTGCTTCACCCACCTCATCCCAACATACTGGAGAGCGACACTTTCTTCCATACAATGCTTCGAATGGAGCTACCCCTATACTTGCCTGATAAATGTTGTTGTAGGAGAATTCCACCAATGGTAAATACTTATCTCAACTCCCTTTGAAGTCTAGGACACAGAGTCTTAATAGATCTTCAAGAGTTTGAATAGTCCTCTCGATTGTCCATCTGGTTTGAGGATGGTATCTTGACGAATCATAAATCCTTGCCCATAGCTTTTTGCAAAGCTAACCCAAAATCGTGAAGTAAATTTTGGGTCACGATCCAAAACTATGGATCTTGGCATGCCATGCAATCTCACAATCTCATTTACATACATATGAGCAAGGCGTTCGAGGAATAAGTCTCCGTGTCGGCGAAAATGAGCAAACTTGGTTAATCTATCAATAATAACCAAAATAGCATTTATGCCTTGAGAAACCGTGGGAAGATCCGTAACGAAATCCATGGTAATATGTTCCCACTTCCATTTCGGAATCTCAAGTGGTTGCAATGGACCCTTTGGCCCTTGATGCTCCGCCTTTACACGTTGACAAGTTAAACACCTCGAGATAAACTTTGCAATTTCTCTCTTCATATTGTTCCACCAAAATGTGTGTCGAAGATCACGATACATTTTGGTACTTCCAGGATGGATTGCAAACAGTGTTTTATGTGCCTCCGTCATAATCTTGTCCTTCAAATCAGAGTTGTTAGGAACACAAAGTCTGGAGTGAACTCGAAGTATTTCTTCTTCGTCGATTCTCGCTTCCGGAATAGCACCTTCTTGTACTTTCTTCTTCATACGCATCAGCTCCGGGTTGGTGACTTGAGCAACTTTAACTTCATCGATTAAAGTTGGTTCTATGCGTATACTTGACATCATCACACTCGTTCCTGCATATGATCTTCTACTCAACGCGTCAGCTACCACGTTTGCTTTTCCGGATGGTATTGAATGGTGTGGTCATAATCTTTTAAACTTCGAGCTAACGTCGTTGCTTGCATGTTGAGTTCCTTTTGGGTGAAAAAATATTTGAGGCTTTTATGGTCTGAATATATCTCCACTTTCTCTCCATATAGATAGTGCCCCCAGATCTTTAGCGCGAAAATGACTGCTGCCAACTCTAGATCATGAGTAGGATAATTCCTCTCATACTCTTTAAGTTGTCATGAGGCATAGGCTATGACTTTCCCATGTTGCATGAGAACACATCCTAACCCTTTGCTAGAAGCATCGTAGATAACAAATCCATCTGAACCAGGATGGTATTGTGAAACAGTCTTAGAAATGAGTCTCCTCTTGAGCTCTTGGAAACTCTTCTCGCATTCCTCGCTCCATAAGAATTTTGTATCTTTCCGAGTCACCGAGTTAGCAGATGGCGATTCGAGAAAATTCTTCCACGAATCTCAGATAATAACCACAATTTAACTTGAGAAAGCTACGTCTTGGTCCACCGTCTTGATTGCTCCCAACTTTATATTGCTTCAATCTTCGTCAGGTCAACAGATACTCCATATTTTGACACCACGTGCCCAAGGAATGCTACTTCCTCAAGCCAGAACTCGCATTTCTTCAACTTGGCATATAGTTTGTTTTCACGAAGCCTTTGGAGTACCAGCTTCAAATGGTGCTCATGATCTTCACGGCTTTTGGAATATATGAGAATGTCATCAATAAAGACAAAAACGAACTGATCCAAATAGTCCTTGAATACTCGGTTCATCATATCCATGAAAGCCGTAGGAGCATTAGTTAATCCAAAAGGCATGACTAAAAATTCATAATGCCCATATCGAGTTCTGAAGGCAGTCTTTGGAATATCCTCAGTTTTAATCTTCAGCTGATGATATCTAGAACGAAGATCGATCTTTGAAAAGAATTGTGCTCCTTGCAACTGGTCAAACAAGTCATCAATACGAGGTAGCGGATACCTATTCTTGCTAGTGACATGGTTCAATTCTTGATAGTCAATACAAATTCGCATACTCCCGTCTTTCTTCTTTATAAATAAAACAGGAGCACCCCAAGGAGATATACTAAGACGAATGAAACCGATGTCCAATAACTCCTGTAGTTGGACCTTTAACTCTGAAAGTTCAATCGAGCCATTCGATATGCGGTTTTAGAAATGGGCTTTATACGAGTTCAAGATCAATAAAAATTCAACTTCACATTAAGGGGGGTAGGCGGGAAGTTCTTGAGAAAACACGTCGGAAATTTACTAACAACAGGAATATTATTCAAATCGGCGTGTCTTTATTCAAATCCATAACATGGGCTAAGAAAGCTTGACATCCGTTTTCAATAAGCGAATAGCTTTATGACTAGATATGACGATGATTGATTTTAATGGTTTAGTCGGCGAATTAAATACAACGGGTTGGTTAGGAATATGAAAACTAACAACCTTACGAAAATAATCAATTTTGGCATGATGAGTAGTTAACCAATCAATCCTTAAAATCACATCAAAAGCAAGTATCTTGACTGAGTAATGTGATGGTGCCAACTTGGATCAAACAAGATTTATAAGCGATGGATGTGATGAAAGTTTCTCTAGCGAGTCTCCACAGATAAATCAAAGTCTAATTTCTCTCGAGTTAATTTTAAGCGTTGAGCACAAGTAGGAGAGATAAATGAATGGGTAGCAGACCCAGATCTAGTAAGGTATAAACTTTGCAAGAATTTATGATTAGCTTTACCCGTGATCACCTCGTATGGGTTCCTCGCATTTTGACCGATCACAACAAACGCTCTTCCGAGAACCGTTGACTTTGACTTTTACGGGATGATCTTTTGAGTCACCGTCCCCATTTGAACTAGGTTTATTCACTGTACTGATCTCGAAGCGATATGTCCTTCCTTTCCACAATTATAGCATTCCTTGAACTGTTGTGGGCAGTTTGGACTGATATGTCCCTCTTTCCCACATTTATAGCATACGACCGGTGGTTGCTCTCCTCCCTTAGAATAAGTTCTTCTTTGGTTTGGCCGACGTCTTCACATGGTCGTTGTTGAATCTCCTCTTTTAAAATCTCCTCCGAGGCTTTTCTTCATTCTCATGGCCATGATTACCACCCAGAGTGGTTCTGCCTTTGTCCGTATTCTTCTTTCTTGGCGGTTATCGTTGTTACGATGACTCATCGTCACCGATATGATCCACAGTTATGGTCCCCGGTTGAGCGTACTTCGTTATCTCTAACAATTGAGCCATGTTGACAACATCTGAATAGAGAGAAAATTTATGAGAAATGAGATACTGACATATGTCGGGTTTCAAACCTCTCTGAAACATCCGCGTCAAAAGTTCCTCATTTTCCACTAAATGAGGTGCAAACCTGGATAACTCTGCAAACTTTACCTCGTACTGGGACACCGTCATGTTATTTTGTTCCAGTCTAATGAAGTCCACTTCTTTCATATGACGAATACTTTTAGGAAAGTACTTGTCATTGAAAAGTTTCTGAAACGTCTCCCAAGACATCTTTGAGTGCGGGTTTGGATGGAGTACGCTTCACGATTCCCACCAAGATGTCGCCTCATTACGGAACATAAAGGTGGCGAATGGAACCTTTTGTTCCTCCGTGCATCCCAAGACATCTAATATCTTGGTAATTTGTTTGACCCACGTCTCCGCCTTAATCGGATCTGACTTTCCCCAGAATTCTGGTGGTCCCAACTCCTTGAACTGCTTGGCTGTGACAAACCGTGCGTTGTTATCATTTCCACCGGTATTTTGTGCATAAGTTTCCCTTGTCTGATTTTGCATGAACTGCAAAAAGCTTATAAACATCCCGCCGTTCATCATTTGCTCAGTGGTGTTGTTCACAGGAGGAACATTACCAGCCTGTTGTACGTTCTCCTTATTGGTGAGTAAAGGTGTCTCTACGGTCTCATTTACTCCATTGTTAACATTCTCAGTCGACATTCTCAAATACTGCCATAAAATAAGGGTTAATTAAGGAAATCAACATATCATATAATATCACTATATACTGACCAAGTAACAAATAAACTTAGGTAGGACACCTTTAGCGAAGGATTTACTCGCTCTCCTCTCTGAGTTCTATTCCCCAGATCTCCGCCAGAGATCATATCCCTAAGCTCGATACCAACCTGTGGCGCCCCAAATAGGTATACATCACCCATTTTGAGTCGTCAATAACATGGTCTGAAACAACTACAACTTTATTAATCTGACATAAAGCGTGAGTTTAAATACGAATATTGCCATCTGACAATATTCACACCCAAATAAGTCCTCATTATAATTATTGGTACATTATTTTACAAAATGGTGAGGACTACTAAACAACTTTCTAGAACCTTCATTCCATACCCCGACTAGTACTGCGTTACATTCTCGCCTCTGAGAAGAAAAATGGAACAAAAAGGAAAAGGTGAGCTCAACTAGCCCGATAAAGAATATTATGACTAAGATAATATAGAACAAATTATCATTAGTCTTCAACGAGGAAAAATCGATAAAATACAATAGACAACAAGTTTGAGATCAATATTATGCCGAAAATAATAATTCATAGATGAGTTATGTAGAGAATGAAATCAACTATTATCTATGAATTTAAAAGTCCATCATCAATATTTTATCCTCAGTAACATCAATCAATATACATCTTGAATCAAATATTCATCTTTGCTACTTTCTGAGGCCAAAGATATTCATCGATTAATCATGTTCATCTCAACACCCATACATCTTTGCATTCTGACCAAAGATATTCATCATAAAATCATTAATCTTTTTACACTACTGGGCGAAGATATTCAATAATATCATCATTTAGGGTGAGGATGATGAAAAATATTTTTAAAGAAAACGAATCCGATTGAAACAAAAGAATAAATATTAAGGATTAGTATTTGGGTTTATCCGTGTCCAAAATAACTCATAAATAATCATAGTAGAATAAAATTCAAGAATGATCAAAAATATGGATACAATCAAAGCTAGTATCCATAATAGATATTTTAGACGAAAAGAAAAATTTTCATTTTTTTGATGAATAATGTATGATTTAAGTGAATAGTAGTCAGATATCGTGAATAGTAATCCCAACACAAAAATTCTAAATTTGATTAAAAGTTCAAACCAATATTTCGGCGTAATGATATTAAAGAAAATTATATCATTTAAGAAAAAAAAAACATCCATTACCTAAAAAGAATAAGTACTTACTTAATTTGGACTTCTTTGGATATAGTCTTTGAAGGAATTTGCACTATATAAAGAACACTCAAAGTATTAAAATATTCACAAGAATACGCTCGATAATATAGAGAGAGAAAGGGAGAGAAAACTTTAGTTTTTGGTGTATTTTTCAATTCTAACCTAAGCACCCTATTTATAGGAAAATGCTTAGAACACCAAAGCAGAAAATTTAATAAAATAATATTATTTATAATAAAATTCTACGCCTTCTTAGAAATTAGATCTTAGCATTTCCCACATGCCCACCTTCTAGAAAAATTAAGAAAACGTTTTTCATAAATAAAATAATTAAAACTTCCAAAACTCAATTATTTCGGAACTTCGGAGCTTCAATAATTCATAATAAATATCCCTTTTATCAGAAAAATTCAAACCTTATGTCTTTTCCATAAGAAATTTCATTTTCTACAACTTTGCAGAATAAAGTTTTTCCAATTCCAAACAGAAACTGACTGAAATCCACAAACGGGCGATTTTACAGGCTTTAATCAAATTTCAGTCAAGAAATTGGGTCTACCGACATGTTTAACATGTTTTAAATATTTTTAGTAACAAAAATACTCCTCCTCTTCATATACTCATATATCCCACATTCATTGTAAAAATATCATCATTATTATATTATTAAAATATAATAATATATTTAAATGAAATATTTTATTAGAAAGGATAAAATATTAATTTTTCAATAATTGTCACTTTAAAATTTTCTCAATCTATATCCACATAAAATGAGTATTTTCCTTATCATATAAATCAATAATTAATTATTCATAAATAATATTACGAGTCACAATCGACAACCGAGGCGGTTCCGGAAGAGGGCTTTCGATAAGGATTTTTCTTCTTGGTGCGCGAATTAGGTGACCAAACCTCTCCTTAGAAGCGAACTTTCTAGACATTGCCAATAATCTTTATCTAATAATATTATTCAAATAATATGAATTATTGATTTGATAAAAGAAAATACTGTGCAGTGACAATTATTAAAATAACAATAATATAAATATCAACGCAATAATTATTGAATCAATATAATATTAAACAGCAATTACTGTAACAATTATTGAGTAGTGCCTTCTTACGTAAGAATCGATAATCGGTCTGCGATCTGGTATCTTCTATGTTTTAACCATCGAATTATTCCAACGGTATTAAGCGATACAACTCTGTAGATTATTTATAAACAACTTATTCTTGTCGTTTTCTTCATCCAATCGCTTTTCGTTATGGGGCCCACAGAAAGTCTGCGTCGTCGTCATTTAATATTCCCCGACAAGCGGTAAGAATATTCCACGACCAAACGAATATTTCCCGACAACAATGAATATTTTATAACCACTTGCTTATTTGAAATATTTACGCAGTTGTACCCATAACTAACCACATTAATCAAATCAACCCTTACTATTTCAAAATAATAAATAGAGGAAATTTAATTTTATTTATAATAAGTTGGGGTCTTACAACCTCCCCTCCTTATGAAATTTCGTCCTCAAAATTGACGTCGTGCACAGTGTTTTGAAAAGGTGAGGATACCTCGCTTTCATTTACGTTTCCAACTCTCAGGTCATTTCCTTAATAGCATAGTTCCTCCACAAAACTTTAACTTGTGGTATGACCTTTGTGCGTAGGGCATGCTCCTTCCTATCCAAGATCTTGACAGGTACGTATTCATACATTAAGTCCTCGGCTATCTCGTCCGGTTCTAACTCAATAACGTGGTTTGGGTCTTTCACATATTTACGAAGCACAGATATATGAAAAACATTATGAACACGAGGACATACTTGGAGGTAACGTAAGAGTCTATAGGCTACATTTCTACTTTCGGTTAAGAATGCAAAATGGATCGATAAATCGTGGATTGAGCTTTCCTCTCTTCCCAAATCTTGTAACTCCCTTCCATGGGGCAACACGCAACAATACATGATCCCCAATACTAAATTCTACGTCCTTTCAATTTTTTCAATTAGATGATTGAACTATTTTTTTTCGATTTCATTCAATTGGGCTGCCACGTACGTCGAAATTACGACGTGGCATCTAATAAACTAAATGAGTGTTTATGTGTAAAAGAATATATATTGGTGACCACAGGTTTTTCGAGCCTAAAAAGCGACAAAAAAAAATTGGGCCCTTTGCGAATCTTTATTAAGATAGGTATAAAAAAAACTAAGAACTTTCTCTGAACAAAAGAGCATAAATACGAAAGAATATCAAATATAATAACCGACTATTTTAATATTTTCAAAGCATCATTCAGATATCACATTATCACTCATTCAAAAAAGTAATCAGTTCAAAGACATAATATCATCAATAGAGGGGTGGATGATATCATCAATAGCTCATCCTGAATAACACTCACTTATAATGGGCAAATTATAAATAAAGAAGCATAAAATTTTATAGTTCAGGTAATGGAATGTAACCTTACTAAATTTCAAATAGTTTCACAGAGATCAATCAGGGGGTAACATCAAATAAAAATTATTAATGGAATTATTAAATTACAAAAGGAACACATATATACGATGATGAGCGATAGCAGAAATTCGAATCACGAAATGTATACATACTTCTTTCTCGTGAAATTGATTCGAAAATTGAGATTTATTTGTTGTAGATATGAGTTTTGTGAAAATAAATGGCTTAGATGTTTTCAGGAATTTTACAGGGTATTCACTAATATTGCCAAAAAAATAACAGGGAGAAAACATTAAACTGATGAATGGATTAATCCAGGGAGGACTTATAAAAAGTATAAGAAAATAAGATATGGTGAGGAGGAGATTAAGGCTTTGAGGTTTCTTGGGCTAAGGTATGTACTAAGTAAAAGGAACAATTTACAAAAGGAGTACATCTCTTGTTTAAAAACTAAGAAAAAGAGATATAAGAAAAAGGGGCTCAAAAAAATTTTGGCTTGGGCTTTAGCACAGGGCCGGTGCTGTATATATTTTTAATGAAATCAAAGGACAAAAAAGTAAAATAACAAATAAAACAACTAAAAATTACACAAATAATATAAATTAGTTGTATAATTATTTATTTATAATTATATAAATAAAATAAATTGTTTATATAATTATTATATAAATAATATAATAATTATTTTTATTAAAAAAACTACGTTTTATTATTTTTTTTTAAAAAAATCTATGTTTAATATTAATGATAATAAAAATTAAAAAAAGCTGCGTTTTTTTGTAATAATAAAAACTTCGATTTTTTTGTAATAATAAAAAAGCGCGAGATTTTTTAAAAAAAAAAAAAAAGCGAGTTTTTTAATAAAAATAAAAAATTTATTTTATTAAAAAAAACAAACAACGCTCTCTTATTTTTTTTTAATAAAAATAATTTTATTTTTATTAAAAAAACTATACGCTTTTTTTTTTTTTTTAAAAAACTGCATTTTTTATTATTACAAAAAACTGCGTTTTATTATTACAAAAAAACTGAGTTTTATTTTTATTTTATTATCATTAATATTTTATTTTTTATTGTCATTAATATTAAACACAGTTTTTTTAATAAAAAAAAATAATAAAAGCAGATTTTTAATAAAAATAATTATTATATTATTTATATAATAATTATATAAATAATTTATATTATTTATATAACTATAAATACATAATTATACAACTAATTTATATTATTTGTGTAATTTTTAGTTGTTTTATTTGTTATTTTACCTTTTTGTCCTTTGATCTCATTAAAAATATATATTCTTTTTTATACATAAAGCACTCATTTAATTTATTAGGATGACATTATCGGCCATTTTTACGGCGTGGCGGAATCAATTGAATGAAATCGAAAAAAATTAATAGTTCAATCATCTAATTGACAAAATTGAAAAGTGGATCATTAAAGTGAAATATGACCTATAGTTTAGAGTAATAAATCATATTTAAGCCTTATTTTTATGATGTTGACCGTATAACTTCCAATTAAGAGTAAAATAACCAAATAAAAAAATATATCAATTTCAAATTTATAATTAAGTAAACAAAATATCTATCTATATAATAAAACCAAAACAAAACAAAAAGACTAAATTGAGTATATCTATCCTATACATTTTTTTATCAAACAGTAAAAAGACTAAATTATATTAAAATTTATAATATGTTACAAAAAGTTAAAAGATTACAATAATTAGAACTGAAATGATAATTCTTTCTTTGAGCAAAAGAACACCTAATTTGAACGAGCAGTGCAAATCACACTAAAATTTGAACAATTTGATAAGTCAAAGTGTACTACAACGTCTAGCCAAAAGACTTGATAATAATAAAGCTCTTTCAAAAAAAGAAAAAGAAATCACAAATCTAATAAAGAAAACTGTTAGAAACTTGTGACTCATAACTTGTAAAGTCATTTGAAAAAAATTCTTTAGCGTCGCTTAAGCTCAGATTTAAAAGTCGGGATCGCTAGGTGAAGGCTTGGAGTGGCGCAGTAGCGCCAAAGGCGAAAAATTCTTGCCTGTAGTAGCCTTGGCCTACACGGAACACACAATGTGGCCTTGAGCCACATGCATTCGACAGAGATCTGGGAGGGACATTATGGGTAATTGATACATAATATGAAATAGAGTTGGAATAGAATTAGTAGGTATAAATATTAGGAATCATTAATAAACAATAAGTCGCGGCCTGTGGAGTAGTTAAATTGGAGAACCACGTAAGTTTTTGTGTCTGATTTTTAATTCTCTATTGTTTGTGTGCGCGTTTGTGATTCTATATTCTAACAAAAACAAGTTTCACACAAAAACGAAAAATTATTATTAAACAATAATGAAAAAAAAAGAAGAAGAGATCTAGTGGAGAGGAGACCCTTGTTAGCTAGGGTTTTTGGGTAAAAATAAAAATGAGAATACTACTATTCTAGACCTAACAGGCACGCAATCTAAAATAAAAGGAAAAAGCTCGTCAAAAGTCACCTTGAACAATCCTAATAACTTGTAGTATATAATTATTTTATGATGTCACGTCGTCTCCACATATCGATGACTCGCACGCCCGGGAAAAACCTTTGTTGAAGGAATAAGTATAAGCATTTAGAGCATTAACACTATTTGAGGGACATTGTATTCCAGAGACTGAGTGACTGACTGAGTGAGTGAGCGAGCGAGCTCAAGAGAAGATACCCCTTACCTTTGTTTCATATATGTATAGAAGGAGAAAGTCCCTCGGGCTTTGGAACTATGTGGAGCACATGGCCCTTATGTATTGGGCAAGCCCAATTAACAATATTATATAAAAAATTGATATTTTTACATAAAAAAATAAGGATGAATTACATATTCTATTACATTTTTAAAATTAATTATAATAATAGTACTCTCATAAAATCTTTACACAACTAATACACTTCCATATTTATTTACAATACTAGTGCAATTAGGATTCCTTAATTTAGGGAATTAGTATGCAATTAAGATTCTTTAATTTAGGGCTTCTTCTCTCTCATTTATAACAACTGAATTTAGTCATCACCCTTCTTCTTCATTCAACGTATTCTTTCTCTCTCTATATATATATATATAGAAACGTTTTATTCCTCATACACTGCTTCAACCAAGGCCCTTACATTACTTCAACCAAAACATGTAATCACATTTTTTTTAAATCAGACCTCAAGTTGCTTATGAAAAATTACTATAAAGAGCTCGTGTCACCCGTGATGAAGGAAGGATTTCATGTCTTGCCATACATAAGCAACATTGCTTCATTAATAACGATGCTTGACGAAGGCCCTTACATTCTTGACAACTAAGGCTTCGATCTGGTCCACCGATTCTTTTCAAGGATTTCTTGGTGGAAATATGATTCTGTGTGGAATTTCTTCTTTGAAGAAAGTCAAATCCGAAACAAGGCCAGAAGTGGAGAATATCGCTGAATATATTGGTTCATGGCGGAGAAGGCAATGACGATGTCATCGTGGCCATTTCAGTCTTATCCGCAGGAGGCGAGAGGCGATATCACGGATGAGATTGACAAAGTCCATTATGATGTGTTGAATGTGTTCATTCAAATACTGGATGATGGTAACCAAATTTTCATACCAAGGTAACCAAAACATCATATCAAAGTAACGATCAACCTCCACACTTTAAATTTTTTCTTAGTAATACGGTTGGTTACCAAACCTTGAGATCAAGGTAAGCAAACCTTCGTACCAAGGTAACAAAACCTTCATACCAAAGTAACTAATTCACATCCACTGCGGTTTTTTAATAGTGCGATTGGTAGCCAAACCTTGAGACCAAGGTAACCAATTCAATTTTATTAAGTTACCAATTTCGTTTTGAATGTGATGCGATTGGTAGCCAACCATTCATACAAAGGTAACCATTTTATTATTTATGAGTAACAAAATAGTTATAAAAAAATTTGAACATTAAAAGTTACATCTATTTATTTTTAAACTTTTTGTAGGGCGAATCTTATTCTTATTCTCATTGGCGTTTTGGACAACGGAGATTCGCGGCGGTGTAGCGGCGAAGTATGTGAGGTGTAGCGGCGGTGTAGCGGCGGACTATTATTTCAAAGTATATGTGAGGGAGATGAAGATTTGAATTTAAATATTTAAATTTGAATTATTATTTTGAATTTGAATTTGTTTTTGTTTTTGTTGTTAGATCTAAATATTTGAATTTGAATTATTAATTATAGCAGTTATTAGTCCTTGATTTTAGGTTTCCTTATTAATGTGAATTGTATTATTTTTATAATATGTACAATCTTTTTATAATTATTTGGTTGATGCACTTTTCTTGTAATTACTTTTTATTTGTTGTATACTTATGTAAAGAACCCAAAAATTAATATTTCTACGTAATCTCTCTCATATAAAACATAAATAGTAAATGGATCTTATAAAAATATTATTTTAATATGTAGAAATATCAATTTCCTATTATATATCCTACCAATTATTATATAAAGATTGCTTTTATAACAGTGATTAGAAGTTTCTACAACTTGAGCTAGCAAGCTGCACTTCACTCTAAATTATACTCCTACTATACGTGGTGCAGAAAGTTTTTGGGAAAGGTATGAACAATTGAACACTATCCATTAATCTTCAATCATCCTCTATTTTTAATTTAATCTAATTTTTATCGTTTAATTCTTTCTTTTATATTTAATCAAAATATGCTACTTAAATTTTCATTTAAATAGGTCTTTGAGTTTTGTAATTAATTTCTTTTTAATTATTTTATTTGGTTAAATATTTATAAGAAAATCTATTTTATTATTGTAAGGACGTATTTGCCTTTTTATTAGGAGAGAAAATAGTTTTATTCTGGAATGAACTATTTTGCTCTTATAAAATTCACATGACATGCACATGTCTTGCTAATTTTGACCAAAATTTGTTAGAATGAACGATTTTATAAAAAAAATTAGACATTAATTATGACATTGCAAAAATTAAAATATTGACATCTATATTGCAAATAAGTGTAAAACATGAGGGGACAATTTACACAAACACTAAACACCATTGATGTCTTGATTATATTCCTCCCTTATCTTCTTTCTAATTAATATCCTTCTACTTGGACCACGATACTTCAAAGGAAGGTTTAGAATTTGAATGAGTTATAAATTATAAATATATAGCGAAATGATATGTTTGATAATTATTTATTTAAAATATTTGAATATGTATATTTTTTTATTTTAACCTTTTAGATTATTATGAACAAATTTATTATGTAATTATAAATAAACAATGTTATTTAAGAAAAATTAAATATAAACTTGTGAACAATTTTACTGAAGTTTACTATTAGTAATACACTAATTTTATTCAACAATATTCTATTAGTCCCTAAAACCAAAATAAAAGATTACAACAACATTCATTAAATTGATTATTGACCAATTTGTAAAAGAAAATAAAAATAAAAAACAAATTGTAAACAACAAAATTTGTTTAAAATAGTAAAAAAAGATGGATATTAAATGTAGTTTTTAATTGTCTATGAGGGTGGGTAGGTAGGTAGGTAAAAATATCATTCAGTACTACTTTTTACTGGTTCAACTATAATTTTTTAGATGAATCATTTAGACACATTCAGAGTTTAAAAATTATACAACAAATGATTTGAATGACTTAACCGGACTCATTGAGATGTAAATAAACAAACCATTAGTTGACGAAGTTTATGAACAGACTATATTGATAAAGGTTGTTTTTTGTAATAGAAAGTGGTAAATAGTAGGGGTGCTCATCGGTAACAAATCGAACCGATACCAAAAAAATTGAACCGGTACCGATTCAAAATTATCGAAAAAACAAGAACCGAAACCGGTACCGAATTACTGGTTCGGTACAAAATCGGTATCGGTTTTTTCGGTTCGATTTTCGGTTATACCGCATGCATGGTAATATATATAATTATTAATAAATAATAATAATTAAATAATTTATTTTAATATATTAACAATTTTTTTAAAAAATTAAGAAAAAGAAATCATCAACAATTATATATCATATACTGTTCGTCTTGTAGAAATCATATACAATTGTTATTGTAGACTGTAGTTGGCTTGTTGTTATATGATTATATATTTATATCATACTGTAGTTTGCTTGTTGTTCTACATATTTTGGTTTGAATTTTGATTATATATACCTTACTTGACGTCTTCTAATAACTTTTATCGTTAGAATAAAAACATAAAATTAAGTTATTAGTAATTCTACATTACTCAACAATTTGCAGCCCATTACTTGTTCTCGTGAATGTAAGCATTATGAAATAGTGATTATTGTTATTAACTCGAGTAATAAAAATGAGATCCAACTACGTACAAATAATATACCACATCCGCTCTGAATTATAATATTGACTTTTAAAATAAGGTATTTTTAAATTTAAATTTAAAATAATTCATTAATAATAATAAACGAGTAATATTTTTTATATATAGTTTAAAAATTGTATCGGCTAAAATTAAAAAAAGAAAAAGAAGTTATTTTGGAAGGAGTATATAAAATTCAAATACTGTATTAAAACTAGCAGGTGTTCTCTATCCTCCTCCTTAGTACATGAGTAGACACTAGACAGTAGTAGACTAGTAGTGGAATTAGCACTTAGCAGGTGTTTGACGTTCTTGCATCAAAGCTGCTCGAGCTGACAGTATAGTATTGTTGACTAAAGAAGCATCAAATGCATTGCAGTCATGAAATAGTGATTATTGTCTCTTCAATCTCTCTCTTCCACTCTCCTCCACAGAACAAGCACGCAAATCCATGCAAATTTCGATTTTTTTTCGGTTTTTCGGTTTTACCGAATTCCAAATTCTCATTACCGCTACCGGTACCGAAAAGTATAAAAAAATCGAAAAATCGAAACCGAAAAAACTAAAATCGAAAAAAGCCGGTACCGCCGGTACCGGTTTCAACCGATTCGTTAAAAAAATTGAAAAATTGAATTTTTTGAGCACCCCTAGTAAATAGCAATTTATGGAGTACTAATATTGTAATAAGTATTTATTGTCTGACCAAAGAATTTATTTAGGCGGTACATTGTACGGTTGTAATGGGCCATAAAATGACAGCACAACTTCATTTATAGCAAGCCTAGCGCATTGTTATCTTCGCTAAGCCCAAATTATTTGGAATACAGGTTTTGATATTCTTTCAAATTTATTCTCATCATTTGCAAGTCCAAGGACTAAAATTTACTTGAATATAAGAATATTATTCAATTTAATATATTGACCTCAAATTATAATTTTTATCCAATACAGCCCAAAAAGTTAGTCACATCCTGTGGCACAGGTGAATTGGCCTTTGATTTAGATAAGTATAATGGGTTAAAGTTCAAATGCCTTTTAGTTCTAGAGAGACTAATCAGCCCAATAAAGTAGTAATGTAAAGTAATCAGCATCTACTTCCTACAATGGCCCTACACCGACAAAAAATAGATTTTGATTTGGTTGAGTTAGTCTTACAAAATATGGATATTCTTCTATTAAAAATTAAAATTATATAATATGCTTTTAATATTTGTAAATTTTATTTCTTGAGGCTGGAGGATGAATTACTCTCTAATTTATTTCCTTCTCTATTTAATTTCTTTAATGCAGACATAACATTACATGTTGGTGATGAAAAAAAGAGAGAGAATGATTATTTTATACTTATTTTTTATTTTTTTTTATTATCAATAATGATATCAATGAGTAACAACTATAAATAGGAAGCAATGATACTCTCTAGAAATTAAAGCATTTAATAAACTCCGTATAAACATAACGTGCCTATTCATTGGGCGTAAAATGTTGGTTGCATTAAATTGATCCTAATCCTCGTCACTAGCCTCTTTGGATGCCCGGATTGACCTCAGATGGTCCAGTCCAGTCTCAAAAATTTTATGCCGACATAAAAATTGAATATAAATATATTTAAATTTTATTTATTTATATTTTAATTTTTAATAATAGATAAAATTATACTGTCTCCGTTCCTTAATATAGGGTAAATATTGTTAAATAGCTTATTATATGGAGTATTATTTAATACGTATATTATTAATTTAGTCACCAAATTACATCATTTTGTATTACTTTATAGTATTGCTTTCGTTCTAAGTTATAAAATTAATATTGCTTTTAAAAAGGTCAATCTAAAACATTTACACATGTAAAATTGGTATTTAATTCATCTAAGTTTCAACGTGGATTGGAGTGTGTTAAATTAGCAAAAGAAAGAAAAAATAGGAAGAAAAGTACTACTACTTGAATTAGTTTGACAGCTGTGAGAGTGAAAGTGTAATACGCAAGCAATTGAGATAGAGTAATTATGTAGCCTAATACTTTCGGAGGTGGTTAGTATGAAATTTATTTTTGAATAAATTAGTTAATTGAGTAATATAATGCTAACATGCAGACGAAGTTCTATGTGTGTCAACATTCTATTGGTCAATTGATCAATTTATTAAAAAATAAACTGCATGCTAACCGAATTCCTAATACTCCACTACATAATAATTAATGGAGCATCAAAACAACCACCTTAATACATACATATATACATACATACATAGAGTATATACGTAAAGCTAATAATTAATCTATCTATCTGGCACTTTATTTTGCATGCACGTTATCAGATATGATTCTTGCTGAATTAATTAAGAACATGCAGGTGTGCTGATTTTGGATTATTCTTGTCATCCATGAGGATGAGGATGCATGCTAAGCTCCCTAGTTTAAGCACCTGCACAATTAATAATACATATGACTGACTATTAATGTAGTACAGTATTAGTATTATAATACCATATGTTTCCTACCTTTACTATGTTTCATTTAGGCTTACGGTAAGAGCTAGCATAATAATAATACCTTCTTCTTTTTCTTTCTTTTTTTCATACTAATATTCAACGTTTGCATCTTTTAAGGAGAGTAAAAAAGTTTACTTACCTAAATTACCTACTCTTACTAACTTTAACTTTCAAAAAAGAAAGAGATCAGACCTACTAATTAATATTTTTTGTTTTAAGGAATTAAACCGGTAAGCTATATATATATATATATATATGAAAGTGACAATCATACTCGATCAGGCAGTGAAAGCTATATAACTAGTGAAAGGTTGACATCATACTCGATCAGGCAGTCAAAGCTAACTAGTGAAAAGTTGACATCAGATAATTAAGAAGCAATTCAACCTTCATACAACTTAATTAATTTCACTATATGACTTTAGTATATCAATTTAGTTAATTATACTGTCCTTTTTTAATATTATTTCTTTTAAATTTAATAAATTTATATTTTGTCCCACATAATTTATATGATGTAACGTATATGTCACTATAGATGTTAGAATTTATAAAGCAAAATTCTTTTTAAAAGATAAGGAGTACGTAAAACAAATTATTATTATTATTGAACCACCCATATATACTGGAATTTCATCCGCAAAAATGGCATGAGTAGAGTAATATATCATAATACCAATATCATCATTCACTCTCCGAGCGCGTGACTATACTCTACTATAATATATCCTAAAATTTCTATTAATTTTAAAATAAAATGTTACGATTGTGGATATATATAATGAGATCAGTTCACTCCAACATTAAATTAGAGGTTGATATGTTAAAATATATATATATCTGTTGGCGGAACTAGAAGCGGGTGGGGGGCGAGGCGGGGGGTCCGGGGGTCCACTATCCCTCCTGTTCATGAAATTTTTATGTATTAGGGAGGGTCCAGTTTGAAATTCGAGAAGTCAGGGGATCCGGGTGGTGATTTGAGAAGAAGGAAGGAAAGAAAAAAAAAGTAATTTTTTATAACTTAGGATTAGGTTGTTTGACTTGTTTGAATCCAAATTTCCCACAAAAAAAAATATTTCTCGTGTAGTCATTGTTCAGATGTATTTTTTTTTCTAAAAGTCATGATGGTCCATTAAGCCACTAAAAGTCAACATATTACATATGTGATATTACCAAATAACAAAACTGCCACCACAAAGTCCACACTAAAATGCGAAATGAAAATGCGAGCCACGGAAAGACGGAGGAATTGTTCGTTCTTTGCGGTCTTTTCTAACTGGAGAGTGGAGCAGAGCCCCGGCTTCATTTGCTGGCGCTCTTCTTTGTCTGCCAGCAGTCTTGCTTGGACACCAATCGACTCCATCACTCCAACTTCTAAGGTTAGGTTCCAACATTTTTTTCTTTGATTTTCGTTCTTTAATTTCTGACTAAAAAATAGGTCTTTTCTTTTATTTATAAACCAAAATTGATATATTTTCGTTAATTCTAAGTGGGTTTTGTTACCAAATTTGGTTGCATTCATTCTAACTTCTAAGTGGGTTTCACTTATTTGAATTTAGGGTTTCAATTGCTAATTTTGTGTTTCAATTTGTAATTGATTTTTTTTTGTTTCAATTGAATTTGAGGAACTAATTGAAATGTTGAATTGCTTATGATTTATAATTATGATTTTGTTGAATGTTGAATTACTTGTGATTTAGGAATATGGAAAAATATTTTCAACGAACTAAGAGGCCGTTCACAACAACTACGTCACAAGACTCACAACCACAACCACAACCACAACCACAACCACAATCACAATCACAATCACAATCACAATCGCAACCACAACCGATTGAGCCGTTATGTGAGGATGTTAATGATATTATTGGTGATCCGGGATTGCGTAAATGCATCAACGAGTACGAGCCTCGGATTAGAGATGAAGTTAGAAGAAAATATGTGCAAATGGGCCCTTGTCAACTAATTTCTAATGTTTATCCGAAAATAAAAATAGGGGATAGAATGAGGGCTTTCCAATTTGATTGGTTCAAGAAATGGGAATGGTTGGAATATAGCATTTCTAAAGATGCCGCATTTTATTTTTGGTGTTATCTTTTTGGGGATAAAAAAGTTGGAGATGAGGTATTTACAAAAAAAGGATTTCGAAATTGGAAGAAAGCTTCAGAGAAATTTGGGGACCATATCGGAAGTGAAGGAAGTGCACACAACAATGCCCGAATTTCATATTTTGCTTTCAAAGATCAAAGGCAAAGTGTGACACGGAAGATATCTTCCGGAACACAAGTATTAAATGCCGCTGTCGCCTTTCGGTTGGACAGTGAGTGTGGATGTTGTTCGATTGCTTCTAACATGCGGGTTGGCTTTTAAGTGGGCATGATAAATCGACACACTTCGCTAAATAGAGGCAATTTTCTTGAAATACTTACTTGGCATAGCTTGCGTTGTGATGAAGTTAGCAAAGTAGTTAAAGAGAATGCACTATGAAACCATCAACTTACTTCTCACGATATTCAAAAACAAATTGTTAGTGCTTGTGCATCGAAACAACGAAAAGCTATTATTGATGATATTGGTGATAAATGCTTTACTTTATTGATTAATGAGGCTCGAGATAGTTCGAAGAAAAGAGCAAATGGTCGTTGTTTTAAGATATGTAAACAACAAGGAGAAATTTTAGAATGGTTTGTTGGAGTTGTTCATGTTAAAGACACCACCGCACTTTCTTTTGAAAAATGCCATTCATAATTTTTTTGCTAAATATGGATTATCAATCTCACAAATTAGAGGTCAAGGATATGACGGACTTCTAACACGCGGGGTGAGCTAAATGGTTTGAAAACTCCGATTTTGAATGAAAATCCATGTGCAAGATATGTTCATTGTTTTTTTCTCACCAAATTCAGGTTAGTTGTTGTGGCAAATGCTCAAGAAACCAATTAAGTGTACAACTTTTTTTTGAATATGTGGCTTTGATAACGAATACGATTGGGGCTTCTTGCGAAAAGAATGGATGAACTAAGACAAAAACAACATGAAAATATGGTGGAGCGTTTAGAAAAGGGTGATATTTCCACGAAAGAGGTTTGAATCAAGAAACTAGTTTAGCTCGGTAGGGTCTTTACGTTGGGGTTCACACTACAAAACAATTGTTAAATCTTCTATCTATGTGGTCATCAATGGTTGAAGTTCTTCAAAATATATATGAAGATGGACAGGAATCCAAAAGTAAAGGCATTGTTGTGGGCTTGATCGATAAGATGAAAACATATGAGTTTGTATTCATTCCTCACTTGATGAAGGTAGTGTTGGGGTTGACAAATATTTTGTCACGCCAGCAACAAAAGATCGTAATATTGTAGAGGCCATGAATTTGGTTGTTACTACCAAGAGACAATTGCAACATCTCAGGAGAATGGATGAGATGATCTATTAGGAGATGTGAACAGTTTTGTTCTGAACATAATATTAGCATCCCTAATATGGAAGATAATGTTCCAGGTCGTCTTCGTTGCAAACACACATACTTTCATCACTTTCGAGTTGAGATATTTTGCCAGGTATTCAATTGTTTTTCTCTATTTATACTTCTAATTATGTTTTTGAATATAAAGTAATTTTATTTTATATTTTTAGGTTGTTGATCGTATTAGTCAAGAGATGGATAATCGTTTCACCGAGACGAACACGGAATTGCTTCTTGTCATAAAGATATATATGATCCTAAGAATTCGTTCTCCAATTTTAGTTTTTCAAAGTTAGTTCGACTTGCAGAAACTATATCCACTAGACTTTTCAATGGATGATCGAATGGAGCTTAAAGAACAACTAAAGATGTGGATTTACGAAATGAGAGAAATGCAAGATTTTCTAAACTAGAAAATGTCTGAGAACTTGCAACTTAATATGGTTGAGGTGGGATATCACACTACTTTTCATTTAGTATATCTTCTTATCAAGTTGGCTTTAGTTTTGCTTATTACATTTCTTTAAGTGTGGAGCAGTATTTTCTGCGATGAATATTGTTAAGACAAATTTACTTGTGAACAAGATGGGAGATGACTTTCTCACCGAATTGTTTGGTGTCTTATGTCGAGAGAGATATTTTTAAGCGCATTGATAATGAAGTGATTATCCAACATTTTCGCAATATGAGAACTCGCAGTTGAATTTATCGCATTTACTATCCAGAACTCAAGAGAGACTCATCGTTTCTAAATCAGATTATCGGTTCAACAATCAACAATGTGTTTCAATTTGTAATTAATTTTTTTTGTTTCAATTGAATTTGAGTAACTAATTGAAATGTTGAATTACTTGTGATTTAGGATTATGATTTTGTTGAATGTTGAATTATTTGTAATTTAGGAATATGGAAAAAAAAAATCAACGAACTAAGAGGCCGTCGAAAAAAAAATTACATGCATAATCTGGACTCCCTGTTGAAATCCTCTGGCTCCGCCACTTTGGGTGAGAAGCATCTGCCTTGATGGCAGTGGCGAGGCGTAACCTAAAAGGCGGCGACAGGCAGGCGGGGGCGGGGGCGGTAATCCAAAGACTCGTCGTTTTATATATCCCACCACATTTGCACTACCATTTTGATGTCTTTTCTGCCCATGTTCTCTTCTTTTCCGGTGTACCTCCATGGCTTCGAGCCGGCAACACAATAGTGAACCACTTTCATTTGGTCTACCTCTATGTTCTCCGGGTGGCGCCATAGCATGGTGACTTTCTAACCTTTGATGAAAAAGGAAAATGACTGAATTAGCCTTGAAAGTACTACCTGTTCAGCAAAGGAGCTAGGAGGGGTAGTCTTGACAGAACTGAGGAGATCATCATAGGTGGATAGATTGGGCTCATAGACAAACATGCCAGCATTGAAGTAAAGAGGGTGCTTGTGAAATTTGTCTTTTAAAATTGTGCACATGTTATGTTTGATAAATGTTCTCTAAGAAATTGTCAAGCATAAATAAGAAGATTTGGTCAAGTTTGTGATTAAGAAATTCTTTATACATATTTTATAAAGTAAGTCAACTTGTTATAAATAAATGTTTTATAATGTTTGATAAATGTTCTTATAAAACCTATCTAAAATGCTTGTTTTAGTAGGTTTATATTTTTTAAAAATAGTATGATATGCCTTCTACAACATATTAAAAGTTGGTTTATATTGTATGTACGGCTTGAAAGATAGAAAATCGCAAAGTAACTACTATTGGATGTTAGAGTTCTTTCAATTAATTGATTTTTTGTTGGGCCGCTAATATATTTTCCATTTTTTTCAATCTGGGTCAAAAATCAAACCTAAGGACTTAACTTCCGCTCCTACATGCTTTTGTAACCTTCTGGCGTCATTTCCAGGACCTCCCGAGAATCGCCTCAAATTTTGACCCCCTCAATTTTGGTTCTCTTCCATACTATATATATATATATATATAATTATTTAATGATATTTTAGTAATTATCACCTTCAAAATATCATAAATATAAATAGTACTTATAATGTCATTTCCTTAGCTATAAATTCATAGTTAAATTATAAAATATTATAAGTGCATGATAACAAATTTACTTTGGATTGTCTTGATATAATACAAAGTATGTATTAATTGAGTTGAATACAATATGATTTGTTTATCGATTCTAAGAAACTAAAATTAATATTACACAAGTGATCTTTTTTCTGGTGAAAAATATAATTTTTATAAGAAAAACATATCAATAACACAAGGTTTCTTCATATAATGGCCTTGTTGAAATTTATTTGAAGCTGTTTATACAATATTTAAAAAAAAATAACTTGAAAAGTAATGTTTGTATCAACTAACTAATTTCAAGTAAGCTATAATTAATTTGATTACAACAATGAACAAATTTAAATATATTTTCCAACTAATAGCTAGTTTGCTGAATATATATTTTAAGTAAATATATATATATATATATATATATATATATATATGCTTAATTACCAAATATATATAACAATTTATTAATGAAATAAGTTGGTTTAAAAAAATTGCAACAAATTAATAACATATAGTAATCAAACTTATTAAATAAATTGTTTTAAATTAGTACTTTTAAATTGCCTTATTAGTAGTATTTGATTGCATTCAATTTTTCTAAACAATTAATTAATAAATAAATACTCCCTTCAAAAAATTTTGTCTCATGATCAACGGCAACGCAACACCGATTGGAGTTGGGAGGAGTAGATCGCGAACACATCACACATGGCGCGTGGACGGAGGATCGGTTTCTTTAACGTCAAAGTAAAATAATCAGATGGTGGGGTGGTGTGTATCTAAATCCTGCACATGCATTGATTAAACACAACTGCATTTCCCCAAACAAACAAAACCAGCATCCATCCCATTAATGAATATTGAATCACCACCACCTCCCCCGTCTGTCGCCCACCCTCTCTCTCTCTCTCTATGTAATATGTATGTAATGTAGTCACAACAAATATATTAATATATATACACTACTTAGAGATATATATAGAGGGGAGGAGCGAGGAAGACATTAATAATTAAGGATCTGGATGGAAGGGGTTTCAACAACAGTATGCAAGAGGTTGAAAGGTTACTGGAAAAGAAGAGGATACGAGCGCCTCACCGCAACCGGCCGGAGACAGAATAGGCCGTCGGAGGAGTTGGGCTCCGCCGGCTCCAACCGGAAGAGGCGGTGGAGGGTAAAGATTACACCTAAGCTAAAACTGAGCTTCTTCTCGCCCAAGAAGTTATTCACCGGGATACGAGACGCTTACGTCAACATGATGCTGAGAATTGCTAATTCCAGAGCTGTTGGTGTTAGCGGGTACGGTAACGGGTTTGGAGGGGAGGGTTGTTTTGTCACCCGGCCGGTGAAGGAGTACGACGAGAAAATATTAGTTGAGCTGTACAAGTCGATTTTGATGGCTCAGCAGAACCAGTTGGTGCCCCGTGATGCCGCCCGAATTGGGTCGGAGATGGTTTGTCGACGCCCGACGGTAACTGTAATGAAATACTAGGAAATTAAGAGAAATTTTTCTTTATGATTTGTGTTTTTTTCAAATAAAAATAAATTACTATTATTACTCTACTGAATGTCTCTCGTAATAACTGCAATACTAGTACTAGTACTATGATGATGTTAGTTTAGACAGCGTTATGGGAATGGGGCCGTCATTTATTGATCATCAATACATACATTCAATCAAAAAAAGAGGATCTTTATGATTTACGAAAAAAAAAAAAACCTTTATGTATTCATTCATTTGCATATTATATGCCCAAGTTATTTATGTTCTCTTATTTCCAAATAACTTTTACTGTGTGAATTAAGAAGCCACTCTCATCTCTCTCCTTTCTGCCAACAACCTACCTCCTCCTTGTTATATGGAGTATTTTGCAAATCAAAAATAATTTCAAGTGGTAACCAATAATTATAATTTAATTTGTTATTATATGCCCACGTACCTACCACCGCACGCTACCAAAGTCGATCCCAACATCGCTGGGGTCATATCATATAAATGTCTTCTTCTTTTTCAATTATTAGAATATACGTATTTGCGCGCTCTTTCTTAGTGTATAATCAATACTAGTAAAGTGGATCAGGTTAGTATGAAGTTTATTTTAAAATATTAATACATATAAAATTTTATTTGCATGTCAGCACTCTATTAATCAATTAACCAATTTATTTAAAAATAAACTTCATGCTGACCACTTCTTAGTAAAGTGTATCTCTTTGGATCGGATGGCAGACAATACATAATGAAGAATAAATAAAGGGATTTTGAGATATGAGAAAAGGTGCGAAGGAAACCATCACTTCACTTGATAATCAACTAGTAGTAATAAATTCATTCTACACAATACTTAACCCAACACACACACATATATATAAAAAAATGTATATACACAGTTGTTGTATATTACACAGTAAATTATGGTGACCGTTTTTTGAACTATAAATTACGGTTTTATCATCCGTCAATCATAGTATTCTAAACTATGATTTAGTTTACCGTCGCTATAGCCTAAAAATCTCTAAAAAAATCTCTAAAAAATCGTCATTATATCTTGTATATATCACAACTCATGTGTATATATATATATATATATATATATATATATATATATATATATACAATTGGTATATCATAAAATTACATGAGCCAGCCCAGCTTAGTAGGAATTAGGAGGAGGATGACGATGTAGAATATATAAATTAAGAATCAGAATGTACTCTCTATTTTATTTGATTGAAAGAGAGGATTCTAATTCGCTTAATAGGTACCTATAATTTACTGATTTTTTTTAACACAACCTAGATGGAGACGACGACTCCTTACTCATTGATCATATATTTGTATAGATACAAACACGGAATTTTCAAAACAAATATTGATTATTTCATATTCCATTTATTGCCCTACCACTTGGATGTATAACCGTTATACATACTGATGCTCACAATTGCAATATATAACCATACCAGACAACAGCATGCATGCTTCAATGTTAGAAACGGACGTGGTTAGCATGAAGTCTTTTTTGAGTAAGTTGATCAGGCGATGTTATATGTGTCGCCATTTTATCATTTTATTGACCAATTAACCAATTTACCAAAAAATAAACTTTATACTAACCGGATCCGTTTGAAACATATCATCATCATCAGAGCTCATTTCACGACAATCCTTTTCTTCTGCATAACTTATTAAGGGCATAGTCCATTCATATATCACTATTAATGACTAGCTACACTTGTGTACTTTGAAGTTTGATCACAATACTAATAAAGCAAAGCAAACCCACATGAGACACAAAAGCATAAATCACCAATATTCACCGCGGAGAACCCTTAGAATTCTACCGTGAGGAGAATCAGGATCACCTCTCTCCGCAGATTCTCTCCACATTTCGGTAGCTCTCCTAAGAGCATCCTCCGCAGTATCAAGCTGCTCCGGCCTGAACAGGATCAACTCATGATCAGTGCCACCCACTTCGTAACCATCTGCAGTCCCATACATAACTTTAGTTAGTGGTTTCCTCGAATCTGCCACCTCTATCTCTGACAACGGAAACGCCTTGTGGTGACTAAAATACTCCTTATCATCTTGCTCTTTTTGTTGCCACCTCCGATCGCCTTGGCTCTTGTCATTTTCCTCCTCCGGCAACGGAGAACCATCTAATCCCGCACAGCTTACCCCCTCAAGTGGGGATACGTTTGCGGTAGTGGACGAATTATGCCGCCTTTGTCAGGTGATGGGTTGCATTGGTTTGTTAACCCGGCCGGTGCTTTCTAGTTTTGGAAATATTGAGACAGGTGGTTTGGTGGACACAAATGGATCATTTTCTTTGGTGGGTTTTTGCTCTGTTGTACTACTTGCCGCTTCTTCGTGCTGTTGAACATGATACATATCAGTTTAGTATATCAATAACTTGACATTAATTATACTAGCTAGCACTCTCCGTCCCGGTCCCAAAATGAGTCTCATTCTTAACTTAGAAAAACTATTCAAATTTAGATCAATATATATGAAGATACCTTCTTCCTTTTTCTTTTCTTTTTTTTCATAATATTCTTTCAAAATTATAAAAAACAAACATTAATCTCTCATTTTGTAACGGACATAACATAAGAAAAATAATAAAAATATGTTGAGCTTGTATATGCGAGTGAGGAAGAGAAAGTTACTTGAGTACTGTCGGAGTAAAGGGCAGGATCGGCAGTGGTGAAATTAATTAATGTTGGGGACAGAGATGGAATAGTAGTAGTACTAGTAATGTTGGGTGGTGATGAGAAGAAAATTCGGTTTAAATTTGTAGCGGTGGAAGAGGCTAATAATCTGAATTGCATTCTCAATTAATTTTAGATTTGACGGATAACTCTTTGAAATATCTTTATGCTATTGTATTTGGTACAGAAAACAGATGATCAAACTAGCTGTGTATGGACCATGGAGTGATCAGTGTATATATTTATATTTATATATGCATATATATGTATGGAGGTGGAGGAGGAGGAAGAAGAGGAGGATTATGGTAGCTAGTAGTGTGGCTGTTGTTTCTGGAATTGTCTAGTACAGACACGTGTGAGTTTCCGTTAACGTGGCAGTTGCTTCTAGACAATTCGTATTACCTTACGTGCCATTTCCACAAACGACTAGAAGAAGCACGAGCAGATATAAAAAAATAATAATTGCAACAAAGAAAAGAAACAGGTTTAATTTCATACCAAAAAAAAAAACAAATGGTTATTTATATCACAAAATAGAATATTTCTAGAGTACTAATACATACGGATGCAATTTTTACACTTAGAAAGATGTTTTACCTCGTATTTTTGCCTCAGCCTTGGGCTGTCTCGCAATAATTTTCACAAGTTAGCCCGCACTGCAGCAGTAACTTAACTTAGATTAGATGTGTGAAATATATTATTATACCTGATTTTTGGAGTGATCAGGCATAAACCGAAAGACATCTGTCTGCTTATTCATTTAGATACATACTACTTCTTTCTAGTTCTTATATATATATATATATATATATATATATATATATATATAACGAGCCGACACGCTTTTAGTCAAGTCCGTCATTGCTTTTATTCAAGTGCATGTAGTGAGATCATAGCTATGAAGAGGAGAAAACATTCCTTTATTCCAGGTGTTCGTGTCACATCAACTAACTTACGAAGATATCGAATGTCTGTGCTTACGCCTGCCTGCCTGCCTTACTTAATCTGTGAAGAAATTTATACATGATATATTTGGTTGTGTTGAATTGGTCAATGCGGAGGGGAACCGAAATTTCCCTTAGCTCATGACCCACTCCGGTGTGAAGGTTCATCGGCCTTATAGATTAGACTTTTTCCCTCTCCACTCCAAGACCAAATTCTGTGGAGTTTCCGGTTCTGTTATTAATGAAAAATACCAATCGGCTCCACCTCGCTCTTTTGCCATCTAAGAGGCCTTAAAAATGGGATCAAATACCAAGGACAAAGGACAAAGGACAAATCTTGCAAGTCCTAACCTTTATACTACTCAGCTCAGCTCAGCTCTTGCAAAATAAAACTCCTCCAATACATGTTGCAAGGGATGATTGAGAATTTTTCATATCCGGTTTAAGGTAGGGGATCATGGATTTTGCTTTACTAATGATAATTTTGTTAATTCATTAATTTAAATAATACTACTACTTTTACAATTTCAGTAATTAAATCTATATCATTATCACGACTAGCTTGAAAGATTACAACTCATTGTAATAACCACGATAATCACATGATTTTTCAAGTTTATTTATTATTTTCTCCCATAAGCTCAAACAATTGACGAATCATAATAGATACACAATGCAATAATAAAAACAAGGCAATTGAGTGAATTAAATGTACGTCAACAAGAAACACAATCTTTATTAGTGACACTAATATTCACTCCTAAGCTCTATAACATAACAGTTGTACTAATATCATCAACAAAATTAGAAAATAAGAGTTGTACTAATACCATCAATCAACCACCAGTTGAAACTACTAATCTCAATCATAAATCTTGTTTTGCTTCTTCTAACTACTTGACCTAAACTAGTTGCATATCTGATCGATCCTACACAAATTCTAAACCATCCGACTTAGTTTGTAGAAAAAATGTGCAAGCAAAGCAAAGAAAGTACCAACAGAAGAGAGAAACCAAGACAACGCCGGAAATATCCAATCTTGAAGTCTTGTTTTTGGGAGGTGACTCCTCTCAGAGAGTAGCAATGCCCTGTAAACTGCTTCGGTTAGAGCATAAGCTGTAACAGGGTCGACTTCATCAGCGAGAAATCCATACTCGGATAGGCAGACAATATCATAAGCTCCAGTAGTTTCTGATACACCAAGATGTTCACAAATTTTTATGCGGGCGTCAATTCTGTCCTCCGTCGATAATTTGTCATCATGTGTTAATATCAATATAGGGTTCTCATCTGCAATCACAGGTGATCACAAATGCAACATTTTCAGAACATATATGAGCATAGACTATTAACTTCTTGATTGTGACCACCAAAGTCAAAGGAACAACATGTTTGATGTTTTGACAGAATAATGCAAGAATTATACTTTGATACATTTTAGAACTAAAATTTCCTATAGGTAAACTATGTCCAAATGTGTCTATGGGCTATGGCACACGTAAAAGTCAAATGACATTCTTATTTTTGGACGGTTGGAGTATGATTTATGTAACTTGTCCAAATTAAGAAACAGAAAAAGTATACGAGGAAAACTTACTGCATTTCCTTAGTGCTGGAGAGGAAAAGAGCTGCCTCAGGGACTCTACTGGCTCCTTATCTGCTGCTTTCAAGGATTTATAGATTTCTGCAACATTAGCCACCACCATTGCACAATTCACTCTTCTAGTTGCAAACTTTAAAGACGATTTCAAGAAAGGAGTTTCATCTCCACTCAGTAAGTTGTCTCCGGGGCGCAAACAAATCTGGTTATGGTGAACTCCATCAGCCATCCATTCTGACAGTTGTTGAGCACTCTCATCCAGCCGATCATAGTGGAAGCCCCTTGTGTCATAGACACAAAACCCGCTTTGCGGCAACCTTAGGACATTATGCTCCCCCATAAACATAGTTGTGTGATTAGAAGCACTTCCCACTGATAATAAAGAAGACCAAAAGTAACAGAAATTCTTGTTACGACTCATTGGAATTTGTTATGATATTACTTGGACCACATTTTGGTGTGATAATTATATATAGAACACTGCCTCCCCCATTTTTTTTTACGAAAAATAACTGCCTCCCCTTTGTTAATACTTCACCGGCTCAAAAATTTTCTTTCTTTAGTTAATGAACATCTCAATCTCCCCCCAAAAAACAATGAATTAGAGAATAGTTTCTAAAAGAAACCTCAGAAATTCATAAATTCAGAGTGATAAAGAAATGAAGTAACTAATTTGAGATACAAATGGGCTTACCTGAAGATGTTTGAGCAAAGGGTATAAGTCCAGACCGGCCAAGAACACTGTACACGAGGTTCACAAGAGAACTTTTGCCAGCATTATGGAAACCCACCAAGAGAATTGTGATTACAGGAGGAATTTCCATGTCTTCCTTCCTAATACCGCCAGTGGGTTCCCAGAAATCCCCGGACCGGTAGGTGAAAATCCTATGCCGGAGCTCATCAAGACCATCAGGGCCAATTAAAGCCAGCCTCTCCATTTCTCTAAGAAGCCTGAGTTTGGGTGAAATGTTTGACAAATTGGGCATCTCAAACAGCTTTAACTTTGCACATTCTTGAAATTTTGCTGCTGACCTCCACCAACAATACCCCTTTTCATCCCCGGCCTCATGCTCCTCTTCTTCATTGTTCAAAGACAAATGGTGATTTTGCATTGCTTTCTTGGAGGAGTTGTCTTTATGTTTTAATTACTACACGAGTAATATTTACTACTAATATGTTGGCCCTTTTATTTATAGTACTAGTAGGTAGTTTAATGATGGAGTTTGCAGGGTAGATTGGGACAAAATATTCCTACCGTTACACGAAGGTTCGAAGCAGTTTCATATCTTCTAATCATTTACAGATTGATACGCATACAAACAGGACAAATTGGAACTAGACGTTTTCATTTTGGAGCACGCAATGTTATAACCTCTTGCAGCAATCAGGACAACCTCGTGCATTTGATAAAATTACATACTCGTTATGTGAAACTCCATGAAATTCTAATACCAAAAATTGATATCTGCTTCAATACTTTTTAATTGTTAGGATATTATGTATTTATTTATGAACTCAAAAAGCATCTCTAAAAACTAAAATAATTTGAATTTTAATATTAAATATATATATTAACTTGAGAAGTTAAAAAGTAAATCTAATTTTAAAATGGGGTGAGTACTACATGATTTACTCTGCTTTACAATCGCACCACATTTAGTGCAAGAGCTATAAAATTACAAGGCATGTGTAAGAACTTCAAGAAGCTGTAGAGATATAGGGCTATGCGTCTCTCATCATCTACACCAACAGTTCACTCGTGAAAATCCAAACAAGATTTATCCAATATTTGGAAATTTTAAAGGGCACTAAAGCTGCATGATATTGCAGTTATAGGTCAACTTTTTGCCAAAAAAAAAAATAACAAACGAAAAAATCATAGTACATATAATTTCACCCCCTAGAATGTCATCAAGTGTGGGGCAATTGCACACCCCTTTTCCCAACTCTTATAAACCTGCCCCTGCTGAGCCAAACAAATCCTATTTGAGTTCACTATGAACTAAATACCTGCAAATTTCAAACACAAACAAGTACAGTTAGTAATCATACGGTAGTATTTGTCATCATTAAGATTTTCACCAACTTGAATGAATAAATTCTATGAAATATCCCCTCCTAGGTAACACTAATTCAAAACTAAAGGTAAAGGTGACATTTGCCAGAACAGTACTTCACAAGCATGTGTGCCATCAGGCACATCCAATATAAAAATGAAAACTAAAACAGAATAATTGACATCCTGAGCGCCGGCAAGCTTACAAACTCAATCACAAGTTTATCCCAGCTAGGCCATCCAGGTAAACCCACTTAATACATCAGCATTACAACCAATAAGAAAATGGAGATGAAAGCATATACACATCATAATAAAGGCAAATGGGAAAGTACATACCTTCAACCAAAATTAAATCCACCAGATGGAATAGAAGGTTCATTCCCTCCAAAGTTAAATCCAGATTGAGAAGTATCACCCGGAGGTAACTGCTCATCATCGTCCTCCAACCAATATGTTTCAAGAATCTTCACTGCCTTCTCGTATATTTCGTTGTTGTCATGACTCTGAAGATTTTCAATCTTCTCTAGACCCTCAGCTTCGTCGATCAATTGGGCATATACATTTACATCGCCTGTGTTACCCAAAGTCTTCTCAGCTTCTCCGACCTTCAAAATGTTTTCAAGGCCTTCCAAGCAGACAGTGACAATTCTTGCATCAGGACAAACTAGGAGATCACACAACGGCTTTATACACCCCTGGCTCACAAAGAACCTACTCACCATTATAAAGTAAAACATCTCAAACTCATAATGTAAAAAACAGTAAGAAGATTTATAAACTTAAGAATTATAATTTACTTGATTTGCTCATTTGTTCCACCAGATGTAGCATTTGAAACTGCCCAGGCAGCCTCTTTCTTAATATCAAACTCGGCATTGTCAAGCAATTGGACAAGTGGGGCAATTATACCCGACTCGATCACAGCCTAGATAGATTGGAAATCATATCTTAGCATCATGATAAATTAAGGGCTGCATTTTATCAAAAGATGAAACAGAATGAGGTAGTTACATCTAAGGCATTAGATACACCAGTTGGCCATGAAAATATATTGACAACACAAATATGGTTCACAAATTAAGGTCAATAATTAAGTTCTGATAAATCTCGTAACACAATGCAGCCAACTTTTATATTGACGCGGGTTCTTTTGCCTAGTATATACACACCTGTATCTGATCATTATTACCAGCTGTGATGTTTGAGATTGTCCAACAAGCTTCTTTCTTGATGCTTTTCTTATGATTATTTGTCAACAAGTTTAGAAGGCATAGAAGAGCTTGATGCTGTATGATAACCTGAAAGGTGATAGAAAACAATATATTAATGGCTTTCCAAGTAACTAGAGAATGTCTAATCATAAATATGCCACAACCCAATGCAACCAAATTACATGTTAGCTCGATCCTGCATTTTTCTTTTCTTTATTTTTTGTTGATAATAGAAGAATTTTATTAGATGATACTGCCTGGTTAGACTGGTAGACAGGGCATGTGTTTGTGCATTTCCACACATCCTATTGTGCTTGTAAGAGAAAAAATATACTAGAAAACTTATGCAACCAGCAACCCAACATGCACTTTGAATATTCAAGCAGATTAAATTGAGAATGAAAAAAAAATAAAAAATAAAAATCCTTTGTTACTTGGCTTGAAACATGAAGAAGAAACTTGAATAGAGGATTTGAGCGGGGAGGGAGGCTCAGATCCTTTTGGAAGGACCTAGAAAGTTTTTCAGTAGAATAACATAGAAGTATTTGAAATGTGAGAAATACAATTGAAAAATGGGCGTACTAGTTTATGTTCCTATTCCCTCTAATACATGTAAATTTTAAATTGCTAACTTAATATCCATATGGAAAAATTACTTACTGGAAGTGTAGAGAGACAAATAACTAATCTTTTATTAGCCAAGGAGAATGTCAAAAAGAACAGCAATTATCCAATTCCAGCAAGTGACAAGGGATCAGCTTTTTCCATGTACATATGCAATGTGTGTGTGGTAAAAGACTCGGAAATATATAAATTACCATATAAAATCTGCAGGCTGTTGAAAATGATACGGTAACAATACCTGAGTTTGAATATCATCTCCTGTAACAATATTACCAACAGTCCGCAGAGCAGGAATTAGAACAGAAGGTGATGGATGCCTAGAAACAAAAACAAAAACAAAAACAAAACCAAAATCCAGGCTTTACCAGTTAAGCAAGAAAGAGAGGAACCACTATATAATATGTCATAAAAATCATCTAAAGTCGGATACTCACAGTAAAAGCTCAACAAGACGTGGGCAAACACCAGCATCAATGACAGCTTGGATTTTATCATTTGTACCATCAGAAAGATATGATAGTGCCCAGCAGGCATCCGTAAGAACTTCTTCGTCATTTGAATGTATAAGACGAGCAAGAGCAGGGAGGGCAGGTTTTGTCTGCTCAATAATTTTCAAAAGCATTAGAACTGAAGACAAAGGCATCAGGAGAAATAATAATGAGTATGCAACAAAAACAAACATCCATATCGGTCCAACCTGTTCAAACTGAGGCTGTGGCTTGCCCCTACAGAAGTTTGACAAAGTCCACGTTGCATTCCTTAACATAGAAAGCTTTGCATGCTCATTAAATTGAGCCAGCAATGGTAACAAAGCTCCAAGGCAAAGAACAAGATCACGGCATTTGGGTGAGTCGCCAGCCACATTACCTAGTGCCCAAACAGCCTGACAAATTTGAGGAATGCAAGAAGTTAGAAGTGACATTCACTATAACTGATACCGACACAGTAAACTACAGTGCATACTTATAATGCTTACTAAAAGCAAAACTATTGAAGAAACTCATAACAAAGTCTTTCACTCATACCTGTTCACGGACATCGTCACTTGGAGAAGCAAGAAGTCTCACAAAAATAGGAATAGCATCATGATCAATCACAACCTTCGTATGTTCAGACGTGCCAGAAGCAATATTTGTGAGAGCCCACGCTGCCTCAAACTAAAGGCATTCAACATTAGGAAATAAAAATAGTTGAGCTAGTAACATGTAAAAAACAGAAAAGAAACTCATACAACAGATAATTAAATCTTCAATTCAAACCTGAAGCTGTGGGTAGTCATCTCGCCCAAGAAACTCAATAAAGCGAGGAACAACACCAGATTGAATTACTTCCTCAATTGGGGGATTGCGCTCTGTTGATCAATTACTGAAGTCAAAATCAACTAAAGGGACAACTAAAAAAAGAATATTTGGAGGCAAAAAGAAAAAAACAAAACCTATTGAAAGTAGCTTCCGAAAATGAGTGGTGGCTTCAAGCCGCAAATTTGCATCATCTGACCAAACACCAGCTACCATTTCCGGAAGAGTTTCCAACTGCAATCATATTTGCACATCAGAACCTGATTATCAGATAACAAACGAGTAGATAACAAACGAGTACATATAGTCCATAGTCAACATCATGACCCTTAGTTTTTACTTTTTATCAAAGACCAAAAACCTAGCACAAATTCGTGATGTTTCAGTACCAATCATCTGGAATAGTACTGTTGTTCGCATCAGAATCCACTGATCAGTTTACAAACTATCACTATATCACCTATATTTTAAATCCCTGAATGACTTATTTGATTCTTTTAACATTTTTTTTGCCAAATCACATACATTTATGGTTTAAACATTATTTTTCCCCACTCACAAATTTTTGTATTGAAATTTCATACTTCCTCCGTTCCAAAATTATAGATAAAATTTGATTTTTGAGGTCGAGAGCATATTAAACATCAAAATGGTATGACTCATAAAAGTTTAAATGAAATAAATTTTGTTATTAATAGTTTTTGTTTTATATACTATACAATCAATACTTATATATAAAGACAGCAAAGGCTATCTTTTTTCAATTGATTGGAAAACTCGCTGAGTAAACTCTTAATTAATTAAGAGTTAACTCGGTCAAATTGGCAAAGGCTATCTTTTTTCAATTGATTGGAAAACTCGCTGAGTCAACTCTTAATTAATTAAGAGTTAACTCAGTCAAATTCAAATCAATACTTCAATTTATTACTTTATCAGCACAGCCCCTTAACTCAATCAATTGAAATCAATTTGACAATCAATTTCAAATCAACCCCTTAACTCAATCAATTGAAATCAATCAATTGAAATCAATTTGACAAAACCCCTTAACTCAACCAATTGAAATCAATTTGACAATCAATTTCAAATCAATTAGGAAAAATAGAAAATGGAAAGACAGAAAAACGGAAAGAAAGAAAAACAAATGGACTTGAAATCTATCTACATTCAATGAATAATAATGAAAGAATGTCAAGTGGTGCCTCAAATAAAAAAAACACAGACTCCAAAAGTCACCAACAACAAAAACATAAAATATTAAAATTATAAAAATTGATGTGGTCAGTTGGTTGTAACACAGACTCCAAAAGTCACCAAATTAAAACTAAAATTAACACAGACTCCAAAAGTCACCAAATTAAAACTAAAATTTTATAACATAAGAGTATAACGGATAAGCATTGATGACAAAAAAAATAAATACTTATTAAATATAAAATACCTATAAATACCACTATCACATAAACAAAAAACCCAATACACAAACAATTTCATACGAAATACTCAATAATGGATACCAGGTAAAGTCATTAGTCTGATTTTTTAAACTAATATATTCTTCCTATTTTGTATGTTATTTTTAAAATTTTATGTGTTTTTATTTATTTGCAGATCTATACCAACAAAAAACAAAGGGCAGAATAAACGGCAAATTATTGAAATAAGCGATGATAGCAGTAGTGACAATGGTCGTTATGGATATGCCAAGAATACAAGGATCGAAGAATCTATTGTTACGTTACAAACAAAGATCGAAGCCATGAAAGAGAAGATTCAAAAAATTGAGCAACAACTGAATAACCTTAAATAAAATGGGTTATCACAATAAAAGTGGAAGTAATAAAATAGCAATAGCAACATATTTATACATGTAATTGCTATGCTATGCAAAAAAGAATCGAAAAGTTTATATGGAAAAAAATATTATTATTATGAAAAATCTTTCTCATTCTAATTTTAGAAAATTATACAATCGAAAAACAAACTAGCCAGTGCATTGCACGGGCCATCAACTAGTTATAATAATTATATCAACTAAAATTAAATAAACTCGCATCAATTTTAAGTTTAATGCGCTGTCATTTGACCTCAAAAGTCAAATTGTATTAATTTTAGAAAAGAGCTAGTATTTTATAATCACTTCTATCTAAGAGTGGTCGTTAAAAGTTACCATTTAATTGTTAATTGTCTTCTATTTAAAATAGGACAAATGGGACTCCCAATTCAGAACGGTCAAATTTAGATCCTAAAATCTAATTATCCAGAGGAGAACATGAGCAATAAAGCACAAACAGAAAACTAACATTTCAACCTTAATAAGTTTACCTAAAATAGCACAAAGTTATTACATATTAAAATAAATACTTAAATAAATACCAAAAACATAATAGTGCAATTACAATGAACCAGTTTACGTGACAATTAGCAACATTAATTACACTAAAAAACAGTGATTGAAGGAAGTTCGAATAGATTCACCTTCTTTTCGAGTTGAGAGGCAGTGGCGGATAGGTTGAGCAATTGCTGAGCCTGAAGGCCTTCGCGGCGCTTCTTTAGTAAACTCTCTTCTCTTTTATTCTTTCGGATCTCAACCATGTTATCCTCCCTCCTTCGCCGACCTTCGTCTGCATCGACGGCAACCTTATACCTACTCCGGCGGACCTCGGTTCTAGCATTTGGTCTAAGAGACATGATTCCTAACTAGATCGAAACAACCTTAAACTGATATTCAATGAAAATATATCCCTAAATAATTATATATATATATATATATGTGTGTGTGTGCGTGTGTGTACTCGTTGATTATCAAAAGAAATGCTCACTACAAATGAAACCTAGAAAGAGAAAACGAAGGAGGGGTTTAATTGATTTTCGAAAGGGCAAAAAGGACGGGCGAGATATATTTTTTTTTTTTTTATATAATATAGGTATAAAAATGATCCTAATATTTATCCCGATATTCCACTTACACCTTAAACTAATTTTTTTTCAAAAGTACCCTTAACATTACAAAAATCAGGTCACCCGTGTCCCTCCCGTTAAAGAATCTGCCACATTGATAAACGGAGCTGACACGTCTTCCAATTTTGCTGACTAGCTGAAAAGAGAAATTTAACTCTTAATTAAAACAAAATAAACAATTATACTAACACTACTATAAATTAATTATTTAATTTTAGAATAATTAATATTAAAATACAAAAATACAAAAATTATAATTTACCAAATTGTACATGAAAAAAATTATAGTCACACTAATTAAAAATTAATTAATACTTTAAAGTTTAAACAAAAAAACATTCATATATCCCTTTCTCTCTCTGATTGACTTCGATTTCTATCTATGGAGGCTCGAGCTCGAAGGCCTCTGACTGTCCGACCTTGGCCTCATGTGGATCTTTCCGATTCTTCCTTTGAGGTTGGCACAGCAGTTGATGCATGGTGGAGCGATGGCTGGTGGGAAGGTGTTGTACCCGGAGTCTCGCTCTCTAGGAGTGATAAGTTACAATACTTCTCAGTCTAATTGATTTGTTTGTCTTTTTTAATTTTAGGTGAGGGCAAGTTCTTGACTCTTCAACGGAAGGTATAAGAAGTTGAAGAGATTGGATTGATAATAGATGGCTATAAATAAAGTCCAAGCTTGGTGGCTCTGCTGCATTAGATCGTACACCTTGAGTCTTCGATTTGGACTGTTCGAGCTCGAAGGCCTTGAGTCTTCGAGCGGCTTTAGATTGGGAAGGAGCAAGGGAAGGGCGGTGGTGACGAATAGGGGTGATCATTCAGTTATAACCGAATCGAAATGGCTATTCAGTTATAATCGAAAACCGAAATATCAATAAAACTACTATCCAAAACACTAACCGAAATTTAAAACTAACCGAATTACCGAATACCGAATTACCGAATATACAATTCGGTAATTCGGATAATAACCGAACCTTTGCTCAAAATTAAAATTGTATGACTATCAGTAAGCTGTATAGCTTGCAGGACCTTGTTCCCATTCATGCCAGCACCATATGTTGCCAATACGGCTCGACTATCACCTAAATTGAGTGTGTACAAGTCCTTACCATAGAGAAGCACAACGAAAACACAAGATCCAATTGATACAATATCAAGGCGGTCCTCCATTTCTTGCTCAACCATGTACAGGAAATCATTCTCAGCCTGATTTAGAGCACGTTGAAGGCTATCTAGCACTCTGTGTCTAGGTGCGCCAAATGATCTGTCCACTAGCGCACAAGAAGGTTTCTGCGGAATAGGGTGAACTAACAAGTCCACGCTTCCAGTTCTAGGAGCATTTCACCCAAATATCCGAAGGGGCGATCTGAAACCAAGCAATCAGATGCTTTGTTGGATTCAAGTTCCCATTCTAAAGAATTCAAGTAGACCCCGATAGTTTCATATAATGTTCCAGCCAGAAAATCAGCTGCATCTCTACCATTGAAACCATCATAGATTGCACAAAATAGCCACCCATTTTCTTCAGAACAAACAGCTTGGTATTTAATTTTTTTAAGTATTAAAGTTCGGTTATTCGGGTATCTGAATAACCTGTTTTTTGAAAATCGGAACCGAAACCGAATATTGAATAATAATTCGGATATAACCGAAATTCTAAAAAAAACCGAAAAACTAAAATAATTCGGTTAAAATAATTCGGTTCGGTTCGGTAATTCGGTTTTATCCGTTTTTTGCTCACTCCTAGCCCACAAAGAGTGGAGAGTGATGGTGATTTTGGGGTTTGTTTGTATGCAATGAAGAATTTCTGGGGATTTGGATAGAGAAAATTGGGGTTTCTGGGATTTTGTTTGGGGGTTTTGAAATCTGATTTTGAAGGTGTAAATTTGTTTTTCAAAAATAAAATTTTTCTCAACCTAGATCTAGATTTCTGGTGTACTCAAGATGTAGATTTGTTGGTGGTGTTGTGGTGGGTCGACGGTGGCGGAGTGTTGGTTGGTGGTGTTAGAATTTTGCAGACTACGAATTCATCAAGACGAAGAAGACTGCATTAATTTTTGTATTAATTAATTTAGGATTATTTGTATCAATTAATTCAAGAGGACAAATTTTTGTTATTTATGTTAATGAATTAAATATAAATATAAATATTTATTTTGTTTTAAAAAAAAATAAAAAAAATAATTAATAAAATTTGGATTTTTTTAATTATTCGTGTTAATGAATTTTTGTACACGTCAGCAAATATCGCCACGTGTTAGCCACATCATAAAGGGTTTAAACACCCGTTTGTCAATGTGGCAGATTCGTTAACGGAAGGGGCACGGGTGACCTGATTTTTGTAACGTTAAGGGTACTTTTGAGAAAAAAAAAATAGTTTAGGGTGTAAGTGGGATATCGGGGTAAACATCAGGGGCATTTTTGGACGTTTGCCTTTTTTTTATATCATCTCTACCTTCTCTTATTACGTTAATAAATATTTTTTCTTATATTAATAGCTTTTAACTTCCCATAAAAAGATAGTAATAAAATTTCAAATAAATTTTAATTGTTAAATAATATGATTAAATGACTTTCTTAATTTATGTGCAAAAACCTTAAACGACAATCTTTTAAGAACGGATATAGTATCAAGTTGAGCCTGACTCAACCGAATTTTCTTTAGACCACACATAGGGTAAGAGTGTGTTTAATAAAAACTGAATGAATCTGAATGAAAAAAAGTTATTTGATAATTAACATTCTGAAACATCTGAATGACGGAATTTTATTATTTTACCCCTTTAAAAAAAATTCAAAGTTATTGTAAATTTATTTAATATTACTTAATATAATAGTTAATTTTTTATTTTTTTTATTTTATTGAGCTGCTCGTTCAGCCATTCAATCAAAAAAATATGACTTAGCCATTCAACTAAATCATCTGATCGATTCATCCATTAAGACGATTTTTTTTCAAAACAAACGTACTTAATGATTAACTAATTCAACTATTCAGTCATTCAGATGTATTTATTTCTAAGCAAATTGTCTAGCCCAAATGTTGAATCATTTTAAAAATAACATAATTTTTAACAAATTATTAATAATATACATATTGTATAATTGACAGTGTTTTTAAGCCCAATGCAACTACAAATAACTGTCTCCCTTAACACTCTGTTTTTAAGTTTTAAAATGGACAAAAAAATAGATCGAAAATTTTAAAAAAAGTTCAATTCCTATGTTTCTGAGTTTTTTAATAAACGGGAATGAAAATAAATGGATAGAAAATTTGACCATTTTTCCTGCTAAAAGTTTTACTTCCAAAATTGGTCTGATTTGGACGAAAAATAAATTGGAATAAGTAATATTTTTTATAAATTTCATATTATCCTCAACTTTCAATATAATAAATTTTAAATTACAATACATGTCCCCGATTTGTTTTTAATTAAGCTGATAAAGAGAAAGAAACTTTTTGGCGCGAACGACTCCTTTTTCATCTATCACCATCAACAATTATACCGTAATAACTTTTCTTTCTTCGAATTCTTTCACAATTCCTCTTGTTGAACGCTCCCTTGCAAAACTTTTTTCTGATTCTCGTCCCAACACCAAGGTTTGGTATTATCTCTCACTATATATATATATATATATATATGTGTGTGTGTGTGTGTGTGTGTGTATTATTCTTTGTTTGTTGTTTGAACTTGAATTTGCAAGTTTATTTGTTACTAGTATCAGATATACATATTATTAGCAGAATTCTGTTTGCTAATAATGGTATTCAAATAATTGAGAATTGTTTTTTCCTTTTTCGTGTCACTTGTAGTACTTCACCTTTTAAACTTTGGTTCACACTAAATAATTATTTGGATATTTTTATTTGATTATAAAAAAAATTTCTTTAATTAAATTTATCTTGCATATTTTAATTCATGGTTTAATGGTTATAATTAATAAAAGGATAAATTTGTAAAAGTGATATTTTTATTTTATTTTCATTAAAACTCAAAACGTATGATTTTTTTTTTTAAAATTTTCTATTAAAAACTCAGAAACAACACAAAGAAAAAGTTTAAGTTTTTTTTTTTCTATTCTAATTTAAGTTTTCTATTATTTTCTTTTCCGTACAAAATTCAGAAACAGAATGTAAACCTGTGTCACATCTAAGTTCGAATTTTTTCCCCCCGCCTTTTATCCTTATCGTCTCTCATATATTTTCTCACCCATATTTTATAATTTTTATTAAAATTTTATTTATTTGTTTTAATTGCACGCAATGCATATTTTATAATTTTTACTCTTTTCAATCTTGTACCCACGATGCGGTGCACTGAACACTAACTCAATATCAATTCAAAAAAAAATATAAAATATATTTATTTGAATTGCACACTCATAGTGTGCCACAAATTCTAGTAATTATAACTATAATATCTATAAAGTTGTATATGAAGGCAGAAATAAGTTCTGGGATTAATTCATACTTCTACAAGTTCAACGAATGACCACTATGACATGGTAGTTGCGAGTTCGACGAATAGTCACTACGAAAGTGCAATTGGGCTTGGGGATTTATTAGTAATACGATCTTGAGTTTTACTAATGTATCGTGTCTCATGTGTTTGGGTAAGGCTGTAAAATGAGCAAACAGTTCAGGCTCGATTCGTACTCGTTCGATTAAAAGTTCTATTCGAGCTCAACTCGAAATATAAATAAGTCAAATATGAGCAAAATTTAAAATTCGATAAATTACTCGAACCTTCTTAAATTGTAATTTTCTATTGATACTCAGATCATATTCATTCGAAAAGTTCAAATTGCTCGGGCTCGATTTGGAATCGTGCTCGACTCGGTAGCTAAATGAGCCTCAATCAAATCTTATTTTATACTCGATAAATTTTGTGAACCAAATTTGAGCAACTCAATACTTGGCTCGACTTGGTTCGTTTACACCCTTATGTTTGGGTTCATGTTATAACAACTATGGTTTGTCTAGTTATTATAAAAATATTATTTGGTATATGAATCATTATAGTGTGAGTCATCTAATGAATACAACAGACAAACGGGACTAGCCAAATTGATGAATTTGGGTATATCGTGTATTCTTACTTTTTCGTTTTTCAGATATTTAATAATATCTGTGTGATTACAATATTATTCGTTCTTAAATTCTAACAATAAGCCTCACATATATAAAATGACACAATAACTTGAATTTGCACCATATAGCAACACTCAAAGTATTAAAATACTCACAAGAATACGCTCGATAATATAGAGAGAGAAAGAGAGAGAAAACTTTAGTTTCTGTTATGTTTTTCAATTCTAACCTAAGCATCCTAATTATAGGAAAATGCTTAGAACACCAAAACAGAAAATTTAATAAAATAATATTATTTATAATAAAATTGGATTAAACAGGTAAGGTGATAGTGCCAACTTGGATTAAACAAGACTTATAAACAGTGGATATGATGAAAGTTTCTCCTAACGGAGTTTCCACAGATAGGTCAAAGTTTAATTTCTCCGGAGTCAAGTTTAAACGTTGAGCACAAGCAAGAGAGATAAATGAATGGGTGGCACCCAGATTCACAGTAATGTATAAACTTCGCAAGAATTTATGATTAAACTTACCGTGATCACCTCGTTTGGGTTCTCACATTTTGACCGATCCACAACAAACGCTTCTTCCGAGAACCGTTGACTTTGACTTTTTCTGGGGACGACCTTTTGAGTCACCGTCCCCATTGATCTAGGTTTCGCTTTATCGTCTAATCTCGGTGATATGTCCTTCCTTTCCACAATTATAGCATACCTTGAACTGCTTGGAGACGGTTTGAATGATATGTTCCTCTTTCCGCATTTGTAGCATCTGACCGGTGGTCGTTCTCCTCCCTTAGAACCGATTCTTCTTTGGTCTTTGACGTCTTCGCATTGTCATTGTTGAATCTCCTCTTTTAAAATCTTCCCCACTCGCTTCTTACTATTTTCATGGCCATGATTACCACCGAGTGGTTACCATTTATGTCCGCTCTTTTCTTTCTCCGCTGGTTATCGTTGTTCTGTTGACTACTATCTCCGGTATGATCCTGGTTGTGGTCCCTCGGTTGAACGTACTCATTATCTCGCTCTAACAATTGAGCCATTTTGACAACATCTGAATAGAGAGAAAATTTATGAGAATGAGATCTTGACGTATCTTGGGGTTTCAAACCTCTCAGAAACATCCGCGTCATACGTTCCTCATTCTCCACTAAATGAGGTGCAAACCTAGATAACTCTGCAAACTTTGTCTCGTACTGGGACACCGTCATGTTATTTTGTTCCAGTCTAATGAACTTCACTTCCTTCATATATTTAATACTTTCGTGAAAGTACTTGTCATTGAAAAGTTTCTGAACGTCTCCCAAGACATCTTTGAGTGCGGTTGGATGGAGTACGCTTCACGATTCCCACCATGTCTGCCTCATTCTTTAACATAAAGGTGGCGAATGGAACCTTCATTCTCTGTGCATCCCAATACATCGAATATCTTGGTGATTTATTTGACCCACGTTTACGCTTTAATCGGATCCGCTTTCCCGAACTGCGTGGTCCCAACTCTTTGAATCTGCTTGGCGTGATAAACCGCGAATGCGTTATTATCATTTCCACCGGTATTTTGTGCACGGGTCTCCTCGTCGATTTTGCATGAACTGAAAAAGCTTCAATCATCCCGTCGTTCATCATCGCTTTCGATTCGTGGTGTTGTTCACGGGAGGAACATTGCCAGCCTGTTGCACATTGTCCTTATTGGTGAGTACAGGCGTCTCCACGGTCTCATTTACTCCACCATTAATATTCTCACCGACATTCTCAAATCACGCCATAAAATAAAGGTTAATTAAAGAAATCAACATATCACATAATATCCCTATATCTTGACCAACCAACAAATAAGCTTAGGTAAGACACACTAATGAAGGTTTTACTTCGCCTCCCTCCTAGTTCTATTCCCGATCTCCGCCGAAATCATATCCTTAAGCTTTGATACCAACCGCGACGCCCCAAAATAGGTATACATCACCCATTCCGAGTTGTCAATACATGATGCGTAAACAACTACAACTTTATTAATACAACATAAAAAGCGTGAGTTTAAATACAAATATTGTCATCTGAGACAATATCCATATCCAACTAAGTCCTCATTACAATTATTGAAACATTATTTTACAAAAATGGTGAGGACTACTAAACAACTCTCTCTGTAACCATCATTCCATACCCCGACTAAATACTCACTACATTCTCGCCTCCACGAGAAGAAAAATGGAATAAAAAGGAAAAGGGTGAGCTCAACTAGCCCAAAGAATAATATTACTACTAGGATAATATAAAATAAATTATCGTTAGTCTTGAACAGGGAAAATCGAGAGAGAATATAATAACCAACAAGTTTTAGATCAATATTCATGCATAAATAATAATTCATAGAAGAGTTACGTAGAGAATGAAATCTACTATTATCTATGAATTTAACAGCCCATCAATAGCATGGTTTCTCCACAAAACTTTAACTTGTGGTATAACCACGGTACATAGGACATGTTCTATCCTATCCAAGATCTGGACAGGTACCTCCTCGTACGTTAAGTCTTCGGCTATCTCGTCCGGTTCTAACTCAATGACGTGGTTCGGGTCGTCCACATATTTACGTAACATCGATACGTAAAAAACATTATGAACACGCGTCATACTTGGCGGTAAAACGAGTCTATAGGTCACAGTTCCTATTCGATCGAGAATTTCAAATGGATTAATAAATCGAAGGTTTGAGCTTTCATCACTTCACCGATTCTCGCTTTTGAAATAACAACTTCTTGCACCTCCTTCTTCAAATTCATCGACTCCGTTATTGTTGCTTGAATGACTTTAACTTTATCGATTAAAGTCGATTATACTCGTATATCATCACGTGGGTACCTAGAGTTTTCATCTCCATCTCTATTATTTGTAAATTATACTGAAATAAATCTTTGACAATATCGTACTCAGATCTTGTATATGATCTTCTACTCAACACGCCGCCTACCACGTTCGCTTTTCGGTGATGGCATGGTCGAATATGTCTTTGAAATGAGTCTCCTCTTGAGTTCTTGAAGCTCTTCCCACATTCCTTGCTCCATTAAAATTTTGTATCTCTACGAGTCAGCTGCGTTAATGGAATAGCGATTCGAGAATATCCTTCAACGAATCTCCGATAATAACCAACTAAGCCTAGAAAGCTATGTATTTTGATTACCAACTTAGGTTGTTCTCAACTATGACTCATATCCCAACCTTGGATAGCACGTTACCATGACACCTATCAGTTTACTATCGCACGAATATGGTGTCCCCTACGGAGAGTCTGGCTTCGGTGCATTCCACAAAGGAAGTCACCAGATAAAGGCTCAGGTACCAAATTCTATAGTTGAATTTTTAACTCCTGAAGTTCAATAGGAGCCATTCGATATGAGATTTTAGAAATGAGTTTTGTACCGGGTTCAAAGTCGATACAAAATTTAATATCAGGCTTTGGGAGTAAACCAAGAAATTCTTCAGGAAATACGTCAGGAAAGTCAATAACAACAGGAATATTATTCAAATTTGACGTGTCTTTTTTCAAATCCATAACATGAGCTAAGAAAGCTTGACATCCGTTTTTCAATAAATGAATATCTTTATGATTAGATATGACAGTGATTGATTTTAATGGTTTAGTTACTTGAATTCGTACAACAGGTTGTTTAGGAATATGAAAGCTAACAACCTTATGAAAATATTCAATTTTGGCATGATGAGTAGTTAACCAATCAATCTCTAAAATCACATCAAAAACAAGTATCTTTAAAGAGATAAGGTCAACAGGTAAGGTGATGGTGCCAACTTGAATCAAACAAGATTTATAAACAGTGGATGTGATGAAAGTTTCTCCCAACGGAGTTTCCACAGATAGTCGTCAAAGTCTAATTTCTCCGGAGTCAAGTTTAAACGTTGAGCCTGGCGGAGAGATAAATAAATAGGTAAAGACCGTATCAAGTAAGGTATAAACTTCGCAAGAATTTATAAATAGCTTACCCGTGATCACCTCGTTTGGGTTCTCGCATTTTGACCAATCACAACAAACGCTTCTTCCAGAACAGCTGACTTTGACTTTTCCGGGACGATCTTTTGAGTCACCGTCCCCATTGAACTAGGTTTTATTCTCATCTAATCTCGAAGCGATATGTCCTTCCTTTCCACAATTATAGCATACCTTGAACTGCTGTTGTGGAAGTTTGACTGATATGTCCTCTTTCTCGCATTTATAGCATATGATGGGTGGTCGTTCTCCTCCCTTAGAACCGCTTGTTGCCGCTTAAGACTTGCCGTCTTCACATGGTCGTTAAATCTCCTCCTTTTAAAATCTCCTCCTAACTCGCTTCTTCTATTTTCATGGCCATGATTACCACCAGAGTGGTTACCATTTTTGTCCGTCTTTTTCTTTCTCCGCTGGTTATCGTTGTTTTGTTGACCGCTATCTCCTGGTATGATCCTGATTGTGGTCCCCGGTTGATCAGTATTTCGTTATCTCGCTCTAATAATTGAGCCACATGCTTACAACATCTCGATAGAGAGAAAATTTATGAGAAATGAGATATTGTCGTATCTTGGGTTTCAAACCTCTCGAAACATCCGCGTCATCGTTCCTCATTCTCTACCAAATGAGGTCTGCGAACCGATAACTCAGTAAACTTTGCCTCGTACTAAGACACCGTCCATGTTGTTTTGTTCTAATCGATGAACTCCACTTCCTTCATAATGACGAACACTTTCGGGAAAGTATTTGTCATTGAACTATTTCTGAAATGTCTCCCATGACATTACGCCGAAAGCGGCAAGATGGGTGCACGCTTCACGATTCCCACCAAGAATTTGCCTCGTTCACGGAACATAAAAAGTAACAAATGGAACTTTCTACATCCTCCGTGCATCCCAAGACATCGAATATCTTGGTAATTTGTTTGACCCACGTCTCCGCGCTTTAATCGGATCCGGCTTTCCCAATTCGTGGTCCCAACTCTTTGAATCTAACATTGTGACCACCCGTGAATTGCTATCATTTCCTCCTGTATTTTGAACACGAGTCTCCTCAAATCTGATTTTTGCATGAATCGCAAAAAGCTTCAAACATCCCCTCGTTCATCATCTTTCGCTGGTGTTGTTCACAGGAGGTACATTGTCACTGTTGCACGTTCTCCTCGTTGGTAAAGACAAAGCATCTCCACTGGTCTCATTTACCCCATCATTAATATTCTCGATCGACATTCTCAAATCTTGTCATAAAACAAGGGTTAATTAAGGAAATCAATATATCACATAATATCCCTATATACTTAACCAACTAACAAATAAGCTTAGGTAGGACACACTTTAGAAAAAGGATTTACTCTGCTCTCCCCTCTTGATTCTATTCCCCGATCTCCGCCAGTAGATCATATCCTAAGCTCGATACCAACCGTGGCGCCCCAAAATAGGTATACATCACCCATTCCGAGTTGTCAATACATGGTATGTAAACAACTACAACTTTATTAATACAACAAGAAATCGTGAGTTTAATTACAAATATTATCTTCTGACAATATCTATACCCAAATAAATCCTCATCATAATTATTTATACATTATTTTACAAAATGGTGAGGACTACTAAACAACTCTCTCTAGAACCTTCATTCCATACCCCCACTAGTACTGCTACATTCTCGCCTCCCGAGAAGAAAAAAATGGAACAAAAAGGAAAAGGGAAGCTCAATTAGCCCAATAAAAGAATATTATGACTAACATAATATACAACAAATTATCGTTAGTCTTCAACGAGGAAAAATCTAATGAGACAACAAGTTTTAAATCAATATTCGCAATGAAATAATAATTCATTAGAAGAGTTAAGTAGAGAATGCAAACTACTATCTTCTATGTATGAATTTAAAAGTTCATGGTCTATCTTTTATCCCCAGTAACATCAATCAATATATATCTCGAAATCAAATATTCATCTTTGCACTACTGTGCCAAAGATATTCATCATTAATCATGTTCATCTAAACACTGCTCATCTTTGCACCACGGGCCAAAGATATTCATCGAAATCATTCATCTTTTGCACTACAAAGCCAAAGATATTCAATAATATCATCATTTAAGACCGAGGATGATGAAAAATACTTTTAAAGAAACGAATCCAAAGTGAAACAAAATGACAAGGATTAAGGATTCACTACAAAAATGCTCTAACAATGACCAAAACCATCGTGATCGCACTTTTTTTTAGTCGCAGAAAAGTATTATTAATGATCGATGGCAGACCGATATTGAATTTGGTCGCTAGAGTATTTTAAATGACCAAACCCGTATCATTATTCTATCATGAGTTCACTTTTACCTCCAAAAAAATTGGCACGAAATGTTGGCGCGTTAATTGTTTGCGACCACTCACCATCGGCGACCGCGTCGCGGTCATTTGATACTTTCACATCATTTAAAATTAGCGGCCGAAGTCGTCATGCGATAGCGGTCACGATCTATTACAATTAACGATTCCTGATTCCCCATCATTACTCTCGATCGTCGGCGAAAAAAAAAGAGGGAGAAAATAATAGGGAGAAGGGGGAGAAGAGAAGAGGGGAAAACCGTTGCCGCCTCCATCACCACCACCACAGCCGCCTCCATCACCACCACCATACCATTGCTTTCCACCATCACCACCACCACAATCACCGCCGACGCCACCGCATTACTGCATGTAAGAAAATCAATGACATTTTCTGTGGAGGAAAAACAAATTTGCTCCTTCTCGTCTATCTAATTTAATTAGGCACAATTTTTTATTTTATCATTTAGTATTTTATTGCACTCCCCACATCTCTTGCGACCTAATTCTATCACCAGTCGTCGTTTATTCTCAAGTTAATATAAGAGAGTATATTATCTTTCTTAAATTTGTGACAAAAAATCTGGTAAAAGCTTGGTATAAGTAAATTTGTGACAGTATTAGTGGATCCGTTGTAAGCATTCGATGATTTCCTTACCACACTTACCAACAAAAGAAAAAATACTAATGTTTCATCAATAACTTTGTGATAAAAAATTTTAATAATGGGGTTGTTTGGAATGATAATTTCAATAGCTATTTTTACTGACTGTGCAACTCGAGTCCATACTATCTACTCACATGTAAAGTTATGAAGACATATGGAAACACATGATCACAGGAGCATGATTGAACACTTCCAATTGAATACAAAAAGTAAGACATTAGAGTACTGTTGAACCATATTGTGGCACATATATACCTGAGAATCATAGGAATAATTAGGAAGTGTACGTGGCCACCCGTGATGGTCTGCCTGAGGCTATCCAGATAGCGGTAATAAATTTTAACAACTTGATCTTTAATTAATGCTTACAAAATTAATTTATTTTTAACTATTTAATTGTTAACATGATGACATGCATGACACTTATAAGCGTTTATTGAATGAGCGCCATCCCGAAGGCACTCCACGTCCGCCTCATCGATCAAGAGTTGTGGGAGAGGCGTGCATTGTGAAGAAGAACTACGTTAAAGGTCAAGGACAACGACGACGCCCATCCTTCATGGCTCATGCCGCTTTTCTACCCGATCTACGATCATCCATTCAGCCATCCAAATTGCTCATACTCCTACCGACCGTGTGAGAGCTATATGTCAAGATCGGGATCTTCAAGATACCGGGGCGGACATCCTGGGGCTCTGAGTCTTTGAGGAGTTAAATTTGAAGCGATGGCAAAAAGGCTATACAACATCACAAAACACCTGGGATGGCGACGAGGTATAAAATCAATTTGTTGTATATTGTCGTAATATACCAATATTAACATAGTTAGTAAATATTTATAACTTGTTTTATTATTTTGTTAATTACTGTGGGTGATCAAGGAGGCGGTGATGCTTGATTAGTACTGCTTTTAGATTAGTTTTATAGTTATAATATAAGTTTGTACTTGTTTTTTCATTCTTAGGATGTTTGTATATTATTACTTAAACAATTTTAAAATGTTATTATATTTATTCAAAATCATATTGGTTTTGAATGGTTTATATTCTAGTTTAGTGTATGTGTTATATGATGGACGATGGATGTTTATATTGTTGTGTATGCTGTTATTGTGTATGTGTGTTGGGATAAAACAGGTACAAAACAGGTACAGGTTTTTGGGATTTATGCAAAAACAGCAAGATTCTGTTATTTTATTTTTTAATAAAATTTTACTTTTGACTCTCATTTCTTATTTCTTGATTTCTGTTTCTACCTACTTCTTTCTTTTCCTATCTAATTAAAAATAAAATGGAAAATATCATATACTATTTACATATCTTTTTTCTTTAAGAAAACTTGCATTCATATAAAAGTAGGAAGCATTGATGTCATTCAATAAGCATAAATTATTTATTCAGGTTGGTTAAAATTTGGATCCTTATTTTTTAAAATAAATATAATTTTAAACCGGTTAACTATTTTTCAAATCATATTCCATACCATACCATGTGGCATGTGTAGGGGTCAATTAATGCCATGTTTCTATTTAATGCTAAGTTTAAATTTTGCTCCGTAATAATGGCTCGATGATTCACGGATACCTCCCTATTTGCTGTAACAAAGTTAAAAAATCTCTTTAATTCGATTTAATTAATTTAATTTCATGAGATCTTTAATTTTAAATTGTCAAACCAAATGACTAGCCGATTATATATATATATATATATATATATATATATATATATATATATATATATGTTTATATGCATAAACCTGAAACTAATCTATCTAAAAAATTTATTACATAAACATTAAAATTGACCCACTTAATTAATTTGTAATACTTGTCCACTTCAATATTTGTTAATTAATTTTTTTTCTATAAGTTACAATTTACTCGGTTTTCAGAAAGTAATAAAAAATTTTACTCTCTATTGGTGAAATAGATTTGTCTTATATACAAAAATTTTAATTTTTTAGTATATTAGGAAAATCTTAATCAATCTATGTTAGAAGAAGAAAAAGTAAAAAACTAATAAGATAGAATTGCAAATTTTATTTATTTATTTATTTATTTATTTGATAATTTGAGGGTGGGGGTTGAACCAATATTCCTCATCATTAAGAATTAATTTTAAATATGGAAGGGTATTAATAATTTCAATTTAAAATTTTATTAGTATATATAGTTTTTTAGCATTTTATTATTTATATTAATAATTTTTATATCATATTATTACTTAATTAATTTAATTGTAACGGTCACAATTTTATTTTTCAAAAGTTTTGTTTAAAAGTCAAAACATCTTAAAATGGTTAATATGGTTTTGAATCATAACCATATAGTTCCAACCCACACAACCCATATTAAAAATAGTTAATATGATTTTAGTTCTTAAATGGAACCATAACCATATTTTAAAAATCAAAACCAATCCATAATCATATTTTATCAGCCCTAAATATAAGTACACAAATAATTGCAAGCTGAAACTAATTGTACAAACGCAAGTCTATTTAAATTTGGAAAAATGATATCATGTGATAAAAATGTTATTCCCTCTGATCTCTGTCCAAAAGGATGATTAAAGGGATAGAAAATTTTATGTTTAAAAAATATGAGTGAAGTAAACAGATTAACTAAATTTGTTTGTATGAATTAATTATTTACCCTTAACTATACATCACAAAATACAAATGAGCAGAAAATACTTTTTTGTTACAAATTAGATGTATAAATAAATTATGCTTGTACTTATACTTATTTATGTGCAATATATAATTTGGGTAGTTTAATTAGTCATATGCTTCTAATTAAATAGCTTGATCTTTGTTGGTTATATGCCTATACACTCAAAGCATGTGTTTATGAGTTGTCTTGCTTACAAAACAATTATAAGTCACCCTCGAGGGCCAAGGCATCACACATGCCGTGATGAAAACTATTAGTATATTATGTAACTCATCAAGAACTCATTGAACTACCTTAAGATATACATATACTGAAAGCTTCAAAATTATGTAAAATAACTACTTAATTGCTTTAAAAGATCGAACTTAAATATATATATATATATATAGGGTCTGGTTTCTGTAAGGGAGCCCTTACTTTGTTAAAATGCGAATTTTTTTTTGGTTTTTTTTTGTTTTTTTTTAAACAACTAAATTTTTTTTTTAATATTTTATGAAACTGAAATTTTTTCATAATACAGTATTTAGGATGTGATTTGAATACGTATAACAAAACAGGTCTACACAGTACATTTTATGGTATAGGTATCCAAATCACGCTCAAAACATTGTATTATGGAAAAATTCCAGTTCCATAAAATATTAAAAAAAATTTAGTTGTTTAAAAAAAAAGCAAAAAAAAAAAAAAGAGTCCGTATTTTAACAAAGTAAGGAGCCCTCACCTGATCGGTTATATATATATATATATGTTGGGTCATAATGTTTCTCCTATTTTGGGCCGGATAAATTGGGCCCATTTATCAGTATAATCTGTTGGGCTTTTATTATTAAGCCATGGGACTCTTTGAGCCCATTTATTGTGTTAACTTTATTTAATCCTGTTAGACCGGGTTAGTCCAATGGATCGACCCATTAGATATTTTAATATCTGTTACTTTGACTTGTGATGATGAAAAAGCATGACAGTTGACCAAGGATCCTGCCATGCATTAATGTGGATGGGATCATAACCGGCCGGCGGTAGAAAACAGTGGCCAAAAGCAGTAGATAAACCTGATATAGTCGGCAGAGCCCATCAGATCAGAGGGGGTGTCAGGTAGTAGTGGGTGGCACAGTAATCCAAGCAAAGGTAATATAACTTATCAAGGAAGCCATCGTATAGAGGTACGTTTTTTCATATATTGATTATTCATATTCTCCCATACACACGACTGAGATTTATTATCTCTCTCAATACACTAGACCATATATTCCTCCATTGTTAACCTTGTGAACAGGTACTAATTCTCACGCCTGAGCTATCCCCCGACGGAACCGCTGTTAAGCTTTCTTTGTTATTTGTTTATCTTGTGCAAGATCGGACGCCTTACGTGATTGGGACGTGGAGAAAGATCTTGGCGTTAACATTGGCGCTAGAAGGAGGGCTTTTGAGTTCTAGTGTCATTAAAATTTTCAATCACAATCGTTTAACCTACTTCAGAAAATGATGAGGAGTAGGGATGGTACACCAGAAGGGCAGGCGATGGCTGTTAGCTCGTCACTGCCTCGTGTTTCGGTGAAGGATCGTCTAGGTCCTTCCAAGAGTGCTCACGAGAGCACGGCTTCTAAGCATAATTCAGGGGATCTCCGTCAAGAAGATTCCCAGTCGAGTATTTAAGAAGATTGGTTTTCGATCTAACGAGCGAGGCGAGATCATGGTCGAGGATGGTGGAAGGCTCATGACCAAGATTCATCATAGAAGTAGCTGAGGGGATAGAGCCGCCAAGTTGGCGAAGATGGCGGGACGAAGCGACAGCGAGCCATGGCGGTCCTATTAAAGCAAAGAGAAGATATAAGCCAATGAGATGCTTGGTGGCGGAATTGCAGGATTTAAGCATCCAGTCATGATGATCAATACGAAAGACGCAGCCGACATAAGGAGGAGACTCGATGAAAGGGTAAGGAGTCAAGAGTTCCCATGGGTTTCTAGGATCATTCTCAAGTAGGAGAAGATCGAGAAGCGAACTCCCATGGCCTCAAGAAGGCGATAATGGCCAAGCATTTCTCAAAGATCGAGATGATTATCAACAAAGGAGCAGGTCGAAGGAGGTCGTACCCGAAGTCAGGGTAATGGACTATCAACGTGATCATTCTCACCACAAGGAAAGAGCTGTGTACCGAAGCCGATCAAGAAGTCCCTCTAGGGCAGTAGGATCGGCAGGAGGGGGTCGATCCTCTCAGAGACATAATATTGTTCATGAGAAAGAGATTTCCCCGCAGCCTGAAGGCGTTGATTTTCTAGTAAAGGAGCTTAAAGAGCTTAGAAAACAACTGGCCGAGGTCCAAAGAGTGAAGGACGCCCGAAAGAAAGCATCCCTTTTCCTCGCCTATTCTCAAGGAAAAGGCGGATATCACTAAAAAATGTCTCGCATGGAAAGTTACGATGGGCCGGAGACCTTTATGACCATAGCAAAGCGTTCAATCGACTAATGGACTATTACGACTTCACCGACGCTGCCAAGTGCCACACCTTTTTACAACGCCGAAAAGATCTGAGAGATGTTGGTTGGGAACTTTGCCTTCAGATTCCATATCCTCATGGACCGAACTTTGTGATAAGTTCCATGCCCGCTTTGGAAACAACAGCAGAAGAGAAAGCCCACGGGTTCTTTTGGCACAGATCCGGCGGTTGCCGTGAATCTTTGGGCCAAGATGTAAAGAGGTTCGAGAGAAGCGCGGTCGGTCGGTGTCCGATCTTAATGACCTCCAGTCAGAGGTTTGTTCCGTAATGGATTGGATCCGGTCAAGTCCGAAAAGTTGGTGAAGAAGTTGATGTTCAATCATCCAAGAGAGCTTGGCCAAGCCTTTGACAAGCGAAGGCTACATCATTGTGGAAGAAGCTATGAACGACTGACTGAAAAATCCTCTTTCGGTCGTGGAAAGAGTCGGTGGCTCCTAAGCCCAAGTTGAACAGAGGAGAACTGGGGTATAATGATCTGACGAGGGGCGCTCAAAAAAAGTACAACAATTCTTCTGGCGGCAGAGAAGCGATCATCCCTCCGTTCCTACCAAGGTGAATAAGATCTACACCAAACTAAACAATCGATAGATCGATAATTTTGGATCGATCGAAAACCAACCTTTCTTTGAGCCACCCCGTGATAATTACCGATCAAGCGTGGCAACTCGTAAGTATTGTGGCTATCATCAGTCACCGCCACGACACTAACGAGTGTTGCAATTTGAAAGACTTTGTGGAGAAGAAGATTAAAGACGGCTTGTTGGTGCAGTATGTGGCCGTAAATAATCAAAGAGAACGTTAACCGCGGCTTTGTTCGACGGCCAGTTCGGGCTCCAAAGATCGCCGCCAAGGCATGTTATCGATGTAATAACCGGTGGGTCCGTGGGGAAATTGATAGGGAAGAAGAGAAGGGCTTACCTGAATTCGGTCATGACTATGACAGATGCTCCCCTGAAAGCAGATAGACCATTCCCGGATCGCATATATCATTCACCGACGACGACTATCCTTCGGAGCCCATCGAGCCGCATTTAGGGGCCTTGGTGATCACAAATATGAAGTGAGCACGGTGGACATGAAGCGCATGATGATAGACAATGGATCTTCGTGAGATATCCTCAGATGCCCACGCCTATCGTAGGATGCACCTCGACAGGCGTAAAATGGAGGTCGGGCAGAAGCTCCTTTATACGGCTTCAAAGAATGATCCTATAAAGTTGCAGCCACTATCAACTCCCCGTTGTCTTCGACAAATACCAAAGAGTCGAAATAGTGTAAATTCTATGTTGTGCACGTTGATTCACCTTACAACGCTATACCGGGAAGACCTACTTTAATCGCTTCTCCAAGTGTGACCTCCATCCTCATTTCAAAATCAAGTTCCCACTACTCATGGAGTAGGAGAAGTGGCGGGGGACTTGGATCTCGCCCGACGATGCTATCGGAATGTCATATTTCCTCCGGAGTGGGGGGCCGCAAACAAAAAAGGTGATGACAATTGAGATCGAGCCTTTTACCGAAAGTAGTTCTCGAATCGATGGTGATTCTCACGGAGGAACTCAAGAGGTCGAATTGATCCTTAGAAAGCCGGGACAAGATCGGAAGATTGGTTCAGTCTACCGAACCTCTTCTGGACAAATCTCATAGAACTCTAACGTTGTTATGCGGATATTTTGCATGGGAACCAAAGGATATGCCCGAGCTAGTCGGAAGATAAAGGAGCATAGCTTTAACGTAGATCCTCGAAGAAGCTTGCCTCGCGAAAAGACGGATTCTTCCGAACGACGAAAATTATTGACCAGAAATAAAGAAAAGTCGTTGGTCGCCGACTTTATATATGAGATTGATTATCCCGAATGGATGGCTAATGTGGTATTGGTGCGTAAAATGTAATGGAAAATGGCGGTTTGCATCGACTACACCGACCTCAATAAAGCTTGTCAGAAGGATTTTATCCTCTACCCTATATTGACCAAATTTCATCGATGCCACTTCTTGGGTATGCATTACTAAGCTTTATGGATGCTTTTTCAGTTATCACCAAATATCCATGTATAAAGAGAACATCCCAAAGACCGCATTTATTACACACCGTTCGTTGTACGCCTACAAGAAGATGACTTTTGGCCTTATAAATATTGGAGCCACTTACCAGAGAATGATGAACTTCATCTTCGATAGGCAGCTGGGAAGGAACATGGAAGTATATCGTTGATGACATGATCGTGAAAAGCATGCACGTTCGAGAGTCACTGGACGATCTAGAGGAATGCTTTCGGATCGTCTGTCATCGTCAACTAAATTAATCCTACGCAAGTGCACTTTCTCGGCCTCGGTGCAGGGAAGTTTCGGGTTATCTTGTTAGCCAAAGGGGTATCGAGGCCAATCCGGAGAAGATTCAGCCATTCTTGACATGAAGACTCTCACCATTCAAAGACGCCCAACGTCCGATCGGCGAGGATCGCAAAGATTAAGGAGGTTCGTCGCCAAATCTGCAGAGAGGTGCCTTCCTTTCTTTGATACATTGAAAGGACCAAGAAGAATGCGAAGACATTTGGTGGACTTCAGAGTGTGAAGACGCCTTCCGAGCATAAAGGCATATCTTTCTTGGCTCCTTTATTGGTGAAACCCATTCCAATGAGACTTTATATCTATATCTGGCGGCAAGTTCGTTAATGGTTGGAGCGAAGGTTTGGTTCGGGAGATCGGTGGAAGACAACATCCATTTATTATGTTAGTCACGTCCTGCGAGATGTCAAACCAGTATCCAAATATTGAAAAATTTGCCTTCATACGATAATTGCTAGTAGGAAGCTTCGCAAGATTTTCAAGTCGGCTCTCGTCAGTTTGCTACATCGATCAACCATCAAGAAGGTGATGGGCAAGCCGTAAGTTTCGTGAAGGTTAATGGCGTGGACAATGGAGTTGTCACGCTTTTCATTGAATACCATCCACGAACCGCTATCAAAGGCCAAGCCTCGGCCGATTTCATAGTAGAATGTTCGCTCACCGAAGCGATGCCGAAGTTACCTAGTTTTAATCCTCCGATCGAAAGCGATTCAGCTTCTTCACGAGAGCAGAATGTTTGGACTCTATATGCAGATGGTTCCTCTACCATAACTCAAGTAGTAGGGTGAAATTATCTTGACGAGTCCGGACGGGTTCAAAGTTCAACAGCCATCGATTTGATTTAAAGCGACAAACAACGAGGTCGAGTATGAAGCAGTGCTAGCAGGTGTTCGATTGGCAAAGAGTCTAGAGGTCCGAAACCTTATCATATACAGTGACTCTCAGTTGGTTGTCAAGCAGATATCAGGGGACTACGAAGCTCGTGGAAATCGGATGATCAAGTATTTGGCGGAGTTAAAGGACCGACTTCAGTATTTCGCTTCGTACGAGTTTCAGGGCATAGAGCGTAATGACAATTCTATCGCCGATGCATTGTCGAAATTGGCTACTACGGATGCAGATGTTTTTAACGGATCAGTTTAATTGGAAGTTCTGCAACAGCCGAGTGTTCAGCATGAAGCTGTGATGTGTATCGAGCGATCTAACTGCTGGATGACCCCCTACATCGAGTATTTGGCAGATGGCGTCCTTCCTTCGGATCAGATGTTAGCAAAGAAGATCAAATACAAAAGCGCCAACTTTGTCCTTATTGATGGGGATCTTTACCGATTGGCCTTTTCTTCACCATTACTGAAGTGCCTGGGCCCATCTAAGGCGGAATATGCCCTTCGGGAAGTTCACGAGGGCATTTGCGGTGATCATATGGCTGCTAAATCTTTAGCTTACAAAGTACTTCGACAAGGGTACTATTGGCCTACAATTTTCAAGGAAGCTACAGAGTATGTCAAAAAATGTGAAAAGTGCCAACTCAATCTGGTCCGATCTCATTATCACCACCGGAAGAGCTATACTCGATTTTATCTCCTATACCCTTCATTTATGCTGGGGTAGATATATTGGGTCCATTGCCTAAAGCTAAAGGTCAAGTTAGCTTTGTCATAGTTCTTATTGATTACATGACTAAGTGGGTAGAGGCGGTTTCACTTGCTAATTACTGAACAAGAATGTTTGAAGTTCATAAAAGAATCCGTAGTGTTTCGCTTGGGATCCCTGTAGAGTATTAATATCTGACAACGGACGTCGGTTAAATGGGATCAAAATTCAAGCATTTTTAAGGAGTTGGGGATTCAACATAAGAAGACTTGGTGGCTCATCCACAACAAATGGCCAAGTTGAGGTGACCAACAGACGTCTGCTTGAATCGGGATCAAGCCTTGCAGACTAGATGAAGCTAAAGGAAGATGGCGGAGGAGCTCGCTCACGTCAAATGTGTTGTGGGCTTACTACGGACTACACCAAGGACTATCACTTTGGGATTCACCTTTCAATCGCCTATGGTAATCGATGCCTTAGTCCCCTGCTCGCAAATCGGATCTCCAAGTCTTCGGTCACCAATACAAAGAAATATACAATGACGAAGGATCAAGGCCAATTTGGATCTACTTGAGAAGAAGTTAGAGAGTTGCTTTACTTAAATTGGTCGCTTATCAACGAAGAAAGCGAAGCATTACAACAAAGGAGTCAAACTTCACAGATTCAAGTAGGAGACTTACGTCTCGAGAGAAGTCAAGCTTCTACACCTCAAAATACGGGAAAGTTAATGCCAAACCGGGAAGGACCATATGAGGTGATCAAGTGTCCAAACCGAGCACTTACATGTTAAGGGCATTAGATGGTTCCAAATCAAAACACTTGGCATCACGGCAAGGTGCTTGAAATACTTTCAATAAAGATCAAGTTAATTCATCTAAGTCTCAGATATTATTGTTCATTATCAATAAAAAGACACTTTTTCACTATTGGTCCCGGGTCCTATTTTGTCCTATGGTCACTATGGTGTAAGGAGGTATGGTAGGACTCACCGCCATTCGATGGCGACCCATTTGTCGCTCTACCCCCCGAGTGGTGATTTGGATCCTATATTGATTTTACCAGGTGGTAAATCAATGGTCACTATTGGTCCCGGTCCTATTTTGTCCTATGGTCACTATGGTGTAAGGAGGTATGGTAGGACTCGGCCGCCATTCGATGGCAAACCCGTTTTTGTCGTTTCTACCCCGAGTGGTAGACAAAGGATCCTATATTGATTTTACCAGGGTGGTAAGTCAATGGTCACAATTGGTCCTTATATCTTGATCCTTATATCTTGGTCCTTATGTCTTGATCCTTATATCTTGGTTTTCATATAATTGTTTCACCCCGAGTGGTAAACAAATGACCGATCTCACACTTGAAGCCGATGAATAGTATGTGGTACTTTATTTTATTTAAGTGTTGAGTTCTAATGCCTCGCCCCTTAACATCACTTTATCTCACATACATGACATGTTTATCTGTTATATGACATGCTTAATCATTTGAAGTTAAATCCTCGAAAGGGCTTTTTGTACACTTGTTCATATAAATTCATATTGAAGCATTGACATAAAATAAAAAGTACACTGAAGTCACAAGGAAGAAAATCATTTCTCATTAATATTTAAGTTCATTTACAAATAAGGAAATAACATAAAGTTTTTACAAATATTCATAATAAAGACCTAAGACAATCCATAAGCTGGTGCTTCAGGTAGCTCCATCATCATCCGAAGAGTCCAGCAGGTAGGGATCTAAGTTAGCCTTGATCAACCTTTCCTTGCCAAGACTTCGGCAAAGCTCGTAACTTTCTTTGTGAATCCTCATGATTTCTTCGTTTATTTCATCCGAATTCCTATACTCTTCACAAATTTCTTTGCAAGAGCATCGGGCTAAAAAGAGGCCCAAGGTCCCAAGAGCCTTGAGTTCTCGGATCTCTTGCTCGAGCTATTGTCAGATATTCGCTTGAAGCTTTTCATCCCGCCCATCTTACGGATCGTCTTGGTCAAGATTTTGGCGTTGGACTTCAACTCCTTGATCTTATCCATCCTCGGTTCACTCATCTCGAACTAAGTCGACATTCATGTTGACAATTTCAAAGATGTTGAGCCTTAGTCGACTTTTAGTTCTTCCTTGAGGCCTTCACTTCTCCTTAGCTTGGGCCAACTCTTTCGAAGACCTTCATTAGTATGAAGAAGGCCTTCACGATGAGTCCTTTCCCGAGCCGTGGTAATGATTTCGGAGAGGAATTTTCCTTCTTGATGCTTCCTCCTGGATTCACTTGAGAGATCTGGGGACGCAGACGTCCAAGACAAAGATTTTGCCCGTTTCATGTTCAATGTTACTCAATCGACTTCCAGATGTATGAGTATGAAAATAAATAAGCAAAGGAAGAGAAGAGTCATTTACCTTTAGCCAAGTAGCTCATGCCTTCACGAGCAAATCCGTTGAATCGTTCCCGAACCGATGGTCACTTCCAGACGCTCGAACAAAGGCCTCAAACAATTGAAAGGGGAAATTGGCATTGAACCGAGGCCACATAATGGTGAACCCATGGCGTCATCTTCAAATTCGGATGTCATTGGTCCTTGAGGAGGAGGCATAGGATGATCGCGAACCGGAAGAAGGATCCGCATGCATTGCCTCCGGAGAAGGTGATCGAGCATTAGCTCGGGGAGTTGAAGAAGGTTCGTAGTCGAACCGAAATTTGGCCGTCCGAAGGTCCGCTTTTTTTCGGGACGGAGAAGGGTTTGCCTTCGACTCTTTCAAAGCTAGGTGTTGGGGTTTCATTTAAAGGGTTTGGATGTTGAAGGAGGGGAACGCGAGTTAAATCGGTGAGAAGAGGAATTATTTTGCTTCAATTTTTTAGCACGAAGGACTTTCGCCCGATCGTGTGGAGGAATGTCAAGAAGACTCCTCTTTCTTAGATTTGGTTTAGAGGTTGGTGGGGTTGGTTCAGAGGTTGGTGGGGTCGGTTCAGAAGTTGGTAGGGTTGGTTCAGAGGTTGTTGTGGGTTCAGTTGAAGGAATTGTTTGTGGGTTTACCTCGGAAGTACCTCCTCGTCGCTTTGAGATTTATCTCATGAGAGTCCCAGCCCTTTGGCGCCTCTTCTTCCTTCTACGAGGTCGAGCACCGCTTCGGGATGTAGGATTGTCAGCTTCAGGGTCATCATCCCGAAGGGGAGTTGTTGTTGGCTCAGGGGCAGGGGGTTCAGTTCGGGAAGGCTCTTCGTTAGGGAGTTCTTCATTTGCATCAGTAATCCTCCCCGCCAAGAAATCTTCCAAGTCTTTTACTTACGAGGAGGTAGGTTTGATCAAAGACACCGCAAATAATCACAAGTAAAAATCCCGTATTCACACAAACATTTCAAAAATTATATCACGTAATGGTCCAAAACTTACGCTTATGGTCATACAACCATGTTTGCTTGGTCAAGAGAGTGAAGCTCCACTCTTGAGAAGGATCTTATTCATGAAGTCGCCCATCTCCTCACGCGCCCCTCGGGATGTCACCAAAGTCGCCAGAGATACGCCCAAAATGGTCCAATCGGGAAGGAGAGAGATTCCAGACCCATGTGAAGAACCATTTCTCGTGCCATCCTTTGTTGCTTTCGAGGGTGCTCATCAGGCCTCTTCTCAATTTCGAGTTTAGGCGTGGGACTGCTTTGCTCAAAGATTTTGAACCCTCGTTTCTGGATCGGCCACCAAAAGAGGGTGAAGAAGAGATCAACAGAGGGGTAACCCCTAATTATTGATGTATGCGCGATGAACGCCAAGATATGGATATAGGAGTTAGGCACCACCAGGCGAATCCTACTCCAATAAACCCTAGAGGGTAACTATGAAGGCGTGGAGGGTAGGAGAACCCCTTTTCCAAAGAGTAGTCGGCATGGCGACCCATCCGTCTGTCATTGGTACATTCGCCTCCTCAATGAGCCCTCATAAAGAAAAGTTATCCTAATATGATATCGAATCCTAGAGTTCGCAGCTTCGATTCGTAAACGGTGGAGGTGATGTTGGCATGAGGAAATTGTTCCCCATCCTTGAAGAAATCAAGAGGAGACGGTGGATCGGGCACTTGAACCCCTGGTTAGGGTTTGAACGAGAAGAACTTGAAGGGGTTTGGCTTGGATTCACCATTGTTGAGTTTGTGAAAGCTAACGAGAGTTTTTTCCGAGAGAAGGAAGAAAGCTCAAAGGTTCAATTTCAAATCGAGAGGTAAAACCGCTAATTTTGGTGAGGTTTATCTTTTATAATGTGATTTACACGTGGAGCGAGGCCATACGATTTAATGTCGATAATAATGGGAATTAAAGTGGAATACGTTTGGATGACCTTTCAATATCTTATCGATTAGGGCTCGATCGTTGGATCTCTATCTTATTGACCCATCCCGCTCAAATTCAAATCCTTTATCAAATTGGGCTTATCGCTTCCGGATATCCACTATCCAGATCCTCCCTATTCCACTTCAGATGTTAAAAGTGGGTATGATCCACTTATTTCCTATCTTTGGGCCTTTGTTAATTTTTAAATATCATGAATCATATATAGTTTTCCATTAAACATCTTGTTTAACTAAAAAACTAGGGGGTAATGTTGGGTCATAATGTTTCTCCTATTTTGGGCCGGATAAATTGGGCCCATTTATCAAGATAAATCTGTTGGGCTTTTATTATTAAGCCATGGGACTCTTTTCGAGCCCATTTATTGTGTTAACTTTATTTAATCTGTTGACCCAAGTTAGTCCAATGGATCGACCCATTAGATATTTTAATATCTCACATTACTTTGACTTGTGATGATGAAAAAGCATGACAGTTGACCAAGGATCCTGCCATGCATTAATGTGGATGGGATCATAACCCACGGCCAGAGAAAAACAATGTACCAAAAGCGTAGATAAACTCGATATAGTCGCAGAGCCCATCGATCGTAGGGGTGTCGTAGTAGTGGGTGTACAAATAATCCAAGCAAAGGTAATATAACTTATCAAGGAAGCCATCGATAGAGGTACGTTTTTCATATATTGATTATTCATATTCTCCCATACACACGATCGAGATTTATTATCTCTCTCAATACACTAGACCATATATTCCTCCATTGTTAACCTTGTGAACAGTACTAATTCTCACCGAAGCTATCCCCAAGACGGAACCGCCATCAAGCTTTTGTCGATTTGTGTTTATCGTCTGCAGATCGGGGACGCCTTACGTGATTGGGACGTGGAGAAAGATCTTGCATTAACAATATATATATATATATATATATTGTTCTATATAATTTGTTTTCCTTACCTTAAAATTTTTTCCCGCCTCACTTCTTTATGCATCTCTACGGCGGAGCAAAAATGTTGTGTCCATAAATATCAAATAAATAACTAAAAAGTATTTAGAATGTCTCGCAATTGCATGCATGCATGCAGACACGCATATTACGTTATTACTACGAGGCTTTCCCTCGTGTTGGCGCCTCATTTGTTCGTAAAAATTGAGCAATGAACTCCTCCGCCTTGACATCAATCATCACATCGGGACTCATGAATTTTCAAGCACCTTGTCATTCTCATCCTCTTCTTCCACGTCTAAATCATGAAGATTAATAGCCGATCCATATTGGCTCATGGTGCTTGCCCGTAGGCCCGATTCTTGGAGATTACTAAGCCAATGAGTTTTGGCTCATGGTCCCCGTCCCCTCGCCAGCTTCTTAGAGATTATCGATTGATGCAAATTGGCTCATGGTTCCCCCATGATGAAGTGGACGATGGTGAAATTGGGAACAACTCGTCCATCTCCGATCGTCTTGTCGTTGGAATTTTGATAATGGCCGGATTACGAAGCGGAGATCGGGTCATCCCGCAAATGCAAGGGGCGTTGGGTCATGATATTTATCCTATTTGGGCCGGGTAGATTGGGCTCATTTATTAATTTAATCCATTGGACTTTTATAATTAAGCCATGGGGCTCGTTGGGCCCAGTCACTATGTTAGCTTTATTTAATCCTATAGAGCCGGGGAGGTTTATTGGATTAACCCATTAGATCATTAATATCTATTACTTTGACTTGTAATGATGATATAGTATGACGATTGACCAAGATATCTCATCATGCATTAATGTGGATGGGATTATAAGCCAAGCCGTGGTGGTGAGCGATGTGGCGGTGGATAAGTTCCATGCGATCGGCGGAACCCATCATATCGAGGGATATATCGGATGGTAGTAGATGGCACGATAACTTGATGCAAAGATATTATTTCTTAGCGAGTAAGTCTTCACAAGGAGAATGCGTTTTGATATATATACATTCACACAACTGGTAATAAATAATCTATCTCATCACACTAGATTTTATCATCCTCTTGAGTTAACCTCGTGAGCAGACATACTTACTCTTCTGAAAAGCTATCCCCGTGATCCGGTAAAATCGAAGTTTATGGTGTTTATCGTGTTTCTTGTCTGCGGGATCGGGGCGTCTTTCGTGATTGGGACGTGGAGAAAGATCCTGGCGTTAACATTGGCGCTAGAAGGAGGGGCCTTTGTTCTAGTGTTCTTGAGTACTTTTCAATCACAGATTGTGTTTCATTCTATTCATTTTTCATGGGAAAGAGTAGAACACTTACACGAAGAGTACCACTGAAATTTGTCGGTGAATCGATCTGCGATGTATCGCGAAAGATCGTTTGGGACCAACCATAAGTGTTCATGCCAGCACAGCGTCCAAACGGTCACCTGAAGATTCTTGGCCGAAGGTGGGAGACAAAGCGAAGCGTAAGCTAGTATTTCCAACGGAGAAAGGATCTGGTTATGGTCGAAAGCGGGTAAGAAGCACTTCGCTTTAAACTCGATCTGAGAGATGACCCGGGATGTAAAGGCTTCCCATTGGCTAAGATGGCGGATAAAGCGGATAGAGCCATGGAAATCTTGATGAAGCGGCGTCGAGGATATAAATTTGACAGATGATGGCTCGGATGGTGGAATTGAGAGATGAAGAGCTCGGTATGTTCGATCCAGAAGAAGCGAGGCATCGGAGTGGGAAGGAACTCCGCTTCGTTCAGGCGACGATGTCTGGTAGAAGCTAGGGAAAGAAGAAGGTCCCAAAGCCTACTCTCGGAGATTAAAAGGACTTATCACCTGCCGATTCCGAGGGAGCAGGGAAAGCGAAAGAAGAGGTCGATCTAGGATCGCACTCGAAACATCTGAAAGAAAGTCCTTGTCGTTGCACATTCTCGCCATAGTGCCCGGTTGAAGCGAAGTATATCTAGAGGACATACTCCAGAGAGTCTACTAAGGGCATCCATACTATGAACACTCGTCTTCGAGAGAAGCCCTCTAAAATTGAAGGTTACATTGAAAGAATCCGATTCAACTTATAGGAAGAAGGGTCACTGAGGAGAAGGAGGCATCATCATGACGAGAGTGTGGAGTATCTGGTTAAAGAATTGAAGGAGCTTGAGCGAACTTACAAAGTCCAAAAACTAAAGATGCTCTCAGGAAAGAAGGCGTCCCCTTTTTCCGCGGAGATTCTTAGAAAAAAAGTTGATCCTACCAAGAAGTTGCCCGTATATCGAGAGTTATGATGGATCGGGAGACCACTTATGACCATAGTCGGGAGTTCGAATGACTCATGGATTATTATGACTTCAGCGATCTTTGCTAAATGCCATACTTTTGTCCTGACTCTTAGAAAGGATGCCCGCGGATGGATGGGGACCTTACCCTCGGATTGATCTCGTCTGGGAGGACATGTGCGCGTGAAGTTTCATGCTTGCTTTGGGAACAACGAAGAAGAAGGGAAAACCAAGCTGGTTCATTGGCTCGAGTTCGTGATCTTAAATGAATCTTTGGGCGATGATGTGAAGCGGTTAAAGGAAAGCGATGCCAGTGGCGGATTTGAATGATCTACAAGTGTGGGGAATTTGTTTGAGCGGGCTAGATCTGGTTAAATCGAAAAAGTTGGTGAAAAAACTTATGTTTAACCACCAAGAGTCTCATGAAAACCTTTGACAAAGCCGAAGGCTATATCGTGGTGGAAGAAGCCATGAAAGTAGACCTCGAACGTCCTTCGGATCGGCAAGGAGACGGATCGGGACAAAAGCGATGATGGGGATCGGAAGAAGAATGAAGGGAATAAAACCGTCGTGATGATGGCCGAATCGAAGAGATCTGACAATTGGAAGCGGGGGGAGGGCGTTAAATCGCTCCAACCCAGAGAAGTAAATAGGACGTACACGCCCTTCAGCACGAGCGAAGAACATTATCTTGGATCGGATCAAAAATCAACTTATCTTGAGCCACCACGAGATAATATTAAGCCGGAAAGGGAATCCTCGCAAGTATTATGATTACCATCAAGCTTGGTCGTGAAACTGAACGATTGTGCTTTTAAAAATTCATTGAAAGAAAGGTCTGAGGTGGGGCTTTAGTTCGATATGTGGTCGCCAGAACTAATCAACAAATGGGATCGAGGACTGTCTCGTGACTCAACCAGATTTAACAAGCATTGCTAGGCTCGGGACAACTGCGAGGCATGTGATAGATGTCATCATCAGGGGGGTTACAGCAAGCTCATTGGAAAGAAGCCACCGAAGCTATTTGGATTGATTAAGTATGGGTGGCGGGTACCTTCCGAAGACTGATAGACACCTATCCGAAAACGGTAATCTCCTTTCTTGATGAGGATTACCCTTGAAGTCATCGAACCGCACGAGGATCATTGGTCTTGGCACGCCTGAAGTGGGTTCGGTGGATATGAAGCGGATGATGGTAGATAATGGGTCTTCAGTAGACATCACTGTGCGCCCACGCTTATCGAAGGATGAATGAATCGGATGGACGGAAAGATGGAAATAGGGGCGAAGAGGCTCCTCTTTATGGTTTAATGAATGATCCGATTAAGGTGGTTTGGGACCATTGAACTACCGATCGTATTTGGAGCGGCCCCTCAGCGGTGGAAATTATTTGCAAATTTTATGTTGTGCGTTTAGATTACTAACATAATCTTATTTTGGGGAGGCCCACTTTAATTGTTTTGCAAGCTGTAACATCAATACCTCATTTCAAAATCAAATTTCTTACGGCTCGTGGGGTTGGGGAAGTGAAAGGAGATTTGGATCTGGCGAGGAGGTGTTACGAAATCTTTGTTATTACTTGAGGAGTAGGGTGTCGAAGCAAAAATAGAACATGGCGATAGAGATCGAACCCTTCACAAAGAGTAGTTCGAACCGTTGGTCCTGCCAAATTTGGAGAAAGCGGAGGAGATAGAAACTCATCCGGGCGAGGTGGACAAAGCGGTGAAAATAGGTTGAGAACTTGCGGGAACCTCTCCGGACGAACCTCGTAGAAATCTTGAGGATGTTATGTTGACATCTTCGCATGGGAACCTCGAGATATCTTAGGGAGTAGCGAGGATATTCTTTGAGCATCGATTGAAGTGGACCCGTCGAAAAAGCGGTCTGCGAGGAAGAAGGATCTTTGCACTGGCGTCGGCGGATCATAGATGAAGAGATTGCAAAAGCTGTTGGCGGTGACTTCATCTTTGAGATCGATTACCGCGATGGATGGCTAATGTGGTCTTTGGTCCGAAGCGAGAATGGCAAATGGCGAGTCTGCATCGATTATCTTGATCTAAACAAGGCTGTCAGAAGGATTTCTACCGGCCCCCCACATCGATCGACTCATTGATGTCACTTGGGGTATGCTTTATTAAATTTTATGGATGCATTCTCTGGGTATCATCGGATCTCCATGTGTAAAGAGGATATCTGAAAGGCGGCGTTCATTACGCGTCGTTCGTATATGCCTATAAGAAAATGACTTTCGGCCTCATCAATGCCGGAGCCACGTACCAGAGGATGATGAACCATATCTTCAGATATCAGTTGGGCAGGAACATTGAGGTGTATGTGGATGACATGATTGTCAAAAGCATGTTGGTGCATAAGCATTTGGATGATTTAGAGGAATGCTTTCAGACCATTCGTCATCACAACTTAAGACTAAATCCCACTAAGTGCACCTTGATTTGAAATTTGCAAATTTCTGGGTTATCTTGTCGATCGAAGAGGAATTGAAGCCAATCTAGAGAAGATTCAAGCGATCACGAACATGAAGACTCTCGGTCATTTAAAGATGTTCAACGTCATTTGGAAGGATTACTGACTTTGGAGGTTCATGTCCAAGTCGTGAAAAAAATGTTCTGGTTTTTGACACATTGAAAGGGTAGAAGAATGCAAAAGCGTTTGAATGGACTTGAAGTGTGAAGAGCGCCTTCGAGAGCATCAAATCCTACTTATCTTGGCGCCTTTGTTAGTGAAGCCCGTTCTGTAGAACCTCTATATTTGTACTGGCAATGACTTCGTTGGCGATAGGAGGCGGTTTTGGTGCGTGAAGTTGGGGAGTAGCGACACGGTTTATTATATAAGCCATATCCTTGGGATCTTTGAAACAAAAGGTACCCAATTGTTGAAAAGTTTGCTTTTGCTTTAATAACTGCTAGTCGAAAGCTTAGGCAATACTTCCATGGTAGATTGGTAATAGTATACACAGATCATCCTTTGAAGAAGATTATGGGCAAACCGGAGGTATCGGGGAGACTAGCTGCATGCACGATGGAGTTGTCCCAATTCTTTATTGAATATCATCCCCGAACCGCCATCAAAGGGCAAGCCTTGGCTGATTTTGTGGTTGAATGTTCGTTTTCTGAAGCTGATGAAGTCGGTGGTAGAAATGAAGGATCGTAAAGCGATTCTTGGATTCTTGACAAAAAGAGAGTTCATGAATGACGTTTGTATGCGAGATGGATCTTCTACTTCCGGACATCGATGGCGCGAGGATTATCTTGACCATCCGGGAGGATTCAGTCACAAGAGCCATGATTTCGATTCAAAGCGACGAACAATGAAGTGAGTATGAGGCAGTGCTTGCAGGGTTACGATTAACGAAGAGTCTTGAAGTGCAGAGAATAGTCATCTTCAGTGATTCTCAATTAGTCGTTAAACATTTCTCTGGGGAATACGAAGCTCGAGGTCCGAGAATGATCAAGTATTTAGTAGAATTGAAGGAGCGACTTGATGTTTCCAATCCTACGAGTTTGAAATTGAATGTAACAACAATTCCATTCTTGATGCACTTGCCGGACTAGCCACTACGGATGTTAATGTTTTTGAAGGATCGGTGTACACGAAATTTTGCAACATCCTAGTGTTCATCATGAAGTGGTAATGTGCATTGGCCAACCAAGCTATTTGGTTGACTCCTACACGAATATTTGGTGATGGCGTCTTTACCTTTGGATCGGATGCTCGCCAAGAAAATTAAGTACAAAAGTGCCAATTTTGTTACGATTGATGGGGATCTTTTCCAAGGGCCTTCGGTCTCCATTATTAAAATGTTTAACTCGTCCAGAAATTGAATATCTTTCTCAGAAAGTGCGTGAAGGCATTTGTGGCGACCGTATAGGCTAACTAAGTCATTAGCTTTATAAAGTACTTCGTCGAGAGTACTCTTGGCCTCTTATCTTGAGGAAGCAATGAGTACGTGAAGAAGTGCGAAGTGTACCAATTCAGCGATCCATTCTGCGTCGACCACCGGAAGAAGCTATACTCGATCTTATCTCTATACCCTTCGATGTCTTGGGGGTTGATATCTTTGGGTCCATTACCAAAAGCAAAAGGTCGGTCGGTTTTGTTATAGTTGCCATAGACTATATGACCAAATGGGTAGAAGCAAAGCCACTTGGGTCGATAACGAGCGAGGAGTGTTTAAAATTAAATGAAAGAATCGGTGGTATTCCGTTTTGGAATTCCTAAGGTGGTGGTATCGGATAATGGGCGTCGGTTTGTGGGGTTGAAGTTTGAAGCATTTTTGGCGAATTGGGGATCCGGCCTGAAAAGACTTGATGGCTCATCCTCGATCAAGCAGACGGAGTTGAAGTAACCAACGAAGCAGCTGCTTTGAATGGGATCAGCGTAGGTTGGGCCGAAGCTAAAAGCGTAGATGGTAGGAGGAGGCTGCTAAGTGTCTTATGGGCTTATCGAACTACTCGAGGACTACTGTGATTCACCTTTCGGGTGGCTTATGGTCGTGCGATGCCTTAGTCCCGATTGAAATTGGATCTCAAGTCTTGAGTTAGTCATTTCGAAAGATCTGATGAAGAAGGGTTGAAGACCAATCTTGATTTCTTGGAAGAAGTCGGAGAGATAGCCTTAATCAAATTGGCGACTGTCGGTGAAGAGTGGCTAAGCATTATAATAAGGGGTAAAGCTTGTGATTTGAAGTAGGAGATTTTGTCCTCGGAGAAATCGAAGCATCTACGCCTCGAGAATGCAGGAAAGTTGATGCCAAATTAGGAAGGACCATATAAAATCCTTTGAAGTTCGAAGCGGGGACTTATCGGTTGAAGGCATTAGATGGCTCGATAATCAAAAATACTTGGCACTTGTTGGCGAAACTTAGAAAGTACTTTCGATGGAGATTGATGTCGATTATATGAATGCATAAATATTTACATCATCATCGATAAAAGTTCCTCTTTTCTCTCGAAACAAATTTTATCTCTGTTCTTTGCTTTCGGTTCATTGATGTTAGGAGGTTCGGGAGGACTTCTTGACCATTCGATGGTAGCCTCTTTGGCGGTGGTCATTATGAGTTTGTCGGGCCCTTAATTGGTAAATGAGCGTCATTGGTGTTAGGAGGTTCGGGAGGACTTAGCGACCATTCGATGGTAGCCTCTTGGCGGTAGTGGTCCTTATGAGTTTGTCGGGCCCTTCGTGGTAAATGACGTCATTGGTGTTAGGAGGTTCGGGAGGACTTCTTGACCATTGATGGTAGCCTCTTGGCGGTGGTCACTAAGACATTGTCGAGCCCTTCGGGTGGTAGGCAATTATCATCTCTTTTAGGCATTGTCGAGGCCCTTGAGGTAGGCAATTATCGCCAAATCATTGGACCTTGTCGAGACCCTTAAGTGGTAGGCAAGTGTCATCTTGAAGACATTGTCGAGCCCCTTCGTGGTAGGCATTGGTGACGACACTTAAACTTCGTCGGGGCCGCCCGTGGTAGGCGAATGTTATCTTCGGTGTTATTAGGCCTTTTAGAATTAAACAAATTCACGATAAAGCGGATCATCTCACACTTGATGGCCCGAATGAGTATCTCTTTACTTTATTACGAATTTTTCCTAAGTGTTGAGTTGAATGCCTCGTTCCTTAATTTCACTTTATCATTATATGACATGCTTAATTGTTAATTAGCAATTTGAATTAAATCTTTGAAGGGTTTTTTGTACATTTGTCCTATAAATTCATCTGAAGTCATAAGGAAGAAGATCACTTTTCATTAATACTTAATTTATTTATTTACAAAAGGAAAATAAATGAAAAATTTTTACAAGTATTTTTAAATAAAGCGAAGAAAAACAAAAGTTGTTGCCTCGGCGACACCTAAATCATCTGAAGAGTCGAGCAAATGCGGATCTAAGTTGGCTTTGATTAGCTTTTCCTTGCCACGACTTGGCCGAGCTCGTAACTTCCGTATGAATCCTCATTATTTCTCCATTAATTTCATCCGAGTTAAGTACTCTTCACATATCTCTTTGCGAAGAGCATCGATCGAAAGGAGGCCCAAGGTCGAAGAGCCTTGAGTTCTCGGATTTCTTGCTCGGCTGCTGCCGTATATTCATCTGACGGGTTTCTTCCCGCTCTAGCTTATGGATCGTCTTGGTCAAGATTTTAGCGTCAGCCTTCAGATCCTTGATCTTGTTCATCCTTAGTTCGCTCCTCTGAACCAAGTCGACGTTCATATTAACAATTTGACATCTTTGTGCTTTAGTCGACTTGATTCTTCCTCGGAGGTCTTCACATCTTCCTTGGCAGGGCGACTCTTTCTAAGTCCTTCATTGGTATGAAGGATGCCTTCACGTTGAGTCCTTTCCGAGCCAAGGCGGACTTCAGATGGAGTTCTCCTTCCTCGGCGCCTCTCTCGGATTGACCTCGAGAGATCTTGGGCGTAGAACCTTAGAATCTGACATTTGCTGTACATATTCGATATTATTTGATCGGTTTTCGGATATATGAATATGAAGATAAGTATGGAAAGCGGAGGGAGGGTAGAACCATTTACCTTCGCCAAGTAGCTCATACCTTCATTATGAAGTCCCCATTCGTCTTATTCACGAATCGGTGGTCATCGGTCTCCATGAGCGAAGGCCTCGAGCAGTTGAAAGGGAAAGTTGGCGTTGAATCGGGGCCCACATAGTTAAGCGAGCCCATGGCATCTCTTTGAAATTCGATGGTCGTGTGTCTTGGAGGAGAAAGCCTGAGTTGGCTATGACCGTGAGGATCCGCGTGTCTGCTTTCTGGGAAGGAGATCGGCGGTATAGGCTCGAGGAGTTGAAGAAGGCGGAGGTTGAACTGGTTTGTTTGTCCGAAGGTTGTTTTCTTTTTTCGGGACGTGAGGGTCGGCTCAACCCATTTCGGCATCAGTGTTTGGGTTTCGGTTGAAATTGATTGTTGAAGTTGAAGGGACGCGGAGTTCTTGGTGGTGAGGGAATTATTTTGATCTTAATTTTTTGGCACGAAGGACTTTCGCTTGATCGTGTAGAGGTATGTCAGTAGACTCCTCTTTATTGGAAATTTGGTTCGGAAGGTGTAGTAACAGGTCGATGGGAGGAGTTGATTGTGGGTTTGCTTGGGAAGAACCTCCTCGTCGCTTTCGAGGATTTATCTCGCGAGGATAGTTTTGGCCTTTTTAGCGACCTTCTTCCTTGGCGAGTCGGAGGACTTCTTCAGATGAAAGGCTCGTCGGCCCGGGCTCATCATTAGAAGGGGGTAGTTCTTTGGGTCGGGCGGCGGGAGGATCGGTTGGGAAAGGTTCTTGGTGGGAAGTTCTTCATTAGCCTCAAAATCCTCCCCATGAAAAATCTCCCAAATCTTTCACTTAGAAGAAGTTGGTTTGATCGAGGATCTTGCAAATAATCACATATTAAAATCCTTGCCACATAAATACCTCAAAAAATTATCTTGTAAGTTATTCAAAACTTACATTTATGATCATACGACCCGAGCTTGTTTGGTCGTGAGTAAAACTCCATTCTTGTGGAGGATCTTCTTGAAAATCTCCCATTTCCTCACTACTTTCTTGGGAATGTCACCAAAGTCAGCGAGATCCGGTGCTGGGTGGTCGGTCTGGAAGAAAGAGATCTACGGTCGATGATGAAGAACCATTTCTCGTGCGGCCTTTGTTGCTCGAAGGGGTGCTTTCGTCGAGGGCCTCTTCTCCGAATTTAGAGTTTTGGGCGTGGAGATTGTTTGCTCGACATCTTAAACCCTCGTTCTCGGGATCTCTACGTAGAGAAAGGGTGAAAAAAAAGGTCGACGGAGGGAGTAACCCCTAGCTAAGTGGCGAAGAAAAGCAATGAATGCCGGTATGTGAATATAGGAGTTGGGCACCAAGCCCAAGCAAAGCCCACTCCTATGAACCTAGGAGGTGACGACAAAGGCGTGAAGGGTAAATGAATCCCTTTTCCGGAAAAAGTGGCGAGCATGGCGACCCAGTAGATCTGGTCGTTGGTACATTCGATCTCCTCCGGAAGCGAGAGCCCTTATGGCATAATTGTTCGGAATCGGTATCGAATCCGAAGTGCTCGTATCTCGGATTAAAGTGATGGTAGGCGGGATGTTGGCATGAGAAAATTGTTCCCCATCCTTGAAAAAATCGGCGGGAGATGGTGGGTTTACACTCGAACCCTCTGGTTGGGGTTTGAGTGGGAGGAACTTGAAGGAATCGGCTTGGATTCACCATTGTTGAGGTCTCGAAAGCTAGAAAGAGAATTTACGAGAAGGAGAAAAAGCTCAAAGGTTGAATTTCAAATTAGCGGTAAAATCATCAAAATTGGTAAAGCTCCCTTTTATCTTGGCGATTACCCACGGGGCGAGGCGGGCATTAAATGTCGATAATGATGAGAATTGAAGGGGACATGTTTGGGGCGACCTTTGGATATCTTATCGAGTTAGGCCTAACGATTTGGGTTTCTAATTATTGGTCCATCTATTCAATTTCAATCCTTTGTTGATTGGGCTATTACTCTGGGCGTTGACCGTTCCATATCCCATTTCTTGCATTAAAGTGGGTATGCCTCAATTATTTCTATTTTAGGCCTCTATTAAATTCTAATATCATGAATCGTTTGTAGTTTTCCATTAAACATCTGTTTAACAAAAAACTAGGGGGTAATGTTGGGTCGTGATATTTATCTATTTAAGTAAAGGTAGATTGGGCTCATTTATTAATTTAATCCATTGGGTTTTTATAATTAAGCCACGAGGCTCGTTGGGCCCAGTCACTATGTTAACTTTATTTAATCCTATAGAACCGGGTCGGTTTATTGGATTAACCCATTGGATCACTTAATATCTATTACTTTGACTTGTAATGATGATATAGTATGACGATTGACGAAGATATCTCGCCATGCATTAATGTGGATGGGATTATAAGCCAAGCCGGTGGTGTGAGCGATGTGCCAAAAGCGTTGGATAAGTTCCGTGCGATCGTGAACCCATCATATCGAGGGATATATCGGATGGTAGTAGATGGCACGATAACTCCATGAAAAGATATTATTTCTTAGCGAGTAAGTCTTCACAAGAGGTATGCGTTTTGATATATATACATTCACACAACCGATAATAGATAATCTATCTCATCACACTAGATTTTATCATCCTCTTGAGTTAACCTAAAGTGAGCAGACGTATACTTACTTCCACGCTTTGAGCTATCCCCGTGATCCGGTTGTTGAAGCTTTGTCGTGTGTCATGCTTTGTCATCTGAATAAATATTAGCCACCTTCACCGGTTTTGTTTTTTCATTTCTAGGATTTTGAATCATGACCATTGCTGCCTTAAATAGGCTGAATCGTTTGTTTTTCTTGTGTACATTGACTGTTTGATTCTGGTTGTTATCGGCCATGTTTGCAGCAGCTGGGGCTAGGTTTCCTTCCATTGAGATGAGATGTACGTAAAGTAAATTTAGAGAGAAAAGTATAGTAGATATAATTAATATTAATTATATGTTAAATTAAAGCTCGCCTTGCTAAATGCAGGGCGAGTGAGGCCGGGATAGAAAAACGTTGGAATGGGGACAATATTTTGGGGCTGTTGAAATTTTTATACACTTTCTTTATTTAATGGTTTTTAAAGCGGATGACTATTTAGTCATGGTAATATTAATATTCTGAGGCTCACTACTCAATTTGGTGATTGACTAGAATACCCGTGATATATTCCAATCAGTTAGAAGTAACTTAATGATATTAGAGATAATGAGAGTCAACAACTTGTAGCAACTAAGAGGGGTAAAATTGGAATCTGGAATGATATGGAATATTGTAGTTCACTATTGTTTTACCGGTGTTGGAGGCAAATGAATTGGAAAATTTGTGGTGTTGCTGCTTTTTCATGCCCCGTTACCATTGTGTTTGATACCAGAAAATTCTCAACTCTAAATTAAATGTACAATTAGAATCACAAATTTTAAACAGAATATATTACTCATTAATTGGAGATAACAAATTTGGATATTGTGGACCCAAGTGCAAATTAGGGTTTACTTGATCTAATTGAATTAAATGCACAAATTAAGGTTCGTATTATGATTAAATGAAAAGACGAAAGAACCAAAAATAAGAAAGCAAGACCTGAGAGAATCTTCCACGTGTTCCGAGCCACAAGACACGTGGAGGCGACTCATTTTGGGAATTGATTGATGGATTTGATTGGTGGCTAGAAGGACAGGACGATCTGGGCATTACTCTAATGACTAAGGGTAAATTTGAAATTTCTCCGAGGTCATGTGCACATGACCTCTCTCCAGAAAATCCTATAAATACCCTTTCCACTCCATTGGGAAGGGGACCTCACTTTAGACTTCTCTTCAGACTCATGGCTTGGACCTTTTGGAAGACTAGGAGAACTGGAGATTCTCTCTCAACCCGAAGACTCAAGAAGGCTCTCTGAATCCTTGCTACCCTAACAAGGTTCTCAGATTCTAAGAGTTCTGCCACGTGTCATTGGAGTAATCGCTCACCTGTTCTTCTCCCCTCTTCAATCAATCAATCAATTTCGTACTTTTCGTGGATTTCTCTCCTCCTCAGCCAACACGAAACCCTAACCCTAGCAAGGTACGATTTCCTTGCCCACATTTTTTTGCCGACTCTGTTGGGGACGTGTAGAAATCATGAAGGGTATGCCCACAACTTGAAGTGAGAGAATTACAAGAAGAGCTGCTTCACCAAAAAATAGTATTACCTCACCAAATCCAGTTCCAAGGCAAACAACTCAAGTTTTCCAAGGCGCAAATCTTGATTTTGACCAACCACTTATAGAAGACGCTTCGAAAGGGAGTTCAACATCACTATACATGGCCAATCAACAACAAACCAACGCAGGAAGGCAAGGTGAGGATGCTGGCGGAAGCGATTTAATGTTATGTAACCAAGATGCTCAAGGCATTAACTCAAGCACGGGAAGGACAAGGGATGATGATGGCCATGATCTTTGAGATCTGAGGAAGCAAGAGGAGATGGGGAACTTTTGCGGCCTAGATTGATGCAGATCCCTACCTTCAAGGCCATGTTCCCAGGCAGTTCGCAGGGAGAACAAGCAGGATTAGAGGACAACAACAATGGCAGCAACAACAAAGAGAACCAGATTGTACCTCCATTGACGGAAATTCAATCGGTTCCAATAATCAACTTGAAGCCCCATAACAGTGGTGACGTACCACAACCTAGGTTGGAAGCAAGCCAACCTCGCATAAACATCATCCCAACCGCTTTCCAAAGATTTTCACAGTGCGAGATGCCAACCGTCCCAAGCAATGTCCAGCGAGTGAGCCAGCAAATGCCACCAGTGCCAGCTTTGCACGATGCAAGTGTACATCAACCAATCTCTTCACCATACACACCGCCAATACATCAGCATATTACAACACCCCAGAGAGTTCACGCCACAAGCCAGTACGTGACGAAGGATGATATGATCGATGTGATCAATCAACTTCGCAGACAGACATCCCGACCCTCGGATTTTGACTTTACTCCACCTTATCTGGCACACATTCGGAGGCAACTTTACCCAACAGGGTATATCGAGCATCCCCCACAATTTCCAAAATACAACGGGGAGAAAGGAAATGCCAGGGAAAATATTGTTAGGTTCGTAGAGTCGATGTCTCCATGGCTAGGATATGATGAAGTAAACAACCACAACTTGTTGATGCGGGAATTCAACAAGACTTTGACGGATAGTGCCTTCAGTTGGTACTACAACTTGGAGAAGGGATCAGTTCATGATTGGGATGATCTAAAATTGCAATTTTTTAAGAAATTTTTTTATGTGCAGAAACAGGTAACTATCGTAGAACTCATGCGATTCAAGAAGAAGCCAAACGAAGAGCTGTCAGATTACGTGGATAGGTTCAGGGCCCAAGCACAGAAGTGTGCAGAGCCAATTGAAGAAAAGATCTTGGTTAGCATATGCAACAATGGTGCTTTAGACGCCTTCAAGCCCCACCTCATTACCAAAGCTTGTGATTCATTTGCGACCCTCTTATCTTTTGCACAAGACTTGGGAGGAATCATGACATTTCCCACCAGTCATGCGATGATTACATGGAAGGACAAGAGGACAGGAACTGTGGCTTTGGTGGATTCTCAATCAAAACCACAAGGGGGCAAGAGGGAAAAAAATGAAAAATTTGAGCAAAGCAGATAAAAACATGGGGACAAGTATACCAGAATGCCAGTTCCGGAGGCTATTACATGCAACGAAAAGGCATTCAGGAGCCTGTACGAACAATGGGTTGAGCATGGAGTGGTGAAGCCTCCAAGGCCCCGGTTAGTTGTAACGAAAGAGATGAAAAGAAGATCAGACTTCTGTGTATACCACCAATACGAAGGGCACTCCACTATGGACTGTTACAGTCTGAGGAGGATATACCATGAGAAGTTGGCGGCCGAGGAGAAGAAATGTGCAACACTATCACCCATGGTGCAGTCCCGAAAGTCAAGAACCTAAATACTGGCTCTACCATCGAAAAAACTCTAAACTACAGATGAATTAAAAATCCACCCAAGATGGTGGTCCACCAAAAATGGTGGTTTAAGTCCTCAGGAATATCCCTTGCCAAGTAATTGGATGACCAAGGGAGGAGGCACAAGAATTGACGAACTAAAAAAAAAAAAATCCACCCAAGATTGTGGTCCACTCTAAATGGTGGTCAAGTCCTCGTAGACTGCACTTGCCAAGAAATTGGACGACCCAAGTGACGAGGCACCCGAGTGTTACACTTTATCATCAAAAGTGAACGAGGCACCTGACTATAAGTCCTCGTAAGTTATACTTTCACCTTCAAAAGTAATCGAGGCACCTGACTAACAACCCTCGAAAGTTACACTTTCAACTTCAAAAGTGATTGAGGCACCTGAGTATAAGCCCTCAACCCCGAAAGTTACACTTTATCTTTAAAAGTGGCGAACGTTATGCTTTATTCGACAATAGCAAGAAAGTTGCACTTTATCTCTAAAAGTGGTGAACGTTATGCTTTCTTCGACAAAAGCAAGATTTATTATTTGAAACGTTATGCTTTTTGTTAAAAGCAATTTTACTATCAATAAATTGTCAAACTTCCGCTTATGCTTGAATATTTTTTTTTCTAATTTTTTTTTTTAAAAAAAAAAAAGAAAAAAAATATAGATTCAAGTGTTAGTTTGCATAAAAAAAACATGTTTTTTCTTGAAAAGATTCATGTTTGTTGTTTTATGAGACCTATTGTTGTCTTGGAGTCTTAATTCGAACAACTTAAGATTCAATGTTAAATATTGAGTTTTAAATCGTTCAAATTAAAGGCAATCAATAAGGATAAAAGAAAATACAATTTGATAAATAAAATATATGTACATGAATTTTTTGATACAGGAAATGGAAAAAACTATGAAAGCTCATGATCTAAAGGCCATGACATATCAAACTAAAGAGAGGGGAATAACTAAAGCCTTCAACTCGACAATGGTGTGGTACCCTGAGCCTTCGTATTGGAGGCTATCAAGCCTTCAAGGTCTTAGGTAGCTGACTCAATTTCCCAAAAACTTGGTCTTCAATTTATCTATGGCATCTTGAAGCTCCTAAAGTTTACATAAAGTAAGTTATTCTCATTGAGACGTGAAGTGACTTCCGAACGAAGTACAACAACATGATGATTGGAAATAAAGAGATCCAACCTAGCATGGAAAGTTAGGAGATACCTAGATATCCTTGAAGAGCTCCTCTAGGGCTTGCCCTCCTAGGGTTTGTTCTCCTAGAGGTTCACTCTCCTAGGACTTTCGTTTTCAAGGCTTGCAAAACATCAAGCTTCAAGAAGTGAAAGCTTCAAGAAGTGAAGACTTCAACACTTAAAAATATTTTGCGCGATCATCTCACCAAAGGCGTGACTCACGCGTAGGGGGAAAATGCTTACTGGTAGATGACATAGACATCCTCCAGAGTAGAGGTGCATTCCCCCCCAAACAAAAATGATGTGAATATGCATGTGGAAGAAGACCACGGTTATGTTGAATCTGAGTGTCCTCAAGATAATGGATCAACACAAAAATGTCAACTTTTTTTTTAGTACATCCACATAATCAACATTCTCAAGTATCTCGTTGATCCAATGCTGCCATTCCTGAAGGTGGCTAGATGAATTAGACAAAATGTGAAGGAGGAGACCATTAGGTTGGTTCCCCTAGGGATTGGCCCGTAGGGTTTAGCCACTTAAGGAGCTCTCCCCTCTTAATTACATTTAAATTCTCCTTGTTCGTTGAATTAACTGATTGAAATAAATGCTACTTCACCGGAATATCCCAGCCAAGAACCTTGTTAAGGTGAAATGGCTAGGAATAAATTCTTCCTCCTTGCGGTGTTGTCCTTTCTTTCAGAATATCCGAACCAAGAACCTTGTTAAGGTGAAATGGCTCGGAAGAAATCCTTCCTCCTTGCGGTGTTGTCCTTTCTTTCAGAATATCCGAGCCAAGGACCTTGTTAAGGTGAAATGGCTCGGAATAAATCCTTCCTCCTTGCGGTGTTGTCCTTTCTGTCAGAATATCCGAGCCAAGATCCTTGTTAAGGTGAAATGGCTCGGAATAAATTATTTCTTCCTCCTTGCGGTGTTGTCCTTTTTTTGAGAATATCTGAGCCAAGATCCTTTTTAAGGTGAAATGGCTCAGAATAGATGCCGCCTCCTTACGGTGTTGCTTTCTCTTTGAAAATATCCGAGCCAAGATCCTGTTAAGGTGAAATGGCCTGGAAAGAAAAAACTACAATCACCTGAAAAGAGAAATCGATGAAACAATAATAAAAAAAAAAGTGGCAATCACGTGATATATATATATATATATATATATATATATATATATATATATATATATATATATATATATACTTATTAATTATATGAGCAAACCAATAAGATTTCCATTTGATGTGGGACCATCACTTGAATCACCCATGCTAATATTACTGGATTTCAGAGAATATCAAGAAAGAAAGAAAAAACAAAAGTTTGTTTATCACATTATTGGAAGCTCCTCGGTCATGATGACTGAAGTAACAACTGATAAAAGTGACCACAGAGAATATTGATCCCAAAAATGATCATTATCTCGGCGCTTCAAGGAGATTATGCCATTATTTGGAATTAATAAAGTTTTCGACAGAAAGGATAGCAAGCACTTTTATAAAAAGAAGTACAGTAACATCATATAAAGGCCAAGATTTGATTAGGACCGTAATAAATCCAGTGCAGAGAAACTAGAAATTTGTAATTATTTCTATGGATTCAGTAGATGTCAACAAAGAAACATCCAATAATTACAAGAGTACAAGAAACTCACAACTCAGACGACAACTACAGAACAAGACTATGAGAATAGCTAGCCGGCAGGAGAAGCAATCCACAACGATGGCGTGATAAATTAAGAAGACCACAAATCGCCGTCCCAAACTCACGACTCAACAGATTTGTTTGAGAAATTTGAGTCCCCATTGAATAACTTCAGAAAATCTCTTGTCAAGTCAGACGCAGACGATGAGTAATTTCCTGTTGTGCTCGAGTGTTAAAATAAGGCCATAAGGATTTGACTTGTATTTGGATTTTTTAAGTACAACGTTGCGGGTTGCGGGTTGGCTATAACTGATTAAGTTATTGAGTTTGATTATAATCTTTATGGTTCAAAATTGAAAATTCGCTTCATGAGATAAAGCATCAAAAAAAGACAAGTCAATATACTGAATATGGTATGAAATATTGATTTGCAAGAATTCATGGGGAGCTAATTGAGGCAGAATTCATGGGGAGCTAATTGATTTGCAAATATTGATTTGCATAAATAAATTCTTCTACTGCTCCAGTAAAGGAATAGGGTAAAACAAGAAGGGTATCCTCAAATTTCAACCAGATTATTTTCCTAGATATATGGCAAGTTACAATATTTGCAATTGAGGAGGATGCAAAGTCACAAATTCAGGAAAAAGAAGATAAGAGACGATGAAATTACTTAAATTCTGATGGAATGTGATGAAGATATTTCATTAATTACCACATAACAGGCCATTTTTTTTATGCCATGGATCAAACTGATTTTGCATTCACATTGGGTAATCTAGAAAATATATCCTAGCTAATGGAGTATCATATTCTATCTGTTGCATCCCTGATATTCTGAAAATTTTATTCTCCCAACAAAGATACTCCTAGTCAAGTTACACAAAACCGTTCGTGGTCAATAAGTTTTAAGGTTCGGGAGTGCGGATCAATGCCTTAGATTGGGATCATCATCATCTCCATAATCGATTCTCGTGCTCCGGTCGTCGCAAGTATCGCCCAAAATGGATACATCCATTGGCATCTCTGTATCCTCTAATGATCCTTTTTGTGACGATTGTAATGCCTGCAATGTCTTGTAGTTCTTGTGCAGTATCGATAGCACACCCTTCTGCTTAAAAAATTACGCAAAGCATTCTGTTCTTTCTATTAAAACAAATTCGGATTAAACCATCCCATTCCTTGAAATTCACTTGAGGCGCTGGCTTTCTTTGCTCGATTCTAACAACAGAGGATTCAACTTCTGGTGGGGGACTAAAGTTATTCTTCCCAACTTTCAGCAAATGGTAAACACGAGCAAAGAGCTGAGTGTTCACAGAGAGGCGGCAGTAAGCATTGTCTCTGGGCCTAGCAATTAATCTCATGGCAAACTCCCTCTGAAACATTATCACTGCGCACCTAAACATTGGCCGATGCTTCAATAACTTGTCAACCAAAGGAGCAGAGATTTGATAAGGAATGTTTGCCACACAAATATTAAAAAATGGAAGATCACACTTGAGCACATCTCCTGGGATAATCTGCACGCATCAGCATTGCAAAAGATATTCAGTTGCAATTATTGTTAATAATTGTTGCCATAGACTTACTTCACAATTAGCACAATGACAATGCAGTCATGCCATGCAGTGACGATATCTATGAGCAATAGTTTTTTGTGCGTGTATATAATGAGTACACATTTTCTAGTGAAAATAATAATAATAATAATAATAATAATAATAAAATATATATATATACATATATATATATATTAATTAGGGAAACAAATATTATGCAAGGTTTGGAAAGATTTGATATAAGATTTCCAAAGATATATTGGAAGAGCTCTCATAGGTTCCCTCTCCTGTGATTTTCTGTTTTCAGGACTTGCAAGATCGAGCTCCGCAGATTTTTCAGAAATTTGAAGTAGGATTCACAAAGTTAAAATATTTTTGCACGATCGTCACTCCAAAGACGCGACTCTCGCGCAGGGGGTAAATGTGGGCCCAAGTGCAAATTAGGGTTCACTTGACCTAATTGAATTAAATTCACAAATTAAGGTTCGTATTATGATTAAATGAAAAGACGAAAGAGCCGAAAATAAGGAAGCAAGACCTGAGAGAATCTTTCACGTGTTCCGAGGCAGAAGACACGTGGAGGCGACTCATTTTGGGAATTGATTGATGGATTGGATTGGTGGCTAAAAGGACAGGATGATCTGGGCATTACTCTAATGACTAAGGGTAAATTTGAAATTTCTCCGAGGTCATGTGCCTAGCATATGACCACTCTCCAGAAAATCCTATAAATACTCTTTCCACTCTATTGAGAAGGGGACCTCACTTTGGACTTCCCTTCAGACTCGGGGCTTGGACCTTTTGGAAGACTAGTAGAACTGGAGATTCTCTCTCAACCCAGATTCTCTCTCAACCCAAAAACTCAAGAAGGCTCTCGTTCTCGGATTCTAAGAATTCTGTCACGTGTTATTGGAGTAATTGTTCACCTGTTCTTCTCCCATCTTCAATCAATCAATCAATTCCGTACTTTTCGTGGATTTCTCTCTTTCTCAGCCAACACGAAACCCTAACCCTAGAAAGTACGATTTCCTTGCCCCATATATATATATATATATATATATATATATATATATATATAGATGCACGTACGTAAGTATATATATTTACTTATTTAGTGGTTATTTTAAAATTTTCAGTACGAATGAGTTTCTTTTCTGAATGCATATGAGAAAGTGGCCGGATCTTCATTATGTGAGTTTAATTATTACATCTTTCTTGATATATCACATTAACGTAACCAAGGCCCTAGGGATATGTCACGATTAATAAAAATTATTATACTCTTATTAATTTGTCTATGAGAGCTACTTTTTTTTGCCCAGGAGCTAGCAATAGTTACGAACTGATCGAACACATGATAATTATATAGAGAGTAGACAACGTACGTAGACACAGTACGTAGGTGAGACTTAATATTGCCAATTTGACCGTCAGGGGAATGTAGAGATCAAAGTAGCCATTCTAAATCCGATATTTATAGAATGACTTATAATAATTCAATTTGTTGCAGGACGAGCTTGAAATTGAAATGGAGAGGATTAGAATCACATAACATATATACATTAATTTCACCTACTTGTACTGCTCAATAGATTATTATTATTATTATTATTAATATTATTATTATTATAAGTCCCATAGGCTTAATTGTATATATAATCATGAATTGATTTGATTACTAGTTGTCTAAATTTCACATAAAAGTTGTATCATACATCATGTAGTTAATTGAGATCAGTTTTTATATAAATCAAGAACTCATTGAACTTAATTAAATACTCCAAAAACTTATATGTAATTAAATCACCGATCACTACTTTAAAAAATTAAACATGTATAAATATGAATCAGCAATGTAAAGTATGAGATTCAAAAAATTAAAAAACATTGTAAATAATGTTTTAGCCCAACAGATCCCTTATAAATATAAAATTAGCTTGGTTAAGTAGCTAATATTTTTACTCTTTACTAGTTTTATTTCCTGGATTGTAGAATAGATAGCTGAAATGGGAAGTTTTTATAATTTTCAAGATATAATTAGTGGTGAATTAAAGTTAATAAGAGTAACAAAACAAGTTTAAAGCAATTAAGATGAGAGCAACGTAGGCTGAGGGCATTGTTGTTGGACTAGTAAAATTCTGGTGTTTCTTGTAATTTCCACTTAATTAGTTAGTTAATCCATAGTTCCAAAATTAGAGATCGATACATGCATTTTTTGTCAACTGTGACTTGACTTGATTTCCTAATATATCATTACTTGTATTTTATTTCACAGCATCACTGCTTATTGTAAGGATTAATTTGAAAATATATATGATCTTAAAAACATGGTTTTAAATATATATGACGTCTTATGTTTCTCTTAGCATTGTTCATTAATTATAGTGCTGTGGCCCTTCGCGCACCAGTTATCAACATGAACACGAATTTAAGTGCAATCAAACTACATAACTCTGGAATGATTTAGATGAACAAATGATCAACTGGGAGTGTACGTGTGAATAACATACATGCATATTGCTGTCCAGACATATATATCACAAGTACAACCAGATAATTATTTGAAGGAAAAAAAACAAAAGGAATTGAAGAAGAGAAATTAAAGCACTATCATCCACCCCTAAAGCATCACCATTTTTTCAATTATAAAAAAAAAGAGAAAAAAAAAAGTGGGCGGCGGAATGAATGTACAATCGTAGTAATTTGAAATTTTACTATTTATTCTATTTTTCTCTCCACTAAGCAAATACTAAAGGTCGATCATCATCAGAAGTACAACTACAAATTTTAAAAAAATGGTTAAATATAAATGACATATAAATAGCACATTTATGTCTCATATTACAACAATTATTACCCAATCTCTCTTTTTCATCATCCATATAATATTTATATATTCCCTTACCACCGATATATATATATATATATATATATATATATATATATATATATTCTTCGTGGTCTCTTTCACGTCTTTATCCATCTGCACCTAGGACCTGGACTAAATTTTTATGCCCATAATTGTAATAAAGAGTTAAAAAGGATTTTTTTTTTAATTTGTTTGAAAAAGTGGAGAATTAAAAAGTACTTCGAAGGTAAAACTTATTAGGAAGAGAAAATTAATTAAGAACCAAAGTATCAGCGTTCGCGCGGGCGTATGCATGCCTGCACTCACTCAAAGCCATGCAGATATTTACGTACGTAATTTTGAGTGCTCTCAACGCTTTCCCTTATGTTGGCACCTCATTTGCTCGTAAAATTGAGCAATGAACTCGTCCGCCTTGGTATCAATCATCACATCCGCCGCGTAATTTTCAAGCACCTTATCACTCTCTTCCTCCTCCTCCTCCTCCTCCTCCTCCTCCTCCTCCTCCTCCTCCTCCTCGCCATCGAGTAATTCAAGAAGATTAATAGCCGATGCATATTGGCTCATGCTGCCCGACATTTTCTTTAAATTATTCACGGACGCACTTTGACTCATCGTGCCCGTGCCCGTGCCCGTGCCCGTGCCCGCGAGTTCTTGGAGATTACAGGCCGATGAACTTTGGCTCATGCTGCCCGTGCCCGCCAGTTCTTGGAGATTATTAGTTGATCCATATTGACTCGTAGTGCCCCATGATGAAGAGGGGGAACTTGGGAACAATTCATCAACCTCTGATCTCTCGCCGGTAGGAATTACTACAGCCCGGGCTATGGCCGGATTCCGAGGCGGCGGGGATTTGTTGTCTTGCAAATGCAACGGGCGTATTGATCCCACCAGTTTCTTCCATTTGTCGTCTGATGAATTATTACTATTGTTATTAGTCACCTTTATTATTTTGACCGGCTTAGGTTTTTCATTTCGTTGATTTCGTAGCATGACCATGGCGGCGTTAAATAGGCTAAATCGTTGCTTCTTTTTCTTGTCCCCATTGATGCTTTGTTTCTGGTTGGTTGCGGCGGCTACGTTGTTAGTTGATTTCTCTTCCATGAGATATACAGAATAAGTAATAATTAAGAAGCAAAAGTAGATAAATTAATATATATATATATATATATATATATATATATATATATATATATATATATATATATAAAAGCCCTCCTGCAGAATGCAGGGTGAGAGGTAAAAAAAATGTTGGAAATGTAATTTGGGGCAATGGAATTATTTATACCTAATTAATTTTGTTTTAGTTAGATTATTTTTAGACTGCATGACTATGTAGGCATGAGAATATTCTGATCGAGGTTTGTTACTGTATTTGTTGAATGACTAGAATACCCATGCATGCTATATTTTGATCGACTAAAAGAAATTTACTTATAATCGGAAGAGAGTCAAATTTGTAGCAAACTATAAGGGTTAAGATTGGTAAGGAAATTAAACTAATAATGCTAAATGAAATGAACCATTGTTCTAACCGGTGTTGGAGGCAAATAAATAGGGAAATTGTGTGGTATTGCTGCGACGGGGGCTGTCACTCAAATTGATACCATAAAATTCTCAACTCTAAATTTATATATATTGACAAATTAAATAGAGAATTGGCTTGCGTTTGAGTGGAATACAGATTTTCTGGGAAACTTCCTTTTTCCCTTTATTCATCAATTCAAGTACCAGATACATACATGATATCGATCGATCTGCTTGCTGTCTTCTTATATTTTACTAGTAGTATTTGTTTTAAATAAAGGGCTACATTAAATGCTTCATTTGTTAATAGATTAGAAAACATATAGCAATGGACAATTAATGATTTAAGCTTCACTTTATAACCAGAAATATGAAAGAAATAGACTTAGCAAAGAAGAAACTTACAAGTCAGGCAATCAAACTAAAGAAGGTTTCCTGGTAAAATTAAAACTCGTCAACCTTTCTTTTTGGGATTCCTTAATTTCCAAGAAATTAAAATATATAGGCTACCTCCAACTAAAATTCATCCCAAGTGTTGTTGGATTCAAAGAACGCGGGCCCTTTCTATTCACATGTATATGTTTTTGCATCACCATATATAATTAATTAATAATGACCTGACACTTCACTTAATTATATCAATTCTATTAAATTATGATATATACTTTCTTTTTTAAATAAAAAAATGTAATAATTTAATGGATTGTTCGTCCATTAATTGCTTATAATTTAGAAGTTTAAACTTTGGAAGGGGTTCGTTCAAATTGTATCAGAAAAAAAGCAGCGTCTTTATTTCAAGTATGTTAATAAATTTATAATGAACCCTATTTTCCCTGGTCCAACCGTGTCCCCTACGGCTCCACCCACCGCCCATTGACCTCAACCAGTTTCATTTTCCACAAACACCACCTACTCTCTCTCTCTCTCTCTCTCTCTCTCTCTCTCTCTCACACACACACACACACACACACCATCGCCCGAATTAAGTATATTCTAAATTTTAAACATCTGTTTTTGCAACATATATATATATATATATATATATATATATATATAATTGTTAATTACATACTACATTTGAGTTCATACATAATATTGTATATATAGCCTTTGTCTTCTCCTCTCTCCCCGCTACCTAAATCCCCAAACCAAAAACAAAACAAATCTCTCAACCAAGATAACTAGCCGGCCCCAAAAGTATTCTCTCTCCACCACTTCTCCTTTTGTCCACTTTTATCAGTCCCTCAATTACTACTAAAAAAACCACATTTCCAGTTTGCCTTGAAAATGCAGATGAAATCAAATATAGCTCGTAGAGCATGGAACTTTTTACGTCTGGCCGTTCTGTGGGCAAGAAAAGGTGGCGTTTTAAGAAGAAGACTCATTCTCAACCTGCCCAAATACATCAAAAGCCTCCGTCACAAGGCCAACTCCGGTGGCCGTGGCGCTCTCCGGTACGGCGAGCGCCAGCTGTCCTTTAACGACAGTCCCGTTATCCACATCAAGATGCATCGGCCGTCTTCCTTGCGATTCAAGTTACCTCACATTCCATGCATTAACGGGGCACAAATTGATTTCGACTTTGATATTGATGATAATGATGATGGGTTTTACTACGATGAGATGGCGAGAAAGAGTTTCTTAAAAAGCGCAAATGAAGAAGAATATAATTATGGTTATGGTGAGGACGATGTGAATTGCAATGATCAAGGGATTGATGTGAAGGCGGAGGAATTCATAACTAATTTTTATGAGCAAATGAAGCTGCAAAGACAAATTTCATATCTTCAATACCACGAGAGACATTTATTAACAGTATATCAAACTGTATAATTACAACAATGGATCAATTGTTTCTTACAAATCTCAATATATATATTTATAGCTTTTTTATTTGTAAGAGAGGAGGCATTCCCTCGATTTTTGTAGAGATAATGGCGGCTTCAATTCTTTTTTTTTTTTTTTGGTGGGGGTGTTCAATGATTATGGGAATAAAAGGTTTGAGTTTTTCCATTTTCATCTTTTAACTTTTATTGTTAATGAAAAGAAATCCATGATGAAGCTGCCTAAAATATTTGGAAACCAACAAAGTACTTGAATATAGTTCACTCCGATCAACTTAATACAGCCAGCCAGCCAGCCAGCCATCCATCCATCAGTTCGGCTTCATTTGATTCATTCAAGTCTGAAAGAACCGAAAAACAACGCTGGAGCTGTGACCCCAAGAGTTACAAAACACACTGCAGGACATCAGTCATAGCCGTCAGCGATTAAGTTCTCCGCTATATATTCCTAAAATGCTACTTTAGTCTTTTAAAAATCAGCCAAGGTAACAACCATTCAAACTTTGTACATGAGCTAGGCCCTAGGGCATAATTATCCTAGTTAAGACTCAAATCAAACCAAATTAAAAGTTTCAATGAGAAGGATCCAACTGTGCACTGACATGTTCTTGCAAAGTCCAAACTGAAGAATCGCATGACCAGAGGGGCACCAACTTTACGAATTTAAACAGCCAATGGAGCTAGCAAATTTAATGCTCTCAGAAACTACAGTGCCTTGTTTGCATATTAGGACTGATGAAACAGTTCCATGTTGCTTATAGATTTCCATTCTGTTGTTCACTGAGATAAGCTCCTAACTGCCCTGTTGCTGCCAATATAAGACCTATAATACAACAATATAAATGTTAAGAGAATGACGAGAAGCTGAGTGCCTCAGTCAAGAAAGCTTATGCACAAACACTGTACAAGTCGACCAAAACCTCTTCAAAAGACGATGCAAGGAAATTAAATAGTCTAATTATGTAAAGACTATGCCAAACTGTATTCTGTCACCAAGTTTTAAAAGATATATTTCTCTTTTATCACAGTTAGAGATAAAATAAAAGAATATACAAGAAAATTTCTGAAACAGAATAATATGAAAATGCACTTGTACGCTGAAGCTCGAAAATATTGGCTTTTATTTAGTACAAGTCTGAAGCCGCAGAAAATGATTCTTCTTCAAGAAGAGACCAAATGACAATATAAAAGGTAGGAACAAAGATCCCAAAATTGACAACTCATAATACTTGCAGAAGATTGCTAGCACTGCATAAAAATGAACAACAATATTTTGCCTATGAGTAATTATCTACACATCATTTTGGCCTATTGCTCTCAACTCAATTGTGCTTAAGATTATTACTGATGGCCTAACACAACAGTTCTCTTTAAATATGAATAGCAAAGTTGACCTTTTGAACCAGCACAGAAAAATTGCAACTATCCCAGTTTTGATAATCCCAAAATCACAATAAATGCCAAAAAAGGGCTTAACATAGTTGAGCAATATATAAACATAATTAACCCACAAGTACCTAAAAATGGAGCTGAAGGCCTCCCAGGCCGCGACTTGAATTCTGGATGAAACTGCACCCCCACATAGAATGGATGATTTGGAAGTTCTAAAATCTGCACAAGTGAACGTGGGAAATAAGAGGATTAAAAAAGTAAGCTTGAAGATAATCATTAAAAAAGTCAATTATTCTTCTCAAGAAGATTAGACTAACTGCTCGCTCAAGTAGTAGGAAAAGGAATTATTTCAAGTTTTTGACATTTTAACCAACTCAGTAATATGCTCAAGCTCAAAGAATCTTATAGCCAACCCATGTAAGAAAACAAACCTCCATTCGCTGTCCGCTTTCATCCTTCCCAACAAATTTTAAGCCAGCTTCTTCTAAAATGCCAACCATCTCCGGGTTCACCTGCACCATACATGTCAGCTGTGAGGATAAAACCAGTATGCGAGATAAAATTATATAAATCACATGTTTCCCATTAAATCAGCACTCTTTAGGAACCTCGTATCTATGCCGGTGCCTCTCATCTACATACTCTAAATTACGGTACCTACCAAGACATGGAAAGTGGAGAATTAGCTGTACACTCGGATATATAAACATTAGATAAAAGAAGAAAGTTTATGATGTTAAATACTGAGCACACTTCACCATCACAAGCATCAAATAAACTTTATCAGATTTTTTATTTTGAGGAAAAAATAAAAAGCGAAGCGAAGCAGAACAAACACAACCTGGTAATATCTTTTTTAGTCTTGATTTACAGCTCACAAGATATGCTGTTACAACTTCCAGTTTCACAGGATATGCTGTTAACGCTAAAGCACGTAGCTTCAGTAGTTCTTACATTAGTTTGGATGGATGATGTTGGCATGTTGCTCAGTAATGACTAATGAGCAAAGGCCCAACCTAATTAGATGTTTCAAGCCATTTACATGTATTATCTTTTTGTAGACCTTCACATCTTTTCTAATATTGGAACTATTTGGATTTAATTCCCACCTTTACTATAGAATGATGAACCAAATCATCAAAACTCTAGAAATCTGACAAGGAAACATTCTCCCCTCCCCCCCCTCCTTCCCAAAAAAATAAAAATAGAATCAAATAAGGAATGAAAAATCCAAAAGGCTAATGTTTACTTATTGCTTTAACAAAAGAAGAAGCAATGACTAGATCCCTAATGCTGACTTGAACAGAATCGATGTATCTTTCTTGTTTTTTTATTTTTAGCAAAGGATGCCTATTGATAAGTGCACAGGCCCAAAGTGCTTGTGCAAAATTTTGAACCCGAAGTGTTCAAGAAGCTCACAACCACTTGAACTACCACACCATTGTATCTCCTTTATGACGAGCTAAATTAATATATTCTCTAATTCAAGCACATCCACAATCTGTGGAGCTCAATTTTGGCTATCAGGCCTCCTAGATCCATGAGATTAGCCATCTAGGTTGTACACACTCTATACAAGCATCATTACGGGCAAGTAGAATAACCTCTTACGGACAGACAGGACCTAGTAAATTTCCACATGGCATCTACTTGGTCCTTAGTAAAGGGATAATTGCTCTTCCGTGGTCCTAGGAATAAGAGCTACAAGCGTGGACATGTCCACTCCAGAGCAGTGGAATCACAACAAATCCCATTCATGTGTGACTTTCCACTGCAAACTTGTGTAGGTCAAATTACCTCTGGAGGACATGTGCCTCATTGTAGTTCCACAGTGAAAGAACGATTTCAAGTTACCAATTCATAGAGCGGGAGACAAAGGTATCCTTTGTCAAATTTATTTGCTTATTTGCCTTGCTTACTCAGTCTCCTGCTCCATGAATGAATTGGTAACTTGAAATCGTTCTTTCACTCACTCTGCTCAGCAAATTTGACCACGGAATCTCTTGTGAGATGTACGCGTGGCTTAACACAGTTCACTAATATGAAATAATAAGCAGCATCTGCAAATTTGACCACAAAATCCGCGGATTTTGACCGAATAATTTCTACATTCGTAAAGACGCAAATTTAGAGCAGGACCAAAGGTCTTGATTGGAGAATTTGCTGACTAAGAGTGATCCTAATCATCTTCAAGATAAGTTTCAAATCTCATTCAGATGGATTTTGCCATTTTGGGAGTGACAAGCTGGACATGTCCAATATTATTTGCCAGTAATTAATTAAATCTAATAACATACAGCTTTGCAGTGATACAATCAGAGGTCTGGAATAACGTTCTTCGAGCACCAAGTCTCATTGTGCTTCCCATATGTGTTCTTGAACCCTGTATGTGCACGTAAAAGAAAATAATTACTAATAGAATGTATAAGGTGTTTGTCATAGCCCATCAAATGTCATTAGCAAAAGGCAAGTACCTCCGGCATAAAAATTACAACAGGATTGGGCGTCTGAGCATCAAATTCTGAACTGTTTGCCCTTTCCAAACCCAAAACCTATAAGAAGTGTTTGAAGTAATGCTAGTCATTATGATTATACATTTGTAGTGAACTGGTAGTTAATATATTGCCGGTTAATATTTTAAACTGATAACTTACAGATCGAGCATACTCAATTACGGAAATCTGCATGCCTAAGCAGATCCCAAGATACGGTACTTTATTCTCTCTGGCATACTTTGCTGCCAGCATCATTCCCTTCACCCCACGGTCTCCGAATCCACCAGGAACCAAGACACATGCTGCACTCTGAAAAAATTGATTTCATAAATAACAGTTTGGATGTTAAATTTGGTATCGTAAACCCTCCCCAGCTATCACCAGCACCACCTTCCCCTGTCAACTCGACCTTCAGTATCTTGCACCTTAAATTATAACTTGTACTAGTACAAAGGACAAAAGTTTGATAGAGTATTTGCTTTGTCATAATGAGCATAATAAAATTAAAGATTTAAATTATATTCTACATAAATGTAGAAAGACAGAGGAAGACTTCCTTCGTCTATGCTTTGAAAGCCATAGGGATGAAAACCTTGGTCTTTAATAAGGTCAGCCACAATGGGCCTAAGACCCTTCTAGCTTTCCTTCACCATGTTAGTATCTCATCCCAAGATATCATTTCTAATACACCAGTGGAGCAGGCTCGGACGAGTACATCCTATACATGTATCATAAATCTTTACTGAATGTGACATTGGATCTATACATTTTTGAACGTCATAAATTTTAGATATAGTAAATTGCAGAGCCAAAATAATCATAGTATTATATTTACGTCTTAGGCAGCAACCACCTGGATGGAGATACACATGTATATATACATATATATGGGACTGAACGGTAATGGTGGCTGTGTGGTGATGATGTTGCAACAAGAGAAGAGGACAAGAGAGGTAAGGTTGATTTCTTCTCTTCAACAGTAATTCTGCAAGCATACTGTGTGTTCTATTGCATACTTGCACGGGCCCATTTGATGATGAGAATCCTTAAAATGTCAAAATTTGGCATTGGAGATTGTGTGATGATGGGGACGCAGCAAGAGGGAAAACAGTACGATGGTATGGATGGTGGAGATGGTGGGTATGGAAGTGACAGAGTGAAAAGAAGACGGGGATGAAGAAAGACTGTCTGAACTTTAAAATATAAACTCTTGCTTTTGTATACCAGGATTGACGGAATTAAATTTAGAATATAAACAAAACAGAAAAGACAGAAAAAAAGGTGGGACACCATTTTAATTAGTTTTGAGTCATTAGCCATCAGCCCAACAAGATTTTAAAACATAAAAATACAGTTCTAATGAACAGTGTTTGGCCAAAACTTAAAGTATGAATTCCTTGGATGTAAAATGAATTATTTTTAAAAAATTTAAATCAGATGTTTGCAATACTCCTTCCCTTCCACAAAAAGATTTTCATTTGTGAAAAAAAAAACTTGTTCCACAAAAGAATCCTCTTTTCATTGATGATAGTATGAATTAACATAATCTCCTTAAATATAACACAATTTCACTATCATACAGCCACTACTAAACTAAACACTCATTATATTTAGGGATATACATGGATGAAAAAAATATATCCTTAAAATTTGCAAATGGGGCTCTTTTTGAGGAACATAGTAATTAACATCCTTAACACTTGTGTATTTTATTTAAAAATAATTTCACAAAAGTAAAATCTAAAAATACACTAAACATTTAAATTTCATCTAAATACTTTTAAATTATTATTTTAGCATTTAAAATGTTCTGGAATAAAAAACTCATTATTTTCATTTAAATCATTATTAAAATTCCAAAGCACTTAATTTATTCTTAATTATATAACTCTTAACTCATAAGTATCGATTAATTATATAAAGAAAAAAATCAGGGTTTTACGCAAGTACTTTTTTTGGGATGTATCCAAATATGATTTATTTAGTTTTTTAATAAATTGGTATATTATACAAGTACTGCAGTTATTGTGGTTTAAATCAAAGTTTGGGCAGTGGGGAGGTGGTGCAGTGCCACTGTTGGCGCCACCTAGGTGCTTGACTACTATAAGAATAAGGTCCCTAGTATTATAAACCCTAAACATTAATAAACATCATAAAAGTTCTTATCAAGCTGAATAAAGTTACATACAGCCCTCGATAATTGCAAACGAGAAAAAATAAATTGTTTGACTGAGAATTTTGTGGAACTCTGAATAAACAAATAAATAAAAAATATATGTGTATCTTAGAGTAAAATCTCCACAAAAATCCTGACAGTATGCAATAATAAAACGTGGAGTATACAATGACATGAATCAAGTATCAGACGACGACATGACATGTACATGTATCACACTTCTATTTATCAACCATTATTGCCCAAAAGCCCAAACTTGACCAGTGGCATATTCATGTGGTTCAGCCGTCTACCTGATCTAGTAGGCTTAAAAAATGGAATTATTCACATTTTATGAACTTCATATGATATGATTGATTACTAATTATAAATTGTCTTTAAAATTAGATCTGATATATTATAAAGTAGCAGAAAAATATAATTAGAAACAAAAACCAGAGAAAAGCTTACCTTTAGAGTCTTCCATGCTGCAGCGTGAAGCTCTGGTGTCTGAATGAGGATAAGATTTGAGTCAAAAGGTTTTCCTCAAAGCACAGACGTAACAGAAAAATATAAAGATTAAAATTTATGGAACTAATAGAATTTCAATACCAATTTGGCGCTATCATCTTCAAGGTCAGAAGCAGCAATCCAATCAACTGATGGCTTTAGTGAACATGCAAGGCAGGCATGGAGAAGTGCCTGTGTGCCAAAGGAAGAGAAACAACAACTGCTGGTTGAAATCAAACAATACATTGGAATTTGAAGTAAAAATATTCCACAACAGAAATAGAAATGATGATTTCTCAAATAATATTTAAGGCTAACAGGCATACAAGGACTTTCGAGCTTTTGTTAATAAATTAATGCCATATGAAACCTGTCTAAAGTTTTGATCATAGGTTCAAAGCAGTTATAATCCATAAAGCTATAACTGGAACACAAATTAAAGAACACTGAAGATTATTTTCAATTTTGCACTAGCAACTTTAATATCTATTCTATTCTATAAAGAGAGTAGCTCATTTGTTGTTTCTTGCAGAATTGGTGAAAGTGAAACACAATTTCTTGATTCACTTATCAAATTTGTGAGGAGTTTGAAAAGGAGAAAAAAATACTCGCCGCAATTTTTAATTTTGTTAAATATCTCCTTGAAAAGAGAGAAGAAAACTGCTCGTAATAGTTTTCGGTTACAAGCGAATCAGCAAACAAACAACAATGCACTAATGATCACACATGTTTAGTTTTCAAATTAATCATGGAGGTAAAAGTTTTGCTTCACCTTCACAACAGACAAATAAGAATCTGGTAGGCCAACATATTTCCCAACCATTGCAATCCTCACCTGCAAAAAGCAGCATATTTTTAAATCACCAAGTACAAAATATTTTGAACGCAGTCACTAATTTTGGTTGATACTAACAGAATCAGTGAGGCCATCAAAATTATCGGCCCTGTTGGTCCACTCTTGTAAATTAGGTGGTGTAGCTACGCTGAAACAGAAGTTTCATCTTTAGTCAGATACTAAATTCGTAATCTTGTTACCCCCTACATATGCATAATTATTAGAAGAAAAAAAATATTTTTCAGCAAAAAAAAAAGGTCCAAGTTAGAACCCCAAGACATGGGAGAAATGGCAGAGGCCTCGAGGAATAACCTCAAGACAACTACTTTCAATCCCCATACTTGAGGCCAAACTTAAATGTCCAAGATAAAACCTGACCCATTCTCATTTCAGTAATTAGGAACATAAGTAGATCCTCTTGTTCAGTGTTACAAACTTCAAACAAAAGCTTACCTAAACAAGTCTAATTGCTTTAGAATGACATCATGGGCTTTTTGGTTCTGGAACAAGAATATAGTGTTAGAAACCTAATAGAACCTTGAAACATGATATAAGGAATATAGAAGAACAAACCAGATATAAAGTGAATATTACCCACCTGAAGTAAAAGAGGAACATGCCAAATGTTTGGAACATCATAGACATTAAGAATGTTACCAACCTGTGAAGATAAAAATCATGAAAATTTTTGTATCTGAGAACACAATTCATTTTAAAGGCTGAAATCTAGACAAGGAAAAACTTGGCAAACAACTTACAGGAACATGGCAAAATTGTGAAAGTTTCTGTTTTGTGCTCTCCAGTAATGGCTGCAATATCATTATAAAGCATAATTTATTCCTAAAAATATTGACCACAGCACTTTTAAAAAATGAATATTTAAATTACAAAGCAACCAAATTATGAAAAGACACTTAAAATTCATTTTTACAGGTGATGCAACACATTGTTTTCTAATATTTTGCCAAAACAAAAATATAAATTCATTTCCTTCAAATTCATTCTGAAAAAAAAATGGAATCAGTTATGCTGTTATAACATGATCAAGCTCCATAACTAGGATGAAGTATGCTAGAAACATTGCATCCACCAAATATGACTTGTATCGAAGTCTATCAATTACATCAAATCCCTTAAATGCATATAGGAAAAAAGCACTTTTACCCCATTGTGGTCATCGTGTTTTAAGCAATTAGCCACTGTACTTTAAAAAAATTCAATTGGCCCACTGTGGTTTTTTAAAAAATACTTAATCAAGCCAATCCGTCAAATTTTGCTCACGAACGTTAAGAAATTCCTACGTGACTACCTCATTGTGTTCGTCGAGTTGCAAGTATTAAGCCACTGTACTTTAAAAATAATGCAAATAATCAAACACACGTGGATATGGTATGCAAATGTTAAAAATGAGGTAGAAAATATTTATAATATGTATAATATTAATAAAAAATAATATTATAATATTTATAATATGTATGTTTTATTTTAAAATAAAAATAAAAATACTTTTATGTTTTAAAATACTTATAAAAATTTTAAAAATAAAAGTACTTTTATGTTTTAAACATACATATTAAAAATAAAAATACTTTTATTTTAAAAAAAATTATTTTTATTTTTATACATAAAAGTATTTTTATTTTTATACATAAATGTATTTTTATTTTATTTTAGCTAAAGAAAAAGAAAGAAAATAAAAAATAAAAGTATTTTTATTTTAAAAGTTTTATAAGTATTTTAAAACATAAAAGTATTTTTATTTTTAAAATAAAACATACATATTATAAATATTATAATATTAATTTTTATTTATATTATACATATTATAAATATTTTCTACCTCATTTTTAGCATTTGCATACCATATCCACGTGTGTCTGATTATTTGATTCCACGTCATTTCCTTAAAAAAAAATTAAAATGACATGTAAGAAATAAATAAACAAACATTCACTAAATTTGACAAAATGACCCAATTAAGCATTTTTAAAAAACCACAGTAGGCCAATTGCATTTTTTTAAAGTACAGTGGCTCAATAAATGCTTACAACTCAACGAACACAATGGGGTAAAGGTGTTTTTCAAGTACTAGGAATTTGGTTGACTGGCTTGCCACGTAGGAAATAACTTGTTTTGTTTTTTTTTCAAAAGCCACGTAGGAAAATTGATCCAATTTCTTAACATCCGTCCAAAAAATTTGACGGAATGGCCTAATTAAGCATTTTTAAAAACCACAGCGGGCCAATTAAATTTTTTTAAAGTACAATGGCTAATTGCTTAAAACACGACGACCACAGTAGGGTAAAGGTGCTTTTTCCCAATGCATATAGTAACACATATTATAGATATAAGAACATACCTGAGCAGAACGACATGCTAAAACATGAGGAGTCAAGCCTAGTGCTCTTAATTCCCGCACACTGTGTTGCGTAGGTTTTGTTTTCTTCCGGCCAAAGGCAAAAACAGGTGGAAACTAACTTCAGATAATGTAACAACCTTGGGGAATATAATTAGATCAAAAGACCAAATTTAGGTTAAATTTAAAGTTAAATGCTTCAGAATATTACTTGCTCTCCCACCACACCCAATACAGGTATAAGGCTCACGTGAATGAGGCAGAAATTATCTTGTCCTGAAGAAAAGATTGAAGTGTAACATGAGAAAAGCTTATTTAACATTTAAATAAAAAACCAGGCAAATTTATACACTTGAGAAGAGGCTTCTATTTACATATATAATAGGCACTATTTCTACAGCTATATAGCATGCAATGCAGAAACATTACAGAACGTAACAGAAATAGACAAGCTCGATGACCATAGGAAGATATCATAACAACAAAAATCCAATAAACTATCAACTACACATCATTATGCTCAAAAGATATCTCGTCTCTACACCACCAAGCTAAGCTAGTAAATGCTAGAAAAAATGAGTGGGAGCTAGGTCCCCTAGTAATAGATCTTTCAGAACATCCCAAAATCTCTGTGGCACTAAATGTTACAGAATAAATTCACATATCATATGACAGCACAATGAAGATTATAAAACAGTAACAGAATGAGCTCAATCAATCTTTCTGAAAAGACAGAAAACAATGCAACCTTACCGACTGAGAAGAATAGTTGTCGCAAAGCCTCTATGAATGGCATTGATTCAATGTCACCTAATAATTAAATAAAAAATATATCACCTCACAAATGGTAATGAAAATGGGTAGTCAAACTTTGAGAGAGCTCATACCAACAGTCCCTCCCAATTCTATCACACAAACATCAGCTGGGCCCTCTTTCCCATCCACAGGAATAATAGAGACCGATTCAATCCAATTCTTAATGGCATCTGTAATGTGTGGAACCACCTGAAAAATCCACCCAAATATGCAAATGCACAAGGAGCAGCTCTAATCTTTCCAAAAATAGAAATTATATAGTATGTATACACGCAGCATCACCTGAACAGTCTTTCCAAGATAATCGCCTCGACGTTCCTTATCAAGGACAGACTAATAAAAAACAAAACAAACTGATTACCTTTATGAAAATAATAGAATTCAGGAAGTGATAGATCAAAACAAAAAACACCACTAACCAAAGGATTCAAGCACCTGGTAAATCTTTCCAGTGGTAATGTTGTTATCTCTAGTAAGTCTCACATCCAAAAACCGTTCATAGTTACCCAGATCCAGATCAACCTATCAAAGCAGAAAACTGATATTTAAGAAATAATATTTATAAAGCTAGAACAAAAATATGAACCATGAAAAAATACCTACTGTAAAAATGTATTAGAGTTTAACTAATGATAGAACTGATGGTACGTGATTGAAATAAGAAATCATATCTACATAGCTGACTTTTTAAGTTTTAGCATTTTCCCTTTTACCACTTATCATCTAAAAAATCCATTAAATAGCTCCGCGCATGAAAAGTTCCATAATGCCTCAAAATTATCCACATATCAACATTTTCTACCATCAGTTTAAACTTAGCTCCATCATTAAACTAGTGATTTGATAACATTATAGAAGTCCTTGGTATTTGTCACTTGTAAGGCATAGGTAGGAAGAGAATTATAGCCTATCATAAGATCCAGAAAAGACAGTATTAGATATATGTAGAGAAAGATTATAATGCTGTAAACCTTTTCCCTTCATTCTTGTGGTAACAGAAAGACCTATAGCATTATGGTAAAGAAATATCAATATAAAAGTACAAAGTTTACAAATTTTTTATAGGTAGTTTCCGAAAAGAATCTGGACTGGAATCAGTGAGTTATTCCTCAAGGCTTCTGCTAGCATACAGACTTGTACATGTAAAAGGTTATGCTTTAAATGTTCATTAAAAAGGATAAATTATTTTACAATTGAAAATTTCCCCAGACCCCAGGCAACACAAATACATTATCGTAGGACTTTGCATGAAAATAATTTGCGAGAGTAATCATCATAATAAAATTCAATTTTGATGACTGACAAGTGCAACTTCCTTCTCAACTGTTGTTCTATGTGCATAAATGAGCGTATCAAACTAACAAAAGGAAAAGAAAACCTCTCCACCATCATCAAGAACAAAAACCTCCCCATGTTCAAAAGGAGACATGGTACCAGCATCTGTGTTCAAGTACGGATCTGCAATTACAGGAAATCATCACTGCAACTGAGATATAATAAAAGATATAAACAAAATATTGTTGTTACTGTATAACATCAAAGTACACATAAAGCATCAGAATGCCATGTACTTGAGGAAAACCAAATGAAATAATGAACCAAAAATATGCAAGTATAGAAAATGCTTGTGCATGTTACTTGTATAATAGTAGTGCGTATTGTCAATATGCAATTGCAGATCAGCATGCAATGACCAAACATAATTTGCTAGTTAATAGTCCAGCAACAAAACAAACTAATAAAAGAGTAAATTTTGAATATTCTAAAGGAAACTCACATTCCCCAACTTCAATGGTATACAAAAGCCCAAAATAGTTTGGGGAGTGTGTGTTTGGATGGATGGGTGTGGGGGGTTGAGACTAAGAACAAATAAATTAACATTTTGTTTCTAAACTCAAGGCAAAACCTTAAACCATCCGTCTGAAACCACTGATTTTACTGAAAGAACTCCTAGCAAATGTCTTTTTTGAAATTTGAGTGTCACCAAAAGGATTCAACTAATTACAAAAGCTATTTCCGGTTTTATTGAAATAAATTCATTTAAAGGTAACAACATAACACGGTAGCACTAAAATGTCCACCTTACTGAAGAAAAATAAAGAAAATTTGATAAATAATAATAATAATTTAAAAACAAAAGAACCAAACCGATTTTAATGGAGGTAACCCGAAGGCCGCAAGCTTTTAGTACGACGCCGATACTACTGGCTGTGACTCCCTTGCCGAGTCCACTCACCACTCCACCGGTCACCAGCACATATTTCATATTGTCTGTCTTCTGTTTGTGTGAAATAGTAGTAACTGAAATTCCCGCTTTAGGTTTTAGAGTTACTCGTCTGGTTTGGGAAAATGTCCGCCAAATGCTTGTTTTAATGCCCGAGCGGGAAAACATGTATGTTTCGTCTTAAGTAACCAGGGTTGACGACGCAGGTTTAGTCGGCTGTCAAACCTCTTTCAAATTTATCACAACCTCCTCCACCGAAGAAAGGGCAAGATGGAACTAAAAGAGTGAACCACGGTGTTTTTTTTTTTAATAGAAAATGTAATTTTTCATATATATATATATATATCGAGAGTAATCTATAACATCTCCAAATTGAACTCTCCAATAGTAGTAACAAAAAAAACTCTCCAAATTGAAGTTTGTTGACCTACGTTGTGACGCCCTCAAAATAGGTATACATCACTGTTAACGTCAGGATCTTTTGCCACGTCCCAATCACGTAAGACGTTACGATCCTGCCGCGATAAAGAAACACCAAACACCACAAGCTTGGCGACTGGTTCCGGCTTTGGGGATAGCTTCGAGCGTGAGAATTAAGACGTGTTCACGAGGTTAACAATAGAGGAATGTACTGTCTAGTGTCTAGAGAGAGATAATAAATCTCGGTTGTGTGTATGTGAGAGAATATGAAAATCAAAATGTATGAGAACGTACCTCTTCGTGAAGACCTCCTTTCTAGGTTATACTATCTCTGCCTGGATTCTTCGTGCCACCCACTACTACACCGACACACCCCTACGATCGATGGGTTCTGCCATAGATTGCGTGGTTTATCCACCGCTTTTGGCCTTTTTTTTTTCTCTGGCCAATGGCATTTATGATCCCATCCACATTAATGCACGGCGGAGCTTTGGTCAATTGTCATGCTTTTTAATCATCACAAGTCAAAGTAATGATATTAAAATATCTAATGGGTCATTGATCCAATGGTGACTCACCCTTAAAGGTTAAAATGGATACAATATGGTGGCCGGGACTAAAGTGACTTTCACGGATTAATAATAGAGGCCCAATAGATTGTTTATGTGAGTAGGCCCAATGTACCTGGCCCAAAGATAGGAAATATCACGACCCAACATTGCCCCCTAGTTTTTTGTTAAATAGAATGTTTAATAGAAAACTATGAATGGCCCAGGATAATTTACTAAAGGTCCATAGTAGGAGATAATTGAAATGTACCCATTTACTGTTCACGAAATGAAAGGAGAAGAGAACGGAGGCCCAAATCAGAAAAGCCCTGTCTAATAAATTCATGAACCCGGAACCGGACCCTTCCCATTCAAATTCCAAATCATTACTAGCATTTAATGAGCCGGCCTTGAACACGTTAATCAAAAGATAAAAGGTAACTTTACCAATCTTGACAGTTTTACCTGCCCATTTGAATTTCGAGCGCCTTCTAAACTCTCTGACTTTCTGAACTTTCTCCTTTCTTCTGCAACTAATCAACAATGGCTTCCCAGGATTCTGCACAAGGCTCTCCTATATTGGTAACCCCACTCACGGTGCTTCCACCAAATCCTACCACTTCTGCTTTCGTGAAGGAGCCTCGACATCGAACCCAAAGGGGTCGAAATCGATAAGAACCTCCCCCAAAATCCCAAAACCCCTCTGAATACTACAGAATCTTGGCGATTCTCGCGTGCAATACTCCTCAATCGTCATGGAGGTTGAACTAAAGAGGATTCGGTCTCAATACCACATCCGGGATACCCGTGCAGCTAGGGTTCTAGATCCGGTAAAAGATGTACCAACGGCGGAAAGGTTGACGGTAGTTCTCCTGACTCTGTTGGGAGAAGGGGTTCGTTTCCTTTAGATATCTTCATAGTAACCTTCTTTGGGGTTTACGGGGTGGGGTTACTTGACTAATCTTCAACTCATACATTCACATCTTGGCTTTCGTGGCCTTACATCATGAATTGGGCGTGGAGCCCTCCCTAGACTCCTTCTTCACAGTATACAAAATAGTACAATCTAGGGAGAAGGGTTCAAGGCCATTAGCAAGCATTCTCCGAAGTCAGGAGAGAAGTTCGAGAGGCGTTACGGGTGAACACGCCTTGACAACAATGGGTGGCATGAAAAGTGGTTCTACGTCAAAGGCCCCGAAATCTCTTCCCTACCGAATCGGGCCACCGACGAGAAGATCTCTGGCGACTTTGGAGACATTTCAAAGAAAGAGAAATAGAAATGATGAAACTTTTTGACAATTTCCCCGAGGAGGTGGAAATGCGGACTCTCTCAAGCAAGTATGGTTATATGACCATAAATGTAAGTATCGATCTATTTTATATGTATATAAATTTTTTGAAAATGCTTTTATAATGTGGATTCTAACACGAGTTGTTTTGGTTATCACATTATCTTTTATCAAACCGAGCTCTTTAGAGATAAAAGAGTTCAAGATTTTTTGTCAGGGGAAGCCTTGAAGTCTGTTGAAACTCGCAGCGAAGAAGTGCTCCGGCCGAACCAATCCGGAAACATACACAGACGAGTTCGGCCCGACGAACCGAAGCAGATGAGGTTCTGTTTTGGAAGAGACCTCCGTCCTCTCGCCCGAAGAGAGGAGGCAATCGAAAAACCTGAACAACACCCTTTCCAAGCCCTTCCGAAGTCACCCTAGAAGTCAAGACAACCACCGCATCCATCCCTCGATGAGGAGGCCTACTCGATCGTCCTGATCGAAGAAGCATCCTCCAAACCAAAAATTAAAAAGTAAGATAACGCCTTTGTGCGACTGGCCAAGAGCTTAGGGTGCCCCAATCTTGATCATCCCCCTTTGTCTGCATTGTAGAAATACAGATTAGAAAGAAGGTGATCGGGATGAAGCATCCAAACTCTGTCCGGGAAGAGAGAAACGCACACCGATGCAGCCACCCAAGCTCTGCATCCGTCACTCTCTCCAAGAACCCAGTCCAAACAAATCTCCTCTCCAGACCGCAGTGTATCTTGAACCTCTCTCTCCCGAAGCAACGGCTCCTTCCCGGAAAAGTCGAGACCTCGCTGAACGACCGGTCCCTTGGTCGTCGTTATCATCTTTGAGCCATGGGGTCCCCAACTGTGGCCTAGATTCAATGCTAACTTTCCGCTCGACCTCTTGGGGCCTTCGTAGTGAACGCCGACGATCATCGGTTGAATGATCACACGGACGGAATCTGCTTTCGATGAAGGATGAGCTATCTGCTAAGTTAAATAATCATTTCCTTATTTTTCATCTTTTCGTTTTAATTGGATATCTGGTACTTGACTTGAAAGCCTTTGTTTGGACATATGCAGGCCAATGCTGTCTTTGGACGTTTGCGTCCAAGGCACATAAATGGGGAAGCCGAGGAAGATTTCATGAGACAGGAGATCAACATCTTGAGATCGACTTGGGCATTTGGAGAAAGGTCGTCGAGAAGACTTCATGTCATCGATGGCCTCAACGAGACTTGGATCGAGCTAAGATGGACTTGAAGGCGTCGATGATGAACTAAGGGCCCTGAGGATGGGTTGGCGCGTCCAAACCCGACCAACAAACTTTAATCGATCTGAACGCCTTGACTTAGTCAAGAAAACACTGCTCTGAAAGCGAAGAATGAGGAGTTTTCTTGACCAACCAAAACTGACTATTCAACTTGGCGAGGCTCAATCAAACGCCCGGGATGAAGGACGGAGACACAAAGAACAAACGCCACAAGCTTCGTCTTAAAATAAAGGAGCTTGAAGGAAGGGGTCCTCTTCTGACCGAAGAGCTCAGAAAGCAGATACAGGCAGAATATAGGGATTCGGACGAACTTAACGTCGAGATCATGAAAGTCTACTCGGAAGGTTACGAAGACTGCCGAGAGAGAGGCAAAGAAAACCGTCACGCTGTCAACTGGATCCAACTTTGCTCAACTCAAGAGGCGAAGGTGGTGGTGCCTAGGCGTTCTTCCTGCTTTCATTCTGACTTATGTAAAAATTTATCTGTTTAAACTTTTTATGTTTTTGGGATCATTTTGAAATTTTATATATGGAGGTTGTCAATGTTTCTATATTGGTGTATTTAGTTCATGAATGAATAGATCGAATGAATGTTTTAGTTTTCCACGATGAATCTGCAATTTCCTTAATTGTGAACTATGTTTTGGTTGGTTTCTTGTCAATAATTCAATATCGATAAAATGAACCTAAACAAAGAATCGATTAAGACATATAATAGTTAATGTATGAGGCGAAGTGAATTGAATTTCATGGATGTAATTTGACTTAATCGAACTAAAAGGATCAACTCAACACTTAAATAAAATAAAGTAATACATACTCACCATGCCCAAGAAGTGTGAGATCGGTCATTTGTTTACCACTCGGGGTGAAACAATTATATAAGGACCAAGATATAAGGATCAAGATATAAGGACCAAGATATAAGGATCAAGATATAAGGACCAAGATATAAGGACCAATTGTGACCATTGACTTACCACCCTGGTAAAATCAATATAGGATCCTTTGTCTACCACTCGGGGTAGAACAACAAATGGGCTGCCATCGAATGGCCAGCGAGTCCTACCATACCTCCTTACACCATAGTTACCATAGGACAAATAGGACCAGGACCAATAGTGACCATTGATTTACCACCCTGGTAAAATCAATATAGGATCCTTTGTCTACCACTCGGGGCAGAACAACAAATGGGCTACCATCGAATGGCCAGCGAGTCCTACCATACTTCCTTACACCGTAGTGACCATAGGACAAATAAGACCAGGATCAATAGTGAAAAAGTGACTTTTTATTGATAATGAACAATAATATCTGATTCGATGAATTAACTTGATCTTTATTGAAAGTATTTCCGAAGTCCGCCAAAGACTAGTGTTTTTGATTTTGGAACCATCTAATGCCCTTAACCGATAAGTGCCCTTGGTTTTGATACTTGATCACTTCATACGGCCCTTCCCAGGTTGGCATTAACTTTCTCGTGTTTTGAGGTGTAGAAGCTTGACTTTCTACAGATCTAAGTCTCCTACTTGAATCTGCGAAGATTGACTCCTTTGTTATAATGCTTAGCTACTCTTCGTTGATAAGTAGCGATTTAAAGTAGAAACCTCTCGACTTCTTCTAGCAGATCCAAATTGGCCTTCATCCTTCGTCATTTGTATATTTCTTTGTATTGACCGACGAAGACTTGGAGATCCGATTTCGACGAGGGACTAAGGCATCGATTACCATAGGCGATCAAAAAGGTGAATCCCGGTGGTAGTCCTCGGTGTAGTCCCAGTAAGCCCACAACATACTGACTGAAAGCTCCTCCGGCCATCTTCTTTTAACTTCATCCACCATGCAACGATCCCGATTCGTGCGTCATTCCGTTGGTCACCTCAACTTGGCCATTTATTTGTGTGGATGAGCCACCAAAGTCTTCTTATCTTTGAATCCCCAACTCCTTTAAAAATGCTTCAAATTTTGATCCCATTTAACTGGCGTCCCGTTGTCCGATATTAATACTCTAGGGGATCCGGCGAAAACACTACTTGACTCTTTTATGAACTTCAAACATTCTTGCTCCATAATTAACCGAAGTGGCTTCGCCTCTACCCACTTAGTCATGTAATCAATAGCAACTATGACAAAGCTAACCTGACCTTTAGCTTTAGGCAACGGACCCAATATATCTACCCCCCAAACAGCGAAGGATATAGGAGATAAAATCGAGTATAGCTCTTCCGGTGGCTAATGTGGGATCGGACTGTTGAGTTGGCACTTTTCACATTTCTTGATATACTCTGTAGATTTTTTGAAAATTATAGGCCAATAGTATCCTTGCAGAAGTACTTTGTAAGCCAAAGATTTAGCGACCCGTATAGGTCACCGCAAATTCCTCGTGAACTTCCCAAGAAAGCATATTCCGCCTCGGATGGGACCAAGCACTTTAATAATGGTGAAGAAAAGGCTAATCGATAAAGGTCCCCATCAATAAGAACAAAGTTGGCGCTCTTGTATTTGATCTTTTTTGCTAACATCTGATCCGAAGGAAGGACGCCATCTGCTAAATACTCGATGTAGGGGGTCATCCAGCAGTTAGATCGCTCGATACACATCACTGCTTCATGTTGAACACTCGGCTGTTGTAGAACTTCCAAGTAAACAGATCCATTAAAAACATCTGCATCTGTAGTAGCCAACTTCGACAATGCATCGGTGATGGAATTGTCATTCTATGCCCTGAAATTCGTACGAAGCGAAATACTGAAGTCGGTCCTTTAACTCCGCCAGATACTTGATCATCCGATTTCCATGAGCTTCATAATCTCCCGATAGCTGCTTGATAACCAACTGAGAGTCACTGTAGATGATAAACTTCGGACCTCTAGACTCTTTGCCAATCGAACACCCAAGATCAGACTGCTTTATACTCTCTGCCTTCGTTGTTTGTCGCTTTAAATCAAATCGATGGCTTCGTTGAACTTTGAACCCGTCCGGACTTGTCAAGATAATTCACCTTGCTAACGGTTAGGGTAAAGGAACCATCTGCATATAGAGTCCAAACATTCTGATCTTGTTGAAGAACTGCAACTGCTCGATCGGTCGATTCAGCTTCTGAAAACTCGGCATCTGCTTCGGTGAACGAACATTCTACCATGAAATCGGCCAAAGCTTGACCTTTGATAGCGGTTTAGGGATGGTATTCGATGAAAAACTGGGACAATTCCATAGTTCATGCCGCTAGTCTTCCTGAAACTTCTGGCTTGCCCATCACCTTCTTCAATGGCTGATCATTGTAGACGACCAGGAGCCGACCTTGAAAATATTGCCGAAGCTTTCTACAAGCAATTATTAAAGCAAAGGCAAATTTCTCAATATTTGGATACCTGGTTTCAGCATCTCGCAGGGCGTGGTCGACATAATAGGCCAGGATCTTTGCATTCCATCGACCTCCCGAACCAAAGATTTCTTCTAACCGCTAACGAACTTGCTGCAAGATACAGGTATAAAGTCTCTGTTGGAATGGGCTTCACCAATAAAGGAGCCGAAGAAAGATATGCCTTTATGCCTTGGAAGGCGTCTTCACACTCTGAAGTTCACTGGAATGTCTTCGCATTCTTTGGCCCTTTCAATGTATCAAAGAAAGGAAGGCACCTCTCTGCAGATCTGGCGACGAACCTCCTCAAAGCTGCAATCCTGCCAGTCAGACGTTGGACGTCTTTGAACGACTGAGGAGTCTTCATATCAAGAATGGCCTGGATCTTCTCCGGATTGGCCTTGATCCCCCTTTGACTGACCAGGTAACCCAAAAACTTCCCTGCACCGAGGCCAAAAGTGCACTTGGCGGGATTGAGTCTCGATTAGCGATGATGACTGACGATGCAAAGCACTCCTCTAGATCGTCCAAATGATTCTGAACTTGCATGCTTTTCACAATCATGTCATCGACGTATACCTCAATGTTCCTTCCCAGCTGCCTGTCGAAGATGAAGTTCATCATTCTCTGGTAAGTGGCTCCAAACGCGGTCTTTGGGATGTCCTCTTTACGCATGGATATTTGGTGATAACCTGAAAAAGCATCCATAAAGCTTAGTAATGCATACCCCGAAGTGGCATCGATGAGCTGATCAATATGGGGCAGAGGATAAAAGTCCTTCGGACAAGCTTTATTGAGGTCGGTGTAGTCGATGCAAACCCGCCATTTTCCATTCTGCTTCTGCACCAACACCACATTCGCCATCCACTCGGGATAATCAATTTCATAGATGAAGTCGGCAGCCAACAGCTTTGTTATTTCCTCATCAATGATTTTCTGTCGTTCGGGCGCAAAGATCCGCCTTTTCTGCCGAACTGGCTTCTTCGAGGGATCTACATTCAAGCTGTGCTCAGCTATCTTCCGACTAACTCCAGGCACGTCCCTCGGTTCCCATGCAAAAATATCCACATAGCAGCGTAAGAGTTCTATAAGGTTTGTCCGAAGAGGTTCTGGTAGACCCGAACCGATCTTCACGGCCTTTGTCGGGCTTTTTAGATGATCAATTCAACCTCCTCCGTCCCCACCGCAGAATCACCATTGGTTCGAACTACTTTCGGTAAAGGGCTCAATCTCAATTGCCATCGTCTGCTTTTTGTTTGTCACCCCCCACTCCAAGGAAATAACAAAGATTCCTAGAGCATCGTCGGGCCAAATCCAAGTCCCCCGCCACCTCTCCTACCCCATGTGCCGTGGGGAACTTGATCTTCAAATGAGGGATGGAGGTCACAGCTTGGAGAGTAGTTAAGGTAGGTCTTCCCAGTATAGCATTGTAAGCTGAATCAACGTGCACAACATAGAATTTGCACATTATTTCGACCTGCTGGGGTGCTATGCCGAAGATAACTGGGAGTTCAATGGTGCCTGCAACTTTGACCGGATCGTTGCTGAAGCCGTATAAAGGAGCCTCCTGCCCGACTTCCATTTTCTGCCCATCAAGATGCATCCTCTGATAGGCATGGGCGTATAAAATATCCACTGAAGATCCATTGTCTATCATCATGCGCTTCATGTCCACCGAGCCCACTTGTGCTGTGATCACCAAGGCCCCCTCATGTGGTTCGATGGGCTCCGAAGGATAATCAGCGTCAGTAAATGATATGATGGTTCCTGGAAATGGCCTGTCAATCCTCAGGGGAGCATCTGTCACAGTCATGACCGAATCCAGGTAAGCCCTTCTCTTTCTTCCTATCAACTTCCCTACGGATCCACCGGTTATCACATCGATGACATGCCTTGGAGGCGGTACTGGAGCCATTTGAACCGTCTGCGACAATGATTTTCTTAGTCTGCTTGATCATTCGCGACCACGCATCGCACTACCAACAAGCCATCCTTAATCTTCTTCTCCACAAAGTCTTTTAAATTGCAACACTCGTTAGTGTCGTGGCCCGTGGCTCACGATAGCCACAATACTTTACGAGAGTTACCCCGCCTCTATCTCGGTGGTTATCACGGGTGGTTCAAGAAAGGTTGATTTCTGATTTGATCCGTAATTATCGATCTATCGATGTTCAATTTGGTGTAGACCTTATTCACGTTCGGGGCGAATCGGAGGACGATTCGCTTCCTTGCCGCCGAATTATTGTATTTTTTTCAATCGCCTCACAATACGATCATTATACCCCCCCGTTCTCCTCTGATCAACTTCGGCCTTGGGAGCTACTAACTCTTTCACCTGGTCCGAAGGAGGATGCTTCAGTCTGTTCATAGCTTCTTCCACAACGATATAGCCTTCTCGCACAAAGGCTTCTACAAAGCTCTTCTTGATGGTGAAACATCAACTTCTTCACCAACTTCTCGGATTTCACCAGATCTAATCCAATATGGAATAAACCCACAGCCTGGAGATCATTAAGGTCGGACACTTGACCGACTGCTTCTCTGAACCTCTTTACATATGGGCCCAAAGATTCGCTGGTAAACTGTCGGATCTGTGCCAAAGAACCCGTAGGCTTTCCCCTCCTCCGGTTACTCCCGAAACGGGCATGAAATTTATCACAAAGCTCGGTCTAAGAGGATATCAAATCTGATGGCAATGTCCCCAACCACTGTCTCGCATCTTTTCTCAGCGTTGTAACAAAAGTGTGGCACTTAGCAGTGTCAGTGAAGTCATAATAGTCCATTAGCCGGTCGAACGCCTGGCTATGGTCATAAGGATCCCCGGTACCATCGTAACTTTCCATGCGAGCGATTTCTTGGTGATGTCCGCTTCTCTTTGAGAATATCTCGAGGAAAAAGGATGCCTTCTTTCCGGGCGTCGCCTTCACTGTTTGAACTTCACCCGCTTGCTTTCGAGCTCCTTCACTAGAAAATCAACGCCTTTGGGTTGGGGGGAGACCTCTTTCTCACGAACAACATTCTTTCTTTGAGAGGATCGACCTCCTCCTGCCGATCCTACCGCCAACAGGTGGGACTTCTTGATCTACTCCCGTGTCTGAAATCATCTTTATGGTGAGAATGATCACGTTGATATTCCCTTTACTCGACTTGGGCATAATCTCGCTCGATATGCTCTTTTTGTCTATAGTCATCTCGATCTTTGAGAGGTAACTACCATTATTGCCTTCTTCGAGACCACGGGGAGTTCTCGCTCCTCGATCTCCTCCTACTCATGGTAAGCGATCCTTAGAAACTGCGCTGGAATGCTTGGCTCCTTACCTACTCGTAGTGGCACCTCCTTGTGCCCTTTCACCTTCTGGACTGATCATGGCTAGATGTTTCGTCCAGATTCCGCCACCAAGCATCTGTTCGGATATATCTTCTCTTTGCTTTAATAGGACCTCCATGGCTTTATCCGCTTCGTCCGCCATCTTCGCTAACTTAACGGCTCTATCTTCCGACCACTTCTACGATAAGTCCCGGTCTATGAGCCTTCCACTTGCCCCTCGACCATGATCTCGCTCTTATTCGCATGAAAACCAATCTTCGTCTTCTGCCCCGCCATGAATCTTCTGACGGAGATCTCCCAATTATGCTTAGAGGCCGTGTCTCGTGAGCACTTTTAGAAGGACCTAGACGATCCTTCATCAAACACGAAGGCGTTGGCGAGCTAATGCCCACCACCGCCTTTTCTCGGCATACCATCCCTACTCCTCATCATCTTCCGAAGTAGGTTAAACGATTGTGATTGAAAATTTTAATGACACTAGAACTCAAAAGCCCTCCTTCTAGCGCCAATGTTAACGCCAGGATCTTCTGCCACGTCCCAATCACGTAAGACGTCCTGATCCTGCACAGTAAACACGGTAAACACCACAAGCTTGACGGCGGTTCCGTCGGGGGATAGCTCAGGCGTGAGAATTAGTATGTGTTCACAAGGTTAACAATGGAGGAATGTACTGTCTAGTGTCTAGAGAGAGATAATAAATCTCGGTTGTGTGTATGTGAGAGAATATGAAAATCAAAATGTATGAGAACGTACCTCTTCGTGAAGACCTCCTTGCTAGGTTATACTATCTCCGCTCGATTCTTTGTGCCACCCACTACTACCGACCGCCCTCTCGATCGATGGGTTCTGATCATGCGTCTGGTTTATCCATTGCTTTTAAATGCATCGCTTTTCTCCGTGTACGGGCCATGATCCCATCCACATTAATGCATGGCGGGAGCTTTGGTCAACTTGTCATGCTTTTTAATCATCACAAGTCAAAGTAATGATATTAAAATATCTAATGGGTCAATCCACTGGGCCGACTCGGCCTTAAAGGTTAAAATGGATACAATATGGTGACCGGGACTAGTGACTTTCACGGATTAATAATAGAGGCCCAATAGATTGTTTATGTGAGTAGGCCCAATGTACCTGGCCCAAAGATAGGAAATATCACGACCCAACAATCACCTATCTTGATTCGCCAAATACATGGTACAAAATTCAAATACAACTTAATAATATAGCTGTCGTGTAAACAATATGACAAAACATCAACTGAGAGTTTTAATAAGAATATTGTCATCTAGACAATATCCACACTCAAAGGAGTCCTCATTACATTTATTATCACACTATTAAACAGAATAGTGAGGACTACTAATGCTATCATCTGGACCGTCACTCCGTTCCCCGACTCATCCCAACTACATTCTCATTTCCTGAAAAGAACAGTGAAAGAAAGGGTGAGCTCAACTAACCCAGTAAGAAATATTATGACTAAGATAATGCAGAATAAATTATCATTAGTCTTCAACAATGTTAAACTGATAAAATACAATAGACATCAAGTTTAACTGCAGCGGAACAGGCAATCCATTAGAAAAGTCAAGTAGAGAATAAAATCTACTATCTTCTATGATTTAAAAAGTTTTTCATCACTTTTATCATTGGGACTCGACAATAAATAATCCACATCATCAATTCATCCTCGCACTACAAAAGCCAGGATATTATTTAGTATCACGACTCACGAATTATCCATGCACTACGGGCCAAAGATAATTGTGTTTTCATCAACAATCCTGATCATGCCATAAAACAATTCATCTTTGCTCCCTTGGCCGAAGAGAATCCATAGCCATAATTATACCAAAAACTGTCCATCAATGCACTACGGACCAATATATGTACTACAGGTAACATTACGGATGATGACTACATGATACTAAGTCCCTGGTCATAATCATACCAAGTCCATATATGTACTACAGGTCACAGATGACTTTCAACAAAATATAAACATGAGGATGATGACAATGATATAAGAATTCAATAAAACAAGTTCAAGAATTAAATTATTCAGGAACCGATAACGTCCAAATTGTCAACATGATACTTCTTTGTGAGTAAAATTCAAGAATGCTCGTAAGAATATTTTTATGAAAAGATCTTTGGATGAAGCGCAAATATCGAAGGATATTCCACTAATTTCATGGAGTATAAAGTCAAAACTTTAATCAACTAAGTATAATAAAGAATGGAATAACAAAAGAAAGCACCATGCACGCGGTGATTGTGATAGATAGTTATTCCAACGGAATAATAAATAACGAGAATCCGGTCAAAGCGTGTCACGCATGGCGATGGGATATTCCAATGTAATAATAAAGAATGGAATAACAACGAAATCACCATGCATGCGATGCTTGATGTGGCGAGTTATTCCAATGAATAATAAATAACGGAACCGGTCGGTGTAAATTACATCGCAAGCATGATGTTCCAACGTAATAATAAAGAATGGAATAACAACGAAATCACCATGCATGCGGTATTGCAGATGTATTAAAGTATTCCAATGAAATAATAAATAACGGAACGTGTCGGTGCGAAATTAAGCGCCGACGATGATGTTCCAATGAATAATAAAGAATGGAATAACAAAATTACCACCATGCGGTACTTGGCGTAGATGATGTTATTCCAACAGAATAATAAATAACGGAACGAATCCTGTAAAACGCATGAACAAGATATTCCAATGAATAATAAAAAGACGGAATCAGTCCCGTGAAACGCATGATGGATATATTCCAACGAATAATAAAGAATGGATTAACAGAAGAATTTCACCAAGTATAGGGTAGACCGCGTATACAGGTTATTCCAACAAAATAAAAAATAATGGAATAACAGAAGTTCTCTTCATGAATACGAAAGAAATAATACCCCTTACGGTACAATAAATAATATCTTTTACCTTTGAAAGAAGAGTTCGTACCCCGACTGGTAGGGCGAGGATATACTCAAAGAAAACTTGCACTATGCTCAAAACTTTCTTAAACTCCAAAGAAATACGCTCAAGATTATAGAAGAAGAAGAATTCTCTCTATAGTTTCTCTCTCTGTGAGTTTCAAAGGAATTAAGTAAAATAATGAAGGAATGAGCTTCTATTTATGAAGAATGGATTGCGTAAGTAACTAATTCATGAACGGTCCAGTGATTGATTTTTTAATCGGACGGTCCAGATTTAAAGCAAAATCTTTTAAATAAAATATAATATATTCTATTTATAATCTAATAAAACGAATAACTTTATAAAAGTATTATGTTTTATATAAAAAGATTTTACTATGTAAAACAAGATGCTGAATTACCATGCAACACTATGCATAATAAAATATAATATATTCTATTTATAGAATAACTTTATAAAAGTATTCATTTTATATAAAAAAATTTACTATACAAAATACTATGCATAATAGAATATAATATATTATATTTATAGAATAACTTTATAAAAGTATTCTGTTTTATATAAAAAGCTTTTCTGTTTTATTACATTAATAATATCAATAAAACAAAACTGAGTGACTTATCACGTAAGCATCAATAATCAATATCGTGTGCTACTATGCAACCACGCGTATTACTGTACTTTTAACACCGAGTGTTTCAACAAAGATTAATCTGGTAAAACTTTCGCCCAAGTTATTTTCATAAAAAAATATTTTTGTCGTTTCTCGATCAAACAATAATTTCGTTAATGGGGTCCACTAACGATTGTGTCGTCGTACGAATATTACCCGACACAAAGAATATTCTCCGACCAATCGAATATAATATAACAACTTGCATACTTTGCAAAAATTTATAAATATTACCCACAACTATAACATTATATTAAATCCACACCATAATATTAAAAAAAATTGAGAAATTTAAATCTTTATTCGTAAAATTTGGGATTTTACATACGTGACAATTTAAAGATCATTATTTGTTACTTTAATATTTTGTGTCTCGTCAATCTCTTCAATTCAATTAATGCGGTATTTGACTTAAAACAATAATAATTGATAACTGTACATCAAACAAAATAAAAATGAGATGTACATCAAACCCATCAAGTAAAATAAATATTTTTAGTCTTTTTCATATGATTTTGTTTTTTGTTTCTCCCAAAACAAAATAAATATTTTGAAGAGACAAGGTCAACTTATCACTTCTGAAGAGAGAGTACGAGGTTTCAACTTTATGAATTCCTTCGATGGGTAGTTCTGATAGAAAGTTGCAGTGCTGAAAAATAATTTGTTGAACTACCTTGTTGATAGCGGAGTCACTCTTAGAGTTAATTAGAGTACCCATTGCAAATGAATTTAACCACTGACATTTCACATGCCTTATATGCTTTTCCAATTGTAACTCTAGCATTGTAAGACGGCCGCAAAATAATAAAGCAAAAGGGAAACATTCTGAATTTAAGAGTGAATACTGTCTAGAACCTCATTCGTACCCAAAAAAAAAAAAAACTTCCAATACAACACTAAATTCTTCTAAATAAATATAGATATTTCATCAGTATAGGCTGAAAGAAAGTAAAACACCTCAAAACCTCAAAAAAGATAAAAGTGATAATATCATTAAAGACAGATAACATAACGACCCTGTTGAAATTAAGTTGCAAGATATGACTTCTGTAGATGTTGTGTATCTTCCTACAAATTAAAAGTCAAAATTAAGTGGTAGACTAGTTTACAATAATTGTAAAATAGTCCATAAAAGGCCATATTTTTTCTTCACTCTTTAGCAAACTAATTCATTTTATACAAATTAAATCATTGTCATTGTTATTTTATTTTATTTATTTATTAATTTAGTATTATATTATATGATATTATATTTTTTAAATTAATAAATTTAAGAAATGTAATTAAGTTAATTAATTTGTTTCATTTTATAATTTATTTTATTTTCTTTACTTTAATTACTTTGTATTATTTTTTGTTATATTAATTATTTTATTTTATTTATATGTTATTATATCTAATTTAATTTAGTTTAATATTTAATTTATGTATTTGAGTTTAGTTTATTATATTTTTATTATATTATATAATAATGAACATTATATTATTTTAATTAATTTATGTTTAATTTAAAAAAATGTATTATCTATTATATTATTTTAATTTAGTTTATGTTATATAATATACTCAATATTTTCATACACGGCGGATACACATACATAATTTACAAGGGCAATCGAGGTACAAATTGAACCTCTACCAATTCAAAATGATAGTGGATACGTATACATAATGTGACGCCCCCAAAATAGGTATACAACACCCATTCTGAGTCGCTAAATATATGGTACAGAAAGCAAACTACAACTTTAATAATACAATTGTCGTGCAAAAAAATACGACAACACAAATCGTGAGTTTAAATATAAATATTGTCTTCTGAATAATATCAACACTCAAATAAGTCCTCATTACAATTATTCATACACTATTTTACGTAAATAGTGAGGATCTGCTAAAACATCTTTTTAGAACCATCACTCCATACCCAGGCTCGATCCTCGCTTATGTTCTCACCTCCTAAGAAGAAAAATGGAACAAAAAGGAAAAGGGTGAGCTCAACTAGCCCAATAAAAGAATATTATGACTAAGATAATATACAATAAATTATCGTTAGTCTTCAACAGGGAAAAATCTAATAGAATATAATAGACAACCAGTTTTAGATCAACAACTGCAGTTGAAACAACAATCCATTAGAAGAGTCACGTAGAGAATGAATTCTACTATCTTCTAAGATTTAAAAGTTCATCATCAATATTTTATCCCTATAACATCAATCAATATACATCTTTAATCAAATATTCATCTTTGCACTATAGGCTAAAGATATTCATTTGTATCACCAGTCGGTCATGTTCATCTCAACACCTGTTCATCTTTGCATTACGGGCCAAAGATATTCATCAATTAATCATTCATCTTTGCACTACAGGCCAAAGATATTCAGTAACATCATCATTTAGGACTGAGGATGATGACAAATATTTTAAAGAAAAAGAATTCAGTAAGACAAAAGGACAAATATTAGGGATTCATATAACAATTTATCCAAGATCAATAATACTTAATAATAACTAATTGTGAAACAGAATTCAAAATAAAGATCAAAACATGGATACAATCAAAGATAGTAACCATAATAGACATCTTGGACAAAAAAGAAATTTTTTATTTTTTGGTGAATAGTGTCGTATTCGTGAATAATCTTCAGATATCGTGAATAAAGGCCAGATATCGTGAATAAGAACTCCCGACACAAAAAAGTTGCAAATTTGATTAAAAAGTTCACACCAATATTTCTAAAGATAATGATATTGAAGAAATTAATATCATTTCGAAAGAAAATAATATCCCTTACCTTAAAATAACCGTACTTCTGACTGAATTTTGGATATAATGCTGACATAAACTTGCACCGAATAGCAACTCTCAAAGAATCAAAATACTCACAAAAATATGCTCGACAATATAGAGAGAAAGAAAACTTATTTCTGGTGTGATTTTCAATTCTAACGTAAGCGTCTATTTATAGGAAAATGCTAGAACACCAAAGGAGACTAAAATAATAAAATATTATTATTATTTAAACAAATCTACGTATGCTTCAAAGACGAAGACCAGCCCTCATTTCAGAAAAATATAGCAGCCCATGTGCATTCAACACCAACCAAAAAGTGGGTCCAACCCAATTTTAATAAAAATTATTTTATTTTTCGAAACTTCAATAATTCATAGAAAATAGCCCGTTTATTAGAAAAATATGTATTTTATGTCCATTCCGCATGAAATTGAATTCTCTACAACTTTATAGCTTTGAGTTTTTTCAAATTCCGCATGTAAAATATCCGAAATCCACAAATGTATGATTTTCAACAACCGCTTCAACACCTTTTAAAATTCATAACAAATCATGCGTTAATTTTCAACGGTTCAAAATTTGTGGACATATACTCAACTCATATATGTATAACATATCCAAAAATCACAACGATCCAACGGTTTGGATTAAAATTACAACTCACGCATGATAAAGCTTTAAATAACAGATTTGAGTTTTTAATACCTCCAATCCGACAAAATACTGATAAAATACCTCAACATTAATTCCTTCACTTATAACTACATTAATAAATTCATCATTTATATCCACATCAAATAAATATTTCATTATCATATAAATCAATAATTAATTATTCATAAATAATATTACAGAAACACAATTATGACAACTAGGCCGTTCTCAGGAAAGAGGGGGCTTTCCAATAAGGATTTTTCCTTACTGACGTGCAATTAGGTGACCAAACCTCTCCTTGACAGAACTTTCTAGACATTGCCAATAATTCTATCTAATAATATTATTCAACTAATATGAATTATTGATCTGATAATGGAAAATACTGTGCAGTGACAATTATTGAAATAACAATAATATAAACTATCAACGCAACAATTATTGTAACAATAAAATAAAATATTAAACAGTAATTACTGTAACAATTATTGAATAATGGTCTTCTTTACGCATTTAATCAATAATTCAACAATCTTTGTCGAATACGGTGTCTATCGCCAAGAATTACGCCAGACATCGTATTTTAACCAATTTGGTATTCCAATAGTGTTAATTCAGAATAACTACACCGCTATTTATAAAAACTCAAAATTGTCGCTTTCTTCATCCGACAGCTTATTCCAGTTATGGGGCCCATAAATGATCTGCGTGCGTAAATGCGGATATTCTTCGACAAAAAGAATATTCCACGACCAAACGAATATTCTCCGACAGAAATGAATATTATACAACCACTTGCTTATTTTATAAAATTTGCACATTTCACCCATAACCAAAATATTATATCAAATTAACTCCTTATTATTTCAAGATAATGAATAGAGAAAATTCCATTTTATTTATAAAAAGCTGGGGTCTTACAACCTCCCCTCCTTATGAAATTTCGTCCTCGAAATTGACGTACGTACCTGGTGTTTCGAACAGGTGAGGGTACCTCGCTTTCATTTCTAATTCCAACTCCCATGTCATTTCCTCAATTGCATGGTTCCTCCACAAAATCTTTACTTGTGGTATAACCTTTGTTAAATAGGATACTTCTTTCCTATCCAATATCTTGACAAATGCTCTCTCGCATGCGTTAAATCTTCTATATCTCGTCTGCGGTTCTAATGCAATAATGTGGTTTGGATCGTCCACATATTTACGTAACATCGATACGTGAAAAACGTTATGAACATGCGACATACTTAGCATTAAGGCGAGTCTATAGGCCACAGTTCCTACTCGATCGAGGATTTCAAATAAATCAAAGGTTTGAGCTTTCTTTTATTCATCGACTTTTAATTCTAGAATAACGCCTTCTTGCACTGTGACGCCCCCAAAATAGGTCCATTCCATCCAACCCATTCTGAGTCGCCAAATACATGGTACAGAAACAACTACAACTTTATTAATACATTTGTCGTGCAAAATACGACAACATATATACTGTGAGTTTAAATACAAATATTGTCTTCTAGACAATATCCATATCCAAATAAAGTCCTCATTACAATTATTGATACACTATTCTATAGAATATTGAGGACTACTAAAACAACTATCTTGAACCATCACTCCACACCCTTACCTTAGTTCCCCGCTTATATTCTCGCCTCTTGAGAAGAAAAATGGAACAAAAAGGAAAAGGGTGAGCTCAACTAGCCCAGTAAAGAATATTATGACTAAGATAATGTACAACAAATTATCCTTAGTCTTCAACAGGGAAAAAATCTGATAGAATACAATAGACAACAAGTTTTAGATCAACAACTGCAGCGGAAACAATAATTCATTAGAGGAGTTAAATAGAGAATGAAATCTACTAAGATCTATGAATTTAAAAGTCCATCATCAATATTTTATCCTCAGTAACATCAATCAATATATATCTCAAATCAAATATTCATCTTTTTGCCACTACAGCCAAAGATATTCATCATCAGTCGTGTTCATCTCAACACTGCTCATCTTTGCACTACTACGCCAAAGATATTCATCAATCGTCATGTTTCATCTCAACACTGCTCATCTTTGCACTACTGGCCAAAGATATTCATAATAAAATCAACCATCTTTGCACTACGGTGCCAAAGATATTCAAGAATGTCATCATTTAGGATCGAGGATGATGAAAAATGTTTTAAAGAAAAGCGAATTCAAATGAAACAAAAGAACAAATATTAAGGATTCGTACTTTAATCAATCCGAGTTCAAAATACTTCTTTAATAATCATAGTGAAGTAAAATTCAAGAATGAAGACCAAAAACATGGATACAATCAAAGCTAGTATCTATAATAGATATCTTGGACACGTAAAAGAAAATTTAATTTTCTACGTGAATAATGTCGATTCGTGAATAAGTGTCGATACGTGAATAATCTTGATATCGTGAATAGAAACTCCGACACTAAAAGGTAAAACTTTCATAAAAAAATTATCATGCTTTGTGAATAATAGTACTCGTGAATAAGAACTCATGAATAAGAACTCGTGAATATTAATCCGTGAATAAGTAACTCGTGAATAAGTAACTCGTGAATAAGAATCTCCAAACATGAAAAGATCATAATTTCACAAGAAAATCTTACCAATACTCCCAAGATAATGATATTGAAAGAAATAATATCATTTAAAAAAAATAATATCCCTTACCTCGGAAGACAAAGATCTTGATCGTAATACTAGATATAGTGGTGAAGGAACTTGCCTCCAGATAAAGAACACTCAAAGTATCAAAATACTCACAAGAATACGCCGAAAATATAGAGAGAATGTGACGCCCCAAAATAGGTATACATCACCCATTCCGAAGTTGTCAATACGTTAGTACGTAAACAACTACAACTTTATTAATACAACATAAAAACTGTGAGTTTAAATACAAATATTGTCATCTGCACAATATCCATACCCAACTAAGTCCTCATTATAATTATTGAAACATTATTTTACAAAATGGTGAGGACTACTAAACAACTCTCTCTAGAACCATCATTCCATACCCCGACTCGTCTTCGCTACATTCTCGCCTCCCGAGAAGAAAAATGGAATAAAAAAAAAAAGGGTGAGCTCAACTAGCCCAAAGAAGAAGAATATTATGACTAAGATAATATAAAACAAATTATCGTTAGTCTTCAATAGGGAAAAATCTGAGAGAATATAATAAACAACAAGTTTTAGATCAATATTCGCAGCAGAAATAATAATTCATAGAAGAGTTACGTAGAGAATAAAATCTACTATTATCTATGAATTTAACAGTCCATCAACAGTATTTTTATCCCTGTAATATCAATCAATGCACATCTTGAATCATATATTCATCTTTGCACTATACTGTGCCAAAGATATTCATCGACTAATCATGTTCATCTCAACACTGCTCATCTTTGCACTACTTAGCCAAAGATATTCATCATAAAATCATTAATCTTTTACCTACAAAGCCAAAGATATTCAATAAATATCATCATTTAGACCTGAGGATGATGAAAATATTTTAAAAGAAATTAATCCAAAGGAAATAAAAGAATAAATATCAAGGATTCGTATTTCAGCTATTTTATGTCCAAAAATACTTCATAAATAATCATAGTGAAGTAAAATTCAAGAATGATCAAAACATGGATACAGTCAAAGCTAGTATTCATAATAGATATTTTGGACGAAAAGAAAAAAAATTATTTTTTCGATGAATAGTCTTAGTGATTCGTGAATAGTCACAGTATCGTGAATAAGAAACCCTACACAAAAAAAGTTCTAAATTTGATTAAAAGTTAAAACCAATATTTCCCAAGATAATGATATCAAGAAGATAATATCATTTAAGAAGAAAATAACATCCTTTACCTCGAAAAGAATAAGATATTCGACTAGAATCTTTGGGTATAGTCTTTGAAGGGAACTTGACCAGTATAACAACACTCAAAGTATCAAAATACTCACAAGAATACGCCAAAATATCGAGAGAGAAAGAGAGAGAAAACTTCAGTTTCTGGTGTGATTTTCAATTCTAACCTAAGCATCCTATTTATAGAAAAATGCTTAGAACACCAAAACAGAAAATTTAATAAAATAATAATTTAGATAATATGAATTATTGCTCCGATAATAGAACATACTGTGTAGTGATAATTATTGATACAACAATAATATAAAATATCAATGCAGCAATTATTGAATCAATAAAATAAAATACCTAATAAAGAATTATCAGAACAATTATCGAGTAAAGGCTTTTCTTACGTAAGAATCAATAATTGCGCAATACCGTGTGTAATCATCTTGTGCAACAACGCATATTATATCGTGTTTTAACCAATTTAGTATTCCAAAAGTATTAATTCAGTAATAACTATGTCGTTATTTATAAACAACTTATACTTGTCGCTTTCTTCATCCAATCGCTTTTATGGGGGCCACATAAGGTCATGGCAGAATATCGCATTTAATATTCTCGACAAAGCAAGAATATTCCACGACCAAATGAATATTCCCCGACAACAATGAATATTTTATAACCACTTGCTTATTTAAAAATATTTGAGCATTTTACCCATAACTAACCACATTAATCAAATAAACCCTTACTATTTCAAAATAATAAATAGAGGAATTTCCATTTTATATAAAAAAAAAATTTGGGGTCTTACAACCTCCCCTCCTTATGAAATTTCGTCCTCGAAATTGACGTACGTACCTGGTGTTTTTAAAAGGTAAAGATACCTCGCTTTCATTTCCGTTTCCAACTCCCAGTTCATTTCTTCAATAGCATGGTTCCTCCATAAAACCTTAACTTGTGGTATAACCTTTGTGCGTAGGACATGCTCCTTCCTATCCAAGATCTTGACAGGTACCTCCTCGTACGTTAAGTCTTCGGCTATCTCATCTGGTTCTAACTCAATAACGTGGTTCGGGTCGTTCACATATTTTCGTAACATCGATACGTGAAAAACGTTATGAACACGCAACATACTTGGCAGTAAAACGAGTCTATAGGCCACAATTCCTATTCAATCGAGAATTTCAAATGGACCAATAAATCGAAGGTTTGAGCTTTCCTCTTTTCATCAAATTTTACTTCTAGAATAACGCCTTCTTGCACTTTCTTCTTTATATTCATCAGCTCCGGTGTGTAGCTTGAACGGTTTTAACTTTATCGATTAAAGTCGATTCTACTCGTATATCATCACGTGGGTACCTAGAGTTTTCATCTCCATCTCTATTATTTGTAAGTTATACGAAATGGGTTTTTGTATTCGACAATATCGCACTCGTACCCGAATACGATCTTCTACTCAATACATCAGCTACCACGTTCGCTTTTCCAGGATGGTATGGTCAGAACATGTGCCAAATGAGTCTCCTCTCGAGTTCTTCAAGCTCTTCCCACATTCCTTGCTCCATTCGAATTTTGTATCTCTACGAGTCATCCGAGTTAATGGAGTAAATGATTCAAGAATATCCTTCAACGAATCTCCGATAATAACCAACTAAGCCTGAAAGCTACGTATTTCGATTATCGACTTAGGTTGCTCTCAATCGTGACTCATATCTCGATCTTGATAAGACGTCACAATGACACCTATCGCTTTACTACTGCAGACGAATATGGCGTCCCCAAGGAGAGAGTTCGGCTTCGTGCATTCCATAAATGAAATCACCAGATAGAGGCTAGGGTACCAACTTCTATAGTTAAATTTTTAACTCCTGAAGTTCAATAGGAGTCATTCAATATGAGATTTTAGAAATGAGTTTTGTACCGGGTTCAAAGTTGATACAAAATTTAATATCACGCTCTGGGAGTAAGCCAAGAAATTCTCCAGGAAATACGTCAGGAAATTCATTAACAATAGAAATATCATTCAAATCTGACGTATTTTTGTTCAAGCCCATGACATGGCTAAGAAAGCTTGACATCCGTTTTTGAATAAACGAATGAATTTATTGCTTGATATGAAAGAGTTTGACTTCAATGGTTTGGTTGCTTGAATTCAAATAACAGGTTGCTTAGGAATATGAAAAATAACAACCTTACAAAAGCAATCAATTTTGGCATGATGAATAGTTAACCTTAAAATCACATCAAAAGCAAATATCTTTAAAGAAATAAGGTCAACAGGTAATGTGATAGTGCCAACCTGAATCAAGCAAGATTTATAAACAACGGATGTAATAAAAGTTTCTCCTAACGGAGTCTCCACAGATAGGTCAAAGTCTAATTTCTTCGAAGTTAAGTTTAAACGTTGAACGCAAGCAAGAGAGATAAAAAAATGGGTAGAACCGGTATCTAATAAGGTATAAACTTCGTAAGAATTTATAATTAACTAACCTGTGCTAACTTCGTCGGGTTCCTCGATATTTTGACCGGCCAATCACGAAAACGCTTCTTCCAGAACCATCCGATTTTTGTTTTTCAGATCCGCTTTGGTGCCACCGCCCCCCATTGGACTTGATTTCACTATAGACAAAATCGAGCTATGTGACCTTCCTTTCCACAATTATAACATACCTTGAAAGGTCAGTGAATAGCTTGACTTATATGTCCTCCTCTCCGTGATTCAGTAACATTTAACCAAGGCCGCTTCTCCTCCCTAGAATTTGTTGTTGGTCTTTGGTCTTTCGCCCACGCCTTCCCCATCATCGTTAAATCTTCTCTTCTTGAACTTTCCACTTGAATTATTTCTTCTATTATCTTGGCCATGATTACCACCTTTAAGTGGTTACCATTTCGCACGATAATTTCTCCACGATGGTTATCATTGTTCCGATCATCGCTGGTCATCCAAAGATGATTATCATCGAATTGTTGGTCGCCTAGTTGAACAGTACTCATTATCTCGCCTCTAATAATTGAGCCCTGCTTCACAACATCCGAATATAGAGAAAATTTATGAGAAATGAGGTATCGACGAATTTCGAAGTTTCAAACCTCTCGTAAACATCCGCATCATACGCTCCTCATTCTCTACCAAATGAGGTGCAAACTCGATAACTCCGCGAAACTTCGCCTCGATTTGGGACACCGCCATGTTGTTCTCGTTTCTAGTCTAATAAACTCTACCTCCTTCATATAGACGAATACTTTCAAGAAATTACTTGTCATTGAATAGCTTCTAAAACGCTTCCCAAGACATATACCGAAAGCGGTACCGGATGGAGTACGCTTCACGATTCCCACCAAGAATCACCTCATTACTGAACATAAAGGTGGCGAATGGAACCTTCGTTCTCTCCGCATCCCAAGACTTCGAATATCTTGGTAATTTTTTGACCCACGCCTCCGCCTTTAATCGGATCCGCTTTCCCTGCACTCGTGGTCCCAACTCTTTGAATCGCCAAAGTGACAAACCGTGCGTTGTTATCATTTCCACCGGTATTTTGAACACGAGTCTCTCGTCTGATTTTGCATAAACTGCAAAAAGCTTCTAAACATCCCGCTGCTCATCATCTTATCTCGTGTGGCGTTGTTCACAAGAGGAACATTGCTAGCCTGCTGCACGTTCTCCTCATTGGTGAGTACAGGCGTCTCCACTGTCTCATTTACTCCACTATTAACATTCTCAAATTCGACATTCTCAAATATCGCCATAAAACAAGGGTTAATTAAACAAATTAACATACCACATAATATCCCTATACCTCCGACCAACCAACAAATAAGCTTAGGTAGACACACTAATAAGCGGATTTACTCGCTCTCCCTCCTAGTTCTATTCCCCGATCTCCGCCAGAGATCATATCCTAAGCTCGATACTTAACCGTGACGCCCCCAAAATAGGTCCATTCCATCCAACCCATTCTCGAGTCGCCAAATACATGGTATGTAAATAACTACAACTTTATTAATACATTTGTCGTGCAAAATACGACAACATATATATATCGTGAGTTTAAATACAAATATTGTCTTCTGACAATATCCATACCCAAATAAAGTCCTCATTACAATTATTGATACACTATTCTACTATGTAATATTGAGGACTACTAAAATAACTATCTTGAACCATCACTCCACACCCCGACTAGTTCCCGCTATATTCTCGCCTCCCGAGAAGAAAAATATGGAACAAAAGGAAAAGGGTGAGCTCAACTAGCCCAAAGAAAGAATATTATGACTAAAGATAATGTACAACAAATTATCCTTAGTCTTCAACAGGAAAAAAATCGATAGAATACAATAGACAACAAGTTTTAGATCAACAATCGCAATGGAAACAATAATTCATTAGAGAGTTAAGAGAGAATGAAATCTACTAACATCTATGAATTTAAAAGTCCATCATCAATATTTTATCCCTCGTAACATCAATCAATATATATCTCAAATCAAATATTCATCTTTGCACTACAGCCAAAGATATTCATCACCGGCCATGTTCATCTCAACACTGCTCATCTTTGCACTACGGGCCAAAGATATTCATCAATCGTCATGTTCATCTCAACACTTGCTCATCTTCAGACTACTACGCCAAAGATATTCATAAGAAAATCAACCATCTTTGCACTACAAAGCCAAAGATATTCAAGAATGTCATCATTTAGACCGAGGATGATGAAAAATGTTTTAAAGAAAACGAATCCAAAGAAACAAAAGAACAAATATTAAGGATTCGTACTTTTAATCAATCCGAGTTCAAAATACTTCTTTAATAATCATAAGTGAAGTAAAAATTCAAGAATGAAGACCAAAACATGGATACAATCAAAGCTAGTATCCATAATAGATATCTTGGACATAGAAAAAGAAAATTTAATTTTTCTCGTGAATAATGTCGTATTCGTGAATAAAGGTCGATATACGTGAATAAGATCATATACGTGAATAAAACTCCGACACTAAAAGGTAGAACTTTCACAAGAAAAATTATCATGCTTTGTGAATAATACTCGTGAATAAGAACTCGTGAATAAGAACTCATGAATAAGAATCTCGAATAAGAATCATGAATAAGAACTTTGACATGAAAAGATCGAAATTTCACAAGAAAAATCTTACCAATATTCCGCATAATGATATTGAAAGAAATAATATCATTTAAAAAAAAATAATATCCCTTACCTCGGAAAGATAAAGATTTCTAACCGGAATACTGGATATAGTGGTGAAGGAACTTGCAGACCGATATAGAACACTCAAAGTATCAAAATACTCACAAGAATACGCTCGATAATATAGAGAGAGAAGTAGAGAAAAACTTCAGCTTAAAAGTGATTTTCAATTCTAACCCAAGACCCTATTTATAGAAAATGCTTAGAACACCAAAGTAGAAAATTGAATATAATATTAATATATTTATATAATTTTCCTTAGCCCACCATTTTGACCAAAGAAATCAGCCACACATGTGCCAAAAGTAACAAAAACATTTTTCAAACAAAAAGCACTTAAAACTCCAAAATCAATTCGCACTCGAATAATCTCAAACTTCAATAATTCATAATAAATAGCCCTTTTATCGTAAAAAATTTAAACCACATGTTCTTTCCATAGGAAATTTCATTCTCTACAACTTTACGTAAGAAAGTTTTCCAAATTCCAAATGTAAATTGACCAAATCCACAAACAACGATTTTACAGTGCTATAATCAATTTTCAATTAAGAATTAGGTCCACCAACACACAAAACATGTGTTAAACATTTTTTGTAACACCAAACATGTGTTAAACATTTAATGCAATAAAAATACTCTTCCTCCTCATATACTCATATGTCCCACATTCATTGTAAAAAATATCACCATCAAAATATAATAATAAATTATTTTATCGTAAAAGATAAAATATCAATTTTCAACAATTGTCACATTAAAATTTTTTTCATCTATATCCACATAAAATCAATATTTTTCTCATCATATAAATCAATAATTAATTATTCACAAATAATATTACGTAATCACAATATCGACAACCGTGCGCTTCAGAAAGAGGGGCTTTCCAATAAGGATCTCTCCTCATCAAGCCGCAATTAGATGACCAAACCTCTCCTTAGATGTAACTTTCTAGACATTACCAATAATGTTATCTAATAATATTATTCGAGATAATATGAATTATTGTCCGATAATGGAAAATATCGTAGTAGTGACAATTATCGATACAACAATAATATAAAATATCAACGCAAAGAATTATTGAATCAATAAAATAAAATACCGAATAATAATTACTCGTAATAATTATCGAAAGAAAGGCTTTTCACGTAAGAATCAATAATTGGTGCAATACCGTGCGCCATCGCGGCAACAACGCCAGACATCGTGTTTTAACCAATTCGGATATTCCAACAAGATAATAGCAGTGAATAACTACGCCGTTATTTATAAATAACTTATACTTGTCGCTTTCTTCATCCAATCGCTTTCCGCTATGGGGCCCACAAATATTCTCCGATGCGTCAGAATATTCCACGACCAAACGAATATTCATTTAATATTCCCCACTTGCATTTAAAAATTTGTTCATATTACCACGAACCAAATCAATATTCCCTTACTATTTCAACAATGAATATTTTATAACCACTTTTTGGGGTCTTTAAAATATATCTTTATATTCATTTTACCCATAACTAACCAACATTAATCAAATAAACCCTTACTATTTCAAAATAATAAATAGGTAGAGAAATTCCATCCTTTTATTAAAAAACATATTTCGTCGGGATCCCCATTCAAATTTTGTATCTTTTGAGTCATCCGAGTTAATGGAGTAGTGATTCGAGAAAATCCTTCCACGAATCTCCGATAGTAACTACCAAGCCTAGAAAGCTAGATATTTCGATTATCGACTTAAGTTGCTCTCAACTTGTGATTCATATCCCAATCTTGGATAAAGACGTCAAAATGACACCTATCGTTTTACCACCACACAAATATATAGCGTCCCTTTACGAATGCGGCTTTGGTGCATTCCACAAAAGGAAGTCACCAGATAGAGGCTCGATACCAACTTCTATAGTTGGGTTTTTAACTCCTGAAGTTCAATAGGAGCCATTTGATATGGATTTTTTTTTTAAAATGGGTTTTGTATCGGGTTCAAAGTTGATACAAAATTGAATATCACACTCTGGGGGTAGGCCAACAAGTTCTTCAGGAAATACGTCAAGAAATTCCCTAACAACAGAAGTATCATTCAAATCTGATGTATTTTTGTTCAAATCCATGAAATGGGCTAAGAAAGCTTGACATCCATTTTTCAATAAACGAATGACTTTATGGCTTGATATGAAAGTGTTTGACTTCAATGGTTTGGTTGCTTGAGTTCGCATAACAGGTTGGTTAGGAATATGAAAACTAACAACCTTACGAAAATAATCAATTTTGGCATTATGAGTGGTTAACCAATCAATCCCTAAAATCACATCAAAAGCAAGTATCTTTAAAGAGATAAGATCAACAGGTAATGTGATTGTGCCCACTTGGATCAAACAAGATTTATAAATAGTGAATGTAATAAAAGTTTCTCCTAATCTGAGTCTCCACCGATAAATCAAAGTCTAATTTCTCGTGAGTCAAGTTTAAATGTTGAGCACGAGTGAGAGATAAAAGGGTGGGTAGAACCGGTATCTAGTAAGGTATAGACTTCGCAAGAATTATAATTAACTAACCCGTGATACCTTCGTTCGGGTTCCTCGCTTTCAAGCGATACGACAAACGCTCTTCCAGAAACTGCCGACTTTGTTTTGTCCGTATCCACATTTGGTGCCACCGTCCCAGCTGGACTTGATTTTGATACAAGACAAGATCGAGCTATGTGACCGTCTTTTCCACAATTGAAACACAACTTGGAAGGCTGTGAACAGTTTGGACTTATATGTCCCTCCTCTCCGCATTTGTAGAAGATCTAATCGGGCCGTTTCTCTCCTCCGCTAGAATTTGTTCTTTGTGTCTTTGCCAACGCCTTCCCGTCATCGTTAAATCTCCTCTTTCTAAAATTTCCACTTGACTCACCTCTCCTATTATCATGACCACGATTACCACTCGAGTGGTTACCGCTTTTGTCCGTATTTTTCCTTCCTCGCTGGTTATCATCGCCTCGATGATCACATCCACCGAGATGGCCCTGGTTGTGGTCCCTCGGTTAAGTATACTCATTATCTCGTTCTAATAATTGAGACCTGTTGACAACATCTGAATACAGAGAAAATTTATGAGAGATAAGGTATTGACGAATCTCGGGTTTTAGACCTCTCAGAAACATCCGCGTCATACGTTCCTCATTCTCTACCAAATGAGGTGCAAACCTGAATAACTCTGCGAACTTCGCCTCGTACTGAGACACCGTCATGTTGTTCTGTTCCAGTCTAATAAACTCTACCTCCTTCATATGACGAATACTTTCAAGAAAGTACTTATCATTGAACAGCTTCTGAAATCTTTCCCAAGACATGTTGAGTGCAAATTGGTTGATACGCTTCACAGATTCCCACCAAGAATCCGCCTCTCCACGGAACATAAAGGTGGCGAATGGAACCTTCATTCCTCCGGTATCCCAAGACATCGAATATCTTGGTAATTTACTTGACCCATGTTTCACCTTAATCGGATCGGGCTTTCCAAAGAACTCGGTGGTCCCAACTCCTTGAATCGCTGCTTGCATTGTGGATGCATCATGCGTTCTTTATCACTTCCACCGTATTTTGTACACGAGTCTCCCTCGTCTCGATTTTTGCATGAACTACAAAAAGCTCCTAAACATTCCATCATTCATCGTTTGCTCTCAGGTAGTGTTGTTTACGGAGGAATATTGCCTTCCGCTGCACGCTCTCCTGTTTGTGACTAAAGGTTGTTCCACGGTCTCATATACTCCATTGTTAACGTTCTTAGTAGCCATTCTTAAATCGCCATAAAACAAGGGTTAATTAAACAAATTAACATATCACATAATATCCCTATATTATGACCAACCAACAAATAAGCTTAGTTAGGACACACTAAATAAGGATTTACTCATCTCTCTCTCCTAGTTCTATTCTCCGATCTCCGCCAGAGACCATATCCCTAAGCTTTGATACCAATCATGGCGCCCCCAAAATAGGTATACAACACCTATTACGAGTTGCCAAACACATGGTACGAAAAGCAAACTACAACTTCAATAATACAATTATCGTGCAAAATACGACAACACTGGTCAGAAGTTTAAATACAAATATTGTCTTATGTATAATATCAACACTCAAATAAGTTCTCATTACAATTATTCATACACTATTTTACGAAATAGTGAGGACTACTAAAACATCTTTTAGAACCATCACTCCATACCCGACTTCGATCCTCGCTATGTTTTCACCTCCTGAAGAAAAAAAATGGAACAAAAAGGAAAAGGGTGAGCTCAACTAGCCCAATAAAGAATATTATGACTAAGATAATATACAACAAATTATCGTTAGTCTTCAACAGGAAAAATCGATAGAATATAATAGACAACAAGTTTTAGATCAACAACTGCGGTGGAAAAGAATCCATTAGAAGAGTCACGTAGAGAATGAATTCTACTATCTTCTAAGATTTAAAAGTTCATCATCAATATTTTATCCTCGTAACATCAATCAATATACATCTTTAATCAAATATTCATCTTTGCACTACAGCCAAAGATATTCATTTGTATCACCGAATCGGTCATGTTCATCTCAACACCTGTTCATCTTTGCATTACGGGCCAAAGATATTCATCAATTAATCATTCATCTTTGCACTACAGGCCAAAGATATTCAGTAAAATCATCATTAAAGACTGAGGATGATGAAAAACATTTTAGAGAACGAATCTAGTGAGACAGAAGGACAAATATTAGGGATTCGTGTTACAGTTTATCCAAGATTACTAATACTTCATAATAACCAATTTTGAAGCAGAATTCAAAAATAACGATCAAAACATGGATACAATAAAAAATAGTAGCTAAAATAGACATCTTGGACAAAAAGGAAAATTTTTATTTTTCAATTGAATAGTCTTGCGTGATAAGTGAATAAAGGTCGTGATTACGTGAATAGTCTTTGAGATATCGTGAATAGTAATCCCTACACAAAAAGTTCCAAATTTGATTAAAAAGTTCACCAATATTTCGGCATAATGATATTGAAGAAAATAATATCATTTAAGAAGAAAATAACATCCCTTATCTCAAAATAACCGTACTTCTGACTGAATTTCGGATATAGTGCTGACAGAAACTTGCACCGTATAACAACACTCAAAGTATCATAATACTCATAAGAATACGTTCGATAATATAGAGAGAGAAAGAGAGAAAACTTATTTCTGGTGTGATTTTCAATTCTAACATAGCCCTCTATTTATAAAAAAAAATGCTAGAACGCCAAAGGAGACTAAATTAATAAAATATTAATAATTCTTTTCTTTTCTCTACACATGCTAGGTTGGACAATCAGCCATCTTTGAACAAAATTAGCAGCCCATGTGCATTCGACACAACCAAAAAGTGAGTCCCACCCATAATTTAATAAAAAATATTTTATTTTCCGAAACTTCGGTAATTCATAGAAAATAGCCTTTTTTATCAGAATAATACAAATTTTATGTTCATTCCACACGAAATCGAATTCTTTACAACTTTGTAGCTTTGAGTTTTTCCAAATTTCAAACAGAAAATAACCGAAATCCACAAACGGGTGATTTTTAATTCCTCCATTCTAATAAAATACTGATAAAACACCTCAGCATTAATTCCTTCATTTATAACCACATAAATAAATCCATCATTTATATCCAAAATAAATATTTTCTTATCATATAAATCAATAATTAATTATTCACAAATAATATTACAGAATCACAATTATGACAACTAGGCCGTTCCCAAGAAAGAGAGGGATTTTCAATAAGGATTTCTCCTTACTGGAGCGCAATTAGGTGACCAAACCTCTCCTTGACAGAACTTTCTAGACATTGCCAATAATGTTGTCTAATAATATTATTCAAATAATATGAATTATTGATCTGATAATGGAAAATATTGTGCAGTGACAATTATTGAAACAACAATAATATAAACTATCAACGCAGCAATTATTAAATCAATAAAATAAAATATTGAACAATAACTCATTGTAACAATTATTGAGTAATTGCCTTCTTCACGTCATTTAATCAATAATTTAACAATCTTTGTCTGTACTGGTGTCTTCTTTGCCACCACCACGCGTATTCGTATTTTAACCACCGTGTAACCCAACAAAGTTAATTCAGTAATAACTACGCCGTTATTTATAAAAACTCAAACTTTGTCGTTTTTCTTCATTCGACAGTTATTCCAAGTTATGGAGCCCTGATTGGCTGAACGTCGTTGCCGCATGTATATTCTAGACAAAAAAAATATTCCACGACCAAATGAATATTCTCCGACAGAA